>OU452166.1:0-1250000 GCA_911728515.1 Peribatodes rhomboidaria
CTAACCTAACCTAACCTAACCTAACCTAACCTAACCTAACCTAACCTAACCTAACCTAACCTAACCTAACCTAACCTAACCTAACCTAACCTAACCTAACCTAACCTAACCTAACCTAACCTAACCTAACCTAACCTAACCTAACCTAACCTAACCTAACCTAACCTAACCTAACCTAACCTAACCTAACCTAACCTAACCTAACCTAACCTAACCTAACCTAACCTAACCTAACCTAACCTAACCTAACCTAACCTAACCTAACCTAACCTAACCTAACCTAACCTAACCTAACCTAACCTAACCTAACCTAACCTAACCTAACCTAACCTAACCTAACCTAACCTAACCTAACCTAACCTAACCTAACCTAACCTAACCTAACCTAACCTAACCTAACCTAACCTAACCTAACCTAACCTAACCTAACCTAACCTAACCTAACCTAACCTAACCTAACCTAACCTAACCTAACCTAACCTAACCTAACCTAACCTAACCTAACCTAACCTAACCTAACCTAACCTAACCTAACCTAACCTAACCTAACCTAACCTAACCTAACCTAACCTAACCTAACCTAACCTAACCTAACCTAACCTAACCTAACCTAACCTAACCTAACCTAACCTAACCTAACCTAACCTAACCTAACCTAACCTAACCTAACCTAACCTAACCTAACCTAACCTAACCTAACCTAACCTAGCCTAACCTAACCTAACCTAACCTAACCTAACCTAACCTAACCTAACCTAACCTAACCTAACCTAACCTAACCTAACCTAACCTAACCTAACCTAACCTAACCTAACCTAACCTAACCTAACCTAACCTAACCTAACCTAACCTAACCTAACCTAACCTAACCTAACCTAACCTAACCTAACCTAACCTAACCTAACCTAACCTAACCTAACCTAACCTAACCTAACCTAACCTAACCTAACCTAACCTAACCTAACCTAACCTAACCTAACCTAACCTAACCTAACCTAACCTAACCTAACCTAACCTAACCTAACCTAACCTAACCTAACCTAACCTAACCTAACCTAACCTAACCTAACCTAACCTAACCTAACCTAACCTAACCTAACCTAACCTAACCTAACCTAACCTAACCTAACCTAACCTAACCTAACCTAACCTAACCTAACCTAACCTAACCTAACCTAACCTAACCTAACCTAACCTAACCTAACCTAACCTAACCTAACCTAACCTAACCTAACCTAACCTAACCTAACCTAACCTAACCTAACCTAACCTAACCTAACCTAACCTAACCTAACCTAACCTAACCTAACCTAACCTAACCTAACCTAACCTAACCTAACCTAACCTAACCTAACCTAACCTAACCTAACCTAACCTAACCTAACCTAACCTAACCTAACCTAACCTAACCTAACCTAACCTAACCTAACCTAACCTAACCTAACCTAACCTAACCTAACCTAACCTAACCTAACCTAACCTAACCTAACCTAACCTAACCTAACCTAACCTAACCTAACCTAACCTAACCTAACCTAACCTAACCTAACCTAACCTAACCTAACCTAACCTAACCTAACCTAACCTAACCTAACCTAACCTAACCTAACCTAACCTAACCTAACCTAACCTAACCTAACCTAACCTAACCTAACCTAACCTAACCTAACCTAACCTAACCTAACCTAACCTAACCTAACCTAACCTAACCTAACCTAACCTAACCTAACCTAACCTAACCTAACCTAACCTAACCTAACCTAACCTAACCTAACCTAACCTAACCTAACCTAACCTAACCTAACCTAACCTAACCTAACCTAACCTAACCTAACCTAACCTAACCTAACCTAACCTAACCTAACCTAACCTAACCTAACCTAACCTAACCTAACCTAACCTAACCTAACCTAACCTAACCTAACCTAACCTAACCTAACCTAACCTAACCTAACCTAACCTAACCTAACCTAACCTAACCTAACCTAACCTAACCTAACCTAACCTAACCTAACCTAACCTAACCTAACCTAACCTAACCTAACCTAACCTAACCTAACCTAACCTAACCTAACCTAACCTAACCTAACCTAACCTAACCTAACCTAACCTAACCTAACCTAACCTAACCTAACCTAACCTAACCTAACCTAACCTAACCTAACCTAACCTAACCTAACCTAACCTAACCTAACCTAACCTAACCTAACCTAACCTAACCTAACCTAACCTAACCTAACCTAACCTAACCTAACCTAACCTAACCTAACCTAACCTAACCTAACCTAACCTAACCTAACCTAACCTAACCTAACCTAACCTAACCTAACCTAACCTAACCTAACCTAACCTAACCTAACCTAACCTAACCTAACCTAACCTAACCTAACCTAACCTAACCTAACCTAACCTAACCTAACCTAACCTAACCTAACCTAACCTAACCTAACCTAACCTAACCTAACCTAACCTAACCTAACCTAACCTAACCTAACCTAACCTAACCTAACCTAACCTAACCTAACCTAACCTAACCTAACCTAACCTAACCTAACCTAACCTAACCTAACCTAACCTAACCTAACCTAACCTAACCTAACCTAACCTAACCTAACCTAACCTAACCTAACCTAACCTAACCTAACCTAACCTAACCTAACCTAACCTAACCTAACCTAACCTAACCTAACCTAACCTAACCTAACCTAACCTAACCTAACCTAACCTAACCTAACCTAACCTAACCTAACCTAACCTAACCTAACCTAACCTAACCTAACCTAACCTAACCTAACCTAACCTAACCTAACCTAACCTAACCTAACCTAACCTAACCTAACCTAACCTAACCTAACCTAACCTAACCTAACCTAACCTAACCTAACCTAACCTAACCTAACCTAACCTAACCTAACCTAACCTAACCTAACCTAACCTAACCTAACCTAACCTAACCTAACCTAACCTAACCTAACCTAACCTAACCTAACCTAACCTAACCTAACCTAACCTAACCTAACCTAACCTAACCTAACCTAACCTAACCTAACCTAACCTAACCTAACCTAACCTAACCTAACCTAACCTAACCTAACCTAACCTAACCTAACCTAACCTAACCTAACCTAACCTAACCTAACCTAACCTAACCTAACCTAACCTAACCTAACCTAACCTAACCTAACCTAACCTAACCTAACCTAACCTAACCTAACCTAACCTAACCTAACCTAACCTAACCTAACCTAACCTAACCTAACCTAACCTAACCTAACCTAACCTAACCTAACCTAACCTAACCTAACCTAACCTAACCTAACCTAACCTAACCTAACCTAACCTAACCTAACCTAACCTAACCTAACCTAACCTAACCTAACCTAACCTAACCTAACCTAACGTAACCTAACCTAACCTAACCTAACCTAACCTAACCTAACCTAACCTAACCTAACCTAACCTAACCTAACCTAACCTAACCTAACCTAACCTAACCTAACCTAACCTAACCTAACCTAACCTAACCTAACCTAACCTAACCTAACCTAACCTAACCTAACCTAACCTAACCTAACCTAACCTAACCTAACCTAACCTAACCTAACCTAACCTAACCTAACCTAACCTAACCTAACCTAACCTAACCTAACCTAACCTAACCTAACCTAACCTAACCTAACCTAACCTAACCTAACCTAACCTAACCTAACCTAACCTAACCTAACCTAACCTAACCTAACCTAACCTAACCTAACCTAACCTAACCTAACCTAACCTAACCTAACCTAACCTAACCTAACCTAACCTAACCTAACCTAACCTAACCTAACCTAACCTAACCTAACCTAACCTAACCTAACCTAACCTAACCTAACCTAACCTAACCTAACCTAACCTAACCTAACCTAACCTAACCTAACCTAACCTAACCTAACCTAACCTAACCTAACCTAACCTAACCTAACCTAACCTAACCTAACCTAACCTAACCTAACCTAACCTAACCTAACCTAACCTAACCTAACCTAACCTAACCTAACCTAACCTAACCTAACCTAACCTAACCTAACCTAACCTAACCTAACCTAACCTAACCTAACCTAACCTAACCTAACCTAACCTAACCTAACCTAACCTAACCTAACCTAACCTAACCTAACCTAACCTAACCTAACCTAACCTAACCTAACCTAACCTAACCTAACCTAACCTAACCTAACCTAACCTAACCTAACCTAACCTAACCTAACCTAACCTAACCTAACCTAACCTAACCTAACCTAACCTAACCTAACCTAACCTAACCTAACCTAACCTAACCTAACCTAACCTAACCTAACCTAACCTAACCTAACCTAACCTAACCTAACCTAACCTAACCTAACCTAACCTAACCTAACCTAACCTAACCTAACCTAACCTAACCTAACCTAACCTAACCTAACCTAACCTAACCTAACCTAACCTAACCTAACCTAACCTAACCTAACCTAACCTAACCTAACCTAACCTAACCTAACCTAACCTAACCTAACCTAACCTAACCTAACCTAACCTAACCTAACCTAACCTAACCTAACCTAACCTAACCTAACCTAACCTAACCTAACCTAACCTAACCTAACCTAACCTAACCTAACCTAACCTAACCTAACCTAACCTAACCTAACCTAACCTAACCTAACCTAACCTAACCTAACCTAACCTAACCTAACCTAACCTAACCTAACCTAACCTAACCTAACCTAACCTAACCTAACCTAACCTAACCTAACCTAACCTAACCTAACCTAACCTAACCTAACCTAACCTAACCTAACCTAACCTAACCTAACCTAACCTAACCTAACCTAACCTAACCTAACCTAACCTAACCTAACCTAACCTAACCTAACCTAACCTAACCTAACCTAACCTAACCTAACCTAACCTAACCTAACCTAACCTAACCTAACCTAACCTAACCTAACCTAACCTAACCTAACCTAACCTAACCTAACCTAACCTAACCTAACCTAACCTAACCTAACCTAACCTAACCTAACCTAACCTAACCTAACCTAACCTAACCTAACCTAACCTAACCTAACCTAACCTAACCTAACCTAACCTAACCTAACCTAACCTAACCTAACCTAACCTAACCTAACCTAACCTAACCTAACCTAACCTAACCTAACCTAACCTAACCTAACCTAACCTAACCTAACCTAACCTAACCTAACCTAACCTAACCTAACCTAACCTAACCTAACCTAACCTAACCTAACCTAACCTAACCTAACCTAACCTAACCTAACCTAACCTAACCTAACCTAACCTAACCTAACCTAACCTAACCTAACCTAACCTAACCTAACCTAACCTAACCTAACCTAACCTAACCTAACCTAACCTAACCTAACCTAACCTAACCTAACCTAACCTAACCTAACCTAACCTAACCTAACCCGATTTTTAGAGTGTTTAAAAACTTTACTTATCTTACCGTGTGACACGTCGCTGGATTCGGCTCGACGAACTGCACCAGGATCTGAAACAAAAAACTGAAATTAACGCAGCACTTTAGAGAAAAACTGAAAAACATTCTAAATTTCACTAACCTAACATAACCCACACCTTTGGCATTGAATAACTTCTATATTTGGCATACTAGAATTTTTTAATTATTTTTACAGAGTTCAGAGGGTGATAGCGCATCGCGCCCCACCCTTTAAACAACGAAATTTGCACATTTTTTCCAAATTTTTCAAACCGAGTTTACCTTAGAGGTGCTCATTTTTCATACATTCGATTTTTAGAGTGTTTAAAAACTTTACTTATCTTACCGTGTGACACGTCGCTGGATTCGGCTCGACGAACTGCACCAGGATCTGAAACAAAAAACTGAAATTAACGCAGCACTTTAGAGAAAAACTGAAAAACATTCTAAATTTCACTAACCTAACATAACCCACACCTTTGGCATTGAATAACTTCTATATTTGGCATACTAAAATTTTTTAATTATTTTTACAGAGTTCAGAGGGTGATAGCGCATCGCGCCCCACCCTTTAAACAACGAAATTTGCACATTTTTTCCAAATTTTTCAAACCGAGTTTACCTTAGAGGTGCTCATTTTTCATACATTCGATTTTTAGAGTGTTTAAAAACTTTACTTATCTTACCGTGTGACACGTCGCTGGATTCGGCTCGACGAACTGCACCAGGATCTGAAACAAAAAACTGAAATTAACGCAGCACTTTAGAGAAAAACTGAAAAACATTCTAAATTTCACTAACCTAACATAACCCACACCTTTGGCATTGAATAACTTCTATATTTGGCATACTAAAATTTTTTAATTATTTTTACAGAGTTCAGAGGGTGATAGCGCATCGCGCCCCACCCTTTAAACAACGAAATTTGCACATTTTTTCTAAATTTTGGCCCGCCCGCCCACCCATTTGAGTCATTGGGTATGAAGAATTCCTCACTTTCGGTTCGGGGAATTCGTTGACAAAAATTTGTTATTGTATTTTCTTGTTGCATTGACTTGCGTGTCAAGTTATACACTTCGACACACTTGACAGCCGTATCAATAGATACCTACGTTTTATATTTGGACCAAGCAAGGCTTGACAACTTTTATATTTTATACACTCTGAATTTTAAACTGACATTTTGACACGCGACTAGACATCTGACAAAGATGTTCAGGACACCCGCCAAGTCTGATGAGTGCACGTTAACAGTACCGGCTGGACCCGGAACTATTACAAAACTCGCGGGACCCACCGCCCCAAGCGTCCGAAGGAGCGTTGGGGAGTGGGAGCTAGGTACTCTTAGACTGGAACGGAAAAGTATGACACCCCCCAAAACCCCTCCGAGCACGTCCGTGACGATGTCTCCCGCTAAAACGAAACCGGCAGCAATGAGAAAGCTGTCGGTTGAAACAGTGCACAGCCCTCCCAAGCCAACCACAAAAGGGAAGTATACCGGTAAAATGGCAGAAGCTAAAGCGTGCCTCGTAAAAGCCAAGCTCAACCTTTCCAACTCCCGGAACTTGCGAGCAGATATTAAGGCCGCCGTAACGGAGGCCGTTGATCGTCTCTTCCAACTGGTGAAAGAGGCTTATTCTGAAAAGAATCAGGCCTCCTTCACACAGCAACAGCCCGGGGAGAAGGAAAGGGTTATGACGGAGAGCGTCTCGGCTTTGTCTCCACGTAGCGTCAGTCTGACAGAACTGGAAACCCTGCTGGGGCGACACGCAGTGCTCATAAAAGAGAGCAATCAGAAGATAGACGACCTGAAAGAGAGCCTGGAGAGAAAGACGTATGCGAGCGTGGCGGCGGCGACCACTAAAGTGCAAACACCGGTACGCACGGCACTGCACTCGGTGGTCGTTACTGCCAAGGACGAAAAGGAGACAGGAGAAGGAATACTAAACAGGATTAGAAAAGTGGTTAACGCAAGGGATGGAGGGGTATCGGTGGAAAGTGTTAGGAAAGCTAAGGATAGGAAGGTCATTGTGGGATGTAAAACAGAGGAAGAAAGAAGGAAAATTAAGGAAAGAATAAGCAAGGCTCCTGAACTCAATGTAGAGGATATTCAAAATAAAGACCCTCTGGTCATACTCAGAGGCGTGCTGCAGCACAATAGCGACGAAGATGTCCTGAAAGCTCTGAAAACTCAGAACAAAAATATATTTAAAGACCTGGAAGAGAAAGAAAGAGTTGATATTGCCTTCAGAAAACGCACTAGGAACCCACACATATGCCATGTGGTACTGAGAGTCTCAGCAAAGGTCTGGCAGCGAATGTTGGGAGCTGGGGCAGTGCACATTGATCTGCAGCGGGTGAGAGTAGAGGATCAATCCCCGCTGGTTCAGTGTTCACTCTGCCTTGGCTATGGGCACGGCCGCCGCTTTTGTACGGAGACTGTAGAAAAGTGCAGCCATTGTGGGGGTCCTCACATGAAGACACAGTGCGCAGACTGGCTCGCCGGCGCGACTCCATCTTGCTGCAATTGTGTGCACGCCAAGCTGGAAAAGACGGAGCACAACGCGTTCAGCACGGATTGTGCCATCAGACGCAGGTGGGACGCGCTTGCCAGAGCAACAGTCGCGTATTGCTAAGGTGGTCCCTGGTGTAAATCCTGCTGCAGCCAATGCGAGGCCATACTCCATAGCCCAAGCAAATCTCCAGAGAAGCGAAACGGCAACAAACGAGCTTATGCTTGAGGCCAGAACCAAGGGGATGGCCTTCGCACTACTCCAGGAGCCTTATATTGGCGGGTTGGGCAGAATGAAGGACTACAGGGGAGCGAGGATCTTTCAAAGCGCAACATCTGGTGACGAACCAATAAAAGCGGCAATTGCCGTTTTCGACCAAGACATGGACGTCATCCAGTGTCCTGACTTTACCACGGCCAACATCGCAGTAGTAAAGATCAGGACCAGCGCTTGGGAGATTCTCGTCGTCTCCTTCTACTTCGAACCCAAGCCCAAACCAATCGAGCCATACCTGGAGCAGCTGAGCAGGATCAAACAACATTACGGCCAGGGCATCCTAATAGGAGGCGATAGCAACGCAAAAAGCACCTGGTGGGGCAGCCCGACCGTGAACGACCGGGGTGAAGAAATGGCTGGAGCACTAGAAGAAATGGGCTTGCAGGTACTCAACGTCGGCACAGTCCCTACATACTTTACCGTCAGAGGTGGACAAGTATATAGCAGTTTCGTGGACGTAACGGCATGTACGGCGGATCTGCTGGACTTAGTGGAAGACTGGGACCTAGACGAAGGAATGACGAGCTCAGACCACAACACCATAGTTTTCAAAATCAGACTACATAGAGCTAAAGGTATAAATATATGCAGAACGACTAGGATATTTAACAGTAAAAAAGCAAACTGGGACCAGTTTCATGCGAAAATGGCCCAGTTGCTAGAAGATAATAATATAAATAGTTTTGAATTTGATAAAATAGATAATAAATTAGAGTTAGAAAATAAAGTAAATATATACATAAACTTAATAATTGAAGCAACAAATAATAGTATCCCTAAAATTAAAAGTAACAAACAAGGAAACTTACCATGGTGGTCTGAAGAGCTCGCCAAACTGAAGAAGGAAGTCGCCACTAAGAAGCGCAGAATCCGTTGTGCAGCGCCGGTCCGTAGAGCTATGGTCGTTGATGATTACCTGCAAGCAAAAGAAAAGTATGAGGAAGAAGTAAAGAGTGCACAAGTGAGGAGCTGGAAGGAATTTTGTGAGAAGCAGGATAGAGAAGGAGTGTGGGAAGGTATATACCGGGTTATGACAGGAACGAGCAAAAGGCACGAAGATCTGCCTCTTGTTAAAGGAGGTAGAGTATTGGACGCTAGGGAATCCGCGAAGCTGCTCGCGGAAACATTTTATCCCGAAGACGCAAAAGAGGCTGACAATACAGAGCACGAGCGCATCAGAACCGAAGCTGAACAAGTAAATGTTGCGGGTCATGATGAAACCCATGACCCACCATTTACCCCTGCGGAGCTCGTGTCTGCCGTCGAGACCTTCAACCCCAAAAAGGCCCCAGGTTCAGATGGCCTGACAGCGGACATTTGTAAGCGCGCCATATACCAGGCCCCAGGCACTTTCCTATCACTGGCAAATAAATGTTTGGATCTGGGTCACTTCCCGGACTCATGGAAAGTAGCAACAGTTATAATCCTACGTAAGCCGGGGAAGGGAAGTTACACAGATCCAAAATCATACAGACCTATCGGTTTGTTGCCAGTGATGGGAAAGATCCTGGAGAAAATGGTGGTGGCCCGAATAAAATGGCACATTGTACCACGGCTCAGTCCTCACCAGTACGGCTTCATGCCCCAAAGGAGCACCGAAGACTCCCTCTATGTCCTGATCCAACACATACGCGAAAAGCTAAAACAGAAAAAGCTCATCACGCTAGTATCATTAGACATCGAGGGAGCCTTCGATAGCGCATGGTGGCCGGCCATAAGGGTGAGACTGGCCGAGGAAATGTGCCCGATAAATGTGCGAAGGGTTGTGGACAGCTACCTCGAAAATAGAAGGGTGAAATTAAGGTACGCGGGTGAGGAGGTGACGAAAGAGACCACAAAGGGCTGCGTACAGGGATCCATTGGCGGCCCGATTCTCTGGAATCTCCTCCTTGACCCTCTACTGCAGGGCCTTCAAACACGCGGAGACTACTGCCAAGCCTTTGCGGACGATGTGGTGCTGGTGTTTGATGGGGATACAGGGCTCGAGGTCCAAAGACGTGCAAATGCCGCCCTCGACTATGTTCGGCAGTGGGGAGTCAAAAATAAGTTAAAGTTCGCACCGCATAAAACCAACGCTATGGTCATGACCAGAAAACTTAAATTTGACACCCCACTGCTGAGGATGGGAGGGGTCGACATTAACATGTCAAAGGAGATCAAACTCCTGGGGCTCTGGATAGATGATAAGCTGACGTTCAATGGCCACGCTGCTAACGTGTGCAGAAAAGCTTTGAACATTTACAAACAGCTATCCAGAGCTGCCAGGATCAGCTGGGGCCTCCACCCAGAAGTGATCCGGACCATCTACACGGCGGTGATAGAGCCGGTCGTGATGTATGCTGCGAGTATTTGGGCGGACGCTACGCAAAAGATCGGGATCAAAAAGCAACTGAACGCTGTCCAAAGGGGCTTCGCACAGAAGCTGTGCAAAGCCTATCGCACGGTCTCCCTAAACTCGGCACTAGTGTTGGCTGGGATGCTTCCTCTCGACCTCAGAATACAGGAGGCAGCAGCCCTGTATGAGGCCAAGAGGGGAGTATCACAGTCAACACTGGGAGACAGGGAGATCGAGAGGCAGACGGCGTTCGTCGATACACCACACCCGGCGCACCATATAAGCCTGAACTTCATCTGTCTGGAAGACGAGCGAGACGTGAACACTCACAATACGCAGGCAGTCAGAATTTTCACGGACGGCAGCAAAATCGAAGGCAAGGTTGGAGCGGCATTGTCCTTATGGAGCAGTGCCGCCGAAACCAAATGCCTGAAGATGAAGCTGTCGTCCCACTGCACCGTCTTCCAGGCAGAACTATTGGCAATATGGAAGGCCACAGATGAGGCGCTCAATAGACCCGAAATGAGCTATGGCATCTATAGCGATTCTAGATCGTCCTTGGCGACAGTGGTTAATTACCGATCACTCAATCCCCTCGCAGTCAAAATCCGCGATAATCTAATGGAGTGCAACAAGCAAAATAAGCGAGTTGAACTCTATTGGATTAAAGCGCACGCCGGGCTCGAGGGGAATGAGAGAGCGGATCAGCTGGCCAAGGACGCAGCCCTAAAGACCAAGTCGAGGCCGCAATATGAACTATGTCCGATTTCATTTGCCAAGCGCCAGATCCGATTGGTGACGCTTGACAGATGGAATCGGAGATACAAGACCGAGGACACTGGAAGGGTAACTAAAATGTTTTGGCCAGATGCGATATTTGCCTTTAAAATATGCAAGCAATTGATGCCGACCGGCGTTCTCACCCAAATAATGACGGGGCACGGTGGGTTCTCCGAATACTTACATCGTTTTAAGTGTAAGGAGAATCCATCGTGCATCTGCGAACCCGGTAAGGAAGAGTCTATTGTCCATATCCTGGCGGAGTGCCCCGCATACTCCCTGGAAAGACTCAATACAGAGCTACTCATAGGGCAAAAGATAAATGTAGATAATATTTGTAACATTATGGTGGATAAAAACATGAGAAAAAGATTTTTAGAATATTGTATAATAATAGCCAATAAAGTAATTCATAGGAACAAATAGATAAATAAAACAAAATTGAATAACTATATTTGATAATATAGATATGTCAATCATAGAGCAAAGATGAAAAATATAAAATTCTTAAACGCACATTTTACATAATTATTACATTTATTATTTATATATAATTATATTTAGTATTCTTAAAACATGACAATTTTTACAAAGTAAATATTATAACACTGTACAAGTGAACAATATTTAAATAACGTTAATCACATTTTACATATATACGACATATGATACGACAAATACATTTTGTATTCATTTATTTTTAAATTAGTGACCAAATATATATTCTAAAATAAATAACACTCGAGAAACATTAAACATGTAAACTTTATTCTTCTAAATTGACATAAGATTGAAATGGTCACATGAAAAACCCTAAAAAAGGTCCCGGGTAACGTCCGGGGAAATAAGAGGAGGAGGTCGGCTAAAAAAAAAAAAAAAAAAAAAACCTAACCTAACCTAACCTAACCTAACCTAACCTAACCTAACCTAACCTAACCTAACCTAACCTAACCTAACCTAACCTAACCTAACCTAACCTAACCTAACCTAACCTAACCTAACCTAACCTAACCTAACCTAACCTAACCTAACCTAACCTAACCTAACCTAACCTAACCTAACCTAACCTAACCTAACCTAACCTAACCTAACCTAACCTAACCTAACCTAACCTAACCTAACCTTTTTTTTTTTTTTTTTTTACCAGGGAAAACCTTTTATAGGTACCACCCTACCCCGGGGGGAGCAGTGTGGTGATGTGGGAGTCTCCGCCCTAGTGGCGGCATACCCACTAAAAACCCTGGGGTGTTCCTCCTTTGCGCTATGTGCCGGGGCCCGGGAGCATTTCTCGTACTCTTCCGCAGCCCCGGCCTGGGCGCTGGTCCCCTGGGACCCCTCCTCGGGGAGCTTTTGCTCCACCCGCCTTGTCACGATGTGGGGAACACCGCCCACATCGTGCCATCTCGGAACTCTATAGCAGACGTCAGTTCCCCCGAACCGACGCCCAGAGTTCCCAGTCGCTGATGGGCGCCTTAACCGGCGTCCATCTGCGAGTCCTCTGCCCGCATTGGCGGGTTGCGGGCCGGCGGCTTCTTGGCCTTGGCCAAGACTGCAGCCTTCCCGCCCTTCTTTTTGGGCGTAGCGCAGGCCCTGCCACCCAACCGGTGGATGGCTGGTCTGCCCGCTGCCGCGCACACCGAGCAATGAGGCTCGGACGAGCATCCACTCGCTTTATGGCCTGTTTGACCGCAGCGGTAGCATTCTCCGCTGCGGTCTACCTTGTCCGCCGGGCACCGCTCCCGGAGATGACCTAACTCTAGGCACCGGAAGCAGCGAAGCGGCCTTGCCGGCAACACCTTCACCTGGGCTAAAACCCAGCCAATTTTCAACCGGCTAGTGCCGGTGACCTTCTTTGCCGCAGCCACCGGGCATCGGACGAATGTTGTACCGATGCCGGCGGCGTTGCGGCGAATATCGTTGGCCTTAATAAGGCCAACTTCGCACTCCCCTGCTCTGGCGATGGCGTTGGCTACCTCCTCTTTAGTAGTCGAGTCGTCCAGGCCAGTGACGCGCAGGTCCGCGCATTTCATCGGCCTGGACACCCGAACGTCCCCCGGGTCGAAGACCTCCCTCAGCTTCGCAGCGAGGGAGTCCGCCTTCTCACCAGTGGAGTCTCCTGACACCTCCAGTACCCGGCCGCCGGTTGCTGCTATACGGAAGTTCAGGGTTAAGATCCCGAGATCCTGTATATTAACCCTTCTCTTCGCTTCCAGAAGCGCAGCGGCGTACGTCGCTCCTCTCTCCGCCGCTCCAGGCTGCAGTGTCATTACGACAGCTGCGGAGCGAGGGGCGTGGAGCTTCGGCGTAGGCTCCTTCTTTTTTGTTGGGCGACGATTCGACGCGCCCTGCGACTGTCGCGAACCAGCTTGCGCTGACTGTCGCTGAAGAGGCACAGGCGCCGTTCCACCACCCTTCTTCTTTCCACCACGCTTAGTCACCGTGGCCCACGTCTCGTTTTCTGCGGCCGTCGGGGCTGACTCTGGACGTTGCGAGCCAGAGGCTGCCGCTGGTTGAGCACCCTTCGTGGCCTTCTCTTTCCCCTTCCCCTTCTTACTCTTTCGAGTATCAGAGGAAGGCTGTGTAACTCCCGTTGCCGCTGATGTACTGGGAAGCCCCGGGTCCGAAAGTGGATTAGTGGGGGCTTTCGGTGAAGCGGCACTTTTTCTGGCATCTGCAGCCAGGGGGGGACGAATTCGCTTGTCGGGTAGGAGGCGCTCCTCTAGCGCCTCAAAACGAGCGTTAATCATGCCCCCTACCTGACGCAGGACGGCTTGCTCCAACTCCTCCGTCGAGCGAGGCTCTTGCCCGGTCATTGACCTCGAGGCCTGTGGAGGAGCGGAAGCCGTTGCCGCGGTAACGTCCTTGCGGAGCTCCGAAATTTCTTTGCGAAGCTCCGCTACCTCCTCACGGAGTCGTGTGTTGGCGACCTGCAGTCTCCGGGTCTCCTCAGTCGAGGACCTCGTCTGCAGGTCTGCCATCGCCTCCTTAATGGTGGAAGCTGCCACCTTCAGCGCTCTTTGGAAGGTACCTTTGAGATTGCTGGATTTCGTGGCCACACTGTTGATGGTGGCCACACTCTCCAGCACCTTCCGTGTCAAGTCCGACGCCAGCTCTTCTTGTTCTCCAGCCGAGGACTCGGAGAGCTGAGGTTCCGTCGAAGCCTGTGACCGTAAGTTTACGGTCAGTTCCTCGACTTCCCGCTCAGCCCTCATCTCCATCTCCGCCTTTTGAGCAGCTACCAGAGCAGCCTTCGCTTTAGCGAGGCCGACGTATTCGCCCGTGGTGGGCGGCCGGCCTCTGCCTCTCCGCGCTGCAGCTACTACCTTAGTAGCCGGAGCTTCTTCGTCATCGGAGTCTATCGAACTACCGGCGATGCTCATCTTATCGCGGGACCTAACCCGCTTCAGATGAGTTCTACCATCCGAAGACCCCGTCACCGAAGCCATACTCCCGACTGAAGAGTCTGACTCCTCGCCAGGATCCACCTCGGGCCTACGCCCTTTCTCCTCCCTCCTCATCGTGCCAAATTTTAAGGTAAGCTTATCCATTTGGTTCCCACGAGTATGGGGGATATACGTGGTCCACCCGGGCAGTGCCCCCTGTACCCGGGTAAGCCTAGGCGTCTCCCGCGCAGGGCTTCGGCTGGGCCCCCGCGGGGGTAGCAGTTGCGACCAACCTTCCCGGTGGCCATGCAGGTCCTCGCGCTGCTCCACCGCTTGACCTTCGGGGTGATTTTTTATAGAGGTTTTCTTCCTCGCGGCCCGGGCGGTTAAGCCAAGGCCCTCGGTCCCGTGCCTCACGGCTAACGGGGTTCCGATTTGTGACACCTCGTCCGGCGGTGGGGTTAGCCACACACCGGGTGTCCCTCCCGTCCGTCCGAGGACGGCCCCCTCGCCCGGGCCTCTCAGCATGAGATCCCGGACCGCCCTCTACGCGCGCTCCAGATAAAAGCTCTGGGGCGCGCGGAGAAGGCCCCTTCGAGCTCATCGCTAGCGCTTCTCCGAAGAGAAACGCGAGCGAGTGCTCCCCTGGGCTGCCTACTAAAAGACGAGCCCCAACCCGCGTCGCCGCTACTCGGCATACGGCCGAGACGCCGACCGGGTCCCGCGGCCAACCAAGGCCGCCTAGGCTCGCACCGCCGCTTCCCGGAATGTCCAGGGCGCCGGTCGAGCCTCCACCTCGAGTTCCTCTTGGCAGCGGCCGCCGCAACTGTTGCGACCGCTGAGCCCCCCCGCCACGGCAAGGCGGGAACTCCATCGGGGGGGAACCTAACCTAACCTAACCTAACCTAACCTAACCTAACCTAACCTAACCTAACCTAACCTAACCTAACCTAACCTAACCTTTTTTTTTTTTTTTTTTTTTTTTTTTTTTTTTACCAGGGAAAACCTTTTATAGGTACCACCCTACCCCGGGGGGAGCAGTGTGGTGATGTGGGAGTCTCCGCCCTAGTGGCGGCATACCCACTAAAAACCCTGGGGTGTTCCTCCTTTGCGCTATGTGCCGGGGCCCGGGAGCATTTCTCGTACTCTTCCGCAGCCCCGGCCTGGGCGCTGGTCCCCTGGGACCCCTCCTCGGGGAGCTTCTGCTCCACCCACCTAGTCACGATGTGGGGAACACCTCCCACATCGTGCCATCTCGGGAACTTTGTGGTGGACGCCGGTTCCCCCGAACCGACGCCCAAGTTCCCAGTCGCAGAGGTACCTAACCGGCGTCCATCTGCGACTCCTCTGTCCCCGTTTGTGGGGTGCGGGACGGCTGTTTCCGGGACTTGGCCGCGGCGACTGCCTTCCTGCCCTTCTTCTGGGGCACAGCGCAGGCCCTGCCTCCCAACCGGTGGGAGGCTGGTTTGCCCGCCGCTGCGCACACCGAGCAGTGGGGCTCGCTAGAGCACCCACTGGCTTTGTGGCCGTTTTGACCGCAGCGGTAGCACTCACCGCTGCGGTCTGTTTTGTCCGCCCCGCACTGCTCCCGAAAGTGCCCCAATTCGAGGCACCGGAAGCAGCGCAACGGCCGAGCTGGCAAAACCTTTATTTGGGCCGAAACCCACCCCACCTGGATGCGTCCTTTGCCTGCGACCTTCTGCACTGCGGCCACCGGACATTGGACGAAGGACGTCCCGATGCCAGCAGCGTTGCGACGAATGTCGCCAGCCTTGACCAGGTCGGCTCGACACTCGCCAACCCTGGCTATTGCGGCAGCGACCTCCATCTTGGTGACCGAATCGTCCAGGCCGGTGACACGCAAGTCCGCGCACTTCATCGGCCTGGAGATTCGGACGTCGCCTTCGTCAAAGATCTCCCTGAGCTTCGCAGCCAGGGAGTCCGCCTTCTCGCCGCTGGAATCACCGGACACCTCCAACATGCGGCCACCAGTGGCCGCTACACGGAAGTTGACGGTGATGCCCATCTCCCGTATGTCCACCCTTCGCCTTGCCTCAAGCAACGCCGCCGCATACGTTGCACCCCTCTCCGCCGCTCCAGGCTGCAACGTCATGATGACAGCTGCGGAGCGGGGGACTTGGAGCTTGGGCTTGGCTACCTCCTTTTTGCCCTTCCGACGGCCTCTCCCACCACCGGCCTGCGACTGTCGCGAACCGGCTTGCGCCTGCGACTGTCGCTGCGGCGGTGCAGAAGTCGTCGAACCAGCCTTCTTGCGGCCCTTCTTGGTCACCGTGGCCCATGACTCCTTTGCAGGAGCTGCAGACGCCGGTCGAAGGGCCTCTGGGCTTGGGACCACACCGGGGGGTCCTTCCTTCGTCACTTTCTTGGCCTTCCCCTTCTTGCCCTTTTGGGCAATGGAAGAAGGCTGAGTCACGGCCGATGTTCCCGGGAGACCTTGGTCCGGGATCGGAATCATGGGGGCTCTCCGGGAACCTTTACCTTTCCTGTCTGCAGCCAGTGGGGGGCGAGTGCACTGCTCTGGTAAGAGGCGCCCCTCTAGCGCCTCAAACCGTGCGTTGAGCATGCCCCCGATCTGGCGCAAAACAGCTTGCTCCATCTCCTCCATTGAGCGGGCCTCGTGTCGGATAGTGGATCCCGAGGCCTGTGGAGGAGCGGAGGCCGCTGCCGCAGTTACGTCTCTGCGGAGCTCCACAATCTCCTTCCGGAGCTCCGCTACTTCTTCGCGCAGGCGCGTGTTGGCGACCTGCAGTCTCCGGGTCTCCTCTGTTGAGGACCTCGTCTGCAGGTCGGCCATCGCCTCCTTTATGGTGGAAGCCGCCACTTTCAGCGCCCGCTGAAACGTCCCTTTTAGGTTGCTGGACTTCGTGGCCACACTGTTGATGGTGGCCACGCTTTCCAGCACCTTCCTACGCAGGTCCGAAGCCAGCTCTTCCTGCTCACCGGCCGAAGACTCGGAGAGCCAGGGTTCCGCCGAAGTCTGTGACCGTAGGTTCACGGTCAGCTCCTCGACTTCCCGCTCGGCCCTCAACTCCATCTCTGACCTCTGAGCAGCCACTAGGGCAGCCTTGGCCTTGGCGAGGCCGACGTACTCGCCCGTGGTGGGCGGCCGGCCTCTGCCTCTTTTAGGTACCGCGACGACCTTAGTGGCCGGTACCTCCTCGTCGTCGTCGGAGTCGATCGGACTGCCGGCTACACTCATCTTGTCGCAGGATCGCACCCGCTTAAGATGAGTCCTGCCATCCGAGGACCCCGCTACCGACACCATACTACCGACCGAAGAGTCAGACTCTTCAGCGGTATCCACAACGGGGCTACGCCCCCTCTCCTCCCCTTGAACTTTGAATTTAGGTTTAAGCAAATCCATACAGTTCCCACGAGTATGGGGGATATACGTGGTCCACCCGGGCAGTGCCCCCTGTACCCGGGTAAGCCTAGGCGTCTCCCGCGCAGGGCTTCGGCTGGGCCCCCGCGGGGGTAGCAGTTGCGACCAACCTTCCCGGTGGCCATGCAGGTCCTCGCGCTGCTCCGCCGCTTGACCTTCGGGGTGATTTTTTATAGAGGTTTTCTTCCTCGCGGCCCGGGCGGTTAAGCCAAGGCCCTCGGTCCCGCGCCTCGCGGCTAACGGGGTTCCGATCTGTGACACCTCTTCCGGTGGTGGGGTTAGCCACGCACCGGGTGTCCCTCCCATCCGTCCGAAGACGGCCCCCATCGTCCAGGCCTCTCAAGCAAGAGCCTCTCCGAGGAGAGGTATACCCGAGATCCCGGACCGCCTTCTACGCGCGCTCCAGATAAAAGCTCTGGCACGCGCGGAGAAGGCCCCTCGAGCTCATCGCTAGCGCTTCTCCGAGGAGAAGCGCGAGTGAGAGCTCACCTGGGCTGCTTCTGAAGCGAGCCCCAACCCGCGTCGCCGCTACTCGGCATACGGCCGAGACGCCGACCGGGTCCCGCGGCCAACCAAGGCCGCCTAGGCTCGCACCGCCGCTTCCCGGAATGTCCAGGGCGCCGGTCGAGCCTCCACCTCGAGTTCCTCTTGGCAGCGGCCGCCGCAACTGTTGCGACCGCTGAGCCCCCCCGCCACGGCAAGGCGGGAACTCATTCGGGGGGGAACCTAACCTAACCTTTTTTTTTTTTTTTTTTTTTTTTTTACCAGGGAAAACCTTTTATAGGTACCACCCTACCCCGGGGGGAGCAGTGTGGTGATGTGGGAGTCTCCGCCCTAGTGGCGGCATACCCACTAAAAACCCTGGGGTGTTCCTCCTTTGCGCTATGTGCCGGGGCCCGGGAGCATTTCTCGTACTCTTCCGCAGCCCCGGCCTGGGCGCTGGTCCCCTGGGACCCCTCCTCGGGGAGCTTTTGCTCCACCCTCCTTGTCACGATGTGGGGAACACCTCCCACATCGTGCCATCTCGGGAACCTTGTGGTGGACGCCGGTTCCCCCGAACCGACGCCCAAGTTCCCAGTCGCAGAGGTACCTAACCGGCGTCCATCTGCGACTCCTCTGTCCCCGTTTGTGGGGTGCGGGACGGCTGTTTCCGGGACTTGGCTGCGGCGACTACCTTCCTGCCCTTCTTCTGGGGCACAGCGCAGGCCCTGCCTCCCAACCGGTGGGAGGCTGGTTTGCCCGCTGCTGCGCACACCGAGCAGTGGGGCTCGCTAGAGCACGCACTGGCTTTGTGGCCGTTTTGACCGCAGCGGTAGCACTCACCGCTGCGGTCTGTTTTGTCCGCCCCGCACTGCTCCCGGAAGTGCCCCAATTCGAGGCACCGGAAGCAGCGCAACGGCCGAGCTGGCAACACCTTAACTTGGGCCGAAACCCACCCCACCTGGATTCGCACTTTGCCTGCGACCTTCTGCGCTGCAGCCACCGGACATTGGACGTAAGATGTCCCGATGCCGGCAGCGTTGCGACGAATGTCACCAGCCTTGACCAGGTCAGTCCGACACTCGCCAACCCTGGCTATGGCAGCAGCGACCTCCTCCTTGGTGACCGAATCGTCAAGGCCAGTGACACGCAAGTCCGCGCACTTCGTCGGCCTTGAGATTCGGACGTCACCCTCGTCGAAGATCTCCCTGAGCTTCGCAGCCAGGGAGTCCGCCTTCTCGCCACTGCGATCGCCGGACACCTCCAACATGCGGCCACCAGTGGCCGCTACCCGGAAGTTGACGGTGATGCCCATCTCCCTTATATTCACCCTTCGCCTTGCCTCAAGCAACGCCGCCGCATACGTTGCACCCCTCTCCGCCGCTCCAGGCTGCAACGTCATGATGACAGCTGCGGAGCGGGGGACTTGGAGCTTGGGCTTGGCTACCTCCTTTTTGCCCTTCCGACGGCTTCTCCCACCACCGGCCTGCGACTGTCGCGAACCGGCTTGCGCCTGCGACTGTCGCTGCGGCGGTGCAGAAGTCGTCGAACCAGCCTTCTTGCGGCCCTTCTTGGTCACCGTGGCCCATGACTCCTTTGCAGGAGCTGCAGACGCCGGTCGAAGGGCCTCTGGGCTTGGGACCACACCGGGGGGTCCTTCCTTCGTCACTTTCTTGGCCTTCCCCTTCTTGCCCTTTTGGGCAATGGAAGAAGGCTGAGTCACGGCCGATGTTCCCGGGAGACCTTGGTCCGGGATCGGAACCATGGGGGCTCTCCGGGAACCTTTACCTTTCCTGTCTGCAGCCAGTGGGGGGCGAGTGCACTGCTCTGGTAAGAGGCGCCCCTCTAGCGCCTCAAACCGTGCGTTGAGCATGCCCCCGATCTGGCGCAAAACAGCTTGCTCCATCTCCTCCATTGAGCGGGCCTCGTGTCGGATAGTGGATCCCGAGGCCTGTGGAGGAGCGGAGGCCGCTGCCGCAGTTACGTCTCTGCGGAGCTCCACAATCTCCTTCCGGAGCTCCGCTACTTCTTCGCGCAGGCGCGT
Organism: Peribatodes rhomboidaria; assembly: GCA_911728515.1. Lineage (NCBI taxonomy): Eukaryota > Metazoa > Arthropoda > Insecta > Lepidoptera > Geometridae > Peribatodes > Peribatodes rhomboidaria. The sequence continues at coordinate 20,697 of OU452166.1, forward strand.
GTTGGCGACCTGCAGTCTCCGGGTCTCCTCTGTTGAGGACCTCGTCTGCAGGTCGGCCATCGCCTCCTTTATGGTGGAAGCCGCCACTTTCAGCGCCCGCTGAAACGTCCCTTTTAGGTTGCTGGACTTCGTGGCCACACTGTTGATGGTGGCCACGCTTTCCAGCACCTTCCTACGCAGGTCCGAAGCCAGCTCTTCCTGCTCACCGGCCGAAGACTCGGAGAGCCGGGGTTCCGCCGAAGTCTGTGACCGTAGGTTCACGGTCAGCTCCTCGACTTCCCGCTCGGCCCTCAACTCCATCTCTGACCTCTGAGCAGCCACTAGGGCAGCCTTGGCCTTGGCGAGGCCGACGTACTCGCCCGTGGTGGGCGGCCGGCCTCTGCCTCTTTTAGGTACCGCGACGACCTTAGTGGCCGGTACCTCTTCGTCGTCGTCGGAGTCGATCGGACTGCCGGCTACACTCATCTTGTCGCAGGATCGCACCCGCTTAAGATGAGTCCTGCCATCCGAGGACCCCGCTACCGACACCATACTACCGACCGAAGAGTCAGACTCTTCAGCGGTATCCACAACGGGGCTACGCCCCCTCTCCTCCCCACGAACTTTGAATTTAGGTTTGAGCAAATCCATACAGTTCCCACGAGTATGGGGGATATACGTGGTCCACCCGGGCAGTGCCCCCTGTACCCGGGTAAGCCTAGGCGTCTCCCGCGCAGGGCTTCGGCTGGGCCCCCGCGGGGGTAGCAGTTGCGACCAACCTTCCCGGTGGCCATGCAGGTCCTCGCGCTGCTCCGCCGCTTGACCTTCGGGGTGATTTTTTATAGAGGTTTTCTTCCTCGCGGCCCGGGCGGTTAAGCCAAGGCCCTCGGTCCCGCGCCTCGCGGCTAACGGGGTTACGATTTGTGACACCTCGTCCGGTGGTGGGGTTAGCCACGCACCGGGTGTCCCTCCCATCCGTCCGAAGACGGCCCCCTCGTCCGGGCCTCTCAGCATGAGATCCCGGACCGCCCTCTACGCGCGCTCCAGATAAAACCTCTGGGGCGCGCGGAGAAGGCCCCTTCGAGCTCATCGCTAGCGCTTCTCCGAAGAGAAATGCGAGCGAGGGCTCCCCTGGGCTGCCTCCAAAAAGGCGAGCCCCAACCCGCGTCGCCGCTACTCGGCGTACGGCCGAGACGCCGACCGGGTCCCGCGGCCAATCAAGACCGCCTGGGCTCGCACCGCCGCTTCCCGGAATGTCCAGGGCGCCGGTCGAGCCTCCACCTCGAGTTCCTCTTGGCAGCGGCCGCCGCAACTGTTGCGACCGCTGAGCCCCCCCGCCACGGCAAGGCGGGAACTCATTCGGGGGGGAACCTAACCTAACCTTTTTTTTTTTTTTTTTTTTTTTTTTTCGTGGGGAAATGCACTTACGCATGCCCGCTCCACCCCCGGGGGGAGGCGGTGCGGGGTATGTCGGACTCGATGCCAGAAGGGCACCCATACCGACTAAAACCCCACGGTGTCCCTCTTCACCGGCAGAGGCCGGGTCGCTGGCTCGCTTGGCGCAATCACGGCCGACCCAGCCAACACCGCTGTCCGCATCCGGACCCACACTCGGAGGACTGCGTCCTCCATATTCACTCGAGTGACGCCCGGGGACACCCGGGCATCATCTCCTCATGAGGCCTCCCTAGTTTGGAGCACCGGATACCCCCACGTCCGGCACCCCAGGGCCTCTAAGCGGCGACGGAGTTCGCGCGCGATTGGCTCGCCTCCGTACTCGCCTCCGCCTATTCGGGTGAGCGTCCACGGCTATCTCCCGCTCGCGCTCCTCATCTTCGCGCCGCAGAATGGCGACCTCCGAGAAGGTGGCCATCGCATCCCAGGCGCCCTCATCTCCGATCATCTTGCCGATTAGGGTCGGCAAGGACAGGTCCCGTCCCATCACCGCGACCAATGCTTGGCGCAGCCCAATGTCCCCCGGACATGCCTCTAGCACGTGCTGCGCAGTTTCCTCTGCGCAGCCACAGCTGTGGCATGCTGGGGTCGGCTCTCTTCCGGTGACGTTGCACAGATACCTACCGAAGCAGCCATGCCCGGTAAGCATCTGCGTCAGCCGGAAGGTGAGCGTGCCGTGCTTACGGTCCACCCACTCCTTTAGTAGGGGCTTAAGAGCTCCAAGGAGTCGGGTGGCCCCCATGCCCCGAACTGCGGGACCCGACAGGAGTCGGTCCTGCCATGTGCGTATGGCTTCGTTCCGGGCGCTTCTCCTCCACTGTTGGACCTCTTGGGGGAGGGGGCGCATGTCTTGCTCCCGCGCCTGTGCCCGGCGCCAGTAAACCTGGGCCAGGACATTCCCCTCGAGGTCCCACGGCAGCGACCCTGCCAGTGCGCACGCCACCTCATGCGAGAGGGTTCTATACCCCCTGCACACCCTGATCGCCATAGTCCGCTGTGGGCCACGGAGTATGGCGATTTCCTGTGGAGACAGGGAATCTGCCCAGATAGGGGCACCGTAAAGCGCCATTGAGCGCACCACCGCCATGTAAAGGTGGCGGCAGTGCGCTCCGCCTCCTCCCAGGTTTGGCAGCAAACGAGCCAGTGCTCCAGCCGCTCCGAGGAGCTTCGGGGACAACCTTTTGAGGTGCTCCTCGAACCGCCACCGACCGTCGAGCACTACGCCGAGATACTTCAGCGTAGCGCCGACGGGGATGGTAGTTCCACCCACTACGATTTGTGAGCCTGCAGGTGGCGCTCGTCTCGGGCCATGAAAACAGATGGCCTCCGTCTTGTGGAGCGCCACCTCCAGGCCCAGCCTCCGGATCTTCCCCACCACCGTTGAAACCGCGGCTGTCGCGAGCACTGACGCCTCCCGATAGTCCCGTCCCGGGGCGGTAACCAGCGTGTCGTCGGCATAACAAACGATGCCGACGCCACGCAGGGTAGCGCCCCTGAGGACCCAGTCATATCCTATGTTCCATAGGAGGGGACCCAGCGCCGATCCCTGGGGGACACCACGTGTCATCGGGTACCTCTCCACACCCCGCATCGTCGGGACGACTACCTCTCGATCAGAGAGGTAGTCCCCGACGAGGCTTTGTAGGTACTGAGGGACCTCGTGGTACCTCATCCCCTCCATAATAGTGCTCCACGGCAGCGTGTTAAATGCATTTGCAATGTCAAGAGACACCGCAATCAACACGCCGCCAGTGGAGCACGCCTTGTCTGACTCGCCACGCACGTGGGCGATCGCGTCGACCGTTGACCGGCCTCGGCGAAACCCAAACTGAGTGGGAGCCAGGTCTGGGCCAACCCTCTCTAAGTGCCTGACGAGGCGGGCAGCGATCACCCGCTCCAACAGCTTGCCCGCCTCGTCGAGCAAAACAATCGGCCGGTATCCAGCAGGTGAGTCTGCCGGTCGTCCCTCCTTCCGTAGGAGCACGAGTTTCCCGCTCTTCCACCGCCTCGGGAAACGCCCTTCCCGAAGGCAGCGGGTGAACAGGTCCCTCGTGCGCTCCTCCAACGCGTCCTGAGCGAGGGCCCACGCACGGCCGGGTATGCCATCCGGCCCCGGCGCCGTGTTTTTGGCCCTCATTCTCAGGACCGCTGCGGCCAATTCTCCAGGTGAGACTTCCTCAGGGGTGTCTGGGGATCCGTCATCGATGGGTCTGAACGCCATTGTGGGAGGGACAAACCCGTTTCCCGGGGCATCGGGAAACAGTCCCTCTACCACTCGGCGTAGCACTGCTGGCTCTAGAGTGCTGGTAATGGGAGGAGTCCAGGGGCGCAGAAGCTGTCTTACCAGCCTATACGGCCTGCCCCAGGGATCTCGCTCCAGCAACTCTAAGAGCTCCCGCCAGGACCTCATCTTCGACTCCCAAATGGAGCGTCGGAGGGCCTTATGCGCCTCCCTGTAGGTCAGATAAAGCGCATCCAGCTCGTCAGGGTCTTGGCTCCTCCTCCGGTGGTACCTCTGGTACGCCCGACGCTTGGCCACGCACACTCGGCGGAGCTGGGCTATCTCCTCCGTCCACCAATAAGCTTGGCGTCTGGAAGGAGGAGCCCTCGCGCGAGGCATGGCCGCGTCGCAGACGCGTACCAGGGCCTTACACAGGAGCTCGGCGTCCCTATCCACGTCGGTCTGTTCGGAAGGCGGCGCGTTCCAAGACTGGACAATGGCCGCCTCCAGGAGGACCTCGGGGTCCAATCGTTTCAGGACCCATCGCGGGCCGAGTTCGAGACCTCGTCCCTGCTCGCCGTGCGGTGTGGATGACAAGACACTGAACCGAATATATCGGTGGTCCGATAAGGTCTCGTCATCCACCAGCACCTTCCAGTCTCGAACTCGGCGCGCGAGGTCGGGAGTGGCAAACGTCACATCCACGATGGACCCCCCTTGCCGACGCACGCAGGTCCGCTCCGTCCCTGTGTTCAGGATGGTCAGTCCGGTCTCCACGACCCACTCTGTCACCGTCGTGCCCCGTGGGTCGGTCGTCGGGGAGCCCCACGCCAATGACTTGGCGTTGAGATCCCCGAGGACCAGGACGGGTCGAGGCTGATTCCGGAGAATCACCTCCCCTATCTCCCCCAAGAGGGCTTCGATGTCGGCTCTGCTGCTGTTAGGGGAGTGGTATACTCCCACGACCAGCAGCTCCCCGACGCGAGCCGCCACATACCCTCTGCCTCGAGTCACGATGCCAAGAGGCGGTGAACGGATGGGTGACTGGGTGGTTATAGCCACCAAACCCTCAGTGTCTCCCACCCAGTCAGCCCTCGATGGGATGCGGTATGGTTCCGCCACCACTCCCACGTGTATAGACCGCTCTGCCATGGTGTGCAGGAGCAGGTCTTGGGCCCCGTGGGAGTGGTTTATATTGGCCTGGAGGAAACTTAGGGCCATTACTCGGTTACCTCCATGCCCTCCTGTCCCGTCCTTGGGCCGGTCGGCTGTGACTTGGCCGCAGCCTCAGTCACAGTTGAATCTCCTCTCTTCCTTGGCTTGGCTGGGGGCTTGGCGCATGCCTTGCCCCCAGTAAGGTGTGTCGCAGGCCTGCCCGCAGTTGCACATCTAGTGCAATGCGGGGCCGCAGCACATCCACTGGCTTTATGCCCAATTTGACCGCAGCGATAGCATTCTTCGCTGCGGTCAACTTCTGCTTTGCACTGGGCCCTTACGTGGCCCGGTGCGAGGCACCTGAAGCAGCGGCGCGGTCTCGACTCGAGGATCTTGACCTGCGCCGCCACCCATCCCACCAGTAGACGGCCGTTCGCGGCGATTTTCTTCGCGGCCGTGACTGGGCACCGAACAAACGCAGTGCCCATGCCGCCGGGACCTCTCCTGATTTCCCCAGTCTTTATATCGCCTGGCGGACAGTCTCCTGCCTTGGCGAGTGCCTCCTTCAGTTCCAGGGCTGTCACCGTGTCGTCGAGGCCACTCACACGCATGTCTGCTGTGGTTACCGGCCTCGTGACACTGACGAGTTGTTCCACTCCCTGGAGCACCTCCTTCAGCTTTGCAGCAAGGACATCGGCCTTTGCTGACTTTTCTGCGCCAGGGATCTCGATAACTCGAGCTCCTGTGGCTGCCTTCCGCATGCTTATAGGAGGCAGACCGAGCTCCTCCAAGTTAATCTTGGCCTTTGCCTCAGCCAACACCGTGGCGTAAGACAGGCCTTGCTCCACCGCCCCGGTTCGCAGGGTAACAATAACCGCTGCAGTGCGGGGAGGACGGAGCTTGGCCGCCTTCGGTGGCTTCGAGGGTCTGGCAGGCTTGGGGCCTTGCGTCCCTGACGCCGCGCGAGTCTTTCTATCCCTCTTTGCTCCCCGTCGCACAACTTTTGACCACTGTTCCTGAACAGGGGTCGGACGGGCAGCAGATATACCCGGAACCGGGTCCGCCTCGGCTGGGGTAGGCTCGGCCTTACCCGGCGCTGCCTTGGTCTTCTTGCCCCTCCCCTTCCCTTTGGGTCTAGGGGCTGGGGAAGAGAGCTCCATGGCAGATGAGCCCGCAGAGACACCAGACGGTCCCGGTGTCGGTTCTCCTCCCGCAGACTTACGCACAGTACCCTTCTGGGTCAGTGCGGGCCTGCGGTCAGCGGCCAGGGGAGGGCGGATGCGCTTCTCTGGAAGGAGACGCTCTTCGAGCGCCTCAAACCGCGCACTCAACATGCCCCCCACCTGCCGCAGGATGGCCTGCTCCAGGTCTTCCCTCTGACGAGGCCCGTCTCGGGTCTGAGACCCTGGGGCCTGCGCTGGGGCGGAGGCTCTGATTGTGGCCATCTCCGTCCGAAGCTCAGCCATCTCCTTTCGGAGGTCGGCTACCTCCTCTTTTAGCCGCGTGTTGGCGACCTGGAGCTTACGCGTCTCCTCCGTAGAGGAGCGCCTCGACAGGTCTTCCACTGCCCCCTTTATGGCGACAGCAGCCTCTTTCAGTGCCTTCTGAAATGTTCCCTTCAGGTTGCCTGACTTGGTGGCCACATCGTTGATTAAAGCCACGTTCGCCAGCACCTTCCGGGTCAAATCAGAGGCTAGCTCCTCTTCACTCCTAGCGGAGGACTCTGAGAGCCGAGCGTCAGTTGATGACTGGGACCGCAAGGACCGCGTCGTCTCCGCTACCTCTCGCTCAGCTCTCAGCTCCATTTCCTGGCGCTCAGCCGCTACCAGGGCCGCTTTGGCCTTGGCGAGGCCGACATACTCGCCCGTGGTGGGCGGTCGGCCTCTGCCTCTCCGGGCCGCGGTCACCTTCGGAAGCGGCGCGTCCTCCTCCTCACTTCCAGAGCCCATGCCACGACTGGCATCGGCGACTCTCTCGCGGGATCGCTCCCGCTTCCGCCGAAGGCTGCCGCTTCGCGATGACGCTGGCGACACCAATGGCGACCTCAAACTCCTGAATGAGGAGTCCGACTCCCCACCCATCTCCTCCTCGGGGCCTTGCCCCTTCCCCCTCCGATCCGAAGAAATTTTATGATTAAATGAATCCATAAAGTTCCCACGAGTATGGGGGATATAAGTGGTCCACCCGGGCAGTGCCCCCTGTACCCGGGTAAGCCTAGGGTGTAACCCGCGCAGGGCTTCGGCTGGGCCCCCGCGGGGGGTAGCAGTAGCGACCAACCATACCCGGTGGCCATGCAGGTTCTCGCGCTGTTCCGCCGCTTAACCTTCGGGGTGATTTTTTATAGAGGTTTTCTTCCTCGCGGCCCGGGCGGTTAAGCCAAGGCCCTCGGTCCCGCGCCATTACAGCTAACGGGGTTACGATCTGCTTCCTCCGCATCCGGTGGTGGGATGAGCACACACCGGCTGCCCGAGCACATCTACGTCGCCTCTCCGAGGAAAGGTACACGCGTGTGCTCCCTCGGGCTACCTTGAAAAAGGCCACCCCGACCCGCATCGCCGCTACTCGGCATATGGCCAAGACGCCGAGCGGGTCCCTCCACGGGCTCGCACCGCCGCTTCCCGGAATGTCCAGGGCGCCGGTCGAGCCTCCACCTCGAGTTCCTCTTGGCAGCGGCCGCCGCAACTGTTGCGACCGCTGAGCCCCCCCGCCACGGCAAGGCGGGAACTCATTCGGGGGGGACCTAACCTAACCTTTTTTTTTTTTTTTTTTTTTCGTGGGGGAATGCGCTTACACATCCCCGCTACGCCCCGGGGGAGGCGCAGCGGGGTATGTCGGACTCGATGCCAGAAGGGCACCCCTACCGACTAAACCCCCACGGTGTCCATCCTCGTCGGCAGTGGCGGAGTCACGGGGCCTCTCTCAGAATCTCCGTAACCCCACCACGCCGCTGTCCGCAGCCGGACCCACCTCAGGAGGGGGCTCGTCCCCCTCCCCAGCTCCGAAGCGATGCCCTGGACACCAAGGCATCGACTCCTCAGGAGACCCTCCTTATTTGGGAGCACCAGACACCCCCGTGTCCGGCGCCCCTGGGCCTCCTAGCGGAGACGGTGTGCGAGCCCTGCTGGCTCGCCTCCGTGTCCGCGCCCTCCGGAGCGGGAGAGAAAGAGGGTCCCTTTCTCTCTCCCGCTCCTCGGTCTCTCTCTGCGACATCACCTCCTCGCAGAAAGAGACCATAGCCCTCCATGACCCCTCGTCGGCGACCATCCTAGATAGGATGGTCGGCAGCGAGAGGTCCGCCCCTACAGCCGCGACCAACGCCAGTCGTGGCTCCGCCGCCCCCGGGCATACCTCCAGCACGTGCTGCGCCGTCTCCTCCGCGCAGCCGCACTGGTGGCACACCGGGGACCTAACCTAACCTTTTTTTTTTTTTTTTTTTTTTTTTTTTTTTTTTTTTTTTCGTGGGGAAATGCACTTACGCATTCCCGCTCCACCCCCGGGGGGAGGCGGTGCGGGGTATGTCGGACTCGATGCCAGAAGGGCACCCATACCGACTAAAACCCCACGGTGTCCCTCTTCGCCGGCAGAGGCCGGGTCGCTGGCTCGCTTGGCGCAATCACGGCCGACCCAGCCAAAGCCGCTGTCCGCGTCCGGACCCACACTCGGAGAACTGCGTCCTCCATATTCACTCGAGTGACGCCCGGGGACACCCGGGCATCATCTCCTCATGAGGCCTCCCTAGTTTGGAGCACCGGACACCCCCGCGTCCGGCGCCACAGGGCCTCCAAGCGGCGACGGAGTTCGCGCTCGATTTGCTCTCCTCCGTACTCGCCTCCGCCTATTCGGGTGAGCGTCCGCGGCTATCTCCCGCTCGCGCTCCTCATCTTCACGCCGCAGAATGGCGACCTCCGAGAAGGTGGCCACTGCATCCCAGGCGCCCTCATCTGCGATCATCTTGCCGATTAGGGTCGGCAAGGACAGGTCCCTTCCCACCACCGCGACCAATGCCTGGCGCAGCCCAACGTCCCCCGGACATGCCTCTAGCACGTGCTGCGCAGTTTCCTCTGCGCAGCCACAGCTGTGGCACGCCGGGCTCGGCTCTCTTCCGGCGACGTTGCACAGATACCTACCAAAGCAGCCATGCCCGGTAAGCATCTGCGTCAGCCGGAAGGTGAGCGTGCCGTGCTTGCGGTCCACCCACTCCTTTAGTAAGGGCTTTAGAGCTCCAAGGAGTCGGGTGGCCCCCATGCCCCGAACTGCGGGACCAGACAGGAGTCGGTCCTGCCATGTGCGTATGGCTTCGTTCCGGGCGCTTCTCCTCCACTGTTGGACCTCTTGGGGGAGGGGGCGCATGTCTTGCTCCCGCGCCTGAGCCCGGCGCCAGTAAACCTGGGCCAGGACTTTCCCCTCGAGGTCCCACGGCAGCGACCCTGCCAGCGCACACGCCACCTCATGCGAGAGGGTTCTATACCCCCTGCACACCCTGATCGCCAGAGTCCGCTGTGGGCCACGGAGTATGGCGATTTCCTGTGGGGACAGGGATTCTGCCCAAATAGGGGCACCGTAAAGCGCCATTGAGCGCACCACCGCCATGTAAAGGTGGCGGCAGTGCGCTCCACCTCCTCCCAGGTTTGGCAGCAGACGAGCCAGTGCCCCAGCCGCTCCAAGGAGCTTCGGGGACAACCTTTTCAGGTGCTCCTGGAACCGCCACCGACCGTCGAGCACTACGCCGAGATACTTCAGCGTAGCGCTGACGGGGATGGCAGTTCCACCCACTATGATCTGTGAGCCTGCAGGTGGCGCTCGTCTCGGGCCATGAAAACAGATGGCCTCCGTCTTGTGGAGCGCCACCTCCAGGCCCAGCCTCCGGATCTTCCCCACCACCGTTGAAACCGCGGCTGTCACGAGCACTGACGCCTCCCGATAGTCCCGTCCCGGGGCGGTAACCAGCGTGTCGTCGGCATAACAAACGATGCCGACGCCACGCAGGGTAGCGCCCCGGAGGACCCAGTCATATCCTATGTCCCATAGGAGGGGACCCAGCGCCGATCCCTGGGGGACACCACGTGTCATAGGGTACCTCTCCACACCCCGCATCGTCGGGACGACTACCTCTCGATCAGAGAGGTAGTCCCCGACGAGGCTTTGTAGGTACTGAGGGACCTCGTGGTACCTCATCCCCTCCATAATCGTGCTCCACGGCAGCGTGTTAAATGCATTTGCAATGTCAAGAGACACCGCAATCAACACGCCGCCAGTGGAGCACGCCTTCTCCGACTCGTCACGCACGTGGGCGATCGCGTCGACCGTTGACCGGCCTCGGCGAAACCCAAACTGTGTGGTTGCCAAGTCTGGGCCGACCCTCTCTAAGTGCCTGACGAGGCGGGCAGCGATCACCCGCTCCAACAGCTTGCCCGCCTCGTCGAGCAAAACAATCGGCCGGTATCCAGCAGGTGAGTCTGCCGGTCGTCCCTCCTTCCGTAGGAGCACGAGTTTCCCGCTCTTCCACCGCCTCGGGAAACGCCCTTCCCGAAGGCAGCGGGTGAACAGGTCCCTCGTGCGCTCCTCTAACGCGTCCTGAGCGAGGGCCCACGCACGGCCGGGTATGCCATCCGGCCCCGGCGCCGTGTTTTTGGCCCTCATTCTCAGGACCGCTGCTGCCAATTCTCCGGGTGAGACTTCCTCAGGGATGTCTGGGGATCCGTCGTCGATGGGTCTGAACGCCATTGTGGGAGGGACAAAACCGTTTCCCGGGGCGTCGGGAAACAGTCCCTCTACCACTCGGCGTAGCACTGCCGGCTCTAGAGTGCTGGTAATGGGAGGAGTCCAGGGGCGCAGAAGCTGTCTTACCAGCCTATACGGCCTGCCCCAAGGATCTCGCTCCAGCAACTCTAAGAGCTCCCGCCAGGACCTCATCTTCGACTCCCATATGGAGCGTCGGAGGGCCTTATGCGCCTCCCTGTAGGCCAGATAAAGAGCATCCAGCTCATCAGGGTCTTGGCTCCTCCTCCGGTGGTACCTCTGGTACGCCCGACGCTTGGCCACGCACACTCGGCGGAGCTGGGCTATCTCCTCCGTCCACCAATAAGCTTGGCGTCTGGAAGGAGGAGCCCTCGCGCGAGGCATGGCCGCATCGCAGACGCGTACCAGGGCCTTACACAGGAGCTCGGCGTCCCTATCCACGTCGGTCTGTTCAGAAGGCGGCGCGTTCCAAGACTGGACAATGGCCGCCTCCAGAAGGACCTCGGGGTCCAATCGTTTTAGGACCCATCGCGGGCCGAGTTCGAGACCGCGTCCCTGCTCGCCGTGCGGTGTGGATGACAAGACATTAAACCGAATATATCGGTGGTCCGATAAGGTCTCGTCATCCACCAGCACCTTCCAGTCTCGAACTCGGCGCGCGAGGTCTGGAGTGGCAAACGTCACATCCACGATGGACCCCCCTTGCCGACGCACGCAGGTCTGCGCCGTCCCTGTGTTTAGGATGGTCAGTCCGGTCTCCACGACCCACTCTGTCACCGTCGTGCCCCGTGGGTCGGTCGTCGAGGAGCCCCACGCCAATGACTTGGCGTTGAGATCCCCGAGGACCAGGACGGGTCGAGGCTGAGACCGGAGAATCACCTCCCCTATCTCCCCCAAGAGGGCTTCGAGGTCGGCTCTGCTGCTGTTAGGGGAGTGGTATACTCCCACGACCAGCAACTCCCCGACGCGAGCCGCCACATACCCTCTGCCTCGGGTTTCGATGCCAAGGGGCGGTGAACGGATGGGTGACTGGGTGGTTATAGCCACCAAACCCTCAGTGTCTCCCACCCAGTCAGCCCTCGCTGGGATGCGGTATGGTTCCGTGACCACTCCCACTTGTATAGACCGCTCCGCCATGGTGTGCAGGAGCAGGTCTTGGGCCCCGTGGGAGTGGTTAATATTGGCCTGGAGGAAACTTAGGGCCATTACTCAGTTACCTCCATGCCCTCCTGTCCCTTCCTAGGGCCGGTCGGCTGTGACTTGGCCGCAGCCTCAGTCACAGTCGAACCTCTTCTCTTCCTTGACTTGGCTGGGGGCTTGGCGCATGCCTTGCCCCCAGTTAGGTGTGCCGCAGGCCTGCCCGCAGTTGCACATGTAGTGCAATGCGGGGCGGCAGCACATACACTGGCTTTATGCCCAACTTGACCGCAGCGATAGCATTCTTCGCTGCGGTCAACTTCAGCTTTGCACTGGGCCCTTACGTGGCCCGGTGCGAGGCACTTGAAGCAGCGGCGCGGTCTCGATTCGAGGATCTTGACCTGCGCCGATACCCAACCCACGAGGAGACGACCACTTGCGGTGACCTTCTTTGCGGCCGTAACTGGGCAGCGGACAAATGCAGTGCCCATCCCGCCAGGACCCGACTTGATGTCGCCCGTTTTAATCTCCTCAGCTGGACATTCTCCGGCCTTAGACAGCGCCTCTTTTAATTCCGAAACGGTCACCGTGTCGTCCAGGCCACTCACGCGCATGTCCGCCGTGATAACGGGCCTGGACACTCGGATGTGTTCCTCTGCGCTCCGGAAAACCTCTTTTAATTTGGCGGCAAGGACGTCGGCCTTCTCTGCCTTTTCCGCACCCGGTACCTCGATAACCCGGGCCCCCGTGGCAGCTTTCCGCATGCTGATTGCCGGTAGCCCAAGCTCTCCAAGGTTTATCCTAGCTCTGGCCTCGGCGAGCACCTTGGCATAGGATAGGCCTTGCTCCGCCGCCCCAGGTTGCAGCGTTATGACAACAGCTGCAGTGCGGGGAGGGCGAAGCTTGGCTGCCTTCGGTGTCTTAGACGGTCCAGCTGGCTTTGAGCCTTGCTTCCTCACTAGGGGTGGTGGCCCTTCCCTGGAAGCCGCCGGAGCCTTCTCGCTCTTTCTGACTCTCCGTCGCACCACTTTAGACCACTGTTCGAGAACAGGGGCCGGACGGGGAGCCGATGGACCAGCGGTTGGTTCCAACTCCATCGGGGCTTCCTGGGTAGGCTCAGCCTTACCCGGTGACACTTTTGCGCTCTTTTTCCCTATCCCTTTTCCCTTCTTGGGTTTAGGGTGTGGGGCAGAGACCTCTACATTGTTCGAGCCAGCTGAGACCCTAGATAGGTCTGGTGTCTGCTTCTCGTTCACAGCCCTCGAGGCCACGGCGTTTTTGCGGTCTGCCGCCAGAGGGGGACGTATGCGCTTTTCAGGTAAGAGGCGTTCTTCCAAAGCCTCAAACCGTGCGCTTAGCATACCACCCACTTGACGCAATATGGCCTGCTCGAGCTCTTCCATCAGATGGGTCTCTCTGCGAACGGAGGGTCCCGAAACCTGTGGTGGGGCGAGGGTCCTAGCCGTTGTCATCTCCTTACGGAGCTCCGAAATCTCTTTACGAAGCTCCGCTACTTCGTCTCGTAGACGGTTGTTTGCCGCCTGCAGCTTCAGGGTCTCCTCCGTAGAGGACCGCTTCGACAGGTCTTCCATCGCATCCTTGATGGTGGTTGCCGCTACCTTTAGAGCCCGCTGGAATGTGCCCTTAAGATTGCTGGACTTCGCAGCCACATTGTTAATAGTGGCTACGCTGTCCAGCACTTTCCTACTCAAGTCAGAGGCCAGCTCTTCTTGGTCACCGGTAGATGACTCTGAGAGCCGAACGTCAGTTGCTGACTGTGACCGCAACATCACGGTCATATCTGCCACTTCACGTTCGGCCCTCAGCTCCATCTCTTGACGCTCGGCTGCTACTAGAGCCGCCTTGGCCTGGGCGAGGCCGACGTATTCGCCTGTTGTGGGCGGTCGGCCTCTGCCTCGCCGGGCTGCGACTAGCTTCACAGCCGGGGCTTCCTCATCACTTCCGGAGCCGAAACTGCGATTGGAATCGCAGACGCTCTTGCGAGATCTCTCCCGCTTACGCCGAAGACTGCCATCCAGTGATCTAGCTGGTGACCCTATCACCGACTTCATACTAAGCGAGGAGTCAGACTCCTCGTTTAGATCCGCCTCGGGGCCTTGCCCCCTCCCTTTCCGAACCGATGAAGATTTACTTGTAAAACTTTCCATATGGTTCCCACGAGTATGGGGGATATAAGTGGTCCACCCGGGCAGTGCCCCCTGTACCCGGGTAAGCCTAGGCGTCTCCCGCGCAGGGCTTCGGCTGGGCCCCCGCGGGGGTAGCAGTTGCGACCAACCTTCCCGGTGGCCATGCAGGTCCTCGCGCTGCTCCGCCGCTTGACCTTCGGGGTAATTTTTTATAGAGGTTTTCTTCCTCGTGGCCCGGGCGGTTAAGCCAAGGCCCTCGGTCCCGCGCCATTACAGCTAACGGGGTTACGATCTGCTACCTCCGCATCCGGTGGTGGGGTGAGCACACACTGGCTGCCCGAGCACATCTACGTCGCCTCTCCGAGGAAAGGTACACGCGTGTGCTCCCTCGGGCTACCTTGAAAAAGGCCACCCCGACCCGCTTCGCCGCTACTCGGCATATGGCCAAGACGCCGAGCGGGTCCCTCCACGGGCTCGCACCGCCGCTTCCCGGAATGTCCAGGGCGCCGGTCGAGCCTCCACCTCGAGTTCCTCTTGGCAGCGGCCGCCGCAACTGTTGCGACCGCTGAGCCCCCCCGCCACGGCAAGGCGGGAACTCATTCGGGGGGGACCTAACCTAACCTAACCTAACCTAACCTAACCTAACCTAACCTAACCTAACCTAACCAGAGAACGTCCAACCTTCCCCGAGGACGGACCACTTTACCACGTATTTTTTTACGCTGCTCCGTGCATTTTTAATCGCGAAAAATCGAATCGAAAGGAAAAGTTTCGCGAATATAAGAGTGCGACATATCAAAGTGTGCGGATTTTAGTGACGATCGTGATCACGAAAAAATTTTCAAAATCCGGTCATTTTTTACGGACTTATAGTGAAAAAACCGGAAATTTCGACATTTTCGGATCGTTTTACTGAAACGCTGGGCGTTTTTCAGCGAGGACCCACACTTTTTCAACTGCACGTCGAGGCGGCAAGATCTGGACAACAACTTGGCTGAGTCCCGGATTTTCCCCGGGGGAACTCGCCAAGTTATCACCGAAAAACCGAAAACCACGTGGCCACGAGGTCCCTGATCCCGAGGGATTCAGCGGGACCTGACTGTGAAGCCGGGAGGAGGACGCCGAGAGCTGCCGGGCGCCGTTTCCCGCTTCCCGATCGGACCCTCTGGACCGAAGATACGTACATTATAAGGTTTTGTGAATTTTGTGACGTCATTATCTCTCAAACCAAAGCGACAACTATAGATTTTTATTAGCTCATAAAATAATACCCGATAAGTAGTACCGGTGTGCAAAATTTGGAAATTTTATCCCTCATAGTTTTAAAGTTGTAAATTTTTTAGTTTTAAGTGGGGGCGTAAACTACCCCCCACCCCCTTGATAAAATTATATTAGGCTAGATTTAATAATTAATAGGGAATAAAAATTTTTACAGATTTTTAGGTCACTTGGTTTGGGAAATAATAATAGTTCTAGATTTTAAGCATAGTTTAGGTATCTCAACTTTAAGGCCTATAGCTGAGCGTTCGGGAGACATTTCTTCCCAGATTGACCTAGGCCAAGATAGCTCGCTTCACGGGCTATCCATAGACACTAAGTTTAGATTTTTAAGTTATATAACTAGTGAATTATTGATATTAATAGCGGTGTCGTCAAATTGGCAAAAATTAAAAAGTCCCGAAATTTAAAAGGGCCATATCTAGGGACCGGGAAGACTTTTCGGGGATTCGTCACCGTAGGTCTCATTTTTTCCGGGAGACGAATCCAACGAGCCCAAAATCTCGTCTCTAGGTCATATTCCTGAGGACCTCAATTTCAAAATCGAATTACGTAAAAGCGAAATTCCATACATTGAGGTACAAACGTAACTTGCGAGCTGGAAAACTCACATCATCGTTAGTTATCTGGAATATCCTCTGGAACGCTAGGCCTAAAAATTCTGAACTTGGTACCCCTGGATAGGTTATTTCAGTGCCTACCCCCCAAGAGTCTCAGATCCCGCGCGTCTCTCGGGATCACGGGACTGCACCCGGAATTCCGGAGCGCGGAATTTGACCTCATTTGCAAAGATAAGTTGGTAACCGCTCTGCACACAAAAATAGTTTAATTTATAAAAAATCAATACTTTTAAAATTAAAATCTGGATCAAACGGCTATAATAAAGTAAATTCCCAAAATTCAAAATTTTTCAGTCAATAATTAGCCTAGAATAAGCAAATTTGGTTTTTTCTTGATAAGGGTTGTCCTTACCAACCCTTATCTTTTCTTGGCATTCTATAATTTTCTAACATCAGTCAGGAACATTACCCAAAAATTTCGGATTTTTTGGGACATTAGGACCCTGAAAACCAACGTTGCGAAGTTGGAAAACTACAACGTCAATTTTAACACCGTTCCTGTGGGCTCCCTATTGTCCCGAAAAATCCGGAACAAGTTGTGCAGGGGGGCCCAGCTCACCGCCAATCTTGTGGTGGCATCAGATCCCGCGCGCCGAGCAGGACTCTCCTCCGGGAGCTTCCCGCGCACGGCGCGGCTCTCGTGCCAACTGCAAATAATTTGTAAATCGACAAAAACGGCGAGCTTAACCAACTGCAGCAGAACGAGGAAAGTGTCCCATCCCGTATCTCGGAAACTAAACGTCCCAGGTAAATTTTGAGAGTGGATCTTGTATCCTACGGATACAAGGAATTTACCCATTTGTTCCCTCCCTCCCCCTCCAACCCCCAAAAAACTTTGATCGCCCATATCTCGGAAACTAAACGTCCCAGGTAATTTCTGAGAACGGATCTTGTATCCTACGGATACAAGGAATCCAACCATTAGCTCCCTCCCTCCCCCTCCACCCCCCCAAAATTCTAAACGCTTATATCTCCGGATACAAAAGACCTAGAAACTTGCTAAAAACTGTAACGGACTTATCGTATTTTGCACTTAAATTCCCCCCCCCCTCCTAACCACTTACCTGATCCTGTGCGCACGACTCTGGTGACTACCGCCGATCCTGGAACCCGGGAGTGTACTCGCTGCGAGACCTGGAACATAAAAATAAATAATTAGTATTTACATAATATTTATCTATACTTCTATACTATTTTATTACTTAAAATTGTTGTGTTTGTGTGACCTGAGTCCTTTTGACCAACACACTTAGTGTAAGACGATACTGTTTACGACAGATATCGATTTTCGTTGACGTGCGTGTTACATTGTCTTTTGACTGTACACTTAGGATAAGACTGATATTGTTTATTGACATATCTGACTATTGACAAATTGACGTAGCTCCCCCCGACCATGCCTCTCGCGCATACCCCAATCAAGAGGAACACTGAGATGAGCGCCCCAGCTTCCCCTATTGATGTGGAGAAGGCAGGACCTTCTCCCAAAACACCGACGCAAGCCTCCTACGCGAGGCAGAATACTGGAGAAGGGGAGAGCTCGGGAGACCCCAAACCCTGCGCTTCGACAGCGCATGCACACGCTGCGTACTCACCCGAGAAACAAGCGCCGGCGCCGGTGGCCCCCACGAAGACCAAGAAGAGGGCGACCTTTTTAGTAGAAAAGCCCGTGATACGAAGAGTGTCCATGGAGACAGCAGGCGGGTCGCCGAAGCCGGTTGCTGACGTGACCACACCTCTCGACAGGGTGAAAGAGGCCAGGAACTACCTCGTGAGAGTAAAGTCTTGCCTGAGCGAGTCCCGTAACACGAGAGGTGACCTCAGGGTGGGCATCATCCAGGCTGCGGAGAAGATGTACCAGCTGGTGAAGGACCTGGCCGCAGAAGCCGCTGCTGCACCTGCACCTGTAACAGAAAAGCAAAAAATTAGTAAAGGGGAAAAAGGGGATAAAGATAGGGACATGGAAGGACAGGGCATAATGGGAATAGAGGGACAAGAAATAATAAAAATGATAAAAGCACAAGGAGAAAAAATAGATAGAACCCACTTAGAAATGGAAAAATTAAAGGACACAATAGCGTTGCACCACACGACCTCACAACAGGCTACGTACGCCAGCATGGCAGTAGCACAGCCTGCTAGAAGCGACAGAACAGCACTCCATTCCATTGTCATCTCGTCAAAAGACGAGAAACATACCGGAGACGAGGTAATGGGCGAGATTCGGAAGGTGGTGAACGCCAAGGACGGCTGGGTGACCGTCGAGAGGGTCCGGAAGGTCAAGGATAAGAAGGTTATCATAGGATGCAAAACAGAAGAGGACAGGAAGAGAATCAAAGAGCGGCTAAAGAGCGCGGACGATCGCCTTGTTGTCGAGGAAATGAGGAACCTAGACCCTATGCTGGTTCTCAAGGATGTGCTGAAGATGAACAGCGACGAAGAAGTCCTTACCGCACTGAGAAACCAAAATAGGGAGGTATTCCAGGGCCTCGACAAGAAGGATGATCGAGTGGAGGTCAAATTCAAGAGACGAGCCAGAAACCCGCTCACGAACCACATAGCGTTGAAGGTGTCCCCGCAGATCTATAACCGCATGATGGCGAAAGAGGCGGTCCACATAGACATGCAAAAGATAAGGGTCGCAGACCAATCCCCGTTAGTGCAGTGCTCTATGTGCTTGGCCTACGGACACGGGCGACGATTCTGTAGGGACACCATCCCAAAGTGCAGCCATTGCGGCGGCCCGCACATGAGACATCAATGTGCGGACTACCTGGCAGAGGCAGCCCCGAGCTGCTGCAACTGTGCGGCCGCCAAAATGGAGAATGTGGGACATAACGCGTTTAGCTCTGAGTGCCCGGTGCGTAGGAGATGGGAGGCACTGGCGCGAGCTAAAGTAGCGTACTGCTAAAGTGGTTCCAGGCAGCTCACGGGCAGGCGACCCCACCAGAAGATATGCAGTAGCCCAAGCGAACCTCCAAAAGAACCAGTTGGCAACCACGGAACTTATGATCGAGGCCAACGAGCGAAGACTCGCATTCGCACTGATCCAGGAGCCATATGTGGGCGGGGTGAGAAGGATGAAGGACTACCGTGGGGCGAGAATCTACCAGTGTGCAGCAATAGGAGATGGGACTGTGAAGGCGGCAATTGCCGTCTTCGATCACGAACTAGATGTCGTACAGTACCCGCAACTCACGACCAACAATATTGTTGTAGTGAGGATCCGAACCAGCGCCTGGGAAATCGCGGCGGCGTCCTTCTACTTCGAGCCAGATCAGCCTATAGAGCCATACTTGGATCAGCTCAAGAAGATCAGAGAGGAGCTGGGCTCAAGAGCACTGCTAATAGGAGGCGATGGAAACGCCAAGAGCATCTGGTGGGGCAGCACCATAGAAGACCACAGGGGCGTTGAGATGTCCGGGACCCTGGAAGAGTCTGGATTACAGGTACTCAATAGAGGTGTAATGCCCACGTTTGACACAATGAGAGGCGGAAAATCGTACACCAGTTTCGTAGACGTTACAGCCTGCACGGAAGATTTACTGGAATGGGTAGATAACTGGAGGGTAGACCAGGAGATGACGAGCTCTGACCACAACGCCATCGTATTCGATCTCAGACTCCGCAGAAGTAGAGGCCTCAACGTACAGAGGACAACGAGGCTCTACAACACAAAAAAGGCGAACTGGGACCTCTTCAATGCCAAGTTCTCGGAATTTAAATTTTTAAATAGTATCAACGTAGAGTCAATAAATAATGTAAACACAAGAATAGAATTAGAACATTCCATAACAAAATTCACAGACGCCATCACGGATGCATGCAGAGGCAGCATTCCCACAAAAAAGAGTACAGAAGTACTCAAGGTCCCATGGTGGAATGATGAGCTCGCAAGGCTGAAAAAAGTTACCACTACCTTCAGGCGAAAGATCAGAAACGCGGCACCGTACCGCAGAGAAATAGTGGTAGCTGAGTACCTGAAGAAAAAAGAAGAATATGAGTGCCAAGCCAAGAAAGCCCAAATCGACAGCTGGAAGGAGTTCTGTAGAAGACAGGACAAGGAAGGAGTATGGGACGGTATATACCGGATCATTAGAAGGACCACCAGGAGACAAGAAGACTTGACCCTAACCAAAGATGGTGCATATCTAAACCCAAGAGAGTCGGCGAACTTACTAGCGGAGACATTCTACCCACAAGACCTGGAGGAAACTGACAACGAAGACCATAGCCGTGCGAGAGAAGCGGCAAAGCGGGTAAACGAATGGAAGCATGATGAGACTCATGACCCACCGTTTACACTGCTGGAGCTGAAGACCGCGGTGGGGAGTTTCAACCCAAAGAAGGCCCCAGGAGCGGATGGCTTCACAGCAGACATCTGCAGCAGAGCTATCTACCAGGACCTGGACGCATCCCTTGCCCTCTTCAACAAGTGCCTAGAGATAGGGCACTTCCCGGACATCTGGAAGCAGGCGACCGTGGTAGCCTTGAGAAAACCGGGCAAGGACGATTATACGAACCCCAAGGCGTACAGGCCCATCGGCCTGCTGCCGGTATTGGGGAAGGTCCTGGAAAAGATGACAGTAGCAAGGATCAAATGGCACCTAGTACCGAGGATTAGTACTCGCCAGTTCGGATTCATGCCCCAGAAGAGCACCGAGGACGCCCTCTATACGCTAATACACCGTATCAAGAGTAAGATTGAGCTGAAGAAGCTGGTAACTCTAGTGTCATTGGATATAGAGGGGGCCTTCGACAGCGCGTGGTGGCCGGCCATCAGAATTCGTCTGGCTGAGGAAAAGTGCCCGGTCAATATCAGGAGGCTACTGGATAGCTACCTCGACTGCAGAAAAGTCAGTGTAAGATTCGCCGGGGAAGAATGCACAAGGAGCACCAACAAAGGTTGCGTGCAAGGGTCAATAGGTGGTCCCATCCTATGGAACCTTCTTCTGGACCCTCTGCTGCGGGAATTGGAGGAGATGGGGGTGTATGCGCAAGCTTTCGCGGACGACGTCGTGTTGACTTTTGACGGAGACTCGGGTCTTGACGTGTCGAGGCAGGCCAACGCGGCGCTCGCCCATGTGCGGCAGTGGGGTGTTAGGAACAAGCTGAAGTTTGCGCCGCATAAAACTTGCGCAATGGTCTTGACCAAGAAACTCAAGTACGACACCCCACGGCTGACCATGGGAGGAGTGAGCGTCGGCGTGTCACGACAGGTCAAGATCCTAGGATTGACTATTGACGACAAGCTGACCTTTAACACGCACGTCAAGTTACAGTGTCGCAAGGCACTTGATATCTTTAAGCAGCTGTCGAAGGCTGCCAAAGTTGACTGGGGTCTACACCCCGAGGTGATCCGCGCAATATACTTAGCCACTATCGAACCCATCATCATGTACGCGTCACCGGCATGGGCGCCGGCAGCCAAAAAGATAGGGGTGCGCAATATGCTCGATTCAGTCCAGAGAGGATTCGCCCAAAAGCTCTGCAAATCATACCGTACAGTCTCCTTACACTCGGCACTGGTGTTGGCGGGGATACTGCCTCTCGATCTCCGAATACAGGAAGCAGCCGCGCTGTACGAGGCAAAGAGAGGGTCGCCCCCGCCTGACCTGGGAGATAGAGAGACCGAGCGGCCGGTAGGGTTTGCGGAAACTCCCCATCCGGCCATGCATGTGGACATGGAGTTCGTCCGCCTGGAAGACCAAAGCCTTGTGGACAGGTACAATGTGCAGGAGGTGCGAATATTCACCGACGGCAGCAAGATTGAGGGGAAGGTCGGAGCTTCACTTTCCTTATGGAAAGGTGAAGCCGAGTTCCAGAACCTCAAGCTCAGTCTGTCCGCGTACTGCACTGTCTACCAGGCGGAGCTACTGGCCATATGCAAGGCCACGGGCGTGGTTCTCAAGAGGGGGGAGGTGAGTTATGGTCTATACAGCGATTCGAGGGCCGCACTGGAGACGATCGTTAACCATAGCTCCCTCCATCCCCTCGCCGTGGAGACTAGGGAGAATCTGCGGAAGGCCTCGGCACGGGGCAAAGATGTCTCTTTGTTCTGGGTCAAGGCCCATGCGGGACTCCCTGGTAACGAGCGTGCGGACGAGTTAGCAAAGGTGGCTGCCCTGACGTCCAAGAAGAAAGCAGATTACGACCGGTGTCCCATTTCACACATCAAGCGGTTAATACGGGGAACATTCATGGTAGAATGGGACGCCAGATACAAAGCTGGGGACACCGCCTCCATTACTAAGCTGTTTCTTCCGGACGTCAGGTGCGCGTACAGGTTCGTGCGTAGAGTTAGACCGGCGGGTAGGCTCACCCAGATACTCACAGGGCATGGTGGATTCTCCCAATACTTGAACCGGTTCAAGTGCAAGGAGAGTCCATCATGCATATGTGAGCCCGACACCCTTGAGGACGTTCCGCACATCCTTACCCAGTGCCCAATTCACGCAGCGTTGAGATACAATCTAGAGCAAAAATTAGGAGTCCAAGTCACCAAAGATAATCTGTACGATCTAATGACAGGCAAAGCAAGTACTGACGACTTTGTACAATACTGTACTCAAATCTGTACAATAGTAAATAAGAGGAATAAAACTGTAGATATATAAGCTTTTGTTATTGTATATATTGTAATATATACATAATAGCAAATTATGGCAATAGTCTAAAAATGTAAATGGTAGATTAGAGTAATAATAGTAATAAAATATATATATAAAATAGTATTAGAAATAGTAATATAAAGTAAGAAACTGTAATAGAATAGATAAGTAATAAGTAAGTAATAAGTAATAGTAGTAGCCCTTAAATTTAGATACTAAATATTATTTCTAATAAACTTTTATTATCAGAGTAGATATAAACGATAAAGTGTGTAACAGTACATATATGAATGTAACATTAGATAATAGATACTATAGAAAGATAAATAGAATAAGTTAATAAAGAGATAGTTTAAGCACCCAAATTAGGATATAATGTAAATGTAAGAAATAAAGCCCTTTGAAGTTCAATCCTGAACACATATTCGGGGGACAGAGCTGAAAAAAAAAAAAAAAAAAAAAAAAAAAAAAAAAAAAAAACCTAACCTAACCTAACCTAACCTAACCTAACCTAACCTAACCTAACCTAACCTAACCTAACCTAACCTAACCTAACCTAACCTAACCTAACCTAACCTAACCTAACCTAACCTAACCTAACCTAACCTAACCTAACCTAACCTAACCTAACCTAACCTAACCTAACCTAACCTAACCTAACCTAACCTAACCTAACCTAACCTAACCTAACCAGTAGCGCCCCGAAAACGGTCGGGAACAGTCGATTTTCGCATTGTCTCCACGTTTAAAAATCCAAAATAGTGGTAAAAAGTGAGCGTACCAAACCGTGTGATATACCAAAAGTTGCGGAAAAATTAGGCCTACACGCCTATGAAATCAGTTTTTCGAAAAGTGTATTTTCCGACTTGTTATAGCGGAAAAAGTGAAAATTTGCAACTTTTGAAAAGTTTAAGTGCAAACGCTGCTCGATTAAGATCGATGACGTATTGGTTTTTTGTAACCAATATTTGGGCCTTGGTAAGGCCTACCTGCGGACACCACTTTTGGATTTTCTCCGCTTCCATCCGCGGAGATAAAGCGAGAAAAACAAAAACCACGTGGCCACGTGGTCACAGTTCCAGGGCCGTCCGGCCAAAACCAACCACCAGAAAACCTGAAGAATTAACGAAGCTGAAGATCGACACCAAGATTTTGAAAATTGGACAAGTGCTGTAGAAGGTAGAGACTTTTGAATATTTTGTTGTTTTTCAAAAAATCGTAACTTTGGATTAAGATCTTTGTCACTATCATTTTAAAATTTAGTTGTGTAGAATTAGTGCACCTCTAGCTTTTCACAAATTTTGAGATTTTTTGGTCAAGTAGTTTCAGTGTAAAAAATTTTTGAAAAATTTTTTGGTCCACGAGGTACACGAAATAAACGTGTTTTTAATTTTAATTGTAAGCCAATATTTAGGGTGTATTTTTTGTTAAAATTTGACATTTTTTGAAAAATTTTATGTCAAGCGGTTTTGGAGATATCGTATTTTTTGTTATTTTTTGGAATTATATTAAAACTATTCAAAATTTATTAAAACTGACACCAGGACCGGTTCCTGTGAAGCATCGGGGACAAGATTGAGCCCAAACTCGGGCCCTATATCTCAAGGAACCACGATTTTGGCCAAAAGCCGCCATCTTGGTTTCTTGGTTGCAAAATTAAAATTGAAATATCTCAGAAACCGCTTGACGTAGAGCTACCGGACTTCCGCTGTTTGAAAGAGCGTTACTTTAATTATAGATTAGGATAAGTTTCAGTCATATTTCAGGCCTGAAATTTTATATTCCTGAAACCACTTTCAGGCAATAGAGGAGGTACAGCCAAACTGTACATTCGAAACCCGAACTTTGTGGGACGATCGGTTTAGCAGCTACGAGCTCCCAAAGTGAGCATTTGACAGCTCGGCGGCCATTTTCTTTTTACTCAAACCGCCATAGCTCCTGAACCGAGAGTCCCAGAAGAACGTGGTTTGCGGAGGTGCTTTAGGGGGCCTAAAATCTAACTCCTTTCAAGTTTTCAGGCACATAGGGGCCTGAAAAATTCAGGGTCCTGAAAGTGGTTTCAGCGCAACAAGCAAGTCAGGCCAAATCAAACCAACCCAAACTCGGGTACTCTGCGACTGTTGGAAAGGGGGATACAGCTAGCTAAAGTACGACTTTGACAGCTGGGCGGCCATCTTAAAAAAGTTTGAGTCTGAATAGCTCCCTAACCAGAAGCCGCAGAGAGTTGCGATTTTCTTACACACTATCGCCCTGTACTTTTTTATAGGATAAACTGGTTTTCAGGCATTTTCAGGGTTCAAAGATTTTTCGGGCTGAAATCGCTGAAAAGGGATAGATCTCGTCGAGCCCATAGTGGTGAGCCCAGACACGACAAGTTTCGGCCCGGGGGTTCCGGAGATACATCAAAAACCAAAAATTTGCCGCCATCTTGGTTTTAAAACCGAAAAATACAATCCTGGTTATCTCCTCAACCACTTGGCCTAGCGTGGCGTGCTTGGGATCGTTGAAAAGGTCTCGGGGAGCCCTATCTACTGAGCGCATTATCTTGACTCTACGTAGAGTCCGAAAATTTTTTGAACCCAAAAACGTGTCAAAATTGACATAAAAGTACTTTTAGTACTGTATTCTTAATATTTTAACTTATATTGTTGACAGAGCCTGTGGCTCTACCATTGTTACTTGTGTTTGTTCCTATTTATTACTATATAACTTATAAAACTTTTACAAACTTACCACATTTTAGTTAACAAACTCAATCCAAATTTATCAGGGACGCATACCTCCAAAATGTTGCCTATTAGGACTCCACCCAAATCGACTGACGGTGTTAAATCACCGTCTAAATCAGGAGCAGCAGCCGCTAGTGTACGGCGTAGTATAGGAGAATGGGAGGCGAACAAAGTTGGCCCCTCTGCTTCATTGACAAGCACGACGACGCAGGCAGGTCCTGCAAAAACAAAACCGAAATCGGAGCTGTCGCAAGACAATAAAACGATAACAGTTAGCAGAGCTTCAGCAGAGATCCACACTCCGCCAAAATCGCAATATGCGGATCGGATTGCTGAAGCAAAGGCATGCCTATGCAAAGCCAAAACCGCCTTAAACAGCTCAAGAAACACCAAAACCGACATTAAGAGCTCAGTTCTTGAAGCGGTAGACCGCCTTTTTCAACTGGTCAAGGAAGCAGAGAGGGACAATAAAACAAAAAAGCCAACAGAACTGAAAGAGGCTGCCAAGGGGCTAGACCCAGAAGCCTTAGGCGTTGACGCTACCTTTCTGGTCAACACGGACTCGAGCCAAATCACAGCACGGCTTGAGGAGCACACTAAACTGCTGCTAGCCAGCAATGAAATGATGAGAGAGCTGAAGCAAACGATGGAGAAGCAGAAGGAAATCCTGGAGCAAGGGAAAACGTACGCGGGCGTAGCTGCTGCACAGAGCAGCTCCCTACCACCACGGAGTACGCTTCACTCGGTTGTGATCACTTCCAAGAACGACAAGGAAACAGGAGAACAGGTGCTAGATAAGGTCAGAAAGGCGGTGGACGCTAAAGAAGGATGGGTTAAGGTTGAAAAAGTAAGAAAAGCAAAGGATAGTAAAGTCATCATGGGCTTCAGGACAGAGGAGGAGAGGAATAAAGTGAAGGATAGACTTGGAAAAGAAGGAATGGACCTCACCGTGGAGGTGGTGAAAAACAAGGACCCGCTTCTGGTCCTCAAAGACGTACTCTCTGTCAACACAGATGAGGATATCCGAAAAGCATTCAGAAATCAGAACCGGGGCATTTTCCACGACCTCAACGAGGAGGAGGACAGGATGGAGATAAGATACAGGAAAAAAGCCAGAAATCCTCACACTGGCCATATCGTGGTGAGTGTCTCTCCAACCATCTGGCGAAGAGCAAATGAAGCAGGCCACGTGCACATAGATCTCCAGCGCGTCAGAGTGGAAGACCAATCCCCGCTGGTGCAGTGTACACGTTGCCTGGCGTACGGCCACGGTAAACGTTTTTGTAAGGAACCAGCAGACGTCTGTAGCCACTGTGGTGGGCCCCACCTGAGGACGGAATGCTCCGAATGGCTTGCGGGAGCGGAACCCAGCTGCCGGAACTGCACAAAGGCCAAACTGGACCACGCGGAGCATAATGCCTTCAGCATCGACTGCCCAATACGCCAGAAATGGGACAAGCTGGCACGATCGACCGTAGCATACTGCTAAAGGCGTCCCAGGCGACCAAACCCCCTACAGACTGATACAGGCAAACCTCCAAAGAAAAAAGCTAGCGACCAACGAGCTACTGATTGAGGCAGAGAAGAGAGGAGTTGCAGCAGCTCTTTTGCAGGAACCATATGTGGGTGGGGCGAAGATTATGAGGAGTCACAAGGGCGTTAGAATCTTTCAAAGCACCAGTATAGGAGATGGGACTGTGAAGGCGGCTATAGCGATCTTTAACGCAGACCTGAACGTTACCCAGTACCCGAAACTCACCACAAACAATATCGTTGTGGTGGGGGTCCAAACTGAGGCTTGGGAGATCACGCTTGTCTCCTTCTATTTCGAGCCAGACCAGCCCATTGATCCATATCTAGAGCATCTGAAGAAGATAGAAGAAGAAATCGCTCCTTGGAAATGGATCATTGGAGGTGATGCCAACGCCAAAAGCCCATGGTGGGGAAGTCCCATATCTGACCATAGAGGGGACGAAATGTCTGGAGCTCTCGAAGAACTGAGTCTGACCATACTTAACACAGGGGAAATTCCGACCTTCGACACGATCAGAGGAGGAACACGTTACTGCAGCTATGTCGATGTCACAGCCTGTTCAGCCGATGCATTTGACCTGATAGATGACTGGCGAATAGACGAAGGTCTTACGAGCTCGGATCACAACGGCATAGTCTTCAATATTCGATTACAAAAATCCAAAGGAATCAAAATTAAGCGAACGACTAGAATATACAATACAAAAAAAGCCAATTGGTCTGATTTTCGTCAGAAACTCAACCAATTGATGATAGAAAACCAAATTAAATCTGAAACAGAAAACATTAGTAATACAAAACAAATTGACTCAGTAATTAATAAATTTTCTAAAGCAATTAAAGACGCATGCACAGAGACAATACCAATTAAAAGTAATAAAGAAGAACTTACCTTGCCGTGGTGGTCCGATGAACTCGCTAGGATGAAGAAGGAGGTCGCTACCAAGAGACGCAGGATCAGATGTGCAGCTCCAGCCCGAAGGTCGATGGTCGTTGAAGAGTACCTGAAACAGAAAGAAAAGTATGAGTCAGAAGCAGCTAAAGCACAAATTGAGAGCTGGAAGGATTTTTGTGGAAAGCAGGATAAGGAAGGGGTCTGGGAAGGGATCTACAGGATAATTGGAAGGACAGCAAAGAGAGAGGAAGATCTACCGCTGGAAAAGGATGGGAAGGTGCTAGATGCAAAAAGCTCGGTGAAACTACTCGCGGAGACGTTCTACCCGGAAGATCTTGAAGACAGCGACAACGTGTACCACCGTCAAGTAAGACTAGAGGCCGAAAATACTAATGCTGAAGAATCTGAAAAGCCGGGCGACCCTCCTTTCACGATGCTGGAACTAAAAACGGCTTACGGGTCCTTCAACCCAAAAAAGGCTCCAGGTGCGGACGGTTACACTGCCGACATATGTTGCCACGCTATTGACAGCAATCCTGAAACGTTCCTCATGCTTTTAAATAAATGCCTAAAGTACCATCACTTCCCCGAACCATGGAAAGAGGCAACTGTAATAATACTGAAAAAACCGGGGAAAGGAGATTACACAATTCCAAAAGCATATAGACCGATAGGATTGCTGCCAATATTAGGCAAGATCTTCGAGAAAATGCTGGTAGCGCGACTCAAGTTCCACTTGATCCCAAGGATGAGTACTCGCCAGTACGGATTTATGCCACAGAGGAGCACCGAAGACTCCCTCTATACACTAATGCAACACATCCGCAACAAGCTGGATCAAAAGAAAATTGTTGTTCTAGTATCGTTGGATATAGAGGGAGCCTTCGATAGCGCCTGGTGGCCAGCGATAAGAGTCCGTCTGGCTGAGGAAAAGTGTCCGTATAGCTTGAGGGGGGTCATAAACAGTTACCTCAAGAATAGAAGGGTCAGAGTACGGTATGCCGGTGAGGAGTTTCGCAAGGAAACGAGCAAAGGCTGTGTGCAGGGGTCCATTGGGGGCCCAATCCTTTGGAACCTCCTTCTGGACCCACTGCTAAAAAGCATGGAAGAAAGACGGGACTACTGCCAGGCATTTGCGGACGACGTTATACTGGTATTCGATGGGGACACAGCTCTGGAAATAGAAGGACGCACCAACGCCGCTCTTGAGCACGTTCAGGCGTGGGGTACCAAAAATAAGCTGAAATTTGCTCCACAAAAAACAAACGCGATGGTAATAACCAGAAAGCTGAAACATGATACCCCACGCCTAAACATGGGCGGTGTTGACATTGTGATGTCCAGAGAAATAAAAATACTAGGTGTCACCATCGACGACAAGTTGACGTTTAACGCGCACGTCACTAACGTCTGTAGGAAGGCAATAGGGATCTACAAGCAGCTGGCTAGAACGGCAAAGTCGAGCTGGGGCCTGCACCCAGAAGTGATAAGAGTAATATATGTGGCAACTATAGAACCTGTTATCCTGTATGCTGCTAGCGCATGGGCTCAGGCCGCCAACAAGCTGGGTATCATTAAGCAGCTGAGTGTGGTACAACGAGGAATTGCATTGAAGCTGTGCAAGGCATACAGAACCGTATCCCTCAATGCAGCGCTTGTGCTGGCCGGGATACTCCCTCTCGACCTCCGAGTGCGAGAAGTGGCCTCACTATACGAAGCCAAAAGAGGGCTATCTCAGCCAGACCTAGGAGACAGGGACGTTGAGAAGATGGCACCAGCAGCTGAAGCACCACACCCAGCAGAACGCGACGACCTGGAACTCACGAGCCTAACAAACCAGCAGCAAGTGACTGAAAACAACGACCTCGATGTCTGTATTTATACGGACGGGAGCAAGATTGGGGGTCGGGTCGGGGCCGCACTGTCCATATGGACAGACGGAACTGAGACCAGAACCGTCAAGCTTGCTCTCCCGAGCTACTGCACCGTATACCAGGCTGAACTCTTGGCGATATGCAGGGCAACCAAGGTAATCGTAAAACACAGAGCGTTATCGTTTGGAATCTTCAGCGATTCTATGGCAGCTCTACTAACAGTTAAAAATCACAACTGCCTCCATCCCCTAGCAGTGGAAGCCAGAGAAAACATAAAAACCTCGTCTCTCCAAAACAAAATGATAAAACTGTTCTGGATCAAGGCCCACGCAGGATTGGAAGGTAACGAAAGAGCTGATGAGCTGGCAAAAGAAGCCGCTGAAGGTTCCAAACGAAAGCATGATTACGATAAATGCCCGGTCTCATACATCAAGCGGAGTATTCGGACGAAAACGATCGAAGAGTGGAACAAAAGATACGTATCTGGAGAAACCGCATCGGTTACCAAACTGTTTTTCCCAGATGTGCGAGCAGCCTACAGGATAACAAAAAAGTTCGAAACCACAAATATAAAAACACAAATAATGACGGGGCACGGTGGGTTCTCAGAATACTTGAACCGCTTCAAGTGTAAGGAGAGCCCATCGTGTCTCTGCGACCCAGTTGTGAACGAAACGGTTCCACATATATTGCTCGAATGTCCGATACACAGTATTGCCAGATTTGAGATGGAGCAGAAAATTAACGTAAAATTAGCGCCAAAAAATGTTGCGGAAATAATGTCGGGTAAGAACAGAGACGTATTTCTAGATTACTGCGTCAAAGTCGCAAAAATAGTGATAAATAGGAACAAAACAAGTACATAAAAATATGTTTTCATAATATAATAAGTATATTAGTGTTAAGCATATAAAAAGAAATTGTAAGCAACCTTAGAAAGTAAGCAGTAATTAGAATAGGCTAAATTAACAATAGTTGTAAAATAGAAATAAGATAAATAGTAATAGTAAATGTATAAAATATAAGCTTATCAAACTTTGTAAAATTTATAAAATTTTGTAAAATTTGTATAACTGTGCATCGTGTAAAAAAAGAGAAATGTCTATAAATAAAAATAAGCGTACACCTGGATTATACCCCACATGAAGAAAGATAAAGTTGACAAAAGAACAAAATATGTAGTAGAATAGGAAACTATAGAAATAGATGGGCATCCCACCCATATAAAGTAAGAAAAATGATGAATGAAAGAAAGATAAAGTATGAAGAATGAAAGTGCGAGAAGAATAACTGCGAGAACTGGAATGAAAGAGTAACCCAGATAACATAGGCTCCTTAAACATTGGAGGTAGATAGAGAAAAAAAAAAAAAAAAAAAAAAAAAAAAAAAAAAAAAAACCTAACCTAACCTAACCTAACCTAACCTTTTTATTTTTTTTTTTTTTTATCAGGGAAAACCTTTTATAGGTACCACCCTACCCCGGGGGGAGCAGTGTGGTGATGTGGGAGTCGTACTCTTCCGCAGCCCCGGCCTGGGCGCTGGTCCCCTGGGACCCCTCCTCGGGGAGCTTCTGCTCCACCCACCTTGTCACGATGTGGGGAACACCTCCCACATCGTGCCATCTCGGGAACTTTGTGGTGGACGCCGGTTCCCCCGAACCGACGCCCAAGTTCCCAGTCGCAGAGGTACCTAGCCGGCGTCCATCTGCGACTCCTCTGTCCCTGTTTGTGGGGTGCGGGACGGCTGTTTCCGGGACTTGGCCACGGCGACTACCTTCCTGCCCTTCTTCTTGGGCACAGCGCAGGCCCTGCCTCCCAACCGGTGGGAGGCTGGTTTGCCCGCTGCTGCGCACACCGAGCAGTGGGGCTCGCTAGAGCACCCACTGGCTTTGTGGCCGTTTTGACCGCAGCGGTAGCACTCACCGCTGCGGTCTGTTTTGTCCGCCCCACACTGCTCCCGGAAGTGCCCCAATTCGAGGCACCGGAAGCAGCGCAACGGCCGAGCTGGCAACACCTTAACTTGGGCCGAAACCCACCCCACCTTTAAGCGGCCATTGCTGGCAACCTTCTGAGCCGCAGCCACCGGACATCGGACGAAAGTCGTACCGATGCCGGCGGCATTGCGGCGGATGTCGTTGGCCTTAATGTGGCCAACATCGCACTTGCCAACTCCTGCGATGGCGGCAGCGACCTCCTCCGTGGTGACCGAATCGTCCAGGCCGATGACACGCAGGTCCGCGCACTTTATCGGCCTGGAGATTCGGACGTCGCCCTCGTCAAAGATCTCCCTGAGCTTCGCAGCCAGGGAGTCCGCCTTCTCGCCGCTGGGATCGCCGGACACCTCCAACATGCGGCCACCAGTGGCCGCTACTCGAAAGTTGACGGTGATGCCCATTGTCCTTATGTCCACCCTTCGCCTTGCCTCAAGCAACGCCGCCGCATACGTTGCACCCCTCTCCGCCGCTCCAGGCTGCAACGTCATGATGACAGCTGCGGAGCGGGGGACTTGGAGCTTGGGCTTGGCCTCCTCTTTTTTGGCTTTGCGACGGCTTTTCCCACCACCGGCCTGCGACTGTCGCGAACCGGCTTGCGCCTGCGACTGTCGCTGCGGCGGTGCAGAAGCCGTCGAGCCACCTTTCTTTTGCCCCTTATTGGTGACCGTGGCCCAGGTCTCTTTGCCATGGGTTGCGGGCGCCGGTTGGGGGGCCTGTGGATTTGGGACGGCAGCGGATTGGCCGTCTTTTGCCACCTTCGTCTTCTTCCCCTTTCCGCCCTTTCGGGCATTGGAAGTCTCTCCGGTTGCCGCTGATGTCCCTGGAAGGCCCGGGTCCGAAATCGGATTTGTGGGACCTTTCCGGGAAGCGGGTTTCTTGGCATCTGCTGCCAGTGGGGGACGGATACGCTTCTCGGGTAGGAGGCGCCCCTCTAGCGCCTCAAACCTAGCGTTCAACATCCCCCCTATCTGGCGCAGAACGGCCTGTTCCAGCTCCTCCGTTGGGCGAGGCTCGTTACTGATCCTTGATCCCGAGGCCTGCGGAGGAGCGGAAGCCGTTGCCGCCTTCACGTCCCTGCGGAGGTCGGCAATTTCTTGCCGGAGCTCTGCCACTTCAGCACGCAGACGCGCATTGGCTGCCTGCAGAATTCTGGTCTCCTCAGTTGAGGACCTCGAATGCATATCGTCCACTATCTCTCTGATTGTGGACGCAGCCTCCTTCAATGCACGCTGGAATGTCCCTTTCAAATTGCTGGACTTACTGGCCACGTTGTTAATTGTGGCCACGCAGTCCATGACCGCCTTCTTCATATCAGAGGCAGGTTCCTCTGAGTTAGCAAGCGATGATTCGGAGAGCCGAGCACTTGTCGGTCTTTGTGACCTCAAAGATTGGGTCATCTCCTGGACCTCGCGCTCGGCTCTCAACTCCATCTCTTGGCGCTGCGCCGCCACGAGGGCCGCCTTTGCCTTGGCGAGGCCGACGTACTCGCCTGTGGTAGGCGGTCGACCTCTGCCTCTTCTCGGTACTGCGACCACCTTCGTGGCCGGAGCGTCCGTTTCGTCGTCAGAGTCGACGCTGCTAGCAACGCCGCTCATCACCTCGCTGGACCTGGCCCGCTTGAGAAGGCCTTTGTCTTCCGTCCTGTCTGGTGACTCCGTCACCGAGACCATGCTTCCAAGCGACGAGTCAGACTCTTCGCCTAGAACCTCCACGGGGCAACCACGCCCCCTCTCCTCCTTCCGAACCGTGAATTTAAGTTTAAACTTATCCATGCAGTTCCCACGAGTATGGGGGATATAAGTGGTCCACCCGGGCAGTGCCCCCTGTACCCGAGTAAGCCTAGGCGTCTCCCGCGCAGGGCTTCGGCTGGGCCCCCGCGGGGGTAGCAGTTGCGACCAACCTTCCCGGTGGCCATGCAGATCCTCGCGCTGCTCCGCCGCTTGATCTTCGGGGTAATTTTTTATAGAGGTTTTCTTCCTCGCGGCCCGTGCGGTTAAGCCAAGGCCCTCGGTCCCGCGCCTCGCGGCTAACGGGGTTCCGATCTGTGACACCTCGTCCGGTGGTGGGGTTAGCCACGCACCGGGTGTCCCTCCCGTCCGTCCGAGGACGGTCCCCTCGTCCGGGCCTCTCAGCATGAGATCCCGGACCGCCCTCTACGCGCGCTCCAGATAAAAGCTCTGGGGCGCGCGGAGAAAGCCCCATCTAGCCCATCGCTAGC
The DNA here is from genome assembly GCA_911728515.1 of Peribatodes rhomboidaria. Taxonomy (NCBI): domain Eukaryota; kingdom Metazoa; phylum Arthropoda; class Insecta; order Lepidoptera; family Geometridae; genus Peribatodes; species Peribatodes rhomboidaria. Next base: position 54,281 of record OU452166.1, read on the forward strand.
GCTTCTCCGAGGAGAAACGCGAGCGAGGGCTCCCCTGGGCTGCCTCACAAAAGGCAAGCCCCAACCCGCGTCGCCGCTACTCGGCATACGGCCGAGACGCCGACCGGGTCCCGCGGCCAACCAAGGCCGCCTAGGCTCGCACCGCCGCTTCCCGGAATGTCCAGGGCGCCGGTCGAGCCTCCACCTCGAGTTCCTCTTGGCAGCGGCCGCCGCAACTGTTGCGACCGCTGAGCCCCCCCGCCACGGCAAGGCGGGAACTCATTCGGGGGGGAACCTAACCTAACCTAACCTTTTTTTTTTTTTTTTTTTTTTTTTTTTTACCAGGGAAAACCTTTTATAGGTACCACCCTACCCCGGGGGGAGCAGTGTGGTGATGTGGGAGTCTCCGCCCTAGTGGCGGCATACCCACTAAAAACCCTGGGGTGTTCCTCCTTTGCGCTATGTGCCGGGGCCCGGGAGCATTTCTCGTACTCTTCCGCAGCCCCGGCCTGGGCGCTGGTCCCCTGGGACCCCTCCTCGGGGAGCTTCTGCTCCACCCACCTTGTCACGATGTGGGGAACACCTCCCACATCGTGCCATCTCGGGAACTTTGTGGTGGACGCCGGTTCCCCCGAACCAACGCCCAAGTTCCCAGTCACAGATGGGCGCCTTAACCAGCGTCCATCCGCGACTCCTCTTCCCGTGCTGGCGGGGTGCGGGTTGGCGGCTTCTTGGCCTTGGCCACGACTGCAACCTTCCCGCCCTTCTTTTTGGGCACGGCGCAGGCCCTGCCACCCAACCGGTGGGTGGCTGGTCTGCCCGCTGCCGCGCACACCGAGCAATGAGGCTCGGACGAGCACTCACTCGCCTTATGGCCTTCTTGACCGCAGCGGTAGCATTCACCGCTGCGGTCTCGGTTGTCTACCCCGCACTGTTCCCGGAGATGCCCCAACTCGAGGCACCGGTAACAGCGTAAAGGCCGGGCCGGCAAAACCTTTACCTGGGCCGAGACCCATCCCACCTGCACGCGACCATTGCTGGCAACTTTTTTCGCTGCGGCCACCGGGCATCGGACAAAAGTCGTCCCGATTCCGGCAGCGTTGCGGCGAATGTCACCAACCTTGATCTGGTCGGCGTGGCACTCACCAACCCCTGCTATGGCAGCAGCAACCTCCTCCGTGGTGATCGAGTCATCCAGGCCAGTGACACGCAGGTCCGCGCACTTCATCGGCCTGGAGATTCGGACGTCGCCCTCGTCAAAAATCTCCCTGAGCTTCGCAGCCAGGGAGTCCGCCTTCTCGCCGCTAGAGTCGCCGGACACCTCCAACATGCGGCCGCCAGTGGCCGCTACCCGAAAGTTGACGGTGATGCCCATCTCCCTTATGTTCACCCTTCGCCTTGCCTCAAGCAACGCCGCCGCATACGTTGCACCCCTCTCCGCCGCTCCAGGCTGCAACGTCATGATGACAGCTGCGGAGCGGGGGACTTGAGCTTGGGCTTGGCTACCTCCTTTTTGCCCTTCCGACGGCTTCTCCTACCACCGGCCTGCGACTGTCGCGAACCGGCTTGCGCCTGCGACTGTCGCTGCGGCGGTGCAGAAGTCGTCGAACCAGCCTTCTTGCGGCCCTTCTTGGTCACCGTGGCCCATGACTCCTTTGCAGGAGCTGCAGACGCCGGTCGAAGGGCCTCTGGGCTTGGGACCACACCGGGGGGTCCTTCCTTCGTAACTTTCTTGGCCTTCCCCTTCTTGCCCTTTTGGGCAATGGAAGAAGGCTGAGTCACGGCCGATGTTCCCGGGAGCCCGTGGTCCGGGATCGGATCCATGGCTCTCCGAGAACTTTTGCCTTTCAAGTCTGCAGCCAGTGGCGGGCGGGTGCACTGCTCTGGTAGGAGGCGCCCCTCTAGCGCCTCAAACCGTGCATTGAGCATGCCCCCAATCTGGCGCAACACAGCTTGCTCCACCTCCTCCATTGAGCGGGCCTCGTGCCGGATAGTGGATCCCGAGGCCTGTGGAGGAGCGGAAGCCGCTGCCGCAGTTACGTCTCTGCGGAGCTCCACAATCTCCTTCCGGAGCTCCGCTACTTCTTCGCGCAGGCGCGTGTTGGCGACCTGCAGTCTCCGGGTCTCCTCTGTTGAGGACCTCGTCTGCAAGTCGGCCATCGCCTCCTTTATGGTGGAAGCCGCCACTTTCAGCGCCCGCTGAAACGTCCCTTTTAGGTTGCTGGACTTCGTGGCCACACTGTTGATGGTGGCCACGCTTTCCAGCACCTTCCTACGCAGGTCCGAAGCCAGCTCCTCCTGCTCACCGGCCGAAGACTCGGAGAGCCGGGGTTCCGCCGAAGTCTGTGACCGTAGGTTTACGGTCAGCTCCTCGACTTCCCGCTCAGCCCTCAACTCCATCTCAGACCTCTGAGCAGCCACTAGGGCAGCTTTGGCCTTGGCGAGGCCGACGTACTCTCCCGTAGTGGGCGGCCGGCCTCTGCCTCTTTTCGGCACCGCAATGACCTTAGTGGCCGGTACCTCCTCGTCGTCGTCGGAGTCGATCGGACTGCCGGCTACACTCATCTTGTCGCAGGATCGCACCCGCTTAAGATGAGTCCTGCCATCCGAGGACCCCGCTACCGACACCAAACTACCGACCGAAGAGTCAGACTCTTCAGCGGTATCCACAACGGGGCTACGCCCCCTTCCCTCTCCACGAACTTGGTACTTTGGTTTAAACGTATCCATATAGTTCCCACGAGTATGGGGGATATAAGTGGTCCACCCGGGCAGTGCCCCCTGTACCCGAGTAAGCCTAGGCGTCTCCCGCGCAGGGCTTCGGCTGGGCCCCCGCGGGGGTAGCAGTTGCGACCAACCTTCCCGGTGGCCATGCAGGTCCTCGCGCTGCTCCGCCGCTTGACCTTCGGGGTGATTTTTTATAGAGGTTTTCTTCCTCGCGGCCCGGGCGGTTAAGCCAAGGCCCTCGGTCCCGCGCCTCGCGGCTAACGGGGTTACGATTTGTGACACCTCGTCCGGTGGTGGGGTTAGCCACGCACCGGGTGTCCCTCCCATCCGTCCAAGACGGCCCCCTCGTCCGGGCCTCTCAGCATGAGATCCCGGACCGCCCTCTGCGCGCGCTCCAGATAAAAGCTCTGGGGCGCGCGGAGAAGGCCCCTTCGAGCTCATCGCTAGCGCTTCTCCGAGGAGAAATGCGAGCGAGGGCTCCCCTGGGCTGCCTCTCAAAAGGCGAGCCCCAACCCGCGTCGCCGCTACTCGGCATACGGCCGAGACGCCGACCGGGTCCCGCGACCAACCAAGGCCGCCTAGGCTCGCACCGCCGCTTCCCGGAATGTCCAGGGCGCCGGTCGAGCCTCCACCTCGAGTTCCTCTTGGCAGCGGCCGCCGCAACTGTTGCGACCGCTGAGCCCCCCCGCCACGGCAAGGCGGGAACTCATTCGGGGGGGAACCTAACCTAACCTAACCTTTTTTTTTTTTTTTTTTTTTTTTACCAGGGAAAACCTTTTATAGGTACCACCCTACCCCGGGGGGAGCAGTGTGGTGATGTGGGAGTCTCCGCCCTACTGGCGGCATACCCACTAAAAACCCTGGGGTGTTCCTCCTTTGCGCTATGTGCCGGGGCCCGGGAGCATTTCTCGTACTCTTCCGCAGCCCCGGCCTGGGCGCTGGTCCCCTGGGACCCCTCCTCGGGGAGCTTTTGCTCCACCCTCCTTGTCACGATGTGGGGAACACCTCCCACATCGTGCCATCTCGGGAACTTTGTGGTGGACGCCGGTTCCCCCGAACCGACGCCCAAGTTCCCAGTCACAGATGGGCGCCTTAACCGGCGTCCATCTGCGACTCCTCTTCCCGTGCTGGCGGGGTGCGGGTTGGCGGCTTCTTGGCCTTGGCCACGACTGCGGCCTTCCCGCCCTTCTTCTTTGGCACGGCGCAGGCCCTGCCACCCAACCGATGGGTGGCTGGTCTGCCCGCTGCCGCGCACACCGAGCAATGAGGCTCGGACGAGCACCCGCTCGCCTTGTGGCCTTCTTGACCGCAGCGGTAGCATTCACCGCTGCGGTCTCTGTTGTCCTCCCTGCACTGTTCCCGGAGATGCCCCAACTCGAGGCACCGGTAACAGCGTAAAGGCCGGGCCGGCAGAACCTTTACCTGGGCCGAGACCCACCCCACCTTTAAGCGGCCAGTGCTGGCAACCTTCTGAGCCGCGGCCACCGGACATCGGACGAAAGTCGTGCCGACGCCGGCGGCATTGCGGCGGATGTCGTTGACCTTGATGTGGCCAACATCACACTCGCCAACTCCTGCGATGGCGGCGGCGACCTCCTCCGTGGTGATCGAGTCATCCAGGCCGGTGACGCGCAGGTCCGCGCACTTCATCGGCCTGGAGACTCGAACGTCGGCCTCGTCAAAGATCTCCCTGAGCTTCGCAGCCAGGGAGTCTGCCTTCTCACCGCTGGATTCGCCGGACACCTCCAACATGCGGCCGCCAGTGGCCGCCACCCGAAAACCTTTTTTTTTTTTTTTTTTTTTTTTTTTTCGTGGGGAAATGCACTTACGCATTCCCGCTCCACCTCCGGGGGGAGGCAGTGCGGGGTATGTCGGACTCGAGGCCCTAGTGGCCCCCATACCGACTAAAACCCCACGGTGTCCCTCTTCATCGACAGGGGCGTGGCCACGCGACCGTTGATTGCACGCTTTCGCAACCCCGCCCATGCCACCCGAAAACCTAACCTAACCTAACCTTTTTTTTTTTTTTTTTTTTTTTTTTTTTTTTTGGTGGGGAAATGCACTTACGCATGCCCGCTCCACCCCCGGGGGGAGGCGGTGCGGGGTATGTCGGACTCGATGCCAGAAGGGCACCCATACCGACTAAAACCCCACGGTGTCCCTCTTCACCGGCAGAGGCCGGGTCGCTGGCTCGCTTGGCGCAATCACGGCCGACCCAGCCAACACCGCTGTCCGCGTCCGGACCCACACTCGGAGGACTGCGTCCTCCATATTCACTCGAGTGACGCCCGGGGACACCCGGGCATCATCTCCTCATGAGGCCTCCCTAGTTTGGAGCACCGGATACCCCCGCGTCCGGCATCCCAGGGCCTCTAAGCGGCGACGGAGTTCGCGCGCGATTGGCTCGCCTCCGTACTCGCCTCCGCCTATTCGGGTGAGCGTCCACGGCTATCTCCCGCTCGCGCTCCTCATCTTCGCGCCGCAGAATGGCGACCTCCGAGAAGGTGGCCATCGCATCCCAGGCGCCCTCATCTCCGATCATCTTGCCGATTAGGGTCGGCAAGGACAGGTCCCTTCCCATCACCGCGACCAATGCTTGGCGCAGCCCAATGTCCCCCGGACATGCCTCTAGCACGTGCTGCGCAGTTTCCTCTGCGCAGCCACAGCTGTGGCATGCTGGGGTCGGCTCTCTTCCGGCGACGTTGCACAGATACCTACCGAAGCAGCCATGCCCGGTAAGCATCTGCGTCAGCCGGAAGGTGAGCGTGCCGTGCTTACGGTCCACCCACTCCTTTAGTAGGGGCTTAAGAGCTCCAAGGAGTCGGGTGGCCCCCATGCCCCGAACTGCGGGACCCGACAGGAGTCGGTCCTGCCATGTGCGTATGGCTTCGTTCCGGGCGCTTCTCCTCCACTGTTGGACCTCTTGGGGGAGGGGGCGCATGTCTTGCTCCCGCGCCTGTGCCCGGCGCCAGTAAACCTGGGCCAGGACTTTCCCCTCGAGGTCCCACGGCAGCGACCCTGCCAGTGCGCACGCCACCTCATGCGAGAGGGTTCTATACCCCCTGCACACCCTGATCGCCATAGTCCGCTGTGGGCCACGGAGTATGGCGATTTCCTGTGGAGACAGGGAATCTGCCCAGATAGGGGCACCGTAAAGCGCCATTGAGCGCACCACCGCCATGTAAAGGTGGCGGCAGTGCGCTCCGCCTCCTCCCAGGTTTGGCAGCAAACGAGCCAGTGCTCCAGCCGCACCGAGGAGCTTCGGGGACAACCTTTTGAGGTGCTCCTCGAACCGCCACCGACCGTCGAGCACTACGCCGAGATACTTCAGCGTAGCGCCGACGGGGATGGCAGTTCCACCCACTACGATTTGTGAGCCTGCAGGTGGCGCTCGTCTCGGGCCATGAAAACAGATGGCCTCCGTCTTGTGGAGCGCCACCTCCAGGCCCAGCCTCCGGATCTTCCCCACCACCGTTGAAACCGCGGCTGTCGCGAGCACTGACGCCTCCCGATAGTCCCGTCCCGGGGCGGTAACCAGCGTGTCGTCGGCATAACAAACGATGCCGACGCCACGCAGGGTAGCGCCCCTGAGGACCCAGTCATATCCTATGTTCCATAGGAGGGGACCCAGCGCCGATCCCTGGGGGACACCACGTGTCATCGGGTACCTCTCCACACCCCGCATCGTCGGGACGACTACCTCTCGATCAGAGAGGTAGTCCCCGACGAGGCTTTGTAGGTACTGAGGGACCTCATGGTACCTCATCCCCTCCATAATCGTACTCCACGGCAGCGTGTTAAATGCATTTGCAATGTCAAGAGACACCGCAATCAACACGCCGCCAGTGGAGCACGCCTTGTCTGACTCGCCACGCACGTGGGCGATCGCGTCGACCGTTGACCGGCCTCGGCGAAACCCAAACTGAGTGGGAGCCAGGTCTGGGCCAACCCTCTCTAAGTGCCTGACGAGGCGGGCAGCGATCACCCGCTCCAACAGCTTGCCCGCCTCGTCGAGCAAAACAATCGGCCGGTATCCAGCAGGTGAGTCTGCCGGTCGTCCCTCCTTCCGTAGGAGCACGAGTTTCCCGCTCTTCCACTGCCTCGGGAAACGCCCTTCCCGAAGGCAGCGGGTGAACAGGTCCCTCGTGCGCTCCTCCAACGCGTCCTGAGCGAGGGCCCACGCACGGCCGGGTATGCCATCCGGCCCCGGCGCCGTGTTTTTGGCCCTCATTCTCAGGACCGCTGCGGCCAATTCTCCAGGTGAGACTTCCTCAGGGGTGTCTGGGGATCCGTCATCGATGGGTCTGAACGCCATTGTGGGAGGGACAAACCCATTTCCCGGGGCATCGGGAAACAGTCCCTCTACCACTCGGCGTAGCACTGCTGGCTCTAGAGTGCTGGTAATGGGAGGAGTCCAGGGGCGCAGAAGCTGTCTTACCAGCCTATACGGCCTGCCCCAGGGATCTCGCTCCAGCAACTCTAAGAGCTCCCGCCAGGACCTCATCTTCGACTCCCAAATGGAGCGTCGGAGGGCCTTATGCGCCTCCCTGTAGGTCAGATAAAGCGCATCCAGCTCGTCAGGGTCTTGGCTCCTCCTCCGGTGGTACCTCTGGTACGCCCGACGCTTGGCCACGCACACTCGGCGGAGCTGGGCTATCTCCTCCGTCCACCAATAAGCTTGGCGTCTGGAAGGAGGAGCCCTCGCGCGAGGCATGGCCGCGTCGCAGACGCGTACCAGGGCCTTACACAGGAGCTCGGCGTCCCTATCCACGTCGGTCTGTTCGGAAGGCGGCGCGTTCCAAGACTGGACAATGGCCGCCTCCAAGAGGACCTCGGGGTCCAATCGCTTCAGGACCCATCGCGGGCCGAGTTCGAGACCTCGTCCCTGCTCGCCGTGCGGTGTGGATGACAAGACACTAAACCGAATATATCGGTGGTCCGATAAGGTCTCGCCATCCACCAGCACCTTCCAATCTCGAACTCGGCGCGCGAGGTCGGGAGTGGCAAACGTCACATCCACGATGGACCCCCCTTGCCGACGCACGCAGGTCTGCTCCGTCCCTGCGTTCAGGATGGTCAGTCCGGTCTCCACGACCCACTCTGTCACCGTCGTGCCCCGTGGGTCGGTCGTCGGGGAGCCCCACGCCAATGACTTGGCGTTGAGATCCCCGAGGACCAGGACGGGTCGAGGCTGAGTCCGGAGAATCACCTCCCCTATCTCCCCCAAGAGGGCTTCGAGGTCGGCTCTGCTGCTGTTAGGGGAGTGGTATACTCCCACGACCAGCAACTCCCCGACGCGAGCCGCCACATACCCTCTGCCTCGAGTTACAATAACAAGAGGCGGTGAACGGATGGGTGACTGGGTGGTTATAGCCACCAAACCCTCAGTGTCTCCCACCCAGTCAGCCCTCGCTGGGATGCGGTATGGTTCTGCCACCACTCCCACGTGTATAGACCGCTCCGCCATGGTGTGCAGGAGCAGGTCTTGGGCCCCGTGGGAGTGATTTATATTGGCCTGGAGGAAACTTAGGGCCATTACTCGGTTACCTCCATGCCCTCCTGTCCCGTCCTTGGGCCGGTCGGCTGTGACTTGGCCGCAGCCTCAGTCACAGTCGAACCTCGTCTCTTCCTTGGCTTGGCTGGGGGCTTGGCGCATGCCTTACCCCCAGTAAGGTGTGTCGCAGGCCTGCCCGCAGTTGCACATCTAGTGCAATGCGGGGCCGCGGCACATCCACTGGCTTTATGCCCTATTTGACCGCAGCGATAGCATTCTTCGCTGCGGTCAACTTCCGCTTTGCACTGGGCCCTTACGTGACCCGGTGCGAGGCACCTGAAGCAGCGGCGCGGTCTCGACTCGAGGATCTTGACCTGCGCCGCCACCCATCCCACCAGTAGACGGCCGTTCGCGGCGATTTTCTTCGCGGCCGTGACTGGGCACCGAACAAACGCAGTGCCCATGCCGCCGGGACCTCTCCTGATTTCCCCAGTCTTTATATCGCCTGGCGGACAGTCTCCTGCCTTGGCGAGTGCCTCCTTCAGTTCCAGGGCTGTCACCGTGTCGTCGAGGCCACTCACACGCATGTCTGCTGTGGTTACCGGCCTCGTGACACTGACGAGTTGTTCCACTCCCTGGAGCACCTCCTTCAGCTTTGCAGCAAGGACATCGGCCTTTGCTGACTTTTCTGCGCCAGGGATCTCGATAACTCGAGCTCCTGTGGCTGCCTTCCGCATGCTTATAGGAGGCAGACCGAGCTCCTCCAAGTTAATCTTGGCCTTTGCCTCAGCCAACACCGTGGCGTAAGACAGGCCTTGCTCCACCGCCCCGGTTCGCAGGGTAACAATAACCGCTGCAGTGCGGGGAGGACGGAGCTTGGCCGCCTTCGGTGGCTTCGAGGGTCTGGCAGGCTTGGGGCCTTGCGTCCCTGACGCCGCGCGAGTCTTTCTATCCCTCTTTGCTCCCCGTCGCACAACTTTTGACCACTGTTCCTGAACAGGGGTCGGACGGGCAGCAGATGTACCCGGAACCGGGTCCGCCTCGGCTGGGGTAGGCTCGGCCTTACCCGGCGCTGCCTTGGTCTTCTTGCCCTTTCCCTTCCCTTTGGGTTTAGGCGCTGGGGCAGAGAGCTCCATGGCAGATGAGCCCGCAGAGACACCAGACGGTCCCGGTGTCGGTTCTCCTGACGCAAACTTACGCACAGTACCCTTCTGGGCCAGTGCGGGCCTGCGGTCAGCGGCCAGGGGAGGGCGGATGCGCTTCTCTGGCAGGAGACGCTCTTCGAGCGCCTCAAACCGCGCACTCAACATGCCCCCCACCTGCCGCAGGATAGCCTGCTCCAGGTCTTCCCTCTGACGAGGCCCGTCTTGGGTCTGAGACCCTGGGGTCTGCGCTGGGGCGGAGGCTCTCATTGTGGCCATCTCCTTCCGAAGCTCAGCCATCTCCTTTCGGAGATCGGCGACCTCCTCTTTTAGCCGCGTGTTGGCGACCTGGAGCTTACGCGTCTCCTCCGTAGAGGAGCGCCTCGACAGGTCTTCCACTGCCCCCTTTATGGTGACAGCAGCCTCTTTCAGTGCCTTCTGAAAGGTGCCCTTCAAGTTGCCTGACTTGGTGGCCACATCATTGATTAAAGCCACGTTCGCCAGCACCTTTCTGGTCAAATCAGAGGCTAGCTCCTCTTCACTCCTAGCAGAGGACTCTGAGAGCCGAGCTTCAGTCGATGACTGGGACCGCAAGGTCAACGTCATCTCCGCGACCTCTCGCTCAGCTCTCAGCTCCATTTCCTGGCGCTCAGCCGCTACCAGGGCCGCTTTGGCCTTGGCGAGGCCGACATACTCGCCCGTGGTGGGCGGTCGGCCTCTGCCTCTCCGGGCCGCGGTCACCTTCGGAAGCGGCGCGTCCTCCTCCTCACTCCCAGTGCCCATGCCACGACTGGCATCGGCGACTCTCTCGCGGGATCGCTCCCGCTTCCGCCGAAGGCTGCCGCTTCGCGATGACGCTGGCGACACCAACGGCGACCTCAAACTCCTGAATGAGGAGTCCGACTCCTCACCCATCTCCACCTCGGGGCCTTGCCCCCTCCCCCTCCGATCCGAAGAATTTTTATGTTTGTTAGTATCCATAAAAGTTCCCACGAGTATGGGGGATATAAGTGGTCCACCCGGGCAGTGCCCCCTGTACCCGGGTAAGCCTAGGGTGTAACCCGCGCAGGGCTTCGGCTGGGCCCCCGCGGGGGGTAGCAGTCGCGACCAACCATACCCGGTGGCCATGCAGGTTCTCGCTCTGTTCCGCCGCTTAACCTTCGGGGTGATTTTTTATAGAGGTTTTCTTCCTCGCGGCCCGGGCGGCTAAGCCAAGGCCCTCGGTCCCGCGCCATTATGGCTAACGGGGTTACGATATGCTCCTCCGCATCCGGTGGTGGGGTAAGCACACACCGGCTGCCCGAGCACGTCAACGACTCCTCTCCGAGGAGAGGTGCACGCGAGTGCTCCGTCGGGCTACCTTGAAAAAGGCCACCCCGACCCGCATCGCCGCTACTCGGCATATGGCCGAGACGCCGAGCGGGTCCCTCCACGGGCTCGCACCGCCGCTTCCCGGAATGTCCAGGGCGCCGGTCGAGCCTCCACCTCGAGTTCCTCTTGGCAGCGGCCGCCGCAACTGTTGCGACCGCTGAGCCCCCCCGCCACGGCAAGGCGGTAACTCATTCGGGGGGGAACCTAACCTAACCTTTTTTTTTTTTTTTTTTTTTTTACCAGGGAAAACCTTTTATAGGTACCACCCTACCCCGGGGGGAGCAGTGTGGTGATGTGGGAGTCTCCGCCCTAGTGGCGGCATACCCACTAAAAACCCTGGGGTGTTCCTCCTTTGCGCTATGTGCCGGGGCCCGGGAGCATTTCTCGTACTCTTCCGCAGCCCCGGCCTGGGCGCTGGTCCCCTGGGACCTCTCCTCGGGGAGCTTCTGCTCCACCCACCTTGTCACGATGTGGGGAACACCTCCCACATCGTGCCATCTCGGGAACTTTGTGGTGGACGCCGGTTCCCCCGAACCGACGCCCAAGTTCCCAGTCGCAGAGGTACCTAGCCGGCGTCCATCTGCGACTCCTCTGTCCCTGTTTGTGGGGTGCGGGACGGCTGTTTCCGGGACTTGGCCACGGCGACTACCTTCCTGCCCTTCTTCTTGGGCACAGCGCAGGCCCTGCCTCCCAACCGGTGGGAGGCTGGTTTGCCCGCTGCTGCGCACACCGAGCAGTGGGGCTCGCTAGAGCACCCACTGGCTTTGTGGCCGTTTTGACCGCAGCGGTAGCACTCACCGCTGCGGTCTGTTTTGTCCGCCCCGCACTGCTCCCGGAAGTGCCCCAATTCGAGGCACCGGAAGCAGCGCAACGGCCGAGCTGGCAACACCTTAACTTGGGCCGAAACCCACCCCACCTTTAAGCGGCCATTGCTGGCAACCTTCTGAGCTGCAGCCACCGGACATCGGACGAAAGTCGTACCGATGCCGGCGGCATTGCGGCGGATGTCGTTGGCCTTAATGTGGCCAACATCGCACTTGCCAACTCCTGCGATGGCGGCAGCGACCTCCTCCGTGGTGACCGAATCGTCCAGGCCGGTGACACGCAGGTCCGCGCACTTTATCGGCCTGGAGATTCGGACGTCGCCCTCGTCAAAGATCTCCCTGAGCTTCGCAGCCAGGGAGTCCGCCTTCTCGCCGCTGGGATCGCCGGACACCTCCAACATGCGGCCACCAGTGGCCGCTACTCGAAAGTTGACGGTGATGCCCATTGTCCTTATGTCCACCCTTCGCCTTGCCTCAAGCAACGCCGCCGCATACGTTGCACCCCTCTCCGCCGCTCCAGGCTGCAACGTCATGATGACAGCTGCGGAGCGGGGGACTTGGAGCTTGGGCTTGGCCTCCTCTTTTTTGGCTTTGCGACGGCTTTTCCCACCACCGGCCTGCGACTGTCGCGAACCGGCTTGCGCCTGCGACTGTCGCTGCGGCGGTGCAGAAGCCGTCGAGCCATCTTTCTTTTGCCCCTTTTTGGTGACCGTGGCCCAGGTCTCTTTGCCATGGGTTGCGGGCGCCGGTTGGGGGGCCTGTGGATTTGGGACGGCAGCGGATTGGCCGTCTTTTGCCACCTTCGTCTTCTTCCCCTTTCCGCCCTTTCGGGCATTGGAAGTCTCTCCGGTTGCCGCTGATGTCCCTGGAAGGCCCGGGTCCGAAATCGGATTTGTGGGACCTTTCCGGGAAGCGGGTTTCTTGGCATCTGCTGCCAGTGGGGGACGGATACGCTTCTCGGGTAGGAGGCGCCCCTCTAGCGCCTCAAACCTAGCGTTCAACATCCCCCCTATCTGGCGCAGAACGGCCTGTTCCAGCTCCTCCGTTGGGCGAGGCTCGTTACTGATCCTTGATCCCGAGGCCTGCGGAGGAGCGGAAGCCGTTGCCGCCGTCACGTCCCTGCGGAGGTCGGCAATTTCTTGCCGGAGCTCTGCCACTTCAGCACGCAGACGCGCATTGGCTGCCTGCAGAATTCTGGTCTCCTCAGTTGAGGACCTCGAATGCATATCGTCCACTATCTCTCTGATTGTGGACGCAGCCTCCTTCAATGCACGCTGGAATGTCCCTTTCAAATTGCTGGACTTACTGGCCACGTTGTTAATTGTGGCCACGCAGTCCATGACCGCCTTCTTCATATCAGAGGCAGGTTCCTCTGAGTTAGCAAGCGATGATTCGGAGAGCCGAGCACTTGTCGGTCTTTGTGACCTCAAAGATTGGGTCATCTCCTGGACCTCGCGCTCGGCTCTCAACTCCATCTCTTGGCGCTGCGCCGCCACGAGGGCCGCCTTTGCCTTGGCGAGGCCGACGTACTCGCCTGTGGTAGGCGGTCGACCTCTGCCTCTTCTCGGTACTGCGACCACCTTCGTGGCCGGAGCGTCCGTTTCGTCGTCAGAGTCGACGCTGCTAGCAACGCCGCTCATCACCTCGCTGGACCTGGCCCGCTTGAGAAGGCCTTTGTCTTCCGTCCTGTCTGGTGACTCCGTCACCGAGACCATGCTTCCAAGCGACGAGTCAGACTCTTCGCCTAGAACCTCCACGGGGCAACCACGCCCCCTCTCCTCCTTCCGAACCGTGAATTTAAGTTTAAACTTATCCATGCAGTTCCCACGAGTATGGGGGATATAAGTGGTCCACCCGGGCAGTGCCCCCTGTACCCGGGTAAGCCTAGGCGTCTCCCGCGCAGGGCTTCGGCTGGGCCCCCGCGGGGGTAGCAGTTGCGACCAACCTTCCCGGTGGCCATGCAGATCCTCGCGCTGCTCCGCCGCTTGATCTTCGGGGTAATTTTTTATAGAGGTTTTCTTCCTCGCGGCCCGGGCGGTTAAGCCAAGGCCCTCGGTCCCGCGCCTCGCGGCTAACGGGGTTCCGATCTGTGACACCTCGTCCGGTGGTGGGGTTAGCCACGCACCGGGTGTCCCTCCCGTCCGTCCGAGGACGGTCCCCTCGTCCGGGCCTCTCAGCATGAGATCCCGGACCGCCCTCTACGCGCGCTCCAGATAAAAGCTCTGGGGCGCGCGGAGAAAGCCCCCTCGAGCCCATCGCTAGCGCTTCTCCGAGGAGAAACGCGAGCGAGGGCTCCCCTGGGCTGCCTCACAAAAGGCAAGTCCCAACCCGCGTCGCCGCTACTCGGCATACGGCCGAGACGCCGACCGGGTCCCGCGGCCAACCAAGGCCGCCTAGGCTCGCACCGCCGCTTCCCGGAATGTCCAGGGCGCCGGTCGAGCCTCCACCTCGAGTTCCTCTTGGCAGCGGCCGCCGCAACTGTTGCGACCGCTGAGCCCCCCCGCCACGGCAAGGCGGGAACTCATTCGGGGGGGAACCTAACCTAACCTAACCTAACCTAACCTAACCCAACCTAACCCAACCTAACCTAACCTAACCTAACCTAACCCATATTAAACTAAGCAAAATTATTGCTTTTGAATATTTTACTTTTACTGACGATAACATTATCGTATTAATAAATTGACATTGACGATCGTATTATCGAATAAAGTTTTATTTTATTTGATAACGACAAGCCACCTGACGAAAATGTTTAGGACACCTGCGAAGTCCGAAGAGTGTGCTGCAACAGTACCGGCCGGACCCGGGACTGTCACAAAACACGCGGGATCTGTCGCCCCGAGCGTCCGGCGGAGCATTGGGGAGTGGGAGTCCGGTAGACCGGAGAGGAAGAGTACGACGCCCCCCAAGGCTTCTCCGAAAACGCCTGAGACGACACATCCCGCGAAGAACAAACCGGAAGCTGTGAGGAAGCTCTCGGTGGAAGCAGCGCACAGCCCTCCCATGCAAACCACAAAGACCAAAAGTCCCGACAAAATAGCTGAAGCTAAAGCATGCCTCGTCAAGGCAAAGCTCAACCTCTCCAACTCCCGGAATCTGCGAGCAGACATCAAGGCCGCTGTGACAGAGGCCATTGATCGTCTGTTCCGGCTGGTGAAGGAGGCCTATTCTGATAAGAATCAGACCTCCCTCACACAGCAACAGGTCCGGGGGAAGGACGAGGCTGCGAAAGAAGGCAGCTCCGCGCCACCGTCCCCAAGTGTCTGCCTGACAGACTTGGAAACGCTTCTGGGGAGACATGCGGAGCTGATTAAGGAGAGCAACCAAAAAATTGAAGATTTGAAGGAAAGCCTGGAGAAGAAATCATATGCTAGCGTGGTAGCGTCTACCTCAACCACCGATACAGACGGCATTGCACTCGGTGGTGGTCACCGCGAAAAATGAAAAAGAGACAGGAGAGCAAATTTTGAATAGGATAAGGGAAGTGGTGAACGCAAAAGAGGGAGGAATATCTGTGGAAAATGTTAGGAAGGGTAAGGATAGGAAGGTAATTGTAGGGTGTAGGACAGAGGAAGAAAGAAGAAAAATTAAAGAAAGGATTTGCAAGGCTCCAGAACTGCACGTAGAGGAAATTAAAAATAGAGATCCCCTGGTAGTGCTCAGGAACGTGTTGCAGCACAACACTGATGAGGACGTCCTGAAAGCACTAAAAAACCAAAATAAAAACGTATTTAAAAACCTACAAGCAGAAGAAAAGATAGAGGTAGCTTTCAAAAAACGCACCAGAAACCCTCATACGTGTCATATCGTGCTGAGAGTCTCCGCAAAAGTCTGGCAGCGATTGTTAGAAGCCGGGGCAGTGCACATTGATCTGCAGCGGGTGAGAGTAGAGGATCAATCCCTCAATGTTCGCTTTGTCTCGGCTATGGACACGGCCGACGATTTTGTACGGAGACTATAGAAAAATGTAGTCACTGTGGGGCTCCCCACTTGAAAGCGCAGTGCGCGGACTGGCTCGCCGGCGCGTCTCCATCCTGCTGCAATTGTGCGCACGCGAAACTGGAGAAAACGGACCACAACGCGTTTAGCCCGGAGTGCGCCATTAGGCGGAAGTGGGATGCATTAGCCAGAGCGGCTGTAGCGTACTGCTAAGGTGGTCCCTAGCGTGAATCCTGCTGCAAACGGTGCTAGACCATACTCCATAGCCCAAGCTAATCTTCAAAGAAGCGAGACCGCGACAAATGAACTTATGCATGAGGCCAAAACTAGGGGTATGGCCTTCGCACTACTCCAGGAGCCCTATATTGGTAGGGTGGGCATGATGAAGATCTACAGGGGCGCGAGGATTTTCCAATGCACGACATCTGGTGACGATCCAATCAAAGCAGCAGTTGCTGTCTTCGATCAAGACATGGACGTCATCCAGTGTCCTGAATTTACCACACCCAACATCGCAGTGGTAAAAGTCAGGACCAGTGCTTGGGAAATCCTCGTCGTCTCGTTCTACTTCGAGCCCAAACCCAAACCAATCGAGCCATACCTGGAGCAGCTAAGCAGGATTAAGCGACACTACAACCAGAGCACCCTAATTGGGGGAGATAGCAACGCCAAAAGCACCTGGTGGGGCAGTCCAACCGTAAACGACCGGGGTGAAGAAATGGCTGGGGCTTTAGAAGACATGAGCTTGCAGGTACTCAACGGCGGCACTATACCTACCTACTTTACCATTAGGGGAGGACAGGTGTATAGTAGCTTTGTTGACGTAACGGCATGCACAGTGGATCTGCTAAACCTAGTGGAAGACTGGGACATAGATGAAGGTATGACGAGCTCAGACCATAATACAATTATTTTTAAAATTAGATTAAATAAAGCAAAAGGCATAAATATACAAAGAACCACGAGAGTTTATAATAGTAGGAAAGCAAACTGGCACCAGTTTCATGTGAAAATGGGCCAGTTGCTAGAGGAAAATAATATAAATAATTTGGAAAATAGTATAAATAATGAAATAGAATTAGAAAACAAAATAAGTACATACATAAACATAATAACTGAAGCTACAAATAAAAGCATACCAAAAATAAAAGCTAAAAAATATGAAAACTTACCGTGGTGGTCGGAAGAGCTCACCAAACTGATGAAAGAAGTAGCCACTAGGAAGCGCAGGATACGCTGTGCAGCGCCGGTCCGAAGAGACATGGTCGTCGCGGAGTACCTGAAATTAAAAGAAGAATATGAGTCAGAAACGAAAAAAGCGCAAATTCAAAGTTGGAAGGAGTTTTGTGAAAAGCAGGATCGGGAGGGATTATGGGAGGGAATATACAGGGTTATAGGTAGGACAACAAAGAGGCACGAAGACCTGCCCTTGGTTGTGGATGGCAGAGTGCTTGACCCAAAAGAGTCGGCGGAAACACTCGCCAGAGTCTTCTACCCGGAGGACAGGGAAGAAGAAGATGACGATGTTCACAGACGGACCCGTGAAATAGCCGAACAAGTAAACGGTTGGAGACATGATGAACAACATGACCCGCCGTTTACTCATCAAGAGCTGATGACCTCTGTGAACAGCTTCAACCCTAAGAAGGCACCGGGAGCAGACGGCTTAACGGCCGATATCTGCAAGCGCGCTATCTCCCAAGACCCGGGAGTTTACCTATCACTGGCAAATAAATGCCTCGAGTATGGATACTTTCCAAACATTTGGAAGGAGGCAACCGTAGCCATACTGAGGAAGCCTGGCAAAGACACCTATACAGAGCCAAAATCGTATAGGCCGATTGGACTGTTGCCAGTGATGGGTAAAATCTTGGAAAAAATGATGATAAGCCGGTTGAAGTGGTACATCATCCCGAGACTGAGCACACGCCAGTACGGTTTCATGCCCCAGAAGAGCACTGAAGACTCCCTCTATGACCTAGTTGAATACACCCGTGGAAAGTTAAGAGACAAAAAACTGATCACAATGGTGTCTCTAGACATAGAGGGAGCCTTCGACAGCGCATGGTGGCCCGCAATTAGAATCCGACTGGCTGAAGAACAGTGTCCAGTAAACATAAGGAGGATGATGGACAGCTACTTGCAGAATCGACGGGTATCGGTCAGATACGCGGGCGAAGAGGTGACCAGGGAAACAACCAAGGGATGCGTACAGGGCTCCATAGGAGGTCCAATACTTTGGAACCTTCCTCCTTTGGGACCCCTTACTTCGAGGTCTCGAAGAGCAGGGAACCTACTGTCAGGCATTCGCCGACGATGTGGTGTTGGTATTCGACGGTGATGCTGCTTTGGAGGTACAACGACAGGCTAATGCCGCTCTCGCCTATGTTCACGAGTGGGGTATCCGGAACAAGCTGAGGTTCGCACCGCACAAAACGAACGCAATGGTTCTAACGCGGAAACTGAAGTATGATACCCCGCACCTGAGCATGGGTGGAACCGACATCGCCATGTCGAAAGAGATCAAGATTTTGGGGCTCTGGATTGACTGCAAGTTGACGTTCAACACCCACACAGGACACGTTTGTAGGAAGGCATTGAACCTGTACAAACAGTTATCCAGAGCCGCCAAAATCAGTTGGGGCCTCCACCCCGAAGTTATCCGCACCATATACACGGCAGTAGTTGAGCCCGTAATCATGTACGCAGCCAGCGTCTGGTCTCCGGCGACAGAAAAGCTCGGAATTAGGAAGCAGCTGAGCGTGGTCCAAAGGGGTTTTGCGCAAAAGATGTGTAAAGCCTATCGCACTGTCTCTATGAACTCGGCACTGGTACTGGCTGGGCTGCTGTCCCTTGACCTTAGAGTACAAGAAGCAGCCGCGCTGTACAAGGCAAGGAGGGGGGTTGCACAGCCAGTGCTAGGAGATGTGGAGATAGAGCGAAGAGCCGCGTTCGCTGAGACACCACACCCGGCCCGTCATATGCAGCTGCAATTCACTTGCCTGGCAGACCAAGAGGACGTAGACAAGAACAGGAACTCTGCAGTACAAATTTATACAGACGGCAGTAAAATAGAGAGAAAGGTTGGAGCGGCATTGTCTCTCTGGAGCGATGCTGCCGAAACCAAATGCCTGAAATTAAAACTGCCGTCATACTGCACGGTATACCAAGCAGAAATGCTGGCCATATACAGGGCAACGGCCGAAACGCTGAAGAGCTCGGAGATCAGCTTCGCTATATTTAGTGATTCCAGGTCGTCGCTGGAGGCGATAACAAACTACTGCTCTCTCAATCCCCTCGCAGTCAAAATCCGCGAAAATCTAGAAGAGTGCCAAAGTAAAAACAAAAAAGTTGAGCTTTTTTGGATTAAAGCACATGCGGGACTCGAGGGGAATGAAAGAGCAGATCAGTTGGCCAAAGAAGCAGCGCTAAAGATCAAGACGAAGCCGAATTACGATAGATGTCCGATTTCATTCGTCAAGCGACAAATCCGCATGGGAACGCTTGGCGAATGGAATCGGAGATATAAGTCAGGAGAAACTGCGGCAGTCACAAAGATCTTTTTACCGGACGCGATCTCGGCCTACAGGATCACTAATGAACTGAGACCAACTGGCTCCTTAACGCAGATTCTTACGGGGCACGGTGGGTTCTCCGAGTACTTGCACCGCTTCAAGTGCAAGGAGAGCCCGTCGTGCATCTGTGAACCTGAACAAGAGGAGTCAGTCCCTCATATCCTGACCGCATGCCCAGTATATTCCCGGGAACGAATGGAAGTAGAGCAGCTTATTGGGGAGAATATCACTATAAAAATAATATAAAAATTATAATGGCAAATAAAAATAATAGATGGAGATTTGTAGATTTTTGTGTAAAAATAGCAAATAGAGTCATAAATAAAAATAAATAGATAAATAATATAAATTGAATACCTATATTTGAATATATAGATTATATCAATTAATCAACTTAAAAGATATAAACAACAAATTACTAACTAATACATTAAACAGTTATACGAACATAATAGATTTATAAGTGGGATAGAAAAAACTGTAACGAATTTAAGCACACCTTATTACTTAACATAATATCGGAAAAACACCATTTCTAAGACTTAATTTTAAAATTACATAATAAAGGTCTCGGGTTAAGTCCGGGGTATATAGGAATTAAAATAAAAAAAAAAAAAAAACCTAACCCTGGGAAATAGTGGGTCTTAGAGAAAAAATTATAGGGACCATTTTTATAGAGAATTTTAAGATCTACAACTTTGCTTTAAAGTACTTTTCGATAAAACTTACCGTTTTCGAGAAAAATCCAAAAAACCTAAAATTTTGACCTGGGCCCCGAATAAGTCCCTAAGCTCACATGGGACTGATGGGGACTTTTGACACTTTATTCCTTGTGGTACACCTAAGGTCTCTACGAAGATTTGGCTCTGTCGGAATTTTCTTTATTTCAATTGTCTAAAATGACCGGACTATTCAGACAATCCTGTTCTAGAAAATACTCAACGGTAAGTCATCTTCAGGATCAAAATCTTCGGTTGCGCAGGGGTAAGGGGGGTCGTTCGGATTAAAGAGGCGTTCGGACGAGCTGGGGTACGGATTATCAAGGCCGAGCTGTATGTGGAATAAAAGTACGAGAAGCATAAAAGCGAGAACTGGAATGGATGGTTTAAGTGCAGATCAGGGCTCCGGTGTATCCGGGGGTAGGATAAATAAAAAAAAAAAAAAAAAAAAAAACCTAACCTAACCTAACCTTGTCGCCTAACCTAACTCGCCTGTGTCGAACACCAGACACATCGTCATCATCATCTACCTTGCTCGACCGGTGAGCGCCTGACATCCTAACTAATATTCCTACTCATACTTCCTTAACATCCCTTGCATTGTTAAATACTGACGAAACTGAGGTAGAAAGGATAATCATGGGCTTAAGAGATAACTGTGCAGTTGGCTGGGATAATATTCCTTGTAAAATTATAAAACAATATAAGCACCTATTAGTACCACCATTGACTCACATCTTCCGAAAATGTTTAACCGTGGGTATTTTCCCCAACTGTCTCAAAAAAGCCGTTATTATTCCTATACACAAATCGGGTAGGAAAGATCAAGTGACAAATTACAGGCCAATTTCCTTACTGCCCTCTTTTTCTAAAATATTAGAAAAAATTATAAATAATAGGTTACTCGGCTACTTACAGGATAAATCGATATTATCTGATAAGCAGTTTGGATTTAGACCTGGAATTTCAACAGCAGATGCTGTTCATCATCTAACCGACTACTTAGCTCATGAGCTCGATAAAGGTAACCACACTATAGGAATTTTCCTGGACCTCGCAAAAGCTTTTGACACGGTATCCATCCCAATCCTTTTGCGTAAGCTTGAAAACCTGGGGGTACGAGGTACCCAGTTAAAACTTTTTGCAAGCTACTTGGAAGAGCGTACTCAATGCGTTAAGATTGACAGTGTTTTCAGCGCGGATGTGAAAAACACTTCCTACGGTATCCCCCAAGGAAGCATATTAGGGCCTACCCTTTTTTTAATTTATATCAACGACCTCTGCAATGTAAATTTGGATCATGGCATAGTCATATCATACGCTGACGACACTGCTCTACTTTTTTCGGCTGACTCAGAAGAGGAAGTTTACAAGCATGCTCAAAACGGCTTCAACGCTATTAATCGCTGTCTTCAACATAACCTACTAACACTAAACGCTGACAAGACAAAATTCATTAAATTTTCAATGCGAAAACCAGCATCAACTCAAACTAGCACTAAAGTATTAGCGCACTATTGTAGAGGTTCCGGTGTCATACAATGTAACTGCCCTGTCATTAAAATTACGAATAAAATAAAATACTTGGGCATAATATTAGATGAAACTCTATCGTTTAAACCACACATCGAAATGGTATGCAACAGGATTCGTAAGATGATATTTGTATTTAAAAAGCTACGCAGTATTTCAAATCCAAAATTAATCAGACAGGTTTATTTAGCTCTTTGTCAATCAATATTATCTTATTGTATAACTGCATGGGGTGGAGCAGGGAAAACATTGTTACTAACCATCGAGAGAGCTCAACGTGCGATCCTCAAGGTGTCAACTTTCCGTCCCTTCCTATTTCCTACTAACCTTCTCTACAAATCTTGTGAAGTATTAACCGTTCGCCAGCTTTTCATAATGAACATAGTGCTAAAGCAGCACGCAGCTACTCCTTACAACGCTGACATTACTAACAAAAGACGGAAAGATATTGTGTGCTCTCAAAAAGCAACAAAGCATGCTTTTACAAGAAAATTTTTCATGTTTTTAGGTCCGCTTCTTTACAATAGACTCAATTCTCTCGGGCAATTTTTTTCCCTTACTTATACAAAATGTAAGCAAACTGTTAAAGAAGCACTCCAAAATATGTCCTACGAAGATACAGAGAAGTTGTTATTTGTTTGTGTTTAATTTGTATGTTTAATTTTAAATTTACAGTAAGTTTATTTTATAGTTTAAAATTAATTTTAGTGAATTAGAATATGTGAGTATGCAATGATTATATTAAGTTAATTTTTTGCCGTATTTATCGCCTGACAAACAGGACTACCTAGTTCAGGCAAAATTATTTTATTGTTTCTAAAAAATGTTTGCATCTGATAGTTTTTATCTTTATCATGTACTTTTTGAAATAAAAATTTATTTATTATTATTATTATTATTATAATATTATAAATGCGAAAGTGAGTTTGTTCGTTTGTTTGTTTGTTTGTTTGTAACGCTTTCACGTCTCAACTTCTCAACTAATCGTCTTGAAATTTTGCATACCATGTTGTCTGGGGTACAGAAAAGGACATAGGGTACTTTTAATCCCCAAAAATTAAACAATTCCTGTGGGACCGCGGGTGAAACCGCGGGGCGCAGCTAGTTTTATTAATAAAAAACAATCTCAGCCCTTGAAAATAAGAAAATAGTAATAGTAAACTAAACTTACAGTCAAAAAAGAACGTAAATTTATTATTTTATGACTGAGTCAAACTAATAGTTGTAACGCTGGGGCCACATTGGCGCGCGGTAATTCGTGTCGCGTTGTTGCGCTAAAATCATCGTTATTAGTTATCGGCGATTTTTTTGTCTACTTTATGGTGCGGCTACATTAGCGGCCTTCGGCAATAATTCGGGTTATCGCGACAAGTGTGGCCGGTAAGATTGTCACTCGGCGATGTATCGCCCACGTCAACTCCACAGTTAAGTATCAAGTTGACCGCTAATGTAGAAAAAAATATCGCCAATAACCACGACCATTTACCCTCTCACTAATAAATATTGTATAGCCTCTGAATAGTTACACAGTCTTTTGTCTTTTTTGATTGAGTTCAAAAATGTAAATGAAAGAAAAAGACACAAGACTATACATCTATTACGAGGCTATACAACGTTTATTGCTGAGGGGGATAAGATTTTGCGCGACAACCCAACACGAATTATCGTGCGCTAATGTAGCTGTAGCAGAATAAACGTGGACGATAATTCGCTCGATACATCGCCGAATGACGAATTAAGCTAAACTTGACGCGATAGTCTGAATCATAGCTGAAGGCCGCTAATGTAGCCGTAGCATTATAATATGCAGGCATGGTGTTTGTGTAAGAGTATGTGTGGGTGGGTGTGTGAGTGTGATGGGTAATTATTAACATTAATTTAATTAGTCAGCGTTTTGTTTATAGTTATCACTGTCCAGTGATAACAAAAAAAAAGGAACGAAAAAACTTTTTTATACAAGCTATTATTGCGCTAAAAAAATAAACTTTTTCTTTGAAACGTTTACTGTCAACATACTCGTATCGTTCAGATAGTTTTTTTAAGAAGATATTTTTTGTGATTTTATTTTCCAAAATGAGAATGTTTTTTAAAATTGTTTTTCGGATAAACTTGAGTTGGTTGTTTTGTCTACCAGCTGTATTTTTGTGTAGCCATCATAATTCTTCAGATCAAACTAGGCGCAAACAAAATACTTGTTTTTGGTGATTTCGTGTAATACGGGGCCTTATGCAATACAGCCTTAATCCTTATCTAATTAAGTACCTTAATTAATTAAGTCACTTATTCAATTTTTTCAAGACATTTTTTTTAATAAATTTATTCGGGCCACTTCCACACACGGTCGCCTGACCCCAAAATAAGCAAAGCTTGTACTATGGCTGCCAGGGACTGATATATACAATTATACATATTTAGATATTTTTAAATACATACTTAACTTACTGGGCCCCCCTATTCGAAGATTTGAGATTTTCATCTCACCTTTTTTCGTCCTTGTTGCTCTCGTTTGAAACGTCCTACCAATGGGGCTGTTCCTACGCGTGACATGAGATGAGATTTTATCTTGGTCACTCTCACACCTATGACGTTTTAAACGAGAGCAACAAGGACGGAAAAAAGTGAGATGAAAATCTCAAATCTTCGAATAGGGGGCCCAGATTAAATTTCATCTCATTAGACGTGTAGCCCTCCTAGTGTAGTGTAGTGTGAATAGCCCTCCCTATGCACAACCATTCGGAAAAGTTTCCGTTCGGATTTTAAAAAATTTCAGCCTAAATTATTCAAATCTCAGTCCATATTCATAAGTTTTCAAATGTGATTTATTCTTCCAATTGGATGTATACTTGATTCTCTATTCCAAAATGTTTAAAAGTAGACTGAGATGCGAACAATTTGAGTTTGAAATTTCTGAGATCTGGGACCCTATTCGGAGATTTGAGATTTTAATCTTAATTTTTTTTCGTCTTTGTTGCTCTCGTTTGAAACGACATAGGTGTGAAAGTGACCAAGATAAAATCTCATCTCATCTCACGCGTAGGAATAGCCCCACTGATCGGAATCGTTTCCGAATGATTGCGAATAGCCCTGCTGGTCAGGCAGGTCAACAAAGTAAAAAAATCAATAATAAGGTGGGAGAACAAATACGTCTGTCTCTTTCCAGCGGCGCGCGCACGAGACGCGTGGAGGGGAGAAACAAACGGGTTTTGTATTTTGACGCGCTTCGTGCGCGCGCCGCCGCCACCGGAGACTGACACGACATTTCGAGAGTGGCCAGTATTTTTACTGAAAATTGAGCGAAATTGTGAATTGTACTCTATTTCCAGGATAGCCAAAAGTTACAGTACATTTTTCATTTTGAAAGAACGTAAGGTACTATCTGTTTTCTTTCATAGATGTGGTGCAATTTTTTCTTGACATCGTGTCGTGACGCATAAAAACTCTGAAGTTTGTGTTTCTGGAATTCGAATAACCAAACCAAATCGGTTATACAATTTACGGTTTTAGTCTTAAAAGGGCGAGGCAAAAACATTGGTTATGGCCGCTCTTACTATCAGTAGAACAAGTCACCTGTGCCTCGAATTTCATTTAGAAAAATCTTATTTCTTTCTCTTCTGTTCGCCATCACCATCTGCGATGCAAAAAGGACAGTACCGCGGCGTATGCGCCGGATAAGAATTTCAGCGGTACCATTCAGACAGAGATGCGATTGTATGAAATGAGAGACTAATACAGGTTCAAGGACAAGTGCAGATTCGCCACCGCGTACCACTAGGTCGTCGGTACTCGTCAGTCGGTCTGGAAAGGCATTACGCTGGTTTCACAACGACGCGGCAAACCGCGGTAACGTAGCGAGCAAAAGTATAAACATAGACATGCAGCACTACCGCGTACACCGCGCTGGTGTGGATTTTTTTTTTTTTTTTTTTTTATGTAGAATAGGTCGGCGTTTGACTACCAACTCGCCTTGATGTTAAGCGACGTTGTGGTCTAAGATGGAGCACGACGACCTATAAGGTACTTATTCACTCTAGCCTTGAAGTTTACTAGAGTGAAGAAGTACAAAGACGGCAGTTGAGTGAGGTGCTACAAGTGCGCTATTGCTCAGACCCGTCTTCGGAACGGTTACACCGGACTACATCCCGAAACACGACTAGGTCATTTCACGGCATGGCTTCGTCCGGTGGGTGGTAACTAGCCACGGCCGAAGCCTCCCACCAGAGTTTGCTACCCGGTTAGCACTACCCGGGGACCACGTGTAGGGAACCAGAATAGAGTACACTCCTACGGACGTGGGTAGCTCAGCCCCCATTTTTCCAGGATTTGTGGAACCCTATAAATACATGGTAAAAAGCGGTAAACTTTTCCATTACGTGATATAATAGACACTGTCATTCTTTTGGCTTGACTTTAGAATAGTGCCAATCGATTTCACAGTTCATGTTTTTTTTACAGATATTATAAGAAGGCTTCCTGTAAAGTGCTAACTTGCGGAAACTTATACTTTTCGAGATATTAATTATTGAAAATCGAAAAATTAACCTTAAATTCACAGTTTATAACCTATGTTTCGAAACTGAGCGGTCCGTTATACGTTCTACGAAAGTTGAAAAACATGTCGCACTACATAAAAATTAGAAACACGGCTATTTTTTATTTATTTATATGGTTTATCGTATTATTCATTATAAATAACGTTTTCTTTATCAAAACATCATTTGCCATCGAAATTGCATTTAGAAAAAAATTGGTTAGGTTAGAACATGAAAAACAACGCACGAGCCGAGCGAGCGAAGCGAGCGTACCGCGGCAGCGGCCGGCGAAGTGCTCTGAAATATTCTGTTAAATAATATTAAGTATACAGACCTAAACTAGACCTAAAATAAACATCGAAAATCGAAAAAAAGTGAGGTTATGTTGCAACACAAAAATGCTCATATCTCTGGAAGGGGGGGTTTCCGCAACTCCCCCCTTTAGGGGAAGGTTCTACCCCTCCCCCCTATCCTCTTCCCCCCCACCTCCCCCCTTAAATCGATTGGCACTATTCTAAAGTCCTACCATTCTTTTTTTTACTATACGACTAAATTGAAGTTTGTTTTCATGGATATCTATGTAAGTATGTAAATATTTCAAAGTAAGTACGTAACTATCACAAAGATATTAAGTATTAAATAATTTTACAGTATCATTTTAAACTATTTACGTCGGCTGAATGAAGTTTTCCACTGTCATGATAAAGTTTAAGTTCCAAAAATGACGGGAGCGCCATCTCTTGAAGATAACTTGAACTAAGCTGAAAATGCCTAATGAAAAACTCCCCTAACAAGAAACAAAGGCCACGATCTGATTTCGTAAGCAAATGTGGCAACATAGTTCCGGAAAGTAACGCTTTTATTCAATCATTCGCGAACGACTACAAGAGTCTAGTCTACAGATAGAAGCGGATCGAAGTCGCTGTGCGCGCTCCTGAAAAAAGTTAAACCTAATTGGACCTTAGGAAAACAAAAAATGTGCAATAAGTCAATGTGTGTGACATGGTTATGTAGTGCGTAGGTCGTCGTCCATAAACATATCATGGTGGATGTCCCTTGAATCAAGCTATATTTAACAAACCATAGAGAGTATTCTGTGTAATAAACTTTAAAAAAGAAAAAAAATGGCAAATAGTGTATTATATGCAACACACTACCGTGGACGATGGACCTTGGACGAAGGACTGTCGATGAATGACATATATTACAATTTCCCCTATTGGAATCAGGCCGAGGCAAACGATTCCATTTCGAACCCTAGATCTCACAGTATGACGTTTGTTAATAGACCTACAGATCGTAGGTTCATATCTTTAATAGCCACAGTTGAAGTTCTTAGCGGCGAGCGCCGTGCTAAGCTATCCAGAGAAGAGCTCGTAGAAGTCACACAGATGGCAGCCATACAGATCGCAAGCCGGACTGGCTTAAGTGTCGAACAATTACGACTTACCCAGCGCAAAGCAAGACGCTCGCGGATGATCGTTAAAGTGAAATCCAGGCAACCAGAGTTGCACGATGTATATTTGAAGTTTTTTATCAATCGACGAGATCGAAGTCGCGGGTAAAAGCTTGAATAAAGATTTTACGTCACCACCAATAAAGTAAGATATTTCTCTCTCATACCTACATCTTGACTGTAAAACAAATATATACGGCACATGGCAGCTTTGTCTCTGAAATCAATCTACCTATATTCGACGAACCATAGAGAGCATTCTGTGTAACGAACTTATAAAACGAAAAAAAAAAGGGGAAACTACACCAAATGCAACAACACAAAGCAACACAATGGACTATGGACTGCCGATTGATGAGATATTTTACAAATTATGTGGAACGAACTTAAAAACGAAAAAAAAGTGAAAAGTACACCAAACAGCAACAACACAACACAACACAACGCAATGGACAATGGACTGACGATTTATGAGATATTTTACAATGACCGCGTCTGGGAGCTGCCCGAGGTTCAATATTTTAACTCTACAAGTCAGATTGCGGAGTATATATGGTGAACCCTAGACATCCTAGGTTCACTAATAACTATAATGCAGCTACAGCTTCAGCCACAGTTGAAGTTGGTAGCGGCAAGCGGCGTGCTAGGCTGTCCGAAGAAGAGCTCATACAAGTTGCACAGCTGGCAGCTCAAGGTCGCAGAGCGGGCTGGTATAAGGGTCGCACTATTACGAGCTGCCCAACGCAAAGCCGGCTTTTCCGGTCGGTTGCATCCGTCGTGCGACGAATGCAGCCGGCCGGAAAACCAAGCTCTAGCTAACTAGAAACCTAATCTATATATTTTAAGTCAAAGCCAATTTTTCATCACTGATCTATTCTTCAAATTTTAATTCTCACATACCACCTAAATATTGTACCTAAACATTATAATTAACATACAAACAATATCCTTATCACTTTCTACACACTAACAATACAAATCACACACACATTTTAATAAAATGACCTCATAGATGTTCTTCAGTTAAGTAATGCTTTTCAATAGTTATATGTAGACATGTAGAGGTATAATAAAAAGTATTTATAATATTTTATTGTAACTCATTTTATTCTACTGACACTAAATAATACTTATATCTACGAGTATAATCAAAACCGCTAATCGGTCTGAAAACACTACAGTTGTCTACTGTTAAAACTTTCATTGATACTTCCACAATCACCAAAACATTGTAATGTCTTAGAGTACATGTAGACATGCTCATTGCTGGCTCATAAGCACGTCATTAATGAGCAACTGCTTCTCAGCGGTACGCGTGTCAAACTGTTCTTAATGATTAGCACGCTTATATCGATTATGTCGTTTAATTTCAGATCTTATAATGTATAATTGTTGGTTTTATTTCATTTGATTTATTTGAGCGTGTTAGTTTTAATCACTTTTCCAAGCATGCCTGTATGTAGGTATTTAACCTAAAACAGGGGTACACTAAAATGTGTTATTTTTTATTTATTTTTACAGTTCTCGGACTCCGGGGACCGTGACTTTTGCTAACTGCTATCTTAATTTTATTAAAGGAGAATACGGGTAGAGGGAAGTTACTTGATAAGACTATAAGATAAATGTATTTTAATAATTAAAAACTTGAATTAAGTATTAAAATAACCATACAATAATCTATTTAAATAAAAAACACGGAAATCTCCCGGTCTCTTGCTCATCTCATTAAAAGAGAATATTAATAACATAAACTTTAAAATATGTGTGTATCTTTTAAGAAATAATATCTAAGATAAATGTGTGAATAAAACCAGTAAACAAATAAAGCCCTTCGCTAAAGGTCATTAGTAGTTGTAATATTCACTTAAAATGAATGTTTAAGCTATTTGTATGTCCTATATTTACCCTGTATATCTAAAGGGTAAAGGATTTTATGTGTATTTCTCAACGTTGTGAGGTACGAGTATAATAAACATAAGTAAATAATTTGTGTTTTATTTTGGGAATTGCCTTAATCGACCGAGTGAACGAAGCGTCCATGCTTTAATGCTTTCGTATGTTCGACTTGTGTCCGGAACTCTGCGGGATCTCTGTCCTATCTCTGTCTTCATCTACAGGTCGCATTTCGGAAACGATTCTCTTAAATTTTTCTGAATAGTTTCAAATTTTTGTTTCATATATAATTTTTTTTTAAAGCATATTTCCTATTTTGAAAAATTACCAAAAACTTGGCAAAAAATCTGTATAATATTCCAACTTGCTCACAAAATTTCACGAGAATCGGTTGAGAAATGCGACCTGTGGAGGAGGATAAACGCCGGTATCCTCCTTCGTGGTAATTTTCTTATAAATACCCGAAAACTCCCCTACATAAATGACTGGGCTAGGAAAGTAGTCAACGTTAACGTTCCAAATCATTTTGCCTAGCCCTTTGATTGAATGGCTGAAAATCGCCAGAAAGCTAGATGAACGGTGCGCGGCGCCGTTTAGTAAAATGGCTAGGCTCTTAATTGAACGGCTGATTAAGCTCGTTCGCTGCGATAGATATACCACTTGGCTTAGGACAAGATTCTCATTGAGCAGTATAGGTACCTATTCGTAAGTAATTATATCTTGGTTGGATTTGAATCCGACTCACACACTAGCGGAGTCTTGTGTTGTGAGATACAGCGCTTCCCTTCAAAGGCATACTTAAACGACAGTCGGTCATGAATCTCGATGTTAGGCTACTTTTATAGATGGCAAAACCAGTTATAAGTCGGGGTTCATGTCTGAGCGTTTAGCACGCGGACCTTAATGTTGGGATTTAAACGAAATTAAGAGATACATTAAATGTAAGTATAAAGTATACTAATCTTACTAATATTATAAACGCGAAAGTTTGTAAGAATGGATGGATGGATGGATGGTTGTTACTCTTTCACGCCAGAGCGGCTGAACAGATCTGCATGAAGTTTGGCACAGAGATAAATTATAGTCTGGAATAGCACATAGGATACTTTTAAACCGCGGGTGAAATCGCGGGGTGCAGCTAGTGTAAAATAAATGAAAATTAAAAAGCCTTTTATATTCTGAAAATACACCTTTCTTACATTTTATGTAGTGTAAGTTTCGTTTATTCTATTTTAAATTATTTATCTGTACTTAAACTATTTACTATTTTTGCTAAATCTAATTTTCACCTTATTCACCGGAACCCCAAAATGGGTCTTCTCCAGAGCCCACTTGACTCTGTCTTGAGCTACTTGTACCCAGTTAGGATTAGGACCAGCTATTGTTTCAATATCGTCTTCCCATCTTTTAATAGGTCTACCTCTAGTTCTTTTAATAGGTCTACCTCTAGTTCTTTTAATAGGTCTACCTCTAGTTCTTTTAATAGGTCTACCTCTAGTTCATTTAATAGGTCTACCTCTAGTTCTTTTAATAGGTCTACCTCTAGTTCTTTTAATAGGTCTACCTCTAGTTCATTTAATAGGTCTACCTCTAGTTCTTTTAATAGGTCTACCTCTAGTTCTTTTAATAGGTCTACCTCTAGTTCTTTTAATAGGTCTACCTCTAGTTCTTTTGCTAAATGGGCCGATACATAATGTTACTTTTTTGGTCCATCTGAGATTAGTTGGCCGCGCAACATGTCCCGCCTACTTCCATTTCATTTTATGTGCGTAACTCAGAGCGTGTATTTCTTTAGTTATTTTACTTATTTTAGTGTGTCGTATTTTATCCAGCTTCCTTATCTTTATTCCCAAAAACAGCGACCGTGGCGAAGGCTGCTTATACCTATTCTGGAATTCTTATTCTTAAAATAATTGATTATTAATATTTTTTAAGTTTACTTTTGCATTCAGTTGCGGAATACGAAATGAACTAAGTCCGAGAAATAAACCGGGTCGGATGCGCAAAAACGTTATTCGAGCAACTTGATTTAAGTCGTTGAAGGAGTACATATTTGGAATAGAAAAAATATGTGCAAAGTATGCAGATGTCTTTCACGTTCCCGGATATTCCTTTTTAACCGACGAAACGGAGGAGGTTTACAAGTCGACGGGTATGTTTTTTTTATTTTTTTGTATGATCACGCATAACTATTTACAGAGTTGTCCGAATTTGATTTTTTTTTTTTTGTTGGGAAGGGTATACTTCCAAGGAGATCCCATATAATTTGGAATTTGGAAAAAAAAACCAATCAAGGCCCACATGTGCTGACGAAGTGAAACACTTCGCGGTCTTTGCTTACTGTTATGGTAAATTGTGAATCGTTTCACGATTTGCTGATATAGTATTTCCGTTAAATAGCTGCAAACAACGTGCTGTATTTTACAGAAGATTTCAAATTTTTCTTATCAATACCACACTATCACAGTCACTCGCGCGCCACGGTCAAGGTCGGGTGTGTTTAAGTATTGCGTCGTGCGACTCGGTGCAATTTGTAAAAATGACGAAAATTTTAAAATGTAACGTGTGCAACATAGTAATAGATGAATTATTGTCATACATGCAAAATAAAATTTCTGTTATCGATGAAGAAACGTTGAAACGAATCTGTGTGACGGCGTTTTCAAGCAGCGAAATAAGTCGTTCTAAAACTTTATTGTTTGAATCCCTGCCGACTGACCAACGTAAAATTAGAAGAAAAGGTGGCGGGAAAGAAGACAGAGACTTAGATGACATCGTAAGTCTTTTTAAAACAATAGATCCCGATGTAATGCCGGTTTTTGTTGCAAGAGAACTCGAAAAACTACCCCCTATTTTGTTCGATCATCTTGATTGCACAAAATTACTAAAAGACCTTACTAGACTTAACGCAGAAATTGAAGAAGTTAAGAATACGTATGCGACTGTGAAACAGGTTGAAGAATTGCGATCTGATATGCATAATTTAAAATATGCATCGCTACCCCCACCTGCGATGAACACTCCAGGCGCTTTTGTAAACATCAGACGGGGTGCGTGGAACATGGAAAGTGGTCCTATGGGTATGACTCATAGCTACAATGATGCCATGGATGACGAGCGCACGAGTAACTGTGTGAAAAGAAAAACCTATCACGGTGCAACATTTCATAATGACACGGACGCCGATAACTGTAAAGTCGTGAATGGCGGCATTGAGTGTACACCATTAGCTCGCCCTAAACGCAAAATTGATTTACTATCAAGACCGAAAGAAGTGGAGTCGGAGGACGCCGCCGAGGCCGCGGTTTCCGTCAGCTGTGAGCGAAGCGAGGCGGAGTGCGCGGAGCCGCCGCGGCCGACGCCGCCGCCGCTGAGAGCGACCGCGGTCGCCCCGTTATCAGTGTTGTCAATTATCGACCTCCCGAGTTCTAAACAAGTACCGCCTGCGTGGGAACTAGGAGAAAATGCGGCGATAATTGCTCATCAACATTATGTTACAAATGGCGATAAGAAAGATAATAGCATACGTTCCGGTACTTGGCAAACGGTAAACAAACGTAAAAAAAAACCGAAGTATAGGTATTTGGGCGAAATAGGTAAAGCGGAGGCGTCTGTATCGTCGTTTAAAGCCGCCGACAAAAAAATACCGATATTCATAACTAATGTTCATAGCGATACGATGGAATCTGATATCGTAGAATATATAAAAACGAAAACTCAAGAGAGGGTGATTTTGGATAAAATTATCACTAAAAAAGTGTTAAATCATAAGGCCTATAAGTTCTTCGCACAGATCTAGGATGTAAAAGATCGACAGTGACAATTCGATAGTGATACAAAAAAACATTTGCGCATGCGTGAGTAAATTAGTGTTGTGAAAAGTACTTATTATATAATTTATCGATTGACCAAAAATGGTCCTCCGGGTGCTTGTCGATAAATATAATGTTTCGCATACCAATTGAGTTGTTTTTTGTTCCAAGTATAACACCGCTGCTGAGCTAAAATGAATATTAATCACTAAACGGGTGTTAAGCTAGGCGGAAGAGTTAGATATCAGTGTCACCATGTATCTAAATTAAAATAAGAAAAGTAAATAATAAGATCAACATAATACTATCCTAGTAATTCGCTTCGAATTGTGACCCTTGACCAAATTTACTCGTATACGGATTAGGATAAATAATAATACTTATCTCATTGGTTTTGTACATTTATTTATAATATTTACATATATATTATTTAATTTAATTAAATATAATTAAATTAGACTTGGATGTAAGACACCCAAAATGTGTAAATTGAATTAAAAATGATGATCAGAAATTGAATTGATAATACAAAAATGTTTTACGCCTCATCATTCAGTACAAACTCGTGTACAAACAAAATGTATGCTTTGTTTATGTATTGCACCCATCGCCTACCTAATGAACTTTGATAAAAACTATCGATAATAATGACGTCATCTTTTTATCCATCTCTAGTGAAAATCGAGCGTAAACTAACTAATATTTTAATGCTGAATTTCATCACCAATTCTGCTTTCATCTAGGAAATATAGATGTTACGAAGAAACGACAACAACATACCGCTGGTAAATCGGTTTTTGGAACCAATTTATGTTATGTTTTAGACAAAATTTAGACAAAAACATCACAATGGAATTTTCATATTTACCCATGAAACGACACATTTTGTGGGTTACATCTTGGATTCACATCACAGTTGCTAAACTCACAAGATGACATAACTGCATTTAGTTACAATTGCTCTCTTTTGAGTCTATTTATAATTATTTTAGTAAAAATATAAATCATAGGCATTTTCGCGTGTTCCCAGGTGGCGCGCTGTCATTAATGACAAAAGAAAAATTGACTAACATTTTATTTGTAGGCGACCTCTTTCTCTCTTGTGGAGTTTACATTTCGATGGAGACTTCTCTGTCCCACGCTTCGTTGGTCTTTTGCGAAGCAAAAAAAATCTTAGGTCTGTGGTTCTTCGTGACTGAGTCTAAAGTGTCTTTATTTTTAGACGAAAAAATATGGCCTGAAGGAATCATATTTAGACGTTTTGTGCACTTTAAAGATCGGCGGACAGAGAGAATGTCGGCGGTAAACGGCCCTTTACACACAAACAATGAATAGTACGACCTACAAGTTTGCTAGTTATAACTGCAAGAATGTAAAACGCGCCCTACCCGATATACGACGTTTATGTAACGACTGTGCGGTGATAGCGCTGCAAGAAACTTGGCTACTGCCGGAAGAGTTATCATATCTGAACTCCATTGATAACGGATTTAGCTGCACGGGTACATCAGCTGTGATCACAACGACCCTACTGTCCGGCCGCCCTCACGGGGGAACCGGTTTGCTGTGGAATAACAAAGTGTTTCCGTGTGTTACTGTGATAGATTGCGATAATCCGCGAGTGTGCGCTATTCGTATAAATACAAAATCGAATGCGTTTATAGTGGTGTGCGTTTATATGCCGACAAATAAACGGATTAACTTGACAACTTTTACGGAATGCATTGGAACTGTAAGTGCTATTCATAATGATTTTGAGAATGAACCTATTTTTATTTTGGGGGATTTTAATGCTCATCCTGGTGAATTATTTTATAATGAATTATTGATTTCATGTGCAGAATTAAAGTGGGTACCTATAGACATGAACCAGTTAGGTTTAACATCAAATACATTTACCTATGTCGATGAAGTATGTGGGTCTAAACGTTGGTTGGATCACGTCGTTGTTTCGCAATCGGCTGCTGTTTCTGTGTGCAATGTGTATGTGATGCATGACGTATTGTGGTCGGATCATTTCCCTATTGTTTGTGAGTGTCAGTTAGAATGTTTCACTCCAGTAACATTTAATCGAAACACAGGTTTTAATACAGTTGCATGGGGAGAAAAAACTGCAGATCAAATTAAGCTGTATCAGACTGAATGTCATAAACATCTTCGACTAATTGACTTTCCTAGCGAGTTTGAGAAATGTAGTGACAGGTATTGTGCTGATCCCACTCATAGCTGCGTTATTGATAAACTGTACTCGGACATTGTAAGTTCGTTACGCGCGTCGTCTCTGAAAGGTCGGGGAGGGGAGCATAAACAGAAGAAACGTCGTTACAAAATAGTTGTAGGATGGAATAGGCACGTTGCTGACAGTCATAGGGCGGCTAGGGTTGACTTTCAAGATTGGTTGATGTGTGGTAGTCCAAAGACCGGTGATATTTATCAAAAAATGTGTGAGAGTAGAAAAGTATTCAAATCGTGTCTAAAATGGTGTCAAAACCATCAAGAACAAATAAAAATGGATATACTTGCCTCTAGACATCGCGATAAAGATTTCAGTGGTTTTTGGAAGAACACTAATCGTTTGAAGAGTCAGCCTGGTCTCCCTTTGAGTGTGGACGGTAGTAGTGATTTAAAATGCATTGCTGATAAATTTAAAAATCATTTTATTGTTAAGTCGCCTCTAGGGCCGTCACAAGGTAGGGGTGAGAGTGAAGGCTCTGCTAGCGGCGAACATGTTAAGACCAGAGTCACAGCCAGGGATGTAGTCAAGGCGATAAAATCAATATCAAAGGGTAAATCTCCTGGTCATGATGGGTTAAGCATAGAGCATATACAGCATGCAGGGCCTCACATAGGCAGAGTATTGGCTATGTTGTATAATTTCTGCATAGCACACTCTTATCTTCCTGCCGACTTGATGAGGACGAATGTTGTACCAATTGTAAAGAACAAATCAGGTGACTTATCAGATATTTCAAACTATCGGCCTATTTCATTAGCAACAATTATTGCAAAAATATTTGATAGCATTCTAAACTCGCAATTAAATAAATACATAAAATTGCACGACAATCAGTTTGGTTTCAGGCCGGGACTGTCTACGGAAAGTGCTATATTGTGTTTGAAGAGTGCTGTCAAATATTACACAGAGAGGAAAACACCTGTTTATGCTTGCTTTCTCGACCTTTCAAAGGCATTTGACCTGGTTTCCTATGATATCCTTTGGGAGAAGATGAGGGCACTACATGTACCTCACGAACTCATCAACGTCTTCAGATATTGGTATGGGAACCAGCTCAACAATGTAAAGTGGGCGGGAATGTTATCAGACCCATACAGGTTGGAGTGCGGGGTGAGGCAGGGGGGCTTAAGCTCTCCTGTCATTTTTAACCTGTACATAAATGGACTAATCGAGGCGCTTAGTGAGCAACATATCGGTTGTCACATTGATGGCGTCTGTTTAAATAACATTAGCTACGCGGACGATATGGTGCTACTAAGCGCCTCGGTTCGTGGAGTTAGAAAGCTGTTGAATATTTGTGAAAGCTATGCTGTGGATCACGGACTTCAGTATAATGTCAAAAAAAGTCAGTATAGTATGGTCTTCCAGGGTGGACTTAGAAGAGTGACAGACGTCCCACCCATGAAGCTATATGGTTCACCATTACAACAGGTACAGGAATTTAAATATCTGGGTCATCTAGTTACACCCACCCTGAAAGATGATGCTGACATTGAGCGGGAGAGGAGGGCGCTAGCGGTCAGAGCCAATATGGTGATCCGCAGGTTTGCACGGTGCTCAACAGAAGTAAAGATAACTCTTTTTCGATCATACTGCACCTCTTTCTACACGTGCAGCCTGTGGGCTAATTATACTCGAAAAACGTATAGCGCCCTTCGTGTCCAGTTCAATAACGCGTTCAGGATGCTGGTGGGGCTCCCCCGCTACTGTAGTGCATCTACAATGTTTGCGGAGGCACGCGTTGATTGCTTCTATGCAACGATGCGCAAAAGATGCGGCTCGCTGGTGCGGCGAGTGCGGGGGAGCGCGAACAGCATGCTGGCCGTGCTCGCGGATAGGCTGGACTGTCCCTACATAGCTCACTGTTGTGAAATGCATGTTGTGCACAGAGACTAAGCCGAATAGGTAGTAAAAATTTTATTATTATTTAATTAAGATTTTTATTATTATAATATTTTAATTCTGACATTTTTACTATAATTTGATTTGACTTAATTTATAAATTGTATGTGTAATGTGACTTATTGTAATTTTAATTGTATGGACTTATTTTGTTACCAGTATGAATATGATATTTGAAATAAATGAATTTGAATTTGAATTTGAATAATTAAAATATATGCTATTGACTTCTTCTATTTCATTATTTATCTCTTCCATGACCAGACACTTATTATAAATTTCGTCTGATACATAATTGATCTCAATTGACGGACAGTCTCTCCACTTGCCGTCGGTAATCTTCTTTGACTTAATTCTTGTATTCTAACGTTACTGTCTAAGTAGGTTTGAAATCGGATAGAATGTCGCATTATACTTCACACGTTTTAAACGTGGATACATATGGAAAAAGCAATTATTGCCTAGTTGAAGAACGCTCGCTTTTCAGGCCAGAGAAAGCGGAAGTAATTGGGTAAACATAACATGTTCGTATTTAATGTCATCTGCTACATAACTGTAGCCTGTTGTATGGCGACAGGCTCACCCCTTATTACATTTTGGACTGATATCGTCCGGGGAAGTGTGGGTGTTGTACTAACACCTCTTTGGGGGAAAGGCGCGATGATAATGGTATGTTATACTCATAAGGCTGCTTTCTAGGTATAATAAACCTATATAGGAACCCAACGTTTGTCGTCCACCAGCAAGCCAGCAAGCCACGTGATATACGGTTATGCAAAGAAGTAAAATAATTTTGTTAGTTGGAAAGATCAACTATTATCAAATTAATAAGTAAAGATTGACTGATTGGTTACAACCATCTAGTCGGCCAGCTACGCTGTTATAAAAAATAATACCAGCCATTTTACAGGAACCTTTCATTTTTTCGGGATATTAAGTTAGCTAACTTTCCAGTAATATCTTTCAAAACGTTGAACTGGCTTTTTGAATATGATATCAAAGTTAAGCTTCATAAAATTAATCAGCGTGTGCCAAAGGGTTTTGCCGTTCTAAGGGACTCTGGCGGTGCCGTTATTCGAACATTCAATATAAAATATCCAGGATTATGCAGAATGCAGATTGATAAAATCGATACCCACGGGTGTCATCCCCCCTCTTTCCCCCCCTCCCCTTCCCTCTCCCTTCCTTCTCCCCTCGCCCTCCTCCTCCGCTTCACCTCTCCTACTTCTACCCCTACACCCGGAATGGCCGGATAGTAATTGCCTAGGACGGATACATGTCCCGGTTTTAATGCACTATGTTAGGATTATAAATTGTGTTGGCCCTTTACTAAAATAAGGACTGACCCCCCCCAGGTCTCAGTGAGCATAAGCCATAGGAATAGGTGCACTTGTTTTGTCCGTGTGAGCAAAAATCTTCCGCGGCGAAACTCTAAACTTACTTGTCCATACAAAAGAGAAACATCCTGAACATCTGGTTTTATTTCAACTATTTTTAGAGTTCAAAGCTTTTCCTACAGATGAGTACACAAAATTTGTATAACTAGCTGCGCCCGTGGTTTTACCCGCGGTTAAAAAGTATCCTATGTGCTATTCTAGACTATAATCTATATCTATGCCAAATTTAATCCAGGTCCGTTCAGCCCTTCTGGCGTGATAGAGTAACAAACATCCATCCATCCATTCTTATAAAGTTTCGCGTTTATAATATTAAGTAGGAGTAGGATTGAACACGTAGACGTAAATAATTACTCTGGGAATAAAACTTTTTAACAAAATCGAAATTTAAAATGTTGAGGTTTGTTTTATTATATTGGGGCAATTGCGTCTTATGACGCATTTATCCCGATTTCATGAACATATTATTTTTAACCTCGTTCATAAAAAGGAGATTACTATTTCGATCCGTAGGTATGTAGTCTGTGACTAATTATCAAATTTCATCAAGATCCTTAGCCGTGACAAGCCTACAAACAGACAGACAGAGTTACTCTCCAATTAAAATTAGCAAGAACAAGGACAAGGAGAAGGATTGTAATTGGAATTAATATTTATAATGTGAACATGGAACGATACATTTGTAAGAGCAGGTATCTTTTATTGTATGTGTGATGAAGTGAAATGTGAGGTGCGAGTACGAGTAGGCAGGGAATTACCTACCTCGGTTGTGTGTCGGATATTGGACATTCCTTCAAACTAGGTTCGTGATTAATTGCGTTGGAGTGTTGTCATTGTGAATGTACGTACTTAATGTATAACGTTAATGCGAAATATACTTAGGTTTAGAGAAAGACTAAAACATCGATATCGAAACTTCACATCCCTAGTGAGTACAATCATTATTCATACGGCGCGGCGCCAACCTTCGATTGCACACACACAATAGCACGTGTACAAAAACGACATATGTGTAGTGTCTGCGTAATGAGTAGTTGGAACGCGGCTTTGCAGTCTGGCTACCATACGACCGCGGGCGAGACGGGGTGAGACGGGGTGTGAGGGGCGAGAGGGGCGAGATGGCCGAAAGGGGCGAGATGGCCGAAAGGGGTGAGAGGGGCGAGAGGGGCGAGACGGGGTCCGATACCGCGGCACCCGCGTCTCGCCCCTCACGCCCCGCACGATCGATCTGTCTAGACGGCTTCGTCGAACGAATGAATTATTCGTAGGGTAACTAATAGGGTAGTTGATATCATGAAAAATATTACTAATAACTAGTAATATTTTGAAGAGAATCCTGGAAGAGATCGCTTTTAGTGATAAGTCCGCCAGTTGTTACACTGGATTAAGTTATAATGATAAGGTGTGTCTCTTGTTTTTTCGTTATTTCTGGTGAGAACGATAAAGAGTTTATAATAAGATAAGATAAGATAAGATAAGATAATTTATTTTTCTGGCTACATTGAATACACATTACAATCATTTTTTTTTTTTTTTATCTATCTACCTGTCTAGTAGCACAGAAGGTAGTAACAATGTCAATAAACACGTCCTAATAAAAGACAATACTTAAGCTAAAATAAGTGGACGTTGGTCTAAATGCCCGCAAAGTTGACACTGTAGCCAATTTGTAGGTTTTCACATAACAAATCTCGCTGAATTCGAACCCACAGTTCTGGAGATATTTTGTACTTTGTTGTACAAAATGTTTTCATTCAATTTGGGTATCAAAGATACACTTATGAACGTCAAAGTTTTTTAAATAGGCTCTACCGCCTTGTTCGTATAAAGAGCCTGTACTCAGAAGCACAGACAAGAAACCTAGGGGCAGACTTTAAAATGATTTCAAATTTAACGTTCTTTAGGTTATTATAAAATATTTGCATTTATCTTAAGAATAATATATAATAATTTATATTAAATAATATAATAATAAGTGCTATCTTTTGTCCAGTTGATGTCGCGTGGCACTACGCCTAGTTCAGCTTATATTTCCAAAGCACTTTGCTTATCTAGAATATTTAGATAAAACAGTTAATTAATTAATTTTACTTACAACAAATTTGAGTCACGGTAAACTTGACAAAAAAAAAACAATTAAAAAAAACCGTTTTAGTTTTTTTTTAAATGTTTAGTCTCTCCAGGGGCGGGTCTGTCCGCGAAAGTAACTAAGGCGACTATCCTTTTTGATGTGAATACTTGCCCTTTTGTAGAGCAAAATAAAAAAAAAGTAGTAAGAAAACATTATGAACCATGTAATTTAGGTTTAAAGACATTTATTCTCACTAAAGATTATTACATCACTTACATGAGAATACATCGTATAAGTAAATTAGGTAGTTCGTCGTCACACAACATCTTAAATATAGGTAAAAACAATTTAGTAAACAAAACAACACAATACTATTCTTAACAATAACAAAAACAGTGTATGAACACCAAACTAGCATCACTTATACTTTAATATACGAAAAACTAGGAAATACGCTTTTGACTTCCTGGCTACCATCATCAAGTCAGCTCCTAAATATGAACTACATAATAACATAATAATATTCTCTAAACAAACACACAAAGTTTCATTTCGACACGACAATAATTAAAAGTAGGTTAGAAATTACTTGTAAGAATTATTATTGTAGGTATATTAGATACTGTACGATAATACGTACACGTAATTTAAACTCTATGCATGCTAAGAAAGTGATAGTCAAAATACGTACTTGACGGAGATACATTAACGCGTAGTCCGATTTAATTCATTATTTTCTTGTTAGGAAGGAGGTAGGTACTTTACAGATTTCAAAGTTTGTCATTGGTTCAGTAGTTTCAAAATTACAGACATTACAACACAATCATAAAATCCAAATAACATGAAACGCAAAATGTACAGGAATCTTTGAACGCACGGCTCATTTTGAGCTGGAGAGCGCACTTTGTCTATAGACTCAGGTGTTGTCCCAACTAGGCGAACTGAGCTGATCCTATCCTATCTGCTGACTGACTCAACAATCGATTCAGCAATTGTTTTGATATGCTTCAATTAAGACCTTTTACCTATAATTATGATACTCCGCGTGACTATTTTGCAGAGGTTTAATTTTTTTTACCTCCCTTTCAGACCCTATTTACCTACTACATTATTACTAATTTGGTTCTTTTTGGAAGGCGTTTTTAAAACGCTTATTAAATACAAGCTAGATACGTTGGAGATTCCTCTCTTAGCATACACCGAGGACCGAAGGTGTAAGGTAAGCTAATATAAACTGTCAAAAACTGCTGGCCGTGCTAGCCGGCCGGCAAGTTTACTGGCTGCGCGCAAATGTAAATAATAATAATTATAAGCACACTTCAATACTAGAAGGGACATATTTTGCATACATAAAGTAATATAATTAGTTTACGTTTGTGTACTGTAAAATAAATGTCGAATTAATGTACGTTAGTTAAGTTCTCGCACAAGTGAAATTTATGTTAATTTCTTGTCGAGAAATAAATTTCTTTAACCCGAAATTGATGGCAAATTGAAGCTAATATTATTCACTATCTGCGCTCAGCCCGCGTTTCTTTCCGGGATTACAAGTAACCCATGTATTGTTTTGTGCCCACAACAACATCATGTATTGTTCTGTGCCCACAACAACATCATGTATGCTAATTTTATGACGATCGGTTCAGTCGATTTGGTCGAGATACGTTCGCCCATGTTCTAAAAAAGGGATAAAAGAACTTAAAAGAGGGTCCCGTACAAGTCTGTAGGCATGTACCTAAGTAAAATTTATGGTATTTTTAATATGAATTTCAATTTTATACCTCTACGCGTTCATGAGGGAAGGGAAAGTAAGTTTAACATTATTGAACATATTTTTATTGAATGATGTAACTTAAAATGTATGCTTTGGGCAAATTTTCTATTATGTGTGCTGAAGTTGCTTAGTACCCAAATTTCAAAATTCTGAGTTCACAGGAAGTCCCGGTAGGTTTTGATTCCTTTGCTAGTGTCGAGAATTTGCAGTATAAACGGCTGTATTTTTGGGCTGTATTTGTATTATGGGCAAACTCTGGGCCTTATATTATGGTCAATTCGGTAAGGGTCCTACCTTACCGATAAATAAGTTTGTAATCCTGTATACTGGTATGTGAAAACAAAGTTAAGTTGACAGCTCAAACTAATTTTATGGTATTTGTAGCAGACGTATTTTGCAGTTCATACAAATATTAGCCATTGTTATAACTAAACGTTTATAACTAACTTGCCGTGTTAGTTAGACCGCACGCGTCGTATGTACCACCTATGTATGCTTATACTGATTATTTCTCGGAAGATAAATTAGAACCATTTCCTGACGTTATATAGGGATCATGGTTGGTACTTGTGTATCTTTGGTGACAATGCAATAACATGGTACCATGGAGCCGGTCTGATGATGGAATCGGAAGCTGGCCGTAGAAACTTCTCGCTCGTTAATAGCAGACT
The DNA here is from genome assembly GCA_911728515.1 of Peribatodes rhomboidaria. Classification (NCBI taxonomy): domain Eukaryota; kingdom Metazoa; phylum Arthropoda; class Insecta; order Lepidoptera; family Geometridae; genus Peribatodes; species Peribatodes rhomboidaria. Next base: position 97,328 of record OU452166.1, read on the forward strand.
AGCCGTGTTTGGGCTCATTTTGATCAGCTCACGATTCTCCTACTAACTTCACCATCATCATCCTCATTAGTCAGATACACCCTTCTTAAAAGTTTGTTTTGACCACAGATCATTTTGACTTACTACTACTATTTCCATAATTTGACAACTATGCAATCATTTTTCGTACCATCAAGGAGAAAATGTTACTTTAGCAAAGTAACTTTTTGGCTGGGTTAATTATTATTTTTTGATTGTTTAAAACCAAGACAAGACTTATTTAAAACGCGCATCAAAGTTTTGTTAATACTGAACAAGCTAATACCTACTGCTATTTGCACTTGGTTGTTTTTAACAAAGTATTTGTCTATTACAACTTAGTGTTTTAGTAAAATTTTACCATTCAAGAAGTAAGTTAATAGTTGACAACTAACTCTGTTTTTAACTCACAAGTATTTTAATTAATTTGAAGCCCACTTTATTTGGTTATGATTAATATATATATTTTTTTATTTCACTAAGAACCAGATGGTTTATTAATTTGAAACAAGTAACTCACGTAGAGTGTAGGCTCGACTGGGCCGAGCTACTACAGCCCACCTAGTCCATTTTGTTTTAAAAATTAAAAGCTTATGGTCGTGTATTGTTGATTAACACTGCGTGTTCTTCAAACTACATACAAACGACGTATCAATGTTTATGTCCTAATCCTTAAACCATGGGCGAAGAAGTTATCAATCTTCCGGCAGCGTGGGGTTAGCAGTACTTATCTACTTACATTTGAGTGGTTTTGTCTTGTTGTCTTAGTGTGCCATAGCAGACAATAAAAGATAAGAAAGATAAGAATAAGAAAATAGCAGACATACTGTTATGTCTGCTATTTTATGAAACACTGAATCTACATATTATGTAGATATTGTAGATTATGTAGGTAATCTTCATATTATGTAGACAAATACTTATCTCAATGCAAAGCACTTCATCGTTGTTTATTTGGAAAAACTTCGTAGATTAGTAAAAAATGTAATTATGTAAGCTAATATTCTGTTATAGTATCAGCTGTTATGTTATACTCGTAGGTACATTGGTTTATTTAACGTATAAATTAGCGATTTTTTAAAATCGCATTTCAGGTACAGAGGAGTCATTAGGACGTTGGGCTGCTGATAGTTCCAGCCCCACAATCGAGGAACTCGGTATAATAGAAATCATTAGGACGTTGGGCTGCTGATAGTTCCAGCCCCACAATCGAGGAACTCGGTATAATAGAAATCATTAGGACGTTGGGCTGCTGATAGTTCCAGCCCCACAATCGAGGAACTCGGTATAATAGAAATCATTAGGTACTAGCTGTTACCCGCAACTTCTGATAGTTCCAGCCCCACAATCGAGGAACTCGGTATAATAGAAATCATTAGGACGTTGGGCTGCTGATAGTTCCAGCCCCACAATCGAGGAACTCGGTATAATAGAAATCATTAGGACGTTGGGCTGCTGATAGTTCCAGCCCCACAATCGAGGAACTCGGTATAATAGAAATCATTAGGACGTTGGGCTGCTGATAGTTCCAGCCCCACAATCGAGGAACTCGGTATAATAGAAATCATTAGGTACTAGCTGTTACCCGCAACTTCTGATAGTTCCAGCCCCACAATCGAGGAACTCGGTATAATAGAAATCATTAGGACGTTGGGCTGCTGATAGTTCCAGCCCCACAATCGAGGAACTCGGTATAATAGAAATCATTAGGTACTAGCTGTTACCCGCAACTTCTGATAGTTCCAGCCCCACAATCGAGGAACTCGGTATAATAGAAATCATTAGGACGTTGGGCTGCTGATAGTTCCAGCCCCACAATCGAGGAACTCGGTATAATAGAAATCATTAGGACGTTGGGCTGCTGATAGTTCCAGCCCCACAATCGAGGAACTCGGTATAATAGAAATCATTAGGTACTAGCTGTTACCCGCAACTTCTGATAGTTCCAGCCCCACAATCGAGGAACTCGGTATAATAGAAATCATTAGGACGTTGGGCTGCTGATAGTTCCAGCCCCACAATCGAGGAACTCGGTATAATAGAAATCATTAGGACGTTGGGCTGCTGATAGTTCCAGCCCCACAATCGAGGAACTCGGTATAATAGAAATCATTAGGACGTTGGGCTGCTGATAGTTCCAGCCCCACAATCGAGGAACTCGGTATAATAGAAATCATTAGGACGTTGGGCTGCTGATAGTTCCAGCCCCACAATCGAGGAACTCGGTATAATAGAAATCATTAGGACGTTGGGCTGCTGATAGTTCCAGCCCCACAATCGAGGAACTCGGTATAATAGAAATCATTAGGACGTTGGGCTGCTGATAGTTCCAGCCCCACAATCGAGGAACTCGGTATAATAGAAATCATTAGGACGTTGGGCTGCTGATAGTTCCAGCCCCACAATCGAGGAACTCGGTATAATAGAAATCATTAGGACGTTGGGCTGCTGATAGTTCCAGCCCCACAATCGAGGAACTCGGTATAATAGAAATCATTAGGACGTTGGGCTGCTGATAGTTCCAGCCCCACAATCGAGGAACTCGGTATAATAGAAATCATTAGGACGTTGGGCTGCTGATAGTTCCAGCCCCACAATCGAGGAACTCGGTATAATAGAAATCATTAGGACGTTGGGCTGCTGATAGTTCCAGCCCCACAATCGAGGAACTCGGTATAATAGAAATCATTAGGTACTAGCTGTTACCCGCAACTTCGTTCGCGTTTATTCAGAAAATATGTAGTACTAGCTGCACCCCGCGGTTTCACCCGCGGTTAAAAAGTATCCTATGTTACTTCTAGTACCTCCCAGAATATGTGTACAAAGTTTCATGATGATTCGTCAAGTAGTTTTTGCGTGAAAGCGTAACACACATCCACGCTTTCACATTATTTTATAATATTAGTAAGGATTCATAAACCCTCCTCGTGATATACTTATCTTATATACCTATGGGTACTATTTTCAAATTATGAATAATAATCCTTTGCCAAAGAGATCAAAGTCTAACATTAAAATTACATAACATTATTATTTATATATATTTACAAATTATATATTAATTTATATAAGTATTATATGTACCTAAAGGTATATGTGTAGATATGTTTTATTATATTTTATTTGTTTACTATTGTATTTATATATTTATGTATGCCACCGACCGTTTGTCATATTTCGTTCTGTCCTGTCCATCCAAAGGTTGCCTGGAAGAAATCGCTTTAGGCGATAAGGCCGCCCTTGTACTGCCGAATGATATTTTATTGTTTAATTTTTTTTCTTTATGTTTGTTCTACTTTGTATTTTTGGTGTGCAATAAAGATGTATTGTATTGTACAAAAAAAATTCTGGCTGGTTTTAAGCGGAGTTTTAATTTTAGTTGTCAGTTGTTATTTTAGTACCAACTACGTACTATTCTGTGTTGTTGTCTTACGCATTTGGTAAGCGGCGCGTTAATTTTTATTAATTTACAGAATTTCATGACAAAAAGATTTAATTATTCAGAAACTATTTATCAAATTTCATCTGGATACGTTCAGCCGCGTTTAGCCGTGAAAAGCCTACAAACAGACAGACGCAGACTTTCGATGTCATGATTAGGAAGGATAAGGATTTCTTACCGTTACGTTTTTTCAGTGATGGAGCTGATCAGTAGGTGGAATCGTAAGAGAATAAGAATCGAAATAGAAAGAGTCATAAGAACTCTTCGATAGGTAATAATCGGATAGCCATGTTCGGGCTCATTGTGATCAGTTCATGGTTTACTACTAAATACTTAATCATCACCACTATCGTCATTAGTCAGATGTGCCTATGTGCCTTCTAGAAAGCTTGTTTAACTTAGTATTACGACGTACGTGTGTTCTTTGACGTACTACCCGCTTCAGTATTAGATTGGTATTGAGGGTAGGAATGAAATTAAAATTGTTATAAGTAATATTACCAATACTTAAATAGATCAGCATAAACAACATAAACAGCATAAGTCTTTGCATTTTAGATCCTGTAGCTTTTTACGATAGTTTGCGTTACGAGACGTGGGCTTTTTACATGTTATGTTTTTGATAGGTCTGTGCTTTACAAAATATAGTTAGTTGTCATTTTATTAAACCAACTTCCAAAAAGGAGGAAAAATGAACTTTTTACGCTTCAAAATGTTTCTAGATGACGTTTGGCCGAAAATGGCCCAGCGAACCCAGAGAACCCAGCTTCCATGATATTGATGTACGTCGATTTGTATCTGTCACAGACTTTAAAATTCTTTTTATTTCCAATTGAAGAAAAAAATGTTTCTTGAGTAAAATTGCCCGTAGATCCGGGAAACCGCTATACAAACAGCGATTCAATAAAAATGAGCTTTAATTGCTTTCTAAAAAAAGGTTTAAATTTGACCAACAACTCTTGTAACCTCTGCTAATTTTCTTAAGAAACAAGGATCTTGCATCATGATTGTCGTGTTGTTGGGTGTGATTATCACACTGAGTAGATGTTGTATACCTATATCTATTGCAACGTTGCGTTCTAATGCACACAATGTGTTTCAACTTTTCGTAAAACGTGCAAAATGCATTGTGTATTACCAATAAAGGAAAGAATGTACTGGCTGTGTACTCACATAGCTATACTTACTACACAACGAAGCACAGTGCTAGACTCCAGCGCACGCCGCGCGCTAGTACCGCAGAATAAATAATAGTCCCTTCCTATTACGAGCCTGCCCCTCAAACGTGCACGCACACACGTGTTGTCACGCACACATGGCCAGTGACTGGACGTCAGCCACCAGTTGATCTACACCGCAGAACATTATACTACGTATCCACCCTACTAGCACGCAACCTCTTCGCTAGTCTGGGCGCCTGGTACCGTGGACGGAAAACTTGCTTGACGCAGCCGCAACGGGTGCGTGAAAAACCGCGCGTGTGGTTTTATACCCAAGTCTCGCCGCGATAATTAGTGATTTTATTATTTTACCTCATTTATTAGTGTTATTAAATTAACAAATATTACCCCGTTGCTGTCAAATGAGTTTTTTCTACATAAAATATGTATTCTTATTAGATTTTTACGTAATTAAACATTATTTCTTAATTAACTATTTTGATTTATTATGGTAGGTTTTGTTTTTGGTAATTTAGGTTTAATAAATTTATTTAATTTTCAAGCAATTTAGACTAGTATTATCATTATCACTTTAGGCAGTATTGTTTTGTAATATTATATAAGTATATTAAAATAAATCTGCTGACGTCGTTTGCGTAACACTAAAATTACATGTGAAGACTTTTTTTCCCAAAAAAACAAACTGTATTTTGTAAAAATAAACTCCGCAATTTTGCAAATTTTCTAAAAACTGACTCGGCAAATAAATCTGTATAACCTATGAGCTGGACAGCTGAAGACCACACGGCCGACATCAGTCCTCCTCTACAGGTCAAATACCTCAACCGATTTTCGTAGAAACTGAGCAGTTTGAAGGTTCCCCTCTTGAACATATCCTACTTCCTACTTCCTACTATATAATATTATAAACGCGAATGTTTGTAAGAATGGATGGATGGATAGATGTTTGTTACTCTTTCACGCCAGAACGGCTGAACAGATCTGGATGAAATGCGGCACAGAGATAGATTGTAGTCTAGAATAGCACATAGGATACTTTATAACCGCGGGTGAAACCGCGGGGCGCAGCTCGTGAAGAATTTAATGGTTTTGCGTACCTTACGTTTTGTTTGCCGAGTCAGTTTTTGGAAATATTTCAAAATCGGTTAAGAAACGCGACCTGTAGAGGAATCCAGACAGAATCCGGACACAGGCGCTTTGTCGCTAACGCTGGCTCGGTCGACAATCTCCAGCTATTTAATATCATATCGTCACATTAATGCAGAAGTGCTTTAGCAAATGTCAAGCGATCACAGAGCGAATGACAGCGAGCGAGGCTTACACTTGACGTAAGCCTTGTTTGCAAGGTGCCATTTTGCGTATTGTGACTTCACATCTGTGTAGGTATGTATGTATATCTGATCGAAGGCTTATAACGACTGTTGGACCTCTCAGATTTATGAATATGATTCATAAGAGATATATACATATAAATATCATTCATTATATTCGATAAATAGATAAACCTTTTAATTTTCCTGAAATAAGATTACAACGCTCAATAGTGTTGTAACCACTGGTGGCATTACCGCTAACAGTGATATCTTCCAGACAACTTAGATTGAGAGTAATACGATGCCAAGTCATTCAATGTATTATAGAATCGTTTGATAGAGAGGTGCTTCCATAGAGAAGTAGTAAATAAATTAACTGACTTGGTTTCACATTAGATCTCGCAGCTTTTTTACGCAGCCGTGTTAGTTAGTATCTATGTATGTTTGTATCGGTCAATTCTTGGAATACTAATACAGAATATAATTGTGGTCATTTTCGGCCATTTAAAGTCCAACTGACAGTTAAAAACGAAAGCGAGCAAGAAGAACATTTTAGTGCGTAAAAGTCGACCGCTCGTTTTTGCAGGTGCTGTGACAAGTTTTTTTAAATTACCAACACCTCGTGTATCTCAGATAGCTAGCACAGCCTATAAATCAATACAGTCCCAGATAGTCCCAGTCTAGATAGAGCAATTGTACGGGGCATGAGGGACGAGACGCGGGTGTCGCGCTGGCGGCCATCTTTCATCGCCCTCGGTAGTTACCACCCGGTAACCCTTTAAATAAAATAGGATATACGCACAGATCATTACAGGTTTCATAGTCTTTGGGTAAGTTCAAACATGCACTTGGACATCTTTTTTTAAATGTGTAAACTAAAACTATAACACCACAGTAGGTGATCACTTAGGTTATCGCAGACCAATTTTTTTTGCAATTAGCTATGGTCCTATTTAGTTATGAGTATCAATATAAACTAATATCTTAACAGCTGTCTAATGAAATCATATTTGCTAAGCAATTAGGTATTATTTTTGATGGCCAAAATGTTTTTAAAAAACTGACCAAATGTTTATTGGGCTGACTAAACGTTCAAAATATTGCTGGTCATTACTACATCCAAATATTTGGTATTTACGATGTTATGACATCCTCAATGCTATCAATCGCTATCAAACAACAACGTCTTCTCTTGTATTTTAGCTGCGCTAGACAGTTGGTAGGGGCAGCTATAATCAGGTTTGTCTTCAAAGTATTTCATTTGCTTTACATCATTTTTCTATCTTTGTTTTTTTCTTCATCATGTTTATCAATTTACGTGCTATTGGTTATTTCTTTAGCGATATCATCAAAATATCTCTTTCCTTTTAATATTGACCTAGGAATAGTAATTTCGAAACTCTTAACGGCTTCTGTCGAGTTGTCCTTGGCAATGGAGTTGGGTTTATTGAGAGCCTGTTCAAGCTGTTCAAACTAAGTGAAAGAACCTGCGCTGCTCTGTCTGGGCTTCAACGATTTTAATTATTTTTCTTACAAATGTTTCTGCAACTGTTTTGGATAGTTCCGTTGGGCTGCTTTACTAGGCTCAGATCAACCTAGAGAATAAGATGGCGCTAGGCACGTGATTTAGGTGAAGCCAAAAACCATCCAAAAACTATGCTACTGTCGTACATGTACACAACACGCACACATTAACGCAAAAAAAGTACGCTACTCGCTTGGTCATTCTTACCTCGGCATTATGTGAATTGGTTTATGGTATAACTTCGTATATACACAAATATACATAGTGCATTATAAAAATGGGGACAGGACTACATTTTTTGACACTATTTTTTTTTAAACTGTGCAGTTTTTTTTACAAGTCAATTTTCAAAAAGCCGTAACAATAAACTCTTACAAATATGTGCAGTTTTAGAATATTAAATCTACTAAGGTTGTATATTGGAATGGAATTGGCTGACGTAAAGTTTGGAAATTAATATTATTTTTCGTGCAATTGTGAATGTTTTTCATGGCAACATTACCACATATCTCACAAGTTTAATAAAGTGGCTTCAGCGAGATATAACGCAGTGTTCCATCTTTTCATCTAGTTGATCTGAGTTGCTAGGTTAGTTCTTAGCTACTTGGGTACATAAGAAGTAGCGCGGGCCGCGCGGTGTGTTGCATAAACCTGTGTTGTCTGGTGATATCGATATTTTAAATGTAGGTAGGTACCCACTTACTGTATTGAGCTCGTTGTCTGGCGAGGGTGGAAGTATTTTGTCGTCCAGGCGCAATATCAAAGGCATTCGCAATTTCGCGAATATTGTATTGGAGCGGACCATTGTACTTATGAATTTTTACACGGAGTTGTTTTTAGTATTTTAAAATGTTTTGTGACAATGTACCAATGTTTCTAAATACTTATGTAATTACAAAATGGACTCAGTTTGCTGAAGGTTTATTTATTTATTACTAGATGCGCCCCGCGGTTTCACCCGCAGTTAAAAATCCTATGTGCTATTTTAGACTATAATCTATCTCCGTGCCAAATTTCATCCAGATCTGTTCAGCCGTTCTGGCGTGAAAGAGTAACAGACATCCATCCATCCATCCATTCTTACAAACTTTCGCGTTTATAATATTAAGTAGGATTCATTTACACACGTAAGCACAAACAAAAGATACAACATTTCAACTTCATGGTAAATGATAATTAACAAACGCCGTCCCCTACGTGTCACTCCTGCAACGAGGTTACATCGTCACTCGCTATACGAAGAAGGGCACCAAGATTAGCAGCGACAACGTGCGAGATCCGGTCAATGCCTGCACTATGAAGCAGCCATCGTTTACTTACGAGTAGCAATTGAATCCGGTGATAAGTTTTCATTTTTTTTGAAAATCGTAAACGACCTATGCCAGAGTGCTACTTTCTATTGGAATATATAGTTTAGCTACATATATGTATAAACACCCACAAATAGTTTAGTCAGAATGTGCCGCTTACAGCACACGTGAGTCACGCAGTATTAAGTGTCAAATTAGTCATTTGACTTTTACCAATAACTAGCTGTGGCCCGCAACATCGTTTGCGTTTATTCAGAAAACAGTATCCACAAGCCCTCCTCGTGAAGTACTGTTACTAGTTATCAAGTTAAAAATATTAATCCGTTACCAAGAGATCAGAGTCCAAAATTAAAAAAAATTACTTGCCGGTTTTGAGCGGAGTATTAGTTGTCAGTTGTTATTTTAGTACCAACTGCGTACTTATTATTATGTCATGTTGTCTGACGCATTTGGTAAGCGGAGCATTTTTTTTTAAATTAATTTACAGAATTTCATGACAAAAAGATTTATTTATTCAGAAAAACCTTCCTTGTGACTACTGTAACTATTTATCAAATTTCATCAAGATACGTTCAGCCGTGAAAAGCCTACAAACAGACAGACAGACAGACAGAGTTACTTTCGATTTTATAATTAGTAATTAGTAAGGATTAGTATTTAGTATGAATAATTAAATAAATTAGTAATTATATTTTTGTTTGAATTCAATTAATATTTACCATAAATTAATAATTACATGCAACAATAATCAGGCATCAAAAGTAAACAACGAAATTAAATTAATAAAAAAAGAAACATGTCCTAGTATTATAACTAGGATTTGTATATGATGAGTCTTTTGCTAGTCCTTTTTCAGAGATCGCCTGCTATCTCGGCCACCTCTGAAAAAGGACTGCCGGAGATTTAGCGCCGCGCTCCCAACTGACCATAGTATAGTACGAAGTTGTGTAGGGTAATAAAGCGAGGGGAGGAAGCTCTCTGATTGGTTAAACATTTGCACCGTTTCCATTCACACTAGCGCCCCCATGACAGAATGTGTTGTACGTTTTAGTTCTAGGCAATGACGCTAGATGGCGCTTTTAAGTGCCCGTATACCTACCAGTATAAATAAAAGTACTTACTTACCTCGTATAAATTAATGTTTCTTGATTTATTTAACACAGTCTAGTATAGTACCTACATTTAATATGTAGTAGTTAAATACAGCTTTTTTTTATTATAGGCGGCGGCCCCCGGACGGTCCCGCTTCAACCGCTATTTCCCTGCATTTTAAATCAGTAATATCTTCGAAAATATTTATTTAAATGACATGTTGTTTAGAGCGATATTGATCTATATAAAATGCGCAATGTATTAATGGTACTCAAGCTTGGTAAATAAACTATTATTTCTCGTAAAAAGTAAATGATAAAATATGGTTATTTGGGTTATCCCTACGAGATAGACATATACCACTACGGACTTTGTTGTGGAACTTTTTAAGGTGTACAATACTGTAGTACATTATTTTGATCTATCTCGTAGGGTTCAGCCAGAGTTTGCAATGAAAGCCCGAAGACATCACACTAGAAACCTCTAAAACTAGGTATCAGTGATTTTTCTCTACTATACATAGGTATAATGCATGTATTTTACATACAATTTACATAAAAAAATAGATAGAATAATTCAAGGGGAAGGCCACTTGAATTATTCTATCTATAAAAAAACTGCATCTGTTCGATAACTAACTAGTCTGGCCATAAGTATTGTTACAATACAAACTCCTTCGTTTTTTTTTTCTGCATTTAAATTTGGAATGCGTTTATTATGTCGAAAACCGCAATCAATTTCCCGCCATTTCACTTTTTTTTCGTGATAATTATTAAATTTACAACACGGAATGGTGTGTTAAAGAAAACAGGATTGCAGTGATTGCGTTGCACAAAGTGGGTATGGCACCGTCGGTCATTTTCAAGACTCTTCAAAATCTTGGTATCAGCCGTTTGTTCGTATATCGTAGTATCGACAGATGTACCGACACTTCCTCTGATGAAGACCGTTAAAGATCGGGGCGGTCGCGTGCGATGAGAACTACTAAGGCTGTTAATGCTGTTAAAGCCAGAATTCGCCGAAACCCAATGAGGAAACAAAAAATCTTATCGCGAGAAATGAAGATACCCGCTAGGACTCTATCTATATCTTCTTCACCTTTATATAAAGTTAAACTACCACTGACTCACTGACTCACTGACATAGAGAAACCTAAAGGGTATACGCAGGGGTGGTGGGCGAAAAGTGAGTATGGGGTCGTGTAGGGGTTGGTTCAGAGCTGACATTGGCGAAAAGTCGAACCCTGATGGTGGTATGCCCTCGTATCTCGGAAACCAAAAACATTTTTCCTAAAGCACTTGAACTAATATTTCAGCAAACCTTGGGAACTTTCACGAAAAATCAAAAAAAAAAATGGCCGCGATACAAAAAAAAAATTCCATACAAAACGTGAATAACTCGGAAACGGTTAAAGTTTTAGATAGCCTGCTTGAACAAATGTCATAGGGAATCAGGAGGGCTACCAGGTGGGGGTCATAAAAATCCAAGATGGCGGATTCAAAATGGCGGCCAAATTTCAAAATATTCGATTTTTTTCATACATTTTGGGGGTCGCTTCCGAGCGAATTGGGCGAGGCCATAGGCCTCGCATCACACCCGCGAGGGAGGCCGAAGGCCGAGCCTTGCAGCGTTCGAGTACAACTAAATTTGAAGTCGAATAGGTCACATAAGCGAGGCCGAAGGCCGAGCCCACCGATGCGAGGCCGTAGGTCGAGCCCCAGCTGCGAGGCCGAAGGCCGAGCAGCTGTACTCGAACGGTGCAAGGCTCGGCCTTCGGCCTCGCCTTGCAGTGTTCGAGTACAACTAAATTTGAAGTCGAACAGGTCACATTAGCGAGGCCGAAGGCCGAGCCCCCAATCGCGAGGCCGTAGGCCGAGCCCACAGATACGAGGCCGGAGGCCGAGCCCCAGCTGCGAGGCTGAAGGCCGAGCCCCAGCTGCGAGGCCGAAGGCCAAGCAGCAGTACTTCATACATCCACACACAATCAACTTCAGGGCACCCCAACTTCAGGGCACCCCGACTTCAGGGCACCCACAAACGCGGCCGCTTGCGGCCCGCGCACCGCCCAAAATACTAGTCTATATATATAAAATTCAAAGTCCTGACTGACTGACTGACTGATATATCAACGCACAGCCTAAACCGCTGGGCCTAGAAATATGAAATTTGAAGGGTGTGTTCTTTGTACAGTGTAGGCATCCACTAAGAAAGGGTTTTTCGAAATTCCACCCCTAAAGGGGGGAAATGGGGGGTTCAAATTTGTATGAAACTTTTTATTCTCTGGATCGATTGACTCAAAAATTGGTACAAATACTCTTCAATTAAAATCATGAGACACGTGTATCACAGTGTTTGAAAAATCATCATCATCATCATCCACCAACAGAGTCTAATAGCGCTTCTTTTAACTCTGAAAACTTTGCTGAGAAAGTTATTAACCCACTACAAACGAGTAACGACGCTGTTATTATTCTTAGGGTTCCGTACTAAAATGGTGTAAGGAGTATGTCTGTCTGTATGTCTGTGAGCTGATTATCTTAGAAATTTTATATACATATGTCAATAGAGATCAAGTAACCAAGATATGAAATTTATAATTAGTGTCTTTCTGGTCTTAGTAAAAGTAGGTATATATTAGTAAAATTAGACGAAGTCAATAGAAGAAGGTGATTTAGTATTAGAAAGACAAAAACTACAATACGGGTTGCCTTTGCTTCAAAGGTCTTAACCACAGGTCTGCCACCATACTGACTGGTATGGTTTCCGAATGATTCTGTGTTTATGTTGAGGACTCCTCTAATATCTTTAACACCACCGAACTACTCCTTCGAGTTAAAAAGAGTGCAGTTTTCCCTCAAAGTCTGCTTTGCCATGACCATTAATAAATCTGAAGCCAAACTCATAATTTACTGAAAGGTTTTTCACACGGTTAGTTATACGTGGTCCAGAGTAAGCTCACGGAGCAGCCTGGTGTTTCTAAAAAAGAAAAATATGGTTTTTTTAAAAAAATACTGAAGTAGATTTGCGCTGTAAACAATATTGATTATCAATTATCTACTTTTGTTTGTCTCCTAATTTTATCTTTTTACACAAGCTTTAAGTTCTGTTGATACCATACTACTACTACTATTATTCTCATTCCAGAGATAGTTTACTTAACAAAATAACTTCGTCCTTATTGCTGTTTGGGATATTGTCAGTTAATGTATTCAATTGAGAGCGAGTGTGACCGCTTATAATATTTATTTCTGAAGATAAAAACGTCATTCATTTCCTGTAAGCCACGCGGGCGAAGCCGCGGGCAGAAGCTAGTCGCGTATAATAAAACAAGACCTGTAGCTTGGTGCATATCGCCGATATACAGGACATGCCCCTAATCAATCGCTGCAGTTAAAGAGAGTGGATAGATTAAAACGTCTTCTATCCCGTTACGCAGGTGAAAGTTACAGAAATATCCTTTTTACCGACGAAAAAATTTTCACTATAGAAGAGCACTACAACAAGCAAAACGACAAAGTGTACGCTCACAGGTATCTAGAAGCTACGGAAATGGTCGGAAAGGTACAGCGTGGTCATCATCCTGCGTCAGTCATGGTTTGGTGGGGGGTATCCTATCACGGCATCACAAAGCTTCAGTTTTGTGAAAAAGGGGTGAAAACTTCAGCCAAAGTGTATCAAGAGATCGTCTTAGATGGTGTTGTAAAACCCCTTAGCAATACACTTTTTAAAAATCTACCATGGAGTTTCCAACAAGACTCTGCACCTGGTCACAAGGCGCGAACTACCCAAGCCTGGCTGGAAGCCAATGTTCTATACTTTATAAGGGCTGAAGACTGGCCCTCCTCAAGCCCAGATCTAAACCCCCTGGACTACAAATTATGATCAGGTTTACAGGGCATGGTCTGCTCTAAACGACACGCCGACATAGATTCACTTAAGAAATCTTTGAAGCAAGCAATGGCTAAATTTCCCATGGAAACAGTCCGTAAATCCATAGATTCTTGGCCAGACCGACTTTGAGAGAGATTTGATTTTTTTAGGTCAGCAGCAGCATACAGAAATTAATTTTAACTGTCTTTTTGCAGAATTTTAATCTTGATTTTCGTAGTCGAGATTTAGTCCACTTACTTAAACTAAAATGAACATGGACCTGATCTTATCTTTTACTAAAACAAACCCTTAAATGTGTTTTTTATCAAGGTCTTGTGAATTTTTTTTTTTTAATTTGTCCTATTGTATAAATGAATAATGTGGGTATACCCATTTTTAATTATTTCCTTCCATCCTCTACCCAGAATACGATTCTGATACTGAAGCTGGAGATGCTTCAAACTACGTACGTACGTCATAATATTAAGTCTTAACAAGACTAACAAGCTTTTAAGAAGTGTTAATCTGACCAAGGATGACGGTGACGATGAAGAAGTTAGTAGCGGAACCGTGAGCTGATCAAAATGACCCCATTCACGGCTGGTGTACTATTAACGGACAAAGGGTTTCTATGGCCAGCTTCAGATTTCATCATCAGGTCAGCTCCATAGTACCATATTATTGCATTGTCACCAAAGACACGGAAGTACCTACACCAAATTTGAGCCAATTAAAATGTCAGGAAATGGTTCTAATTTAGCTTCCAAGAATACATACTTACTAACACGCCAATTTAGATAAAAATCTTTTAATAGTAACAATAGCACATATTTGTATGAATTGCAAAATTAACTTAAGTTTGCGCCTGCTAGGAATATCATAGGATTAGCTTGAACTACCAACTTAACTTTGTAATCACATATGAGTGTATAGTACTACAAACTTATGTATGCAGTTTTTATAACTAGACAACTGGACTAATATTGAGGACTGGATTAATATGTTCATTTTTTCCGTACTTTAGGGGAGAAACGCTAAATTGTGTGAAAATTTTTGAAGCTGTAAATCATTATTATATCACCTTAGAATTTATGATGAACTGTCAGTGAGTGCGAGTGAGTGTGTCAGTGACAAAATTAAGGAACTTTGACTTGCAATCATTCATAAGATGATGGCTCAAATTGTATAAAATTTGGCAATATCTGTATAATAATCGTTAATAGCTTAATATCTAGATTTCTAGCTTTATCCCCAACGAAGTTACAGGGGGGTTAAAAATGGCCAGAATGGCTTCGAGAAAAGGATGGTATGGCTGTGCCTTTATTAGCTCGACTTGCCATGAGGCTATAAATATAGTAAGGCAGGTCAACAGAGAAATTAAATCAATATCGAGAGAAGGGTGGGAGGACTAACTCGCTCGTGATTGGACGCGCCCCGTGCGCGCGCAGCCGGATTCTGACACGACTTTGTCGAGTGTGGCTATTAGTTATTTTAAAAAATGATCGAAATTGTGAATTGTACTCTACTTCCAGGGAACCTTAAATCAAGTCCATTTTCAAGTTTAAATAATTTTATTTATTAACTTAAGGTAGTTTTGTAGACTATCATACGTGTTTTGGGTTAGCTTCTGTGGTTTATGTCCACCGTTTTGTCACGCTCTTGATATTTTTATTAGAATATTCGAAAAAAAATTACCAATATTAATAAAGAATATTATAAGAGCTTAGTAGGGGCCACCTATGACGATTAAAAAGCTAAGCTGAAAATGCCTAATGGAAAACTCGTTATACACAAAAGCCACTATTTGATTCCGTAAGCTCAAAAGTGGCAACATAATTCCGGGAAGTAACGCTTCCGATCAATCATTCGCAAAAGACTACAGGAGTCTAGAACGCAGACAGCAGCGGTTCGTCGACGTCGTGCGCGCTCCTGAAAATAGTTGGTGACAAAGGTGGAAAATATAAACCAATTGGACCAAAAAAAGTGAAAATAAAAACTGCGCAACAAGTGGAAACAGTCAAATCACAACTTGTGTTAGTTGAGCATTGCTTGATTCGCAGGACATCCATCGTGATATAATATTTTTATGGTTGGAGTTGTGATATAAAAAAAAAACGAAAAGTATTCTGTGTGACGAACTTAAGAAACGATAAAAAATGGATAACTTCCGAAATGTCCTACTGGAATATGAAAATGAAAATTCGAATGATACGATAACTTACGACAGCGAGGTCTGGGACCTGCCCGAGGACCTCTATAATGACCTGAGTTTCATTGACGACATCATATCCGGAAACGGTGTTAGCCAGCAGCCCGGGGACAACCCTAAGACTCCTGCTGAAGTTGAAGCTGGTAGCCGCAAGCGGGGTATTTTCACCGAACACCAACTCTTGCTCATCGTGCAGATGGCAGCCCGACGTGTCGCTAGGCAGGCTGCTCTGAGGGCCGCACGACGAGCTGCCCAGCGCGCTGCACGTCGCCGCCGGAACATGCCACAGGCCGGCTAATTTGGCTCTATTCTACCAGAAACCTAATCCCCATTATTATTATTTTTTTCGTAAACTTTAATACTCTCGAGGCCGTACCAGTGATTCAAGAAGAAGCTATAAGCGCCTCTCCCCTCTACTAGCTCTAGCTCAGAAGAAGCGGCTGCGGCAAGACTGCTAAAGTCAGATATTCTAGAAACGAGAACAAGTATACCTAGAAACCAAAAAACCAGAAAAGGATACAGTTCCAAATCCAATGGGCTATAACATAATCTTCTTGGATTGTTATGTTAGTTATTTGGTTAGTTTATGTTATCTCTAAGTTTACTTGTATGAACTTCAAATTTTAATGTTTAGATGCAAATAACATTTCATTGAAAATAGTTTATTGTATTAGTTTATAGTTTATCGTAATAAATGGAAACATTTCGCATTATTTATATTTCATTTTGTATCATTATTGTATCGTAACTCATTCAGGGATTAGGGATACTACTGACACTTAAAAACATAGAAAACAAACAAGCATAGCTATAGATTTAACGTTTACATTCAATAATAACCTACAAATAATTTCCATAACCCATAGACACACTGAAAACACACACACCACCCTCACACATGCACAGTACACACCCTACTCACTCACACACATTATACTATTAAAAAAAAAATGTTTTTAAATGAATGTTTTTCGTAAATTATGTTGTAGAGTTTAATATTAAGTAAATACTTATGGCATATTAATGTAACTTATTTTATTCCACTGACACTAAGTAATTAGTATGTATATCTATAATCATAACTAGTAATCGATCAGAAAACGTTACAGTTAAACCTTCGTTGATAATTCCACAATCACTAAAGTATTTTACCTACTAAAAATCGGGTAATAAACTAGTCTTATTTGTTATCATAGAATATTCCAGAACATTATTTCAAAAATGTTTAAACATCTAAAAAATCGATTTAAATTAAATATTCAAACAATAAAGTACTTAAATACAATATCTCAGAAATTGTTCTCCCTTGCTAGTCTTATTCAATAGAACATGAAATTACATTATCCATAAAATATAATATATTATGTGTCTCTTCATTGTAATTTTAGAAATATAGATCAGATAAATGTGTGATTTGCACCACTAAATAAATAAAGGCCTTCGTTACGGGTCATTAGTAGTGATGCAATAATAAAATGTACAAGGCTCAGTACCTATAGGCCTAATCTAGACTTGGTTAGAGGCCTAAAAGGCTTTGATGAGGCTTTGTACGAGTAGGTCTTTTCAGTCTGGGCTAAATATCATTTTCTGAACTTAATTTATCTACTTAATCTTTATTGCATGTATTGTATTAACTTAATATAAGTCACATGCCACTGATGTTGTAAGCTTTCTGTCGTATATTAACCATGTATATCAAATAGATGTAGTAGTTATACTCGTATTATGTGTATCTCAACGTAGTGTGGTATAATAAAAATAAATAAAAATCTTGTGTCTTATTTT
Source organism: Peribatodes rhomboidaria (assembly GCA_911728515.1). Taxonomy (NCBI): domain Eukaryota; kingdom Metazoa; phylum Arthropoda; class Insecta; order Lepidoptera; family Geometridae; genus Peribatodes; species Peribatodes rhomboidaria. The sequence continues at coordinate 115,073 of OU452166.1, forward strand.
TAAAATTTCCTAAATTATTCTTAATAGATATAGTGAAAAAACAATTTTTTTTCAATAACATAATTTAAAATATATAATAATAATGGTTAATTATGCATTGAGAGTATTAACATTGTCGTTTGAGAAAAACATCGAATTTTAGAATAGCCTGGGATAAATTGTGGGCATTTAAAATAACTACATCGAGTTAACAATTTTAAATAAATGTAAAAACTTAATTTATTTGAGTAAATATACCGCTTATAGGGTTAGTACCAGGTTCTCATTGAGCAGTAAGTATCCTATCCTACTAATATTATAAAGGCGAAATCCTATCCTACTAATATTACAAACGCGAAATCCTATCTTGCCAATATTTTAACGCGAAATCCTATCCTAATAATATTATAAACGCGAAAGTTTATATGGATGGATGGATGGATGGATGGATGGATGTTTGTTACTCTTTCACGTAAAAGATACTGACTACTGAATGGATTTTAATGAAACTTTACAATAATATAGCTTATACATCAGAATAACACATAGGCTACAATTTATAAAGATATTGTGTGAATTGTCCAAAATATGACGATTAGTGTCAAGTAAGTAGGAAAAAATCTACCATCTGCGAGCTATTCTGGCGTGCGCTGGCAAAACCGCTAGAGTTAGACATATGTAATGTATGATGGAAATGTTTATCTTAAACAGTCCTACAAAAAAGCCCGCCACAGTATATCTTATGTGTCAGCCATTATAGCCAAAATGCGTAAGCTATTATAGCCAAAATAGTGAACCATCACATCACATTATCACAATCACCCTTTTTTTATAGTAGACTAGCTACGCCCCGCGGTTTCACCCGCGGTTAAAAAGTATCCTATGTGCTATTTTAGACTATAATCTATCTCTGTGCCAAAATTCATCCAGATCTGTTCTGCCATTCTGGCGTGAAAGAGTAACAAATATCCATTCCATCCTTTCTTACAAACTTTCGCGTTTATAATATTAGTAGGATTTAATTTGACATTTTGGACTACAATTTCTTATTATTTCCTAAAAACATGATGTTCCTGCGAATAAAATGGATGAGCGAGAAATCACATTAATATTATAAAGGTGAAAGTTTGTGAGTGTATTTTTTGTTAGTTCTTCACGCTCAAACGGCTGGATCAATTGTAATGAAACTTAGTATGGGGGTAGCTGACATCCCGGATTAGCATTTTTGTCCCGTAAAAAAGTGTTCCCGTGGAATGAGCAAGAAATCGAAATAAGTATATTGATTTGTTTCTCCGAACGAATAAACATTTTTTGTATAAGCATGCAGGTAGTAGACACTCGGGATAAACAATACATAGGCTAATTTTATCCCGTAAAAACGTAGTGTTCCCGTGAGCCTGATACCTTCGATTACCTTCAGCTTTATCTAAACCGAAAGCCTCCGTGAAGTAAATGCAAGCTGCGTTGTCGTAACTGTGACAACTATTGCAACCTGGATGCACCAGTATTGTGCAACGGCATCAGATTACGCATCACAGATATGAGAAGTCGTGAACATAAAAAAGTCATGAACGTGGTGAGGCTGGTCGTGGGCGCGGTGTCGCTAATATTTCACGTAAATTACCCCCCATGAAGTAAACGCAAGCTAAAACTGAGCCCTGATTAAATCGCACGCGTAAACTAACTAGCTCTAAAACTAACATTTTATATAATTATAATAACATACTTTTAACCGCGGGTAACACCGCGGGGCGCAGCTAGTTAGGTAGTAATTATTCCCTAGTTGTATTTGAACCTGACTAACACACTAGCGGTGTCCTGTCTTCTGAGATTCAGTGTTCTCAAATGTTCTATTAGCTAACGCACCTTATTCCAATTTTCCTAGCAGCTGCTCCAAGGATTCTTACATAGTTATTTCGTACATTTTTTTTCGCTTTTTTAGTACTTTCAGATTCCATTTCTCTGCTGATATATATGGCGAACATGATAATTGCAGCTATTTACTCTTTCTATGGGTATCTATAGGTAGATAGTAATAGTAATGGCTCAGTGAGCTGGAGAGCTCGCTGTCGACGTCTGTCCTTCTCCTCCGGTCGCATTTCTCAACTGATTCTCGTGAAATTTTGTGGACTACAAATACTGATAATAGGTTTTTTTAACATGGCGAAGATTTGACTCTTTTTTTTAAAGTAGAGATATGATTTTTTTAGGAAAAAAAAACATTGTCCAGCTTTTTGAATCAATTGAGAAATAGGATCTGCAGAGGCCGGCCGCGAGGTCTTCAGCTCATTGCCACTAGTTATACCATGCGTGGGCACTGGGCGGGTGTTGCTTGCTTGTGTGAGTGAGGAAGTCTGATTTCATGATTAATTGGCAGCCATAGTACAAGCTTTGCTTTGTTTGGGGTCAGATGCCCGGATGTGCTAAAATGTCCCGTAGGTACATAATATATTTATATATTTTGAAATGAGTCAATGTCGTTATGTTGAATGTTTTGATTGTTCCTATTTTTAGTAATTTCAGACAAGAGTCAGGCATAGGAGTAAAATAGAAATGTGGTGTCGGCGAATAATGTATCTGCTAATCATTTTTCAGAATATATCGTTCAAGAGCAATTGTGTGAATTGTTCGGGACTCACGGGAGAGCGATTTTAGTGCAATGGATGGGTAGGTACTAGGTATGTAGGTATGCAGGCCTGCGCACAGTTTATTGATTGGTGCTTGCGCGAGGCTAGACTCTCGACAGTGTCCCGCCCTGACTGACCGAGCGCAGCGAGGTCTCACAGTCTACTGGGACCTGTCGACATTCGTTTCTCCGACGATGATCGAATTTGATCCAGTCTTCATAAAAATTTGCGGACATGTAGTTTATCTCAATATAACTTTTAAGTTCATCTATGAGATAAACTGGACAAGGGGATGTGTAAACATGTGAGGCCCCTTCAATTTATGATCAAGGGAATTTCTCTCGGATCTCGGTCTTACTCTACACAGGTCGCATTTCTTAACTGAATTATCACAATGGAGATGATTGATGATAAATTATTGTTTTTACCCAGCTGCGCAAGAAGGAGGGTTATATTTATTCAGTGTGTGTATGTAAGTTTGTATATGTATGTGGGTGTGTATGTGGGTATGTATGTAAGTATGTTTGTATAAGGTTTCTTTGGCACGCCCTACAACCTAAACAGCTACATGAATTTAGACTACCCAGTGAGGTGTCATTTGAATCGTCTTGATAGTGGAAGTGACATCGGGTACAACATTTTGCAGCCGGGTTTTTTTTTTCTTGTAATAATGTTACTTGTTTGAAAAAAAATCATAAATCCACAATTTAAAAAAACAATTAGTCACTCGCCATAGATATCTGTATAATTATTGAACTTGCTCACAAAATGTCACAAGCATCGGTAGAGGAATGCTCCTGTAGAGGAGGACAGACGTCGGCCGCGAGGTCTACCGCTCGCAAAGCCAGTAGTTTACAGTTCCTCAAAAAAATTTGCTATTGTTATAAAACTTTTATCCAACTTATCGTGTTAATTAGTATGTATGATAACGTCGTATGTACCTACTCGTGTATGTTTGTATCGATCAAATCTCGGAAGCTAAATTAGAACCATTTCCTGACGTTATCAAAATCAAATCAAAATTATTTTATTCAAGGCACAAAGATCTACTCAAATAAATTGAATTGAGATTAAACTTAATATGATAAATTTAATTAATTATTATACACATTGAAATAATGTCAAAAATTTTATTTTAAAAGTCAAATTACTATTTTAACAGGAGTCTGATGTGATGGTGCAGGATGGGGCAATTAAACTTGTCAGTGATTGCGTTATGCTGTTGTTATTCTGCATAACAAGGAGGCAACCTTTTTCCGCATAATCGCAGCGGAACTTCCACAAACATGGAAGATGCGCTGCAGAATCGTTGGAGTCTCATCAGCACTCTGAAAGCATTATTATACTGGACACGTAGAACCTCGAAGGATTTTTGAGTGTATGCTATCTACAAGCTACCGCCGTAGAACGACTGGCTAGCTTTGAAAAGCGTAGTTATAGCTTCAGCCAAGCAAGAATAAAATCTTCTGGACAGCATATTAGCTCTTACCTTCAACGCTCTGCGCTCCATGTCAATATCTGCTTCATCACACAGATTCTCACATACAATGTGTCCTAAGTATCTAAATTGTTTGACTCTGCTGAGTTACTCGTATATTGGGTTCATATTTGGTAAAGGTACTTCCGTATCTTTGGTGACAATGCAATAATATGGTACCATGGAGCTGGTCTGATGATGGAATCGGGAGATGGTTATAAGAACTCTTCGGTAGTTAATATTAGACTAGCCGTGTTTGGGCTCATTTTGATCAGCTCACGGTTTTGCTACTAAATTCTTCATCATCATCAACATCATTAGCCAGTCGTGCCCTTCTTAAAAGCATGTTACGACTTAATATTACGAAGTACGTACGTACTTTTACGTACTTGCCGCTTCAGTATCAGAGTTGTATTCGGGGATAAGAATTAAATTAAAAAATCTTAATATGTTTATTATATATTACGTGTCACGTTGTTTGTCCGTTATAGACTCCTAAACTACTTAACCGATTTCAATCAAATTTGCACACCGTGTGCAGTTCAATCTAACTTAACAGATAGGATAGCTCATATATATATATATATATATATGTATATTTAAATAATAAACGCGAACGAATTCGCGGGGTGACAGCTAGTTAAATATAAAGTTAACAATAGCAGGTATTGCATGAAATAAATATAAAGAACGCGACGCTACCGCGTTTGTGCTTGCCATTGTAGCTACGCTAAGCCCACGTACATTTGTAGAGGGTATGTTTTGCTACAAAAAGAAATGAGATCCTATCAAAATTAATACAACTGAGATTTGGGCTTCACCTAATCTTCACTACTTTTCTATCTAGTTTATAAGTTTAGTATTTAACTACACAAAATTTAAGTTATTAATCATTTTAGGGTTCCTTTTAGGGTGTTACAGGATCGGAACCCTAGACTGGCGAGTTTTTGTAAATGATTACGAAAACTTGGTTACTTCTTTTGCTTACCTAAGGCATAGCATAAAACCCAGTCGCACATTCTGAAATGATAAGAAGTAAATTTCAATCGAGTAACTAAGTCAATTGGGTCAATTTCGGGATCAACTGTAAAATTAAATATTAGGAAATCTTTAGTCTACCTATGCGAAGTTAGTTTTCAGTGTTCGTTATTAGGTTATCAGAACGTCTATGTCAGCTCATTGATCAATAGGATCAAATTTGACATTAATGAACAAAATGCTATTGTTTAACCTCCGACGTAAAAACGACGGGGTGTTATAAGTTTGATGTATCTCTGTGTGTGTGCACTGAAAAAAATGGTTTAGTTGTGGCAACTAAACCTGTTTTGCTGCCTATGTCTTAGCTGCTGCACCAAATATCTTCGAAACACTGGCAAAGTTTTGTTGACTACGACGAAGACTGCTTAGCTACTATTCAAAATAAAATTTTGCTAGGAGAATCACACTCAAGTTGCAGTTACTGCAAATTACTTAACTGAGTTTACTAAATTTGTTATTTTTAAAAACAAAACAAATTCGAATGTTTCAATTAGCTATCAGAGCAAAATATTTTGACTACTTTAGGATAAAATATTTACCTGCTATTGCTAATTATTAAGATTGTTAGCAACTACTGCTAAGTATTGTTAAGATTGTTAGCTGCAACAGCTAAATTCGTTCAGCTAAAAACAATTTGCTACGCTAACGAAAAACTTAGCTGTCCCTATAGTTTGAAAGGATATTTGCTACTACAACTAAAATGTAGTAACAGCAGCTAATTTTTTTTTTCCGTGTGTGTCTGTCTGGCTGTGGCATCGTAGTCCCCGAACCAATGACTATGAAACCTGTTGACTTATGATACAGTTTCCCCTCGTGCGAAAATGAATAGTTGAAATCCACTGCTTGCTACTGCGAGTACGTCAGTTTGGTTTTGGATTTCGGCGGAGAAGTTGCGGAAGAAAACAAGCAAAAAAATTATAAAAATGAGTTAATGTTGAGTCAAACTTTGTGGAAAGAATAGTAAGATATTTGGCTGTGCAAAGGACGGTATTTCGTTCCAGAATTAAGTTTTTTTGTTACCGTAATTTCATAAAACTTAGTAAATTTATTTCGGAATTAAACACGAACAATAAACAAAAAAAGGATCCCGTTGATGTCTTTTGTTCCATCCTGTTCTGTCATATTATATTGTTTTATATTACTTTGTCTCGTTTTACCCCTCTAGTTTTATCACTCGCGAGGAATTGGTGCTGTTCCCTCAGACTTATCACAATTTAATTATGATCCAAAAAATATTAGTACGAATATGTAGAAAACTGACGTGGTTTTCTCACATTGTGATTTTATAATACGGGAATTACTTACGTACGTGTTATGTCAGTTCTTCCGATTATAGTTTGAAATTACTTTAGATTCGATTGTTGTAACCTGTTTGTTATTCTTCAATTGAAAAGTTGTGTCTTCATTTACGGTTGCAAAACAAAACTGAAGATTTATTCAAACATTAGTTTAAAAACCAGTTGCCTGCTGTTAAAACCATTTCTTGATCATTAAGCGATAATTGATATATGTATAGCATTCTATGATTTTTAGTTTAGTTTCGTTAACCGAAACAGTAAATAATAATACATAATAATATTTGGGACACTTGCACACACGGTCGTCTGACCCCAAACTAACCAAAGCATGTGCTATGGCGGCCAGAGACTGATATACATAAGTACATATATAATTTTAGATACATACTTAAATAGATAATTAACAAATAAAGGAACTACTGTTGATCGAGCGGAAAGCATGCCGTGCCGTTGAAATGTTAAAATGTTTTAAGCACAGATAAACTAGTCATTGGTTTTAAGTTTTAGAGAATTGCTACAATGTTAAAACAGAGCGCGAATAACGGTTACATGAATTTCCAAATTATAGTTTGTCACTAGAATCAATCTTACTTGTGATTTGTGCTAAATGATAACCAATTTCCACTTGTCCACCAGTTGCATAGGTACCCATTAAACAATACCCAATCCTAAACGGGTTTTCCCTAATTGTAAAATTATGTACCTTGTCTATAAGATTATTTTTTTTTAACAGATTTGACAAAGGAAGTATATTGTATTGTCTAGGGTTCCCTTCTTACTATTTGTTAATAATTTGATGTCATAAATTATGAACGCGTAAAGATGTGTTGAATTTTATCGATATAATATTTTGTTTGTTAGTTGTCGTGTCAATAAGTTATTAGATATTTTAAGTAGATCTTAACTTGTTTATAACCAATAGATAATATTATGATGAGAATTTTAATTTGAAATTATTTCTTTATTATTAAAAATATAATATTATTATTTAATTATTTATTTTCTCAGCGTCTAGCGCCGCGCCGCGTGCGGTGAAAATAGTAAACTCGCAATCAGTCGCAATAGCAAACTTGATAAAAGAGGTTTTACATTAAAAAAAAAAAATATTTAAAATACGCTTCGACTTCTAAACTTCCTCCGTTTTGTCGGTTAATGATCATTTTATGTAACTAAATTCAGCGTTTGAAGTTATCAACGTCTAAATTCCCTCAGTAACGTCGTTAATGACTGTATTTTCTTAGCAATACCAATACATATCAATATATTATCAATATTACCGATGTGAAACTATTTTTTTCTTTGTTGCATAAATCTTATTAACTAAAAAAAAATTCTCTGACATTTACGCCTAAGTTTACTTCCTGACACCAGAGATGGCGGTGGAGTCGATCGCGAATCGAGTTACATCGCGCATACGAGTCATTCGCGGCGGGTAGCGGGTCTCCGTGGCTTCAAATCTCCGACATGGCATAAGCGGTTAAAAACTGTTTTCCATCTTTGTTTTTGAAAGGCTATTCTTGTGTCTGTGCAAGAGAGCTTGATATATATCTAACAAGAAGTGTGTGTTTTAATTTGTGTTGATCCACAAATTAAAACACAAAATAAATTAACTATCCTACTCTATAATACAAAGGCGAAGGCCTGCGTGTTTTATTTTGTTTTTGGGGCTTGACGGTTTTGGATAATAGTAATAAAAAAATAACAAAAAGTAACACTTTTTTAACCGACCAGACAGAAGAGGCTTACAAGTCGACGCGTATATTTATTTTTTATGTATTGATCACGCATAACTTTTTATAATTAAAATTAAACCGCCGATAAAAATGAAAAATAAAAAATAATTAATCACTAAATTCTCAAACTAATGTAGGTATATCTAAGTTATTTTGAGTCGGCGCTTTTTTTACTAGGGTACAACATTTTGCAGGCGGATCTTTTGTTTTTCTTTTAAAAATGTTACTTGTATGAAAATAACAATCCAATTAGTCACTCGGCAAAAAAATCTGTATAATTATTGAACTTGCTCACAAAATTTCACGAGAATCGGTTGAGGAATGCTTAGATACCACTAGGTTACAGTTCACACAAATATTAGCTGTTGTCATTATTAAAAGTTTTCATCTAACTTGCCGTGTTAGCTCTAAACACGCGGGAGCATGTAAAGCCAAGTTCAAGCAAAGGAACTGGCTAGCCAGCACCGAGTGTAATATTACACGAAGCCAATGACTATGAAACCTATTGACTTATGGTACAGTTTAAATCCACTGCTAGCTACTGCGAGTACATCATTTATGTTTTGGATTTCGGCGGAGAAGTTGCGGAAGAAAACAAGCAAAATAAAAAAATGAGTTGTTGTTGAGTCAAACTTTGTGGAAAGAATAGTAAGTTATCTGGCTATGCAAAGGATGGCATTTCGTTCACATTTAAGTTATTTACTTACAGTAATTTCATAAAACTTAGTAAATTAATTTCGGTATTAAACACGAACAATAAAAAAAAAAAAAAAACAAAAAGGAACCAGTAATTGATGTCTTTCGTTCCATCGTGTTCTGTCATGTATTGTTTTATATCACTCTGTCTCGTTTTACCCTTCAAGTTTAATCGCTCGCAATGAATTAGTGCTGTTCCCTCAGACGTATATAACTTATTGAAATTTAATTTTGATCCAAAAAATATTAGTACGTATGTTTATTGTTTATATATTATGGAAACTGACGTGGTTTTCTCACATTGTGATTTTATAATACTGGAATCACTTACGTACGTGTTATGTCAGTTCTTCCGATTATAGGAAATTACTTTAGATCCGATTGTTGTAACCTGTTTGTTATTCTTTAATTAAAAAGCCGTTTTACAGTTGTCATAAGTTGCAAAACAAAACTGAAGATTTATTCAAACGTTAGTTTAAAAACCAGTTGCCTACTATTAAAATCATTTTTTGATGATGTCATTGCTCTCTTCGCTTGTCGTCTTTTTTTAGACGAAATGACAATAGACAAACTATAGCCAAAGCGAAGTTAGTCTAAAGTGGTCGCCGGACTCTTAAAGAGAGTGGTCTTTACATCCTTACTGCACTTAGCGAAACGACGACGAGCAAGCATGTTGCTCCTGGTGGCGAGAGCCCTCCGCTCACGCTCAATATCAACATCGTCCTGGAGCCGATCCGACATAACAAATGTCCTAAATATTTGAACTGCTTCACCATCCTGACTGCTGTTCCATTCAAATATACTTTGGGCACCCTACCTGGACTCCGACCAGACGCGAACACCATCATTTCAGTCTTAGAAACATTATATTTTAACCCAAGAGTATTAACATGATGCTCACAGATTGAAAGCAGCTTCCTCAACCCTTTGATCGAGGGACTGAGGAGCACCATATCGTCAGCATAACTCAAATTGTTTAATTGTTTAATGACCACTACACACATTGCACACTGCTCATGGCCCGGCCGATCGCAGAAGGACGGAAAAATTACAAGAGGGGTTGATTTATTATTATCCAGATAAAATCCCAAATATCATTCAATGGTGGCTTAAGCCACCAACTCATAATAATTGCAAGTCAAAGTTTTTTTTAGTTTTGTCACTGACTAACTCACTGACAGATCATAATTTCTATGGGAGTTGCAAATAATTTAGAACCTCTTAATTTTGTATACAACTAGTGTTTGGCTTATATTGCACGGAAAAAAAAAATATACCGCAATTATAGTCTAGTTTTCTAGTTATGAAAACGGCATAAATAAGTTTTGTTAACCCTAATGCTGATAATTATGTGATTACACAGTTAAGTTGACAGTTCAAACTAATTCTACGGCATTTCTGGCTGACGCAAACTTAAGTAGTTACATTTTGCAGTTCATATAAATACTTGCATTGTATATTATAAATGTATAACTATTATAAAATTTACGCGACCTATAGAAGAGGACAAACGTCGGCCGCGAGGTCTACGCCTCACTTCGCTACTAGTGCTTCGCTGTTTCCGTTTAATTTTCAGTAGTAATTGACACAATGTGTATTTATTAATTACTAGTTGTTTCCCGCGCTTTTATTTAATAAATAGTATCAATAAACCTTCCCCGTAAAATACTATATCTAGTTATCAACTTTCATCTAGATCCGATCAGACGTGAAAAAGCTTACAAACAGACAGACAAACAGTCACTTTCAATTATATTTATAATATTATGTAGTATGGATGCCATTGAGATTTCTTTGTAATGTTTGCAGTTCGCATTCAAATAAATATACATCATAGCTAAAATCATAATAATAAGCATAATAATAATAAGCATAATAATAATAAGCATAATAATAATAAGCATAATATCACTCCGCGACTTCGTTCGCGTTTATTATTTATTTCTATATATAGGTATATGTGAGCTATCCTATCTGTTAAGTTACTCGTAGATCGAGCTGCACACGGTTAGCAAATTTTGAAGAAATCGATAATTTTGAAGAAATTTTAGATTGAAATCGGTTAAGTAGTTTAGGAGTCTATAGCGGACAAACAACGTGACACGTAATTTATATATATTAAAAAGAAAGATTTATCACATCATATTTACCTCCCTACATTTTATAGGTCGGTTCAAGTTTTTTGAATGAAGGGCAAAACCAAAGAAGAATTAAGTAAATCTTTATTTTATAAAAACGTTGATATTTGAGTAAATACCTAATCCAAAATTAATAACCTCGATGCGATCCCATGAGGGCTATTTCCAAAGTACTTACTCCATTCTTTTGTTTAAAAAAGATAAAAGTTTCATACATTTGGTCGCAAAACGCGAGCTAACAAAATTATTGAAAAAAAAAAACATCAAACACAAACTAAAACGTTTTTCCTTATAAAGAACTATACGTAGACGAGAGCATCCTCATTTGTATCGCGACCGCTCTCACTGCGGCTGCACAAGTAGGTACATAAACTTGAACTGGCTTGATTATACTCGTACATGACACGCGGCACTAGCCGATAACTACAAATAAGCTGTTTTGGGTCGCTGCACGCGCAGCGATGTGCGTTATACTCGTATCATTGTTACTTTAAATATTTATATTTAGGCATAATATGCCATATTTAAGCTAATTGGGGGTGAGAACTGTTTGTCCTAGACTCCTAGACAAACGTATTAGTTTTTAAAGGCATGTTTACGTTTAAACTGTAATTTTATATAAAAGTTTATAAATAAATCAATAAGTAAATAAAAAACATAAAATACGCACTAATTGTTCACACATAATTATGAACATTGGCGCGTGCCGTAAGCGCTGGGATCGAACTCGCGCCCTCTGGCTTGGAGGCGGGCCTTGTCCAACTAGGCTATCATCGCAAATAGACTTATTTTCGAAAAACTAGTTCTCATAACATTTTGTTATGACAGCGCCACCTATGAGGAAGGTCTAATACTATTGTAACCAAAAGGCTAGCCAGAAAAGGGTTCAACTACTTTCACGGGTTCCGTTTTAGAAAACACGGCTTTTGCAATATTTGAATTAGTTCCACAGTTATCAGCAAGAGGGCTGTCGAAAATTCTGAGAAACTGCGGAGGGCGCCAAATTTCAAAAGTGCAAGATTTCTCCCATATTAAACACCACTCTGCTCCATAAAATGATGAATACTCTTTGAAGTTAAAAATTCTCAGAATTTAAATTGGCGAAATGTGCGTACCTACCTCATCAGCTACTTTCAAGCTACCGATGGACACAAACACACTAAGGACCATGTTCAGTTCACCGAATTTTAATTCGGCGATTATTTATTTAACTGTCTACTGTTGATATTAACTTATTGCAGAGCTGTCAAAAACAGCCGGTTAAAATTTAATCATTCGTTTGAGGTTTGGTGAGCTAATGCTGATTTTTTCTAGACTCTGAGCCCTCACTTGGCATGGTCAATAGTTAAAAGGTACCTAAGTATACTGAGATCTTTGGACCGTATAACAGAGCGTGGTAAGAATGATAATCGTGCGCCCTTGGCTCGAGTAAGTTGAGTAGGTAAATTAATAGTGGAATGAAATAATAAACAACATTAGAGTATACAGCAAACGTGTTTATTTATTATAGAGTGTTTAATTGTAAAATAGTTTAGAAAGTCAGTTGTGGGGCGCAGTGCACAGCTATAAGAAAAAAAAACTGAAACATTTGGCAATGACATTAGCCTTCAGTCAGAGATCTGATTGAAGGCTATAACAATCTTCATAAGACAATTTTTTCCATGCAAACCTGCCCATTCGAGAATCCACCTCATACCTAAACCTAAGAATAAAATGAATATTCAATATTCTTAACGAGTGCAAGAATTGCGACGGTATTAAATGAATAATGAATACCCTACCTTATTGTTAGATTAATAAAATGAATATCGGGTTGAGTTGTGAATGGAATGCAAATGAATGCGATTGAATTTTCACGTTTTACGTAATACGTTATCTACGTTCACATTTGACTTATTGGGCAGCTGTCAAAAAGTCGGTTAAAAATTAATCGTTTGTTAAAGTTTTGGTGAACTTTGGCCTAAAGTGAATTTTCCTTCATTAGTAAAAAACATTTCAAAAATTTGCTTGATCTGAAATTAGTATTTCAATGAGTGTGCTATCAAAATAGGTCGAGGGCTCCAATTTGTAGGGTTGATATTAATTTTAACCTGAGGTGCTTGCCAACTTAAACTGACCCACAATGCGCCTAACAACTAAGTTTAGATTCGAGTGCACATTTTACAGAAATTCGTTTCGAAAGCTCGTTGGAAGTTTTTTACAGTAACAATAAAAAGGTTTAAAAGTTTAAAAAAAATATTTTGGAAAACCTGCATCAACCTGAACTTAATTATTTAAAACAAGAAAGTAAAAGAAATATTTCCCTTATTAATTAACGTTGTCTTGCCTCAGAATAGTTTTACAGTAAGTATTTTATCTTTTACGATGGAGTTCAAGAAAAGATCACTGTAATTTAACTATTTTAAAGATTTACAACGTTCATTAGTATGAGGGGAAGTAAGAAGCTATTTTTAGAATAATTGTTGCTTTCGTTGGTTGTGATATTCAATTTCAACTATAATTAAGGTTTTTATTAATATATTTAATAATAACCTGTTTGAGTTAATAAATGTATGTGAATAATAATCCCTAACAGAACATAACTAGGATTGTGGACGTGTCCACGGGACGCCCGAACGTTATGTGTGTAAGTAGATCAATATGAAATACGCCATCTAGTTTCAATTCTACGAACTAAATAATAGTGTTATTTATAATTATCCATATAAACAGATTAATAATGTATTATTATTAATAATATAAAATTACAATGAAAAAATTAATGTGCACGCGAATCGGACTTTTTTACATGGTTATACATTGTTTAAAAAAGAATCACAAAATAACAGCCAGATTTCAGACAAATGCCTAATATATGCTAGATAAAGGTTCCAAAATTGTTCAGTCATAATTTATAAGAAATCGTTTTTGAGATAATTTAACGGTGAAATATTAAATGTAAGATGAAACTAACAGGCTCTTTTACTGTATACAGTACGGGCGTTTCTCAGCCAATTTAGAAACAAAAGTTTAATCAGTTTTCGATTACTTGCAATTTTGATAGGCTTGACCTGACTTAGCAAACTGTGAGCGCTTTGCTTCAATGATGCATAGCAAACAAAACGAATCGGCTGCTCGCTGAATGAGTTAGCAAGCGACACGTTGCAAGCTGTGTACAGTACGAGCTGTTCGGGTTTAGACTTCATTTAAAATGTTTAGGCTGGCTAATTGGAGACAAACAACCAGCCGGGCACTGTTTGCTTAGTTAGGACGAAGCCTTATCTGTTCTCAATCTGCCTGTCTTTGAGACGAAACAATTAAAAACAAATCAACGAGAGAAAAAAAATTATGTGCAATTATTAATAGTATACTTAATGTTTATGTTATTGATAAACCTAATAAAAGGATAGGTAAGTACACCGTGGTTATTAATTTTCATAGCATATGAAATAAGAAGGTAATGAATTTGATTTTGTTTCTTTACAACACAAGTAACCACTAAACTATTTATTAATGTATATAGATAGGTACAATGCAAAACATTTGGTTACATTTTAGGTCATTTTGGCACCCACTAACAATTAAACTCCAACTCTACATCACAACATGTTTCAAAAACTCTTTCTTACTTTAAAATAAAGCTTACTAAAAAATAAGCCCATCGAGGTGCAAATGCTTTGAAATTTCATACCAGAGAAATACACTTACTAAACATTATTTATGTATTATAGAGCATACGTACGAACCTACAACTTGTTTAATTTGTGTGGGGTTAGTTGAGAAAGTGCACAATGTTGTAAATAAATAATTAAAAATTCTAAGTATGTATAGCTGAGTTTGAAAATTAAACGAAAATACTGTTTAATCATAGCTAAAAAAAACATTTTTTTTAATTTCGAGAGAAATAGAGTGGAAATAAGTAAATGTAATTAATGGAACTTTCAAACACTTTTCAAACTAAAATAAATTCATTTTTGTTCTTAAATAAAAATAAAATTTTTTATCCCAATAATTATTTCTAATTTAGGATTTGCAATGCTACTTAACATCACGCACGGTCTCGCCTCACTCCACACCTACTATATTATATTGTTACAATTATTACCTAAACAGCAAGCTGTGAAAGAAGAAGAACAAATCCCGACCAGGCATCCGAAATGGCTTTCAATTCCTTACAATAATCATCAAAAAAAACAACTACTTTTACTGCAAAAGTATTAAATGCAACATACGTCAAAAATGTTAAAAATTCAATTGTTTTATAAGGTACCGTAGAACGAGGTGAAACATACGTAGAAGAAAATGATTAATAATGTCTACTATCACCATGCGTTCCATGAAAACACAGCAACATCGGGCGGGCATAGGGAGGGGTTAATCTAAAACATCACCCTCTCCCTCAAACATCATAAATAAAAGATTCATAATTTATAATTAAAACGTTTACGACTGAAGGACAAAGTTTCCATTGTCATGAAATCATCTTTTATAGTTAATAGAGATGTAATCAAAAACTTATAATCCATTGCGTAAATAAAGATAATATTTTTGACACTTAACGTTTTTCATAATCGAACGTTTCATTTATCATTTTCAAGATTTTTTAAATGTATTTTTTATAATAAATATTTGAATGTTAACCAACTTCGTCCTACGGCACCGTTAACATTTATTTTCTACCCACTTTCCTAATCCGACAGTTTTATTCTTTATTTTTAAATTACAATAGTAAAATAAAATTTCATTATTTTTATTATAAGTAAGTACCCAATGTTTTTTTTATCATAAATTTCATCTCTCTCGTCTTAGCATACACGTTTAAAGCCATCTTTTATTCTCAAATTCCAAATTATCAATCGTTCTATCTAATTATGTCTTAGATTTGCAACCATCTTTTAAAGATGCGGTTGAAAAGAGATCGCAATTGCAGAGTACTCAGCGGGACAGCCTGGTGTTTCGTACACCCTAAAGAATAGGGCTGACACATTCATAAAAACGCGGTTCGATGATGCTGCAACCCTACATTTCCGCGCCGAGCCCGGATCTCATGCACTTTGAGACGTTTTCTCGCTCTGTTCTTGAGGTCACTTCGCGACAGAAAGACGCTACAATCTTTCCGTCTGTGTCACGCTCGGTGTCAGTTTATGTGACGAGTCAACACGTGACCTTTTTTGCTTCATGTAAGCGCTTTGACTGTTAATACTTTTGGGAAGCTACGCGCACTGAACACTGGCTGCATGGACACGCAACGCTGCCGCTGCGTAACACAGCACTTGCGCTCACTATCTAACCGCACCATAAAATAAACTAACAAAATTAATCAACCGTAAAAAATGGAAGACAGTTACAAATTATTTGACAATGTTGCACTGTCGTGTATTGTACTGTGTGACGAGTCGACGATAGCCATTTCAAAAGGACCTTGAGTTGAGTTCGTGTGATATGTGATCGTAGGTAAAGACAGAAGGGAAGAATAGCAGTTCATAGTTCTATCACGCACCTACAACATTGATGACACACAGAATATTTAGATTATTATAATTATCGGTTATTTCACAGCTGTTCTGTCACTTTCGTTTTGTCTAAACTGGTTTCACAGCTGTAAGTGGGTTGTCATAGGGACAGCGTGGATCTGTGCCCTAGGCCCTATTCTAGCGTGTAAGATATTACGTCAGTCACTATCACTCTCATGACCTTACTAACGAACGAGACAGTGACGGAGCGATATTGCTTGCGCGAGAATAGGAACTGACGGTCGACCCGCCGGCGCCGCCCGGAGATACACAGAGTTTAACTTCGTTAGACAGAGACGCGTATTGCTACGGATTTGGAACAACGTTGCATACTAACTATCTGTAATCCCTCAGTTACGTAGTTAGCTCCAACACCGTGTGGGCTATGTTTGAAATAGCAGTGAAATCGGCCTTAAGTTTTTTCACTATTTATCTCAGCTTGATGAATGATGACACTCCAATAAAATATCATTGTACCACACTTTCTGAACTATTATTATGTATAGTGTGTTATGTGAACAGGTTCTTTAGTGACAAAACAGCTGCTTTTCATTATTTTTAACGGTAAACATATTTCCGACTACAAATTACGACGCCAGTTGGGTTTATTCCGAAAACGACTAATTCTAAAACCATTGTCCATAAAGATGATTTTTAAACGTGCTTTGATATAGTGCTCTTATCTGAGACTTCAGCTCCAAAGTCAGAGCGTATTTTTTATACCCGCAACCAGACTTCACACCCAGTCTCTTCGGAATACCCCAACTTGTGCATTCACACCGAAAGACAATAATATCATTATTATTTTTAAACCATACATACATTAAACATAATCTGCCCGACTTGTCTTTGATTTGCCATGTGCATACCTATCTCCAAACAAAACGATTCTTTTTTTATTCACCTGCCCACCTTTCCACGGATGTAAATCTGAGTGTTATCATAAATTCGACATTCTATTAAAGAAAATCTATCTACGTCGTATAGGTATTACGTCCTGATTCAATGGACTGACTGCCTCGATAGGTAATCCGTGATAGATTTACCATGAGTACGTAATTTCAGATATTATATTTTTAATAGAATATTTGATTAACCGAACGCCTGCAAAGTTACAAATGTGAATCCTGAAGATAGGTTCAGTGGTGAAAAAAGAATCGTTGGCAGATAGCTGCAAGATCCATCAGCCTGATTACTCTAGCTGTCTCGTGATCTAACCATCCTGCTCACGCGAGTTTGAGACAGCGACTGCGAACGACAGCTAACGTAATAATGCTGGACGGCATAGCATGTGGCAGTACAAGTTTAGAGGAACTCGTGGTAGAAAGCGTTGCTGGTGCAGTTGCCGTTGTCGTTGGGCGAGTCAGGGTGCTCCTGGGGCTCCACGCCGTTGGTGCGCATCTCATCACGAATCTACGGAAAAATAAGGACATTCTTTAATTACAATGAAGATGAAAAAATGTTTTACAACATTATCGAGTTAACAATTACAAGAATACGTTCGGTTTTGGCCTTCTGCTAAGTATTAAATACCTGTTTTAGAAGACCCTTTGTTATTTCAAATCTATGCTCTATGAAAAAAATGCTTACTTAATTGCTATTATAAGACTTTAAACAAATATACATAATAATATATAAGCTGTATTTAAATCTAAATGAGAACGTATGTTGTTTGGAGATGTATGTGAATGTGTGTATGTGTGATGCACAGTATAATTGGGTAAGAAATATAATAATATTTCAATGTATAATGTGTATTTCAATATACACATTAAATGTATAATTATAACATGTGTATGTCGCAGCCAACTATAGCTTAATTCGTGTCCAATTAACAACCTAGCCTTTCTACTAAACGTTGCCGTTCAACTAGCTTCCTGATGATATTCAGCCATTCAATCAAACGGCTAGCCAAAATGATTCGGATCGACAACGTTGACTATTTGCCTAGCCCAGTCATTAAAGTCTCAGGTTTCGGATTATAACTAAAAAAAACCACGAAGGCTAAGCGAAGGTAATAACCTAATCAATCCAAGTCGGATTTGCTCTGATGATGGTAAACATAAACGGTTTTCAAAATGTATGTTGTTGTCACTGAAATTAAATAGATTATGTCTGTAAAATCACAGAAAAGTTTAGTAGAAGCAAACCTAATTGCAAAAAAAATGACGTAAAATTTCAAACAAATATACACACATACGGATACAAATATAAGAGGTAAAGCAAAGAAACAGCTTAAAAAAACAGGTCTGGTCTAAAACACATTCAATAAAAAAAACTCAGCACTTTTACATACATACATACATCTGAATAAATCGGCAAATTCTCACTGACCACCAAGCAGAAGAGTGCAAACATTACTATGTTCCGATATGAAAAGGTCCAGTAAACTAAGGCGTAGAGATCTAATATCTTGGGATAACGATATACTTAGTGCGGTGCTATGAAAAGATTTGAAGGGTGTCCAAATGTTGTTTAGCTTTGTACGAGAAAACGCTGTACTGTATGTAAAAGGTAAGTATTCAGACGAGCGGTTAGTAATCTAGCCACTTCAGTAGTTTGAAGAAAACAGTGTATATCTTTTTGTAAGTATTATGATTTTGTATTAGTATTATTAGTGTTTTATCTTTTTCTCTCTTTTATATTTCTGAATTCGATCGAAACAGACAAAACACTGTCTAACTATTTCTACACAACGCTTATTGCTAAGGCAGCGAGTGTCTTTAAATGTCGGACAAATTGTAGGATATCATTATACTCATCATTATTACCAACTCTTATTATGAACCAACAACAAAAACGCGAAAAAACGCAGCTGTCCCATAACTTCATTGCAGTGATTGTTCTAGGACTTTCAGTGCAAAGATAGGCTACATAAGCCATGTGAGAGCACACCATCAAGGCTCAACAATTTACCTAGCAGAAGCAATAGTCGCCGTGGCCGGAATCGGCTAGGAAGACATCACATCATCACATCAAGCGCCAACATTTATGCAACAGCTGATTTTGTTTTCACGATCTCAGAGATGATACAATGATAAAAGTTGGTCATTATGATGAGTACATTGATATCCTAGAATATGCTCGTCGTTTAAAAATACACCCTAAGCATTGTAATACGGTATTGTAAATATCGCAGGTCGATCTGGACGCCCATTCACCCCGGTCTTGTGCCAGTCTACACAAGACCGGGATGAATGGCGCATAAGAAGAAGTTTCCACTTGGCAGTGGGTGATTACGGGCTGGTAATAATGATGATGATGATGAATGTTCTCACCTTCTCCACCTGGCGCATAACTCTCAGCATGTTGAGTCCAGCCAAGTTCTTCAGCTCCTGGACGCTCCACTGGCCGCTGCGCAGGAGTTCAGCGAACAATTCTGGGTACTTGGATACGTCTTCTAAGCCTCGGGCCACCCTGGAGATTTAATGAAAACAGGTTAACATTCGAACTGATCCAAAATTATGGGTCATGGGACTAACTTACTTTGTTTAAAAGACAGGACAACCGAACGGACAGAAGAGACGTGGTACTAATCCTGAGAAACAGACTTATCCAAAAAAAGAGCAGGGTGCATTTTTTTGTCTACATGTAAGCACAGAACTTAGCGAGTTGTTTGGCTAACTGATGTAGAGAAAAATACTCTTTAATATCTTCATGAATCAGCTTAGAAGATTTTATTATTTATATAGATGGAGAGAACAAACGACAAAAGGGCCCGTGCTTACCTCGGTCAGCGAATTAGCATTGCTATTTAGCGAGGTAACGTTGCCAGCCTTTTGGGTACTTTACCCGCGGATACTGACTTGAGCTCTGTTTATTATTTGTAATTTGTTACTTTAGCATGTCTGATGATGGCCGGATTACAGGTAATATTGACGCTATTGTCGAGCTACGAGTAGTATTGCAGTAAACAAATGGCCCGTCTAGAAGCACCCTAAGTCAGACAACTATTAAGCTTCTTGCCTCAGGTGCAGTTTCGGCCATCGGCTCACACTCTATATGCTTAAGGCCTAAGCAAACAAGCCTTTGCAAATATTGCTTGCAAATATCACACACTGCAGATACAACCTTCTACATGTATATCTGAATCAGTAGGGACAGATCGACTAAAACTATAGTTTTACTCTCACGCGTCTTCGAGTAATCCGTGAACAGAGCGCAACTGAGTTAACCGAATTTATGGATAAAATAAAAAAAGGAAATATGACTAAATAACAAACATGTGTACACTGTACATTATAAACATGGGTTTATATTGACCATTTAGTACCGGTATAAATTTGAATTATAAAATGTTTTTAGCTAATGGATATAGAATCACTAGAACACAACAATAAAAGCAGTCTTATTAAAACTGCTGAAATTCACGGAATGGATCGAAAATATTGGAATTTCACGCTTCGATTTTCAACAGCCCGCGTTGCAAATTCTACGTTATCACAAATAATACAATATTACTGTTCGGTTTTAAATTCCAGCTTATTTTAACGTTTATATTTTTAAGCTTTGTTCATTAACAATTATTACGCTGCAGATTTATGTGCCTCTATATTTTGAAATATTCACTAGTATTTCTCCGAGGCATCTGTTGATGTAAATGAAATAATCTTTTAAAATTTAATGAAAATTCCGGCCGAAAATGGCGAAAAAATCACTTTTGTTGTATGGGAGCCCCTTAAATATTTATTTTATTCTGATTTTTAGTGTTTGTTTTAGTAAAAGCTGTGCTTAGTTTGCGGTCAGGCGACCGTGTGGGAAAAGTGTCCCGAATTTATTTATTTATTTAATTAAACTCTTACTTTTTAAACCTAAATCAACAAGTGGGCCGGATAAAATGCTGTTACAAATTGCGACATCAGTGATTTCCTCCCCTTTAAACCACAATCTTTAAATCTAAATGTATCGTTACGTACACACTTCACCAAAATATGTTTAGTGTCTTCAACAACGCCACACACATTGCTAAGAGGGGCAATGCAGCTAAGCTCAGCCGATGCTTAACTGAACCGTTGATGTTCCGTTTGCCATTAAAAAATCGGATGAGGAACGGCTCAGTATCACTAATATCTCACAAACGTACCAGCTAGACTACCGGTGACACGTTCGTGAAACGTTAGTGATACTGAGCTGTTCCCCGTCCGATTTTTGAATAACAAACGCGACATCAACGGTTCAGTTATCGGCTGAGCTTCGCTGAATTGCCCCCCGTTGTTCGTTTTTTTGTTACACTTTCACGCCGCTGATCATAGTCATAGTCCCCGGAGTCTAATTTATGGTATAAAAAAAAAAAAACAGAAAACTGACCGGACGGAGTTAGGATTCGGATGAATTAGATATGGTACGGCTACATTAGCGGCCTTCGGCGATAATTCGGACTATCGCTACAAGTGTCACTGAGTTTGTCACTCGGTGAGGTATCGGGCGAATTATTGCCCACGCCAATTCCGCAGATGGCAACGAGTTGACCGCTAATGTAGACAAGAAAATCGCCGATAAACGACAACGATGATTTTAGTGTGACAACAAGACGCGATTTATCGCGCGCTAATGTACCTGCAGAAAATGTAAATAGTTTTTGTAACCGTATAGTTAGGTAGGATAATACACAGTAAATTATTTTTATTTAGAGAAATTGTTTTTTAATATTATTGTACCTACCTGTGTACACCGTCAAAATCAGCGCCAATGCCGACGTAATCAGCTCCTACCATCTTCTTAATGTAGTGGAAATGTTCTGGAATAAAACAAAAAATGTTATTTACGGACTTAATACGAGTAAGTATACAAAATAGGTATATAACATTTGGATTTAAGTGAATCACGGCGTCCGCCATGTGCCATGTTCATTGCAATGTCGATCTAATTGATATGTCGAGTATTTGAACTACTCAATACAATACAAATGTTGGATGTTGCGAGACAAGACACACAAGCCTAAGGCTAGGTCCCGACTAAGCCAACTGAGAGCGGCTGACTCTGAGTCGCGTATTGGGCAACCTCAATCTTGAGTAAGTGGTAAACTGTAGCAAACAAAATGCACATCGGCCAGTCCACGAAGGAGTCAGTAAGCGATACGCGCAAACATTCAGACGATCACAGTTAGCTTAGTTAGGACAAAGCCTAGTAAATTTCAGACTTTAGGAGTTTAGAGTTTAGAGTACACCGCTCGCGTTACGTGGCAGTGCGCGAGACGAGCCAGCAGGCCTAGCGTGCGCCGCGCGACAAAGGTATGTCGACTCTTTTTATCGAGACAGACGAATGTTTACCACATAGCTTTGTCACGTTCTCACACGACAAAAAGTGACGAGAAGAACTTTGTCACGTGCGTAACTACCACCGTATCTGCCGTATCAATTATACAACGTGCGTAAGCTAAAATTGTATACATATATATACTTATTTAATATTTCTTTTTATTTAGCCTTTATTTAATTCCTGAAACATTTATCAAGTACATTTCGACTTATCTTTAATTTTTGTAACTAATCTTAATTAAATTTTTCTACTAATTTCCATGTATTTGCTTTTTATATATGTATATATTATGTGCATCAGGAACCCTCTCCGGTGAAGGCCTCCTCCAAGGCCTGCCATCTCTCTCTGTCCCTTGCTATTTGAATCCATTGCGGACCTGCAATTTTTTGATTTCATGATGATGATAAATAATATACGTATATATGTACATATTATTTTTACGCTACGCCACTGCTAGGGCTGCCGGTCTCCCGCGCGGAGAGGCGTTATAACTGTGCACGTAATGTACCGCGCGTGATTTACATTTTGAGACAGAAACTAAAATTCAGACTAGACATATTATAAAATCGAAAGTAACCCAGAGTGCCTTTCTGTTTGTAGACTTTACACGGTGAAACGGCTAAACGGATCTTGACCAAATTCAAAAATTAATTACAGTATTTCATGAGAAATATTTTTTGGAGACCATTTTCTGAATAAAGCGAACAAAGTCGCAGGTAACAGCTAGTAAATTGTATCGGGCATTCTAGGACATAATTTTACTCATCATTTATTTAAAAAGCGATGACAGCCTAGTTGGAGAAGGCCTGCCTCTCAAGCCAGAGGGATCGGGTTCAAACCCAGCCGACGGCACGCATCTATTTTTTCATTGTGTGAACATATGTGCGTATTGTATATCATCTGCTACATGACTGGAGCCCGGTGTATCGCGACAGGCTCGCCCCCTGTCACATTTGGGACTGAATATCGTCCGGCAAAGTGTGGGTGTTGTATTGCACCTCTGCCAGTCCTCTCGGGGGAAAGGCGTGACGATATGTTATGTTATCATTTATATTTATCATAGTATGACCAACTTTTACTATGGGACCAACCAAGGAATCGAGAGAAAAATCAACTGCTCCCTAAGTACAATTTCTAGACAATCAATAAACTTTTTGAATGAAAAAGCTGACTCTTCATTTGATTTCAGGGTTGGCTTGACTTCATAGTAAAAGTTGGCCGTAATATCTGAATTCCGAAAGCTCTGTATTCTAAGGACGTAATGTTCGTCGTCGTTTAAAAGAAAAACCCGTTTACACAAAATCCAGTACAACGTTAAAAAAACGCTTCTCACAACGTCGAGATTCGCAGAGCTGTGTAATTCAATTAATTTCCGTGAATATGAAATGAACGCGAAAGAGAACGACAGGTTGACAGCCATCTGACAGCTGTCACACGGTGAACATTTTCGAGGCTAAACTTGTCTCTGCCATCAGAGATTCGGGGCCGAACTTCGACGGAGACAGTTCCTAACTACGAACGTAAAACTATGAAACTCCGCCATGATTGATAAAGTTCAGTAACTATTGAACCAGAAACGGGTTTTCGATGGTATCCTATCGTACAATGAAATTGAGTTAATTTTATCTCTAACCGCAGCTTTGCCAGCGGGAATAGAATTTATCTTATTGGCACAGAACTCCAAAGTGAATGAATCTAGCAGTAATTGCTATTAGCCACGCTCAAACGAGCCGTCGATCAGTGTCGTTCACTCGGGCGCATTCCACGAATTAAGTGCCGCGAGGGCGGGTGTGTGAATGCGGTTGGTATTGACAGCCACATAATTAGACTCGCGAGTGAGCCGTAATGTACTGAGCAGTAGAGTTTTATCTGAATTATTTACTAATTGAGACATCAAGTACTATCCGTCTATCGTATCTATGATTTGACAGTTACGTTATGTTTTAAACTACATCTGTGATTTTAGGTAAAAGTGTTAAGAAAATTTAGTAAAACAAAAGTTAACAACTACAAAAAAAACTAAAATCTACTCGTACATTAAGCACAGTTTGACACTTGTTAGAGTTATCAGATCCAATCTTAACTTAGCACGCTCTGACCGCTAAAAAAACAAGTGACGTGTACAGTGTACTCGATATTTGATTGTTTAACAGCGAAGTGACAAAGTGAAATCGATTGTTAACGTCGATTGCGGACAGAGAGTTACCCCCAGTCGGTTTTGTACGTGAAATCCGCGGAATCCAATAAAGGTTGGCTGCCACTGGCGGCTTCAGTGATTGACATGCAATTCAGCGTTCCTATTCTACTGACTGTTGTCAGTAGGATAGTACTGACTTTGTCTAACAAGCTATTTTTGCTAAGCCAAAAAAGATTGCATTAAAATGAGCGAGTAGGTGTAAGTCAAGTGGGTGTAGGTCTGTAAAAAATCGCACTTGAACTATTTATATCTATACTAGCTGTTTCCCACGACTTCATTCGCGTTCATTAAAAAAACAGGATCCAAAAATCTTTCTCGTGATATACTGTATTAGCCGTGAAAAGCCTGCAACCAGACAGACAGATGGAGCTACTCTCGATTTTACGACATTAGTATGAATACTCTGCATACTCTGACATAAACAACGAAAGCGATATAAATGACAGCACAGTTAAACCCGTCTCTAGTTAAAATGTAACTGAAGCATAGAATATTCTACAACCTACACCATGGCCATAGCAACACATAGCATAGATATAGGCTATTACAAAGCCCCTGGGTCTCGTATTGAAATATCCAAATAGTTGGGCAACTAGATAGAATATTAATCCGGTACGTAAACAAGGCCGGGTCGGTAGATTGTCCAACTTGAGACCGATGTAAAACTTTCCAAGGACCCAATTCTCAACAGTCGTTAAATTAAACCAACTAACGCCGACTAAGGATACTGTTCGCTGAAACTTGACATGGGGATTACATTTTAAGCAAATGTTTTTGACAAATCCATATTTTGGATTAAAATATCGATCAACAACTGGTTACTAACGGTTTAATAAATAACTCGACATGGTCTCAAGTTAAACGTCGTATGGAAAAGGTTGAGCATGTTCTGTTTTGTTAATCTGGTCAATAATTCTGTCGACTACGGTCCAGGCGGCCGCGGCCCCACTGCCGGCGGTCTAGAGATCTGAATTTCAAGTTCTGCGTTCTGCGTTCACTGCACAATGCAGCTGCTGTTACGAGTGAGACACAAGAAGGATAAGCGTTGTCACATATTTAATTTAATTTTTATTTTGAAACGATTGGGTTAGAATTGGGGCCCAGTTGTTCTGCTGAATATTTATTGAAAGCTCAATATTTGGTGGAATTGACCGCATAAATACGAAGGGCCTAACCCTTGAGACAAGGAATAGGTACATAGAAGCATGGCTGCTACTGCCCATACTAAACCTCGCGCGCTGCGACAAAATAGTACAACTTTTACTGTCATACGACTACGTAACAGGTTTCCTAACTTCCAGCTTCCTACTTTGCGATCTGCGACAATATTTTTCCAACAATTTTTTGTTGTGCGACAACGTGACGAGACCGAGTACACACGCTCGACTTGATAAAAAGTCAATAAATTATGGCGCCACACATTACACAAATTGCGATGAGCAAGTATGTCTAAACAGATGTTTATGTACCACCTACAAGTTAGTCAACGTTTTAAACGTTAGCTGGAGAGGGCTGTACATGAAATATTTCTAGCCCCTTAAGCTATTTAATTTTAGTCCGTTTTTTTGAAGCACGGAGAATGTTGGTATGACTCATGGTTAATGTCCGGTGTCAACTTATGTGACGTGATAAATGAAACTTACTCATATAAGCGTCATATGAAGTTAAATTAAATTGTAATTTTTCTATTATTTTACTGAGTGCGATTATGATTAGTTTCTTGCCAAACAACTTTACAGATGCCATGTAATTTAATTTTTATATTTTATCGTTAATCGTAAATTTTGTCGTTATCTTTCTTTAGTTAGACGCAAACACCACACACGGTGACGACATAAGACGGCACTGTACACAAGACACTCAGTGTAGGTACTACCAAAGTACCTTACGTACATCGAGTGTCCACGCTGCAGCCACCCCCGCGACATTTAGTTCAGATGAAATGGCGGTGTCGCTCGACATTGGTGTCGAGAGTCAGTCGCAGTGTCGTCGTGTACATTAACCATTAGCTTGTTTGTGACCATTCATTAAAATAAAATATTATCAACCTGTTATTAATAGATGTTAAATACTATGTCAATTATATAATTACTAGCTGTTACCCGCAACTTTGTTCGCGTTTATTTAGAAAATAGTATCCAAAAACCTTCCTCGTGAAATGCTGTAATTAATTATCAAATTTCATCAAGGTCAGTTCAGACGTTTAACCGTGGAAAGCCTACAAACAAACAAACAGGCAAACAGCCAGTGTTACTTTCGATTTTATAATAAGGAAATATAAAGATAATACGTTTTTCTATTAATGTGACTTTATTTGATCACTCTACAATAGTAATTTTATAAAAATAATTTTATGAGTTACTTTGTGTCGCTGTTAGTGTAGGTAAGCGTGTGGCTCTGTGTACACAAGTGTACACAATACGAGCGCCTCACAGTGCACTGTGGCGTTTGTCAAGTAATTCAAACAGCGTAAAACTTTTCCTAGCCCCAGGGAGATAGGCGCTATCTAACAAAAACTAGACATAGCACCTACATTGAAGACCGCTCTGTTATGTTGACGCTTCTGTCCCTCTACGAAATGAAAAGTCGCGGAACTAGCTTGTCAGACACAAGCTAGTTGCACAATGAAACTTTACCCTTATTTTCATTTTGCAAATGTTTCTGCATGTTTCTTTTTTAATAAAAAATAAGTACAAACGTACAACAATACTTGTTTGCTTAAATCTAAAGTAGCCTTTAAGAGATTATGCGTAAATTACCAATAATCCCGTATAACTAGATCGTGATAAATTATTTGACTTAAATAATATGATGTTTTGAGGTTAACAATTATTTAGAAGACAAAGATGTCTGGAGCCTTCCACTTCCGCCAAGTAAGTCACTTAAGTAGCCACTGGTACGTAGAAATTACCTAGACGTAAGCAGAAAATTGTAAGACAGTAATTTTTATATTAAAAGAAATGAAAAATGCTTATCAGTTCTTCTGAGTAGCGGCTCTTTTTCCGAAAAGGCGGTCGAGTCTATTAAAACACTTTGGCTTTTATAAGTGTATCTTTGATACCCGATTGAATAAAAACATTTTGACTCAGACTTTGATATTTTCATAAAAATAATTAGATCTTTACATAATTATTTACAATCTGAACAACTCACGGACTGCATGCGTTCCGCATCCATACTTAAAATACTAGTTTGTACTAATTCCAAAATATGTGTTTATGTTTTGAATAAGTACGACAATCTATAAGCGTTCACAAGGTAGTAAACAATAAAAAAATCGCCAACGTGATTAAACGCTCGTGCAGAATGCCGACGTCTCTAATTTAGCGTACCTACGGCTACGGTAGCATCCATTTTCACAGACAGACATTGTTACAAAGAACGGCCAATCCGCTGCTTCATTTCAGTGACATGCAATCTAGCACTACAAATATGAAACGTTTTCAGGTTTGACGTAGTTTAGGTACTAGTACAGCATTATTATTTTACTATCATCAAATTTAAAACATATTTCTTCTTTATTCTAACGATTTTTACGTAGATTAAAAAAAAAACGAGGTCTGCGCTAGTAAGTTTTTACCTCTAATAAGTACCTACTAACTATATATTTAGAGTATTAATGAAAAGTTTTGATTTTTAAGTTTTTTCTTTCTTTAAATGTTTTGCTGGTAACTACCCTACTTACAGCTTAAATAAGAACTCAGTACAAAAAAAAATATTTAAAGGTAACAACACTTCGGCTCCTTGTATGTAGCCACGCGCGTAGTGACGCGCGTGAACCTCTGACACACCGAGACTAATGTGCGTACCTCCGCTGTACCCCATGTGTCATGTATCATACCGTTCACATGCACAACTATGTGTACAGACCCGTGCTCAGCGGTGCTAATAATTTTTGCACAATAATTCGGAAACGTTTCCGATCGGATTCCACAAATTCAAACTTAAATTGATCGAATCACAGTCTACTTTTATAAATTTTGGAATGGGTAAGTAATCGAGTAGTAATAGGGTAGTAAACTCACGTGAATAATGAATCTCGTTTAAAACTCATGAAAACGGAATGAGATTCGAATAATTTGAGTTTAAACTTTTGGAATACAAACGTTTCCAAATGATTGTGAATACGCAACGCAGGCGTTTAATTTTAATCTTTAGTATACAAATAGAAAACAAAAGGTAAGGCACTTACCGGCAACATCAGACAGGGTAGCGTTTGGCGAGCACTTGACGAATTCCGGGAAGAAGTTTACCATAATGATTCCTCCGTTCTCCTTCTACAATAAACAAAAATCTTAATTGAGAAGTGGCTGTTTATAAAGTTAATCTACTTATTTTAATGAATTAGAAGAATTTCACGAGAGCGTTAAAATAGAACTTCCAAGAAATTTGTCTGAACGCGAACGAAAACAACAAAACCAGTCAGACGTTGTTTATTTTTAACTTATTGAATATCAACTCAGAGTTGACGATGTCTCAACACAGGTAAAAGTTAACAAGTTTAAGAAGGTCAAGTTACAAAGAATATATAGTTATAAGAATTAGGTCGTAGAAATACAAGTTTTGATAGTTTATTTAGCGAATATTCGGAATGATGCTATATGTCAGCAACCTTATACGAGTACTTCGGTGAATTAAAGACTTGCCTTCGATCGTTCTGCGATCTCCACAACCGTTCAAAGCAAAAATCAAATAACAGTAATTGGTTTAAATGGAATAATAACATACAGCAGTGGTGGGGTTTTTCCTCCTGGCCCCCAACTTTTTGCCCCCACTGGGGGCCAACAGAAACAAAATCCTCTTAGGAAAATTACTAAAGTGGGAGCCAAGAGGACCTCACTGGAGGAAAAAGAAGGAAACGAAACATCAATTCCTATTACGCTACGTGTTTCGAAAGGATTTTCTTTTTTTATTTTGTTAATTTTATTTTTGTTTATTTTTGTAAATTTTTGCACACCCTGTCCCATATTCATTCATACGTATTCTCTGAATCCTAAGGTTGCCTGTAAGAGATTGCTTTTAGTAATAAGGCAGCCAGTTGTTACGCGACAGATTAAGTTGTTTCTCTTCCAATGTTTTGTTATTTATGGTGTGAACAATAAAGTGTTTATCTATCTATCTATAAGGACGCTCTGAAACCGTATACTTACCAGGGACTGAATAATATCGTCAGGCACGTTCCTCATGTGGTTGCACAGAGTGTAGGCCGAGGAGTGGGAGAAGATGACCGGCGCTCGGGAGACTCTGATGGCTGCCCGGCTGGTGTTGTCGCTGACGTGGGACAGGTCCACTATCATCCCCAGGCGGTTCATCTCCTTCACGACTTTCTGTTGACAATCAAGAACGCGATGTCAAGGAAAATACAAGTTGTGGTTAAGTAAGTCGCTACAAATGTTGTACCCTACTATAGTGACTTTGTAAGCTGAAGGCTTCGCGAAAATACTTTTGTATGTCAGTTTGACTGACGTCTGCCTTCCTCTACAGGTAGCTTTTCTCAACCGATTCTTGTGAAATTTTGTGAACAGGTGTGATGAACATAATAATTATATTGTGTACATTCATGATTATGAGTAGTATGGCTCGGACAGACGGACATACGAGCACATTTTTTTTAAACTGAAGCAGAGACGCTTAGCTAACGGTCGCTCGGTCGACAAGCAATTAGCTTTTCAAATGTCGTCGGTTCTGTAAACCTTGTACAAGGTTCTAACCAAAACGTCGTCGATCTAAAATTGTTCCGTGTTCTAATTAAGTATAACAAACATTTTTAGTGTTAATGGGACAGACCGTAAATATCCCAAGTGGCAGAAAAGCAATCTAAATTGGAAATCAGGTGATAGTGTCTTCGACTTTGTCAAGTTTATCTGGAATGAGTCAATCTGTGGAGTAATTTAGGAACATTGTTTCCCATAGTAAGTTTACTTACTTACTAATGATATTACCACTTTTTACGGGTTGTTCCTTACTCACCCCTCATAAGCTCAACCTCTCTGAAAAATTGTTACTTGAACTAATATCTAGTGTATTTCCGCTTTAACGTCGCATTAAGTACATCAAGGAATATGATTTTTTTATTCTATTTTTTATTTTTAGTTCATTCTTGGCCACACGCTCGGAGAGTCAACACGTACTGCGGATGGCTCGTGTAGAGGCGAAACACGTGTCGACGAAGTGCTCAAATAATAGGGATTTTTTATTGCCTTTTTATTGTATAATTTTTTAATTGTATTATTTTAAGATAACATTTTGTTTTAAATTCCATGACAATATTTCTGTTAAATTCGTTATAAAATTAGCTTCATATGTCAAATTGTTTTAGTAATTTCATTAAATTAGGTCTTTAAATTTGTTAGTTGAAATATCAAACTGTATAAACGTTTAAATTAGATTCAAACATCAATTTGTATAAAGATTTCTGGGAAATTTCATTAAATTAATTTAAAATATTCAAAATAGAATAAAAAAATCATATTCCTTGGTCTACTTAATGGGACGTTAAAGCGGAAATACACTAGATATTAGTTCAAGTACCAATTATTAAGATGAACTTCCGCAAAGTAACGCCTGATTCAATCAACTATCTCTCTAAAAAATCTTAACTCAACCCATTTCTATTCTCAACCCGTCCTACATCAAAACTAGTGGCAAAGAGACAGCCTACACTTTACTAACATCGATGTTCACAAATGTTTATATTACCTCGCATTTGAATATCTTAGGTAATTTAATATCAATAACAACAAGGACCATTCATGCGTACAGTAAGATTTATGGAGGTCCGTTTCCGTACCTTTCAGCCGATCATTTCTCTTGGAACGATCGCAAATCACCATTTTATCGATATAAATAAACAAGCTCTGGGCTCATTTACAATCGACGGCACACGACTCGACTCGATTGACAGGTGACGTGAAAAATCGTCTGGCGACTGGGTGAAGTGATGAAAAACTCGTCTCGTAAAATATCTGCCCCCTTCAGCCCCTTCGGGGGAAAGGCGTGACTATAAGTAAAATATCTTTAGGCGTCCGCCAGATAGACGTGGCCTGCGGTGGCGGCCCATAGATGCCAATTCAAAAGTCCATTGGCCGCACTGTAAACCGTGTCTGTCTGGGAGACGCCTAAAGCGTTACAAATGTCGAAAGGACTCTATATAAAGTTCAACAAATAAAAAATAACTACTAAACTAAGCAACGATTAAATAAATTTTTAGGCCATTCTCTGTAAAAATTACAATCACAACAAAGTAGCCGATAAATTTACGTTAATTACAACAAGTAGAAACAAACATTCACACAAACAAACTTGCATACACACTCCCAAAAAAACAGAACAATCTGGATCGGTAGTGTGAAAATATCCTCAAATCATCGCAGCGTCGTTTCTGACGTCGACGACGACACGACATCGTAGCGTAATCAGTGACGCTGTCGGGTCAGTCGTCGATTGTAAAGAACCGTTTAGTGTATTAATGAAGATCTGGCTTGCTTACATCGGAACTAATGGGCTATCTCATTCAGCGGAATAGCTGTATCTACAAATGTATGGGCATAACGGCACAGACTCAATGGCCCGCCGGCCGGTGGAGCCCGGCATTACCACGATGTTCGCAACATAGTGGTTATGGCGCCCATTACAAGCTCTACCATACATCATTTCGATTTATAAATACAGATACAAAACACCCGCAAAATCTTGTACCCTATGTCACGTCCACTATAAAGACGATTCAAATGACACCTCACGCATGTAGAAATCCATCACGCTGTTTAGGCTGTAGGCCGTGCCAAAGAAACCTCATACATACACACCCACATACATACATACACTCGAAAAAACATAATCCTCCTTCTTGCGCAGTCGGGTAAAAACATCATGTGATTTTAGTCGGTTGAGAAACCTTGAATATCGAAACTCATTTCTAAATCGAAAACGATTAAATCCCTAGAGCGAACTGTAGCCCTATTCCTACGCGTGAGATGAGATGAGATTTTATCTTGGTCACTCTCACACCTATGACGTTTCAGACGAGAGCAACAAGGACGAAAAAAAAAGGGATGAAAATCTCCGAATAGGGCCACTGGAAAAGATACTGCAGTGTTTTCTAAACAAGATATCCGTTGAAAATGTTTAGCTTGCTGTCCAGTCAACATGTTCAACAATATCGAAGCGCTTATTTACAAAACGATTCTTAGAACAAAAAAGTCGCAGTAGCTTTAATACTTTCGCCATTGGATTGTAGTACTTATAGTTAAGAAAATAAGGTGAAAATTTCGCTCTTACCTCTCCGAATTCGGTGAGTCCATTGGCCGCTGGTGGTTCGTTGGCAGAGTCGGCCCTACGAACAGACAATACAAATAAATCTGAAAGAAAGCAACCGGAAGTAGTTCGCCATTGTTCGCTGAGCGTTTCGCCTAGCTTTAGGCTTTCACTGACTAATCACTCTGCTCCAACGTTTCTAACACAAACCATATAACCAGTTGACAGCTTTTTGCTAATACTAAGCGCAAAATAGAACATTTCTCGTCGATAGAATCGTCTAGGGTTGACGCAAATTTAATGAATTTTCAGCCGCCCCAATCGTAATTTGTTATGCAAAACAATACAAACGGCGCGCGGTGCGGTGATTTCTATTTTCATGACAGATGTTCTGCACGTGCCATCAACTGGTTATGTTGTCTTTGGTTTTGTGACGTCTTGAGCGCTTTTGTCTTGACGTGTCTACGTCGACATGTTTGGTTTCCGTTTAGCACAAGGCTGTGGTCAGGATGCTGTGAAATTGATTGACAATTGCTTCCATACAGTATTGATAGCAATCAAATCTGACCCCTTGACAACTGACCCCCTGACAAGTTGCAATTGCTTGCAAGCGATTGCGGTTGTTATGGCCCGGTATTATTACGAAACCAACTAAAACAAATGTTTTGTTTCCGCCTAGTTAAATATGAAGAATTGTGATGATCGGATGCAAAAAAAAAACAAATATTAGAAAAGACAATCAAAAACAATTTTAACGGAATAAAAATTTGAAAATAATTCTAATTTAAGAAAAAAAAACACTAAAAGTATATTCTTTAAAAAACTGCTTAAGGGTGGTGCTTTAAGTTTTCAGCGATTACTTACATCGCTTTTTTTCCGATTATAAAATTGAGAAGGTTCTCAATTCGATTGTATGTTTTTTTCTTTATGTTTGTTACCTCATAACTTTTGACTGTGTGAATGGATTTTGACAATTCTTTTTTTTGTTTGAGAGTAGTTACTTTGGAGGTGGTCCCATGTGAGAGATCGGTCAAGCAGTTTTTAAAATATCAACAAAAGTCTTAGAACTGTTTAAATGGATGACGCATTACAGGATGGGAAGTCGGTTTTTAAAGTTTTGCTTTTTAAATTTTTATTTGTGTTCTTATTACGATTAATACCAATAAAAACTGAAAGAAAACGTAATTCCAGGCTCAGATCTCATTTTACCATCAAATATGATTTACGATTTTCAACTCTAAATGAAGCGAGTTAGGTAAACGTGTGCGCGGGTGGAAAATTGTGGTAAGACCGCGCTTAGCGATTTACACATCAATAAGTACAGCAGCGAGTTAACTTGACGTTCTAGCGAGTTTAACGGTTTAGCGCGTTTGGACGCTTCAAGCGAAACTAACTAACTTCCTGTTACTCAATTGTCAAATTTCTAAACTAGCCACTCTATTTGTTCGAGTGTAAATCAGCCTTTACACCTTAACTTAAGAGGTATGAAAAGGCTTGGCAGCTGTCGGCTGTCAGCTCGCTCACGACACTATTATATTACATTTACAATTACTAGCTGTCACCCCGCGACTTCGTTCGCGTTTTGAGCTATCCTATCTGTTAAGTTAGATCGAACTGCACACGGTGTGCAAATTTGATTGAAATCGGTTAAGTAGTTTAGGAGTCTATAGCGGACAAACAACGTGACACGTAATTTATATATATATTATAAGATAGAATGTATTTTGTTTTAATTTTCCTGTATTTATGACTTGAACAGTGTTACAAAGTGTTCAGAATTATTTTCAGTTTGATATTTTGTAGTTTTAACTTAGAACGTAAACACGTAAATAATTAATAATCAATATTAAGTACAAATATCAATTATTAATTAATACACGTCATTAAATTACGTGGTCCAAGGTCGCACAGTGTCGAAAACAAAACGCATCCATCATGGCAATAAGATGTCATGGTAGACCCCCGGCACCTTGTACAGTGCCTACTTCATCCTTACATTGAATCACTAAATACCATTGATCTTCGTTATAGCTCGAAAATTTATGAAAAAGAATAAAAAACATACCACTATTAAATTATTAAAATAAATAAATAAATCCGGGACACGGTCGCCTGATACCAAACTAAGCAAAGCTTGTACTATGGCTGCCAGAGACTGATATACATATTTAGATATTTTTTAGTACATACTTAAATAGATATTAACACCCAGACATAGAACAAACACTAATGTTCATTACATGAATGTTTGCCCTAGGTGGGAATCGAACTCACGCCCCCACGCTCAGAAGGCAGGTTCACTATCAACTGAGCGACCAAGGCAGTCAGTGAAAAGCAGAGAATGTACTAGTTTAAGCTATTTAATCTCAGTCTTAATTTGGTCTCAACAGTTGCATTTCCAACTTTCAGTACTTACTTTGGATCTTTTATAAAGAGAAGAGCTGCTTCGACAATATGAGTTGGTCTCGGCTTTATTGATCCAGCTCAAAGGTCTGTCTCAATGGTAATACGACTGTTTGAACCACATTATTTGCAATAAGACGATTGTTGTTTCCTCAGCTCGTTGAAGCCAACAAACGTAATAGTTACGCCGTGAATGTTGTGAAATATGTATCTCTCATAAAATTGTTTCATGATTCATAAAATTTGTTTTTGTAAACATTTTACTCGAGTACTTTGTAAGTTCTGTAATTAAATAAGTATAGCTTAGAATAGGGTTTTTTAGTGCTACATAAGGCTTCGTCCTGATTGTAAGCAAACGGTGAGAGGCTAACTAACTGGCTGACTCTGAGTAGCGTTTTCGACAAACTCAGTGTTGAGCAAGTAGCGAACTGGAGCCAACATAGCAAACAAAATATAATAAGATGCTTGACAACAAGCGATGGGCCGCAAACTAAGCACACGCTTGCTGAGTACGCGCTGTGCGGACACTTCATTTACAACTATCAATTTAAAATGTAAAAAAAACCCCCGACACTGATTTTCATTAAACATACGAGTAGCTACGAGAACACTCCCGACTAATACACCTTCCAAATAAAAAAAAAAAAACAAAATCGGTTTATCCGTTCGAGAACTACGATGCCACAACACATACACACACACACTCATACACACATTCATACACACTTTGCGTGTCTCTAGAAAGAAAGAAAGAAGAAAGAAAGAAAGAAACCATTTATTTCACCGCACAAAACACTACAACAACAACAAACAAAATACACAATAAAACATTAACAGACAAGAAATAATAACTTCTACATACACTTACATTAAGACATAAACAAATATTGTGTCTCTCTACACACAGAGAGACACGTCAAACTTATAACACCTGAAGGCAGACAGTCAGCCGCTCAGAGTTCGCTCAGTTAGGACAAATCCTTATACCTTGTACGTACTCGTATACCTGCGACAATTTAGCTGTGAAACACTCAGCGTTCTATTGTAATATCCAAGCTTAATTTAGTGGATATATCCAATTAGCAATTTAAAAGCATTCAATAAAAATTGAAAACTTTCATAACAAGTAATAACATTATTAAAGAGGAAGATGGCGCACAGTCTCCAACACAGGAGGCGTGTGACTAGTTTGTCAATTTTTTACCGCCTCCATTTTGGAGAATGTGCACAGGAACTATACGAGCTGATTCCGTCATCTGACTTCCGCCATAGGTCATCGAGGCAGACATTCCATCGATATGTCGTCAGCTTTAATAAAACCCGCACGAAGCGCTTTCAAAACTCCTTCCTAATCAGAACTGCCAAGGAGTGGAACGCACTTCCTGCCTCGGTGTTCCCCAGCAATAGATACAACCTGGGTCTCTTCAAGACAAGAGTGAGACGGCACCTCATGGGCAAGCGCGCTCCATCTTAGACCGCATCGTCACTTTCCATCAGGTGTGTTGCGGTCAAACGTGGGCCCATTCAATCATAAAAAAAAAGAAAAAAAAATAACCCGGCTGAAAAATCTTGTACCATAATATATTACTTCCGCTATCAAGACGATTCAATTGACACCTCACATATGTAAACTATTTCTGAAGGGAGGGATATTCAAATCACCTTAATGTAAATATGAACAACTAATACTTCTAATAATCCAAACCATGTACAATATGTTTAAATAACTTCAGTAAGAATCGAATGGACACCAAGATCAATACGAGATCCGTCCTCTTCCGTGGTCCAGCCAAGAGTGCCGGTTGGGCGGGGCGGGCGACTCGACTCATTCCTTACGCAACATTCATTCATTCATTCCTTTGACTGTTCGCTCGCAAAACGTCACACAGCAGACCATAGACTGCATTATTTTGTATGTGTTGCTAACACGGCCCTCCTGCGCCGTGCATGCCCTCAGGCACGCTTCTTATATTGATTCCAACTCTGCACATGAATTACGTATCTGTCAACACACACATGATTTTAAAGGCTGTTAAAATCTTTAAGCTCGGCCTATCATGACTCATGATGTCCCAAATAGATAGAACTTCAGTTGCAACCTTTTCATCATTTGCTTCCTTTAGACTTGGGAATTTCTACCACTTTGTAACTAGTTATCTCATTCATTAACTTCATCATCAATCATAACACCGAAAAAAAAGGTCTTTTAGGTTTCTCAATATTTCTGCAATGTATCTTTTTTTTTTATAATAGTACTGACCATCTAAACCAGAGCTTATATCTTTAGGTTTAGAAATTCCCTGTACGACTGCTATTTTAGCTCACTCCCTTAATCCTAAGTAGTGCCTGGTTCAGATCATTCCTTTAGTCTTAGGAAGTCACTGCTTCAGCTCACTACTTATATTCTGGCGAGTGCCTATAGCAGTCATTCAGGTTTCTAAATAGTTCTGCAATTTATCTTTCAAGTTGCACAAAATAAAATAATTAAATGCTTTTTAACTATCCTTTTTTAACATTCACGTCAACATTTTTTTAAAGAGACTAAAACAATGAATTTCAAGCAATTATATATCTGTATGTATTTTTATCCGTAAATCACTAAACAAAAGCATTTACTTATATTTCTTTTACAAAAATTAAACAAAGCACAAAGCAAAGTACCCGACGAGCTAGTATTTTAGTCTTGCCAAAAGCTAACCTAAACCTAAGCTAACTTCTTTAGGCTTAGAAATTCCCTGTACGCCTGCTATTTTAGCTCACTCCCTTAATCCGAAGTAGTGCCTGGTCCAGATCATTCCTTTAGTCTTAGGAAGTCACTGCTTCAGCTCACTACTTCTATTCTGGCGAGTGCCTATAGCCGTCTTTCAGGCCATCTACATACACACATATAGTCACGCCTGTTTCCCATAGGGGTAGGCAGAGACCACTTCTCTCCACTTGCTACGATCCCGGCACACATATTTCGCTTCTTCTACTTCCATGAGTCTTTTCATACACGTTCGTCGTTTCATCTAGTACTGCTAATCTAATGAACTTAGTTGCCAGACATAATAACACACGATTTGCTAAAACTAATTCCGGTATCTTTTGCCTTGATACCTTTATCCCTAAGTTGAGGTATTTCTATGTCTTTTTTGGCGCGAGAAAACTACATACCACTTCTGATGTAAACTATTTCTGAAGGGAGGGATATTCAAATCACCTTAATGTAAATATGAACAACTAATACTTCTAATAATCCAAACCATGTACAATATGTTTAAATAACTTCAGTAAGAATCGAATGGACACCAAGATCAATACGAGATCCGTCCTCTTCCGTGGTCCAGCCAAGAGTGCCGGTTGGGCGGGGCGGGCGACTCGACTCATTCCTTACGCAACATTCATTCATTCATTCCTTTGACTGTTCGCTCGCAAAACGTCACACAGCAGACCATAGACTGCATTATTTTGTATGTGTTGCTAACACATATGAATAATCCATGAAGCTGTTTAGGCTGTAGGGCGTGCCAAAGTAACCTCATAAATACATACATTCTTACATACAAACACTCGAAAAACATAACCCTCCTTCTAGCGCAGTCGGGTAAAAAGTAATATAAATAGTTATAGTCATAATATCCAATCCAAGCAATTTCGATAATTATTTTATTTTCTTACAATTTCGCTAAAGTCAGACCAGTAGTTTCTATGAAAATACCCGATGTTCGTGGCGCCATTAAGCATAATTCTTGAACTAGGTGAGAATAATGTGACGCACATAAACCAAAAGTACTGGTTTGGATATTCAGAATAATAAAAAATTACTGCCCACAGGTGTAAAACATTTTACAGCATAGTATAAAGTTAAATGCCTAAGGTAAAAACATAATTTTACACCTCATAAAAATTACCCTTATTTTCTCGGCTAACGTGAAAATACGGTTTTACAGACGACCCGCAAATGCGTTATAACGCGGGCCTTTTTTAACTGCTTTTGGTTATTAGCCGGTATGCATCCTTTATTCGTATCCTAGCATTATATGACCTAAACAAGTTGAGAGGTAATTGTTATGCAAGGCTGCAAAGTTGTGTTTTGGCGCGAGTACCTGTAATGAAACCTGAGCAAGCGAAGGCTTCTAGGATTGAACCAAGGACTAAGCGGGAGATGCAAATGTAGTAGAATCCTGAGCGCAGTGAGGGTTTTAAAGGTACGAGACGACGTATAACTTTGCTGGCGAGCGAAACACACATTTCACCTCACTACAGCGAGAAAGATTAAGTTTTTTTTGCAGTCGTGCTGGCCAGTGTGATTATTCTGAAGGTCGAATTTCAAAAACTCTTTCCACGCTAGCGGATAAAATGCACTTTTACATTCTGATTTCGAATGATAAACATAGTATTTCCGAGCTTGTGAGAGGAAAAGGAAATTATAGCTTTGTTCAACCTGTTCATTTCACCTTTAGACTGGCCCTGACATCGAAAAATAATCCGGATACAGTGTTGCGTGATCAAAATTTTTCCCTAAAGGCCGTTTTAATCGGTAAAGATTCTATAATATTTTATCTGTAGTTAAAAAGATAAAATATTAAATAAGCTTCGGCTACAAACGATAAACATTCCACAACATGAAAAACAAAAAAAAAATAGTAAATTGTTTTCTTTGAAATCTTATCTATTGAAACAAACATTTATACCTGTGTTTAGATAGTTGTTATTATTATTAATAAATTAACCAGCTTTTTCTCTGTATCTCAAGTTGAGGAGACGTTATATAGGGTCAACTGAGGCAAGTGCGTCTGTGGGGCAATTGCGTCTTTCGAGAATTACTGACAAACCCTTCACAAATTAAGCAACTAACGCCGTCTACAGATTATTGCGACTAAAGATAAAACAATATGTAGGTGGCGCCTAACTTGTGAAGGGTTAGTCAGGAATTCTCGAAACACGCAATTGCTCCACAGACGCATTTACCCCAGTTGACCGTAACAATTTAGTTTGTTTTATTCATATGTACGGCTGGCTATATTGTGAAATATGGCTGAACATACCAAATATATACATATGTATTATATTCATCGTATGTGACGGCCTTAACTGTTTTCAAACACTTTCTGTTGTCGTTTTGGTCACACGTCGTTGTAAATCACTGGACTTTATCCTGCGCGCGACGCAACGCAACATTGGGCTCACATTTTACTATCAAAGCAGATCTAAGTAATGTGAATCAAGCCTTATTTTGTTCAGTCAACAGTGTAGCACACACAAATAAACAGTGTGGGTAAATATGAATGGCCAGTTTTGAGTCTATATTTGAAGAGCCTTTAAGCCTTTGACATTGCTCTACACATATTGATTATTGACTCTTACTTGTGTATTACAAGTAAACGTGGCATTCTGCCGGCAACTCATGGTATAATACGCAGCAGAACAATACTTAACTCATTTAGGTAAGTATTACATGCCGAGCGATGGCAGCCTAGTTGGGAGAAGGTCCGCCTCTCAAGCCAGAGGGAGCGGGTTCGAACCCAGTCGATGGCACACCAATTTGTTAATTGTGTGATCATATGTGCATATTGTATGTCATCTGCTATATGACTGGAGCCCGGTGTATGGCGGCAGGCTCGCCCCCTGTCACATTTGGGACTGAATATCGTCCGGCGAAGTGTGGGTGTAGTATTACACCTCAGCCAGCCCCTCAGGGGAAAAGCGTGACGATATGATGATGACGATACAGCCCGAGTGGCTAGTCCTGATTTCAGAGTTTCTAGGCCACCCGAAGGTCTCCGACATGGTTTGACAATTGTAGTTATAGAAGAAAAAGGGCCTACAATTTAACGTGTCGTCCGAACAATGCTGACGCTCAGTTACAAATGCCACCCGCGGCCACCCATCCTAGGACTGATCGTGTCGTCCGTTGCTTAACAAGGTAAGTATTGGGTTTATGGTTTCATTTGACATTAGACTCTCTTTATATTAGTTTATCTTCTTTTTTTCTATGCTCGTCACCTAAAACATTGGTAGGTAACTAATGAATAATTAATTTTAATTTGCATATAATCTGGACCGTTTCTAATTACTTCAAGTTTCAGTTCGGGTGTCACAAGCTGGTTTCTTTATTGAAAGTGAATAGGTTGGGGTGTTCCTACAGCCTTTTCTGCTACTAATAAAATGTAGTTATGTAATTTGACTAACTGAAGCCGAAAACCCAGAAGCTGATTTGTTTTATATTTTGGATTTTTTTGTTTAGAAGCCGTTTGTTTTTCATGTAATAAATACTGGTAAAGTGGGCTGGTGTTGCCAGTTTGGTTACAAATAGGCTAACTAATCTTATAAATCCCAATCTTAACTAATATTCTAAATTTGAATGTTAGTTATTTTGCTACGCCTCCTCTCAATAGCTACTCAACCGCTCATTACAAAATTTTAAATGAACGCTGTTAGGGTCAGCAGTTACAGGAAATGGGGTAAATGTCCCGAAATCAAATATTTCCTATGTGAGTAAAACCGCGGGGCGCAGCTAGTGACGTAAATAAATGACGCTTTAAACTCATAGCTAGGTTTCCCTTTGTCAGGTAAGACGTGAAGCATGTCATTGTGTTGTACCATGTGAAGTATGGGTACAAGTCTTTGTAATAATCAAAACAATGGCAGTCCATTGTAATTGGCAAAATGGTGTAATTACAGTAGTTATAGTATCATGCAGCTTAATTTCCAACCAACATTGGTTAATTAGTGGGGTTATTGTACTGAAATTTAATAGTTTCGTTTCCAATTAGGTAAGTATCACATTGAATTTGAATATTATGATAGTTGCCGTTTATTCATGATCAAATAGCTGAATGCCGATGTATTTTGATACTGCTTGCAATACATTTGTAAATCATAATTCGTTTTTGTTACCCATACTTACTTTGTTAGCGTTAAATATTGAATTTAAATCATTATCGCATAAAGTTTAAATTATTGTTGTTAAGTGTATTGTGTTTTTTAATTTTACAACCAATAAAATAGTTTCACGGTAACTCAAGTCTTTTTAGTCTTTGTAAAAAAAAGATGTAGGTTTATTATGTAGGCATTAAACAGCGCGTTCTTGTACGTTCTTTTTTAGTAACTACCATGCAGGACCGTGATACAACTTTCCGAACAAAATTTTTTCTCCAAAAAAATCTGGGCAAAAAACCGCAGCCAACGTAAAATGTCAAGTAAATTCTTAGCACGCGCGATAAAACTCTGAGAATGTTGATACTTTCCGCCGCGCCGCCAGAGATTGTCCATCAAAACGCCGATCGTATTTCCCAGAGGTTTGCGTAAAGCATTTACATAAAAAATTCTCATAGCAATATAGGCGAGTGATGACCGAGAGTGGTTTCATGGGGACAAGTGTTGTTTCATAGACCAGACTGTAGACTAGATAAACTAGATTTTATTTTTAGTTTATACCTAAAACTAAGTAGGTACTATTCAATTTTTAACCGACGAAACGGAGGAGGTTTACAAGTCGACGCGTATATTTTCTATTCTGTTGTACTACGAGTAATATTATAAAGGGACATCTTAGCATGAAACGTTTCGTAGCCTCAGAATAGCTATCCAGTGTTTTGTCTTTTTCTTTCTTTCTCATTTTTAAACTCGAACGAAAAAGATAAAACACTGTTTGACTATTGCACGGCTATTAATCCGTTTATTGCTAAGAGGGACAGTGTATGTGAGTTTGTATGTTTGTTTGAATTGTTTGTATGTTTGATAGATAGACTAGTTGCTCTGTAAGCTGTGGACATCGCAGCCGACCTTTGTTCTTATCTACAGGTCGCATTTATGAACCGATTTTCGTGAATTTTGTAAGTAGGTTCGATGATTATTCAGTTTTTTTTACTCCATTTTGATAAAATTTCAAGTGAATTGGTTAAGAAATGCTAGCCGTAGAGGAAGACAAAGATCCGGACAGAGATCCGGACAGAAATCGGATATCCGAAAGCATTTTTGTCAAAGCTGAAGCAGAGACGCTTCACTCGCTGACGCTTGCCCGGTCGATAACCTCTTTGTTGTTTACACTGGACGCAATAAGGAATATAAGAATCTGTAGGAAGCAATTCCTGGAAATACTGATCCGACTTTAGAAATTCTTCTTATTTCCAGAAAAAATCACAATCACACTGAGTGCCGCATACAACGCGAGCGAAGCCTCGGGCTTGAGATAGCTTCAAATAACTTTATTATTTATTTTTTAATTCCTTTTCAGTGATTTGAAACCTTCAAGGCGTGACAGAAATGGTGTATGTTTTGTTGAAGGTTTTGTTTCTGTCACGATTATTATTTTATTAATTAAAAAAAGAAGCGATGATAGCCTAGTTCGAGAAAGCCCGCCTCTCAAGCCAGAAGGAGCGGGTTCGAACCCAGCCGCCGGCACGCACCAATTTGTTCATTGTGTGTCAATGTGTTTTCAATCATGTAGCAGATGACATACAATACGCACATAGTATTGTATGTCATCTGCTACATGATTGGAACCCGGTGTATGGCGACAGGCTCGTCACATCTGGGACTGAATATCGTCCGGTGAAGTGTGGGTGTTGTATTACACCTCTGCCAGTCCCTTTGGAGAAAAGGCGTGACGATATGTTATGTTAAATTACTTTTAAATTAAGCTAAAAAGTAAATCATTTTGATGAAATAATAATTATCTAACGTCGTATAAATTGTAGTTAAGGGTTTGAAATGAACATTTGCGTTCATTATTCTGACTACAGGAAAAAGGCGCGTCCTCTTGTAGAACTCTCGTCATTTTTCTATAGCTCCAATTAAGATTGGTGCCAACCGCGATGGAGCTTCTTCGTTTGCAACTGTGTGCCAAGTCTGAGCAAAAAACATTGCAAAGGTATGTGTCATATTTATAAGGTTATGTAGGATCATACAGAATATATTTTATATCATCTGGTCATCCAATAACTGGTCGATGCCATCAGCATGCTGTGCTGGTGCACAACGACTTTTCACCCTGATAGATAGATACTCGTATATAGATAGATAAACACTTTATTGTTCACACCAG
Organism: Peribatodes rhomboidaria; assembly: GCA_911728515.1. NCBI lineage: Eukaryota > Metazoa > Arthropoda > Insecta > Lepidoptera > Geometridae > Peribatodes > Peribatodes rhomboidaria. The sequence goes on from OU452166.1 coordinate 159,696, forward strand.
AAATAACAAAAACAAAAGAACAGAAAAATCTTAAACTGTAGTGTAACAACTGGCGGCCTTATCACTAAGAGCGATCTCTTCCAGGCAACCTTAAGATGAAGAGGATACTTTTTAGGAAAGAGTATGGGACATGGGTGTGCAAAAATTAACTAAAATAAGAGTGTTGATACACCTACTTAAACTATTTGAATTATACTAGTTCTTGGGCGGCTGACCGCTTAATTAATAATAATAATAATAAGGAGCTCCTCCTCATCGACATGGCCATTAGCCAGCAAGTCCGGCGGAACAAGGGAGCCCTATCTGTCGCCTGGATTGACTATAAGAAGGCCTATGATTCAGTGCCTCATTCATGGCTGGAGAGGATTTTAGAGTTATATAAAATCGATATAACTCTAAAATCATTCTTAAGCGCATGCATGAGGCAATGGACCACAGTCCTTCGTCAACCAGGTGGTGGAGAGGTCTCCGCTGATCCACAGGACTTGATAAGGATTGAGCGAGGCATCTTCCAGGGCGATAGTCTGAGTCCATTGTGGTTTTGCCTAGCCCTAAATCCTCTCAGCACCTTGCTGAAGGATTTAGGACTGCTTTATATGGATGACCTCAAGCTGTTTGCACCGAAACGCACAGACTTAATGGAGCTACTAAAAACTACAGAGGTTTTTAGTAGCGCCATTAAGATGGAGTTCGGTGTAGACAAGTGTGCGGTCATGCATGTACAGCGGGGGAAAGTTGTAAATTCACCAAATTTGCAACTTTCTGAGACAATGACTCTCAGATCCCTCTCCGAAGTCGAGACCTACAAGTACCTCGGTATGTCGGAGTCGTTGGGTATATCAGTAGTGGACATTAAGAAATCGATAAAGGAGCGCTTCTTTTGTCGCTTGACAAAAGTACTTAATAGTCTTTTGTCGGGCGGCAATAAGATGCGTGATGCCACTACTGATATACTCCTTTGGCATACTTAGGTGGACTCAGACTGAGCTGGACGCCCTGGATAGAAGGGTCCGTCAACTGCTCACAACACACCGCATGCTACACCCACGGTCGTCTGTTATGAGACTGTACATTCCGCGGAAGTGGGGAGGTCGTGGCATGTTAAATGCCAAGAACCTCCACAACCGCGAAGTGTACAGGCTCCGGAGTTTTTTCCGCAACAACGACTGTGGGATGCATTGCGATGTTGTAGCAGTTGACAAGGGCCTGACGCCGCTCTCCTTGGCTAACGAGAACTGGCGCCAACCATCGGTGCTGAGCACCGAGGACCGCAAGAACGTATGGAAGGGCAAGGAGCTGCACGGAAGGTTCTATCGGGCCTTAACAGGGCCCGATGTAGACCTCCTAGCGTCGGTGAACTGGCTACGCTTCGGTGACCTATTTGGGGAAACCGAGGGTTTTGCCTGTGCGATTGCTGATGAAGTTATCAAGACGAACAACTATCGGAAATATATCCTGAAAGACGGTACGGTCGACATTTGTCGGGCATGGCACCGTCCCGGAGAGTCACTCAGGCATATCATTTCCGGTTGTTCGCATCTTGCTAACGGCGAGTACTTGCACAGGCACAACCAAGTAGCCAGGATCATCCACCAGCAACTTGCCCTTCAATACGGTCTTGTCGAGTCCGAGGTGCCGTACTATAAGTACGCACCAGCGTCAGTTCTCGAGAATGGCCGTGCTTTGCTCTACTGGGACCGCTGTATCATCACGGACAGGACTATTGTTGCCAATAAGCCTGATATCGGCAGTGCTCGTCGACATCACCATCCCACATGACGAGAACCTCGTGAAGGCCGAGAAGGACAAACTCAGCAAGTACCTTGACTTGGCTCACGAGGTAACCGCCATGTGGGATGTTGACTCGACGATCATTGTCCCGATAGTCGTCACGGTAAACGGTCTCATAGCGAAGAGCCTCGACCAACATCTCAAGAGGCTCTCGTTAGACGGTTGGATCAAGGGCCAGATACAAAAGGCAGTGATCCTAGACACGTGCCGTATTGTCAGGAGGTTCCTCACTCTGCAGCCCTAACCACCGGTAGCTTGGGCCTCGCCCCGCTGCCGGCGGCACCCTAGTTTTTAAGTTTTTTATAGTATTTGTTTTTTATATTCATTTATTGTAAAAAACTTAGGAATTAAGAAGACAAATAAATATATTGGAATAATAATAATAATAAATTCGGGACGCTTCCACACACGGTCGCCTGACCCCAAACTAAGCAAAGCTTGTACTATGGCTGCCAGAGACTGATATACATACTTAGATATTTTTAAATACATACTTAAATACATATTAACACCCAGACATAGAACAAACACAAATGTTCATCACATGAATGTTTGCCCTAGGTGGGAATCGAACCCACGCCCCCAAGCTCAGAAGGCTTGAAAAAATTGATAAGTTTAACTGGCTTGGAAGATATTATTTAAGCAAAATCTATCGATGGGAAACATCTATTCCTTGTTCTTAGGAAATATCAGAAGCTATCAAATGACCGACCACCTAACGTATCGTCACGCCTCTTTCCCCGAAGGAGCTGGCAGAGGTGTACAACGCCCTCACTTCGCTGGACGATATTCAGTCCCATATGTGACAGGGGGCGAGCCTGTCGCCATCCACAGGGCTCCAGTTATGTAGCAGATGACATTAAATACGCACTTATGATCACACAGTGAACAAATTGGTGCGTGCCTGCGGCTAGGCCCGAACCCGCTCCCTCTGGCTTGAGAGGTGGGCCTTCTCCGACAAGACTATCATCGCTATACCGACCACTTAAAACTATGACAATTGTTTTGAGTAGGCTGTTGTGATGTGATTCAGAATAATAATATCGTCACGCCTTTCCCCAGAGAGGGTTAGCAGAGGTGTTGGGACACCTACGCTTCGCCAGGCGATATTCAGTTTCAAATGTGACATGGGGCAAGCCTTTCGTCATAAACCAGCACAAGCTATTTAGCCGATGACACAAACAACGTTTCATTTGATAAGCTAAAAACAATAGCATAGCTTCTAGTGGATCCCACGCTAAAGCATTTGAAAGGATACAAATGCGCTCTCATTTGTACAGCTAAGTCTTGCGCTTTGATATTTACATGCCATGTGCGGAATTGCTTAGGAATATGGCATGGTGTGAGAGCGAGCGAGCAAATATATTAACTGAAATAACTTCAGAAGTCCTGCTTCCTACTTGTCGATCGACTGAGCCTTAGCGAACGAAGCTACTCTGCTCAGCTTCGACAAAATGCTTTCGTTTAATAGACAATAATTTATTTATGTACGTATATCCGAGTTCTTTCCGGATCTTTGTATTCCTCTACAGGGCGCATTTCTTATCCGATTTTCTTGAAATTGTGTGTAGTTTCGAATTATACAGATCATATCACCGCAATTTTGAAAAAAATACAAAACTAACTCGGCACAAACACAAAACTGAACTTTACGAGCATCGGTTGAGGAATGAGACCTGTAGAGGAGACAAGCGTCGACCGCGAGGTCTCCAGCTCACAGAGTCACTAGTGTTGAAAAGGCGAAAGTTTGCGTGTGTGTGTGTGTTACTTCTTCACGCTCAATCGGATGGACGGATTTTTAAGAAATTTGGTATGGAAGTAGCTTATGTACTGGAAACACATAGGGTACTTTAACCGCGGGTGCGGTTTATACTTTTCCATTACCGTGTTTTAGGTTTTAGGGCTATGTTAGCAGTGATAGATCTAGTGTTAATGCATTCGTTTTTTGGCATTAATTTTAGCAATAAATTAGGTACCTACTCGTTATTAAGCAGAGTATTTTTTAACTTACTTATTCGTGTAACGGAACAAAAAAATTCTCAACTAATCGTTGTTATAAAAAATTTGCGACAGAAAAGAACAACAACTCTCTTTCTTGTTTTTTTTTTTTAAAGAATAGGTCTACATTTGACCACCAACTCGCCTAATGTGAAACGACATTCTGGCTTAAGATGAAGCACGAAGACCTAGTAGGCACTTATTCACTCTGACCTTGAAGATACCTAGGTTGTCAGAAAAATAGATGGTGGCAAACTATTCTAGTCCCTAGATTCTAGTCCTCCCTATATCCTATATCCCTATGTAGATCCCTATATCCTATTCTCATTCTATATCCCTATTTTTGCCTCATTCCCGCTCCGCCTACCACACAGACACAACCTAACCCCGCAGTGACATTTGTTGCGCTTATCCCAAAGATAGGGCTGACTGATGACCCGCCGCGCGCCGGGACGGAGAGAATACTCGCTAGCTTTGCAGCAATTAACAACCTCCCTCAAATCCACAATCGACGGCACATTTAATTTAAACGCTGACTTATTTTCACTAGGTGATTGTTTCAATTAGTTTAACTATTAAACAAGCAAGTATTATTTATAAAATTTAAAAAATACGGCAATAATAGATACCTAACACACTTTCTGTCAAGACACCTTTTAGACAACAAAAAAATTAATACAAAATCGGTTGATTTGTTTGAGAATCACGATGCCACAGATAAACAAAGAAGCGCAGAATAAAATACACATGTTTATCTCATAACATTCCTCTGTTTTGCGTCGGGGTAAATATTTTTTCCCAATTCAAGCCTTCGTCCTAACTAAGCAATCTGTGAGCAGCTGGCTGTTTGCCTCAACTTAGCCATCCTATGTATTTTAAATGGAGTATAATAATAATAATAATAATAATATTATTATTATTATTATGGAGTGTCCGAACAACGCATACTGTACGCGGCATATTGCATGCTGACTCATTCAGTGAGCACCTGACTCCCAGTTTGTTTGCTGCGCAATTGTTGAGCGATTATTTTCAAATCAAATCAAAATAAAAAATCATTTATTTCAGACATAGTCCATCAGTGTAAATCATCACTATAAAAATACCGAAACGTAATAAGTTAAAAATAAAATTAAATAATGGTTAGTGAACATGCTGAACGCATTGTTATGCTGCACACGCAGGGCGTTGATTGCTCGGAGCACATAGTTCGCCCACGGACTGCACGTGTAGAACGACTGACAGTATGCTCGAAATAACGATAATTGATAATAGCTGCGCCCTGCGGTTAAGTATCCTATGTCTGCTATTCTAGACTATAATCTATCTCTGTGCCAAATTTCATCCAGATCTGTTTAGTCGTTCTGGCGTGAAAGAGTAATAAACATCCATCCATCCATCCATCCATCCATCCATCCATCTTACATTTACTTTCGCATTTATAATATTAGTAGGATAGGATAAGTCCAATACGCGACTCAGATTCTATTCAGTCAGTCAGCGGACAGTTAGTCGCCCGCAGTTTGCTTGGTCAGGACGTGGCCTAAGCTCTTCGAGTTTGGTCGATTGATAAAACCATCGCAGAGACCACGAGTCGATAGACTTATGACATTACATCAGCAGCAGACAGCTTATGACGCTGATGGAGCAGGAGTAATACGTAAGACTAGTACTTGACTCGTATTTTGGTAGAAAATTAAAGAGAAAAGACAAAGACCGGGCTAAGTGAATTGCCTTGGCGACATGGCAGTGGACTCACACTGATTTTGATGATTGAATGGATCTAAACTTTTGTGGCCTTGGTGGCTCAGTGGGTAGTGAGGCCTTCTCAGTTAGGAGCGCGGGTTCGATTCCCACCTAGGAGAAGCATTTTTGTTTTTTCTATTTAATAGTATAGGTGTTATTATCTATTTAAGTTGGTATGTAAGAAAATAAAAATGTACCTACTTATGTCAGTTTCTGGCAGTCATTAGTAGGTACAAGCTTTACTCAGTTTGGGGTCAGACGACAATATGTGCAAAGTGTCCCGAATGTAAATTTATTATCTTATCTAGTCCATTACGGTGTTTGGTGAAAACTGTAGTTATCTTTTTTTACACCCTCAAAAATAAAAACCAAACTGCAATTGAATTCGTGCAGCTATTTTTAGTATGATTCAATTTAAATGTAGTGGTCACCGAGAAGTGTAAAGGTTCGGTTTGCAAAAGTGTTTTTTATTACGTTATTTGTTTGTGTTTCAGAGGCGCAGCTGTTCTCTTTTTTCGTGAATAGCGAGTGAATAAGTTTGGTTGTGTTGCCAGTCTGCCAGTTCTACTGAAAAATATTTTATTTTTTAACTATGAGGACTTTTTTGTGAGCGGCGGACTTTGGTGTGAGCGGCGTAAAATATTAGTTTTTAAACGATGGGGTGTTAGAAGTTTGATGTGTGTGTGTGTGTCTGTTGTATGTGTGTGTGTTGTATAGTAAAGATCTCAAATATGGCTTGACGGCACCAAAGATTCAATAAATAAATAGATGCCAAAGATAGGCAGATTAAGTTATTACTTAAGCCATTTCAGTGCTCTGTTATAAATAGCATTCGCGGTCACCCATCCCAAAATTGACCTCATACCGATGCCTCATTCAGACCAAACCAAGAAAAAAACACATTTCGATGTACTGACCTGACCCATACTTTGTAGCTTAATTTCGGAGCCAAACTAATCGTTGCCAAACTCCAGAGCAAGTTATGGCTACAGCGCAATTTTTTGCGGTTTAACCGAGGGATCCCGCGACTTTGTTTTATTGTGGGGATCCTATTTGGTCACCTTTATTTGACCTACTAAATGGTCTCCCGCGAGCATAATCCTCTTAAGTGACGGCTTTGCCGACCAAAAAAGATCCCAAACAAAATACATGTGAGAAAAACAATAAACGTTTTCAAAATAATTCTGAAATAACTTGGAAAAGGGAAAACAATTCAAATTTCCAATCAGGATTTAATCCGTACTCCTTGTGTATTGCAAATATTCATGTTTTATTCAGAAATATTCCCGCTTTATTGTTTTGTATGCGAAATGTGATTAAAATGCCGAGTGATGGAGAATCACGATTTTTAGGGTTCCGTAGCAAAGTAGTATTTAAATAACCTATGTACTTACTGTACCTACTTATTATTGATTTATTTATTTCATACGTACTTATACCACATTACATTTCAAATTAGTAAGGTGTCTTAAACCTACTAATTATGTTAGATTTATCTGGACAACTAACTTTCGGTAAGTATTTAATAAAAAACAAGTATAATTAAAAAACTGAAAAACCCCTTACATCGATTTTCATCAAATATAGCTAAGAACACCACCGACTAATCAAAAAATACCTTAAAAAAAAATTTACAAATCTAAATCGGTTTATCCGTTCGGGAGCTACGATGTCACAGACAGACAGACACACACACAGACACACACACACACACACACACACACACACACACAGACACACACACACACACACAGACAGACACACACACACACAGACACACACTCACAGTTATTTTATACTTATAATACCCCGTTGTCTTTGCGTCGGGGGTAATAAAAACCAATTTTACCAAAATGTATGATAAAACTACCCACAGTGCATAATTAAACAACAATCCTATGTCATGTGTGTAAGCATTGTAAGCTCAATCTATCTTTATAAGTCAGGGTAATTATACCTTCAGAGACTGACGACTATACAAGATGACTATACAAGATGACTATACATGCTATTACAGAGTTTACGACCTATTTCATTAATTACATATCGTCATATATCGTCACGCCTTTTCCCGGAAAGGGATGGCAGAGGTGTAATACAACATCCACACTTCGCCGGACGATGTTCGGTCCAAATGTGACAGGGGGCGAGCCTGTCGCCACACACCGGTCCAGTCATGTAGCAGTTGACATACATTACGCACATAATTATTATGTACACAAAATGAACAAATTGGTGCGTGCCGTCAGCTGGGTTCGAACCCACTCCCCCTGGCTTGAGAGGCGGGCCTTCTCCAACTATGCTATCATCGCTCATTGAGAGGCGGACTTTAACCACACCTGACAGAAATACAATAAAAATAGCGAGAAAAGTATTTTTTTGGGTTTTTAATAGGTAAATATTTTTTTATCTATGAAACTATTGAACTCCTAAGAGTAGGTAATCAGGGTGTCCTGCACGCTCAGCACCGAACCATTTTGCAAATGTTTAATGAAAAATGAATTTCCTACTTTATGTTATGACACAAAATCTTGTGAAATCGCCTCGCCGAGCTGCCGGCGACCGCTTGTCGCCCGCTCAAAAACAGACGACCAAAACTCACAATCACAAAGAGTTAAGTTCAATTTTCATTACTATTAATACTATTGCCAGGTTATCGTGCGCTGAGCATGAAATTGGACGGACATTATCAGTGGAAAGCCAACTAAAGTTTACGCGGTGTGAGTCAATTAGATATTCCGGAAAAACCGCAACTGTGTAAGCTAAACTCGGTCTGTGTTAATAATTATTAACACAGACCATGCTGCAGAACCATACCATGTGCTCGTCACGACATGCACTTGACAGTATTTGTTTGTGCTCCAAACGTTATAGAGAAGTTAAATAATTATATTCAGTTAATGAAATAGCTATTGAAAAATAAAGAAAATGATTTCGCTATATCCATTGTTTTTTATTTCCCTCCCGACGCAAGAACGGGGTGTTATAACTTTGACGTGTCTGGAAATGTTCTTAGCTTTCTTCTATGTTTGATGGAAATCGGTGTTGATTGAAAACTTTGACGTGTCTGGAAATGTTCTTAGCTTTCTTCTATGTTTGATGGAAATCGGTGTTGATTGAAAACCAAAATTGAAAACCAAAGCGACCTATTGCGACATGTCATCCAAGTTTATCTAGAACCATGCTATATCATTGTATTCATAGACATTCTACATTTTTTGGTTTAGACAAAGGTATATAAAGTACCTACGATCCAGAAGAAAAGGTATCTTATGGCCTGGCTATAAGGTACATTATCTTATTCTAGTCTAGGATTTTACTTTACCTTTGGTTTTAAATATTCAAAGACTTGCACAGACATAAACTTTCGCACTTAAAATGTATGATTAGGACTACGAAGATAATGTTTACATATTTTTTATGTTCAAGGTTCAGCGAGCTAGAGTAAGTTCGTTTAGGAGCCAATTCTAAGGTTGTATATCTGTCTAGCTTAATACGTTAAATTAACAGCCTAGCCTTTTTACCAAACGGTCTCGTTGAACTAGTTTTCTGATGGTATTCAGCCATTCAATTAATCGGCTAGGCAAAATGACTTGGATCGACAACGTTGACTACTAGCCTAGTCATTTAAGCAAGAGAGGTTTCGCGTTGTTGTAAAAAATTGCCAACGAAGGCTCCGGTTCGCTTCGCTCCCGCCTTCGCCATCTAACCTAACCAATCCAAGTTGGATTTGCTCTGATAAAGGAGTCAGGCAGGAAAGGTTTTGTGTTATTTTAATATCATGTCTGACATAATTGTAGTTCGTTTCTTTTCGTGTCTTTTTTAAGTTAAAGCTAATTCAAAACACATTTCTTCGTTCGTTCTTAAAAACAGTATTTTTGTGAAATAATCACCCTTGTACTGTATGAATGGCCTGAGCATCAGCCAGCCAGTTGATTAAATATTGTATTAGGCTCTACGGCTAGATATCATTCAGGAAGCTAGTTGAACGGCGCCGTTCGGTAAAAACGCTAGGCTGTTAATTGAACGGCTGATTAAGCAAGTTGGCTGCGACATGTCCACTGGAGATGTGCGGAAAAGATGACGAGGATCACTTCATTTATTTTTTATATTGATCAACAATTTGTAAAACTCAATTCGTAAACAGTAATAAATAATATTTGATTTGATTTGATTGACTGTTATTTCACACAGTGAAGTGATCCTATTGGTGGGATTTTTCCTGCACATCTCCGGTAGAAAGGTAGTCTAAAGCTCGTAGCCGACTTATACAACACCGTTACCACACGGCTAAATGCTCATTGAAATGTGAGCTTCAGGGCGCGTTCAGTAGATTTACTTTACATTGACAACACTAATTAGGAGACGGCTCTCTGTAAGCGAGCTTAGCCGTCGTACCACTCGGTAGTCGACGTTATACTTGCCCTTTGCTTGTGCGGGAGCAATGTCGGAGCGGGGTCGTCAAAGTGAGCTACGACCTTAATAGGCCTATCATACGCTCCAATTTGCCCAGACTTTTAACTGTGCCTAGTTGCGTACTTAACTGAGGCCTGTGCGAACTTAACTGAGCCGTGCGGTAACGAAACGATGGGCTCAGTTAAGTATGCGCAGTTAAGTACGCGCAGGCCTCATTTTTGTCGAAATCATCGGCATCTTTCTCACACTTTTAACTGCGCTGGCCCGGCTTGAACACTAAACGCCCAAACAAGTACGCGCAGACCGAGCTTGCGCAGACATGTCGAAATCGCGCAAGTCATTCCGTGGGTGTACAGTGTACACTTTAACCCACGACACGCTAGAAGTTCCGACTTTGAACAGAACAGTCAGGAGGGCTATTCCTACGCGTGAGATGAAATGAGATTTTATCTTGGTCACTTTAACACCTATAACGTTTCAAACGAGAGCAACAAGGACGAAAAAAGGTGAGATGAAAATCTCAAATCTCCGAATAGGGCCCCAGGCCTGCGCAGTTAAAAGTATGATGAAATTGGAGCGTATAGTAGGGGCCTATGAGGGTGACTTTCCGCCAAAAGATGACCGTTGCTAGGATGTGCAGCGAGCCAAAAATCCAACACCACCACCATCCCAGCTCGTCTTTTAGCTGAAAGGCACCCTTAATCCGCGTCTGTAATAATTATTTCGTGGTATTACAACATTTCACTTACCAAGGTGTGTTGCACGTGTGAGTGAGGGTCATGTAGCGGACCCCAAGTTGGTAGTAGCTGCGGAGAATGCCGAGCGAGTTGCCGATGGAGTGGCCACCTTCGATGCCGATGAGGGACGCGATTTTGCGTGGTCTGGCGCTGTGAGCTTCCAGTATGTCTGGTGGAGAGAAAAGTATTTTTTTTGGTAGTACTTTAATTTATTGATTAGATTATTGTTTTAGTTTAGTTTTTAATTTTATTTGATTGTTTAGATTTTACTTCTTTTGTTTTTTTTACTTTTTATTAACTGATTACTGTGTAAAACACAGCTGTCATATTCTATTTGACAGTTTTAATAATAATTCAACTTACAACCGTGAATTTGATCTTAAGTGATTATATGTTATAACACGGACGGATGGAATAAAACACTTATGAGTAAGGGTAAATGAGACACATTTACTTAGTACACACGGTATATAAACAATAACAACAACGTACGGTACAAGATAATAATTCTAAATAGAATGACGCGCGCGCCGGGAGCACTGGAGACCAACTGATGCAGTGCAGCGCCGGCGCCGGGGCGCGTGGAGGAAGTGCGAAGGGGTGGACGCGGGGCGCGGGCGGCCATGCGCTGTCGCGTACCATGTATCTACCTATAGTTAGGCTCTTTTCGCGCGGATCTGTGCGTACGTTGTTAAGCCCGCTATTTATTAGACGACCTAGGAGATGTACATCACAACGAATCGGTGACCAACACCGTTATCGCTCACACGTGAGGGCTCGGCGCTGACGACTTTTACGGCGAGCGACGAATTGTTCCGCGAGCCGCTCGCCGATAGCATTCACAAGCCGATTGAAATCCAACAGCACACGCATGTACGTCGTAACAGTACGCGTGTGGATGGTGGGCTTAAGATTGCGCGGTCGATCGCGACGACTTTTCTTCTCTACGGAAAACGTAACGAGGCCGGTGTGCGAGACGTGGTTGGTATTTCCTTAAGCGTGTACTTGTCGTTGGATTAACGCGACTAAAGAGAAGCTCACAACCTTAATCATTTTTGTAAGGATAATATATGTGCGGTGCGATCTTCGCTGTCTGTCCCCAGCAGCATCAGGTCAGCATTGTACAACTCTGGTGTCTTCAGGACACAGTTGCTTAAATCGTATGTCAGGAGCTGGGCGTTGGTCTTTGCAGGTATTAGGCCTGCAACAGTACCATCAGGCAAGGTGTGTCCGTTGTTCGACCGGTTTCTCCCCCTAAAATCGACGTCATCCTCGTCGATCAACGCCCGGACCTCGGAAATCTTCCGTTGCTTGTCATGGGTATGGGCGGAGTCTACTTGAGCCGTTTCTTTATCGGCTTTAGGTAGCAACGTTGGTGGGTGAAGTTCGTACGACTTATCGGAAGGAATTGATGTCACGCGCACCAGCAAAGACCAGGTATCCTGCGGAAGGTCCAGCATGACGCCAGCACGCGCAATGCAGTCGCGTCCAAGGAGTGTCCTATTATTAGCTCCTGGTAAGACTAAAAACCTAGTATGTATGCTGCGTCTCTATTAAGAGAGGTTTACATGGGTGGCTAATGCCGCACGATATTTGAATACGAAATCGTCTGAATAGCAATTCGGCTAGGTCGCAAGTTACTGAAGCCAAATGATTTGTGAAGCGCCTAGACGCACTGCGAAATCGATCCATGTAAACCCCTCATAAGATGACCATAGCGTCGCAGGTGAATTATCCGTTCAGTTCTGTGGCCGATTACTATTGTGCGGCGTGTCTCTGTGAATATGAGACCGCTAGCAATAAGTAGAGACTCAGGCTGGTGATACTGTGAGTTGCGCCAGTATCAATGACAGCGGCATCCTCACAACCAGCTACCTTTTCTCGAATTAGATACTCTGGAACTCGGTTCTACTACTAGTACTTATTTACTACTTATTCGTGTCTTTGAAGTTTGAACTACTCGCCTCACACTTCAAACGTGCTGTACCTAGCTTGTTACATCCGCAACAGTACAACGATCTGCCTCTCTCGGAAGAAGACGATTCGGCGCGACCGACATTTTTCGAAATAGACCTGCGTTATTTTACACCATGCTCGAAACGTCGGCATACTTGTCCAGGGCATTATAAGAATCTTGGGCAATTACTACGAAATCGTAGGTCATAACGCGGCAAAAGCAAATTTTGTACAATGTCACCATTTTTCTAAGGGACACTTAATACGGTTGTTGGCAAGAGGGGCAAGTTAGCTTAGAAAGAAAGCCGCTTGATTCCCAACTGTCTGAATATGCTTCGAGAAGGTGAATCGTCAATCAAGGGTCACGCCAAGATACTTGCTCAAGTTTACCCATGGGATAGCTTCTCCTGGAGCATAAGCTGCACAGGAGGGGGCCTCGGCCGGTAGGGGTGAAAGCACACGGCTGCGCTTTTGTCTGGATCAACCCAGATGGCCCACTTTAAAACACTTCGCCTAAATGGCTAAGGGCTATTTGATGCGGGTCTGATTCCAGCCTCTTATATAGAGGGCAGTAACGTCCGCGAAAATCGCGAGCTCTACTTCGGGAGGCCGGGGGATGTCGTGAGTGTACAACGAGAACAAAATAGGGGCTAGCGCTGAGCCCTGGGGAACAACAGCGCTGATGGGGTCTATCCCATCGGAAAAGCGGGTGCTATCGACGCGGTACCGAAAGTTTCGATTATTCAGATAGTCCTGTATGGTAAGAATAAGACTATCCGGGAACCCGAGCTGATTTAGCCTGTATACCAGCCCGTTGTGCCAGACTTGCCCTTTTAGCCACGCAGCGCCTTCTACACAATAGAAGGCCCTTATTACATTATGCCCTAATATATAGAACCGATTATTAACTCAGTAAAACCATGACCAATTTTAATTCAGATACTTAATTATTTTTAATATGTTAAAGTAAATACATAAAGAATCTGTAATTGACTAATATAAGTTATTAATAATTGTTTCACTAAAGCAGTTCTGAAGTGGCTTCAATCAAAAAAAGATTGTTAGCTAACTTTTCTCATATTATTATAACAAAGTCGGAACTTTACTAACTGAATTAATGTAGAGCCAAAGATTTCAAATGAATATTTTATAAGGTAAGAACTGACACATTTTCATTTACATGTTAGCCTTAAGAAGCAGGGAGTTTTAAAGCATAATAGATAAGTACTTACTTGCCATGTAATGTTTTTTTTTATAAATCACACATATCGTCACGCTTTTCCCCCGAGGGGGCTGTCAGTGGTGTAATAAAACACCCACACTTCGCCGATATTCAGCCCCAAATGTGACAAGGGGCGAGTCTGTCGCCATACACCGGGCTCCAGTTTTGTAGCAGATGACGCACAATACGCACATATGTTCACACAATGAACAAATTGGTGCGTACCGGGTTTGAACCCGCTCCCTCTGGCTTGAGTGGCGGGCCTTTTCCAACTAGGCTATCATCGATCAAAATAAAAAAAGGCAAAAATATTTACCTGTGGCACTATCAGTAGACTATATAAATAATAGTAATAAGTCCACAGGCACAATTGAAAATTACAGAAAAAATTTACTTGAACTGAAATCGTAGGACATTCCTAGTCGGCTCATTTTAGTATTCTTAATTTTCATCGTTATAATACTAAAAGCAAAAAAAACTCACAATTATTATACGTATCCTATTCTAAGTCTAATCCTAACTGCGCTAATCCTAATTGCCTACCTTTAATATTGTAAAAGTGAAAGTGAGTTTATTTGTTATGCTTTCACGCCGTAACTACTCAACCGATTATCCATCATGAAAGTTTGCATACACTTTGTCCAGGGTACAGAAAAGGATATAATAATAGAATACTTTTCATCCTAAAAAAGTTACGATTCCTGTGGAACCGAGAGTAAATCAACGGGGCGGAGCTAGTTATAAAATAAGCTAGATTTTGGTTTTAAAATTCCAGTGCTGTTTTAACTTAATTCAAAAGTATGAAACCGGATTATTTTGGTTCGCGGCGGCTTGCGGTGGATTTGTCTTGTTTTGCTCACATTCTCCCCGGAGGAGGTGGTTGTTTGCGAGTCCTTTTAGCTCTAGTGTTAAAAAGCACATTTCTCTACTGGGAATAAAATGAACAGATTTCAACTGGAATTTTATAAGAGCATGCTTCTCGCCTGAGCTATTGCGCTCGCACATTTTCTGCATTTTTTGAAGAAAGATATTGAGAAAGTAGGAATTTTAAACGGGGAAGAAACGTTCAATATTATCTTTAATGTTGTACTGAAAAGACAACTTTTAAATTGTTACTTTTATGTAACGGAGATTTGTTGTTTGTTCTGTAATTTTGATATGTCCTAGAATAAATAATTCTCGGACACGTGACACCCACCAATCCACACAGAGTCAACGTGGTGGATTACGGCTCAGTCAAGTTCGACGTGAGTTAAGTGGGTGTCCCTGCAGTGAGACGTAAACGACTTTAGTGACGATGAAGATTTTATTTGCATGTGTAAACGAAATTGTTGTAATGATACTCCACAAGAGATAATTAATTATAGTTCAATTTCTCGGTCGGTTTTGACGTACTAATTAACCAGTACCAATTTAATTTGTAAATCATGAGTTAAGTATATTATTGCAAACTTAGGATAAAATAATTATAAAAGCATCTGCGTACCTATTCTTTTTCTTAACTGCAAAGACTTACACAAGTAAATTATTTTAATTAAACTTGCTTGCTGTTAACAGAGCGATCTACTTCAAATATTTCTCGAAAATACCAGAAGTGAACCTGTTAAGAAAATTTCGAGAGGCTTAATTGTTTTAAGGAGGTGATTACTCCGTTTCGGCCTTCTAAAGGGTCCTTGTGAAGTTAGGCCATGTTGACCCTAATATTTTGTCAAGTTTTTGCATTTTGCTCCGTTTTGTTTTTGTTGTTTTGTAACGCACGGCCTACTTACACACGCTCATAACGTTGCTTCTTTTCAAATGAAACAGGGAAGTGGAAAATATGTGAAAAAATTGTATGGAAACGAGAAGTGAAAACTAAAGTATGTGTATAATGCAGTTCAGGTCGTGTTGGACAAGCGATTGTCCCCCTTTTTTAAGTCGTTTTTCTATGGAAAATTGTATAAAAGTTGGTATTTATTAATTCCGTGTTTTTCAATTATATTTTTGCTAAGGGTAGAAATATTATGTTTACAGCCCAGTTGGCCATCTGGTTTAAACTTCTTGGCCAAACATTTCGGATTAATCTAATTCTTAGGTTCTATGCTTACCAGTAACGGAGGTGGCAATCTTCAAGCTACGAGGGTATTTCTGCACCAGACGCTTGATGACGTCAATTTGTTCCAGAGTCAGTTGGATGGCGTCCTTATACTGCGATCCGCAAGGCACGAAGGCTGACCAGAACTGAAAAATAACAGTCTTATTAACCCCTCCACCTGTAATGTCACCACAATACTTGAAAAACAGCGGGCTCTGTACGCAAACGACGTCTGTACCTATAGTTGACAAAAAATGTGGCTTAAACTTTTAATTATAATATACTATATTAAATAACTTGACCGTAACTGGAAGCTATATATATGAGAGTGCATTTCCGTTTCCGTCGAAAGTACCAGCGTTTTCGTACTTTTAATGCCTTCTAACCGGAAGTCCTAGGTGGCGCCACCTCTGCATTCGCGCTTTGTGAAAATATCGCGCGCCATTTTTTATCATTGGCGTTTTAAGTTTCGTCGAAGTAACATCGCCGCAGCCCTAGCAGCTTGCGTCGTGTTGCATAATTAGTTAATACAAAGTGATAATTTGTTAATAATTATGTGGTAAGATACTGAAATGTAGTTATTTTCCTAAAATAACTCGGTGTTAAGTATACATTTTACGCAGTAAGTACCTACCCACATTATATTTCATTTCTTCATTTCATTTGTTCAAAATGAGTGAGTAGAATTTGTTTTAACGGTTTTACCGTTCGATTAATTTGATATTTAAAATTTTTTGTGTGCCTAAATGTTTTTAACCATATGTGGCTTACAATATGGGGGTCAAACGATGCCTCATACCAGTGTTTTGTCATTATTGAAGTGTTTTTAGGTAATATTTAAGATTATTCATCATATCGTCACGCTTTTCCCCCGAGGGGGCTGGCAGACGTGTTATAAAACACCCACATCGCCGGACGATATTCGGTCCCAAATGAGCCTGTCACCATACACGGCTCCAGTCATGTAGCAGATGACATACAATACGCACATATGTTCACACAACGAACAAATTGGTGCGTGTCGTCGGCTGGGTTCGACCCCGCTCCCTCTGGCTTGAGAGGCAGGCCTTCTCCAACTAGGCTGTCATCGCCTTTAAGATTATCACCAGTTTTTAACATAGTTTTGCTTCCAGAAACATACAAATGTTTGCCGCCCAAACGCCCAAGCTACAGAGCACGGGCCGTGGCGGTGGTTCAGTGAAAGGTGCGTAACAGCGTGCTTTTACGATTCTACTAATTCATCGGTATTGGTTGACGTGCTGGCCGATAATTGAAGAAAGTTGGTGAGTGAAAAAATCCTTTTTATAAAAATAATGGTTTTCAAATGTTGCAACAGTGTATCAATTGCTTAACTACGAGTCATACAAACGACTCGAACATATCTAGCGATCTATCAGTTCGTTCACTTTATAGCTTTAGTTACGTTAAATTTTTGATACATCATGGCAAATTATTTGAATACATGTATTTTAGAGGCTAGGTAATGCCTATTATTTTGGACGTAAGAAATAATCATAATCTAGGTATCACAGACCTAGGAACAAACAATAGTGGGGGAGAAAATATCTTACGTCACCTAGCCGTATGCTGCTACGTAGTAGAAAACTTTTCATTATATAAATGCATATAAAGGCTTTCTTAACCTTTTTTTTTTGAAATTATTTCTAAATTAATTTTCTTTTGTGGATATATTACTCAAAATGTCACTTGATCTTTTGACATTGCGTTTAAGTTTAGAGGAACAAGTATTTCATTTTGAATTTATTCCTTTTTACCATATTGTTATGCAAACAATCAGTTCAACGTGCATTCGCATGGTTATAATAGGGAGATACAGGAGTACCGTTTTTGTACCTCCTTACATTGAATTATGCAATCAATACAAAATACTCTGAAATGCTTGAAACGATACGCCCTCGCAGGGTGAATCTCTTTACAAATATCATATTACATTGCCTTAGGCAATCAATACATCATACATCATTGTATGCTTGTAATAAACCACCCTCGCAGGGTAGGTAATCTTTTGCAAAAGCCACCCTCGCAGGGAGGCTACCTATTTGCAATTGAATCATTGCTTTAAGCAATCAATACATCATACATCATTGTATGCTTGTAATAAACCACCCTCGCAGGGTAGGTAATCTTTGCAAAAGCCACCCTCGCAGGGAGGCTACCTATTTGCAATTGAATCAAGCGATCCATACATACACTATTCTTTAGTACGCTTGTAACGATACGCCCTCGCAGGGTGAATCTCTTGACAGATATTACATTGCTATAAGCGTTTAACAGAACGTATTTTAATATTTTTTATGGTTATAATAAACCACCATTGCAGGTGAGTACCTTTTTTGCAAATATCATATTTCATAGTATTAAGCAGTTAATACAACAGACAATGTATGCTTGTAATAAATAAAGCAAAACTCTATAGTTGTGCAAATGTATTTGCAAAATATCAATTTCATGATAAACATAGTACAAACTTGTTTGGTTGTAACAAACCATCTTCACCCGATGAGCATCTCTTTGAAAAATACAATATTTCATTGTATCAAGTAAGTATCGTAGGCTTATTACAAACCATCCTAACAGGGTGATTTTTTGATCTTAATAATGTTGTATGTTCATAACAAAACCTAGTTTTATGCTGGATCAAATATTTCAAACGTATTTTATTGTTGTTGTAATGCCTAATCTGTCTTTTATTCTTCATGAAACTATTAACATAGATACTCTAGCTTGCTTGTAATAAACTACCTTTTCAAGGTAAAATAAAAATATACCTTTGCAAAAACTACCCTCGCGGGAATGTCTTATATAAGAATAAAATTGTAATGAAACAGGTTCCAAATCAATAAATTAACAGACCGTGAAAATATGCTATGTTACAGCTAGACAGTCTTAAACGTAGTTTTTTACTATTACTGCTGAATCCAGATTCAATCTTTTTAAGTTTTTAGAAACTGATAAATTAAACGCTCAAAGCGAGGCTTCAGGCCAGTTTGTTGCAGTCTGATCAAGAAGTTTTCGATATGAACTTATTATGTTCCCTGTGTAACGTTTATTTAATTAGAAGTAAGTCACCACCTCGAGGTGGGTTGCATAGTATTGAATCAACTGCAAAGTGAAACATGTTCTTTCAAAATTTCGAAGTGAGTCTTACCCCTTACTTATTATTTATTGAACAAAAGTGCTCGATGAGCACAATAACCTTAAGAGTTCGTGCAGTATTTCCTGCGACTCCAATCACAACGGAGATACCTGCTATTTGGTTTAAAACGATGTCTTATCTTGTCGATTCTTGCAATTAGGTTGTTTTTAAAACGACATTATGTTACGGATAATGTGACGAGAACGAATGTTGTACTAATTTTGTTAAAAATCTCATTTTCTCATTTAACTCGAGGCAAAGTAAGGTCACACGCGTGTCCCCTTTTTCATAATATGAATATAAGTACATAATTATATACTTATATATTTATTTATTTTTTAATTACTTAAATAATTTTGTTTGGAACAGCCTCGTAATACCTGAATGTGTGGCCTATTGTCTGTCATACTCAGTGCGCTATCGCATTGACACTAGCAACCTCTCGTTCACAATGAACGATTTGAATTACACAATTGTAATTTAAAATATGAAATTAGTTAAATATTTTTACGACTCTGAGAGAAAAAATAGTAGGGCGTGGGTGCTTATATCAATTATTGCTTATATTTTTCGCACGACTGTGACTTAATCATTAGAAAATTGTATGTTTCAAATTGCCATAAAAGCTACCTACCGCTATAAGATATAATGGGTTTGCAGTAAGTTAAGATAGTAGCTCGCAACTACCATCGCCCATTCCTTTTAATTACCTACCTTCTTCCAAAGGTGTTTCTTATCTTATCTTACAATGTAAAGACTTGCACTGCGAACTGTGACGTGTAACTGTTAGTTATAAATAAATCCTGATTACTGACTTATCGTAAGTTGCTTAACTAAACTACCAACAATTTTCTTAGGGCAATAGGTATCGGAGCCGAAATCCTTCCTATATTGCATTTGATAACGATAATTATATAATAAACGAAATAGTGTTATTAAAGTGATAGATTTATTTATGAGACTACGCTCATGATAAAATTACGTTATCTTTGAAAGTCTAGCGTGATTTTCATGTTTTACATATATTTTACAAAATCATCACAAACACTGATGATCAATGCATTGACTTGGAAACTCACTATCAAAAATTCAGTACATGCCTATTGAAGTTAAGAGATGTGAAAGTAAACCTAATTTTCGCTATAAACATTAATATTGGCATAAGCTGCCTAAAACTTGATGTAATTGATTTTTAGTATATTATTTAATATTAGCTGTCTCCCACGTGTAACTGATTTGTCAAGTCAGTAAAGTTTTTAGAATTATAAATATTCTTGGTTTTCGTTAAATTTACTGAACTGTTGAAATACATATATTGAACTGGCTTTACGGATTCATCTTTTTTACTCACATGATTTACGATCGTTGTTGTTGCCATTTTAAAACAATTGCCGATTACCAGAGTCGGTCTGGTTGAAAAATATTTCTATCGATCTGGACATTAACCTGTCACTTAAATTGTCACACCACTTAGTTATGGTTGACTATTTAAACACTATCTACAGAAAAAATGGTATCACTGCTTGTCCAAGAAGTTGTTTGCTGGTCACCTGCGATAGTAGACTACAAAATCTTTTGGATCAACGACCTGTTGTTGATTTTTAAAACAATTTTAACCACCAACATATTATGTATGGTTCTGTATACAAACTTAATGCAAAGGGAAAGTATGACATAAATAATTATTTATACATTGCCTGAACGTGTCAGACATTCTATGGAATGTATTCCCAAAGCATTCTATTACAATACGGCATTATACAGATGCTGGTGACATACATTTTACAGATGGAAAATGTACTATTTAATGGTAATATACGTAATTGTTTCAGACCAATAGAGAGAAAACATAATGCCTTGTTTCCGGTTTCATTATTATTATGTAAACCCTTTTATTTAAGTTGTTTTTCCAACAACATTTTTGAAGATTTGAAATAATTTTTAATATTATTTACAGCTCACATTGGCGTTTCTTCTAACAATAAGTTTTAATAGCCCTACTATAGGTGGCACCACCAGGCAATACCAAACAGGCTCTCATATATATAGCTTCCAGTTACGGTCAAGTTATTTAATAGCAGCGTTTTACCTGAAATAAAACGCATATTAAAATACTTACCTAACTGGAAGCTATCACTTTAATTTCTGCCTGGTGGAAATTCGGAAAATTAAGCCAATGATAAAAAATGGCGCGCGATATTTTCACAAAGCGCGAATGCAGAGGTGGCGCCACCTAGGACTTCCGGTTAGAAGGCATTAAAAGTACGAAAACGCTGGTACTTTCGACGGAAACGGAAATGCACTCTCATATATATAGCTTCCAGTTAGGTAAGTATTTTAATATGCGTTTTATTTCAGGTAAAACGCTGCTAATACTTATAATTTTTTTTTTTATGGATTACCGCACAACGCACGGAAACAGATATTTTTGATGCAGGTCTCTACTTGGTACTTAGCGCTCAAAATTACAAGTTTCTTTTTAAAAGTGTAAAGGTAACAAATACTCGTCTTTACTAAAATTTTATGGCTTTATGAGATGGAGCAAAAATATTTGCCATTATTTATGGAATACACACGTTTAATTCAGGTTACCACCTCGGCTGGCTTGGCAGAAGCGCATCCTGTCAACCCGATTTTGCAAGACCAACCAACCACCAACAAATGATTTTAGTTCTATCTAACGAATGGCTCAGTGAGTATTCGATTTAAGAGCCTAAATCGCTTGTGGATTATCTGCATAACATCGATCTTTCACAGTACCCCACAAAAAGAAGTCTAACGGGGAAAAATCGCAGCTCCGACCCAATTCGGCGACGGCCAATTGACATCGTCAAGACGGCTGATTACACGATTACCATATTTATTTTCGAAATTCGTTCTGTTTCGACTACACGTGAAGTAGTTACTTTGATAATAAGTTTTCAATGTTTCACTACGTTGATCAAGGGTACATCATTTCTTTTTGGTCCCGCGGAAATATGATGATCTTTAGATAATATTTTGAGCAGGAATGAGTTATCAGGGTCAATAATTTAAAAATAAACCACTTGATGGCCCACCCTACATAATTTCTATTTTGTTAGCTTGTGCCAGGAAAGTGCTCCATCGTATATAACTATATCGGTCTTCGACCTCGTAGGTTTAGGACTAAGAACCGAAACTCAGTATTCGGCCTCGGATTCAGAAAGCTTTTGCCAAATCGGCCAAATTGCAAAGATTATGATCAAATAATACGCTTACTAACAAAGATCATGTTACTCGTGTTTGTATTACAGACATTGCATATTATGTAAATACCTACCCAAAAATTAATTTTGAGTTAAACAGAATGTAAAAGAAAATAATATGAAACGAGCTAAAATTCGGAGCACCTACCACTGGCCTATTCTATTATTCTAATGACTCCCACGAAACTGAGAGTTTTCTAAAACAAGCTGTGCTTAATGAAAACAAATAGTATTGTTTCAGTTACGCTGCACTGCCGTTAAAATTTTCTGCAATTAGTGTAGTGTAGCGATGGTACTTAGTTTATTTGTGCAGGCATTGAATTACACAACGTCTCGTCTAATGGTGGGTGGCTTTAGTCACAAGTTCTCTCGTTAAGACGCCTTTACTAAACTTGTAAGGCTGAGCTCGCTGAGCCTGAGACAGTTCTGAATTCAGAGATGTCGCAAGCTTTTTGACTCAATGTTATTCGGTGAGATTAAGGCCCAACGCTTCGCTAATAGCGCAAAATTTAAAATTCAAACAGTTTATTTTTTAATTTTGGAGCTAGACTCATTTACTTACAAGATCATTGACTTTTACCTTTCGATATTTTGTCGAGTTTTTGAACAGTTATGCACCAGATAGTCTAATAGGTAAGCAAAATAACCAATAAACTGACGAGCCTAGCTCACATGACTTATCGTCGTCCAATATAACTGTAAAATAACGAAAAAAAAGTCTAAGCTAACCACGAAATATATTATCAATTTACTACGTACAATAGTTAGCCGGTCGAGCTCTAAAACCAAACAGTTTAAAATTTAAATTTCGCGCCATGAGCAAGACGTATCACCTTAGCCATTTTGCCTGTTATACTACTCCCGATTTCCCGTTTCTTCATTGCTCTGTTAAAGTTGTCACTCTATCTTTGAAGACTTTGGAAACCTTACAATCTCTCGCGTCCTTTAGCGCCACATTAGGGCGTTCGTAAAACTCGCGCGTAGGTCCGCCCGCGTGTTGTATTGTAAAATAATTATAAGTAGCGCTAGCTGCCATTTGAAGGCCCCACTGGAAGGCTATTCTTATGGAGTGAGATTCAATCTCAGCATTTTTCGTCCTTGTTGCTCTCGTTTGAATAGACATAGGTGTGAGACTGACCAAGATAAAAACTCATCTCATCTCACGCGTAGGAATAGCAGGAATTGAATACCAGGAATTCGCAAGCGAGACGGACAGGGCGTGGCGGTCGCACGGCGCGGACGCACGCTACGAACGCCCGCACGTGTTTTAGCGGACGTCCTTATTTTTCCTACCCTCCTCATTCCCGAATAATTTGTAAAACCTTAATTAACTTCAAAAATTTGCTATGAGTACTTACTTATTCAGGTATAAAACAAGGGAAGGGGAGTTAACAAAAGTGATGGAGTTTAACTTTTAAAGTTTGAGACAGACTCCAACATAGATGCAGCTTGAGTTGGATACTTCACTCACTCAAAGTTTGTTATCAGGCCACAAACTTGCCCGAGCCCTTTTGCTTCGTATTTTAGCCTACGAGGGCCAACTTTAAAAAACTCGAGATAAGTTCCTTCACTTTGTAAGTTTTTTTTTATTGGCTAATTTTGTTTTAATTTATTGTGTTTCGTGGTGAGGGTGATTCTGTTTTTTCTTAACTAAATTAAAAATAAAACTACACCGACACTCTGTACCATACATATCTGTAAAATGTGAGTTTATAAGTTAACTATCAGTCAAAACCCTCAACGCTGATTTGTTTTTTTAAGCTTCTAGTTTTCCATGAAATAAATAAATAAAAACTGCGACAGATAAGCTATACCTCTTATCAAAACAGGGTTATCGGTATAGGGTATATTAAGCCAAAAGGTAAAAAAAAAGTCATTGCACTCATCATTATGGACAACCTTTAT
Source organism: Peribatodes rhomboidaria (assembly GCA_911728515.1). NCBI lineage: Eukaryota > Metazoa > Arthropoda > Insecta > Lepidoptera > Geometridae > Peribatodes > Peribatodes rhomboidaria. The sequence goes on from OU452166.1 coordinate 183,925, forward strand.
TATGGACCCAACCCAAAAGTCTCAAACAAGATAAAACAGCTATCCCTTACAAAGTATATTGATCGTCAACAGAATATATGGAACAGCTGATATTTTTCTCGATTTCAGGGTTGACCTCATAGTAGAAGTTGTTTATAAATAATGATGAGTACAATGACCCCCTTTCGGCTTAGTACACCCTTTCCTGATAACCCTGTATTTTATAAAAGAAGATACTTTGAACACGAATTATTCAACTTCTCGTATGACACTATATTATAATATGATATGGCTGCTTCAAAAGTATGAGTTCGCTACATGGTTACACAATTTGAAAATTCGAATAATATATCCAAAAGTTTACAGCATTGAAATATGTCCAACGGAATGTCAAAACCAGGAATGACGCTGCAGCGAAAGTTCGTGAATACAAATAGTTGTAATAGTAGTTCGTTCCAACAGAGATATCGCATATCTCAGTTGGAACGAACTACTATTATAACAGCCCCTCGTCCGATATAGCTCATATACAAACCTAAATATTATATTGAGACTAGCTGTTGTTTTGCCTTATAAATTAATTCTTACACCACTTAGGGGTATGAAAAATAGATAGTAGCTGAGTCTCAATTTTACTGAATATGCATATAAAATTTCACAAAAATCTGTCAAGCTGTTTCGGAGCAGTATGGGAACTTTGTGACACGTAACACTGTGACTCGAGAATTTTATATACTGGTATATAGAGAAGATAAACTACGTGTCTCAGAGATCGTATCAACGAAACTCAAGCTAGCGTCGGAAAACAAGCGCCGAGTTCTTTCAGACTTCGAGACCCCGCATTTCTCGGTCAATAAGTATAGACGTAGGGCTCACTGGTACAAATGCGCCTGTGGAGCAAATGCGTCTTTAAAAAGATGTAGGTGGCGCTTAATTTATGAAGAGATCGAGAATTACTGACAAACTCTGTCAGTAATTCTCGATCTCTTCATAAATTAAGCGCCACCTACATCTTTTTTCTATCTTTAGTTCCAATCATTTAAAATACAGTCCACAAGATTTGAAAGCTTGCATCCGCAAAACAAGAAATAGGTATCAGAAGTCTCAAATACCAGAACAAACTATCAAAACATGTTAATGTGTTAGCAACAAACCTAACAGGCACTGGTAGTGTTACATACACAAGACCAAGGAAGAATAGCGTTCCACACTCTCGCGTGGACACTCCTTACAGCGTAATAATATATACGGACTCTGGTCGGCAAAACTAGCAGCTAAATGTACCAAACAGATTGCTGTGCTAAGCAGGATATACTATTTAAAAAAAAAACGAAAAAAACATTCATTTGTACTAGATGGCGTTAGTTGCTTAGTTATTTGGAGCAATTGCGCCACACAGCCGCATTTTTACCAATTGACCTCATAGAAAAGACTAGACATCCAAGAATCCTAACAAATATAATCTAAGTTGCAAGTAGCACCCTTTCCAGTCGAGAGTGATAAAGTCACCAGTAAAGTTTCTTCATCAAACTCGAATGTTTACGCGTACCTCGAGGGCAGTACTTTAAGAAACTTGGAAAATTTAATCCTCCAATCCTCATTGGCTTGGACAAATGAACTATAAGGACATTCTCATTAAGCTCAAGTGGGACGTCAAGATCTATGGCTGTCATTATCTAAATCTAAAATACTTATTTCAGACTTCCTCACAAAAATTTCAGCGGCAGTGTTTTAGTTTAATCATCGTTCGAAGATAAAAATATGAAAGCGATTGTTACGTACCGCCAAATACTTATTCCTGCGTTGTTCACGTTCACGTCCAGATTTTTACTGGTCCTCTCAAAGTCAAGTTAGAATATACAAAGGCAATGTGACTTGAACTAGTTTCTAACGAAGTCTAATATTACATGAGGCAATCTCATTTAAAAGTATCTTAAGCTCTACGTCACCGGAGACAATGGAGTTTTAGTTGGTAAGCCATAGACTCACAAACAAATGGATTTCACGGGTCAGCGCTCTAAAGTACCTAGCCTAAAATAGACTTCAGTAAGCTTTGGTAACTAATAAGTATTCTGTGATTATAAGTAGACATTTTATATACAAACGAGTCCAAAGTATTACAAATTAGGATTGAATGCTCGTTTGACGGTAATTCTACACATTTACATTATAAAAAACTCAGGACCATTTTTCGTGAATTTCGTACTAAGCGCAATACGAAAACAAAAAATAATTACAATAGTACTTAAATAAGGCTAAACTAAGTTTTTAATGGGCGGCCTTGTCGCTAAAAGCAATCTCTTGCAGGCAACCTGTACGGATAGGAACATATAAATAAATAGCACCGAGGCCTTGAACGTCGTCAAAAATAATTATTTAAGACATAAAAAAATAAAATAAAATAGATATTATAATGTTCATAATTGTAATAATAAATAAATAAATACTTAAAAGTAAACGAAAAAAATATAATTAAAAACTAACACATTTTTTATAATAAATTATAATAATATCACAAATATATAAATACATAGTGCAACTTGTGGTCTAACATCTATATAATATGTATGTGCTTTGTGGTGCTATATCTATAGGGTTAGCACATAAAAACTTTTCAAGAGTGTAAGGCATAATAGTACAATTCTGTGTGAGTATGAGAACGAGAGAAAGTTCACTAATCTAGAAAATTGTTCCAAAAAATATCATTTAAATTTTTTCAAATGCTTGCTTGTCTCATGACAATAAATCATAATTCTCAAAAAAGTGTTCCTAATTGTAACTTTCTCACACCCATCTAGTTTTGGCTGTCAAAACTAGTAGGCTACATACGTGTTGAATCAAAATGGCTCAAGATTCTATTGGAGTAGTCCTGGACACCGGCTCTTCTACTACAAAAGCCGGCTTCGCAAGCGAGGCGTTCCCTAGAGCCTCGTTCCCGACTGCAGTTGCCAGGTAATGAAGGCTTAACGAAGGCCCTGACACGTTCCTGACGATTCATTGATATGTGGCCAAGGGGGCTACAAAAACTTTGCTAGGGAGAGCAGCAAACTATGAGTACTGTTCAAGTCAGAAGGAGAAGGCGATAGATACTTTCCGCCGTTAGAAAGTCCGTCGTAAAAAGAGACTAATCTGTTAGGTATTTATCCCTATTTAAAGTCTCTCCAGTTTTCAATCAGCACCCGCCTTTGAAGAGCGTGGTCAAAAGCAAATTTTAAACAAAGAACCCTAAAACAAAAGAACTTCCATCCCAGCTTCATTTAAATAACAGCACAAACTGTCAGCATTATACAGGAAACTTTTTGCCGATGAGCAATTCCGCTGCAGCTGTCACACGCCACGCCACGCAATTCGAACCGAATATCAGATATTAATGTACAAACTTGAGGTACAAACCGCCATAACAATATTTTCAGCTAGTAGCACCCTGTTTCCAACTCCGAGCGAGGTCACGGCCTGGGGGTGGTTGTCTAGAGATTATGCTCACGCACACAATGGGTGCGGAATAGATGGGTTTGAGTAGGTTCAAACTAGTAACTAACAGAATCGCGTTTCTGACCTGAGGGGTGCAAAGTGAAGGCGACAGCGAGACGGGTAGGAAAATAAGGCGCTTTGAGCTTTTTCCTTCCGTCTTTAGCCTTTATCTATTGACATTCGTTTTTTTCATGTAGATTGTCTGGCTTCAGTACTACCTTCTTGTTGTTCATTGTAGGTGTTGCTTGTTGTTCATTGTAGGTTTTCGTTCCGTTTGTACATCAAACTGTTTTTAAAATGCTAATAAGATTTGGAAAAGCACATTTGATACGTTAAGTGAATTAAAAATAACACGAAATAGATCGACTATTAAGTCTGGAGTGAGCAAATTTTGTAGGAAAATAATAAAAACATTTTTTTAAGTTTTATAACTTTTTTGACCTAAAATTTGGTTTGTCACAAGAACCTTTTATAATTATTGAGTTAATCTACTTATATATTGGCAGATTTCGCCGTCCAGGTCTTATAGATGGTTTTCCTCTGGTCTATTGCGGTAAAGAAGCTATCCTCAAGCGAGGTTTGTCATCAGTAACGTATCCCGTCCAAGAAGGATTGATCACAGATTGGGACGAAATGGAAAAACTGTGGCACCATACTTTCTACAAAGAACTCCACGTAGCCCCTGAAGAATCGAGGCTCATGCATTCTGTTCATCCGCTGGTATCGGAAAAGGACAAGTAATGCTTTCAATTCAGCTTTCAAGTTTAGATTAAGGTACCTATTATTGGCGACGACTGCGGAACGCTTGCTTCAAAGTACCTCCGTTTTACTTTAAATTTCAACACAATACGAGTGATTGAAAATCCGCCAAGTCGGTTATCTACCTTATTTAACTGAGGTAGATATTCAAATGGAGTGCTTTCCAGCTCGAATTGTACAGCTGGCTTGCACGAGATTTCCTGTTTTATCGGCGCAAGAATATGGATGATATTCGAATGAGCGGATTTTGGATCAATCGTATTGAGTTGAAGTTTGACGATAATAGGATTATTGGTATATGGAATTCTGTCATACGTAATAATAGTTATAGAGATTGTCCAATCAAGGAGACGCTGTCTTACCTTTTGCTTGGTGTATAATACAACTAGCCGTGTCAGGGTTTTGAATATTTCGAGTTTTTCGCTACGTATTTGTACACTACCTACTTGTCTTGTCACTTTAGATTTTTCAGTTTCGGTCGGCTCATAGATTAAACTAAAAAAACACAAGATACACTTATGAACGTAAAGCTTGAATTAAAATAAAAATGCTTGCTTGCTTAAATAAAAATGACTGTAGCACCAAAAGAACAAGGGGGCATTTTTACAGATATTTCAATGTATAAAGATAAAGGCAAAGAAGTTACAGAAGGATTTTTTTATTTATGCAGTAATTGAGAAAATTTGGTAAGCAGCTACCGTAAAGATCTATGGCTACATGTATAATTTCAGGAACAACATGGCAGAGATCCTCTTCGAAAGTTTTACAGTGAAAGGTCTATGCCTGATGAAGGACCCAGTGCTTGCTCTCCACGCAAGCGGCAAGACGAGTGGTATGGTCTGGGAATGTGGCTACTCTTGTTCCTACGTGGCTCCAGTTTTTGAAGGATTTCCTTTACGACACGCGTCTCTGATATCGCCTTTGACTGGGAAATTGCTAACGGATAGATTGCAAAGGCTTCTGTGGGAGACAGGGTACTCGTTTACTACTCCTTCGGAAGTAGATGTGCTCAATGATATGAAGGTGAGTGACGGAAAGTGAGATTAGCTGGTTTATTATTGTGCCGACCAGTATAGCTTTGTAAGTAGCGTCACAGTCAAATTAAAGTAATATTTTAAATCTATGGTAGTATAAAAACAACAAGGGGGAAGAAGGCACTCCATAGAGGAATGATAGGTTCTAACCAGTCGGTCGTTTGAATGATGAATTTAAATATTTAATGTTTCTCATAGAAGAAAATAATGAGGGGGATTTCAGTAAGTAAGTGAGTTTATGATTATTATACCGACTTCTACTCGTATTTCAGGAAAAACATTGTTACGTGGCACAAGATTACGAGAAAACCTTAAAAGAGCTGACAAATTCTGATAAAAAGATTTCCTACCAGCTGCCCGACGGCCAGAAAATAGGTTTAGGCAACGAGCGCATCGTATGTCCCGAAGCTCTATTCAACCCTGCATTAGAAAAACTAACCTGCCCAAATCTTGCCGAGCTCTTCATGTCTTGCATAGGCAAGTGTGACACTGACTACAGGTCTTTATTCTTGGAGAATATCGTACTTGCTGGTGGTACTAGCATGATTCCAGGTCTTGCTGATCGCATACAATCAGAACTGACTAACCAGCTGAGAAATCAACCATTAAAGGCGCGCATAGACGCGGCACCTTCGAAACACTACGCCGTCTGGACGGGAGGGTCAATCCTGGCTTCGCTGAAGTGTTTGAAAGATTTTTGGGTCACTAGAGAAGAGTACGAAGATAGTGGCTTTGAGAGAGTTAGATATAAGTTTTTCTAATCGTACTTTGAGATTGTGAACGCTGTCTTAGATCGATGGAGAATGATCTTCCTGCATGAAATATCACATCACATGATATTTCTTCTTTATTTCTTCTCAACCTCTATACGAAGCGATGATGGCCTAGTTGGAGAAAGCTCTCGCTTTTCAAGCCAGAGGAAACGGGTTCAAACCCAGCCGACGGCACACACCGATTTGTTAATTCTGTGAACATTATGTGCGCATTGTATGTCATCTGCTACACGACTGGAGCCACAGATCTAGGATGTAAAAGATCGACAGTGACAATTCGATAGTGATACAAAAAAACATTTGCGCATGCGTGAGTAAATTAGTGTTGTGAAAAGTACTTATTAATTTATCGATTGACCAAAAATGGTCCTCCGGGTGCTTGTCGATAAATATAATCTTTCGCATACCAATTGAGTTGTTTTTTGTTCCAAGTATAACACCGCTGCTGAGCTAAAATGAATATTAATCACTGAACGGGTGTTAAGCTAGGCGGAAGAGTTAGTATCAGTGTCACCATGTATCTAAATTAACATAAGAAAAGTAAATAATAAGATCAACATAAACCTAGTAATTCGCTTCGAATTGTGACCCTTGACCAAATTTACTCGTATACGGATTATGATAAGTAATGATACTTATCTCATTGGTTTTGTACATTTATTTATAATTTAAATATATATATTTAATTTAATTAAATATAATTAAATTAGACTTGGATGTAAGACACCCAAAATGTGTAAATTGAATTAAAAATGATGATCAGAAGTTGAAGGTACATACTTATATTTAATTCAAAAATGTTTTACGCCTCATCATTCAGTACAAACTCGGAAGAATGTCAATTTACTTTTGATGACATTGATTCAAAAATGTATGCTTTGTTTATGTATTGCACCCATCGCCTACCTAATGAACTTTGATAAAAACTATCGATAATAATGACGTCATCTTTTTATCCATCTCTAGTGAAAATCGAGCGTAAACTAACTAATATTTTAATGCTGAATTTCATCACCAATTCTGCTTTCATCTAGGAAATATAGATGTTACGAAAAAACGACAACAACATACCGCTGGTAAATCGGTTTTTGGAACCAATTTATGTTATGTTTTAGACAAAATTTAGACAAAAACATCACAATGGAATTTTCATATTTACCCATGAAACGACAAATTTTGTGGGTTACATCTTGGATTCACCACATCACAATTGCTAAACTCACAAGATGACATAACTGCATTTAGTTACAATTGCTCTCTTTTGAGTCTATTTATAATTATTTTAGTAAAAATATAAATCATAGGAATTTTCGCGTGTTCCCAGGTGGCGCGCTGTCATTAATGACAAAAGAATTATTGACTAACATTTTATTTGTAGGCGACCTCTTTCTCTCTTGTGGAGTTTACATTTCGATGGAGACTTCTCTGTCCCACGCTTCGTTGGGCTCGCCCCCTGACACATTTCGGACTGAATACCGTCTGGCGAAGTGTGAGTGTAGTATTACGCTTCTGCCAACCCCCTCGGGGGAAAGGCGTGACAACATGTTAATTTCTATATCACCATAGTATAAAACAAAGACGCTTTCCGCGTTTGCTGTTTTCACCACTAGTCAGATAAATTTAAGGATAAAGTCGTAGGTGTCGTACCGAACGAAACCGGGGCGGGTCGCTAGTAATATTGCGTAAATTATTGTTATAACCTAGAAATTATTATTTCATTTTTTTGGTTAAGAGTTGCAAGATTGAATGTCTAATTTAGTTTTATAATACGACACCCTTACAGGATAAATGTATCTAGTAATATTTTGTTTATAAAACGGGAGTTACTAACGTACGATTTATAAATATATAAATAAATATATAATAATAATAATTATTATATTTATAAATTTATAAATCGTGCGTAATTCCCGTTTTATAAATCATAATGTGTGAAAACACGTCAGTTTCCATAATATCTAGTTAATACTTATATCTATGGCATTTAAAAATAAATAAATATTATAAATGCAAAAGTTCGTAAGCTTGCGTGTTGGCTTGTTAATACTTCATGCTCAAACGGATAAATGGATTTGGATAAAAGATATAGAGGTAGCTTGTACCTTAAATTAACACATAGGCTACTTTTTATCTCAATAAAAACATTTCCCGAGGGTCATCGGATGAAACTGCAGGCCGCAGCTAGTCAGTTGTAGGATTGAGCTCAAAGTGGAGTTGCTGTTCAAATGATTCATGCAAAGTGGACAAACGAGCAAATTTGTGCTAGCAAATTGAATTGGTATTCTACTTCTATTACTTCCTATTTCCTATCTATTCAATGCGAAAGTGAGTTTGTTTGCTTATTACTCTTTCACGCCTTAACTACTCGACATAACATCGTCACGCCTTTCCGCCGAAGCGAAAGGGCTGACAGTGGTGTATTACAGCACTCACGCTTCGCGGGCGACATGCAGTTCAAAATGTGACAGGGGGCGAGCCTGTAACCATACACCGGGCTCCAGTTACCTACGAGTATGTAGCAGATGATAAATACGCACGAATACAACTACCTGTCCTTAACTACTCAATTGATCATTGATTAAATTTTGCATGTCATACTCGACACTCGTATCTACATATTTATGTAGATACGAACAAAAGAAAGTACCTTTAGTAGTAGTACCTGTAGTAATTTAGGTTCGGAAAAGTACTTATTTAGGTACTTTTCCGAATTATAAAACAGTACCTGTGCAACGGCAGGTGAAACCGGGGGCGCAGCTTACACCTCATGTCTTTATTTATTATTTGTAGGTACCTATTATATACTATATATACTAAATGTGGAATATGGATTGAGTGAGACATAAAGATGATTGAATTTTGTCAATGTTCGCAAATAGAAAACGTTGTAACTTATTTTATGAAGTAAATACATCTGCGTTAAAATATAATCTAGATAAAGCGTTTTCTTAATTTATATTCTAACTAGCTGTCACCCCGCGACTTCGTTCGCGTTTATTATTTATATATATATACATATTTAAACTATCCTATCTCGGTACAATAGTGAGAGAGGTCGAGTCAACCAAATTTCTTGGGCTAACCATTGATAGTAAACTCAATTGGAAAGCACACATAGATATTCTCAGCAAACGAGTACATTCTTCTGCATATGCGCTATTTAAACTATCTCTAATAATAAATAAAGAATCCCTGATAACGGCATACTACGGTATGGTCGTATCAGCTCTTAGCTATGGCATTATATTCTGGGGAAACTCCACTGATAGAGAAATTGTTTTCAAAGCCCAAAAACGATGCATTAGAGCTATGTTTCACTTTAAAAAGACAGACAGCTGTCAGCCTTATTTTCTAAAATATAAGATCTTGACTCTACCATGTCTATATATACTCGAAATTGCAACATATGTAAAAGCAAATCCAGACTTATTTACACGGCTGGCAGATGTAAATATACGTAATAGACAGGATAATACTAGACAATGTGTACGAAAATCTAAAACGGCACTTATGGCCAAAAGTGTATTTTGTATGGCCCCCATAATTTTTAATAAAATACCACGACCGATTAGGGAATTAAATAGTGTTATGTTTAAAAAGAAATTGAAAATATTATTACTTGACAAGTGTTACTACACAATTACTGACTTTTTAGATGACAGGAAATTTGATGCACTAAGTTCAACCTGACTTTTGTAAAATACTTTGACATGAAATACCTTTAACTAAATTATTCATTATTATTATATTCATTAGCTCTGACATTTTAAATTATTATTTGTATGCCGCACCAGGCCAGGACATGTGTACAACCATATTTTAAGATCTGTATGCTATCCTGTATGTTGTATACTAAACCATGTTCTCACAAATAAATGAATCTTGAATCTTGAATCTTAAATCTCTCAAGTTGGATCGAACTGCACATGGTGTGCGAATTTTATTATAATCGGTTAAGTGGTTTAGGAGTTCATTGAGGACAAACATTGTGACACGAGATTTATACATATTAAGATAGATAGATATTTTGGCCAGTAAGTGCATTAAATACTACGTACAAGTTCTGCTTAGTAAATTAGTTCTTGGTAATAGTTTTTACGCAAAAAATAATTAAAGTTATCAGAGTTTCTGCAATTGCGAAAATTTTTCACTAAAACAGTAAATAAATAAAATGATTCTAGACACTTTCACGCACGGAGCCTGACCCCAAACTAAACAAATCTTGTACTATGGCTGCCAGAGACTGATAAGTAAATATACATACATATATGTTTTTAAATGCATACATAAATAGATATTAACACCCAGACATAGAACAAACACAAATGTTTATCAAATTATTGTTTGCCCTAGGTGGGAATCGTCTCAAACAACCAAGCTCAAAGGCAGGTTCACTACCAACTGAGGCAGTCGAAATGTGTTTTTTAACCGACTTCAAGTGGAGGTTTTCAATCCGTCGGATTCTTTCAAGAAATTTATTTAAAGGAACCGATTAAGAAAGTTCGTTTTTTGTTCTGAAAGGTATACTTCCCAGGTGATTCTATGTAAATTACTTAATTCGCTCTTCGTTAAGCATTGGTTGGCGTCATTATGTGTTGCCCACGTGACCGGAATACTATATATACCTGGCGGAGATTATTATTATACCATGGGGATGACCATGTAAACTCTGTTCGGAAAGAGAACCGTTGTGGACTTGAGGGCGTCATTCCTTAATTTTATTAGACGAAAATTTATTTTGTTTTCTTAGACGTTAGTTTCCGTTTTCGCCACTATAGTTATCTTTCTGAACAGTAGCTAGTTTAATTATCTGAGACTGACAATTTAAGCTTCGTTCAGACTGGGCTACTAGTTTAATAGAGTGGCGAGTTAGTGGCGAGATTTAGAAACGAAATGTGTGCAAATGGCAAAGTTTAACTTGAGTAAGTAAGTGACTGAGTGAGTGAGTCTAGACGATCGATTTTGTTCGAATTATTTTATTTGAGTAGCGCTCTCACTACGCATCACTGAACCTACCGTTTTATTTTAGTATAAATCTCTTATTCAAACTTTTGTTTTACAATACTTAAAACCAGTTTTAAAACAAGATTCATGGCTGAGCGTCGTTTTTGAATGCCGCCCGACCTTTTCAAATTGCAACATTTACTTGTGTATTGTAGGCCTACTCGACCGTAATGTGAACAGTTTTGGTCAGTCAGTGAGTATTTTAGCCACTAAATTACTCGTCGCTCAGCGTGATTACTAGCGAAGCCCGAACAAGGCTTTGTCTGTTTTAGATTACCCATAAATACCTCTACATTTTCGAGCAATGCTTGTGCAATCATCGAAATCATATTCGTGGAATGTTAATTCAAACGGTTAATATGTCCAAAGCTCAGAATACTCCCTTTACATTGTCGGGAAACGTAGGGAAACCCGATACCCACACTGCAATAACATACACCCAATATGGTAATAATCACAGACTTCCACTACTGTATTGGAAGTCTGTGGTAATAACCAATTTTCCATTAAAACTTCTCAAAATTTAAAATTCAAAATCATTTAGTTCATCCGCTGTGTAGTTACAGGTCACATTGAATATTTGGTTTCAACAGCTACCCTATTGGGCATACAATATTCTGAGAGATCAGTCAAGAATTTATTCAAGTTAATAGATTATACATATTAAAATTTTCTAAATGTCATGACTTGAATGATGTCTGGTAAATGATTAAATAATTTGGTGCCTATTACCTAAATAGATTTGTTATAGAACTTAGTTTTCGAGCTCTGAGGGGGTTATACATAGTATGCTTTGCGGGTTTTTCGTGGTTTACGTTCTGCTTTTTTTGAGTTTTTGGCGGGAACCGAAAATGTGTTGTAGTAATTTTGTTACCTTGTGATTCTTCGAGTCTTAAATTGTAATAATGGTGGAATAATCACTTTAATCGGTTAATTAAAGTGCACGAGTTAGAGCAATGGATACCAACATTGCGAAACGTGTATTTTCGTGTTCTCTACAAGACTTCACTTAAAGTTTTAGTCTAGTATCCATCACTTTACTGAAATGGGAAAAAAGGAGGGATTCATTATCGTCGTCATCACCTCATTCACGTCACCTCTCCGTCATTTGTAAAGTATTTTAATAGTGGCTTCAAGCGAGAAAAAAAGCTTTTTTTTTCTCGCTTCCATTGAAAACGTCCACATTACTACCTTAAGCTCATCATCTGTTAGAAACCATATTAAATTGACACCGGCAAATGCACAAAACGTGCGACGCCAAATTCCTTTGGATGGGGAAGCAAACAAAAAAATAGAGTCCTTTCAAATGGTCCTTTAAGTTTAGGAGCAGAGGTAGGAAACTTCGCATTTAATTTTTATGGAACAAAAAAGTACCTGTACACTTTTAAGACATAGCAAAGTTCCCAGCAACAAAAAACTGGTAGAAAATGTAATATTTTCTATTGAGTTGCTTTTATTTGTTATTTGTTAATGAAAGGTGTGATACAATTTTAGTTTACAAAACTTAGTAGTTTTTACCATACATAATCAATTATTCACACATGTTTTCAATAATATTTTAAGCAAGTGCCAATAGTATCTAAAAGCTACTTAACAAAATGGCAGCACTGAAAATTGTCCGTGCTTCTGTTCTGGCGGTTGTTTTGATGTGGTTTATATTACATTTTTGGCAATATTGATGATAATTGGTTTCAATATTGTGTTCCATGCGTTGGGTTGAGATTTCTCCTGCGCCAAATACATTTTGTGAAACATTTTAATAGTCCCGTGACAGATACATTCTCGTAAATATGTACATAGTGCGTGAATGGTGATTACAAAGCATTTTTTATCCTTTTAAGATGTTTATTTCCGAAACAGAGACTCATTATGTTTACATAATGCGTCCGTGGTGATTTTTAATTAATTTATGTATGTTTTGCAGCAGTTTGGGCTTCTAAAATATCAAAGAGAAGTGCTCACCGAACTTACGAAATATATGGAATTGAAGAAGCGTCGCGCGTCGTTAGGTTTATAATGAGTCCCAGTTTTTTGCAAACTATCTATTGGAACAAAACTGGTAATTGACAAAGCTTGTTCATGTTTGAGAGCCTTGCAGCCTAAGAGCCGCGGCTACAGTTGCATGTTTGTTGGCTTTGAGTCTCAGATTTCATCCACGATCGATGCAATTAGGTGCACCCACACCCCATGTTGAGCACTGCATATTTACCTACACTGTTGGTTGTTCACACGGCAACGTAAAATCATGATTTGCATCTTCCTCGAGTAATATTAGTATGTTATATAGTGTGAACTGTAATGTGATTAGTGTGATTTTAAGTTGTAAATAAATGTACTATACTTGTAACATAAAAATGAATCGATTTCGCTAATTCTTTTTTTTAGAATATTCCTTGAAGTACGAGGATGGTTCTTACGCAGAGGAAAAAAATGCATCAAAGCAAAATTAAAGAATATACTAGGCGGTACAAAGTTCGAGGGGTCAGCTAGTTTTAATTAAAAACTGATTTAAATATAGATTTTCATTCAACTGCAACTCCAAGAAAATTTTTAACCACCCATAGCCAGGTAGGCTAGGAGACACTCCAGTAACTTTTATCGATATCGATATTTTGTTATTTACATCACTATTTATTTCTCGATATCTATAATAATCTTAATATATATAAATCTCGTGTCACAATGTTTGTCCTCAATGAACTCCTAAACCACTTAACCGATTATAATAAAATTCGCACACCATGTGCAGTTCGATCCAACTTGAGAGATAGGATAGCTCAAAACGCGAATGAAGTCGCGGGGTGACAGCTAGTATATTATATTTTCAACCATGGGTATAATGAGGTTCTACCTCACTATTCGTGCTGTCACCATTTTGACGCTTCATTTCTGTTGGTGACAGTCAGTGGTAAATGTTAGGTTTTATAACGTTGTACTAAACGTCTGTCTCTTCCCCTGTATTTAAATTGTCATTGTAAAGAAGTATTTTTTGCGTGCACAATAATTGTTTTATCTATTATAATCAATAGAACTTACATAAAAAAGGACTTATAAAGTATTAATAAAAGTAACAAACGCGTAGCTACATACATAAGTACCTAGTAACTGTATAAGTTACAGATAACTGTAGGAACAATGGCCTTCGAAAAGCCCCTCGTCATCCTTGATAATGGGAGCTACAACATGAAAGCTGGGTTTTCTTGCGACAACCACCCTGTCTCCATTTTCAGAACTGCGGTCGGAAGACCAAACACCTTGTCTGGTCATTATGGAAAGTATCTTTACGAAGTTTGTATTGGTGAGTAAGAAAAAAAGCAAAAGAATAAATGTAAAAAGAAAACTCTAAACTATTCGGAATAAAGCTTTTAATATATTAAACACGTGTTCTTCAACATAAACTAAAGGTAGTGTGAAACATGCTTTCAAATACAAAAATCTGTGTTAAGGTTGCGATCCAGCTATTTTACATATTATAATAACAAACACAATACATAGTATACATAACAACATAATAGACACTTAGTAAACACATCACACAATCATGTTACCCTCAACGCTTGCAATTTCTCAATTACATTGTAGGTGTGTACCCATACCTTCCCACTGTGTTACTCTATTAAACCGGGGATGCCTCAATTGGAAAACATATATACAGGCATATATGTATAGCTACCACCTAGGCTCAGACCTGAATAATATTGAAATTCATTATTCAAATATCCGCCCGACCGGGCATCTAGTCTGATTCTCATTCGGTAAGCCTCTCCGAATAACTTGGTGTAGAAATTTCAACTCTACAGGTGATGATGCAATGTCCAAAATGGAAGATTATGAGTTTAATAACCCCATAGTCAATGGACAAATCGTCCACTGGGACAATATGGAGCGAATATGGCACCACGTCTATTATAGAGAGCTGAAGTGCGCTCCAGAAGACCGATCGGTTCTACTGACGTGCGCAGCGAAAACAACAATCAAAGAGAAGTAAGACACTGTAATTAATCAGACGATCCTATCCTAACTAATATTATAAATGCACAAGTGATTCACTTAATTCTATTGTTTTATTATTTGTTTGCTGCGCTTTCATGGCTCGACAACTCAAACGATTATCATGAAATTTCGCATGTCCACGTTGTCAGGGGGCAAGAAAGTAAATAGTCCCTTTCTTCCCTGATCTAAGTTTCATCCCCAAAATTGAGCTGTTCCTACCTTTGTGGGACCGCGGTTAAAATCGCGGAGCGCAGATAGTGTTTCTAAAACTATATATAGATTTAGATGAGGAAATTTGCGAGCTTTGCTGTGGCGAGTTTGAATAAGTACTTTCACGCAGTGGTCGGAATTAGTGGACGGAATTGAATGAAAATCGGAACGAAGATAGTATAAATTAAATACCCCAGGTACATGCATAGACTACTGTATCGGGTACCTAGCACGCCTGTACAGTAACACTAGCTATAGTGTGGTATACCATCTAAAGTGTAGGTAGGCCCTTAAAAATAAGCGACACTGATAGGTGGCTTAAATTACACCTAGCACCTGAAACTATAAAAAGGCTACAAAAAAATAATGTTCCATAATAAACACATTAACCATGTCCAGTCAATACTTATTTATCTTTGCAAATCATCTCTAAACATTAATATGCCATAATTGGAAATAGGCCGCCCAACGATAACAGCGAACACTGACGCCAATTTAACCTTGTATTTTGATAAATATAATTCCTATTTGCGTTCCTAAAATCATAAACCAAATTAATAATGATATTATTAATGCAAATGAGCTCTTCAACCGTCGAGTTACTGTCGAATTCGCTTACGGCAATTAATTTACATCATAAACAGTTTCTCGATTGCTTGGATCATATTAAATTGCACTTAATTGCAATTCAGCGGCTGCTAATCTACCGGAGATATGCAAAGGAGATGGGTGTGCTCACTAGGAAATAATTCGCCACTAGGACAACTTCACTAAAAAATGAAGGAACCCTATTGGTGGATTCATTCTCTCTCGCTCTCCATCTTTTTTTTCACCTGTGTGGTGTTTTTTATTTTGATTAACTCCCTCAATAACACGCAGTTTCTAGCCTTAGAATAGTTTTACAATGTTTTGACTTTTTCTTTCTTTTTAATTAAGATGATCGAAAAACTCAAAACGCTCTATGAGGAGTGAGGAGTAGGCGAACAAAATGTCACTTTTTAATATTTTTTTTCGGTTCAAGTTTTTGGTGGATTCGTATTGGCAACCCTAAAACCTATCGTTTGATGCATTAAAATCTCGACAAATGCCTGTTGTAACACAGGTTACATTGACCTGTGTTACAACGTATATATACTCAATGTACAGGCATGCCTTTCAAAGCGTCGGTTTTTACGATTTTCTTTCTTTTTTCAGATTTAGTTCTTTAGTTCCACTAGCAGAGCACGAATAAATTGTGGGGCAACTTTGAAATCAAGAAAAAAATCAGCTGTTCCTTTTAAAAAATCGTTGATCGTCGAAAAATTTATGGACCAGCTAATTTTTTTTTTACAAATTCAAACCTTTCAAATCTTCAAAACCTTCAAACCTTTACAAATTCCGCAGAAATGCAAAACAACGCATTTTTTTTATTTTTTTAAAGTGGTAACCATTTAGACGGCTTATCTAATCGTAATCGGTAACTGCCGCCTGTGTACATCTACAACATTGAGCGTTGCTATCGTTGCGCTTCCAACCCGAAGAGAAATTTGTAGACATCCTCATTGAGACGGTCCATGTTGCATTTATTTAGCTGATCTACAAAAGCAAATTTGCGGGCAAAGAGAGGTTGACAAATAAAGTGATTCCCAACGAGGTCTAACTTTCAACGCGTTTTACTAACCTTGTTGCTTGAATCAATCATAGATTTATTGTGAAGCCGGGGGAAATTTCGTCGGTCTCGATTCCACGTCGGCGCTCGCGTACGCGGACGGAATATTAATAAGTCTAGTACACTGTACACAGTACAGTGCTGAGCGAAATATTGGCAACTCATTTGTTTGAAAAAATCTAAAAAAAATCACGTAGCAAGCTTACAATTTCATGCCAAGCGTGATCGAATGTAGTATTATCAAATACAATTATATTTAAAATATACAGCACAAATTGTATATTGTAATAAATAAACAGGCGACCTAAAGTGGAGAACAGGCGCCGCCGCGAGGTCTTCAGCTCACAGAGCCACAGTAGTATTCTATAGTTGCATGCAAATTCGAACATTTAGCAATCCAACGATTGCCGAAAAGCGTCGCCTTTTAAGTACCTACCTTTATATTTTTATCCAAGTACGTATGTATATTTAAATCGGCACACTAAGTAAGTAAGTCCATTGCTTTATTTTGCTTGTTTGCTTTGCTTGTTTTTTTACTGTGTTCGATTGACGAGGTTGCTCTGGACAAAAAAATTGTCCCACGTAAAAGCCACAAATGGTCAGTTTTATCTAATCACAAGTATGTAACTGTAGAAGTTATGATGCTGTAACGAACTAGAATATTATAGGCAGGCGAACAGCTGGAGAAACTAAAAGATTTTATTACGAGATTCTCGCTGTAATCCGAAACTGTAAAAATGAGAAATCTTGGTCTTAAAGCTTAACGGCTTATTGGGTTAAGCTCTTATTAAATGCGGTGATAAAATGTACACTGGCAGTAAGTTGCAACAATTTTAATATATTTTCCGTTTCAGAGCGAAATGCTGTGAAGTATTCTTTGAAACTCTGAATGCGCCTGCATTATGCATCCAACCCCAAGGTGTTTTAGCTCTCTACGGATCTGGCTTCACGACAGGTATATCGGTAGACCTTGGATACGACAGCACAGACATCAACCCATGCTATGAAGGCGGCTTGATCAAATACGCACACATGCAAACTAAGTTAGCCGGCAGGCAAGTATCGAAATACATAGAAAATAGACTTTCTACTAGAAATCTGAACTTTGGACATCAAACCAACGATATAATTGAAGGTATAAAACAGGAGATGTACCTCCGAAAGGAATTCGCTTCCTCGAAGAAAAGTCAACGTACAGAGTACAAGCTGCCGAGTGGTGAAAAGATAGATGTAAGTGACGAATCGTTTATAGCAGCAGAGATGATTTTCCAGCCCCAACTTGTTTGCGGAGATCATTGTGAATTCATGCCTCTTCAGTACGGTGTTGTGACGTCGGCTTTGAAGTGTGACCCGGACCTACGCGACGGTTTGCTCGGAGCAATAGTTCTGTGGGGAGGTCTTGCGACTATTCCAGGTCTAGTCCAGAGATTAAAGATGGAAATTGAAGAGATGACGCACGGGCCAGCTAATGTTCTCCCTAACTTAGAACCGTGCACCGTGGCTTGGTTAGGGGGGTCAATTTTTGCGGGAATAAAAGAAGCTCAAAAAATTTGGATCACCAAAAAGCAATTTGAAGATTTTGGCGAAAAGATTGTGAGAAACAAGTTCCTTTGAATTTGTGTGAGCTAAGAAGTGGGGATAAGCATCTTGGTTATTTTATAATGTAGAATACTTTTTATTTAATAAGTCTCACATGGCCTTAGTAGTTACCTACACGTTTTTTCGATAAAATCCTTTGTTAGACAGCCTGATTTTCTTGGTCTTTTGGTTAGATACAACTTATGGAATAACAAGATAAAATTAAAAAAAGGCACCTATTGTTGGTTTTTTTTTTGTAAAATATGGTAAGAGAGAGAGAGAAATAAAAAGACATACCACAGTGAGAGAGGGAGGGGGTAAGAAGACTTGTCACTAAGAAAAGCCAATGCTCATAGGCAAACTATTCTACTGAGGCGCAAATCATACAGGCCGGACGTAAGACGAGAATGCGGCGCTGACACGATTCAGGCGGGAAAACTGAAGCGGTGTGCTCGCGCCGCGTTGGTTGTGTGTTTAATTCAAAACATGTCGCTTTCATACATTTTATATACCTATATAACAACTTTTATAGCAACACCGCCACAGAACTTTGTCTTCGCCTTACTCGCCTTACGTCCGGCCTGTATAATTTGCACCTAAAAGCGAAAGCATGCACATTTGCTTAAAGTCGCAATATTTTGTTATTGCTCTAATGGTTCCGAGTGACAAATGGTCGAACGTTGGGTTCGTTACTCGGGCCTGCATTATTCATGCAGTTACGTGACGAGACATGGACGGAGTCGGAACAATACATAGGGCTAGCCGTGGTATAATAATATACTCCACCAGGTATGGCATTCAGCAACACATAGTGACTTTAATCGATGCTTAAGCAAGACCGAAATAAGTCATTTGCAACAAGTTCGACAGAGATGGATGACTATGACGTCACTACGTGTTTGCAAAAAACAAGGTCTAGCATTCAGCTAGACCTTGTTTTTTTGGATCATGGGGCTAGCAACTTTGAATCACAAGTATTTTAACACTGCAAAAAAAATTAAGGAAAAAATCCACCAATACCAGCGAAGCACTAGCGGATTAGCAATTTTGGCAAATTTTGTTCTATGACATTTCATAAGAAATGTTAAGTACACTCTGATGTTCCTATTTTAAATCCCCTCCTCTCTCTCCCCCCAAGTAAGTACACTTCACACTCTGCTTAGACGAAAATATCTTTTATTTTAGTGCTTTTTTGTTTACCTACCTTGATAAAGCTAGGTAAGTCAAACCGAAATCAACCTAAACCAAAAT
Organism: Peribatodes rhomboidaria; assembly: GCA_911728515.1. Classification (NCBI taxonomy): domain Eukaryota; kingdom Metazoa; phylum Arthropoda; class Insecta; order Lepidoptera; family Geometridae; genus Peribatodes; species Peribatodes rhomboidaria. Next base: position 203,625 of record OU452166.1, read on the forward strand.
CTTACCTAATGCAGCTACATTGCAGCCTATTTACAGCTTCCTTCATCTAAGTCAAGCCGCACAAATCAAAATCCGCCCCTGCAGCGATAGATTCTATTGGTGTTTCTTTAGAGCAGCTTTGATCTTCCTCGAGCATCTCAGCATCATCATACACAGCCTAACGGTATGATAATGATCTTGTTAAAGAAATCTGCAGTCTTTTTCAATACATTATTCTATAAAGTATATGGGGACCAGCAGTGCTGCAGCAGCATTGCTGCGACAGCACTGAAAGTAAGTTGAAAGTGTCAAAATGATTATATGCGAGTGCGAGATTATATACAGTAATAAGCCAAAATTAGACCATCTTCTTGCCACACTGCAGAAGGATTTGTTGACCATTTCTTTTTTTTTGCAATGACAATGGCTCATGGCCACTGACACTATACCGGGCATTAAGAGTCCGGCGACCGCTTTAGACTAACTTCGCATTGGCTTAAGGTATTCTATAGCCATTTCGTCTAGAAGAAGAAGACGAGCGAAGAGAGCGAGTAATGATACTGACGAGCCTCTAAAGTTACCTACAGAGTGACAAAATGCATTTTTTTTTTAATGACTTTTGCACTTCTGTAATCATTCTTAAATAACTGAGAATTTCCCTTGTATTATGGATTCATTTAACAGCTAATGATGTAGGCAACCTCCCTATGTAATAGATTTTTTGATTTGTTTTGTCTACCTATTGAATAAATCAGTCAAAAGTGACCCCTTAAAAATGCGAATATTTTTCATAGCTCTATTTTAGCTTGAGAACGTTTAAAAAAAAATAAAACATGAACATAGGGGCGGAGATATTGTTAATTTAATTGTACATGCTAAATTTCATCATAATCTGACAAATGGTTTCAAGAAATTTGAGTAAAGCGTTTGTATGGAAATTTCAGAGCGTCGCGGCCCTCTTAAGCAAGCGCGGACGGCGCAGAACCCTATTGACAATATCTACGAGTACAAGTATCCGTCCTAAATTCGTCCGTCTTTATTATCACCAGCTATTAGACAAGGACAGCAACAACTTGAGCAGACATTATAAATAAGCCAATATACCTAGCTTTCAGGATTAGCTGCAGTGTGTACAAAAGATATTAAAGTTAGATAAAGTTCCAACAGTGGAGCTTCGTCAGGTTGAGGACGGTGGTGAAAAAGATGGTGGTAGCTGTGTCCCACTAGGGAAGAAACTTCCGAAATAAAAATAGCCGTAGGCTTCTGTGTCCTATATCTGGTCCTAACTAAGCAAGTATATACCTACGGGATGTTCGGACTCTCCATTTAAAATAGTGTGGCCGAACTGGAGGCAAGCAGTCAGATGCTCACAGTTTACCTAGAACGATGGATGGCTTCTAATCGTCACTTTAATGTTGTAAATGCTAAAGTTTAGATGGGTGGATGGATGGATGTTTGTTGCTTAATCACGTCAGAACTGCTGAACAGATCTGAATGAAATTTGGTGCAGATATAGATTATAATCTGGAATAGAAAATAGGCTACTTGAAAACTGCGGCTAACGCGGGGCGTAGCCAGTGGATCTGATACGAGTAGTTACGTTTTATAAGTATTTTATGTTTTTATTGTTGCAATGTCTTCAACTAACTATTCCTTCGAGTAATTGCAGTCAGTAATGAACCTGGCAGGCTGCGGGTTCGTTACCCGCCTGCATTATTCATCAAGTTACGTGATGAGATAGACGGAGAAGGCACGTTAGATAGATAGATAACTCTTCATTAAAAACAATACAATTAGAAGTCAGACAGGTACAGGACGTCTAGTTGCGCTGTATTTGTTTGACTACCAGATAATTGGTGGCCATAATACCGAAAACGATAGCTTTTTTGTAATTTTACTAGCTTAGTTATCAGCCTATGGCCTTTTCACGATTCTTAGCTTATGTATTTGTATACTCAGTGATTGAGTACTTACTTCGTATTGGTAAAAAAGTTATTAAAATCGGACCGGTATACGGTACTTTCAGCGATTACATAGCCAACATTTAAACATTGCCACTTTTATAAGAGTAGATATTATTTATAAAATACACAATGTAAGTAATTATTTAAATATTATGTAATAGGAGTATTCTGTGTGTATATGAATATAATCGCGCTTCATATTATAATTACGAAATCTTATGTGTGTGTCTATTTGTTACTTCTTCACGCTCAAACGGATGGACGTATTATGATGGAATTTGGTATGGAGGCAGCTCATTCATACCCTTGATTAACACAAAATATGTTCCATTTTACTGCAGGTAACACTGCGGGGCGCAGCTAGCTGTATATAAATTATTATAGGTACTTAAAAAACAGTAACAGAAAGAACAGTCCAGATACTCGTATCGTACAGATACAGTAAAACTCCAGATACTCGTAGTCTTCACACAGAAATAAAAAGGTCAAAAGATAAAGTCACATTCTATTTCCAGACGCATATCATTACTCAATCTGACAGCTAGCTAGCACTGTGTAAGATGAAACGTAGCAAGGATACAGTGTCGATGAATAACAAGCGTGAGATTCCCTGAAGAGTGAACATTATTTCGATGCACAGACGACACAGTATTTCTATCTACTGAACATGCTACAGAAAAGTTCCCTAAAATCTTTGGCTAAGAAAATGCAGTGTGTACTATGTAGTGGGGGGAGCGGGTTCAAACCCAGCCGACGGCACGCACCAATTTGTTCATTATGTGAACATATGTGCGTATTGTGTGTCATCTGCTACGTGACTGGAGCCCGGTGTATAGCGACAGACGCGCCCCCTTTTACATTTGGGACTGAATATGTTCCGGCGAAGTGTGGGTGTTGTATTACACCTCTACCAGCCACCTCGAGGGAAAAGCGTGACGATATATTATGTTATGTAAATTCATATGTGTGCAGTTTTAAGAAATATACTTACGAGTGGCTCAGTGAGTTGTAAGCCTCGCGAGTTTGACTTTGCATATTTCTTCATCCATTATGCGATCTCGTCACATCTGACTACTAGTTATAATGAGATGTAGGGATAACGCTTCTAACCCAATGGCTGAAATATCTTATGCATTTTTACGGTTTCTACACACATAGTCATCTCCGACATTTTGAATTAAATCCAAAAATTGAATCACAACATTTTTATGTTATGGATCAATCCGTGCAGTATACTTAATGCACCTGAGTTTAATCACCTGGTGGATTAAGTGCACTTTTAGTAAACTTTGTTCACCCGGATCACCCAGGTGATCACCTGGGTGGGTTAAGTGCACTTTTAGTAAACTTTGTTCACCCGGATCACCCAGGTGATCAAAGGTGCATTAAGTATACTAGAAAAGTGTATTTGATGCAGCTGAGATGTTGGCGAGAACCAGGATATCGTATTTTAATTAGGTTTAGTGTGCTCTTGTTTTGAAAATACAACGGCATAAATACCGAAAAACGTACGATGTTGGTTCATAAGGCTTCTTTAGCGGATTGTTAACACAGGTAGGTAATTAATATTCCGTTGTTATTCCAAATATTTTATTAAAATACTTATGTTTCTAAAAATCAGTTGCTATTCGTTAGTCAGCAAAGCTAAAACCCAAAAAAACGCCTTGGCAGATTTGATTATTTTTAGGGTTCCGTACCCAAATGGTAAAACGGGACCCTATTACTGACTCTGCTGTCCGTCCGTCTGTCTGTCTGTCCTTCTGCCGTTGCCGTTTTTTTTAGATTACTTACTTATTGGCGCAGCGACCCAAACCGTGTCTTGGCCTCCGATACTAAGACGCGCCATTCTTCTCTGTTTTGAGCTAGTTCATGCCAGGCATCAATTTCCAGTTCTCGCAGGTCTTTAGCTACTTCACTGTATATTGTTACATATTTTGAATTACAATTTTATTTTGTTACAATTACACATTTTTAAATATGAATAGTACAGAACCCTAGGTGCGCGAGTCCGATTCGCACTTGACCGGGTTTGATTTTGTTTTATCTTATATCTTTAAATGAGCAATTCTTGTATATCTTAATATATATAAATCTCGTGTCACGATGTTTGTCCTCAATGAACTCCTAAACCACTTAACCGATTATAATAAAATTCGCACACCATGTGCAGTTCGATCCAACTTGAGAGATAGGATAGTTTAAATATATATATATATATATATATAAATAATAAACGCGAACGAAGTCGCGGGGTGACAGCTAGTATATATATATATATATAATTGGAATCTCGGAATCGGCTCGAACGATTTTCATACAATTTAGTATATAGGGGGTTTCGGAGGCGATAAATCGATCTAGCTAGGAATCATTTTTAGAAAATGTCATTTTATTCGTGTTTTATCGATAATCAACTTAACTTAACAAAAATATGACTCTTCCTGACATCTATTGGCGAATAATAATACTATTTTGTGTGAGCAACTAATTGCTTTAACGACACAACAGCAGATGGCGTTGTTAAGTAACACGAAGTCAATGAGTGTTTGCTTTGAGGTTAGACTAAAATCAATTGTTAATTTTCCAAAAAACACAATAAAAAAAATACCGGGCAAAGCTCGGACATCCAGGTACTTTGTTCTAATACAAAGATAGTTTAAATATTTACCGAGTCATTTAGTTTTAAATAATTTCTGGAGCCAACAATATAATATGTAGACATCATGAAATACTAAACTAATCCTAAAAAACTACTACAAATCGGAAACACTACTGAAGTTAAATTTTTTTTTCTATATCTGTCATTCAACTTTTTAGTAAAACAAAACAAAAATTACCAACTTTTGACAAAACAAAGGTGTTCAAAAATCTGGCTTTGCCGCAAGCTTTATTAAGATGCCCACACGTAAACACAGTTGACTATCCTAAATATTTAAAGGTACAAACTACCGACCGGTGTGCGCAAAGCCCGAGTACATTTGCATACATCGCCAACCTTCCGCGGGATTTCTACCCTCATATCAATCCGTTCGCCAATTTATAAACGTAAGATCCCTTTACACCACAGATTCAATTACACGAAAAATAGCGTAGGAAAATGAACTTTCTTCTCAAAAGCGCAAAGGTGATAAAGGATTGCTGGCCGTTCACTAGAATGATTTGTTTTGCGTGCCAAAGATGTTATCTGTGAGTTTTCCTAGAAAATACATTTTTCAGAGCGAAATTGTTACGTTCTCAACACGTGACTATTGTCTTCGGTCCTTTGGGATGTGGGATTGTGACTTTCTTTCAACTTGCGTGACAATAGTTTGGATTCGGCGCTGAGTAAGGCAAATAATGGTTTTAATAAGCTTTTATAACAAATCCAAATATTGTATTATAAGTATGTACTTACCTAACTTTAGTCAGGTCAAAACAGTCTTTACAAATAGGTACAATAGCATAAGAAGAGATACTCAATGTCTTACTTTTTTGTAGGTATCTTAGCAATTTTACTCAGAAATAATCATGAGGAACGACGAGAGAAGTCGGTAGGTACTGTATTTCTGTTTTACTTATTATAACTTAGTTAAATTAATGCAAAAGCGAGTTTGTTTCTTTGTTACGCATTCACGCCTTCACTGCTCAACCAATCACCATGACATTTAGCATAAAAATATTGTAGGGGTACAAAAAAGGACATTTGGTATTTTTCGTCTCGGAAACATTAACGGTTCCCTTGATACCGTAGGTGAAACCGGGGGCGCACCTTGTTGTGAATAATTATATGAAAATAAAAAGATTTAACCGGATACCTGTAGAAATGTACTGTATTTCAGACAGCTTTTGCAAAGCCGCACAGGGATTTTATGAGAAAATTCCATCCTCCAGGGCAGTTGCGCGAAACATTTACAAAAATATGTGTGAATTTATCATAATGAACTCTTTGCCCTAGTCGTATAAAGAACTAAGTACATCATCAAGTTAATATTGTAACAGTACAAGTAGTTACATATATACGGCTTAGAAAGTCATAATCCGCTTTGAGTAGAAAATTATAGCGCAACTTGGTAAAGTAGTTTCGGTGTTTAGCTGCTTAGTGGGCAAAGTAGCGCCTAGTGGAGGTTACACGAAACTTTTATGAGACAATATTTTGGTTACAACGAAACGAGTAAAGTAAGTGAACCTTGCTTTTAGTGCTTAAGGGCCTGGCTTCCAACTTTTAGCAATATTAGTCATTTTCGATGTGTAGGCAAATATATTTTTGTACTTACATTAGAAAGAGGTAGAGAAGAGATGGCATATGAGGCGATAATTTTCAAATCTGATATGATTTTAAAATTACTTTTACTTCCAGACTAGAGCTTTTCAATAATTACTTGTGGCTCTGTGAGCCGAAGATTTCCTAGTCCATCGACACATTATAGTTCTATATATCTGCCAATTAAAAACCAAAACCCTGAACAGTGAACCCAAAAGATTTTCAAAACTGAATCGATGTAAAAAAATATAAAACCTGATCAAAAAAAATCACGAAAATCGGTTGAGAAATACGATTTATGGGAAAACAGCCGGACATACCTACAAAAGCAGTTTTGCCGCAGCTGAAGCGGAGACGCTTCGCACTCGCTCGATCAATTTTATTACTGTATGTATGTCATGAGCTATGAAACGAACCAAAGTAAGTATATGAAAAGCCTACAATAAAAAAGTCATATTTTATCAGAAAGAGACTTATTACTTTGTGTACAAGGAAAATCCAAAATAGGATCAGTAAAATTACGCTGAATAGAAAAAAAACTAAAACATTCCTAATTTGTATAAAATTATAATAAAAGGAAAAAGAGAAGAAGGAAAATATACCAAATAATGTTACTTACAGATTTCTTACCATAAGAAGCTTATAATATTTGTTTATTTAATATTAAAAAAAGAAGCTTGCTTTTACCGAAGGCTTATCATGAACATTGAAAAGATACTTTTTTCTTTTTAGCACATTCCGAATAGTATGAGAAACATCTCCGAGTGGTTCGGGCCTCGCGCGACTCTGTGACCGCCATATTATATTTTTGGGTCTGCTAATTGCGACCCATGTGATAATATAATATGAGCCAAATTATTACAGTGAAAAACGTTGCTTAAATGTGAGAGTTCCTAGCCTTAACTAAGCTTGTTTCGAGACTGTGTAACTTAGGTGAGATGTAGAACATAAAGTGAAGACTCAGTTGGGTAGTCACCAGTCATGGCTCGTAATAGTGTCATCGTCTTGCTTTCTTAGGGTATCGCACATAGCGCAAGTAACGTTAATATTATGTGCATACTTAGAATAGAATTTGGTCACGTCTTTCTCGCGAGGGGGCTGGCAGAGGCGTACAACGCCCACACTTCACCGGACGATTATCAGTCACAAATGTGACAGGGGGCGAGCCTGTGGCCATACACCGGGCTCTAGTTAAGTAGTAGATGACATGAAATACGCACATTTTCACACAATGAATAAATCCGTGCATGACTTCCGTGCGGATTGCACCCGCTGCCTCTGACTTGAAAAGCAGGCCTTAGCCAACTGTATAAGCTTATAATATAGGCTATCATTCTCGGTGTGCATATTAGCTCGTAGCTCGACTAGGTGCTCGTAACCTTTTTTTTTTAAATAACGTAGACGTTTGACCCAACTCGCCTGAAGTGAAGCGACGTTGTGGCCTGAGATGAAGCACAAAGACCTAGAATAAACTTATCACCAGTGTTAAGCAACGGATGACACGGTCTGTTTTCGGATGGATGACCGCGGTTGGCGTCTATAAGCGCTAATCTCAGTTGTTTGTCCTATAAAAATAACCGCCAAGCAATGTCAAAGCCCATAAGGCGGCATAAAGCCTCTGACACAAAGGTTAATTCACTTGCCGAGAATGCACCATCCTGCATTCTAATCTCATACCTCTAAATCATTGTATCTAAATCTATATATCTCCATAATAGTATTCGCATCTATCTCAACTTGCGAAGGTTACTGGCACAATGCGCAAAAGGTATTTGAATATCAATATCGCACCATTAAAAGAAAAGGAAATAAGCAAATGTTTTCGATCTCGAAGTTCCTGGGGCCATGATATTGAACTGTCAATTTCATTTCTGTGAATTCCGTTCTGCCGACGTTCCGTGACGCGAGTCAGATGCCGTAAAGCCCGGCACTTCTAAGGGTCTCAACCGTGCGTATGAAAACACCTGGGTCCCTGTCTAACACAATTTCATTATGACGATTTCATACCTACGCTTAGTAATTTTGATACAAACGTAGTTGTAACGTTAAAATAGGTACAATATTCCGTTATTGTACACCAAAATAGAACATTCGGCAGTACAAGGCTTGTTTTTTTGAAGCTTATTACAATACGGCCGTCGTATCTTGGCGAGTCTAAACTTCGCGCATAAGGCTGCGTTGCAACTTTTCTTAGATTTAAAGTTTATTTTGAGAGTTGCTGACGCAACTGGTGTGTCCCAACGCCCTATGCAGCAGATGTTTATCTGACAGTAACAGTTTTTTTACGAATGTACAAGCGCTAAAGTTCGCAGAGCCTATGTTCAGACTCTCCAATACACGTCGGCCGCGCGGATTGTACTTGGAAATAAATGGAAAACTTATTTCACTATTTGTATTACCTATTATTTCAATACCTTTCAAGGTTCGGACAGATGGATTTTAAGCCAACCCTACAACATCTGTACGACGCAAACATCAAACGGCATTTCTACCCAACCTCAATGAATAAGCTTATCAAGTTTTATTTAGATCGGAGAAGTTATCAGACTTTGCTTATTTGGTGCTGGCTCAATAGAAACATGACATCCAGTGATTCGCTGTTTGTCAATTGAATACGCTTTCAAGTTTCATCAAAGCGGAAAAATGATTCCAAACGAAATTTCTATTATTGTTTCTATTAAGCCAACAGCAAATATTACAACCCAGCCCTAGTTTTAGCGCATAGTTTGGAGCACCTTAACATAACGTTAACGTTCGTATTTGCTTTAATTTTATAGATGTTTACTCAGACTCGGGGCACGTTTGCGATCGAGATTAGTTCGGGTGTGCAGTACTGCTCATGTTTTTATAATAACTTGCGCTGACGGCAGACTATTTGTTGAAAGACGTTTATTATGTGAAAGTGTGATGAAAATTTGAAAGAGTAAAGGAATAGTACAGCGGTTATCAGACAATAAAATTAGGTTGTTTTTAGTTGCTGCGACGTGATGGTTTTACGACGCGATTATGACTAATGCGTGTCGCGCTGCGTCATATTATCAGACCCTACTCAGGATGCTAAATGGCTAAATCTAAACTAGCTAAAAATATACCTGTCTTTGTTATTGCTGCCTATTAGACTAGGACATCAATACTTTTGGCCAGTTTGAATTTAGCAGTTTAGCGTTCCGAATAGGTAATAATGATTCGGTAATCTCGCATCAATGTCGCACAGACCAATGATAAAGCAGCCTTAAGCGATCCGTTGTCGAGATGCAGCAATGTGCTATGACCTTTATCGTCCCTATCGAATAACTGTTGGGCGTAGCGGATTTACTACCCCTATAAATTAAATTTGCCGTCCCATAAAACTGATAAATTTTGAATCCTTGTCAAATGAAAGTTTTTATTGCCCTCACTTTCTCCGCTCGCCGAACTTCCGTTTTACGACTTTGACACGGTACTTTGGTAGTTTTATAACGGCTAGACTCGATTACTGAACAATGACATTGAATTATTGAAAAAGGTTATGTAAATGTTCGTAGGAGATTAAGGTACTTACTTACTATATCGCGTGCGCAGGTCGATCAAGTAACTAGCGCTTTTTACATAAACGCGTTAGTGTGTAGAGTACCTACAAAATAACGAGGGCGCCACCATCGCAAATAATTGTTCCGCTCGCCATAACGAACGAACATAATTCCTAAAGAAATAGAGTACTCTTCAAGTTTCAACATGCGTTTCACACCCGCTCCGTCTTGAAACACCCTAAAGGTGCTTTCCCACCTAACGATGAGCCGTGTAAAGGCGTGTGGCAAGATAAATCAATAAGATCACCTAAGTAAACAAATTAAATACTATATACCTAAATTTAATTGCATAAAAAAGTGATATGGTGGAAAAACATCTTCGCACCACCCATCTTTTATTGGAAAAGCAACCTTGGCCCATAAAGGCGCCTTTCTGGAAGATGTATAAAGGTTGTCAATCACCTGTAGACACAATAGGGCTATTTACGCCAACAGGTGGCAGGATCGCACAGTAAGCCTTTCCCTGGGCTCGGATCGTAAGCTTATCGACGACACATGGATTCCAACTTTAGGTTTGTACGAAAAACATATGAGTTACTTGGACCACTTGCAGAAGCTCGGCTTATCTTTTCCACTTCCGCCAAGTAGCCACTATTTCATAGATAAAATAAATGTGAAATTATACCTGGTTGCAAGCCAACATTTGAGAGACAGTTGTTCTTCTGAGTAATAGCTCTTTCCGAACAAGGCAGTCGGAGTCTATTATAAAATTCTGACGTTCTTATGTGTATCTTCGATGCCCTATTGAATAAAAACTTGTTGACTTTAACTTTAACTCGGATTTATTCGCTTATCAGAGGTTAAACTGATCAAAGCGCAAGACAATATTAGCGTGACATTTAAAACATTTTAACTTTGATTATATATTACACTAGCTGTCACCCCGCGACTTCGTTCGCGTTTATCAATTATATATTTATATATAAATATATATATCTAAGTGTGAGCTATCCTATCTGTTAAGTTCGATCGAGCTGCACACGGTGTGCAGTTCGATTAAGTAGTTTAGAATTTGAATCGGTAATCGAGTAAAGAAATTGAAATTGGTTAAGTAGTTTAGAAGTCTATAGCGGACAAACAACGTGACACGTAATTTATATATATTAAGATTTGTATATTTCTCTCTACGTTTTTAAATTTAACTCCGGATTTTCTACAAGTGGGCCTTAGACAGTTTTCGCAATCGGGCCTAGATTTTTGGTCAAATTTATAGTAAGTACTTTGAACTATCGATTAAGCGATAAATAAAGAATTAAATATTTACTGAATACCGATTTGAAAACAAGTAACATTATTAAAAGAAAAATGAAAAACCCGGCTGCTAAATGTCGACCCTATGTCACTTCCACTATCAAGATGATTCAAATGACACCTCACATGTTTTTTTTATTTTCTTAGGAAAACTTACAGCCAGGTACAAATTATAAATAGAAAAAGATAGAGACAGAAGGCCCATAATTATAAGTTTTCACAAATAGATAGGTGAATAGATAAGCAACACTTAAAAACAGACTCACGTGATTATTATACAATTAAGTAATGATCTAAATTTAAATTTAATATAAACACAGGTAATGAATTAAATAAAAAATGCTCGTATTTATGAAAAATAACTAATATTTAAAAGCAGTGGTATTAAAAAAGACAACGACAAAATCTTAACGAGAGCGTTATACCTACTGCATGATCATATCATAAAACTGTTACGTCTATAATTAAATCGCACGGGTGGGACGGAGAGGAGACTCGGCTTCCTCAGCGAGGTGAGCGGTGTGCGCAGTCCCAACTGCCTGAGCAACTCCGGATGTTTTTTTTTTTTTTTTGTGATTGACTAAGTAATGCTGTTGGCCACTGAGGCCTCTACAGCGTACCGGACGTAAGGCAAGCGCGGAGGGCGCAGGACCTTAATAGACTTATTCCGGATGTTGAAATCCGTCAAGCTGTTTAGGCTGTAGGGCGTGCTAAAGAAACTACCCACATACATACATACTCGAAAAGCATAACCCTCCTTCTTGCGCAGTCGGGTAGAAAAAGGACATTCCACGATATTTTTTTATTCCATCCGTCATAATGTTGACATCAAGCATTTGGATATTGATTTGGAATTGAAATTGAACTTGAGTGGTCATTTAAGAAGAGACGGTGTAAAGTATGTCGTCTGCGCTGGCCTTTAGTGCTGTTGCGCTGTTGACTGAATGGGTTGTTGGTAAACACGGCTCGTCTAGATCTTGTATGGTTGTGTCGCTATATGTATGATATTGCATTAGTGTGTGTCGGCTGAAGCACGCACCAGTTACCATCCAAAATGCAGGAAATTAAGAAACATTTTGATTTCGTAAATTGCAACGATGTTGCTATTGAAAAATACACTCGAATAGAATAGAATTTTTTTTTTTTTGTGAAATTGTGTAGGTACAAGGTGGTATGTGTTAAGATTAGTAACAACAGTTTTGTTCAAATCGAACAAACAATCATTTAACTAGTGAGATCTTTTTAATCGAACTAAACTTACTGAGTTTATAAATACTTATTAATCATAACAACAACGTAAGGACATATCGTCACGCCTTTCCCCCAAGGGGGCTGGCAGAGGTGCAATACAACACCCACACTTCGCCGGACGATGTTCAGTCCCAAATGTGACAGGGGGCGAGCCTGCCGCCATACACCGGGCTCCAGTCATGTAGCAGATGACATACAATAAGCACATATGTTCACACGATGAACAAATTGGTGCGTGCCGTCGGCTCCCTCTGGCTTGAGAGGCGGGCCTTCTCCCAACTAGGCTATCATCAAGCAATTAATCAAAAAATCTTAACATTATCTATATTCCTTAGTTTACAAATACTTCGCAGGCATTGTTTTTGCCATCTAAATGTGGTTTCAACATCAACGGAATCTCCCCAAAATATGATGCCGTAACTGAGCTGCCGGAAAGATTATGTTATTACATTTTATTATGATATAATTTACCTAAGTATTATATGTATGATATCATTATAATTGTGATCAAAGAATTCCCGCAGAGTATAGCTCTAAGCATTTTATTTTATTTATAAACTATGGACTCAGACTAATTTCATATCCCAATTTTAGTACAGAACGGTTTACTTTCACATTAAGAAAAACTCAAGGATCGCTTACGAACAGTTTTAGCCCGCGCACGCGAGCTCTGAAAAACGCCTCATGTTGTAAGTTACAAATGAATACGAGCTACAAGCATGAATATGAATCGATTTCTTACAAACATTCCCTATTCCCGACGTGAATCGGAAATCGGGAATCGGTAGAGCACCTTAAACATTCAGGTCGCATTCTAAGGCGCGCTCTGCACTCTCGACGCGAGCTCGTTAAAGTCGTGAAACATGAATGCCTACACTTCTGCAGCTTGACGTTTTCATTACGGAATTTAGTGTTTTTCTGAATGAGGACGGAGGAGGTTGAGGTGAGGTTTTTCAATCTGTTGGGTTTACAAATTGGTATGGAAGAGAATTTTTTTTTTAACCTTTCACTAATGTATGACTAACGCTGCTCGCTTCTTACTCCCTTAGTAATAAACGTTGTAAAGCCTCGGAATAGTGGTGCAGTGTTCTATTATTTACAATTTACTTTAACAATTTTAAAGAAAAATAAATAGATACTAAAACACTGTATAACTAGTAGCTCTGTTAGCAGTTGACCTCGCAGCTGACGTTTGTCCTCCTCCACAGGTCGCATTCCTCAACCGGTTCTCGAAAGATTTTGTGAGCAGGTTCGAGGAAGACAAAGATCCGGACTGAGATCTGGACAGAAATGAGACATTCGAAATCACTTTTGTTGAAGCTGCTGCAGATTCGCTCGCTGACTATTCCAAGGCTATACGACGTTTCCTTCTAATAAACGCTTCTACAGCGTAACAGATTCTTCCACGTGCTTTAGTATTTATTTCTACCTGGTTTAACCTAAATTATAAAAACACTTTAAAACTCCATCGTCGCGATTCGAACTTGCAAAGCGAGCGATCCCGCTTTGTTACTCGTTATCTTGCAAATTATTTTTGCCTCATTTCTAATCAAGAACAAATTTGATATAGGATTTATCGAAACTATTGCTATTAATCACGCGAATCGCGCAAACCGTGCTAAAGCTATTCACGTGAAGTGGTCACAAAAACACAACTACTTTTTGACAAGAGTCGCAGCGCGTCACGTATCAACGTACATATTTGTCGTTCATGTGGACAGTGTCTTAGCAGTGTGAGTGTTATAATCCCTAAATTCCTTTATACGTGATAGCGAACTGTTTTCTTAGCATTATTCATTCAAGACTACCTTTACCTTTACATTGTAATTTCACAGAGCACGAACATGGAATTTGAAACATGTTTTATCAAGGCGACAACTTTTGCTTGATTCCCATCCAATTTTGTTTTATCAGAATGTAAAGTATTAACATAATCTCTTTATATAGAAACCCCTTTACTAATAAACGTTGTATAGTCTCGGAATAGGTATACAGTGATTTGTCTTTGTCTTTCTTTTAAATTTTTTAATCGATCAAAATGACAAAACACATAAGTATTCTGAAGTTTATAAAACTTTCATTAGGAAAGGAGTTTTTGTTTAGTTAGTTAAGAATTTTAGTATAATTCTGACATTTTACACGTCGAGCATGTTTTTGAAGACTTTCGATTAAAATTTGTAAAATAACGAAAAATGTGCAAACAATGTACCTCATAAATCATTCTACCTACGTCGCGACTAACTTTACTAAGCATTAACTTATTTACGACAAACAAAATTGTACGCCAGCGCTCCAGCCATATGGCGAACCATAAAATTACCCGTCACAAGTTTTTCCACAACATCGCACGGCAAACAAAACCATTTCTACATTAGGATGTGTTAAATGAACCATAAAAAGGGAATTTTTACCCCGATCTGTGTTTTTCTGCCCCGGATAGAAGGCCGAGCTAATTTGAATTTATGTTGGCAATAAATATTTTTTCTGCCAACTGGAGAATTATTTGCCAAAATATATTATGTGACGGACCTTATAGGTGTCTTCAGAATACGCTATTCTGGCCCTCAATTATGATTAAACCAATTGTTTTTAAATTGGTAATGAATTGCCTACTTTTGACTAACTTTTAATGAGTGTGAATTTGAGGCACTTCATTAGGAATTAAAAAAAAATGTTTATTAGAATTGAGGCCCTGCGTACGTGTAGTGAGCTCGATATATTGCCTTTTCAGACACAGAGATCGATCATGTTGATTGAAGCTGCAGTATTCGTCAAACTACTCGTAACAATCTGTCATTGGTTTCAGTGTCAAAATTCATAAAATTAGCTACATTACTAACTAACTAACGTATCGGTTACGGATTTTAGACCCACTGATCTCACTGGTGTGTTGAATACGATATTTAGTACTTGTGGCCTCTTTTTGACATTGGTGTGATTAATAGGATTTTTTACCTGTTGTCTCCACCCGGACCGGGTGACACAAGTAATACAAGTATTTTCAACAACTAACGGTGTCTCATGTCGATAGTGGCATGGACACAGCAATGGTATTCAATTAAATTTATTTAATTTAGAAACCAAGTCCATAGTTTTACAGTAGTAATAAGTTAAGTTAAGTACATTTAAATAAAATTAAAATCTGAATGTACCAAATGTCAACAGTAAATAATTCATTACAATCCACAGTATATACATACAACAAAATAAATATAAATACAATAATATAAAAAAAATGAGTTATCTTAGCATACATTTTGGCTAGGACCAGAATGCACTACATGTATTACAGCTTATGGTGGCGCAGTCTGAAGGTATGCTAAAGGGTTATTATTCAGACCACCCGTCGTATTTGAGCCTGGTATCCTAGTGATAACGGTTACGGGATAATATTATGAGTGATTTTAGTGATATAGGTATACGAGTATATACCTGAAGTAAGGTGAACGCTCTCCAAAGCGAAAACTGAGAGTTTTTTTTACCGAAATAAGCTATACAACCTTTAGGGAGTTATAAATAGTTATGACTATTAAAAAAAATCTGTTTATCTCCTAACGCGCAATCTAATGCAAATTTCTCAGCTGCTCGAGCTCAACGCATCGCGCGCGCGCTTACGAACCAAATGACTTTTAAAATGTTCGCGATACATTGCCGGTTTACACAAATGAAATTTAGGTGCTTACTTACATTTTTACCAATGAAAACAATTTTAAAATATTAAAAAAGATTGTAACCCAAACGTAAGTACTACAATAAATAACCGTGTAAAAAAATACATAAGAATTCCCGTTCTGTCTAATAAAATAAAAGTCGACATGTTACGTAAGTATACACAAACCCCATTTCAAAATCCAAGTGTCTCAAAATAAGATTGCATTACACCCGAAACGTCGCGCTCCGAAACTTGTCTTGGAAAGTCCATATGGCGGAAATTGCAGAGAAGACAATAAAATAAAATTGTATGGAGTGCCGTACCCGGCAAGTTTCTTTGACACTGAGCACAGTATAAGGAGGAACAGTTACTAAGTCGCAAATGGAGATTCTGGAATATAATCCGCAGGGATGTGTGTTTGAGCCGCTTATCTTAGGCACCGGCGACACACCGAGCGTTCTTAGAAGGTGTGTTAACATATGAGCTAACCCATACAAAGTGAATGCGACTCCGGATATTCTGTACCGTTCACTGTAGGTACAAGCGGAACAGCCCCTCAGACTAATACAACTAAGAGCTCTAACAGACTAGAGATTTGCGAGCGATTTCGAAGCGCGGCTAACGCGCGACGATGATGCTACGGGCGTGAAGATACATATTACTAAATAGTTACTAAGTCGCAACATCTTAGTAACATCACGGCGCCATCTCCTCTCATAATAACATCGTATGAGATCGCTCTCAAATCGCTGGTGTGATAGAGCGCTTACGTCAACAAATTGCTGCGTTTCTGCAAAGAATACGCAGCCCATTCATCAGCTTTCGTTACCTTGGTGTGTACATTATGGTTCATGAATCACAAGTTAGCTATAAATAGCTCCTTCATTAATCTGCAAAATAAAGAAATGAGGGAAGAATAACAAAAACGTTCTATCACCGGATTTAGACTGACAGTGACAGTGACAAATCTATCAATTACGTCCGAATATTATATAATGTACGATACACAGAATATGCTCTATTACATAGGTCTATGGTACTCTATGTTACTCTATGTCTATGGTACGATAATAATTATTTTATCAATACAAAAACATTTGTTTTAGAAGCCATCCATTTAGTAAATAACATAACATATCGTCACGCCTTTCCCCCGAGGGGGCTAACAGAGGTGTACAACGCCCATACTTCGCCAGGCGATATTCAGTCCCAAATGTGACAGGGGGTGGGCCTATCGCCATACACCGGGCTCCAGTCATGTAGCATATGTAGCATATGTACACACAAAGAACCTATCACGTTAGGTGGTAACAGTTAAGCTTTTCGAGATGAAATGTACCTACTCAATGTCAGTTTACCCGACTGCGTAAGAAGGAAGGTTATATTTTTCGAGTCTATGTATGTATTAGGTTTCTTTGGCACGTCCTACAGCTCAAACAGCTTGATGGATTTCGACAGGTGAGGGGTCATTTGAATCGTCTTGATAACGGCAGTGTATTTCTGAAGTCGGGTTTTAGTTTTTCCTTAAATTACTCGTATGTTACTTGTCTTTATGTGTCCTTAACAGCGAGCAAGCAACATTTCTGGATGATCAATTGAATGGATAACACGTGAAATCATAACAAAACACACAAACGAACAAACAAACTCATCTTTGCATTTAAAATATTAGATAGGATTAGAAAATTAAGGTTTTGACTGCCTCGGTGGCTCAGTCGGTAGTGAACCTGCCTTCTGAGCTGGGGGGCGTGGGTTCGATTCCCACCTAGGGCAAACATTCATGTCATGAACCATTTGTGTTTGTTCTATGCCTGGGTGTTAATATCTATTGAAGTTTGTGTTAAAAAAAAGTATATTTGTATGTATATCAGTCTCTGGCCGCCATAGTACAAGCTTTGCTTAGTTTGGGGTCAGACGACCGTGTGTTTAAGTGTCCCGAATATATTTATTTATTTAGTGTATTTTTTAAAAGTGAAACATTAAATGGCTTTTAATGTTAATTGTGTCGAATAAATATTTTTGACTTAGCTTAGTGGCCAGGCCGTGCTTAGTTAGGCGAGGCACATTGTTTGTGAACACCCTAATCTAAGAGTGGTCGTAGACGGGCCATATTTTTACTGCGATACTGACCCCCCATTCTTGATACAGATAAGATCTGGTCACTTTCACTCCTATTTCATTTCAAACGAGAGAGACAAAGACCAGAACTTATCTCGAATTGTAGGAATAATGGTCAGCAATACTGGCAATATTGCCGGCTGTAGCCCGGCCATCATCAGCCAAGCTATTAATGTATGACTGTTCGGGCCACACTCAAAATATTGTCGCAATCATGGTATAATACTCCACCAGGTATATATATAGGTAATATAGCATTCCGATGACGTGGGCAACACGTAGTGACGTCAATCGATGCTTAAGCGAGACCGAAATAAGTCATTTACAAATAGTGCGAAAGAGACGGATGACGATGACGAGTGACGTCATACGCGTTTGCTCCCGAAATGCTAGACCTTGTGTTTTTGGATCATGGTCGCAATGTTGCAGGGCCAGTATTGCAATAATAATAGGGCTCGTCTAGGAGCTGCCTAAGTAGTCATGTCAGTGTTCACAGGCGCTAGTTCCAGCTGCGTATGTACTAAAGTTACAAAGATCCCACAGTTTTGCGCTTTGCTACTGTTTCTCTGTACCCTCTGTTCCGAATGCGTGCTTTGTAAAACTGTAAAAACCGTGAGTGTCAAGACAATGAAAAAATCGTGAACTTCTTTATGTTCGTTGAGATTTTCTACTAAAAAACGGCCCACTACCGAATTATACTAATTTCTTTATGAGGATTTAAATGAGATAAATATTTTTAATAACAATTCAATACTTATTTATTTGAACCGGTGCAATCAGATTCCATAACTTTTAAATAAGTTTGGTAAAAAATAGATCTACAAGTGGTTGCGTGCACTTGTTGACTACTTGTGTGCCGTTTATTTATTTATTTCAGACGTTATATACATTTATTAATTCAATCGATTTAAATTATTTCTTCAGTAAATGTCATCATCACCAGCCCGAAATTACCAGCTACTAAACATAGGCCTCTTTTCTTGTTTCGTCACTCATCCTGGGGGGCTATTAATCCGCGTGAGATGAGGTGAGATTTTATCTTGGTCACTCTCAAACGAGAGCAACAAGGACAAAAAAAGGTGGGATGAATCCGAAAAGATGTTTCCGAATAGGACCCTGGAGCCTTATTCTTGACCAGTTGAGTTATTTTTGGTAATTGATTCTATCTTTTGGAAAGTCATTGGAGTGAAAGTGGCCGAGGAACATCTCCCGCGTCGAGAATAAGGGGCCAAGTTCGACTTGTGATATTTATCATATCGTTGACCCAACGAGTATTACATAATATTCTTTAATATAATCGCTTCCAAGTGATTCTATTTCTACGATTGGTAACGCTAAAATGATATCTGTTGGACTAGTTGACGACAAAATTACATCAAGACATTTTTTATAGGGAGTTACGAAAACCCTGTTGGATAACTGATGGGCAGAGACACACACTTATAAGTGTTCATACAAAAATACCTACAAAAATGCATGTTTAAAATAGCAAGAGATATGACCGGTATAAAAACGCAAGAAAAAAAAAGAAAAAAATACAGAAATGTTAACTAATCTGCATCATAATATGTTGGCAGCTTTTATTCTAAGAAAGTAGCAGTACGATGCAAATAGTTACAAATAAAACCAACGCGATTAGTGTCTGCTTTGGCGCTTTTAGGAGGGCGAAGCGCGAAGTGTGTTACATTTTTTTATAGTCAACATTCAATTTAAAGTAGCATAATTGTATTCTCCAGTCGATACTGGATGCGTAACTTTCGGATATGACGTGGTTATTGTAACACCATATAGCCTGTATTGAATACAAACTTTGATAAAAAAAATGCCCCTCAGTTTCTTGCCTGTTCTTCTGAGTAGAGGCTTTTTATCCGAACAAGGCGGTCGAGTCTTTAAAAAACAAAAACTTTGACGTTCATAAGTGTATCTTTGATACCAAAATTAAATAAAAACATTTTGACTTTGACTTTGAGTTTGAATCACTTAGAAGCGATTGCAACTTGTTTTGAGTTCGTAATTTTGATGTAAACTCACCTGAGCGCCAACCATGCCCTCCCTCATCTTCGGCAGATCAGTGTGCGAGTGCTTGGAGATAGACCAGGGTTCAACGAGAGTCAGGTCGGTGTCCAGCTCGAACTCGTTAATTTGGTTCTGGAGAAACTTCTTCAAGTTCCACGGGAGATCGTTGTGGCTGCAAAGAAAGCAAATAATTAGCATAAAGCTCAATTTGCATCGTCATTACTTTCGACAGCGACAGTGTCGCCGCGCTCACTCAGCGAATCACATACTCGTAGGTTACACGGGTACTATCTATGGCGGAATGTTAGCTGATGAAATCATACATTTATAACTAGCTGCGCCCTACGGTTTCACCCGCGGTTAAAAAGTAGTAAGCCTATGTGCTATTCTAGACTATAATATATCTCTGAGCCAAATTTAATCCAGATCTGTTCAGCTGTTCTGGCGTGAAAGAGTAACAAACATCCATCCATCCATCCATACATACAAACTTTCGCGTTTGTAATATTAGTAGGATATTCTACGTGGATGCGCGAGCGCATGCGGGTCGCGGGGCGTTCTGAATTTAATGAATTTGTTTGGAACCAGGTTTTCAATTCGATTGGATGTTTTTTTTTGTGTGTATGTCACGCAATTACATCGCCAATTGTGAATCGGTTTTAATTTTTTTTTTTCTTCGATCTTACTTACAGGTGGTCCCATATAAATTTTATTGATATCGATCAAGCAGTTTTTGAAAATTTAAACAGAAGTCTAAAAATTGTATGTGGGTATCTATGTGTGTGTTTGTGGTTTCTTTGTCACGCTTTACAGCTTCAACGACTTGATTGATTTCGACATGTGAGGTGTCATTTGAATCGCTACCATAGTGGAAGTGACATAGGGTACAACATTTTGCAGCCAGGTTTTGTGTTTTTTCTTTTATTAATGGTAGTGTTTATATTAAAACACAAAACTTTCGATGTTACTTCTTTTTGGTTACTTAGTTCTTCTTCTTACTTAATTAGTTAATTGTTCAAGCTCAAACGGTTGGGCGGATTTGTTTAAAATGTGGTATGGAGATAACTTTTGCCCTGGATTAACACGTAGGCTACTTTTTAACCGTGGGTAGTCTCACGAAACGTAGCTTTACTTCTTAAATAAAAGAGCATTCGTAAAGTATGGAGTAGCGATCGATAGGTATACAGGGTTATAGGTAACTCACGCTCAACCTCTTAAGAGATCATTGTACTCATTAAAATGAACATCTTTTACTATGGGACCAACCCAAAAGTCGCGAAAAAAATCCGCTGAATTCTATAAGTATTGAACAGCTCTTTCATTTCATCCACCTCCTAAGGTCTCTTGTCTTGTGATTTAGGTCTCACGTTTCAAAACTATTCTCTCAACAAATGCTCCAAGAAAAGAAAGGATGGAGTCCCCCGGCGTAGAAATAACTTACCTCTGAACAAAGCGCTCAGGCGGGCGAGTGGACATGTCTAATTAAAACTGATCTAAAGCCCCTCTAAGACCTGCCTTTCTAATTATACAGCACCTGCTTTGCTGATTTGAATTCTAAATCGGCTGCATCGTTGACTCTCCGTTTTATTAGGTCGGTCTACTTGGCAGTGGAGGATTACAGGCAAGCTTAAATGCAGATTGAAACGGAAATTTGAAATACTCACTATGTAAACTATTCCTAATTCTAACTGATTTTGTAAATGGAGAAGTGAGTTTGTTTATTGGTTTGTGTGTTTGTTTGTTGTTTGTTTACTGAACCGATCAATCTCAAATTTTGCATGTACGCATTGTAAACGATTTCAGAGATACAAAAAAAGGACATACATAAAGGGTACCTAGGTCGTTCTAGAGTAAGTATAAAAATAGGATCATCCCAAAAAAAAAAAACGGTTTCCGTGAGACCCAGGGTGAAACCGCAGTGCGCAGCTAGTCTAGACTTAATTATGTTCTCCTAAGTGTTTCTCATTCTCTATTATTGTTATCTTTCTCTCTATGATGTACTTCATTAGTCTGTCATGTCGTACGAGGTGAACATTTGGCTCCTTCGGTTTTCATGTATTTTAAGGCTTATTTTCCATTTTATTGTAGATATACTCGTAAGTATCTAAAACTTTCAAAGTTTTCTGTCAGTGAAACTTTTCATATGAAGCCAGTAGATACTTAGTTCCAGAGTTTTTCCTCACATACATACTTAATGACTGTAAGTAGGTACTCGTATTCAAGTAATAAAATAAAACCTAAATCGAATAATAAACAACCGTGTTATGCGGAAAAATACATCTGAATTGAGAACCTCCTCATTTTTGAAGTCGATTAAAAAGAAACCCTCATGGTGAGACTCCGATGTCTGTCTGTATTAGAGAAGTATTTGAGTATGTATTAGAGCCGAATATCTCATTAACTACCTTTTAATTGATATTTTGGCTCTTTTTGGACCTTTCAGTTGTGCTGTCTGTAATTATTAAACTTTGACCTTGAAATATTAATGAAACCACAAAAAAATAATCTAGCTTGCTCGCACTCTTTCACATTTGGGACTGAACATCGACCGGTGAAGTGTGGGTATTGTAACGTGTTACACCTCTGCCAGATGCTTCGGGGGAAACGACTTCAGATATGTATGTTTTTAGATTCGTGCTAAAATATCATTCGACAAAGAAAATTAGGATTTATTGGGATTATATTTACCAAAAATATGTAAGCCAGTGTATCAGTGTCGGAGAATATTGAGAGGAAGTATTTTACTCGTTGACATTTTTCACCTTTGTGAAGTTAAAAAGACTACGTTCCTTTGATGGTGTAAAACGACTTTTTACCTTTGTGCCGAAGAACATTGTAATTAAACCCCTTTGAGCTTACAAAATACCAAATCTCGATTACGCTGTACTTGGAATACAGTGGATGAATTCTAGGAAAAAGATAGGACGTACTCACGATATTACATAATTATTATATTGTAAAAGACTTACGCAGCATTGGCTGTTGCTGTGTGGGCACAGAGTCCTTTGTGAATTTGAGAGGCATAATGAAATGGCTTTTAGCTGAGTACGTCACTTACTTAATTGAAGTAATATTAATGTGTCATTGTTATTTATATTTTTCATACATTTATCTATTTCGAGGGTAAAAGTTTTAGGTAGGTAGGCATTACAACTGTCCACGATCTACATCTGGAGGCTAACTTAGAGCAAGGCGGGTACAAGTGCTGGAGGACTTGAGGCGGAGACTGACTGATCACATTTCGTCGTCACGTATTGTGTTTGCGTATCAGTTCACCGTATCAGTTCAACGAGCTAAGCCGCTCGGCCTTTCCACCCGACTGTAAAAGAGGAGGAGGTTCTCAACTGTGTTTTTTTTTTCAAAAATTAAAAATTAAAATTCAAAAAATTGTTTCATACTTCAGAGGTGGTCCCATATAAATTTTATCGAAATCGGTGAAGCGGTTTATAAAATATCTACAAAAGTTTAAAAAAACATATTTGCGAAATCAAATTCAAATGTCAGGAAGCCGGTTTTATGCTTTGCTTTTTCTAATTATTTGCATGCCTTTTAAAGCGCGCTCGCTGCGTATAGAGTCAAGGTGGTATAGGCTCACGTGCTTGTGACGAGCGGCTCGGCTCGTTGAATTGATACGCGAACTGTTACGCTCAAACGATACGTTACGAGTTTCGGCATCAGTATCCTGCTTAAGGTTTCCGAAGACGATGACGAGAATAGAGAGAATTGGATGACAAAAGTGTTGGCACCACCGTGTGAGATGTATAGTCCAGAAACGAGAGAAACGTAAAACATCAGTAAAAAGCTGCTTCACTGTTTTGCAAAGCCTCGCCCGACGCTGGCTTTAATTTTGTAGTATTGAGTCGGACGCTTTACAAAGCTTATGGGTAACGCTTTTGGCTTTGTGCCAGCCACCAAACTGTTATTTGTTAAAGCGGATCCAGATATAGACCGTCAACTTTGCTTGTAAGTAAGGCAGCTAGGTAATGAAAATAATTTAAAATAAAGTTAATATGGTTTGGAATACTGTTATCATTATATCGATAAGATATCGCTAGGCTCATCATTATGCCTAACATTTACTAAGGGCCCAGCCCTCAAGTCGCTCAAAATATATCAGCTGTTCCACACAAAAAGTTCATTGATTATGAACAAAATTTATAAAACAGCTGTTCTTTTTTTCTATTTCAGGGTTGGCTTTGTAGTAAAGTCGGTCATAATGATGACTACAATGATATTCTAGAATATGTTAGTCTCTTAGAGATGCACGGTATGCATTATATTGTTTTATTTTTGAAAACTGGCGTGGTGCTCACACATTTTGTTTATTCATATAAAATAGTAACAAAATAGTAGTATAGTTTCAGCCACATCCGGCGGTCACGGGCGGAGTAATCGGCTTAACTCGCACGTGACTAATTACTTTATTAAAAGGAACAGTATACGTTCTTTTACAATAAAGTAATTGTATTAACGTTTTTATTATTTTACGATTCGGTTGCTTGTTTTTGTTTTGCTTTGATAG
Organism: Peribatodes rhomboidaria; assembly: GCA_911728515.1. Lineage (NCBI taxonomy): Eukaryota > Metazoa > Arthropoda > Insecta > Lepidoptera > Geometridae > Peribatodes > Peribatodes rhomboidaria. Next base: position 228,187 of record OU452166.1, read on the forward strand.
TTTAACTTTTCTACCTTCTATACGAGTACCTATATTCTACATGTTACAGTGCAGTGTGTTAGGGTAACTTTACTAGATTAATCATCAAAGAGCCAGTCTGGTGCGCTCTAGGTTATCGTATTATATATATATTTCCGACGAGAGAAACAGGAACAGAAGTAATTAGAGCAGTGGGGCTATTCCTACGCGTGAGATGAGATGAGATTTTATCTTGTTTACTTTCACACCTATGACGTTTCAAACGAGAGCAACAAGGACGAAAAAAGTGAGATGAAAATCTCAAATCTCAGAATAGGGTCCTTGGGGGTTTACCGTTACTTTTAATCGTTACGAAAACTTTTTTCGTTTTCGTATTCGTTTCAATTCATATTAATAAAGCGCACCTGGCGGAAACGTTAAGGAACTAAGATAAATGTATGAAGCCAAACGAAAACGAAATAAGTGTTCGTTAACTATCAAAACTCGTGGTTAGGGGGCCGAAATATAATATCTAGGCATTTTTTGCTTCGTGAATTAACTTTACCAATGTTTCTCGTGGAGAAGCAAGCAGATTGTCTCAGTGGTCTGGGCTCCCCCGGGCGGGAGAGATAAAATAAAATAATATTTATCGTAATTTTAGCCTAAAATTGGTTCCCCGGTGTCTCCCTCGGGGACTTATGGAATTCCGCTAATGATCTTGACTACTAGCGGGGATTAAAGAGACTTTTTCCAGGGATAAAAGTGTTCGTTTAATTTTTTGTTCTCACCCGGCTTGATCAAGGTCTCCTTTAGCAAGAATTCGAGACCCGCAAAGTAATGGTAGGTTTTTTTTAAATTCAGTAATTGGTTTTTTTAAATAAAATTTATGTTATTTATTTGGTTTATATGTTTATTTATTTTATTATAGGTTTATAACACACTTCATAATGCCACAAAAATTGAAAACGTCAAAAAATTTGAATCTATAGCGTTGTTTTTCTGAGAGGGACAGAGGTAAACAAAAATATTCTAGCAAGTGTCCACAACAGGGAGGAAATAAGTTCTTAGTTCTATGGCACAACTGCTTGGCACAACCTGTTGTGCCTTGGGGAATTTTTATTCCCTTAACGAAACCAGGTGTTCCAATGGGAAAAATATTTTCCCGATGACATAACCAAGCGATCCAGTTGACTTGTGCCTTGGGGAATTGCTATTCATTCTTACCCATCGATAAGCGGGACTTCTTCCAGGATCTGGCGAGCGATCTCCAGCCTCTCTCGGTCGTAGGACGCGGCGGCCACCACGGCGATGATGGCGAGCAGCACGCAGCCGATCGACCGACGCTTGCTTTGACCTCCCATTCTCACTAAGGAAAGAAAGAAAGATATTTACAAATCAGTTCTACCCCGCAGTCTTAAGCAAAGGTAGCCTATGTGTTCTTCGATCAAATACGTATAGATATCTTATCTGATTAATAAGTTTTTTTTGTTGAAAAATGTGTTTTTCAAAACAAGCTTGTATTGCGCTAAAAAGAAAACTTTTCGAGCAACTCACTTTCAGCTTCAAAATAGAGATGCAAGATTGCACCCGAACAAACATACATACATACATCCATATCGTTACGCCTTTCCCGCGAAGGGACTGGCAGAGGTGTTCAACACCCACACGACCCACACCCGGACGATATTCAATGCCAATTGTGACAGGTGGCAAGCCTGTCGATATACACCGGGCTCCAGTTACGTAGCAGATGACCTTAAAATACGCACATATATATTCACACAATGATCAAAATGGTTTCCAAACCGGACCGGAATTAGGGTCCGAACTCGCTCCCTCTGGCTTGAGCCAGTTTTCTCCGACTAGCCTATCATCGCTTCAACATACAAACATAACTATACATACATTGCCTCTACAGTGGCACCGCATCAACAGTTACATTATTTTAAGTATTTACCAACGTTTTGTTAAAAATAATCAAAATGCATTAATTATAACTTCATTTGAAATCATATCTTATCGAAGTATGTGTTAAAGGTTATAGCTATCTCCCTTCCGAATTCCTTTCAAATAATCCGTCTATTTGTTTGAGAGTGAAGTATTACTAACTTTGACATTCATAGATCGCAGGATAGGATTATTGAAAGACCCATAGCTAACCAAGCACATGTACGTACGCCTGCATGACTAAGGATGCAGTTCCACTGAACCAGAGATGAGCGAATTGGAGCTCAACGGTGCATGAATTGTCCAACTCGCCAACTCGTCTCTATTTCAGTGGAACCGCACCCAATACACGCGTTTTTGCTTGAATGCATGCAGCTCAACGAGAACACACTGCGCATTTCAGCAGCTTCATTGATAAAATATTCTTTTTGTGTTTTTACTAAAGCGGCATTGGCTCGAATCGCAACGCCATGGACTAAAATTGCACCTGCACAGAAATCTATTATTTAACCGCCCATTGCTGATATGATCAATAGTAGTCAATAGTAAATATTATTTGCTGACACATTCAATAATGGTTGATAATACATATTTTATTTGAAGTTTAATTGTCTTACGAAGCTCGATTCAGATTTTCTTCTCAAGCCGTATCGCATCGCATCTCGACTGCTCAACTCGCCGTCGCTTACTTAGGACAATGGGTAAGATTCTCACCGGCCACGTTCAATAGCAAACTCATCAAGAAGCTGGTAAAGTTTGGCTATAGCGGCGACAGCTCCCCGCAGCTCCCGGCGGTAACTTCGTTAACTTGGCCACGACTTGGCCTCTAGTGGTCGACTTATCTATTTGGTCGCCCAGGATTGAATGGCCACTTAGCGTGTGATGGACGGCCGGACGGTCCCATAAGTTTGATAACGCTTTCTCGAGCGGGAAATAAGTGAAATATTTTTACACGATTGTCTTAAAAGCTAGGGCGTTATACGTTTGAGGGTTCAAGTATGTAATAGTGTAGGAATGAGCAGAGATAGATAATAATTTAAAAGTTTCGTGTAAGTGTATATTTTCACAGTATGCCCTCATTTTAGATGTGTGTGGTATTGTATACCTAATCTTAAGGGCCCTTTGCAGAAGCTCGAGTTTTCTTTTTAACCCAAAGTTAATCAATTATCAGCGGTTGAGTTATTGTGCATAATAATACTACAATACTAGGCTACCACTTGTGACGTCAGCTTGACTTACATCGTTGGTGACGCCGGTAACACGCACCGGGATTTTCAATTTATTTTTCCCTATAAATTAATATTACATGCTACTTTTAGTTCATTGGGTTCTAAAATTGCATGTTTTCTTTTATTAAAACACAGCTATAAAATAACTACAGCTCTTTTATTAGTTTTTATGCAGTCAAACTTATACCTCTAAAATTTACCAATTTAAAAACCAAACAAAAAAAAATTTAGAACGCTCACCATTTTTCTAATAGAGAAAGTCATTCATTTTGTTTATTTTCGTATGACATACTGCAATAAATGTTACAACTGTGGTTATTTTGTTAAATTTCGATCATATCATCATCATAACACTTTCTAGTGTATAATTAATAAATACTCGTACAATGTAAATATCGGCACTAAAATGGATACTTTTACAAAAAAAGGCATTTTTATTTGACTTACATAGTCTGTGAACTTAAATCGCTATTGTAGGCTAGACAGGCGATGGGGGAAGTACAACAGAGCAGATAATCGAAATCACAACAAAAATCCAGGGTGGGTTCAAAAGTTATTCGATGTTTTCAAACCACCCGGTCTAAAGTCACTTTTAATTTCGCTCAAAGCTTTGTGAAACTTCAAACATTTATCTTTGTAATAGATTGTGAAAATAAATAAAAAATATATTAATAACTTGAAGCTAATATTACCATAACAACAGGGAGCTTGTTTAAGCAAAAAAGCGAAAAACTCTTAGATGGAGACCAACGATCATCAGTCACTGTCCGTCATTCCACAGCTCTGTTCTTGAGTCGGGTGTTTCAAGACAGAAAACTGTTATGGCTAGAAGCTTACTTTAATTCGATAGACAAGACACGACGAGTATGAATGAGACAGCAATATTGAAGCCCCATTATTATTATTATAGGCTTACTAAATATATTTTCTACTAATGGTATGGCCATTAGTAGAAAATCTATTTATTCAGCCTTGGGATATAAGGAAATAAATAAAGTCCTTAAACGTTCCCTGACTCCCTAAAACCAAAAAAGATAAAGTAAGGTCAAAAGTATTGGACTCCCACCCACATCAGTGAGAATGGTGATGGATAACAGAAAGATGCAGTATGAAGCATGGAAGTACGAGAAGAAGCGAATATGAGAATGCGAGAACTGGTATAAATGAGAAACAGATAGCATAGAGCCCTGACACACGTTGAGGGCATCCCCGTTTGCTTGATACAATTTTTCGACCATTTTGACTAAATTGACAATCAAATTGTATCGTGTAGATAGAAAATATGAGACCCAAGGTACGGGACCAACCAATAACCCTGAGATTAGTCAATCTGATTAGCTACTATTATTTTTTTTGTTTCAAAAATTATCCACCCTGGTCTATTATTCATGGAATAGAATATGGATATAAGCGATGATAGCCAGAGATAAGCCAGAGGGAGCAGTTAAAACCCAGCCGATGGCACGCACCAATTTGTTCATTGTGTGAACATATGTGCGTATTGTATGTCACCTGCTACATAACTGGAGCCCGGTGTATGGCGACAGGCTCGCTCCCTAGCACATTTGGGACTGAATATCGTCCGGCGAAGTATGGGTGTTATATGATACCTCTGCCAGCCCCCTTGGGGGAAAGGCGTGACGATATAAATTTGTATGTATGTATGTATGTATAAGGGTCGAAATCCCTTGTTTTAATAAAATCTCCGAATTGTAATTAGTTAGAAGGTATTGGGACTTTGCCGTATATGTATGTTATAGTTGTTACTGCAGTTATAAAAAAGCTTAGCGATGCTGTTCATTGCTCAGCAGCTCTGGTTTCCAGCGCTAACCGTCTGAGGCGCACGGAACTACTAAAAAGAGAAATTGTAACATAAAAAAGAGTAGTAAAAAATAAAGGGAGATTGTTCCTTATAAGAGAGTAATCAAATAAAATAATAAGCATACGCGTATATTACATGAGTATATTATGGCAACCTATTCCGCCGCAACAGTTTTGGTCACAGTTTCGACAAAGTTGGTAAATTGTTTCGTAACTATTACGTCGCTGCGACAAAAATGGTTGTTAGGGTCGTCAACACGAATCCCTTCAAATACCCTTATTAAGACTTCATAATCACACAGCATCTTGCACGTTTGTCCACCGACCCTTGTTTTAACTCCACGGCATTAAATTAAAACCGACTCTACAGGTCTTTAGTATTGTTTTCTTCCACCCCTGTTCAAGCGAGAAAGAGATATAGAGTTGGTAGAGTAAGAATAGGACAGATACGTTCCAGGGGTGATTTTCAGGGGTACCGACATCAGCGCAGGTAATCCAAAGCTCTTATGGAATACGTAATAAAGGTCCTAAGAAGGGATTAGCGTTAAATGTTTTTTGTGAATTGCTATTTATTTTTGACAAGGATACGTTCCGTGAATTTTGGATGAAAATAAATAAAAGTGTACGAAGATTTCTGGGAATTGAAAAGCACTTTGCTGTCGTCGAAAATATTTTATAGGCGTGACATCGTAAATGGTTTCTCACAAAAAAAATCTTCAGTTCCCTTTTTAGTGACTGTAAATAAATCTCCGTACTTACTGATATCTTTTTAAAAAGAGATTCTTATGAAAATATTTTTTTGGTAAAAACCAGACAGAAAGAGAACAAGTCCCTGTTTAATAAAAGGTACTTTAAAAATCACTGCTGTAAGGTTCAAAGTTACTGACTTTTTAATTTTAGTAATTAGGAATACTAGCTCACGAAATCCAGTTTACTTGGAGCTCTATGTCGTTGTGACGAGTATTGAGCGAGTGGTTCATGCTATGTTAGCAGACAAGTTTGATCGTCGTCGAAATGAAAATTCCCGGGATTTTTGGTGTAAACCAGGAATTAAGGTAACATAACCATAACCATGTCCAATTATACTTCAAAAATTCACCTTTGTAGGATTTGATGTAGCTCTCCTGAACAAATGGAATTTACACAGAATACTCTCTATAACATAAATTTCCCTGCCTCGGGTGAGATTATTAATGCGAAACTTTGTGAGTGAGTGAGTCAAATGAGTGACAAGTGAATGAGTATGTATGTTGATTACTTCTTCATGCTGGAACAACTTGACTGCTATGACTGAGAATTACGATATCTTTTAAGGGTAAAAGCTATCCTTATTATTTCTTTAACTCCAGGGGGACTAAAACATAAATTGGTGGTGGTCGTTGGGAGTAAGCCAAATATTTTAGTCTACAACCTGGTAAAATGTACTTTAGTATAATGCAATCACGTGCCATAGCTAGTCTCAGAAAATAAAACAAAAATGTTTACAAAAACTTAAACAAAGAAACAAACTTTACAACTTCTGCGGGTAGGCTGGATTTATTTCCAACAAAATTCATAGACCCCGAGTTTTAAAATGTCACTTTCAAACGCCCCTCGGTGATGAATTCTAAACATGCCTTGGCTTGAAAGAATACCTAAAACGCTGTCCCGCTGCCCCTTTTGTACCCTTCCTGACCCCCTTAAGGCATTTACATAGAGAAAACAAAAGCTTTGCGTAAATTAATGTATTTAAATGATCCGTGCCCCGAGAGCCGTATCGACGGAATTTTGTATAAATAAATGTCCCCTTAATTCCTTTAGGGGTATTCATACGCATTTGTCATACTTACCGCTTTTACGGGTTTACGTCGCATATCGGTTTTACCCACAAACTACGCTTACGCATTACGTTACGCTTAGGGTGAAATTTACGGACTACCTGGTTGACCAAAATAGTAAGTGAGTATAACTCAGTTTTCAAGGATAGCCACCTGCTTACGTCAACATTTACATGTAACCATCGCCTCTACCACTCTAGCGCTAACATTACCTCGGTTGCAGGTGTAGTCAAAATCGAAAATGAACGAGGTGAGGATGCTTTTTTTAAACTAGCTGTTTTTGCTTGCGGTTTAGCTCTCGATTAATTTAACTAATTAATTTAACTAACCAATTATTCTCGAATTAATTTAACTAACCAATTTATTTATGAATTCAATTAATTAATTAATTAAATTGGTTGCCCGTAATTTTTGAGCAAAAATACAAATCTTTCTGTTTTGTTATATTAGTGTTTTAAATCAAACAAAGCTCAATTTAAAAAAATGTACAACAATTGTACCACGTTATTTTCTCATCTAGAAAAATATCGAAAACAAGTGAGCTACTGATAAAAAGCAGTAAAGTTGCGAGCGTACCAAGATACGCCAACCGTATTTGCGTATTGTTTCTGCTAGGTCACTCGCAGTCCGGAATGAGAACGGACGGATGACTAATTATTCTTAACAAAGAATGAAATAGAAACTACAGCTTAGAGAAAACTGCATGTTGCGACATTCTTGCAATACAGGAATACTCGTAGTATCACGCCGCATGTTCATTTGGATGGCAGACAAACTTCGGTAGAATGTTAAAACAATTTAGAAAATGTGAAATAAATAGTCAAAATTTATTACGCAATATGGTAAGGACCCGTATAATTATGTGAATTATGCTGACCTTTCATGGATCTATCGAACTGCCAATAAACCTTATTGGCAGTTGGCAGTTAGGTCCCAATCAGCTGATTGGAGCTGCGGTCAGCTGTGCGACCTCGTGCGTTGTCATCGTTCGTCTATCTGAACGCCCACACTAGGTGAACCTTCAGATCGAGATCGACGGATCGGTCATGATCCGTTCATAAGATCTCATCTACTTGCTCATCCCGATCCGTTTACAAGATCTCTAACTCATCTGCCTGCGGCTTCGCTCTCGGCTCCTAGTCTACGATGTTATCTGATTGTGTTATTGAGTTGAACTCGCTATGAGTAAAAGCATTTTTAAAATTGGACTTATTGTTTTCCAAATGTTACCCCTAGGACGAACTTTACTTTTGTTTTGAATAAGTATATCATTATTAGTAATTGTAATAAAAAAACAACACATTTTTGCGTTTAATGAACATAAGAATTCGAAGCTGTTCGAACGTAAAAAATTATACAGACGGAAAGTTACAATTTTAACGGAGCGAGCGAGCGTTGGGGAGCAAAGCGTTTCTGCTTCAGCTTCCACAAAAATGCTTTCGTATGTCCGGATTATGTCTGTCGGGTCTCTGTCCAGATCTTAGTCTTCGTCTACACATCGCATTTCTACACAGATTCTCTTGAAATTTTGCGAGCAGGTTCAGTAATTATATAGATTTTATTGTAGAGTCCGTTTTTAGAACTTTTTCAAAACTCAGGATTTAAAGATTTTTTTCAACCTGTAGAGGAACACAGACAGACAACTACTAGTTCAAATGGTTGCAACAAAATATTGCTTCATAGTTTTACGCTTAGTTGTTGTTAGTTGATATATTCTACATGCGGTTTACTCGTATGACTGTGTCCCTATATTATATACTCGTATGTATGTATGTGTGGGTTGGCTTCAACCCGTTTGACGAGCGTTGTTTACTATCCAATCAACAATCAGCGAGTCCTGGGGGGCTATTCAGCTAACCACAGCCCATACTTAAGGGTCCGACGACACTTTAGACGAACTTCGCATTGCCTAAAGTCTTTCTACTGCTTTTTACGAGCAAATAGAGCAACTAAAGATACTGGAAAGCCTCAAAAGTTGACAAAACAGAGTATAGAGTGACAAAGTGCAATTACAATATTTTTTTATGACTCTTGCAATTCTCTAATAATTCTTATATATTTAAAATTTTCCCTTATTATGGATTAATTTAAAAACTAATGATGTAGACAACCACCCCACTATATGATAGGGATTTATGATTTGCTTTGTCAATCTATTAAGTAAATCAGTCAAAAGTGACCCTTGACAAATGCCGATATTTTATATAAGTAGCTCTATTTTCTCTTGAGAATGTTTTTTTTTTATAACCAACAGCATAGGGGCAGCATATTTTAATTGTACATGCCAAATTTCATCATAATCTGACAAAAGGTTTTCACGAAATTTGACAAACGCGTTTGTATTTCAAAACCCTTAACTAAATCGGTCATTGTATCACTGATGTTTCACAAACGTGTCGCTGTAGTCCAACTGCCACGCTTGTGAGAGATTAGTGATACTGAGCCGTTCCCGTCCGTTTTTTTGATGGCTAACGCGTCAACGATGGTTAGCTGAATTGGCCTCTTGTTAGCGCACAGCCAAACAAATTAATTTAAAATAAAGAAAAACTCTCTCCTAACTCATTCCAAAATAAGGCTTAGGATACGAAAGATAAGAGATATGAAAGATGTTAAAACTGAAATCAGTTTTAACATCTTTTTTGTTTTGTCCATTTACAGGTCCAACTATTTAAATATGTACCTAGTTTTTAGGTCCTTACGTATGAAATTGGCGTTTTGTCGTACTGATCAATTTGATCTGAAATATCTCCTCTTTGGTTAAGAATTCGAAATTCAAATTAATAAATTCATTTAGCTGGTTTTTTTTTCTTTGGAAAACAGTCATTCATTTGTTATTTTCCTCATTATTTTTTCTTTGGCGTCGCTTATTACCGCGCAATGGAAAACATGAAATATCGGTATATTTACGAGTACGAGTTCTACCGTGGCACCAGTGCTGCAGAAACAGCTCGAAGAATTAATGATGTGTACGGCGCTGGTGTCGCTAAAGATAGCATGGTACGTTTTTGGTTTCAACGTTTTCGTTCTGGAAATTTCGACCTTAAGAACCAACCCCGTGGACGGCCGGAGATCAAAGTGAAAAACGAAGAATTAAAGGCTATTGTGGAAGTGGATCCATCACAAAGCACTTCAGAGATAGCAGCAGGCTTCGGGGTAAGTGACAAAACTGTATTAATCCACTTGAAGCAAATCGGGAAAGTAAAAAAACTCAAACGATGGGTACCTTATGAATTGAGTGAATCGAACTTGCAAACACGGGTCGCCTGCTGTGTTACTTTGCTCAACCGACACAATAATGAAGGGATTTTAAATCGAATCATTACTTGTGATGAACAGTGGATATTGTACGATAATCGAAAGCGCTCATCGCAATGGCTGAACCCTGGAGACCCAGCCAAATCCGACCCTAAACGAAAATTGACTCAGAAAAAGTTACTTGTAAGTGTTTGGTGGACTAGCGCCGGTGTCGTTCACTACAGCTTTCTTAAATCTGGCCAAACGATTACGGCAGATATCTATTGTCAGCAACTGCAAACCATGAAGGAAGAACTAGCTGTTAAACAACCGAGATTGGTCAATCGCTCTAGGCCACTGCTGCTTCACGACAACGCAAGACCACACACTGCATAACAAACAACCACTAAGTTAGCTGAGCTACAATTGGAATGTCTGCGACATCCACCGTACTCCCCGGACCTTGCTCCAACAGATTACCATTTCTTCCGGAATTTGGACAACTTCTTACAAGGAAAAAAATTCCACTCCGATGCAGCATTCCAAACCGCCTTCAAAGAGTTTATTGATTCTCGCCCCCATGGTTTTTATAGTAAAGGGATCAATGAACTACCCATATGATGGCAAAAGTGCATAGATAACAACGGTGCATACTTTGATTAATTAAATATATTTTACAAAAAAAAAACGACTTTTTATTCCTCCCGTACAAAACGCCAATTTCATACGTAAGGACCTAAAATAATATTTAGTAATGTTGTTGTTCTATTTCATTTTGATGTTTCCAATGGGTTTTTCTTTATGCCTGCAATAGATAATTTTATTATTTTTATTATTAAAACGAACTAAAATATTGAATGTAAAATAGCACAATTCAATTAGTTAAGAAATGGTTATCGTTTATGTTTAAAGTTTGGTTGGAAAATGACGTGAAATAGTAAAGATTGTGTACATTTTATACGCCAAAAGTAAAACAATCTTCCTTCGTTTACCGAGTTCCCGCAAGTCCGGATTCCGAACGTCCATTTTCTTTAGCATCTATAACATTTGGGTAGAAAAAGGAATGAGGAAATAACTCACCTCTAGCGAAAAAGTTGGGCGGCTTTCTTTTGGGCGGACCTGTAACAATGAAAGTTCCGTTAGTTAATGCTTATTCGAGGAAAGGACAGTGATATAAACTTCCGTGCAGATAAACAGAGAAGCAAATACTGTACGTTAGTCAAAAAACAAATAATTGCTAAGTACAACACGAGCTTCAATAGTAGTTGGTAAGTTATTCAATTATTGTTAAGTGCAGTGACCATGATAAGTCCACTGGAAATTATTTAACCGGCAAGTGGCCAATTTAGCGGGTCAGTCAATTTTGCCTTTTCGGTGATGGTAATGTAATGTGTTTAAATTAGCAAGAAACGTTAATTTAAGCGTTGGTGTTGTAACACACCCCTGCTAGCCCCTTCGCGAAAAGGTGTAACAATACGTTATGTTTTGTGTTAATTATTATCATATTTAGTTTGTAAGTTTTTTCTAATAACACGCCTAATTATAACCATATTGTCAAAATGAGCCGCCAATACAATGAAATCCTCGTCTCCAACAGACAAATCGATATTCGGTCTCACATATCGACACACCCTCGTGCACAATAATTTACACACACACACACACACACACCTGTTTAAATTCATGTCACTTTATTTTTTTGCAAATGTATCTGTATGCAAATATGTAAATAAATTATTAGATATCTAGCGTTCTGCACTCGTAGGTATACAATCTGTTTAAAATATTATCAAAGTAAGATACATATCTAATGTTGCCTACTATTTTTTTCTTTCTCTGTGTTTGTTAAATCCGTACTCACTAGTTATACTCGACTTACTAGTTCGAGCATTGGGATACTCTGAAAACCAGCTCTGCGTAGGCTGGCCAGCCTCCGCAGTACATTGCTGAGAGTATCCCAATTGCCAAACTAAAATTGTTGCTTGTTATTTATTATTGTTTAATGTTTTATGTCTTTTTTATTTTTTTAGTTTTGGCAATAAATACCTTTTTTATTATTAATTTTTTATTTATATTTTTCATCTTAAATTATATCTATATCTTAGTTTAATTTAGCATACAAAATAAAATCCAATTTAGAAAAACCAAATATTTTTAATTTCAACTCATTACAAAATAGATAATTATAATTTAATTCTGTTGTTTTATGCTCCCTAATTATTAATGAATTTGTTTTCATAATGTCCCTAGACATACATACGAGTAATATTGGAAATTAACACAGATCTGTTTTGTGTTGACAAAATTTTTGTAAAGTATTTTTTTAAAATTATATGGAATATAATGTAATATATGTATGGATTATAATTATAATGGAAAAAGTATTGTCGAAATTTTGTTTTTAATCTCAGCAATTTTGTTACAACCTTAAAAAAAAAAATAAGAGTCATGCTTTACAAGGGGTCCTATTTTAAGTATTTTTTTACTATTTAATGGGCTGATTATTAACTTTTCTAAAAGATGGCTTGATAGCGAACAAAGCAGACTTTCACCTCAAGTAGAAAACTGGATACTTGTTAGTAAAGCAACAAGACGGATCGAGTTTATACATATCGTCACGCCTTTCCCCCGAGGGGGCTGGCAGAGGTGTAATACAACACCCACATTTTGCCGGACGATATTCAGTCCCAAATGTGACAGGAGGCGAGCCTGTCACCATACACCGGGCTCCAGTCAAGTGCTACATAGCAGATGACATGCAATGCGCACACAATGAACAAATTGGTGCGTGCCGTCGGCTGGGTGAGAAACCGCTCCCTCTGGCTTGAGAGGTGCACTTTCTCCAACTAGGCTATCATCGCTTCAGATTGAGTTTATCACGTAAGATATTATTATTATTCCCTGGTATTCCCTGGTGGTTATACCCCTGGTATTCCCTGGTGGTTATACCCCTGGTATTCTTAGAAGTTACTATGAGGTCTCACAAATCGCTCGAACGCACAGGTTACAGAAAATGTATGACTGGAGGGCTATTCTTCACGCGTGAGATGAGATCTGGTCAGTTTCACTCCCATGAGTTTTCAAACGAGAGAGACAAAGACCAGAAAATATTTCGAATTGTAGGAATAGGGTTCCAGTTGTCATGTCAATGTCCTGAGAAGGACTCACTTAGCATAGTGTTACTTTTTAACCGACTTCCAAAAAAATAGAGGTACTATAGGTATATTCGTCTGTTTTTTTTTTGTAATTAACTTTTTTAAGTGAATACGAAGGCAAGTATTCCTGCTAGATTCCATCTATTTTGTACGGAGGTACAAAAAGTTACAGCACGGAAACTGTCAAAGGTTTTGACAGTTTCCGTGGTGGCGTGGGTGAAACCGGGCGGCGCTGCTAGCTACTAATAATAAGCTAGGCAGACATTAAATACGCACAAAATAATAATGCTCATGACGTGTGTTAACGTCACCTGCTATACAATAACTTCAGCCCGGTGTATGGTGACAGGCCTCCTGTCACACTCGGGACTGTACCTTCGGGGTAAAGGCGTGATGATTTATTATGTTATGTCATGTAGGTTACATACCTAGGTCATTCTCCTAGGCACAAGTCTCAGATACACTGCTTTCGAAAATGCTTACGCCCAAGTTTGTTCACCAAAACATGTGTACAAGAAGTAGTTTAGCCGAGCAAGCTCAGGATGTGGGCCACTCGGAAGCAGGCGGAGAGAGTACGCGAAGATTTATCGGTCCAAGCAACACGCGAATCGTAGTTTAGAAAGTAGGTACCTATGGAGCGATATCATGTTGTTCCTTTGCTCTAATAACGTCTGTGGCAACAAACTCTGTGATTCAGTTCTTTTTATTGGCTATTTAACTTGTTCGTTTCAAAATAAATAAAGTGTTTGCTTAACGTTGAACAACGATCAAACGATCTTAGTCAAACTATTTTTATCGGTTTATTCTACCTTGTTCATCTGGGTGCACTAAGTGGAATTTCAATATCATCACGCCTTTCCCCCGAAGGGGCTGGCAGAGGTGTAATACAACACCCACACTTCCCTAATGTGACAGGGAGCCTGTCGCCATACACCGGGCTCCAATCATGTAGCAGATGACATACAATACTGTCTGTCACCAGGCTGTATCTCATGAACTGTGACAGTTTGACAGTTCTCAGTCAGTTGATGACAATTTTTTAGACGCGGTTAAAAAACATAATTGACAGTGGTATAAAATATTAGTTATAGAGCTAGTTTTTTGCGCGTGCGATTTCATCAAAACTCAGCTAGGTTAGCTTGCGTTTACTTCATGGGGGGGTAATTTGGGTCATATATCAGAGACACCGCGCCCACGACCAGCCTCACCACGTTCATGACTCGTTCATGCTCGCGACTTCTCAAATCTATGATGCATAATCTTATCGCGTTGCATAATATTGGTGCATGTAGATCGAAACAGCAACAAACAAATACACTGACACTCAACCTTTATAATGTATGTCTGACGCCAACGTCCGAGTGAGGTAGATGATGACGATGTGTCTGGTGTTCGTCCATCGTCATAGAGAGGAAAAGTACAGTCTCAGGGAGGTGCCCGATGGTGCTAGCGCTGTGTTGGCCGTGGTCGTATGCGAGAGCGTTCCCGTAGCCCCGACATCTTGCGGGTAGATACTATAGATAGATACTGGTGGGTAGAAGATATTCCCTAGACAAACTTCCGTGACAGATGACTGGCACTGCCTACAATCACCGCGCTATTTTCTCGGCGGCGGCTTGACTTAACTATATGTAGGTAAACTTTACAAAGATGGGTTAGATTACGGTTTGGGAGGCTTGACAGATTTTTTGCTCATCCCATGGGAACATTACATTTAAAGGGGTAAAAATTAGCCTATGTATTAATTTAGGGCATAAGCTATCCCTGTGCCAAATTTCATTCAGACCCGTTTAGCCATTCTGAGGTGAGTGACGGCCGCCGCCGGGGACTGCACCATGATATCGCGCACTCGGTTGTCTATCGTCTTCAAATATTTGTCCAAATGATGATGTGTTAAAGACAAAGATTATCTACTTTAAATGCCAAATGCGATTTAACTATTTATTTTGATAAAAAAATCGTAAAATCTTGTAGCGCCTCACTCAACTGCCATCTTTGTACTTCTTCACTCTACAAAACTTCAAGGCTAGAGTGAATAAGTACCTTATAGGTTGTCGTGCTCCATCTTAGACCACAACGTCGCTTAACATCAGGCGAGTTGGTGGTCAAACGCCGACCACCAACTCGCCTATTGTACGTAAAAAAAAAAAAAAAACATTTTTTTTACTATCTAATGTCCGTTAGAAATCAATTATCACGTTTTATTTATTGCATATATGGTTCACTATCTTGGCAATAATGGCATACACATAAAAGACAGACATATGCTATTACGGGCTTTTTTGTTGGACTATTTAAGATAAACATTTCTATCATCCTTATTTAACCCTTAATTCGATGGATTTTTTTTTTAATTTTATTTGTACAACTGTTACAGATATTGGTTCTAAGCTTTTAAGAGACCCTAGAAAAAATACCTGAAAAAATCTATCAATTTCAGTTTCCTGAAAAATCTACGTCCATTATACTGTACATTATCGAGTTCATAAGAAACTGATGCACTCAAACCATGTCCAGTATATTTCCCATTGCCAAAGAGTAAGAATAAAAAAACAAGTGATTCTTTACTAAAATATTAATTATATTTTAGATAATAAGTCTCATTTTACAGTTTAGTTTTTCTCAGTTACATTGGTTTACGTCTAAAACATTAATAGGAACATCAAAAACTTACAGTACGAAAATTTCAGTTATGTTTTGAACACAATTAATAATCAAAAATCTATAAAATCTTTAAATTAATAACCATTTATCTCACTTAATATCAACCAGTCTTCTAGTTTTTAAAATTATAAATTAATCAATTGTCACTTGCTCTTTGGTCGCCTGCCTACCTACTTGTACTTATTGTGGAAATTATAAAAGCAATTTCTTTTCGTCACTAAGCACAACCTCTGTTTGCATTTGGTACAATTAATGTTCGTTTTATTATTCTTGCAGAACTTGTAATGCCCTAACGTTATAATTATATTCAGGCCAGTGGTTGTAGCTATCATAACGCACCGAAGCCAGGGGCCTCGGTGCACTTGGGTTTTGGATTAGCGCATTTTTCGGTAAATGGCTTGGTGGTTCCATCTATACAGATCGTCCTTTTAGCCTCAATTCGACCGCCAATCTCTGTCTAAACTTCTTCAGGCAAATGTTTTTCAGACTTTTTGTGTTGCACTTTCTCCTGTAGAGAAGCCAAGCACTGTTAACTGCTATATCTAACATTTTTTTCCTTATTTTTTCGATTAATGGTCTTATCTTCCAATATTTGTCCTCATCCGAATTGGTGTTGTCGACAAAGTGAATATTGCGATGAATCTGCTCGAATCGTTTTAAAGGCATGACATTAGCCACTTGGGCATAAAATATCTGAATTCTATAGACCAATAATCTAGATAGGAAGGTATTTTCACTATACCCATGATGAAAAGAATCGCGAGAAAGTCTTTCAATTGCTCAATAGTTAATTGTATGCATTTGCCAGTTTCTTGGGTTGAGTATAAATTTGTGTTATCTACAATATCAACGAGTATATCTGGGGAGAAGAACCGATAAAACAGCCCAGCGGAGAGTCAGTATCCGACAAGTCATACACGAAGTCGTTTGATTGAATGTGAGCCTTGTGTCTGAATTGTCCTTTTTTCCATTTGTAGCTCACAGTTAGTGTTTTCTTGGTATTTTTGACCGGAAATTTGGTACAGATTGTGTTGCTAATTTTTTCTTACTTATGGTTATTTTTGATGTTGATGGACTAGCGCCAGACGAGGCATTCGGTGACGGAATAGATAAAAATGAAGCTAAACTTGGTAGAGCGTTATAATTGATTTCGCCAGTTGGTGGTAGCACGTTGTTAATAACAGGAGTCAAAGGAGGTCCATCATGGTGCAAATTGTCTTCAACTTTTAACACAGAGTTAATCTCACTGCCGCTGGGCCGGTCCTCAATTTGAAAATGTTCGTTTACTGTCTCCATGAAACTATCAGCATTAACGCTAGTCGCATCACTGTCGATTGAAATATTATCTTCAGTATCATTTTCGAAACTGTCTAATATATTCATGCGCACTAGTTCGGAATCTACGGAAGGGCAGGGTGAAGAAGACCACTCCCCAGTTCTATGAGCAGAAATTTCTTGATCATTTTCAGCTTCCGACCTACTCTCTACGTCCGGCATCCGAAGAAGCGTTTACAGGCGGCACCAATGCTACTAAACGATGTCCCCAGACATGTAGCTCTGAAAAATAAAATTAATAAGGTGAAAACATATTTTATCTGCGGATCCCTTACAATATTATTACGAGAAGCAACAAAAGTTTAACTTTCTAATATTACGGCAACGGGAAGAATACTAGACAAACGAATTTGTATTTAGTTTTCAACTCATTTGGCAAGGGGAAGATTACTGGACATAGTATGAAGCAGTTACTTTATTCGTAATTTGACGACGGGAAGAATACTGGACATGCTAGTTGCGGGCGTCGCAAAAACTAAATAAAACTCAGTAAGGCAATCAAACCCTTGTAAATAGCTTTTTGGGTATCTTATCTTCAGGTTTCAATAGTACTTAAAGGAAAATAGGTTGTAAAATAATGAATAAAACACAACTTACCGAAAGCTTGCGCGGCACATTCTTCCTTCCCGCCATCTCGCCGGTGACTGCTCGCGTCCCGTTGGTATGCACGAGTTGCTGATTTTTGACAACGTGGATAGATAGGCCAGGAAGCTTTATAGCACCTAGAGCTCTGAATATACGGTCTACATTTTTTGTAATTTTTTTTTTCATCTGACGGGAAGTATATTGCACTTCGTCGAATTAAGGGTTAATATTATAATTATTAATAATTTAATGAATTTGTTTGTTTGTAGCACTTTTACGCCTCAACTACTCTACCGATCATCATGAAATTTTGCATACATGTTGACGGGGATATGGAGAAGGACATAGGACATGTAAGGATTACTATTTATCCTGAAAAAACTAACGGTTCCTGTGGGTCCGCGGCTGAAACCACGTATTCGTTTTTGCGTGAAAGAGTAACAAACATACGAGTACATCCACACATCCATACATCTATTCTTACAAACTTTCGCGCTTATAATATTACTTGGATGGTATGGAACCCTTCGTGCATGAATCCGACTAGCACTTGGCCGGCTTTTCATTTCCTTCCTCAATGATTCACAAGTTTTCATTGAAAAGTGTGCGCAACAGTAAACATAAACAACTCCCAGCTCCACGTAACAACCTGCCCTATACTGATTGAAATAGCTGTAATATTTCAGACTCGCTTCGATCACGTATTCCACTTTCGATTTGAGTTGAACTACAAGATAACAGTAGTCAATAGAACCAAAGCGTATATCTTATTGCCAAATTGAGATCATGGTATTTATTTTTCTGTCTTTTCGGAACAAGTTAAAATATTTTAAAAAAATATAAGAAATCCCAGACACCGATTTTCATCTAACATAGCTTAGAACACTCCCGACTAACACACACACACTCACACACACACACACACACACACACACACAAAACACACACGTCAAACTTATACGAGTAACACCCCTTCGTTAAAAAGACAGAAAAAGACAACTATCTTGAAACAATATCTAATATGACAGACATTGTTCATAAATTGTCACACCATCTAGTTTAGAAGAGAGAAACTAAGTAAATGATATACCTAAACTATCACAAAGGAAAACTGTTCATTATAAAACGCGCAGTATCTAGTTATAGAGTTTCACCTTAAGTCATAAATGGTAAAACTCCTAACTATCGTCAAACGAGAAGAAGCGTTGTTTCACCTTTAACGTAACAACTGTGATAAACGATTTGGTAACGTACTCGTAACTACGCTTTTCATTTCACTGATACGAGTATTTAACATGCGAATTAATCGTTATTATTTGACGTAGGTATGTTACCCTATGCAACCGTCTTAGGTCTACTTGCAGAAAATACTAAGCTAAATTATTAAACTCAGTGTTAATTTACTCATCGCTAAAATGTTGTAAAATATGTCACTCCAATATGGTGGTAACTCAAGGTTAGCTTCTAATTGTTGGCGGCGCAAGACGATTTATCAGTTAAGGGCCACTTGCATCAAACTTTAATAATGGGTAAAAAGGTAAAGAAAAAATTAAGTAACACTATGGTAATGTTATAAATCGTTAACTTATTATCTGTCTTGTGCTATTAACAAAAATACAGGGGGTTACCTGACCTCACATTTTTTTCTGATAATCTAACCGTAGCATGATGGCGTAAGAAAATTCATTTATTTTATCATCTGATGAGCAGTTAGCTTAAAGTTAAAAAGATAACCCGAGCTTCTGCAATTTCGTTAGTGTGTTGTCTTATTTTTAACTGGCTCGAAACAGACAAAAGGTATAAATCCACAACATTTTGCCGGCTCTTAAAACGGGTTATTCTTTCTAACCTGAAGTAGTTTTTTTGTCAAAAAAGTCATAACCCACATCCTATACATTTGCTTCGTGGAACCCATGAACTTTTACAATTATAACTATAAAATGAGAGTAGCACATTAAACTGATAATGCCAAAATGCTAAAATTCTCTTTTGTTCTTTTTACGATAATGGGTGCAAGCGACGTTACTATACAATTCTGAATTGTTATATCCGTTTACGAGGTCCTGGTATAAAGATTAAATTAGCGTAATTACGTTAATTTGCAGCTGCCACAGACTACAAGTTAAATCTTTTAAACACTAGCTCCGTCCCGCGTTGTTACCCGTAGTTAAAAATAGCAAAGTGCAAAGCATACGAGTAAGCTTCATAATGTTTGTCTTGAACATCATCGAGATCGCTTTGAGCGATAAGGCCACCCATTCAAAAGCTGTTATTATTTTATCGTTTTTTTTATTATTATTTACCTATAGTTTTATAATAAAGAGTAATATTATTATTATCATTCAAATCCGTTGATCCGTCGAAGGCCAAGAACAAAATGAAACACGCAGACCTTCGCCTTTGGAAGAGCAGAATAATTAATTACTTTTGTATGTTTGTGCTTATACAAATTAACACACAAATTAATATCAAGATTGATCTACATATACACTGAGCGGATTTATTTTTATCAAAACTAATTTAGATTTTTACAGCTACATGAAATAGAAGTTTTGCCAGGAGCGCGGGTATTAGGGTTCCGAATCATAATGTTTCAACATAACCATTATATTAAGACTTCGGTGCCTATCTATCTGTCTGTCGGTCCACTATCTCGGAAACTATAAAAGCTAGTTCAACACCGGACTGGGAACGTTTGGTCTTACTCTAATAGGTGACGATACGGCCGAACATTTATGGCCAATTGCACTGAATATAAGACTTGCCTAAGTCCTCGTTTAACTAGCTTAAT
Organism: Peribatodes rhomboidaria; assembly: GCA_911728515.1. Classification (NCBI taxonomy): domain Eukaryota; kingdom Metazoa; phylum Arthropoda; class Insecta; order Lepidoptera; family Geometridae; genus Peribatodes; species Peribatodes rhomboidaria. Next base: position 248,723 of record OU452166.1, read on the forward strand.
CTACTCTTAGCAAAATATTCGCTTTTTAAGCACATAAAGTTAGTCTGAGTCTCCTAAGAAATGGCTTAAAATTTATGCTAGAAAATATGGGTAGGAGCTAGTTAGTCATATATAAACTAGGCTTAGGCAATTCTAATATTCAATGCAAGTGGCCAAGTCCCGTAATGTGGTGTCATAATCTCAAAAAATTGTCGACCGCTCACTGTGTCTGTAACACGGTAAACTCTTTTAATCTCCTTCGAAATCCAATGACTCCGCACTTCTGTTACGGCTCGTTCATAAATAACAGTGAAGCTAAACGGCTCAAACTTTCGCTTTGAAACCTTTCAACAATTTTTGACAGTGATGAATTGTTATAGCCCTTCAATTGTTCTAGTTTATGCCTAATTTCGTGCCTGCGCTTATATCATCATCATCGTCATTATTAACAACCATTCTCCACCTACTGCTGGGTATAGATTTCCTCTCAGGAGCTCTTTTCCTGACATGCGGATAACCACCCGCCTACGTATCCAAGTGCAGTCCGAAACGATACTTTTGAATTTTTATACAATTTCCATTCCTATTTCGGGCACCGGCCACACTAACGGGAAACTACAATGCCCTCGCGTGAATTATTCTGATAATTAATGTGTTAATTTTAATGCGATTAATTGGATGGCCCCACTAGAAAGGCCTACGTCAACGCTCATTAATGTCAAGCGGCAATGATAAAATTAACGTGACATGATAACATGTTCCTAGACACAGTACGTGATGGAAAAAACATTTATGAAATTATAGAATGCGGGCGTTAAGCGTGGACCAGCCTAGCACGCGGGCATTCATGTGTCAGGAAAAGACGGGTCCTGCTTTAGTCTCGTCTACTGTCTTCCTATCGCCTTTACGATGTAGGTGTTTGAAGACTTTCTGAAGGCACCAAACAAATATACATATATTGTCCTTTTGTTTGGTGCATTGTTGAACCTACAAAAACATTGTGGCATTGTTTGTCTGTCTGTTTATCATTTCAGTAAACATCCTTTGTTACACCAGTAATGTAAATAGAAATGCGGATCAGCAGCTGATTAGAGGGATAACAAAGGAATCAATACAATTAATTTGATTATCTAACCAAAGGTAGTTCATAGTTTTAATTAATTGGTAGTGATTTAGTTTCATTACTAACAAAACTCATATAAAAAAATAATTTTACCAAACTAAAATTAACTCAGTAAAATTTTTATAGTAGGTAAAATAATAATATATTGAGTAGTAGGTTATTGTCATACAATTGTTTCAGGCAGAAGAAGCATGAAAGTAAAGTGAATGCTGTGGAAATGAAGTTTGAGAAGTATGGCTGGAGTGACTGATGGATAACATGAGTAACAACGACATTAAAAAACGTTGTGGTGTGGGAGAGAATGTAGTGATAAAAATTAAGAACGGGATGCTTAGATGGTTTGGACATATTGAGAGAAAGGTTGAAAGGAGGTTGACGAAACAGGTTTACAAAGTGAGTGTGTGGTCAAGTCAGTCAAGGTCAATCTAGACGCTCGAATCTCGCCCAAATTAGAAGACGTCTTAAAGAAAGGCCAGCTCAAGAGTACCCGTAATCGACCAGCGTGTGCGAAAATACTCATGGAACTGGAAGAAGCGAAAGATGTATGCCAGGATCGTAGCAAGTGGATAGAAGCCTCCCTATGTGAGAGAGGCGTGATTATATGTATGTATGTATGTAAAAAAAATAGTGTATAAACCTTTTTATTTTGGGTTAGAATCATTAGGGTCGTTGCTGATTTAGTGTTGTTGCCCAGTTTTTTATTGTTGTTGTTGTTGGTCGATAAGAAGCATGATAATTATCATGAAGCTGGCGATTACTCATTTCTAATCATCCGTTGTAACTGTAGGATCATCAACATGCCAACATCTATTTCCCACCCATTGCCAATTACATATCTCTTCAGCACGCCATTTATTCTGGTCTCATCCAAAGTTCAATTGCAAAAAATCAGGATTGGTCGCTGATTATAACTGCCGCCAAACGAATCTTTTTGTGCGTCCTCGAAGTAATCACGGTAAATAAATCACAGCTAACAAGACATCAGCACGAGTGTAGCCAATTTGTTATTTTTTTCCTTTAGCCAGTATGCCTTGAAACAGTAGTAAGTGTTGGAATATGAATGAAGGGTGTGTTTTTATTATTCATTAAAGTCTGTGACAGCCCTGTGTCATGCTAATAATTATAATTGAGAGTTGTGTGTACGAGTGTACATATTTGTTCTTCCCTAGTCCGTAGCAGCCACGGCCTCGTAAACAATAAGTACATATTTGAAAATGGACAAGAGTTTGACATACGCTCTTTTACATCGCAGGTGATAGAGCATTACTATTGATTAGATAAAAGGCTTTATAAAAGTAGAACTCGTTCATCTGTATAGGCGACTGGAGGCCATGGCTGGGGTTGGAGGCGGAATATAGTATAAGTATTGAATAGAATAAAAATGTTTATTTAGTATTTATATTATAAATACAACGTATTGCTTTACATTCCCGCCAAGTTTGAAGAGTTGGTTATACTCTACTAGCAGAGCATGAATGAACTATGGCGAAACCTTCAAATCGAAAAAAAAACAGCTATTCCATTCATTTTGTCGATGATCAACAGATTTTTTGGATGGAACAGCTGTTTTTTTCTTCATTTCAAGGTTGCTCCATAGTTTATTCGTGGTCTGCTACTGACGTATAACTACCTCTAAAAATTTAGAAGAAATGCAAAGCAGCACGCTATATATATTATGTACATGTACATTAAGTTTATATAGTATATATATAATGTATTATAAAACCATGGGCTTGGCTACTAGTAGACGCACTTTGTCGCCTTAGCTACACTGTCTCACAATCTTAGCATTGAATCTTCGTAACTGTATTTTCTACTCCACTGCCTGGTATCTGGTACAGACACTGGGCTTAATTAAAGGGAAATCATTGATCCCGCAGCTTGTGTTTAGTGGTTCCGGTGGGATGCACTCAGATTACGGACATATCTACTGTAGTTACTGCGACTAAGAGCTGTGATGACGGTATGTTACCTTTAAGGCGATAAGTAACCTCTTAAGATTTCCTAATGCCATTTCATTTGTTCAAATCAAAGTTTGAAGTAGTGCTATGCTTTTGTATATTCGATTTGCTTGTTTTAATGTTTTGCTGCTCTATATTATGCTTGTAGCAGTGCTACACAGTTTCGTATTTCACTCGTAAGAATGCTACGCAGCTCTGTATTTCACTAGCGGTAATGTTTCGCATATAATACACATATTTAGGTGTCTATAACGGCGTAGTGACGATGAGATTTGTATTTTACTTGTAGCAAATCTTGTAGCAGTGCTACGTCGTTTTGTATTTTTCTTGTAGCAATATCACGGCTCTCTGCTTATTACTCGTAGCGATACTCGTAGCAGTGCATAACCGCTCTGTTTTCCAAACTATAAATCGATAAAACTAATATAGAACTAATTAACTGAAAGAGACGTTTAGTTTGTGTTTTAGAATTAACAAAACTACATAAATAGTTTACATGTAACGATCGTAATTAGCTGTCACCATAAAACGTAGCTGTTTGTAAATTAAGAACTTACAAGCTTATAAAGTTAAAAATATTTTTTCAGTTACAAAGAAGTTCTTTTGGAAGCTGAGAGCATCGCATTAGCGGAAAGTGTGGAGTCGTGTCGATCGATCTCACTGAAGAAGCCTTGACATTTGGGTTGAGGACCAACGGACGGGTGTCTTGCCCTTGTAGTGCAACTTAAGCTTTGCTACAGCGATATCATTACAGGCAATAAGATAAAATCTAAATTCTTTAAACCTTTTAACACGTCTTTCTAGTCTTTTAGATTACATGCCCATCCAAGCAACAACATTGCATTTTAAAAGTGCCACTTTTTAAGACTCGCGTACATTAATTCTTATCATCACTAGCTAAATTAGCTTGATTAGCAGATAATCATCTACAAGAGATGTACCAAAACTCATTCTAAACGCCTCAAAATCCGTACCATTTCGTACGAACCTAAAACGTATACGTGACACGTAGAATCAAATCACATAGGCGGATATCACTTAGGTTACATCCGTTTCAGTTGAGCTCAAACAAAAACGAAAAAACACAAAACCACCAAAATAGTTCGACGCAAACATGGCGCCCTGCTTTTATTGCTGTAGACCCAGCTAGTACAAAAACGTATGAAAAACTAGTGCAAAGCCTACTTCTAGCATAATATTAACATAAGTTTAGCTTGAATCTGTACCAAATTGCTTCATCTAGTAGGTCGACGCTCGTAGGTTTGGTGATCTGCCAGAAAGCATAGTTTCGTCGTAAAATATAATAGTCAACGACCTCTTACATAGTTTTGGCACCAAAATAGGGATTAACTAGATCGTTAATTACAAATTAGGTTTGTGGCTGAAAACCTCTATAATTACAATACCCTTAGATGACTATGACATTAGGCCTACCAAGTACCTTGACGTGTTATGTTTTGTTTTCGACAATGCCCGACTGCGAACCGTATCGTCGCGCAATAAGGTCCACGGTCGCGCAGTATTGTAAACTAAACGTAACAATTATGGCTATGAGATGTCATGGTAGGCCCCTTGGTGCATCCCACTTCCACAGCGAAGCGATCGACCTTGAGCCCACTTCATGAGTCATTTTGACTTCTAACCTGCCAAGTGCAAAAGAGAGATATTGGTTTCAAAGTCAAAATGTTTTTATTTAATTTAGGTATCAAAGATACACTTATGAACGTCAAAGTTATTTAAATAGACTCGACCGCCTTGTTCGGATAAAGAGCCTCTACTCAGAAGAACAGGCAAGAAACTGAGGGGTATTATTTTTTCAAATAATAAATAAATTACAGTCTCACAAATTTTGGCTTACAACTAGGTAATTTCTATAAAAACTAGTGGCTACTTGGCGGAAGTGGAAGGCTCCAGACATCTTTATCTTTTAAATAATTCTTAACCTTATAATACCCTCTTTTCAAACTTTATTATATTTATTTCATAGGTCAAACGCAACTAAAAAGAAGAAGTATATTTTAATTAAATCAAAAAGACACTTGATTGAACAACAAAACTAAAAGTACAAAAATGTGAAGATAAATCTCAATTTTTCTAGCTAACTTATGTAGATTTTAATTTTTTACTTAAAAAAATACAAAAGGAAGTCCCTTTTATAGCGAAAATAAGGTCTAATAATAAATCAAAGCACTAACTTTATCTTTCTTTTCGAAAGCTAGTCATATTTATATTGCTTCTTTGAGTGGAAAACAGCGATAAGCCCTTGACAGCGAGGTGTAATCTTCGAACCGCTCTGTATGGAAATCTTGAGTGTTTTATTCCTAGCCCAATACTTGCCACTGGTTTTACTCGGTCATGTCTACATTTTTGACCGACTGCTTCAGAAAGAGGTGTCTCTAAGCATTTATATTAAAAGTGTATTTTAAAAATTTCGTTGCAAGATTGAACCCAAACATAGTTGCATACATACCTACTTACATTGCAAGTTAAATAAAAACTTGTTAAAAATAACCTGGAAGAGATTGCTTTTAGCGATATGATCGATTTATGTACCTATAGTACCATGCTGCCTGTTTTTTTTAATGAAAAATTAAAACAACTATCGTTATTTTTGTCGGGCAAAGGTTGACTATTACATATTTGAATATTTAAATAAATTCGTTGATTATATTATTCTATATTAGTAATATTTATTATACTCTATTAGTTATGAATATTATTCTATATTAGTTGAATATTTTTTGACAGGTAAAATAATATTCAGGGTACATGACAAATACATGGTTATATGTAACTTACCAAAAACCTCTTAAGGGTTCATTGTACTCATCAATATGAACAACTTTTACTATGCGGCGAACTCTGTAATCGCGAAAAAAAAACTTGCTGTTCCATACATTTTGTCTCAGGTCAATGAACTGATTGTATGGAATAGCTGTTTTTTTTTTCGCGATTTCAGGATTGGCTTCATAGTAAAAGTTGTTCATATTGATGAGTACAATGAATGAATAAGATTTCTGGTTAGTCACCTATAACCCTGTATACCGTGACTTCTTATTGTGATGATCATAAGGTTAAGCCGCCGATGTTGCGCGACCACGAATCGTATTTCTAATTTTAATTTTATCGAAATTTATGAATCTACTTATGTATTTATGCGTACATTTCTGTGGATGTTTGTACAAAATCTCACTACACATTATTATCCAGACAAAAACATTTATCGATAGGTCAGTTAAACCCTCTGCGTGTCAAATGACCGCGTACTGAATGCAATATGGCGGATTGTATGACCAATTAACACCTTTTCTCTGCCCGAGTCACGTATTCTGGCGTGACTATTAATTTAATTATTCCGAGTATTGGCTAATTCATAGCTATCCGAAACATTACCACTAGAGTTTACAATATCAGCTAGTTTCGACCATTTTCAGTTAATCTTATTTTGTACAGGAAACAAACCGCCTAAATAACTAGCTCCCTTACTTTTAAACGTTGTATAGCCTCGGTATAGTTATGCAGTGTTTTGTCTTTTTCAATCGAAGTAAAAATTTAAAATAAAGATAAAAGCCCAAACACTGTTCATGTACAAACTAACTTAACTATTGTACTTAATTATTGTACTTGTATTTAACTATTCCGAGGCTCAACAACATTCATTAACGGGGTTTATATTTAAATTACTAATTAAATACTAAAGCCTGTAATAAAGAAATAAAGGTGAGAGCGAGACAGCGCTAGCATCCGTAAATATACCTAATATACGTCACTATGCTCAAGACACAATATTAACATCATAACCTCCCGCAGTAATGAACCCTATAACTTCTTGAGAATAACCGTAAAAATCCGACGTGGCTTGCGTGCGCGTATCAAATACGGCGATATTACGGCTAGGGAGCGCAGTAATTGACCAGGAGCGGCGGTGACATGGGAGTGTGGAGGTGTGGGGAAAGCGCAGCGTATATTCGGGAAAGTGTAGCATTAGTGTGATGCAACGACATGAAAACAAATACTACCTATATTGGTGGCGTGAGGTGAGCGTAGCGGAGAAGTGAGAAATCGTATGGGAAAGGAAACGACGGAAAGCGTTTCACTGACATGCAAGAAGCTTACCTGAGGCGTGGCGGACACAAGCCGTAGAAAGTACAGTAATACAGGGACAGGCGTAGATGTGACGATCATAATCTATTTTATACAGTTATAAAATAGCGTAAGTTTACACAGATGCCGTGGGCGCCGTAATTGTATACCTTCGCCATATAAACCAAGGAACTGCAGGCTTATCGTCTAATGGGCTGAAAAATCAAAACCGGCTTCGTTTGGACCAAAGAAGTACATAGGCGTCAAAATTTGCCACTGGTTTGTACAGGCGTTGTAGGAGATGTTAACCTAATTTTATTTTCATTTACCACGATAAATCGTACCGTGAGGCATACATTTCATCAATATGTCGTCAGCTTTAATAAAGCCCGCACGAAGTGCTTACAAAACTCCTTCCTAATAAAAACTGCCAAGGAGTGGAACGCACTTCCTGCCTCGGTGTTCCCCAGCAAATACAACCTGGGTCTCTTCAAGACAAGTGTGAGACGGCACCTCAAGGGCAAGCGTGCTTCATCTTAGACCGCGTCGTCACTTTCCATCAGGCGTGTTGTGGTCAAACGTTTCATCCTTAAACTTAATAAATGTGTATTTACCCAATTACTTTAACCTTTTAATTCTATGAAATATTTTAGAAGATTTTTTCCTGAATAATGTTCTAACTAATAAATTAGCTTTCTACTCATACAAAAGACCATTTTCCGTAGAAAATTTAATCTCTAAACCTCCAACCCCGTTGGTGCACACTGCAAACAAATTGAGTTTCCGCAAGATTTTTCTCGTACACAATAGCCGGCGACAATAAGCGGAAAATGAATAAAGTTTAAAAATACGCGAGCTAACCGGTTCGAAGTGGTCTTACCCGGCGAGGACCGGAGCGAACCGGTTTAAAAACGATTTCGTGCATCGAAAGTTCTGACAATTGTGAGTTGGGAACTTTATTTATCACACTTTACGCTAATATTATATTTGCAAAAGTTTGAGTGGATGCAAATGTACGGATGTTTGTTACTCAATCATGCCAGAACGGCTGAAAGGATCTGGTCGAAATTTAGCACAGGAGTAGGTTATATATGTACTTCTAGATTGTATACTTCTAGGTTGTATACTTCTTGGTCTTGATACTTTGTAACCGTGGGTAAAACCACTAGTTTTGATTATGATAGAATTGGATCTATGTTGACTCGTTGATCCATGTTTCACAATGGCGAGGACAGTTAAGGTACACCGTTTATTCTTGGTAGCACATTCAATTTCTTTTATACCTAAATCTATTTACTTTAGTCTTAAGGCCCGGAAAACCAAAAAAAAATTCTTCCATACACGTTTATGCTACTTGATTTAGAGTTGAAAATCGTAAATCATATTTGATGGAAAAATGAGATCAGCGCCTGGAATTATATTTTCTTGTCCTCTTAATAAGAAAACAAATAAGAATGTTACTCGGTTAATCTTAAGAGAACTAATAAATGGCTATTAAATAATCGAAAAAAAAAATGTGTTGCAATCGCTGAAAATTTAGAGAACCACGAGTTTTTAAGAAGATACTTTTTGTGATTTTTTTTTCCAAAATCAGAATGATTTTCAAAATTCTACTCCGGTTAAACTGTTTTTGGTTGTTTCTCTACCAGCTGTATTATTTTGCACCTGATCATCACAATTCTTCATTTCAAACTATACTCTGTCCAACGAAACGAGCTAATATGGCGCCCTCTCCCTTGCACAATCGTATGAAAGTGATAAGGATGCAGCATCGACTTAAATTGCCAGGATTGGTCAGTGGGCGTGACTAATTCTTAAAAATGTAAGGCTGCGTTTACATTGCCGTCTACTAAATCTAACTAAATCGTTCACTAATTTTTTTTATGTAACCTTAATTGTCCCACTGCTAGGCAATTCTATCATCTAAAAATAATATTTTTACTTAAATAATCTTCAATTGAAACAATAAAATGGAATATAATAATTTTTATTTTGTTTCGTTGTGTACAAAACGAATATAAACATAAAACATAAAATCATTTATGAACAAGGTTATATGCTAGTATTTAATAAATTAAACAAAAATATTTTCCTTTATTCGCTTTCTGATGAATCACTTGACTCACTTGAGTCATCCTCCAAGTTTATTAAGAATTTTTCTTGCATTGTTTCCATATTTCTATCCATGACATCCATTCTGGGTTCTACAACTTCTACCACATGTCGGATGCAGTTCTGCCAGTTGCTGCTGTCAACTTTTGTAATAGCTTCGTTTAATAATTTTTTGATTTCATTTAGTTTAAAACTGGTATTTTTTTGTGCCACGTACCCCTTAACTTGAGCCTAAATTAATTCTATTGGGTAATATTATTACGCCAAGTCAACAGGTAAGTAGGAATCAGTCCAGTAAACAAGCAGGGTCAACGTAAAACCGAACACTGTGAACACACTGAGAAGAGCACCAAACAAGACGTCCGCACCGCACGAGATACAGAATCGGACTGATATTTGGTCGCAATGTAAACGCGCCCTAAGTTCCTTATCTCCAACCAATGATGTTCCGCGCTTGATTTCCCTATTAGCTCGTTTCGTTGGACAGAGTATAGGCGCCAACAAAATACTTGTTTTCCTTATTCGTGATAAAACAGGGCCTTAAATTCAAATTCGTTTATTTGAAATATCAAATTCATATTGGTAACAAAATAAGTCCATAAAGCTAACTATCTCGTGTTTTTCCGGAAATAAAGTCGAAAGTTTTTTTTTTGAGAGTTTGAACTAATTATTATGTTTTGAAATATTGAACGCGCGACCAAGACGAAGTGAAAATCGCTTTTCTCCTCTAGAACCAGCTGGCGCCCACTTTGGCGTGTAAATCTTGTGTCTTGACGTGTGAGGGAGAGGGGGAGGGTGGATTTATCGCGTGAATTCGTAGAATGGTCCTTTACGGTCACAATAGGTGTCTATTTGTTAAGTGCCTCCAGGTAGAAGGTACTTATCGTGATAACTTGAATGCGAAGGGATGTCGGGAGCGGTATGTTGTGAGATGTTGCTAGAGATTGATGTTTATTAAGGTTATTACTGCCTAAATACGATCAGCTCATGATTCATACAGCCCAGAGTTGAGAAGCTAAAAAAAAGGCGGGTTAAGATCACACTCAACGGTCAAAACAGGTCCTGTATAAGCTCTATCATTAGTTAATATGCGGCTAGAAGTGGCTGCGCTAGCAAACTGTGCTTTTCGAAATGTTTGATAATATTTGTCGAAGTTCGTGTCGGATCTAATACTACGGAATCTATTGCATGTGATGTATGCAGTAAAGGTTTGGCCTTATTTGACTTGTATTGAGCGAAGCCTTTGTTAACATACCCTTTTTTCTAATAAACGCTGTATAGCCTCGGAATAGTTATACAGATTGTTCTTTTTCTTTCTTTAAAATTTTTGACTCAATCGAAAAAGACAAAACACTGTATAGCTATTCCGTGACTATACAACGTAAGAGGGTAAGTGTTTTTCTTTGAGAATAGTTAGTTCTTAAAATATAGTAAACCAGCCCGAGTACTACACCTATATCTAGAGCGATTCAGTTGTTGATCGTAAAACGTAAGAAATGAAGAACAAGAGCTGAGTTGCACAGCTATTTTTAACCGACTTCCAAAATGGAGGAGGTTCTCAATTCGACTGTATGTTTTTTTTCTGTAGCTATGTTACGCGATTACTCCGCCAACTGTGAATCGATTTTAATGATTCTGTTTTTGTTTGGTAGATCATACTTTAGAGGTGGTTCCGTAAATGTTATCGAAATTGGTCAAGAAGTTTTTAAAATATCAACTATAGTCTAAAATTTCGGGAAATGACGGGAAGTCGGCTTTTAGTCCTGCTTTTTTATTACATTATTAATGCTATCTACATTTACTACAGAGTGTGGTTAGAAAGTCTTTGTAAATATAGAGAGTAATGAAGTCAAATATAGAATAACTCGCTTTCCTGGCCGGCTCGGTGCGGTACCGTTGGTGTACCGCATGTGTACTAAATGTAATGCAGGCTGTAAGTAATGGGACTGTAATATAGACGGTAATAAGACTGTAATAAAGACGGTAAAGAATTTGTATGGATGCTGTACTGAAACGATATCGCATCGAATTTAGGAAACCGCCGTTTGACTACCAACTCGCCTAATTTAAAGCGCCTAATTGACTGCCTCGGTGGCTCAGTTGGTAGTGAACCTGCCTTCTGAGCGTGGGGGCGTGGGTTCGATTCCCACCTAGGGCAAACATTCATGTGATGAACATTAGTGGTTGTTCTATGTCCGGATGTTAATATATATTTAAGTATGTATTTAAAAGATATCTATGTATGTATGTATGTATGTATCAGTCTCTGGCAGCCATAGTACAAGCTTTGCTTAGTTTGGTGTCAGACGACCGTGTGTGGAAGTGTCCCGAATTTATTTACTTATTTATTTATTTATTACATTGTAACCTAAGATGGAGCACGAATACCTAGACAGTACCTAAGTTCAATGAGACAGTCAGTGAATGAGCAATATATGTTGAGTAGCTTAAAAGTCTACAAACGAGCGCTCTAACCCTGATACCCGTGTACATATTCTTTAGATAATATAACAAGTAATACTATTAAAAGAAAAACAAAAAACCCTTTGCCACTTCTAATATCAAGACGGTTCAAATTAAACCTCACATGTCGAAATACATCAAGCTGTTTTGGCTGTATAGGCCGTGCCAAAGAAACTTCATACATACTTATCCACATGCATATATAAATACATACACTCGAAAAACATAACCCTCTTTCTTGCGCAGTTGGGTAAAAAGCAAAGCTTAAAAACCGACTTCCCGTCATCCATGTAAACAATTTTCAGACTTTTGTTGATATTATTATTTTTAAAACTGCTTGATCGAATTTGATAAAATTTATATGGAACTACTTCTAAAATATGATCTCCCAAAAAAAACATTTGAAATCGATTTACAATTTGTCGTAGTAATCGCGTAACGTACCTACTTACATAATATACAACAAAAACTTATGATCGAATTGCGAACCTCCTCCTTTTTGGAAGTCGGTTGAAAAGAAAGTGTGTTCCCTTTCGGTGTCCACTTGTTGAACTCAGTGTCACAATTTTAGGACTGCTCTTGTTATACAAGGGTCGATTTAGCTCTCGATTCTTTTTACTAAGCAAAAAAGATGTTTTTCATTTTGTGAGCGCGGACCGTATTAACTTTTGTAGTTGCATAGAACATCTAAACTAATACCGCGTACCCGTCTACTAAATATTAGAATAGAATAGAATATACTTTATTTGCAACAGCAAACAAAGAAACACATTACAAAAAATAAAGAAAAAAACAGGTTTCCTGCCACAAACCGGCTCCGACTCAGCAAAATGCTGGCTAATGGTGGTTAACCAGCGCTGATCTTCCGTTGGAACCGGCGACAGACGTCACACACGTCACAGGCAAGGCACAAATTAAATAACAAAACGAGTATAAAAAAAGTAAGTATATGACAAAATGTCAATGGTGAGGTACACATGAACAATGATAAAACACTAGCAACACTAGCACTATTATTGTGTATTGTTATAGGTATAGTATGAAAATGAAGAAAGGCAAACAGATTCAGGGGGGCGATTCAGTTAATCATAGCCGATGCTTAACTGAACCGTTGACGTTGCGTTTGTCAAAAAAAAGACGGCTGGTGAACGGCTCAGCATCACTAATGGTTCACAAGCGTGTGAGCTAGAGCTCGACCGCTGCTCCGCCCGGTTAAAAACGACTGACGTCACTGCTACGTAGCTAGGATGTTACTGCGGGGCGTTTAACTGGGGCCACCTCAATTCCATAAAATTGTATCTAGCTCTTTGCATCTTAATACAATTGCAATATTACCTACACCAAAGATTTACTATATTATGAGTTATTTGCTGTTTAAGTTATAAGATAAATACGTAATAACAAGGCTGTAGGTAGTTAATAAAAGTATAAGTGTGGTGAAAACCTATTATTTTTACATTTAGTATCATCATTATCATCGGCATATCAAATGTTGACCCATTTCAGAGCGTGAGCGTTCTACTGAACGACACGTGACACGATCTTCTGCTTTAAGCATCCACCTAAGCAGCTGTTTATCGCTCCACTCGATGGCAGAGTGCTTCAATCTAAGTTTGCTGATTCTCGGTATCCACTCTTAAAATAATAACACATTTCGGTCTTTCTACGAGCATGACCATTTCATTTTCATATTTGCCAATTCAACTTGCTAAACCTTTGCTATGTTGGTTGTCTTAGTTCTACGACGGATTACCTCATTTTGGATTTTATCTTTAAGAAAAACTAGCATCAATGCTCGCAGTGTTTTAAACCTATGAACTAACTTTATTGGTTAGTGTCTTCGTTTCGTTGCTGTAATGTAATTAGCTCAACATTGATATGGAGAACGAAGCAAGAACCTACTCATATCTCATAGAGAAAAAGCCCTCTCCCCCTAACTGTACCTAAATACACCACTGATTTATTTAGCACAACGTCATTCATTCCCATGGTTCCTTTGTCATTATCAAAGTGACTGTCAATTTTGAGTGACAAAACCGAATTCCTTCTTCGAAAACAAAAAAAGAAACGAAAGCGCTGACCGTTATCATGTGCCGCTAAGATGTGCGGCAAGGATACATAGTATTCTGTGCCAGTAATTTTCTAAGCTACATAGGCTAGATCTAGACAGACTAGCAGGAATCAATAGTAAATATTAGGAATCAGCTACTACTAGTAGTAGTTCGTCTCATCGTAACTCCTGCATAGGTATTCACAATCATTCAGGAACGTTTCCGTTTGAATACCAAAAATTTTAAACTCAAATTATTCGAATCTCAGTCCGTTTTCATAAGTTTTTAAATGTGATTCAGTCTTCCGATCGCATTTATGCTTGATTCCCTATTCCAAAATTTATAAAAGTAGGCTGAGAGTCGAACAATTTAAGTTTTAAATTTGTGGGATCCGATCGGAAAAGTTTTCGAATCTGATTCTGAATAGCACCTCTAGACCAATTTTGTCTCACATTCGAACTTAAAAATTGTTTGCACGAACTACTTGCCTGCAAAATTTCATACAAATCGGATTGATCAACAGAACATACTCAAGTTGTCATCGATCGAACAGTTAATGCCAACTTTTGCTTTCGCTCGATCAATATATAGACGGAAATATTACTTTTTGTATCTCAGGATCCTAGGACCTACTTACACGAATATAGAAGGTATATAGAAGGCTTTATATTATTTGAACACCTACCTACAAAATTAACACACATCAAAACTACATTATAAATTGTTTAATACATTAAATAAATAAATCACGCTCACACAAACAAAGCTCACTAGCTATAACAAAGTCCGAATAAAGCTTTCATTTAACATTATAGGCTACTTTTTAACCGTGAGCAACACCGCAAAGTGCAGCAAGTAATATCAATCATTATATTATCGATAACACACTTTTAGTCTTTTTTTTTATGTACTCGCTCTATTGTTGGGCTCTAGGCTTAGCAGAACTCGCATGCCTAAGCGACAGCCTAAGCGTTTTTTCATAGCTTCTGCTCCGTTTTTATTCAGTTTTGTCTGCTTTAAAAGCTATAATAACATCGAAATATATGGTATTTATTGCAGTCGCTCCGTATGTTATCACTTCTAGGGCATTTTTCGTGAAAGCCGTGTAATCATTTCATTTTAAATAAAACGAAAACGATCATCTGAAATATGAGAAAAAAATGGATTAGTTCATAAATGTACATATTTTTTTAGTTAATTCCCTAGATGGTTTAAACATAGGTATACATAGGTCACTTTTTGAGCGCAAGTAATATCGCAAGGCGCAGCTAGTAACAAATAATAGTGATCATCATAGCATGGGAGCAACTCGCCTATCAGTCGATACTAAACTGAGCCATCGACGTTGAATTTGACTGCCTCGGTGGCTCAGTCAGTAGTGGACCTTCTTAGAAGGCGCGGGTTCGATTCCCACCTAGGGCAACCATTTATGTGATGAACTTTTGTGTTTGTTCTATGTCGGGGTGTTAATATCTTTATAAGTATGTATTTAAATTATGTATTAAAAAAAAATAGGTTCAGGGCAATATCACTGTCTCTTAAACGTACCAGCTTGGTACCATCAATGCTTCACAAACATAACACGTTTGTGAAGCGTTGATGGCACCAAGCAATCAACGTAAAAAGGACGAGGATCGGCTCATTACCACTGTCTCTTAAACGTATCAGCTTGGTACCATCAATGCTTCACAAACATGACACGTTTGTGAAGCGTTGATGGCACCAAGCAATCAACGTAAAAAGGACGAGGATCGGCTCATTACCACTGTCTCTTAAACGTATCAGCTTGGTACCATCAATGCTTCACAAACATGACACGTTTGTGAAGCGTTGATGGCACCAAGCAATCAACGTAAAAAGGACGAGGATCGGCTCATTACCACTGTCTCTTAAACGTATCAGCTTGGTACCATCAATGCTTCACAAACATGACACGTTTGTGAAGCGTTGATGCGTTGATAGCACCAAGCAATCGACGTAAAAAGGACGAGGATCGCCTCATTATCACTGTCTCTTAAACGTACCAGATTGGTACCATCAATGCTTCATAAACATGACACGTTTGTGAAGCGTTGATGGCACCAAGCTGTTGCCCGTCTGCTTCTTATGATAATAGGCACGTCAACGGTCCATTTAGGCATCAGCTCAGTTAATCATCGGACGAGCAACGGGTCAGTACCACTAGCGCTTCACACACGTGTCACCTGTAGTCTAGTTGGCCACGTTTATGAGTACTAAAACGTGGCCAACTAGACTACAGGTGAGGGTGATATTAATAGTTTACATTTTTATTGTTATTAACACAAGCTTTTATTTAATTTGCAATGGATGTAAGCATGTATGTATGTATGTACTTATGTGTGTATGTATGTATGTATGTTACTATGTTTGTTCGGGTGGAATCTGGCAACTCAATTTTGAAGCAGATATCTCGAACCGATTGAGCTGAAATTTTGCATACACGCATGGTACACCATGCATACAATGCATGGTTAGCTATATGATGTCATTCTAAATCCCACATGGCGGAACACCCTCAATGGCGGACAAGTTTTTTTCAATGCACTCGTATAAGATACATACATTCATATGTGCATACATATCGTCACGCCTTTCCCCCGAGAGGGCTGGCAGAGGTGTAATACAACACCCACATTTCGCCGGACGATATTCAGTCCCAATGTGGCAAGCCTGTCACCAAACACCTGGCTTCAGTCATGTAGTAGATGACATACAATACGCACATTGTTCACACAATGAATAAATTGGTGCGTGCCGTCGGCTGGGTTCCAACCCGCTCTCTCTGGGTTGAGAAGCGGGCCTTCTCCAACTAGGCTATCATCTCTTTCACTCTTGTAATAACATGGGTATAAAATGAAAAGGCTTGCTGAATATTACACGAAAAATAAAGTGACGTCACTCTAAATCCAATATGTCGGTCTTCTAAAGCTGGCGGACTAAGCTTTTTAAACTTTCATACAATATGGGTATCAAATCAAAGAATTTCATGAGAAAACGTACGAATAGTTAAATTTGAATGTGACCGGCAAACGACCTTGCAACAATTTTGCGTTTAGTGAGATGAACAGACTAAGAAACCTGTCGAGCGAAAGCTAAAAGCAAAAAAATAACTAGCAACTTATAATACAAATTGTGTAATGGCGTTCTAAGCTATTAGTAAAAGTTTTATAGGAAAAGAAAAATTATTTATTTCTTTTTAGCGCATTAAATAAAAAGCTTGTTTTTGAAAATGAATTTTTACTTTTAATTTATTCAAACTAAAAAAATATATTTATTAAGCAAGATACTCGCCTCTGAAACCTCGCTTGGCTCGGTCAATAAGCACGTGCAGTATTAATGGAATATCCACCTGGACCACGTCCAGTATGAGGCTTATTCGCGCGTTTGGTAACGGACCTACGTCATGGCACCCATTATCTCGTCCAACCTGTCTGCCAGAGGAGTTACATTCCATTTCCACCAAGTAGCCACTAGCACATAAATATAATATGGTATTACCTAGTTGTAAGTCAATATTTGTGAGACAGTTATCTAATTATATTTAAAAAAAAACTGCCCTTTAGTTTCTTGCCTGTTCTTCTGAGTAGTGGCTCTTTTTCCGAATAAGGCGGTCGAGTCTATTATAAAACTTTGGCGTTCATAAGTATATCTTTGATACCCAAATTGAATAAAAACGTTTTGACTTTGACTTTATTGATATAGGCACTCGTACCGCCACCAGTGCCTCATTTACTCCTATTTTTCAAAAATCGCAAAGATTATATTATCATTTTCATCATTTTCATGATAATATCATTAGATAATTGATATTTTTAAAAGATAGGCAATGTAATGAAGTTGGCTGCGTACTGAGACCTTTTATCTTACGTAACTTCATAACACACACAACCCTTGTCCGATTTGACTAAATACAACATCTCGTAGCTGTCCCGGGAAAAGTTGACGTGCGGTGCTGAGGACTGTGATGAGTTCCTCTGGAAAAGCCGGGACCCTCCATCAAGAACTAAGGCAAACCAGCGAGGGGGAAATTTTCTATCCAGCAGAAATGTGCTAAAAATTTGCGGTGCGAATGAGTGGTTTAAGTGAAGAAATGTATAGTTACTTATTATCATTTTGGTGGAGTTTTTCCTCGAAAATCTCCGGTGGTTCCCTTCGTGGGAACAAAGTGTCACACTTTATTTTTGGTTTCTGGTCTGTACTTAGCTATTCACGCTGTCATGCATGTATGTGTGCGAATGATGCCAGTCACTTTCCTTACTTTCACCCTGTAAAATAATTACGTACTTACTACATTCTACGATTAGGAATAACTTTATTAAGAACTATTAAACTATTAAATATATAAATATATTTGTAAGTAATTAAATCTATTGGTGTTTTCTTCAGTTGTCATGAGTTGTCATTCAAATACAAAACAAAAATCTCGACAGCTGAGAAAAGCTGTGGGCTTACCGCGAGTTTTGATGGTTGGCGAAAACTTTTTTGTTTTCGTTTGGCTCCATACATTTAACTTAGTTCCTTAGACAGACTTCGTCTATAGAATACCACTGTATTGGATGTCTGTGGTTTCATAACGTTTCCGCCAGTAGCGCTCTATTGAAATGTTTAGAGCTAAAACTGAAAACAAAAAAAAGTTTTCTTAACGATCAAAACTCAAGGTAAGGGCCAACTATAGTCCTGTCCAATTATTTAAATTCAAAATTGCAGACTCTCCTAATTGCTCTTGTGGTTTGGATATTGGTTCGGTAAATTATATATTTTTTAGCTGCCCACTTCGTAGTAAATCATCCCTTTATTCTACCATCACTAAGTGTAAAGTTCCGCTTCCAATACACATTTCTTCTCTGCTCTCATTCCCAAACAAAAAAATCATTTTTTCATAAGCTAATTTTATTCAGTCCAATAAATTTCGTCTACTTTTCTTTTTATTTTCTTTTTCCTTTCATTTCTTCTATAGTACTATCTACCTCACCAGGATTATTTCTCTTCTTTTCTTTTTATATCAATTACTATCGCCTCCCTCACTGTTGATGGCAAAATTGCCCCAAAACCCTAAGGGGCAGAGGCCACTACAAACAAAAAAAAAAAAAGCCGAGTTTTGTAGGAAACACGCAAAGTAGTATTTAATAATGCTTGTTTAATTTACCCACGCTCATGCACTAGGTATAGCAAACCGGTAAAGGTTAATAATCCACTATTATTATTCCTCGGAGAATCACAAGTTTTAGTAAATAATTTTAATTCATGACACCATCTTTTCGGTTCCCACCAAAAACTCCTTAACAGTAAAAAAAGGTGCGCTCATCCGTGGTTATTCCATGGTCATTCCATGGTGCGACGTGCGCTCCGATCGAGGCAAATAGTGTCAGAATCATATTGCCACTCCATTGCATCTACATTATGTAATACTAGCCGCGCCCCGCGGTGTTACTCGCGGTTAAAAAGTGATCCAGGTTATGAGCTACCTCATTATCAAGTTTCATCAAAATGCGTCCATCCGTTAGAGCGTGAAGATGTAACAAACATACACACTTACACAGTCACAAACTTTCGATTTTATAATATTACTAGCGACCCGCCCCGGCTTCGCACGGATGTAATGCTGATACTAAATACACTACAGAAAAACTGTGAACGTTGTATTTAAAAACATGCGGCCCGCTCTGGCTTCGCACGGGTATTATAAACAAAAAAACGTTGTTGTGGGATATCCATAAGATATAGACATATGTATACCATCGAGGAGTTTTCTGTAGACCTTTTGAATGTGTACTAATAATTAGTACGAGTACATTATTTTGATAAATCTCGTAGGGTTCAGCCTGCGTTTGCAATTTAAGCGAAAAAAAAAATGATAATTAATGACATCACATTAGAAACCTCAAAAATAACAGTATTTATCCACTATTTAATGGATGTTATTTTACATATAAACCTTCCTCTTGAATCACTCTATCTATTAAAAATAAACCGCATCAAATTCCGTTGCGAAGTTTTAAAGATTTAAGCATACAAAGCGACAGAGATAGGGACAGAGAAAGCGACTTTGTTTTATACTATGTAGTGATAGTGTAGTATTGTGATTACTTATCAGTAGCTTCTGTAGCCCAGTGTTGTCAACTTATTATAATGAATTTTCCACCATAGTATGAAACACAATAGCTTGATAAAATAGTGTTTGAAACACATATAGCTTGATACCATAGAATATCTGCTCCCTATCTCGATACGTGGGACAGCCAATAACATGGTATTTTATGAGTAAGGGTTGTGTTGCAAAATATATATCCTAACGGCCCATACTTACTGATATTATACACTGTCTCGATGGATCAGTCGGTAGTGAACATGCCTTCTAAGCTAGGGGGCGCGAGTTCGATTCCCACCTAGGGCAAACATTCGTTAGATGAACATTTGTGTTTTTTCTATGTCTGGGTGTTAATTTTTAATTTAAGTGCGTATTTAAAAATATATATGTATGTATATCAGTCTCTGGCCACCATAGTACAATTTTTGCTAAGTTTGGGGTCAGACGACAAGTGTCACCGTGTCTGCAAGTGTCCCGAATATTATTATAAATAAAAAATCGATAGTAGCTCTGCCAGTTTTTAGGCTTTTCGCGGCTAAATGGCCAAACTGATCTTGATGAAATTTGATAATTAGTTACAGCATTTGACGAGGAAGGTTATTGGATACTATTTACTGCTAACAGCTAGTTTTTAATGAAAACCAATTTGCAAATACTTTATAGTCTGACCCACGACTTCAGAATTCAGAAAATAGTATCCAATAACCTCCTCGTAAAATACTGTTACTAATTTTCAAATTTCATAAAGATCTGTTCAGCCGTTTTAGCCGTGAAAAGCCTACAAACATACAGACAGAAATACAGATAGAGTTACTTTCGTTTAATATTATAAGTAAAGTATGATATGGATTTCGAGCTTTATTATTTACTTATAACAAAAAAAATGTTTCAATGTAAGTTTTTAACATATTTTTACAAACCAGAAACTGAATAGGTTTTTATAAAAAAAGAAGCATAATAACAAATCCAACATAAGGTTTAATTCTCAAACTCAGATCAACTAGAATATCAGATGGCGCACGGCGTATGATGTAGGTGAAGCCACTTCTTGTTACATGTGTGCTGTGGAAGTGTTGCCATGAAAAAAAAAATTACCCTGAGTATTGTAGTTTTCCAACGTATGTATCCGCATTCCACTGAATTCATGTAATAGTTCCCAGGTTAATTAATCAAATGTTTGCCAAATATCAATTGCCAAAAAATCATCATCATACCTTAATCATAATACCTAAACTGGACGACAGTTTTGAAATAAAGATTTTTTTAAATTACTCAACGGAAGGCAATATAGTAGACTTAGTATTAGGGTTCTGGTAGCACCCCTTGAGTATGGAACCATAATACGTAATCAGAAAAAAAAAATTATAAGTACGCGTTGAATTGAAAACCACTTTTCGTTGGTAAAAAATTAAAACTTACCCTGATGGGATACGCAGTCCTTTTCAGACGGCGAAGGCCAAGCTTGGTCAGGTAAAAGTCACTTTCATTAAAATGATCTGAACAGACAACATCTCTTTTTGATGGTTGCCATTTTTTATCATTTCGACTTTTTTGTATGGCAACCACCCATTCTTTTAATGTCGCTTTTTCAATCTTAATTGGGAACCTAAAAAAGTCTTAGGATTTAAAATAATATTTTGGAGAAAAAAAATGCGATTATGACAACACTGCATGACATTTCACAAATTCATGTAATGTCATTGTCAAGTCCTAAAATGGCATTATGGACTTTGTATCTAGTTGCCAATAAAATAAAATAAAAAGCACTATGTAAATAATAGGTATCCGAAATTATAACCTAAAACAATGCTGTTTACTATATA
Organism: Peribatodes rhomboidaria; assembly: GCA_911728515.1. Classification (NCBI taxonomy): domain Eukaryota; kingdom Metazoa; phylum Arthropoda; class Insecta; order Lepidoptera; family Geometridae; genus Peribatodes; species Peribatodes rhomboidaria. The sequence goes on from OU452166.1 coordinate 270,427, forward strand.
ATGAGATGTTATTAACAATTCTTTTTCACTTTCGTGTAGTTAGTGCAGTGTTTCACAGCACATGACGGCATCATTCCAGAATTTTTTTGTATGTTCTCAGCGTGACGTCCAGGTTAGTACTGACGAAGCGAGTAGCGTAGTTTTTTGCGTCAATGTGTGAGTGTTGTGTACATATACGACAGTAGCGTAGTTTTTGGATGGTTCTTGGCTTCACCTAAATCAAACGCCGTGCGCCATCTGATATTCTAGTTGATCTGAGTTCTCAAACAACCAACTTTGAAATTAATAAATCCTACAATGTCCGACCACACCACACCACCGAAAAAGATGGCGCGCTCCTCTTGATGCTTCTCAGGCAAGGAGTTTCCCACCATGCAGGTCCCGTCATCGTGACGTCAGCAAGGAGGTTTGGCTTAACATTTCTCATAATATATTATCACCACACCTTTCTACCAAAGGAGATGGCAGAGGTATATTACAACACCCACACTTCGTCGGTCGATATTCAGTCCTATGAATGTGACTGGGGTGAGCTTGTGGCCATACAACGGGCTCCGGTCATGTAGCAGATGACATACAATACGCACACAATATTCACACAATGAACAAATTAATGCGTGCTGTAAGCTAAGATCGAAACCACTCCCATCTGGCTAAAAGTTTCTTAAAGGTCCCTAAAAGTTTTTTAATATTTAATTATCGCGGATTACCCCTATTACCTATTATAGATAGGTAGTGTAAGTATACTGTATCCGGAACCCAGAAAACCCTGAAAACTGCAGTCTGTCAACTTGCGGTCTTATGTTATAAATTAAAGTTATGCGCGTTTTAAAACACCATCTGCTGCGCGATTAAGAAATTAATATAAATTTAAATTTGAACATAATATTTTATTAATTGTTGTTTTCATGAGCATTTATTTGCAAACGAAAAAGGTTTGCTAGGAATTGGAGACGTTAAGTTTAGTTTGAATTCTGAATTTTTAGTGTAATCCCCAATACTCTTTAGAAAAAACATAACCCTCTTTCTTGCGCAGTCGGGTGATAATAAGAGGTAAGAACAAAAAAACCATTAAATTCATACCTAATTGTATTGTTTTATTGTTTCTAGTTCACAACCAAATTTTAAATTATTCTGTGTAATTTTATTAAGTTTAAAGCCTTCCTCTTTCTGTATTGTCAACTAGTGACGTGATTTATTTTCAGACCGAGCGACGCGGCAACGCGATGAACCACAGTAACTAAGCGACACTATACAGTTGAGAGACGCAAATATACAGGAAATAATTTATTGAAAGGAACTTCAAAAATTTCAATACTCCGGAATTTATTTACATCATCACCATATACAGTACTGAAGGATTTTGTTTCCATGGTCATGAAAGCTTTTAAAAAAAACTTGAGTATTTTTGCCGGGAATCAGAAAAAGGCAATTTTTGTTTATTTTATTAAACTGTGTTTCTTTGAGTATTCAACTAAAATAATGGTGGTGTAATAACCTTTATCGATTTGTTATAAAATGCACGAGTGTCCGCAATTGATACAAAATTAGTAACGCAACTTTTACTTTTTTGCCAAACAAAGTAGTGATTTTGTTGAATGTGTGGTCTTCTAATTTTTCTGCAGGAAACAAGTGACTCATTGAACAAAAATACAAGTCCTCTACAAGAGGACAAACATCGACGCGAAAAGTCCAGAACCCGATAAGTAATCCAGTGAATCCAGTAAAGAATTTTTTATAGTAAATTACTGAAGTGCACATATTGTGTCAGCCTAGAGAGTTTGTTATAATCAGTCGGCCCGGTCGAATTAGCGCCGCGTAGGTATATGGAATGGTAAAGGTAAAGTGGTAAAGAGATAGTACGTTAACTAGGGCCACAACTGAGTATACTTTGTTCCTACTCTCACTAGACCTTTCAGAATGCTAATGATAAATTATGATATAAAATAAGGCTGTTTATTCCCAAGAAACTGTTCCAGTGCCCACTCTCATCTCTCCTTGTTACATTCCGTTATTCTATGCTAAACACATATCTACTTTCGTTCATATTGTTGCATTTTGTCAATATCATAGAAGATGTAGGTAAATCAATTAAACTTTCATGTTGGTATTATGTATCTATATTACATACTCTTTGGTATGATGTATTTTAACAATTTGACTTGATTTATGTCAAATAGGCAAGGAAAATTTGTTCCTAGAAAAATAGCATACGTCCATGGAAAATAGTAATAGATTTCTAATTACCTATTTATTTTACAGGTTTTCAGGTTATGTAGGAGAAAAAAACAGAAAAGGAAGAAACAAATAAAGTACTAGTTTTGTTTTTAGCAAGAAATATGAAACGTACAATGAGCAAAAGAAAGAAGCATAAATAGGTTTTTACATAGTTTTTCCAAATAAACCATAAGTTGATGTAGAGCTATTTATTAAACTTTAGACATTATTTAATGCTATTAAACTATTGTTTTAGTAGGTATTGTTTTAAGACAATGTCGAAGATAGAACCAAGTGAAGGAGAAAAGTAAGTATACAGGGTACCTATTCCTACCATTCGAGATATTTTCTGGTCTTTGTCTATCTCGCTTGAAAAGTCGAGAGTGAAGGTGACCAGATCTCATCTCACGCGTCAAGAATAGGAGACTAGGCTGACGTCACCATGAGGGAGTAGGACATATAATGGGTAAGAGCGAGGTTAAGAGTGAGAGAGAATATTAGATTTATTTCTGTATGTTGGTGTAGGTGACACGTTGGTGACACGTTAGTGACACGTTGGTGACACGTTAGTGACACGTTGCTGAAGCGTTTGAATCTATGGGTAGGTTTTATTTTTAAAGAAACTAGAGTAGCGTTTTTTTTTGGTCTCCCGCATAGGGGAATTTGGCGTCGCACGTCTTGTGCATTTGCCAGTATCAAGTTAAAAGAGGAACGTTCAAACTCTACTTTTTCATTCACGTCATAGACAACATAGATTCCATAAATATTTAAATACCTGAATTACGGTTTAAAAGTCTGTGGTTGCAATGCCGTAGCCGGTGCAATATTGGCTTCTGACATGGCTTTATTATTATTGTTGTTACTTTGTCTACTAGAGCAAACAGCCGAGACCTACGGTTTAACGTGCCATCCGAGCTACAGTAGCACTCTGTTGTAAATGCCACTTGCGGTCACCCATTCGAACTCACGATGTCGTCTGTTGTATAAAATCGGTGATCGGTTATGAGCGCCCAGTACCTAGTAGAATTAAGCTGTGACCAGTACAACTTTACTGTAATATTAATTTGTTAAGTACATTGACATCCCATTTGGTTAGGTCTAAGCATTTTTTCGCAACCGGCCGTCCCAATAATTTATCGTTGCCGGTTCCAATAGTGGATAGCGTGCTAATAGCCTGATAGCTAAACTTCTTTGAAACTTCATGATTGATTGACTTTATCAATGACCAGTCCCTCAGAATAATAACTAAAGCAATAATAACTAAGTAATAACTATTGCTTCATGTTCTAACAGACTCACGTTTGCAGAAAAAATTGCTTTTGCTCTACCGGCGGAGCCTGGGTGGATCTAAGTGGCCTAAGAGATAACGTAACATGTCGTCAGAAAAAAAAATAGGTCTGTTATATCGCCACACCCTGCCCTCTGATAAGGAAGGGGGACGTCACGCCTTTTCCTCGAAGAGGTTGGCAGTGGTCATATCGTGGTCATATTTCCGAAACTTATGGCTAGGTACATGTTTTAATAAGTTTGACTGCATGTTTAGTGAGTAAATTGTGTAAATTTTAATTTTTAATATACTTACTCGTACCTATTTAATAATAAAATATACATACTTATCGTACTTAATTTTAAAATAACTGTGCATTTTATTAAACTTGTAGGTAGGCCTTAAAATACATATTTATGTCACTGTTAGATTTGTTATTGACATGGAAAAAAAGCAGCGTACTTATTTTAAGCATACTATCAATTTTTAGTAGTAACTACTCTACATAGTTTGTGTACGTCGTGATCCAAAAAAAAAACAAGATTTAGCCATGGTAGCATTCCAGTCACGTGAGCAACACGTGGTGACGTCAATCAATGCCGAAATAAGAAATTTACAAATAGTATGAAAGAGACGTGTGACGTGTGACGAGTGACGTCATACGTGTTTGCGCCTGGAATGCTAGACCTTGTTTTTTTGGATCATGGATCTAGCATTCCGGGAGCAAACACGTAATGACGTCACTCGTCATCGTCATCCATCTCTTTCGAACTATTTGTTAATAACATATGTCGGTCTTGCATCTGGCGAAGTGTATTATTATACCATGCATGGTGTACCTATGCCGTTCCGTAGCTGCACAAGAAGAACGTGCCATCCATGAGCAACGTTTAGCTCTTTCGATGTAATTTGAAAAATTTCGGGTTTATCAGTCAAAATTGACAGCATACTTGAAAATGACATTAGAAATGAAAAGTAAGTAGGTATAACATAAGTGCCAGCGCAAATGCACAGCTTGCGCGGGCACGTATCTTGTCGCTGCGACTAGACGCATAGCTGTCGTTTGGATCTAATCGTCTTGCATGCGCGTGTCTTCGCAAATGCACCGTATGTCCACGCACCATGTCCGTGGCCGATGACCAACTACTCTGTTCTTGGCACTCTGCGACTCAAATGCCAACTGCGTAGAATTTTGAACAAAAAGTAAGAATGTTGTCGGCTGCAATCTATCATTGCGTTTAGTCGTCAAGCTGTTGCATAGTGTGCGCTTTCGCTAAGGGAAAGAAGTTCTTGTGTCAAATAAATCAGTGATGTATTCAGGTAAAGATAGGGGTAGGGGGCCTCTTCCTCTGCAATATGAGTCTGCTTTATTTTTACTCAGATAAAAATGTCTGAGATAGTGGTTGAATCAAGCCATTTTAATCCGCGGACCTGACACCAGGGGCCCTATTCGGAGATTTGATATTTTCATCTCACTTTTTTTCGTCCTTGTTGCTCTCGTTTGAAACGTCATAGGTGTGAGAGTGACCAAAATAAAATTTCATCTCATCTCACGCGCAGGAATAGCCCTCCAGGCCTAGCGCACTCTGCGTTGTACACAGCGCCAATAATATAGGTTTGCCCTCTGCATGGAACTCAGCTAAGAGTTACTCGCGCGTAGGACCTGGCGCGGGGCTAACGCTAGTAGAAATGTAATTCTTTTGCAGATTTTTATTAAAGAGTAGTCACTGGAAAAGCCAAAAAGTGCTGCATAGCACAAATACATAAAAAAAAACGAAATAAAGAATAATAGTAGGTACTTAGTTTATACTTACCTCCATATTAAACAACAACGTACTTATACACTACACCTTTAGGGCATTCTACTACCTATAATATTTTGCTTTCTCACAACTCGATAATACAGACTTACTTAATATATTAACCCGATAATACAGACTTGAGTGACAAAGGGCCCTAGACAACTTTAACATTTATAATTTAAATTTCTGGCATTGCTAATGTTTTCTAAATGTTTGATAGGTTGAAATCGTTTCCAAGCGATTCGGTTTCTAGAATCAGTAAAGCTCTAACGTCACCAGCAGACCTAGCATGCGCAACGCGACAACGGTAAGTTGACTCTTTTTATCGAAGACAGACGTATATTTAGACATAGCCTTGTCACGTTCTCACATGACAAAGTGACGAGAAGAATTTTGCCGCGCGCGCATGCTAGAGGTGCTGGTGATCGGACGAAATACGAGCTTTAAAAATGTCACGTTAACTCGTCCAATCAACAACTAGTCTTATAGCGTTAGCGATTCTAGAAAGAGAATCGGTAAACGCTATGAGTAGGTTTAAATTCGCATACTTACTGTGTCAGCATGATTCTTCTGTACCTACCTACTTGTACTGTTATTTATTCCGAAACGAAAACACAGTAAAGCCAGTTCATAGGGTTTTAAAATACTCATCGAGTCATAGAATAAGTTAATTACTAACCCTACGGTTAGGTTAGAGGCGCCCTGCATGCAGTCAAGTGGAATGGACAAACATTAGATAGGCTGATGATACCTAATGATGATATAAAATGCGAAAATAAGTTTTTCAGTAAGTATACAAATAAAATAAGTAAGTACTTTTACTAAGTACATGCTTGAACCTACTAATTTATCATTTAAGCTTCAAACAGATTGACTCGAGATGCTGGAATTGTTGCGAATCTGTTCGTAGAATACAAGACGAATACAGACGCAACTATTCACGATTTGCGTCAGTATGCTTAAAGCCTTATACTAAATAATTAGCACATACAATAGTAAATCTTTGGTGTAGGTAATATTGCAATTGTATTAAGATGCAAAGAGCTAGATACAATTTTATGGAATTGAGGTGGCCCCAGTTAAACGCCCCGCAGTAACATCCTAGCTACGTAGCAGTGACGTCAGTCGTTTTTAACCGGGCGGAGCAGCGGTCGAGCTCTAGCTCACACGCTTGTGAACCATTAATGATGCTGAGCCGTTCACCAGCCGTCTTTTTTTTGACAAACGCAACGTCAACGGTTCAGTTAAGCATCGGCTATGATTAACTGAATCGCCCCCCAGGTCCATTGAAATTTATGGACCGAGCAAACGTTATCGAGCAAAGCGTCTAATATTCGGTTTTTTTAAGAAAAAAAAAATCTCCGCCATTTTGAAAAAAGTCCTTAAACTGACTCGACTGAACTAACTTTATAATTGTCGAATCAGCACACCAATTGTCAAGACAATCGGTTGGGAAATACGACCTGTACAGGAGGAGTTGAGGAGTTGTTGAGTCGGCTAGGACGGACACGCGAAATTATTTCGCGAGGTCTTCAGCTCACAGATCCACTAGGTTTTTAGATAGATAAGTTAATAGTAATCTTTATTCTTCACACCAGAAACTAAAAAAATGATCAACACTTTAAAACAGTGTAACAGGCGGCCTTATTCCTAAAATCGATCCCTTTCAGGCAACAAATCTTCGTCGAGATTTACACCTTCTTAAATAAAATTGTTAAAAAATTAATCAAAAGAAAAGAAAATTATTTCAAAAGCCTTTTTTACGACAGAACGTGTTAATGTGAACATGCCTTATTGAACCTTATGGCTATGAGACAAAATGGACGTAGGCAGTCAGCCGCGTAAGCTTTAAGTTACCGTCCGGCGCGGCGACGCTTCATGTCTGTTGTCTTTCATACAGCTCAGTAAGTTTTAAATTTAATATCTACAACGCAACAACGCCACGCTCCGTCGCTCAATAGTCCTAGAAAGCCGGCCATACGCCTAATTTACTACGAGCTCAATCTTTCCACACATACTCCTGACTCTGCATTACGACTTTGAGTATATTATTTGTCTCTATTAGATGACGACTCGATAGGCCCGCCCCGCTCGCACAAAGAACATGCTTCGATTTCATTTAATTGTCATTTTTACAATGAATGTGTGCTGAAATTTTAATAAACTCATCTACTATAAAATAGTAGCCATCGCCCGAGTGGTACAGGAGCGTGGAAGCACGGCTTCGAAGGAGAGCGTGGTAGGAGCGCGCGGAAAGCCCCGCTATCCGTTCTTACCTCGTTTTCCTTTGACGCCTTAGCCCCTCTTCTCTTTACCACGTGGGCAAGGGCTCACTCAAACGGTACCCCTGTAGTATCTCATCCCAATCTAACCCAATACATATATTTTTAAACTATATTTCGGCCGATTTATTTATCAGAGGCATTTAGGCAGTAACATTACGTTTTTGACAAATGCCCTGAAACCATAGCCCTACCTGCGTTACTTACAAGCAAAGTTGACGGTCTATATCTGGATCCGCTATAACAAATAACAGTTTGGTGGCTGGCACAAAGCCAAAAGCGTAACCCATAAGCTTTGTAAAGCGTCCGACTCAATACTACAAAATTAAAGCCAGCGTCGGGCGAGGCTTTGCAAAACAGTGAAGCAGCTTTTTACTGATGTTTTACGTTTCTCTCGTTTCCGAACTATACATCTCACACGGTGGTGCCAACACTTTTGTCATCCAATTCTCTCTATTCTCCTAAACGGAAACCTTAAGCTGGATACTGATGCCGAACCTCGTAATGTATTGTTTTAGCGTAAAAGGTCGCGTACCATTTCAACGAGCCGAGCCGCTCGTCACGAGCACGTGAGCACTATTCGATAAAATTTATATGGGACCACCTCTGAAGTATGACACCAAAAAAGAATAATCGAAATAGTTTTATAATATTGGCGGAATGATCGCGTAACATACGTACAAAAATAACACAATTGAATTAAGAAACTCCTCCTTTTTTACAGTCGGTTAAAACACCGACAGGCTTTTAGCGCGGCGAGCGGCTTAGCTCGTTGAATTGATACGGCGAACTGATACGCAAACACAATACGTGACGACGAAATGTGATCAGTCAGTCTCCGCCTCATGTCCTCCAGCACTTTTACCCGCCTTGCTCTAAGTTAGCCTCCAGATTTAGATCGTGGACAGTTGTAATGCCTACCTACCTAAAACTTTTACCCTCGAAATAGATTTATGTACGGCTAATATAAATAACAATGACACATTAATATTATTTCAATTAAGTAAGTGACGTACTCAACTAAAAGCCTCTATTTCATTACGCCTCTCAAATTCAGACAGGACTCTGTGCCCACACAGCAACAGCTAATGCTGCGTGAATCTTTAAAATATAAGCTCAAAGGGGTTGAATTACAATGTTCTTCGGCACAAAGGTAAAAAGTCGTTTTACACCATCAAAGGAACGTAGTCTTTTTAACTTCACAAAGGTGAAAAATGTCAACGAGAAAAATACTTCCTCTCAATATTCTCCGACACTGATACACTGGCTTACATATTTTTGGTAAATATAATCCCAATAAATCCTAATTTTCTTTGTCGAATGATATTTTAGCACGAATCTAAAAACAAACATATCTGAAGTCGTTTCCTCCGAAGCATCTGGCAGAGGTGTAACACGTTACAATACCCGCACTTCACCGGTCAATGTTCAGTCCCAAATGTGAAAGCGAAAGCAAATGTGAAAGGGAGCGAGCAAGCGAGATTTTTGTTGTGGTCTCATTAATACTTCAAGGTCGGTCATCGGTTCTATTGTTTAAATATTACAGACATCACAACTAATAGGTCCAAAAACAGCCAAAATTTCAATTTAAAAGTAATTTATGAGATTTTTGGCTCTGAGATACAGACAGCCAGGCAGACATCGGAGTCTCACCATAAGGATTTTTATTTCTAATCGACTTCAAAAAAGAGATAAATATCTAAAGTAAATATTTATCGGACTTAGGGGCCAGATCCGTGGTAGCAGATGGTATTAACTACGCACATCATTATGTTCACACAATGAACAACTTGGTGTCTTTCGACTGGTATCGAATCTAATTTAGGTACACCTTATTATTTCTTAATCGGTAAAGCCGTTTAGACAGCATCTAAAATAAAATTAGAGGTCACATACAAACAAACATACTGACAAACGATCGTACATGCTATACATATACCTACGTCTAAATAATACACAATATAATTATATCCCATGTAAATGTATCGCTTGGGCCGTCTGTCACGCTCCAGGTGCTCAGTACTAACTGTCAACCTCCGATGAAGTCTAAATGATCCTATACAAGTTCACAGAGCGCATGTAATGCCCGGTACGCTGTCGAGGCCTCATGACCAACGGCATTGAGTCACTCATTTTCGCAAAACTAACTCGACTAAAAATTCTATATAAACAATGATTGAACTTACTCACAAAATTTCAACAGAATCGGTTAAGAATTGCGACTTGTAGAGTATGACAGAGATCCGGACAGAATTCGGACATACGAAAGCATTTTTGTCGATCCTGAAGCATGGAGGCTTCGCTCGCCAACGTTCGTTCGGTCGACAAAGAAGTAAAGTCTTTAAGTATGTATGTGGGGAAAAATTCTGGAACTAAGTACCTACTGGCTTAATTTGAAAAGTTCTTTCACTGATAGAAAACTTTGAAAGTTTTAGATACTTATATCCAAATTAAAAAAAATGGAAAATAAGCCTTAGAATAAACACGAGAACCGAAGGAGCAAAATGTTTACCTCGTACGACATGACAGACTAATGAAGTACATCATAGAGAGAAAGATAAAAAAACAGAGGATGGGAAACTCTTAGAAGAATATAATTAGGTCTCGTCTATGTATGTATGTCCTATTTTGTATCTCTGACAACGCATACAATGTGTATAAGCAAAATTTGATATTGATCGGTTAAGTGAACAAAAAACAAACACACAAACCAATAAACAAACTCACTTCTCCATTTACAAAATCAGTTAGAATTAGGAATAGTTTACATAGTGAGTATTTCAAATTTCCGTTTCAATCTGCATTTAAGCTTGCCTGTAATCCTCCACTGCCAAGTAGACCGACCTAATAAAACGGAGAGTCAACGATGCAGCCGATTTAGAATTCAAATCAGCAAAGCAGGTGCTGTATAATTAGAAAGGCAGGTCTTAGAGGGGCTTTAGATCAGTTTTAATTAGACATGTCCACTCGCCCGCCTAGCGCTTTGTTCAGAGGTAAGTTATTTCTACGCCGGGGGACTCCATCCTTTCTTTTCTTGGAGCATTTGTTGAGAGAATAGTTTTGAAACGTGACACCTAAATCACAAGACAAGAGACCTTAGGAGGTGGATGAAATGAAAGAGCTGTTCAATACTTATAGAATTTTTTTCGCGACTTTTGGGTTGGTCCCATAGTAAAAGATGTTCATTTTAATGAGTACAATGATCTCTTAAGAGGTTAAGCGTGAGTTACCTGTAACCCTGTATACCTATCGATCGCTACTCCATGCTTTACGAATGATCTTTTATTTAAGAAGTAAAGCTACGTTTCGTGAGACTACCCACGGTTAAAAAGTAGCCTACGTGTTAATCCAGGGCAAAAGTTACCTCCATATTTTTTTTATCCACTTATGTCAACCGTTTGAGCTTGAAGAAGTAACTAACACATCTTAGAAAGTTTTGCGTTTATAATATAAACAATAGGAAATTGAATTACACCACGTTACAGTGAATATAAATATTTATGTAGGTATTTAAAAATACATGCACTACCCTTGTGCCGTCTGACAAAAAACAACATCGTAAGACTCGCGAAGTTGATTTGCTTATCTGAACCTTCAGTCACTTGCATCTTGACGTTCAATTTTTCCACTTCCCCAATTCCTTCCCTAATTTCCGGGTCTTCCCATTCGTACTGGCCACCCTACTCAACTCGCCCGCCTCGTTTCGGATATACTTCAATGAGAACTCAGATAATTGAATTAGTTTCCAGTCACTGGGTTAAATCGCTTGCAAGTGACAATGATCCCGTAATCTTTGAACTTAGGATTAAAGTAGTTTTATCTATGAATTCTCGAGCAAGAATTTTCGTAAGATCTGTTAAGTGGAAGTGTTTATAGAAAATAATAAAGACATGAATGTTGTTATTTGAACGAAATTATTCGTGAGTTTTTAGTTATTTGGATGAAATTAATAACCGCTACTGTCAGATATTTGAGTATGACGTGTCGTCACTGCTTTCCCCCGAAGGGGCTGGCAGGGATGTATTACAACACCCACACTTTTAAATACGATATTCAGTCCCAAATGTAACAGCGGGCGAGCTTGTCGCCATAAACCGGGCTCCACTTATGTAGCAGATGACATTGAATACGAACTTATGTTCACACAATGAAAAAGATTGTGCGCGCTTTCAGTTGGAATCGAACCCGCTCCACGGTCCGAGGTCTCTCCGAGGTCTGGCCCAAATGCAATGGCCATAGTAAAATATAATAAACTACCAGAGAAATTAAAAGAAATAAATAAAGAAAACTGTTTCTAAAATAAATTAAAATGTTTATTAATACATTAATGCTATTATAAATTAGAAGAATATCTCAAAGATAAAAACTTAATTATTAAAGAATAAGCCGGCCCACTCCACATGACATTGCAATACCCTAATAGGGTCCATTCTGAGATACTTATATTTTAACTTTTAAGATCTTGTTAACTTATGTAACAATCGCCATAATGCGCAATAAATACTTTGACTTTGACTCCCTCTGGCTTTAGAGGCAAGCCTTCTCAAGGCAAAATCAAGCAAGGGCTGGCCAAAATCAAAAATATCATCAACGATAAAATACTTGCTTCTGTAAAGTTTTCTATCAATAGAGATTGTATTTGTGGATATTATTTCTGTGACACTCTAAGGTAACAGCGGCATTGGCTATTCCTATCACTCTTGTGTGAGTGTGGTCGGACTAGAATCAATGCTGCTTAAACCTACGGCCGCGTTTCCATCTGCAAGAAAACTCCAGCGAGAAATGGCCGACAGTCTGTCCGATAGCACTTGCTACGGAGTTTACACTTGGAAGCTGGTGTCGGATAGACTGTCGGAAATTTATTGCGGAAGTTTTCTTGCGGATGAAAAAATTTTAAATATTTAAATATTTTATAACAAACCAGTTGCGCCGCGAGATTTCACTCGCGGCCCTACAAGAACCATTATTTTTTCGAGATGAAAGGTACCCTGTGCTCTTTTCTGTACCCCTGACTACGTGCATGAAAAATTTCATGAAGATCGGTTGAGTATTATAGCAGCATTTTTTACATATACCTTCACTGCAGATTTCATTATTACAAATTTTGTCAGACTAACTTCCTAACTTTATACTATTTATTTATAAAATCATAAACGCGATAGTGAGTTATTTGTAACGCTTTCACGCCTTGACTACTCAACCTATCACGATGAAATTTTGTATACACGTAGTCAGGGGCACAGAAACGGACATAGGGTACCTTTCATCCCAAAAGAAACTGTTCCCGAATATTAATATATAAAATATAGAAAAATATATAAGTTAGTTGATGGGTAATAAATACGAGTAAATAACTTTTATACGGTCGTTTGCTTACTGACATTAATACACACTGCAACACGATATCTGGAGTGCAAACAAAGAAAGGAAAAGAAACATGTACGTATGTACGTGGAAGAAAAGATATCCCGAGAAAAAATCTTCTTTGAAAACGCTTAAAATATTAATTATTAATTGTGATCGGCTAATTTTGTTATCTTCGTTCACCACGTTAAGGTTGCGCCATCCTCACGTGTCAAATAGCTACTAAATATCTGAATAAAACTGAATAAATTGATCAACGGACATATTGCATACACGTTGTCAGGGGTAAAGATGCCTGGAGTATAGAAAGAGGAAATAGGACTTCTATTATTTCGGAAGAAAAACTAATAACTCGAAAACAAATGTCTTCCCGAGTTATCTTGGTAATACTTAATAAAATTATTACATTTAGCTACCCAATTCTGATTATTCGTTCACCACCCTAAGACACTCATGAAAACATATTAAATAAAAACAAATTTGGGATTAGTTGAAGGTAATCGTCGACTGTCATTTTGCTATGAAAAACACAACGAGCGAAGAGACCAAGACATGATGATGAGTGATGAACCTCTCTAATTTCTACCCGTTGCTTTGGTAACGCGAATTCATTTAGAAAGCCCATGATCACAAAGTCAGCATCTACAATAATGCTCTATTCTGTGCCCATGCGTACAACAGTCAAGAAAAAGAGAAGTTAATAAGGAATGTTAATTTTATTAACTGCAGGAGTTAATTAATTCTCAGCAAACCATAACCTACAACTTTACTGACTCAAACTCCTTAGCACATTTCTTTAATTAACAACGCTGTGGGCTGAAACAAGCAATATAATAATGTTAGCAACTACTTAGTAAATTAAATCTTACATGGAGAAATCTCGCATAGATATTCGCTTTAGAATTCTCATCGCTCGCTTTCGAGAAACTCTTCTCGTGTTACTTACGCCGTCCTTCATAGGAAGAGCTAGTTAATAGTGCAAACTTTTAACAAGTCATTTTATTTACAGCTGAGAGTGCAAGTCTTGTGAAAGTCGCTCAAGAAACTGTATTGTGAGAGACTCTTACTATGCTAGCATCTGAACACTCTATTCAAGTTAACAAAGTAAATAAGTGAGTTTAGACATCTAACGTTAGCAGCACTTGGCTCGGAATAACTTAGTAGCTGAGCTTGTGTGAACTTACATTGTGTGAACTAGGGAAGTTGAGAGAAGTGCCAAATAAGCACTGATGCTAAATTTAACAATACATTTACAATTATTATTTCCATGTCAATGTGGAAAATGCAGATAAAGTCATGCGAATTGTTTTAGCAAGGTTTTTCATTCATTAATTAAGTTCTAGCTGCGCCTCGCAATAATGCCCGCAGTTAAAATTGCCAGCTATCTTTGTTCTGAATTCCATCCAAATCCGGCTATCCATTTGAGTGTGAAGTGGCAATTTAAGCCGAACCTCTCAAAACAGAAACACTTAAACATTTTCGTATTTAAAACATACATAGGATAACAAGGATTATAAGTAACGCCTGATTCAATCAACTATCAAGGATTATCTTCCTTTATTCAAGCCAGATTTTAAATACCAAAAACCGAAATCGGATAGTTAATTACATAACAGACCATTCAATGTAATTCTCCTACAGCTTAATATTGATCGAACGGATTATACCATTTCGGCTTTCAACAAATTTTAACTTCGCCCAAAAATAGCAAAAAAGGCAGTGTTTAAATAGAGGGAAGCTTCGAAATCGTGCTCAAAAGTAATTCGTAGTGACGTAGCAGTATGGTTCGTTTTTGTAAACGATGGCTGTTTTGAAAATCGGGTAATGATTTTGGATCATATTTATTAGTAACTAATGATGAATGTATAGTTTTAGATTGAAAGAGTCGACGTTAACCTCCAGGCTACTATTTCAATTTACTCATTTCATAGCAAACTAACTGTTGCCCGCAACTTCGTTCGCGTTTAACAATTATCAAATTATGAATAATAATCCGTTAACAAAGAGATCAGAGTCCAACATAAAAAAAATACTGGCTGTTTTGAGCGGAGTTTAATTTTAGTTGTCACTTGTTATTTTAGTACCAACTACGTACTATTCTGTGATGTTGTCTGACGCATTTGGTAAGCGGCGCGTTATTTTTTATTAATTTACAGAATTTCATGACAAAAAGATTTATTTATTCAGAAAAAAATATCCAAAAACCTCCCTTGTGACAAACTGCAACTATTAATAAACTTCATCAAGATACGTTCATCCGTTTAGCCATGAAAAGCCTACAAACAGACAGAGAGACAGAATTACTTTCGAATTTATAATTAGTAAGGATAAAGATAGGGTATTACGGTACTGGGGTACTACTCGCTACGGTCCGAAAATTATAATAACTGCCTACAAAGACAAAAATTAAAACTTTATCCTAATTAGTGATGCAGAGCCGTTCACTGGCCGTTTTTTTTTTTTGACAAACGCAACGTCAACGGTTCAGTTAAGCATCGGCTATGATTAACTGAAACGGCCCCCTGTTTTAGAATATTAAATCTACTAAGGTTGTATATTGGAACGGAAATGGCTAACGTAGAGTTTGGGAATAAATCTTAGTTTCCATGCAATTATAAATGTTTTTCGTGGCAACATTACCACGCGCACACGTTTAAAAAGAAGTGGCTTCAGCGAGAAATAACGCAGTGTTCCATCTTTTCCTCTAGGTTGATCTGAGCTAATGGTTGGTGTTGGTCGTTGGGGGCAATCCTTTTATTTTCTACTGCGTACTTTTGCGTACTTACTATGAGTTTACTTACTATGAGTTTGTAATCGACCTCGAAAGAAGAGGAAGTTAAATGTTGAGTTTCTTGAATGTTTGTAATGGCGTAACTGTCGTATTCTCTTTATTTTGTAATATCAGTTTCGTCCATTTTTTTTTATTTAGTTAGATTATATTTAGTCGCCGTACTTACGCACGTAGTACGAAGTCGGTTATATTTTTTAATTACAGAATTTCTTCAATGGTACCGAAAAAATGCATCTCACAAAAACATGGTACTTAACTAAGAAGTTTATTAGCTAAATTATTTTTATTAGCTCTTTGACGTTCATAAGTGTATCTTTGATACCCAAATTGAGTATAAACATTTTAACTTTGACTTTGACTTGAACTTATTAATAATGAAAAATTCACTTTCCAATAATGGTTTAGATTTTGATGGGCTTTAACACAAATGGCTTTAGTGTCAAAATCTAACCTACAGTCAATCAGCAAGTCAATTAACAATAGTTCCAAACCTAGGCACACCAGCCAAATTCTTAGACTAGAGCCCATTCGAATTTGGTAATTGTCCTTAATAAGTAATAGTTCAGGACACTTGCACACACTGTCCTCTCACCCCAAACTAAGCAAAGCTATGGTGGCGAGAGACTGATATAATTACAAACATATAATCATATCTTTATATAAATACTTAAGGCCCAGTGTTACACGAAATCAACGAAAACAAGTTTAGTATTTTGTTTGCGCCTAGTTTGATATGCAGAATTGTGATGATCAGGTGCCAAAAAAAAACAGCTGGTAGTAAAAACAACCAAAATCAGTTTAACCGAAGTAGAATTTTGAAAATCATTCTCATTTTGGAAAAAAAAAAACACAAAATGAAATCTTCAAAAAACTAAGCGATTACACCACTTATTTTCGATTATTATAGTTAGATTAGTTCTCCAAAGTTTAACCGAGCAACTTATTCTTATTTGTGTTCTTATTGCGATTAATACAAATAAAAACAGTAAAAAAAAAACTTTTTCTAGGTGACGATCTCATTTTACCATCAAATATGATTTACGATTTTCAACTCTAAATGAAGCGGCTTAAGTTAACTAATGTGTGGGTAGATAAGCGTGGATTGATCGAGCCTTAAACAGATATTAACACAGAGACAGAACAAACACAAATGTTCATCACATTAATGTTTGCCCTATGTGGGAATCGAACCCACTCCCACTGACGCAGTCAAGTCATTTAGTACTTTTAATTATACTTCATTCCTCACTAGCATTGGCGCACAGCATTTCCATTTTTAAAATATTTTGTTATGCAACTCTGTCAAAGTGTGTGCGCTTAAATTAATTTCAATCATCAATTTCAATCAATTTCGACCAATTTTCACTATATTGATGTAGAATAATACCGTACTTGTATCCGGCGGCCTGTCCTCGATCTCGTAATTAAATATCTGAATAATGACCGTTTAATACGTGACTATAATTTGTCGCTTGAAATGTGAGAACCGCGCGATTTCAATTTATTTCGAGAAGGGAATTATGAGATTGAGGTCTCCATGTTATTAGACGACGAAATTAAATCGCATGGAATGAATTCTTGTGTATAATAGACTGGAGACACGACCATTGGCGTGGTGATAAGAGATACACACCAATGAAGAATTGAAATTGAAATACAAAACCATTTTTAGGGTTTCGTATTGAAATGATAAAAACAAAACCTTACGGTGATGTCTGTTTATTTGGATGTCATAGCAGATTATTTGTTCATGTATTTTCTACACATGCTAATATTTGACAGACGGATTTTTTTTTAAATACCACAACCACTGCGGTCGACACTCTGAGATTAATTACCTAAGGGTGGTAGCACAACGCCTATATTCCATACAACTCTGTCCTACAATTACAATGGAAACAATGCTTTTCAATCCGGAACACACTAATGTTTGAACGCTATTGTTTCACAACCGGAAAATTAAACATAAATACTCCCTTAAGCGGACTTAGCTAAAAGTTTTTCCACTAACAGCATACATTGTGTCCAAAAATACCGGGAATTATTGTTTAAAAAACCCGCTTTAGGAATAGTTGTTTTTTTTTGTCGCTAAGTTGGCTCTTTCTATATTGGCGTAAAGTTTTCTACATTGGCCTTTAGTTCCGCTCAAGTGTGTTGGCGATTTTTATAGTTGAACTAGCTGTGCCCCGCGGTTTCACCCGCGTCCCACAGGAACCGTTATTTTTTTAAGGATAATATCTTAATTTTTTCTTTCTTTCTTAATTCTTCTCCTGGCAATAATAAATAACAAATAAATAATGACAAATAAATAACACAAAAAAAAAAAATGTTCCATCTGTTCACGCGTGATGCGATCACCAAGGGAAATAGTGATTCATTTTTGTATACAGGGAAGCAGAAATATCGAAATAAGAGTTAGTCTCAAATTTTGCACCGCGAATGAACAGTCATGTTTCAAATCGCTGAAAATGTTGCAAAAAGCTTACAATGACTCGCCTTTATTAAAATGAAGCGCGTATTGGTAAGCATTCAAAAGCGGCCGAGAAGTGGTATAAGATTTGCCTCTCTTCTGTCGGCCATAACTTCTTCAACTGACATCGACAAAGAGAAGGAAATGGTGTCTGGAAATTGGCGCTTAAGTTTGAGAGAGATAGCCGCTGAATTTTTGCATTTTATTTGAACAAATTCGTACCATTTAAAACGATTTCTTGGGCATAAATGAAAATAATGATGGCATTATTTGAAACGTTGACTACACGTTGAAGACCGACTAGTCCAAAAGATCCGATTTATCTTTCAATCTCGTGATTTGCGTATTTTTATCATTTTTTTGGCCAAAAACCATAATATGCCATCGGTATCATCGGAATCACCGGATATATTCCAAGCGGGTTTATTTTAACTTAACTTATTCTCTCACCCGTTTCCACTCTATACAGGGTTATAGGTAACTAACCAGAAACCTCTTATGGGTTCATTGTACTCATCAATATGAACAACTTTTACTATGAAGCCAATCATGAAATCGCGAAAAAAAAAACAGCTGTTCCATACAAACAGTTTAAAGGCCTGAGACGAAATGTATGGAACAGCTGATTTTTTTTCGAGATTACAGAGTTCGCCCCATAGTAAAAGTTGTTCATATTGATGAGTACAATGAACCCTTAAGAGGTTTTTGGTAAGTTACATAATTATAACCATGTAGAATACAGAAAAGAAAATTCGTCGTGTGAACTAAATTCGATTCCGGAAAATGTGTATAATTTTTTTTATTGGTGATATTATTCATTGGCGTAAATACATTATGTTAAAAGAAGCCTACTTTGAAGGCGATATAATCAATGTGTAAGAATAATTTAATTTTGTAGACTTTTTACGGTACTACTTTAACAGAGTATATATACCTTCATATAAGTCACCAAAGCAAGAAAAAAACTATAGGATTCCTCAGTTTATTACAATATTCTAAAATAGCTAATAAAGTCAAAAAAAGAAGACACAAATTCTTTAAAATCCTATTGGGCCGACTTGTAAAACCAAATAGTGGAACCAATATTCCGCAACCGCACAAAGTTCACTGGTGGTAACCTAACATTACTTATTCACCTATTATTTATAGAAACCAATAAAAAATACATAGTATTGTTTACACAAATACATAGTATTTGTCACTAAACTGCGCATAGATTTAAACCAATCGATAGGACACAATCAAGTCCGAAGCCCGATTAAAGTCAACGAAACAATGGAACGACCGAAATAGGTTGTCGAAAGAAAAAAAAAATACGATTTTGATCGTACTTAACATCGAATGTTTTGAAAATGGCGCTTCGCAATTATTTCGTAGAACTCTGTTTAACTTTGACTCTTATTTTAGCCTTTATAATAAGAAATTATACTTGGGCTGCTTAAGCTGGAGAGGGAGCGGATTCAAACCCAGCCAACGGCACGCACCACTCTGTTCATTGTGTGAACATACATATATGTGCGTATTGTATGTCATCTGCTACATGGCTGGAGCCCGGTGTATGGCGACAGGCTCGCCCCCTGTCACATTTGGAACTAAATGTCGTCCAGCGAAGTGTGGGTGTTGTATTACACCTCTGCCAGCCCCATCCAGGGAAAGGCGTGACGAAATGTTATGTTATGTTTAAGCTGTATTATATTTTTTTTAGCTCGTTTTTATATGACGGTGTATAAAGGCTGGCTTTGAGTTCAACCCATTTTATAAAAACGTATGGAATAAGTTGAAAGTTAAGTATACCTACAGGTCGAATGATAAAAAAAGTACTCGTCTAGTTCCTTTGAAACTTGGAATACAAATTTCTGATAGGCTTTCGTTTTGAGAAAAACCCAATAAAAAACAAGACGAGTGGCTTTCTTAATTAGAAGCAGCTAACTTATACGAACTTAATTTTAATTTATTATTATAGAATCTAACAGTTTACGAAACGTGTAACCGACCAAATTAAAGCGTACTAAATAATTTAAAATAAACAAAACTAATCTTACACGCTATAATTTTGGCCTATGACGAGGGTTAGTTTATTTTTAACATTTCTACGAATCCTTCTATAACCTATTTGTATTGATGTTATGAGTTTGTAATACATAACATTAAAAAAACATAAAAATTTACATTCACAATGCTTGCAAAAAAGAAATGCACTGGCCCCAAACTAGGCGATGCCTGTATTTTGGCTCCCAAAAGGTGTTTGCAAAATACATTTTCCGCGCTTGTTGGAAACGCATTCCATAATATATTACTCCGTACATTTTTAAAACGCACTTGACAGTAAGTATTTATTTCGCACGATCAAAACATCAGCATGTGTGCAGAGTATTTGTGCTGTAAAAATTCGCCTCAACACAGCTAAGACGATATACAAAACAAAAAATCTTTTATTTCTCAATTGGGCCTTTCACATAAAAATTCAATTTCACGTCGCATTCGAAAATCAAAGGCGTTACTTCTTGTATTAGTAATAAGGGTACCCTGTACCCGGCAGTAAAAATAAAGTGACACGACGTTTTCAGAGTCCGCTTATGTCTAGATAGTATGTTTTTATACAGCTGGGTAATAATAAGATGAGCAAATCGTTTGCCTAATGGTAAGCGCCACGTGTACTACAATTCAGGCGTTGAGTTTTGAATTTAGAAAATCAAAATCCCGGCTTTGAAAAAGAAAGGGGTTTATATATCTCTGTAGAGTAATCAGGCTTAGACAGACTAGCTCTTCAGACAGGAATAAAAACATTAATGTTTTCCAACAACGTAGTGATCGTGCAAATGGCAAAGATGTAGCATTTTCGGAAAATTCACTGAAAAAGTCAAGATAAATTCACACTGATAAATAATGAACCCTACAACTACAACATACTCGTACATATCGTCACGCCTTTCCCCCGAAGGGGCTGGCAGAGGTATTTTACAACACTCACACTTCGCCGGACGATATTCAATCCCAAATGTGACAGGGGGCGAGCCTATCGCCATACACCGGGCTCCAGTCATGTAGCAGATGACATACAATATACAACTACAAACAAAATTTTAATAGCGTTAAAACCAACAACTGATGGCTGTCCTTATCGATTAAAGCTATACTCGTACCTTCCAAAGCAAACATGAATATACCAGGTCATTCTGATGTTATTTAAGACCGTTGTTTTTCTTTAATTTTACGAGACCTTTAGCTGTGTTAGCACAAGAGTGTATTAAAATGTTCGCAAAAAACCGGCCGGAAAGTTCTGGATTACTGACCGCGTGAGTTAGGACCGAAATTGTCGGTTAAACAGCGACAGAGCATGATTGATGCGTAAAAATTTAATCGCGGTGACAACGGGCTTGATTTCGTGCGCGACTCACCCAAAGGTAGGGTTGCCAGATCATAATTTGATAAAGGAGGGCAGATGGGTCTAAAAAGGAGGATTTTCTATAAAAAAGGAGGACTTTCACAATTAAACGATTTTTTTGTATTATTTTATTTTATTTTAATTATATTTAGCTGAGCTGCCAATTTTTACAAGAAGTTCTTGGTGAGTAGAGTAGTTGCAGCGGCATCTACCGGCTGGCACGCACGCTCGTTTGACTTTTGACCACGCTTCAGCATGCAAGCCGCATGTCACGAAATTTTCAATGACATGCTGCAAAAAGGAGGACTTACAGTAGGTGTGGGAGGACGGGAGGACAAAACATGAAAAAGGAGGACATGTCCTCCTTTTGGATACCATCTGGCAAGCCTACCCAAAGGGCGGCCACAGACGATGGATTTTTAGTCGGTAGCGCATAAAAACTCGGCGAGAGGGAAAGTGTTGAGAAAAAAGTGAGCGAGAAGGAGACTCTCAGCATATCACAGTATTAATATTAAAAATGTGAAAGCTGTGAGTGAGTGGTAGGGTGTTTTTTATTCAATAATGAGCTTGCGTTTACTCGACATCTCGCCTGGTGTTAAGGAATTATGCGATTTACGATTCTTACGAAGAACCACGCTTAAATATTTGCTTAGAGAAGAAAGCGATTCACTCGATACTTGAAGACACACACAGATTTGTATATGTTTGGTATTTCGTCACATTTTTATGCAAGTGACAAATTGTCTACTTGTACTCGTAAATACTTTATGCAGCTGTGTTTTATTGTTTTCCAGCAACATCTGAGATCAAATTATTCAGTTTGCAGCTTCGATTATGTTTAAGGGAGATACGGTACGCGAAATCTAAAAACGGACCGCATAAGTTAGGTGCTGTACACAATTCATCGTAGTCACAAACTAACGCAACCAGTCGCGACAGTGGTAATTATTGTTGTCTCGTTCTCGCTCTAGTCTCTTTTACGCCTCTCTATCTTTGTTTTAAACACGTAGTATAATACTGTCAACGCTGTGTTGTGTCCGATTGCTTATAGTTGTATTGGGTCCGTCCACGCGCTGTGTACTAGAAGTTAGACTCGTGCCGCTTCTCCCTTATATTAATTATTTCGATGGTTTGCTAGATCAAAGTTGCACAAACTATGGAAGTCAAACACAGCCTGACCTCAGCTTTCCGTAGCCGCTCATGTAGATAAAGAACTGGCCACCTGCAGTAACTAACAACCATTACTGTCAACCCACCACTTTCCGTCCCATTACTTCGCCTATAAACTTACGAAGTCACATTTCAATTCGAGAGCGGGAATAAAATGACCGTAAAAATTTAATTTTAGTTTGTCTGAACAGTGCTGAGGGAGTATTGATCGTGGTCGGGACATTAAGCGCGGGTCTATCGGGACTGTTTTCAGATTTCGTTTTTGTCGTTAATTGGTATCCAATGTCTATTCTAATTCGCTGGCTGTTGAGTTGTACATAATAAGTAGGTACTACATCATGCATTGCCTCGGTGTCTCAGTTATATTTAGTAGTGAACCTGCCTTCTCAGCTTTAGGGGCGTGAGTACGATTACCACCTAAGGCAAACATTCATGAGATGAAATTTTTTGTTTGTTTTATGACTGGGTGTTAAAAATATCTATATAAGTATGAATTAAAAATATAAATGTATGTATGTCAGTCTCAGACAGTCATAGTACAGCTTTGCTTAGTTTGGCGTCAGGTAACCATGCGTGCAAAATATCCTGAATATTCATTTATTTATCAATCTCAATGCGATACACGAGTAAACGAATATATGGAAGATAATTTTATTTTTCTCAGACACATTTATTATGGGCTTCTTGGAAGTGAAGTTCTTGGAAGATCCACCTGGCTTCTGATATTCTATATATAGCTAGTAACTTGGGAGCGTTTGGGATTGAAAGTATGGTTTGTTGTATATCTATGTATGATATGATTTTGTTTATTGTGTCCCAATGAGTTTGTTAGTTTCTTTGTTTGCTTATTTAATTGTTTGATCGTTACGCTTTCATGCCTTAACCACTCGACCGACCATGGTAACATTTTGCGTACGCATTGTTAGATGTACATATAAAGACATACCTTTTATCCCGAAAAACTAAACGGGACCTGCGATACCGCGGGTGAAACCGCGAGGCGCAGCTAGTTATTTCTGGTTGATTTTGACTTTTAGTTCTCTCTATTGGTAAGTATGAGCACCAGTACGTTATTTAGTCGAAAAGATATGAATTATATTCCTCTTTGTCAGTTCCTCTGTCTATTTGCTAACCTTTCACATCGAGATAGGAAAGCTTTTACGACAAAACGGCTGAAAAGATCTTAATAAAAGGCAAATATATCGTTTTTATCATGGAGATGGATATTTACTTTCTTTTATCTCTAAAAATATGGGGAAAGTGAGAGCTAAGCTGCCGGAAATAACTAGTACGTACATATACTACACACTCATTTATCTTTGCTTTAATATCTTTATGTTATCATCATTATCTCCATTTATAATTTTCCACCCACTGGTCTAAGTTTAGCGCGCTGTCTTTAACATACATTTTACACAATTTTTTTTATCTTCTATCTATTCTACGAGTTTAATATAAAAATGAATCGCTGAATGTGTTGCTAAGCGCAAATCTCGAGAACAGCTGAACCGATTTCCCTAATTCTTTATTTTTGGAATATTCCTTGAAGTACGAGGATACAATAATAATATATTAGTAACTAGCTGACCCTGCAAACTTCGTACCGCATAACAGTAGATTCTTTAGTAAAAAAAACAGGCAATTTTTATTTTTTTCTCTGAGTAAGAACAATCCTCGTACTTCAAGGAATATTCTGCTTAGCAACACATTCAGCGATTAATTTTTATATTATACATATTCGGGACACTTGCACACACGGTCGTCTGACCCCAAACAAAGCAAAGCTTGTTCTATGGCGGCCACACGGAAAAAAATGGTTTAGTTGTGGCAACTAAATCTGTTTTGCTGCATATGTCTTAGCTGCTGCACCAAATATCTTCGAAACACTGGCAAGTTTTGTTGACTACGACGAAGACTGCTTAGCTACTATTCAAAATAAAATTTTGCTAGGAGAATCACACTCAAGTTGCAGTTATTACAAATTACTTTACTAAATTTGTTATCTATATAAACAAAACAAATTCGAATGTTTCAATTAGCTATCAGAGCAAAATATTTTAACTACTTTAGGATAAAATATTTACCTGCTATTGCTAATTGTTAAGATTGTTAGCAACTACTGCTAAGTATTGTTAAGATTGTTAGCTGCAACAGCTAAAATCGTTCAGCTAAAAACAATTTGCTACGCTAACAAAAAACTTAGCTGTCCCTATAGTTTGAAAGGATATTTGCTACTACGACTAAAATTTAGTAACAGCAGCTAATTTTTTTTTCCGTGCAGAGACTGATAAACATACCTACATAATTATATATTTTTAAATACATCCTTTAATAGATAATTAACACCCAGACACAGAACAAACACAATTGTTCATCACATGAATGATTACCCTTTTTTTTGGGGGGGAAATCCTCAAAAAGATGCCTGGATGTATTGGGGCGCATCCGGGTTATGTGGGGATTGACTCACCGGGATCTCCATAGGACCGCACCTGTGCCCCCCTAGCACGTTGCTTGTAACAGCACCTTTCCCAGATATTGGTCTCTTGTCTCTCACCACAACGATGCAGGCCACGCCACACCGTTGTCTTCCCCGGGCTCGCTCGTTTGGTAGGGTGGTCAGATCCCCAAATCTGCCCACCTACGAGCCCAAATGTCCCCCTTTAGTCGGCTCTTACGACGGGCAGGGGATACCGAAGCCGTATTCTAAAACCCCGGCTCCAGGGTGAATGAATGATTACCCTAGGTGGGAATCGAACTCACGCCCCCAAGCTCAGAAGGCAGGTTCACTACCGACTGAGCCACCGACTCAGTCGATATCATTTACAGGGTGATAACTTTGTCGTAGGATAACTTTGTCGCAGTTAGTCCATAGTCGAACAAACTTAACATTATAAGGGTAGGTATAGGATTTGTTAAGTTTCCTCCAGATCATATTTTTTGTATTTTTTAACTTTTTTATTTTTTAATTTACCTCGATAATATAATTCAGTTAAAATTGACAATTCCTCTGGCATTTTTTTTTTGCCATAATTGTATATTTAACAAGTCGAAAGTGACAAATAATACGAGCCAAAAGATTCTGAGAATAACACGTTATCGAAAAAATGGGTTGTTCCTTGAAGAATTCGAAAACCTCAAGAATCAATCAACCGTTCCATACCACGAAATACCTACCACCTCACAATAAAATAGATGAAATTTGATTTTATGATATTCTGATTAATGTTGGTGCTACAATCCAGTACTGGTCAGAGTTATAAGTAACTAATAGAGATCTTATATTTCTTCTCTCATTCTCATTCTTAAAGTTACTTACTAACTTAAGGTAAATCTGATTTACAAAGGTAGCGTACTGAATCCCATGTTAAAATAATAAACTACGCTAGGTATTTCATTCCTAGACAAAAATGGTCTCGTGGGCAACACGTACTGACATAAATCGATGCTTAAGCGAGACCAAAATATGTCATTTACGAATAGTTCGAAAGAGACGATGACGATGACGAGTGACGTCATTCATGAAATCCAAAACACTAAATTTATAAATCCCGGAAACGTGGGATTTTTTGATAAAAAAAACAGCTCGCCACACGCAGCTGAAGCTATCCTAAACTAGGTACCGTTTCAAATATTCGGATACAAATTAAATTTTGGAAACATTTATTATTTACCTACGTAACTAAATGTATCCGAATTTTCGATATCTGGTTATTAATGATCGCTAGGTATTGAGGTCCTTTATCATTCACTCATCGCCGATCAAATTATCATTTCACACTCTGTACCTTGGATCTGGTAAGGCTAATTTCACATATGAGCGGAACTACTCGTGGTTTGTACGTGAGTTTCGGAGTGGAGAAATACCTATAATTAATTATTAATACCTGGGCTTATAATTATAATTATACGGTGTTTGGAATATCGTCTTAGTGTTACTTTGTTGTAAGCGGCATTCACTGCGGAAGACGTTTAAGGCGAGAGCAATCCGTTTGTGGAGTTTAAGTAGCTTAAGATACGTTTATCTAGGGGACGGCAGTGCCCTCGCCAAAGTCAAGCTATCAAAGGCACAGTCGTACTAAACCATCCTTTTACCATACGTTGACTGCCTCGGTACCTGTCTGCTGAGGTTGGGGGCGCGGGTTCGATTCTTGCCTAGGGCAAACATTCATTTGTGTTTGTTCTATCTATGTCTGGGTGTTAATATCTATTTAAGTATGCATTTAAAAATATACTTTGGCAGCCATTTTTTTTTTTTACCTTGAGTAAATCCTTTATGGATACCACCAACAGCCTGGGTGCAGGCGCAGAGTGGTTATGTGGGAATCCCGCCACTGACGGCCTACCCACTAAAAACAAAAGGGTGTTCCACCTCGCGCAAAATGTCGGGGCTACGGGGCCGCTTTTGTACTCTTCCGCAGCCCCGACAGCGCCAGCCCCTTCGAGCACCTCCTCGAGTTTGCGCTCTCTTCCTCTCACCTGTGTCACCTCGGGGACCAATTTGCCCGTGGGCGCCAGACAGCACCCATGTCTAGGTGCCCATGATCCCCATGCGACGGGTCAGATGAGTGGCCCCGCCGCCTGCCACTTCGGCCGCAGAGGATAGGGAGAGCGGTAACGATACACCGACACGCCTCTTCCTCTGCGGCCCCACTGCGTCCGCCAGCAAACGGTAGCCCGTTTAGGCCGCGGAAGGTAGGGACAGTGGCAACAGTCCAACACAAACAGCAGACACACCAACAGTCCTCTCCCGCCGCGGCCCCCAGCCTTAGGCTGCAGTCTCGCACTAGGGGCACTGCACCCCGCGTCAGTTGTGGGTCTGTATGAGCAATACAGACCCACACCTTACTTAGGCCGCTTCCAAATGGGCTTTGGAAAAAAAAAAGCCCCAAGAAGCGGCCCCACCTCGGATTCCTCTTGGCTTCACCGTGGTTGCAGAGGCCACGGCTACTGAGCCCCCCCGCCACGACAAGGCGGGAACCCTCGGGGGAGGGCGGGAACCCTCGGGGGAGGTCTTTGGCAGCCATAGTGCAAACTTCGCTTAGTTTGGGGTTAGGCCACCGTGTGTCCCCGAAGTATTTCTTATTGTGCCAAAGTATTTATTTTAAACCTTATTTTTTTTTTACAATAAATGAATTACAAAATAAATTTTAAAAAAACTTAGTAACGAAGATGCCGCCGTCAGCGGGGCGAGGTTCAAGCTATCGGTGGTTAGGGCTGCTGAGTGAGGAACCTCTTGACAATAGGTAGGCACGTGTCTAGGATCACTGGCCTTTGTATCTGGCCCTTGATACAACCGTCTAACGAGAGACTCTTCAGGTGTTAGTCGAGGCTCTTCGCTATTAAACCGTTTACCGTAACGACTATCGGGTATCAAGTTGGGTACTTGCTCAGTTTGTCCTTCTCGGCCTTCATAGCACGATATCAGGCTTATTGGCAACAATAGTCCTGTCCGTGACAATAAACTGGTCCCAGTGGAGCAAAGCACGTCCTTCTCGAGAACTGGTGCGTACTTATAGTACGGCACTTCGAACTCGACAAGACCCTATTGAAGAGCAAGTTGCTGGTGGATGATCCTGGCTACTTGGTTGTGCCTGTGCTAGTCCTCGCCGTTAGCAAGATGCGAACAACCGGAAATGTTAAATATGCCTGAGTGATTATCCGGGACGGTAGCATGCCCGACAGATGTCGACCGTACCGTCCTTCAGGAATTATATTTCCGATAATTGTTCGTCCTGATAACTTCATCTTAATTATTATTATTTTATCGGCGCCATGTCAACCCCCCTGTAACTTCGTTGTAGATAAAGATAAATTTTTAAATTTTTAGGGACTATTTAGGACTTAAAATAACCAAGTAAAATATCAAATTTCCCTGTTGGTAATCCTGTATGGATTGGTAGCGATTAGTTCAACAGAAATCGGAGAGAACAACATGGTGCACGGAAATTGCAATGCGTGTACCACGAGCTTCCCAAACAATAGTACGTTTTACAGTTCATTATTATTACACCCCATTAGCAATAAACGGTGTATAGCCTTGGAATAGTTTTACAGTGTTTTGTCTTTTTCAATCGATTTTAACAATTAGAAGAAAGAAAAAACAAAACCCTGTATAACTGACCGACTATCTGGACCAACTACACAATAAAGGCGCACAACTTCATCAGAGTGGCATACAAAACAACTTCAGGCAACTGATGGGGTATCGCGGAGCTGTAGTGCGTCCGGAATGTTTTTTGACGCTCGCGTCAATACATTCAAAGCGATTCAGCGCAAGCGGATCGCCTCATTCATGTCCAGGGTCGACAGGTATAAAAACTGCATTATTAGGAGCCTGGCAGACCACCTGCTGCGGTCTGCAACGTACCGACAATGGCTGGCTATTGCCACCTAATATTATTTATTTAAAAAAAAAATCTATAATTAGTGTAGTATATTATTTGTGACAGTGTATTATGGATCCCTGTGTCTGAAATAAAGTTTTATTATCATTATTATTACTTTAACTATTCTGAGGCTATACGTAGTACTATTGTTTATTATGTACCTATACAACGTTTATTGCTAAGGGGGATAGAGTTTTGTTTACAAGGCATTAGCCGTGCACCGGCCTGCAGGCGGAAACTCTTTCCGCACCCTATCTATACATAATATAAATCTGTGAATCGTCTAAATTGTACATCTTTTGCAACTAATTAGTAATAGTAAAAGCTATTATTTCTCTAGAGCCATATATACGGTCCCTGGAATACATCCAACGGCTACAAATACCAATAATGGTTACGGTTAGGTATAGCAATAAAAATGTCTGCAATGTCCTATACCGATGACTTACAGCCATATGACCAATATTACGAAGATAAGATATTTATTTTGTAACGATTATATTATATTATATATTATACTAGCTGTCACCCCGCGACTTCGTTCGCGTTTATTATTTATATATACAACGTGCTGGTTTTGGGTGTAGTAATACTGAAACGGCACATGCCGAGACTGATTTAGAAGTAAACCTGCAAGGTCTCCTTGTCCTGAACACGATAGATTTTAAGTTATCACAACTTAAACTTTTACGTAAATTTGACCTGCAGCAACCCTAATAAGCTCACAAACAGCTGTTCGGTTGATGACCGGTCTTGCCGACAAAGACTACTAAGTGCGCAGAAAGAATATTATCTTTACCTACAAAACACAGAATGGAGTAAATGTCCCTTTTTTTTTAAGAACTATTTTAAACAGAAACAAAAGCAAGATATCTGTTAGATACTTAAATGGTTACATACATATCTAGTCAACGACATGAATAAAGTGAACGTAAACTCGCCGAAAACGAAACGAAAACCCTGAGTTTAGCAGCCATATCATGATGGAGTTTAGAACAGGCTATTACCATTAAATGCATTAGCAAAATTTTGAGTCCGTGCTGTTCCCCGTTGAAGAGTCCCCTTGCCGGAAGTCATCCCTGGGTGTAGCAGCTGTGTCATGATGGCGTTGAGAACAGGCTATTACAATTAAATAGATTTACAAAATTTCGAGTCTGTGCTGTTCGCCGTTGAAGAGTTCCTCTACCCACCTTCTGACTCCATCATCTCCATCAGATCATCTCGGTGGCACCAGGTTGTTGCATAGTCACTCAACTTACTTAAGTACATAAAACATTTAAGTTCAATCGGAAACCAAAGAGTAGGCATTTAACGTGAAAGATTTAATTAAGTACTGACAGACACCATAGGTACATGCGAAAATAAAAATAAAAGCTCGTCAAAAGATAAATTGTGCATACTGCATAATAAAATTATTCTTTGCCATTTCGCGAAAACATCAAAACATTTGTCGGCAAAAGACAAAGAGCTCACAGAGAGCCGCCAAAGCGTACCGCGGGACAATTGGCAACAAGCGGTGCTCTAAACAAAATAGGCAAGGAACTACCATGAGTTCGGTATTAAAGTGTATTTATGCAAGTTCGACAAAATTCTTCTCGTCACTTTTTGTCAAGCGAGAACGTGAGAAGACTATGTGTAAACATAATATGTTAGTCTCGATAATAAGAGACGACATACGTTTGGCGCGTTGCGCATGGTAGGCCAGCAAGACACTTGTTGTATTACGAGTTATTATTGTAATTTTAGTTTTTTTTTAATTATCATGGCACACATTTTCCAACGCTCACATGCTTAGAAAACCGGATTCGTCACTTCGCTGTTAGCAAAATTCTTTATTTGGTTTAAGATTTTGACATTTCAAGCACGTTGTGAGTATTAAAAAGTTAAGCCGATTCCGATTTATCAGCCAATATGTCGATGATTGTCCGTTGTTTAACTTTGATGATCATTACGGTTTTCGGAACTCTTTAAACAGAGAGATTTGATTTTTAGAACCAAGACTTTTGATACTTTCCTCCGACGGTCGAAAATAAAACGAGAAAAGAGAAAAAATGAGAAAAGGTTTCGATACTATGTAAACTCATGGTTACCCCTACTAGCCGCAAGAAATAATTTAATAAAATTTTAAAAGTTTCGTCTAGTTGCTCTCTATCCATCCCGGTGTGAAGTCATAAAATTCCTTCTTTATTGTTTGATTGCGTAAATTATAATACGATGTCATTTTCAAATGCTGAAT
This sequence comes from Peribatodes rhomboidaria, assembly GCA_911728515.1. Lineage (NCBI taxonomy): Eukaryota > Metazoa > Arthropoda > Insecta > Lepidoptera > Geometridae > Peribatodes > Peribatodes rhomboidaria. The sequence goes on from OU452166.1 coordinate 301,800, forward strand.
ATTACGAGATGATATTTTAATGTGTTGGTGCTGCGGTCGGAAACTGCCTTGCGGCGCGTGAGGTGTACCGTAAACGTTTTGTGGACGGAAGGTCGCCTCTGCAACAGTCGTTTGCCTCCTCGATCTCCGGACCTGACGCCTTTGGACTTTTTTCTGTGGGGTTTCGTCAAAAATGCCGTGTATGCCGTGCTATGCAATATCACGGAGGAAATGGTTGCGCGTATTACACCGTCATTCATCACGATTGCTCCCGAAATGCTCCGGAATGTCATGGCTTCAGTGTCTCGTCGAGTGGGGTTGTGCATTGAGAGGAGAGGACAGCACTTCGAACCTCTTCTGTGATCTGTGCGATAAGTGTGTTGTGTTGAGGTAGTTCTTGGATTGTTGTGAATGTTGTAAAACACGCAACTTCGTGTTACGTGAAAAAGTGACCCCAAAAGAGCAGTAATCACAATGTTAACTCACGGACAAGGAAGGATAATAATTAGGTAAGATAAGAACCTACTACGTACATTTTTGTGTAGTAGGTACTAATATGTGGTTATTAGCAAAGTAATTAGTGAAACACTAGCGAAATACAAAAAAAAACCTTAATACCTATCTAACATCTTATAAATCTACCTACTTCCACTGCAACGTAAACAATAAACATTGTTTCTTAGCGAATTAAGTTTAAGCCGTGTGCGCCGCCGTCGGCGGCGGGGCGCGGGCTGAAGAACGGGGAAGACGATCGCATGCGTGTTGAGTGTTGTTTGACAAACGCCGCGGTCAGCGATCGCTTTAAGGGCTGTCCAAAATAATTGTAAAAAATAGTTTTTTAAACTTAGTATGGAACAATAAAGGTTTGATTTGGATTTTGTTATTCTGGCAAATGATTCAAAATGTTATACAGATACACACCTTTGAATATTACTACACCTCAAACCAGCACGTTGTATATATATAAATATATGTGAGCTATCCTATCTGTTAATTAAGTTAGATCAAACTGCACACGGTGTGCAAATTTGATTGAAATCGGTTAAGTAGTTTAGGAGTCTTTAGCGGACAAACAACGTGACACGTAATTTATATATACTAAGAAGAAGAAGAAGATAAGATTATATTACGTGTTCTAGGACCCGCTCCGGCACGCACGGTACCTCTAAATAAACCTTTCATGAATGAGAAACATTATTTCACTAATGATGAAAACCGCATCAAATCCCTCGCGAGGCTTAGAGAGTTAGCTGGTATACAGGCTGAGAGATAGACAGACGCGCGAAGCGACTTTGTTTTATAGGTATTTACTACTACCTGCGCTTCGCGGTTTCACCCGCGGTTCTCTGTGCCAAATTTCATCTAGATCTGTTCAGCCGTTCTGGCGTGAAAGAGTAACAAACATCCGTCTATCCATCCATTCTTACAAACTTTGTTAATATTTTTAGGATAGTAGGATGTAAAGATGATACATGCGCACACCTCGCTGTTAAAAAAAAGTATCAAAAGAATATCAATAAACGAAACGTTTAGATGTAGCCTATGATACCCACACGATCCAATAACATTCAAGCTGTTTAAGCTGTGACGTGCGCCAAAGATTTGAAATACATAATATGTATACACGCCATTATACTTACATACATATTTACATAAATAAACAACATCGACAAACATACTTCTTCTTCGGCAGTCAGGTAACAAGTAACAAGAAATAACCCGGCTGCAAAATGTTGTACCCTGTGTCACTTCCACTATCAAGACGATTCAAATGACACCTCTCATGTCAAAATCCATCAAGCTTTTTAGGCTGTAGGGCGTGCTAAAGGAACCTCATATATACTCGTACATACACATATACCGACATACATACATACACTCAAAAACATAACCCTCCTTCTTTTGCAGTCGGGTAAAACCAGTCGAGTGCAAGTCGGGCTTGTTAAAAATAATGCTAAGCGCATTCTTTGCAGATTTTGCTGGAAAACGAGAGGAGGCAAATTAGTGTCCCGTTACCGCGATTTACCTGCGGTTCTCCCCCAGGCTTTCGTTAGAAGATCTTTACTTGTCTTTATGGTACGCCGTCGGGTTCAGTGCTTTCCCGTTTGATGATGTCTATTGGGAAATATTCAAGAGGAGGGGAAAGGGTTTGTTTTTTTTTTTTTAATATCTCTGAACTACCTTTGTCGGTTTATTGATAGTCTTTTTGTGTGGGAAAGTTTTTGTTTTTCGAATACAACAGAAAGAGTAGAGTAGAGAGTATTTACTACGTACATAATTATGTTTTTTAAGTGACAACTTTTGAGAGTTGACAAATTTTGGAATGCGAGTTTCGTTGGTTGTTATTTATGCTCGGTTATATCACTTAGATTTGCACTTAGTTTTTAATCTATATTTGAATGTTTTAATGTTAAAAGTATCACAAGTTACATAATCGTCTCTTAAGCGTTTTTTTCTATAATATAAAAATACTTTTGCTTAAAGTACATTTTAAACCACACTATACCTGATCGTGATAAAAAGCAAAGAATTAGAGTTCATTAATTGAATTAGCCTTTTCCTCCGAAAACGTTAACAGCTTCTTTAAAATAGCGGGTAAGCCCGTGGAGCGCAGCTAGTCAGAATTAATTTATAAAATCGAGCGACCCTACTCACAGTTTGCGTTGACAGTGGTAACAGGCGGGTGTGACAATTAATTTGTATTTATTAAATGGTAACGCAACGCAGAACGGTCATGGGACCTTATTCTGAAACGAGCGATGTTATCTCCCTCTCACTCTTATGACTTGTCTAACCGGCAAGCCAGACAGAAAAGACGTAAGACGACGACGAGAGCCAATGTAATTTCACACTAAATGCATAGAAGAGACGCCACGTAACACATACGCTAAGGCTACCTACATAAGCGGCCTTCGGCGATAATTCAGGCTGTCGTGACAAGTATAGCCGGTGAGTTCGTCACTCGGCGATGTATTGGACGTATCATCGCCCAAGTCAACTCCGCAGAAAGGCAACGAGTTGCCCGCTAATGTAGACAAGACAAGAACATCGCCGATAATGATGATTTAAGCGCGACAACGCGACACGAATTATTGTGCATGTGCACTGATGTAGGCCCAGCACGGATGCTGCACTGTCGCGGAGTGAAGATGTCGTGTCTCCGTTCCATCTGTGTCACGTCCTTTTTTACGTCTTTTCTGTCGGTCCAGCGCCTAACGGGCGTGAAAGTGACCAATATTATCACACGCCCCAGAGTAGGGCGGTTGGTCTGTCAGACCTTATAGCTGCATGGCTAGGAAAAGGGATTATACATTTTATGATAGGAACTGGCAGATGGATCTATATTTCATGGAAGATTGGTAATACATCTACATAATCTCTCTACTCTTTGACATTATAAAAATAAAATGTGAAAAGATAAATTGATAAATCTTCCTATTCTTTTATAAAAAATAGATGGGTAGAACTTTTTTAGTAGGTTTGTTGTTATAATTTTCTGGAATATCATTTATTTTTTCTGACAAGTGAAAAAGACGAATAGCTTAGATTTACATACACCACTTCAAAATTTTGATAGTATTTTTAACTTTTTATTGTTCACACCAGAAATTACGAATAACAATGAAAAAAAAAGTAGGCCTTAGGTTACCCGCACGCTAAGTAATTATTTGCTTAATAAAAATGCATTAATGACTTTACATATTTTTTTTTGTAGCAACGCCATGATATGCGCACAGAATACTCCCAAGTATCTATTGTTACGCTCGCTGCTAAGAGCACCGCGGAACTAAATTTGTTAAAATCTGTTTAGCCGTATAATGGAAGTCGACACTTATTAACTTCGTTCACTAATGTTCGTTGCTACATTTAAAATATTCTTGATTGTGCTCATATAGCGTGTACAGGCAAGGCACTGTAAGCTGTATATCTAAACAATGCGTTTTGAAAAAATGAGGCTTTTTTGGATATTTGGTTATGACTCTCTCAAGTAGGTATATTGTTTGGTATCGTTTTCAAGAGGTCTATAATATTTATCTAAGGAGTTATAGTAAATGAAATGAAAAGAATGTATAAAAGGGCTAGGACTAGGACAAGGACGAGGCATGTACGGGACGCAAGTAAAAATACTCGTTGAGTTTTTTTTTTCTTCTTTTTTTTATTTGTTGTCTCGTCTGGCGTAATGCAATGATGTGGCCTATGTTGGCACTCTTGGTCATTATTTTGACTGATTATTACTAGTCGCATCAAATAGTCACGTATTATAGATAGATATACACTCATATTACACGTGCTCAATCGTAGCAAACGAGCAAGTTATCACATTCAAAAAACTCCCAATTTGAAAACGAAATTCCTGTTTGTTGGATACGCACGCTGTAGTTTTTCGTTGGAAATTCTACTGTATGTGTTGTACAAAAGAGGGCTCAAAATCGAATGAAAAGTGAATCATTCTTTATTATTACGTCGTTCGTAGCAGCAGTTGCAACCAGCCTCGCGTTGTGGAGATAAAAGGAACAATTACACGACAAAGCGAACATATTGCACACGCGGATAGCTAGCACTAGGACAATTAAACGGCGGGACATGAAGCGCAAAACGAACGAAATTAAAAATGATACAAAAATGAGGCCTGACTTGTCAATTCCTAATTAAGACAACAAGTATAAGATTTTTTTGTCATAGCGTTTTTAAATGAATATTTCTGCGCATTTTTAAGACAGCAAGATGATACGACCTGAAACGCTATGCTAGATTTTCTTCAATCGAGTTTCAAATTAAATTTTATTTTAAAATAATTCAAGTAGCTAATAATAGTACTACGTGTTACGGTAGCAGCGTCCGGCTCTCAAGTTATTTTCCAACACACACTATTTAAATATTTCGAATACTATACTCGTCTGATTTGAATGAAACTTTTTTGTTAGAAAAAGTAAAAAAACCCAAAAACCTCAAAAGCAGAGGTTGTTGCTTCATTTGTCACTTGTACTTCAATTTGCTGGCAAACGAAGTGTATTGTGAAGCTGGGAGGCTACATAAAGTGGAACATGCAGACATTTGCCACAGGTATGATAAGACACAGAATAAATAGTAACCGAGGTAGAAGTGTCACTTCAAATGGTGCATTAAGCAAATAGACAGCCGAACTTTTTTTAAATAATGCTAATCCTATCCTACTAATATTATAAAATGCGAAAGTTTATAAGAATGGATAGATGTTTGTTATAATTATCCTAATAGTTTTTATAAGAATAGTAGTTGTTAATCGATGTTAGCCTAGTTTGTAGAAGGCCCGCCTCTCAAGCTAGAGGGAGCAGGTTCGAATCCAGCCGACGGCACGCACCAATTTGTTCATTGTGTGATCATATGTGCGTATTGTATGTCATCTACATGACTGGAGCCCGGTGTATGGCGACAGGCTCGCCCCCTGTTACATTTGGGACTGTATATCGTCCGGCGAAATATGGGTATTGTATTATACCTCTGCCAGCCCCCTCGGGGGAAAGGCGTGACGATATGTTATGTTATGTTGTAAGAATATTTTTCAGCGTTGGACCCAATATCTATTGTTTTAAAAATCAAAGGATAACAATCAATAAAAACGAAAACCCAGAGTCTGTCTAAATACCTAGTAAGCATGGAACAACACATGTCTAACTTGCACCAGTTGATTGCAGCTACGTAATCCCCGTACCTTCACACTCTAGTCTAGACTAACGGCTTTTTAATAGGTTTCGAACAGGGTAGTACTTACAACTGATGGACGTTTTAATCGAATTGGACTGGAGCATGTTCACTTTTAGAGCGGCAGTGATTCACGAGAGTGATAGCCAAGCTAGCAAGCTAGTACGTACTGCTGCTAGTGGCTCTACAGACCGCGCGGCCGGTAGCTGTCGCCGACGTCTGTCTACAGGGGGGCTATTCCTACGGAGATTACATTTTATCTTGGTCACTCTCACACCTATGACTATTCAAACGAGAGCAACAAGGACGAAAAATGGTGAGTTGAAAATCTCAAATCTCCGAATAGGGTCTCAGGTTGCATTTCTCAACCGATTTTCGTAAAATTTTGTGAGCAGGTTGTTGTGTTTGTTTTTGGAAATTTTCCATAATTGCGGAAACATGTTTTTTTTCCACAAAAAATAAAAATCATTATTCCGCCATTTCCGCCAAAAAAATCTAAATAATTATTGAACGTGCTCACACAATTTTGAAGAGAATCGGTTAAGAAATGCGACTTGTAGAGGAAGACAGAGACCCGAACAGAATCGAGAAATACAAAACCATTTTTTGTCGAAGCTGAAGCATAGACGCTTCTCTCGCTAACGCTCGCTCGGTCGATTATTAATCGGCGAGTGCAACAAGCTGCAAGCTGTAAGCAAGCTGCTCGGCGACGTAGTCACCCTGACAGTAAACTACGCCATCGGTAGCACGACATCAAGCAGCTACGCAACATGCCGCTACGGCAGTGATTTGCTACGCGCTAGCCACGAGCCGCTGACTATTAATAGAGTTTGTTTGAAGTTACCTAGCTATTAAATTATTTTTCACACCACCTGCTCGCCAATGACCAATTACATATCACGTAGACTCAACATTACCTTCCAAGGGACATACTCGTAATGTTGTAAGAAACTCCCAAGGGAGTTTTCGAGCAAAGAGGTTAAAATTGAGTAAAAACTCAGCAAAGGGACGACTTATTCGAAAATCGAACAGGCCACAAAAACACCATGAAATTTTAAAACAAAAAAACGCTGTTTGTTTTCCTCTCCTCATTTTAGGCGTCGCACGTCGTGTGCATTTGTCAGTATCTAGTAATTACGTATTTCTTAGCTGTAATGATAACCAAGTGATTGCAACGATGAATCACTCCCACTCCACTATCAAACGAAATTTTGTAGGGAACGAAAAGTTGCGTTTCGCAATGTTTGTACCATTTGCCCACACTCGTGTACGTTAACGAACCGGTAAAAGTGAAAAACTACAACATTATTACACTTTAACACTCGAAGAATCACAAGTAAAATAATATAGGTACCTACTAAGTCACGACGCCTTTCTGGTTTCCAGCCGAAACTCTAAAAAACGGTGTTTGATGTCTATCATATTTTCTTAGTTCCTTTTTATTGTTTCGCAGAAGGTGTGAAAAGTAAAGTATTCACCTCTGGAATAAAGCAGTGTCTTCGTCTTGGGCGGTTTGAACCGCTCGCTTCACTTAGGACTCTACATAATTCCCTCGTTTTGCTCAAGCGTTGTATTATAACACCCTCGCTGTACTCGGAAGTTAACTCTCGAGTCACTCATTACGCTCAGAGTTCAATAAGCCGTCCGTGACATAAGACACTGCTTATCTCCCTTGGTGCATAATATACTATAATTATTTGGTCAGAAACATAATTAGGAACAGACAGACATGTTTTTCCAAAACCAAAATCGGTAAAATGTAAACAAGTAGGCTTATCATGTGTGTTAAAGTGTTTTACTTGCTAAACTTACTTATTTAGTAAAGGTACTCGTAGTTTATTGAATTATAACACACTATTATCTTTATTGATTTATATTTTCATATGTACCTCTTAAGGTATCGGTGGGAACCCGGGGCTCTCGCGTCAAACCGGTTTCGAGTCAGCTGTCCAAACGGATTATGAGCGCTCGTGTCACACGATAAGTTTCAATTTCGCGTAACAGTCAAAAGAGTTGGTGAATTTTTATACCTAAACTAGACTTCTATATAAGAGTGAACTTTCTATACGTAGTACTATTATTTATTCTGTGGTAACATGTCGCTACGACAGTGAACTATATCAACCGCGTGTGTGTATTGTGGATAAAGGCTAAGTAGAATTATCTGTTCTTAGTAGTTAAGCTTGAAGGCTTATCTCGTAATATTCCAATATTCACTTAACTCTCCAGAATTTAAATGATCATTTTTAATGTTCTTCGTAATACCCAAAATTTTTTAGCATCTGCAACAAAATTATTAAACCCGTCTTACCTTTTTAAAACTTTGAGGACTCTGAAAATAGCCCGTTGAAAGGGTGGTATAGAATAGAGTAAAGGAGGAAGAAAGAGTTTCTTTCGTATATTTGCTATTAGAATGAACCACTAAGAGTACATTATAGTGCTAAATTAATAGCCAGAAAGTGGTGCGTAAAATACTCTCAGTCTCCGAGTACGTGTAGCAAAGTAACTTAACGATATTATGATAGGTTCTAAGTGCTCGCTCGGTGAAGTCCCTTGAGAATACGGTGTGAGGTTTCTAGTAGGTGGTTGTGACGGAGTCTGGTATTTCCGGAGACCGAACCAGTTTCTCGGTATAAAATGCCGATAGAGCCGTCGCCGTGTCGCCTATTTTGGAATTTGTCATATTTTAAGGACGCCGCCGTCGGAGCATGCATTCTAAACTTTATTCGGTGCCGTGAATACCGGGAGATCGGTACAGTTAATCGCATGTTATTATAATGTTGCATTACCTAACAAAATATATGCGACTGCATACTAGGTATGCTTTTGGATGAAATATATGCTGTTTGGGAACCTAAGCTGATAATTGAAATGGATTGGACACATATAAAACACTTGAACATTACTTTATTACATTTTTACTATAGATAAATAATATTTTATTGTTTGAATTTTTGATAGACATTAAAACGAGGTTTATTTTAAAAATACGTTATGAATCTCCATTTTTATTTATTTTAATCCCAGTCACGCCAGTCAGTGATCGCCGACAGGTATCATTCGACTTTTTTTCTCCGACCGCAGGTTTTACATATACGGTGTTTTCGTGTAGAATATTTAACGGAATCAAAACAATTTATAGCATTCAGTAATAGGGAACCAACACTTAAAACTTTTTCAGTTTAAAAATTGGAAATAGTAAGGCCAAAGTTCACCGAAGCTTAAACAAACGATTAGTAGTTTTAACCCACTCCTTTGATTTAATTAAATTAATAAGTGAGTACTTCAATAAGCTAAATTTCGACAAGCTAATTATATTATCATTCAAATAACTTCGGTGAACATGGGCAACAATAGCGGTACCAAAGATTACCTCCAAAAACAAACCTACATACATAATAATGTACAAACTGGAAGCTATAGATCTATGTAACTTTATTAGTGTTAATGTAAAAATCTTTATCCATTTCACTGATTCGAAATCGAGGTTTTCCGGTTTTGACGAACTCGGAGCCTTTGGTTAGCAGGTCATCGTCAATTACGTATTTTGACGATCCCATGACCAGAATTTCGATTAAAAGTTTGACTTGGTGCCGCAAAGTTTTATCACGCAGTACGTATGTCAGAACATCCTCGACGTTGGTTACATAATCCATCAATATTTTCTCAAAGTCCACAACCTTGCTCTGATTCCAAGCTCGAATTCCGTCAACGAGTTCATTAACTTCAGTATGAATCGCATCGTCAGTGAGCTGTTCAAACGCTTTATCAAGAATATCTATAAGTATTCTCATTGCTTTCTTCCTTTTTTTTATCTCTCCATTCTTATTCCTAAATATGTAGTTTTTGTTTTTTAAAACATTTTTTACGAACACCAAATATTTCCGTAACTTGTTTAGGTTCTGTTCTAATCTATTGAAAAAACCACGTATTGATCTTTCAACATTGTTTTCTATGATCGTTCTGAAAAACGTTGCCTTCACTGTCAGAGTTTCTTTAAAAGTTTTAATTGCAAGTGGAAATTTCTCTAAGGACAATTTTAGAAGTTCCTCAATTATTTCAGCTACATAGTCGGAATAAGCTGGGTACTGTCTACAGATGTGAACTTCTTTACAAATAAATACGAGTTCTTCTTTTCTAGTATCTAATGCGGTTTTATCTATATAATCGGAAATTCTTTCAACTTTCCTAACAAGACTGACATTGCTTGTGTTCACTATATCCACGATATCATGCATTAATTCATAACATTGGTAAACTACGAGCTTGTGGGTAGTTTCAACGTAATTTAAGGTATAAAATTCTTTTTCAAGATCTGATTTTGCTATCTGTTGACTCAGAAAGCTAGAATATGCATAAACCGAATCGAAGTATTCATTAGTTCTATCGTTCAAGATCGTTGTGTTCGTAGTTACTCCTAATTGATCTCTTATTTTGTTGTTAATGTCCTTCAAAATCAACTCTCCTGAATTTAATTTGTACAATATTATATCAGGGAACCCATGTGTGTTTCCAAAACTCATATCAGGGTTTTTTGTATCATACTTTAGGATTTCGTGTATTTTATGACACCATGACGAACATAAGCCTTGAAAAGTAAAATTACTTAAAGTGTAGAACAACAGAAAAATACAAAAAGTAAAAAAAAGCAAAAGCATGCTTCTATGAGTTTGGTCATCTGCATCAACTATCTGAGCATTGGTTAGTTTAGCATACTCTTTTATACCCATAATCCATATTTTAAATAGATACAAACATATTCTTAATTATTTAAATAGATACGTCGTCAACCCATTGGGCTGGTTTACCTCCCATGGAAATATTTATGATTGCTATAGTATATACTAATATCTAGCATGTAGATGTATGTTAGAGATAGTTTCGTACTGTTTATAAACGTAGAGTGACTTTCCAATATTATTATACCATACTTACATTAGCGTTGCCTCGTAAATTTAGTTCATCTAACTAAATTACCAAAAACTATGACGCAACATTAGTGTAAGACGTACCCCCTGAGCCCTTAAGGGCTAACTATACGCTGCTATGTTTTTCGATACGTGCAATGTTTTTAGTCCACTTAAAGTCGCTGCATTCGTGACAGGAATTTACTCGGCCCGGATGGAACGGAGCAATTCTTAAACATCGTTACATACAAAAGTACAGTAGTAAAATATACGCGACGAGATCTCGGACGAAACGAGGCCTGCGCTGGACGGAGCGTGAAAAAACATTGTCGTGGACGATTTTTACCACGTCCCGGCCGGCGCAGGTCCCCGTTCGCTCCGGAGAGTGGTGTAGTGAAGTGAGCTCCGTGTTTACGTTGGCTTTGCGGAATTCTCACGGTGTGTATACGTTACAATCCCGTCCTAACATTCACACTGTCACGTTCCGTCTCCGTCCCGTCCGAGATAATTATTATCCCGTCACGTATACAACGACCTTTAGACATAATCATCATTAATCAACTGTTTTTTGTTATTTTATCACAAACATTAACCAAACACAAATTGAAAATTAAAAACAGAGCTCAAGTCGGTTTAAAGTTTAAAAATTTTGTTAAATTATATTTCCATCACATTTAAAAAAAATGAAGTAGTCCTTACAATTAAAGAAAAAATAACAAAGTATTATTTTGAACCTCATTTTGTATCCGGCACGGGCGTCTAATAAAACTTCACATAAATAATAAGTACCTAGTTATAAAATCACACTTACTAAAACTCAAATTTTATCAAAGTAAAATGCTTAAAATAATTATATGCCTCATAAATAGTGATAACGAAGCATACAAGAAACAAATAGTAATTAATTCAAGGGTAATACTTTGAAAATTAATAGTGAGTATAATGTTAAGTACTTATCACCTACATATAAGTGCATCGAAACTTGACCTAATTGATTTAATTTTTATTTGAATATTACTGCAATTTAATAAGCTGCATGTCAACAATTGAAAGTCAAACAAACAAGTAACATTATTAAAATATTGTACCCTATAACACTTTCACTATCAAGACGATTCAAATGACACCTCACATTTCGAAAGCCATCAAGCTGTTTAGGCTTTTTAGGGCATGCCAAAAAAAAGAGAAAAAAAAGAAATGAATATAAATATCTAACATTCCTACATATAAACCCACATACATACATAGTTACATACATACATACACTCAAAAACCATGACCCTTCTTCTTACGCAGTCGGGTAATAACTAGGGTTAGGGTACTTGCCACCTCAAAATGTGGACCATGCTCGAGATGTCAAATTCTATAAATGTCATTAAGTATCGGGTGTATCCGCCCGAAACATATTTTAAGAACAAATTCGTACAATTCGAGATATTTTCTCGTAATTTTCTCTCTCGTTTGAATAGTGGTAGGAGTGAAGGTGACCAGATCTCAAACTCACTCGTTAAGAATAGGGGATATTTTAGATAAGACCAGTTGTCCTTTTTGAAAATCTAATTTTGGTGAACGTAAGCTTAAAACGCCAAAACTAAAATACCTAGAGTTTTTTTTTTTTAAACGATTTTCGTAACGCATTCGTGGCAGGTATACAATTTAAAATTAAAGATACGTGCAAAAGTTCTTGCATTCGTGAAAAATCTTACTGTCAAATGTAGGGTATAACTCTTCGTTCAAAAATAACTATGCAATCGAAGCGCTCGTTTCTATAATTAGCAACGAAACATTGTTTAACGAAGTTAATCTGTACTTCAATTGCCAACAGCGGGTGGTATTTATAACTGAGCGCTACACAGCGCAGGCGGCTGTTTTCGAGTTTCGAAAACCTTTTTTCTTTTTCGTTTGACTCCATACATTTAACCTAGTTCCTTAACATTTTCGCTATGTGCTATGCTATGTGCGCTTTGAAATGTATGGAGCTAAAGGAAAGCGAAAAAATAGTGCGTGGAGTCTGTGGTGGAGTCCCTCCGCGCGAAAGAAGTGAAACTTCTGTGTATCTTTCTTACCACGCACGTGCGTTCGAGTGCCACGCATTCACTCTCGCTCTGTCTCTTTCTATTCTCCCTCCTCAGAAGCGTTAAACGTTTAACGCAACCTTGCTCGAAGTCACATTAGAAGTTTCACTTCAAAAAGTATTCGCAACGATCAAACTCGTGGTAAGTACAGTACGGTGCTCTATGGAACTGAAATATGACTATAGGTATAATAATGTCTTATTTGTGGCCTCGGTGACTCAGTAGGTAGTGAACCTGCCTTCCGAGCTTGTGAACGTATGTAGGTTCGATAGCCATGTACGACAAATATTTATGTATTGAAAGTTTGTATCTTTTCTATACCTGGGTGTTATTATCTATTTAAGTACGAGTATGTATCTATTTAATTAAATTATTTTGTATGTACTTCAGTCTCTGGCAGCCATAGTACAAGCTTTATTTAGTTTAGGATCAGACGACAGTGTATGTAACAATGTCCCAAGAATTAGTCAAAATTGTATCTTGAGTATTTATTATATAGTCTGACGTAAAATGCTACAAACAAACTGAACGTCCTTGCTCTGACAGTATTTAATACTTTAGCCTTTAGCCTAACGCTCTAACCTAACTCTAAGCCTTTTCAAAAGCCTCTCGCTGGCTGAATAATCCGCCAGATGCCCGCTAAATGCGAAAAGCAGCGAATAGCATTAGTTTTTAATAAAAACTTTATTAACTGACTTTTATGAAAGTATTTTCTGTTGTGTTGGTGTTCAACGGAGAAGATTCTGTGATTCCTTATCGTATGATCTTCAATTTTTTTTAGCATAAAACATCTAAAGACCTAAAGCCATTTAAAACAGCGCCTAGCATTTCATCAACGTTTTCAGACCGTAATCGCTTTTTTGCTGACCAAACTCAAACTCTATTTAGTCGTTGTAAATTGCCAATTTAGCTTGCAGCATTTGCAAGCTGAATGCACAAGATCACTAGTAATAAAAAACTTTCTTTTGTTCTGTTATTTTTCAGTGCTGACGCGATGTCAGTTATTTTTTGTCAAAGGAATTTTCATAAATATTTTTGAATTTTGTGAATGAAAATGTGTGGAAATTAGGTTTTTACAAGCGACCATGTATTATGAAAAAGTACATATAAAGCTATTTTTAACAGCCTCAGTCTGATCGGGATCTTTTTAACCTCCGACACAAAAAACGACGGGGTGTTAAAAGTTTGACGTGTCTGCGTGTGTGTGTGTGTGTGTGTGTCTGTGGCATCGTAGCTCCCGAGCGGATGAACCGATTTTGATTTTGTTTTTTTTGTTTGAAGGGTGTGTCGGGAATGTCTTAGCTATGTTTGAAAAAAACCGGTGTCGGAAATTCTTAAAATGTTTAATTTGTACTTTTTGACACTTACTTGGAGTCTTAGAATAAATACCCATAGAAACCAAGTACAATCACGAAATGTAAGCAGTTAAATTGGTGCCAGAAATGGCACCGGACGACGTTACTTTTAAATCAATTTATGGAACAGATTTTACCAAGCAATATTTAGGAGGATTTTAACTAATCGCACATTATGTTAGCGTCAGTGTGCGTGATGAGGAACATGCCACACATACCAAATTAATGGCTTGCGTTTTGAGAAGACGTTGTTTGGAAATCTACCTTCTATAGGCAGTTATTCTGAGCCTACTTTTATTACCAATATAAAACAAAATCCGATTACCAATCAGTTCAATTAAGTCCTAAAAGATATCAAATTACTAAATAGTTAAACAGTTCTACATTTGCACTTTCAATGCAAAATAAAACTCGCTCATTTTAACTAATAATAGCTCTCTTAAAAGTCCAACGCAGAGTCTGAGTTGACAGGTCTTGGCTGCAAAAGTCTCTTTAATCGCAGATCTCAAAGAACAAGCTTATTTGTGGAGCGAGAACAGAATGGGTTGACTTTTCTTTGTTTGAGTCGTGGTGACAAAGGGTATCAGGATTTGTATAAGGTATATAGTTAGAGAGAAAAATGCAGTGGTACCGGATTTCTGATTCGAAGTTTTAGCTTAACTTTAATTTGTAGAATCCTTAGTCGTTTAAAGGCATTTCGTAGGAAATCGTAGTTGATAAATCATATTCAACTTAACTATATTATAAATGTGAAAGTTTGTGTCTGTATACGTGTGTGTGTGAGTGTGTGTGTAGGTGTGTGTGTCTGTGTTGTAGACGGGTTTTTGATGAAATTTGGTATGGAGGTAGCTTATCCATGTTAATTACTTTATAATTGCGGTTAACATCACTAAGTGTAGAAAAATAAAATATGAAATTTTGGTAAATTTAAAATCCATGCATAAAGTAGTATATGCATAAACATAGTAGGTTTGAAAAAAAATTAAAGTAACTACAAATTACAATGTATGTATATGTATATTTTAATAAGATTGCTGGTTCTAAAATGTGTAGTAAAAAAATACCATATTCACTTACGTTTTCAAATGATTTTGCAGATCACGACTCACTCGTTACAAACTAGATTGCTCGCGGTGACCGCAATGCTACACTAGCGCTTCGAAATATTCACTGAAAGAGTGACCTGCCATAACTTTCCAGTTGGGGTAGAATACCACTAAGATACTTTGTGCAATGCTGCAAAGTACGATGTCCTAATTTTCATTAACATGAGCTGAGCTTAGCTGAGCATGAGCCCCTCTTTTCAAGCGCCATGCACTTGGGATAAGTGCTGATTGGTCTTGTGCCAATCTTGCACAGGTTCGACCAGCGACATTAACAACATCGTCGGCCCAACGTGCTGAAGACCGTCCAATGCTTCGTTCTGCCGATATGCGGCAACCAATCCGTCAACATTTACCATCGTTCGTCCACGTACCAACACTCTGCCTGTCCTAATTTTACGAAATATATTTGTGTTTACTCGTGGATTATTTTATTTACATTTTTTTCTTAAAATATAGGTAAAAAGTATCTTTTTTTTAAATTATCGGTTACAAAAATAGGATCGATAATAGCAGCACACGATCATGAAAAGTAGAACGAATTCGAAAATTATTACTATTTTCTGGTCAAACATTTTTTAATTTCGCGTCGCAAGGTTTGCCTCAGTGGGCCTCGGTCTGTATTATCAAAATATGGCGTAATGAACAATACAGCTGTTTTGTGTTTTCTCAAACACAATGGGCATCGATTTGGATCAAATCCTTTTTAGAGGGGCATCATAATTATTAAGGGTATCGGAAGCTCGCAATGTGATTGGGACGATATTTTTTAAGTTAGGTAGTACAGCTAAAATTGTTGTTATAATTTTGTTTAAACTCAATGTTCAATATTACGGATAGATTATTCCTGTACTAACTTCAACTATTTTATAAATAAGTAGAGAAGTACAAATCTACACAATTTTTCTTTTCATTTAGTGTGATTTGATGTGATACGAGTAGGTACGAAAGTGGTTTCCCAGTATTTAAAGATCAAAGGCTCACATCTTATTTATTCGTTATGAACATGTGTAGGTAATTTTGGTGAATACGTCGCGAATCATAATATTTTCTATTTATTTTTTCTACAATAATAATCTCTTTGAAGGTAAGTAAATAAAAATTAAGTATCCATGAAACATCCATAATGGCATCCTAATTTGGTGAATAATAAAGCAAATGAGATAAAAATTCGGGGATCCGTTCACGAGGCAATCCCACTTCTGAATAACGATAATTGGAACATAAAAACAGCTTATTTTTTCTGTAAAACAACCTAATAATAAACTTATGTTACAAATACGAGATTAACTGTATCTGTCTCTCTGTGCGTGTATAGACTTACTCCTTACTTACAAACGTTGTATAGCCCCGTAATAGTTATACAGTGTTTTGATTTTCTTTCTTTTACATTTTATATCCCGATCGAAAGAGACAAAACACTTTATAACTTTTCCGAGGCTGTACAAAGTTGTAAGTGTATAACCATATAAGTCTTGTTAGATATACTAGTAGATATTCCTTTCTGAAAGCTTTGATCTAAGCATGGGGGAAAAACACAATCGTTTTATCCTTAAACATCACTTCGCTGTCTTGGTTCTCGGTCTGCAAGAACAACAGTTTGGCGCAAGTTAATTATTTTTGACGTGCAATTAATTTTGTCGCTTGGACGTTGCCACACTTCACTCTGCAGCTGCAGTTAGAACTACGAGTATAATTGAAAAGTATTTTAAATTAACTCGAAGTTTATTCAAACATTTGCTTCAACGCTATAAATTTTGAAACTCTGTAACGCGACCTATTGTACAAAACTACTCATACTCATATCTATATCATAGCTATACTTATCCTCATAGCTAGGTACTCGTACTAGCTACTAAAGTGCACTCAGAAATTTATTATTATTTTTAATGTAAAAAAAAGAGACGCTGCCGCCGTCCACCTAAAGCTTTAGGCAGGTATCACACTGCCGGCTCCCAGCCGGCTATAAGTATCACTTTTTAGCTCATAAATAGCTGGTTCGTTAACATTTAATCTGTCAAAAAAATGTCATTTGTAACAGTCAATGTTTCGTCTTTGTCACGGAGTGAAAGTACAGTACACGCTGTGAGTCCAACTTACCCCGCTACTCAGCTTTTTGCTCAAAACTTTTGCCGGTCGCTACCAATAAGCTATGGAGTAGCCAGCACAATTTTATCAGCGACTATATATTTGCCCGTGGTTTCGCTCAAACTTCATAGCCTATGCCGCTCAGTGATTGTCTAACTTTTGTAATGAAATAACTTTTAAAATCGGGTCAGTAGTTCCGGAGATACACTCTTGAGTCTACATACAAACATACTCGTACAATAGCTTCGACTCCGTTTTCAACTCACTATCGCTATCTTTTACTAATGAAAGAGACAGTATGAATTTTAAAGCTGTCAAATACTCAGTATCGGATTTAAGCCGCGAAAATAAAGGACTCTCACAAATTTGTATTTGTATGGACCAATTTGTTAGTTTGTATGGAAAACTATAATAAGTTGGCACTTATATGACAGCATTATGTTCATGCTGACTCTTTCTGAATTTCTAATGCTAAGAAATAACGATAGCACTAAGTTTCGTTTAATGAGTTTACATTGGCATCACTGCCAATTTTAAAATTGACTTTTTGAAAATAATTTTGCTTAAGTACTTATTTAGTTTCGATTTGGGTAAAGTAATAATTAAGGGTCGGTAGTAAAATAATCGAGTCGTACAAAAAGTCACGTGATCAATTTCATATGGAGACTCGGTTTTTTTTCGAATCTTCCAAACTTATGTTCTCACTTTGACGGGTAGAATAACACCCTTAAGTTTTACCACACACAAAACCAGCACGTTGTATAAAAGGAAATTTAAAAAAGGTTTTTTTTGTAAAATGTAGTAAGTAGTGTAGATTAATGTAGAAATGAAAATTGCTGCATGTAACGTGCATACGCCGCCTGTGTAACACCTGCTTAATCCACACGTTTCACCCCTCAGGTAGAGCTGGTAATTTTTCATTTACTGCTGTCCCGGAATTAATTTCGAGACGAGGATTGTATCAAAACGAGTATTTGAGTTACGGGCGTGCCCGGAATTGTAAAAACGGAATTGGAACAAAGATGTTTACGTTTGAGCAGTTTGACAACTGACAAAGATATTGTTTTTAACCTTGTGAAACTAGTGCTATCTTTGTAGAGTGCGGGCCTCTGTCTACGTCTTGTAAAATGAACCTAATACCCTGTGACTTAAAGTCCTTTTAGATCGTATTTTTATAGCGAGCCGCGCGACTCGCTCGCAGCTCAGCGAGTCGATCAAAAAACACTTTATCTCACAAAATAATTAAGTTCATTTTTAATTAAGTTAACACCATTGCGAAGCGGTTGGGTGCTGAGCTTGCAAATGGTCCTTTAACGCTGTACGGTTTCTCCTCATTAAAAGTTACCGTTTGATAGGGTAATCAATACTATTCCGTTCGACTTTTTCAGATTGAACTTTCAATAAACTCGAGATCAACAGTCGTAACTTCTCTTTATATGAGAAGAATACGAATGCGAAAACGAGACGAAGTCCAAAACAACTTTTCAACAAGCAAAAGGATGTCTGCTAGAAGTTTTTGCAATACACTAAAGTATAAAAAACATTTTTCAAAGAAAATGTTTACACAAGACGTAACAAGACATGTTTACTAACATTTCGAAAGAGAATTTGTGTTAGCGTATATTAGTTTCGGCTTCGTCCAAGCTAATTAAATACTGTAAGCAGTTGACTTTTTGCCTCTATGGCAGTTAGCCACCTTATAATTATGATTATTTTAAATGGAGTGCACAAACAGCGCGAACTGTACGCAATTTGTAGCGTGTCGCTTGCTGATTTATTTGGTAAGCGGCTAAAACGGCTAAAGCGGCTGTGTTTTGTTTACTATAGTTCACCGCTTCCTCAACATTGAGTTTGCCCAATACGCGACTCAGAGCCAGCCAACGGACAGTCAGCCGCTCACAGTTCGCTTAGTCAGGACGAAGCTTTGATCAGTATAGTGTTTTAAAAATTATATTTGGATATTACAGTTATAATGGAAACATTAATTTCGTTGCTATTTTTAATGGACGACCGTGAGAATTGTGAGTCGAGGTCAATTCAATTCTAATTATTATTGAAATAGGTACATCAGAGTACACTCATAGTCACTTGCACTAAATATAAGAATTGCATAAGTCCTTGCTTAACTAGTTCAATCTACTTCTAGCTCTTACCTACATTTTCTACACGAACTTTAATTTCTTAGGAAAATCTTACTGTCATCGAACTTTATGTGGCCGATAAGCAAATTTTTCTTTAAGATTTAAGTGCAAGAACTAAGGCGCTCTTTATATTTAATGCAAGTGGCCATTAGTTTATGATATGTCAGAGAACAAAGTTTGCCAAAAATTATAATTCGACATTTTTAACCCCCGGAAAAGACGACGCGACGGGGAGTTATAAGTTTGACGTGTTTGTGTGTGTGTGTGTGTGTGTGTGTGTGTGTGTGTGTGTGTCTGTGGCATCGTAGCTCCCGAACGGTTGAAATGATTTTGATTTTGATTTTGTTTTTTTGTTTGTTTGAAAAAAAACAAAAAAAATAAAAAATAAAAATAAAAATATTTTATTTTTTTTATTTTACCAATTTTTTTTTATTTTGTTTGTTTTTTAATTAGTCTGGAGTGTTCTTAGCTATGTTTGATGAAACTCGGTGTTGATGAAAATCTGTGTCGGGGTTTTTTATTTTTTACTTTTGCTTGTCACAAAATTATAATAAGGTCACAAAGTATTCCCTATTTGACCGACCTAAAGCGAGGTCTCAAAATGTACTGGAACAAACCAGCACTTTTCATCCGACAATAAAACTTGAGTACCACTGATCCGATTTTCATCGAATTCTGCAGGCAAGTAGTTTATGCAAGTGCAATGTTCAACTTTGAATATGAGCAAAACTAGTCGATGGTCACAGTTCGGGGCGAGAAGCTAGTAATCGTCGAAGCGAACGAAACGTGATTCTACATAGCCTGCGGCGCGGAGTCTGACCGCGGAAACCACTGAAATATTCGCCGCAACAAGTGATTTTTGGTTGCTGCGGGAAGCTTACTGTGCGATAGTTTACTATTTGTGGTTTTTACTACCACGGTTATTACTATTCAATTTTGTGTTATTATAAAGCGTAACAAACAATCGACGTTGAGTACAGCTGGTAAGGAAGTAAATATTAGGTAGATATTTGGGTAAAAAAAGAGAAAAGTTATAACAGAATACATTTTCTCGTCAGATATGGGATTTGTTAGTTTGTTAATTGGGTTAACACATAGCAGTATCTTATTAAACTAGTAACAACAACAAAAAATACAAACTTCTACAGCGTTAGTCGGAAAAGGTGTGCTTGGCTAAAAGCGAGTTATTTACATTCTACCCATCTTTGAGTCTTTGCTAAGCGAGCTGCTCTCGCAAAATAAAATTATACAGATGTTTCGTTTACTCTGTCGATTGACGTACCTTTTTTTTATGGAACAGTTGCTTTTTATTTGTAATTTATTAGCACCACCCGCGTTCAGGACACATCCTTTCCGAACTGCATTTCTATATGCGTGTTAGTGGTTAGATTGAACCCGCACTAGCTAACGTAAGAGCAAATTACTAGGCTACTAGGGTTTGATGAACAAAATACTTAGAAACACAATTTAATTATCTATAGGTAATATTTTATTCGGTAATTGATGTTCTCCGACTGGGTTCTAAAAGTTAAAAGGTCGTTAGGCCGACCCAGAAAGAGATGGAAAGACGAGCTTGACGCCTTGATTGGCCCACCAAAGTCAAAAACAGGGACAACTGAAAAGGGGGAAGAGAGGCCTTTGCCCAACAATGGGACATATCGGGCTGATCTAATTGATGATAAAAGACTTGAATTTAGGCGCCTAACAATTAATAAACTTTGTACTACTTACAACCTTCGAATAGTTTTACAGTGTTTTGTTTACTTTTTTTGGATTGAGTTAAAAATGTAAGAATATAAAAGGAAGAGGGCAAAACACTGCATATTGGTAACTTTTATAACGACTTGTTACGTAAGGTTACGTCTAATGACATTTAATTATGTATTCATTGTATTGGGAGGCGAAAAGCAGACGGATCGAATTGTGTCAAAATATTTTGTTCCATGAATGAGTAGCCAAGTAATTTGCTAGGGTAGGTGATAAGCAAACTAGTGCGGTTTCAGCCTAGTATCTACTCATAGTACAGCGTAGCTATTGTAACTGCTTCGTTTCGGCGAAAATGCTTTCATAATGTCTGTCCGTCCGGCGGGCGTCTGTTCGGCTGTCTTTCTCTACAGCTCGCATTTCAAACTGATTCTCGTGATATTCAGGTCTAACATGCGCAACGCGACAACTGTATGTTGACAGACAGACTTATATTTACACGTAGCCTTGTCACGGTCTAACACGACAAAAAGTGACGATTAGAATTTTGTCGCACGCGCATGGTAGGCCTGCTGGTTTGAAAATTAAATAGTTTTGTTTTTGACAATTTAGTTTGTGTATTTTTTTTTAAGTTGCGGAGATATATTATGGGTCTGACAGACTCGCGAGGCCTTCAGCTTATAGAGCCACTAGTATTGTAAAAGCGAAAGTTTATTTGTGAGCATATCAATGTAGATTGCAATAATTTGTTGCTTTTCACGCTAAAATGGATAATTGATTTGAATTGAAACCTGGACTAACAATAATGCCTCTTAGTTTCTTGCCCGTTCTTCTGAGTAGTGACTCTTTTTCCGAACAAGGTGAGTCTATTATAAAACTTTGACGCTCATACACATAGGCTATTTTTTATTGCGGGTAACACCGCAGAGAGCAGCTAGTTGATATCAAATTATTTAAATTAGTTAACTTTCCCGTAATCAAAATATCCTCAGGCTAAGGCACTTGTTAAAGAAAATGAAGCTAATTAAGAAAACCAAAAACTCTTTTTACCCTCTAAATCTCATTCAATCTTTGTCTTAAATAAATTATAATCTCAGCGTAAAAATAAAGTTTTTCTTCTTTTCCATTTTTTCTATTTTATTTGAAGAAAAACAGTAAGAATTACTACGTTTATATATTATAATAATAAGTATAACGCTTTAGGTTCGTCACAAAAAAAAACCAGAGACATACAAAATTATGAATTCAATCAAAGTGTTTTTTTAAAATCTTGTTTATTTAGTTATTGCGGTTTCATCCACACAAAATAAATCACCGTTATATTATGTATATATATTGTATAAATATCAAAGGGAATAAAATAACTCCTACGGTGTCTCTTTTCATTGCCAAATGCGCGCTACACTACTTTTCTCTGAAGAAAACTAATTTCCAAGAAATTCTTTCAATTTTCCACGTAATTTCATTTTCACGGCAGTTGCAATAGCCTCGCTGTACTTTTAGATGTTCACCGGGTGCATTCGTCTGCAATGTAAAAACATGTTATAAAACAATCTTATTTTAAAACGATGCTTAGTCTTGAATCTCAGTCATGAATTGATTTAAAACAATTTTTACTCAGTAAAACTTTTTAAATCGATTTATGACCTAGCGTCATAAATCATAACTTATTAGATTCTAAGTTCGACTAAGCGTCGTTTTTTAATATGACCGTAAGTTTCTCTAGGCTTATCACTCGCCACTGTAGGCTAGTGTTAGAAATTGTGTCATTACAGGTTGCTGACTATAAAGGTACTGACACACAAGACCATGACAACATAATATAATAATAACAAGCACCAAACGCTTCTAATACATTATTTGTTTGCTTTCAAGTATGCTTCTTAAATGCTTGTGTCTTGGTAATGCTCTGTTCCTGCTGTAATGCTCGAAGCTAAACTCTTACACACACGCGCATGCTCCCGGTGATGCACCTTCACTACATTGGTTAGTATGGTTAGTAATATACCTGGGGTTATTTGGTTTTCCGATTGCTGGCTGTCCTCCGTAGGGGGTGCAGGTGGCGCCATGATGAATCGTAGCTTACCTGCGAACAAGTCATTTGAGGTAAGTAATTTTATTCATAAAGCCAATTTAAAGTCTGGTCAGAGTAGCCTGTGGCGTTTGAGTTACAGCTTATTTCATACCGGTTACTCAGAATAGAGAACTATTTTCTTCTCTATTCTGAATACTGAGAGATTGGTTACTGGAATATTGTACGACTTCCTATTTACCAATAGATATATCTATTGGTTGGGAAAAATAAAAATTCCATGCTAACGAAAGAAATAAGTTTTGTTTACTGTTTGGCTTGGTACTCGCTTTTATGCATGAGTTAATGAAAAAGAGGGTTTTTTTTTCAGAGTCATTCCTTTAGAGACCTTTGAAAGATTAAAGAACAAAATAACAATAACGTCCACAAAGTCTGCTGTAGAAATCTTTTTATTAACATCATAGAGAAACCACATCAATTGAACATGAAACAGGTCAAATATTCAAAACTCTCAGGTTTCGTCGAAGTCGCTTTGTCTTTTGTTTTGAAAAACAGTCCCGAAGCCCGAATCTAATTTACCTCGCCAATAATGTACCTACTCAAAGGCATTGATGGACAAGCGTTTGATCATCACACGCGGCCGTTAAAACGGTCTACATTATGAAGCGTGACATAAATATCTCGATCACCGTCGCTCTTATGACTCTTCTAACAATAGAGACAGTGACAGGGCCAACGTGCTGAAATGTGAGCACCGGCCTCTGCAGTAATTCACTAAAGTTGGACACAGCATAATTTTCAAATTTTAAACGTCCACCGCTACGTGAGGGAAAGCTGTATGGAGACGAGCCGTTGAGAGAAAGAGGAGACTTTAATTAGATCATCATCTATCTTCTGTGTACAGCATTTTGTAAACGGTCCGGTACAACGTACAAACGAGTTGATACAACGTGGTAGTAACTACCATCTATTCTGCGGCAGCACAGCCGCTAATCAGTCAGCGTTTTGGTCTGCCGCCGGCACTCTGGCAACGCGCCTGCTCCACTCTACTTAAACTATTGCAGCTACATTGTAATTATTTACATAAAACCACAAAGTTATCTTGTTTGCCTTCGACTAAGCAAAGCAACTTTGCCCGTTTCCGGTAAACAATGTATACTCTATAGAACTGAACATTATGCAGGTACTTCCCACTTAGGAGATTAACGGAGTTCGAAGGAATATTATGGTGATTTATGGTGAGACGATAAATAATTCATAGCCGATTTCAGGTCATGTAAAAAAAATCAGAGGGATCTGTTGGAATGTTATACATAATTTATTTCCGGTTTTTGGAGTCTGGAAGAAAAAACTTGACTGGACATACCTAAACTTGACTCGACGCCCGCCTCTTAAGTAATTTATCGGTCAAGCGATGAGCGCTTTTGTCTGAGAACAAACGCGGCTTTTGTGCCATTTAGTCCTTGGACATTCTCTCCGCTAGCAGTAATATTGCTCTGGGGATATTCCCCAGGCTCTCCGCTGTCTGTAGTGACCTTTAGGTTCAATGCAATAAAGAGAGAACAATCGTGAATTGGATAACATATCTCTCTCAGCCATCTGATATCCTACAACGTCGTGGGTTGCCGCTGACATGTCACAGAGATGAGTTGATCCCATCTAATATAGAAGCAGAGTTCACTTGAGAACAATATGATGTTCCAATTAAACCGGTATTAGTTTTAAGCTTCATACGGCCCAGTGACACACAGTTAGATATGTTATTATGTCGAGATGCAAGTCGACCGCCCAAGTCGCGTTATCCTCGTAGCGCTTTTGAATAATTGTGTATCGCTTGCTGACTCATTCAGTGGGTCTTATTCGCATTTGTTAGCTACAGTTCGTCGTTTATTCGAATTTTATTTGACGAAACCGGACAATAAATATGCGAATTTGAGTTTGAGTGTTAGCTTGTTATTTCTTCACGCATAAAGATAAAAGTATGTGTAACTATAGGGGTACCTATTCTAAATTCTGGATTAACACATAGGTTACTTTTTAGCGATGGCAGCGCAGTTGGGAGAAAGCCCGCCTGTCAAGCCAGAGGGAGTGGCTTCGAACCCAGCCGAGGGCACGCACCAATTTGTTCATTGTGTGAATATATGTGCGTTTTGTATGTCATCTGCTACATGCTGGAGCCCGGTGTATGGCGACAGGCTCGCCCCCTGTCACATTTGGGACTGAACATCGTCTAGCGAAGTGTGGGTGTTGTATTACACCTCTGCCAGCCCCCTCGGTGGAAAGGCGTGACGATATGACTGTATTTGTTACTTTTTATCTATAACGGTACCGCGGAAAGCCAGTGAAGTCACGGAGCTCGAGTATGTCACTTAAAAGAAAAATTGTACTTATTATTGAACTGTTTACTTTCATTGACGGTAAAGCTATTTTAGTCTCGTATAGTTGAGCTGTCGCCTCGAAGTGTCATCGTGTCAATAACCGAAGGCACTTACCTCGAAACGTAGTACCCGTGGTAGTTGTTCATACATCATTTTAGTAGGTAATAAACATTGAATAAATAAAATAAAAAAAAGGAATTATTGCCAAAACTAAAAAAATAAAAAAGACAAATCATTAAACAAAAATAAATTACAAGCAACAATTTTAGTTTGGCAATTGGGATACTCTCAGCAATGTACTGCGGAGGCTGGCCAGCCTACGCAGAGCTGGTTTTCAGAGCAGGTTGCATCGGTTGTTTTGGTAGATTACTAGATAGGAGGAGTAACTATATAGAGTATTCATTGATTACAATTAGTTTTAAAAAAGAACTTGCCTTACGCCACGCGCTGCATTACATACTGCACCTTAAGTTGTCAAGTGAGAGTATAGTATTGTCTAGAACTAGATGTATGGTAGAATAACATCACAGAGTAAACATTTCAATGTGATAATAATATATTCCGCCTGAAATAGCGGCCCCAGACAAAAGCGCTGCATAAGAGCAAGACCGGAATAAGTAATTTACAACAAGTTAGCGAGAGACTACATAAGAATATGACGATAGACTGGGTCGCTGCAACTCCCGGAACTAGTATTTTTGGATCATGTCTAGACGGAATTGGTCCTGCAACGTAGGAGTTACGCTGCAATCATGATCCGAAAAATAAGCTTTTGCATTCAGCAAAAAACATTATGACGTCATTATCATCCATCTCTTTCGAACTTGTTGTAAATTACTTACTTCGGTCTTGGCAAATAATGGCAATAGGCCATGCCAATATTGACATGTTGTGTTATTTTACAATTCAATGTTGAATTATTGTTACTGATTATTGAGACTTATTACTATTGACTTGTTGTGACATTCACTTATTTTAAATTAACTAATGTAATTGGCATGTTGCCGTTTTAGTTATGAAACAATTAAACAGTTATTAAACAATTAAACATGGTATGACTAGCCCTAATATCAGGTTTCTGTAATGGCTAAGAAGTTATTGAAATTGAACAAACTGCAACAATTTAAAGTGTCGCCCGGCTCTCAGGAGGTTCAATTTAAAATACCAATCTCGGTCACCCATCCGAAAACTAGTCTCATCCGTTGTCTCATTTCGGTAATCTGTGAGACTGAAATTACTAGTCAAACGACACCACGAGCGATACAATATGCAATTTGAAAACTCGTTGCAGATATTTAAATTTTCCAACGTTCACAAATTCGATATTCATAGAAGTCTCAACAAAATGTTCATCGATTTGCGCGCACGAACGCTATACTATCAACTGTAGAAAATTACTTGCCTCTAGTAGATGTGTGATGAATTAGCTCTTTTGCTCGTGACTTCACTAGCGTTTCATAGCCTATGTCACTCAGAGATAATGTAGCTTTCTAATGGTAAAAGAATTCTTGAAATCTAACCAGTCGTTTTTGAGTTTATTAGTTACTTATTGAAATAAATAAGAAAGTAGAATGGTCATCACACAAAAGATAATAGTGAAAAGTCACTTCGTCCATTTGTCTGTTCAAGACCATGACTGTTATTTTCGTGGATCAACGGAACTAATCCTCGAGATTAGTAGCGTTAGTTAACGAAATCCGGGCGCCAGCTTCGATGGTCAATAGACCAGAAGGCTTAGGCTGCGTTTCTAATGGAGATTTGCTAGAAAAATTGAGAGTTCGCGAGGAAAAAAATACTAATAAGATCACTTCGCTTTGTGAATGAATTGATCCTCTTGGTCAAACTTTTCACCGTTTATCCTCCTCGCACACCTTTGATGTGCATTATTGTATAAGCGTGAGGGTAATGGCCATCGCGTGCCTTCCTGCTCGCACCTAAATGCGTTTCAGTTTACCAGAAGCTTATCATATTTTTTATAGCTCCATGACATCTCTATCAAACTAGCACAAAATACTGTAATAGGACTGTCTAATCTAAATAATCTATCTGACAATTTTTCCAAATAAAACAAATATACCGTCTCGCCTTTCTCGGGCTAGCAGAAGTGTACAACACCCACACTTCGCTAGACGGTATTCAGTCCCAAATGTGACAGGGGGTGAGCCTGTCGCCAAACATCGGTCTTCAGTTACGACAGACAATAAATACGACCATTTGTTCACGCAATGAACAAATTCGAGCGTGGCTCTGGCTTGAGAGCCGAGTCTTATCCGACTAGGCTATCATCGCAAAAAAAAACGCGATATAATATTCGTAAAACCTTGTAATAATAAACTCCAAAAATATCTACTATAGGTTCGGTAAGAAGTTTAACTCAGACTAGAGAAAGAGGTTATTCTGTGTTCTGCGATTAAGAAACAAGAATAATACAGAATGTCTTTTCCATCTTCCTGGGTTCCGTGTTTCGGTCCGAGGTGAGCGGGACCATTTATTTCAATAAGTATTGAAGCGTGAAGGAAACCGGTCGGGGCATTATATTATTTCCCGCTTGAATTTTTGCTCTCACTTGATCTGCGTAGGTTGACTTGTGATTATTGTAGTATAAAAGACGTCCATCACCCTGTGATAGTTATTGAATTCTACCCACGCTATTATACCAGTGATGCATGGACGGAGTTTACCCGATATAGCTGACCAGTGAACTGATTATTTCTTATGGCGATTTAACAAAATGTTCCGGAAAATGCTGTGAAAAAAAACTTACCACGCTAAGAATTCCGCTTTTTGATTATGTCGATTATTTCTGGCATAACCTACGGAACTCTACCAAACGCGTGGCACGACATTCACTTGATCATTTTCACATCAATGCATCGTACTTCGACGTACTACATAAATTCGAAAACCATAAGATTCTTAGAATAACTACCTCTACATGGTAGGTTTATATACAGCGCCTTCTCAAAACGCAAGCCACAAACTTGCTACGTGTCATGTGTTGTTGCTTTGTCACTCACACAGCAACAAACATAATGTGGTTGGTTAAAATGTTTTCCGCCTAAAAGTTGGATAACTATTTGTTTGGTAAATCTGTTCCATAAACTTATTTATAAGTAAGAATATTATGCCCACACCAATTTAACGGCTTTCATTTCGCGAGTGTACTTGGTTTCTTAAAGTAGTTATTATAAGATTAGCTTCATTTTGAGAAGTTGAGTAAAAGCCGAGTCTATATTTGGTAAAAATAGAAGGTATCTACGTAATAGGATGTTCCGGTGATCAACAGCCATGATCGCAGAAATTGGAAGGTATTTGCTCGCAGTTATAAATTAACAAATAAACATTTCCTTTAAGACCATAAATACCTTTTCAAACAAGAATACGCAGAAATAATATTTGTTTTAGTGAGGATGTGTACAACTCACGTACAAATATTGGTCCCCGTATCTGTCAACCCCAGATATGTTCGTAATTACGTTTCTATTAAAAAATACAATATTTGCCGTAGTACTATCGACGTAATGGTACATTCTAATGGTCCTAGTGTACCCACGACGAAATACAAAGAAAAATTACGATAGGAATTTCCTTTCACGTTATACAAATGGACTATGGATTCTTCGAATATGACTTCATCGGAATCTATGACGATTTTAACGTGGTAATACTATCGATCTGCTTAAGGCGAAGGTGCTCATTCTGATTGCTCGTTGCTGATGTATCAATCCGAGAGATTTCAGTGACGCTAAATTACATTAACTACCATTAACAATAACTAAAGCTTAACCGGCCCTAAAATCTCTGGTAATAGAGATTCTACGCCAAGTAATTTTACTTTTACGCTTTGGGAACTAAAAAAGCGCTACCAAAACGTATAAAAGCGGAATCAACCATCTCTGGTTTACCAGAGATTTTACGGCTAGTTACGCTTGGGTTGTAGTTAAAATTAGTTGGTGAAACTCAGTCATGAACTCGACCATGTCGATCATAGAGTGTAAGCGGTACAACCAGTGCTGGATTAATCACATAGCAAGAGTAAGAATTGCTACGGGCCCCGTGCGAAAGAGGGCCCCGCATATTTGATGAATTATTCGCATTTTTGAATGAAACTTATTAAGATGTGTTCATTCATCAGTGCCGGATCAGCCACATAGCAGGACGCAGCAAAAACTACAGGGCCCGCGCGAAAAACGAATACTAAAAAAGTCCTACACCTGGCGCCCAATTTCCCAATATAGAGGGGAAAAGTTGCTGACCATACTTGGTAACACCAAAATTGAAATGATGAGAAATTAGGTGTTTTGGTGGGAAACCAATGACTCAGGGGCATCTGCTATGGCCTTCACATTTGCTACGGGCCCCGCGCTCGCTTAATCCGGCACTGGGTACAACCCCGCCATTGAAAGCAGGTCTAGCGCATTTCTGTCGACTCAGAGCAGTAATTTTGTTGATGAAACGGGTCAGCTTCATAGCAACCTTTGAATAAGCATTGCTATTGGTGGAAATGCTTTGCCATCTAGCACACGCGTGTAAGAGGGGCATTGTATTACACATAAGCGGGATTTCGGTATGGGTTCAAATAGTTCATACCTCATTCAAGATAACCGCAAGGTGCTGTATATTTGTTCCTTTGGTTTTTAACTCCAAGTGCGTCTAATATAAACTTTGGAGTTGGCCATCACATTATGTTAAGCAGGACGCGCTTCTTTTAGCCTCTTTGGAAGGCGTTCTTTTGGCCTCTTGGACACAACGGCACGATACTCTTCAATTCTGCTTTAGTAATGTTCCTTATTTCATAAACTCTTAATCCACGATCACCCCTCGATCACCCAACACAAACTACAAAATGTCTTCTAAGTGTCCTTCACGATTAAACCTCCCCAGAAAGTACTCCAGATTCTCATTCACCATTGTTATGACGTTAGTGTCCACATCATATTGCGCGAGCGTGCTTCTTAGCGTGATCCAGAAGAATTTACCGCTCAATCAAAAAATACAAAATACTCCATCATAAATTTGAAAAGCGGTTCAGATCCAAAACGGCACGACCACCCAATATCTTGGAACAAAGGCTTCTTTTAAATGATTCGCGGGCATATCCTCAAAGCTATAATAAAGGTAATTGAAGGTGTATTACCAAGCCATGTTCTTCAAAGAACGCTGAACGATAGTCGGTCTTGTTCAAGAACACGAATAGGAACGGCTTTGAATTCACGCGTGCTGGTATTTGGTGGTCGTTTTCTCGCATCATGTAGTTCATACTCGTTATGCTTTACGTGCGTACGGACACTGAACCCGAATTTTGTGATATCCGGTGAGGTGTTTTTGCTAAAAAAAACCGCTGATTAAAATGCTTGATAAACATTTTTGGCAATAGTTGAACGAAAAATAAATTTGTACTTCATTCTGTAAATTCTTATGATTTTTTCTATTTTTCTGAATATAGCATAGAGATAAAAAATGCAAATGTAATTTATGCTCAAAAGGTTTATAAAATTTTAATTTGAACATAAAACAAACTGCTAGTAGATTACAATCGTAAACAAAACAAAAAAAATATGAGAGCCTTTTGACTTTTATTAATTTAACGTAATTGGGAATATTCTGTGATTATAACGACCTAATACTTCTTACATACTTTCACTTTTTTACACCAAATGCAGTTGGCATTAGGGACATTAGTGATTTCATTAGCTTTTATTCCAGGAACAATGAATACATGTAATAAATGTATTAACTAGCTGCGCCCTGCGGTTTCACCCGCGGTTAAAAAATATCCTATGTGCTATTCTAGACTATAATCTATCTCTGTGCTATATTTCATCCAGATCTGTTCAGCCGTTCTAGCGTGAAAGAGGAACAAACATCCATCCATCCATCCATTCTTACAAACTTTCGCATTTATAATATTAGTAGGATTGTTCCCAACGTTCAATCAATCACTAATTGACACACACATAATATCAGTCATGCCAAAAAGAGTTTCTTTGGTCGCGGGCTACATTATAATAATCTTTGGTCTTGAGTTACGCATTATTCCGACGTACTTATTTTGATGAAATACTTCGAACAATGGGACCGTTTAGCAAAGTTACCTACTGATTATGTTGGCGGTTACTCTAAGTACTATCAGAGTGACAAAAATGTGAGATTTTCTCTATAGGAAGTGAGAAATTTGTCATTGTTTGGGTTTGATGTTTTACGTTTTCTGTAACTGTTGCAACTAGTTAAGGAAACACAACAGTGACGGTAGCGTAACCGCAGCGCAACGAACGCAAAGGTAGCGTAGCACAAATATATATATCTCCTAAATACCACCCTTTCTAATTTGTAGTCTCGAAACAGTTATACAGAGGAATGTCTTTTTTATCAAATTAAAAAAAGGCATAAAACGGCAAAACACCGCATAACTGTCCCGAGGCTATGCAACGTTTATTATAAAGGGGGACATCAGATCACAGCTTACCAGCGTAGCGCAACAAAGATACAACCGTCGTTCGGCAATTTAATTCAATTCTTTATAAGATGTAGTAATTTTAACAATATTCTTAGTTATTAAATAGATTAAATTAACGTTACTAAGAATTTTGTTAAAATAAATAATAATAAATTCGAGACACTTGACAAATGACTACAGGTTTAAAACCTGTAGTCATTTTAACAATATTCTTAGTAACATTAATTTCGCTCAAATAAAAGACGACAAGGACCACACGGCAAGGGCATAATGTCAGACCGAGAAACGTGATAGGGCATTGCACCTGAACAGCGAAATAATGTGCTACGAGAGCGTAGCACACAATGACGCGAGAAGTGTAGCACGAAAAATCCCACAATAGCGCAGTATTAGTGCACAACGCTCTAGCATTGCTCCCGAAAAGCGCTGTAAGTGTAACGTTTTACAAAATTTAAATAACTAAAATGCGCTAATGCAATGAGCTAACAGCTAACAGTAGTTCCACCAATGTTTCTCGACGCGTAGAAATTAATTTCTGAACGTTGATTATGTCGACTGAACCTACTGTTTGTACTGATTTATGATAATAACAATTGTTGGTAATTAATTCTGTTGTTTCACGCCTTTTGTGAACGGCTCTGAAGTTTTATTCGGCTGATGGAAATTAAATGAAACGAAATTGTTTTGATTAAATATAATTCGGTGATGGAGGCTAAACTTGGAGGCTTTATGCAATCGATGTTAAGAAACGTACTTATATTTACTTCATGGCAAACACATAGAATATAGATGTTTGATTTAAAAATAAAATAAGATTGATCTTTGGTTTTAAAATAAAATACATTCTAAAAACATTTTATTCAAATTTAATGTCAATTATTAATTCAAATAAAATCTATCTGTCTATCCATATAATAAAAATCCTAACCCAAGTTTAATATTTTAAATGCGAAAGTGAGTTTTGTCCATTATTTTTTTTGTGACGATTTCACACCTTAACTAGGCAATCGATCTTTATAAATTTGGATACACGTTGTCAGAAGTATAAAAAAAGGACAGCTGGCGAAACCACGGGACGAAGCTAGGTAAGATACAGCTAAGTGCCTAACCCAATAACAGATACTTAATTGCAACTCAATTCAATGGCAAAACTTCAGTGGAATAATAACATTATAATAACAAAAACAAAAACCCGACTGCAAAATATTGTATTGTATGTCACTTCCACTATCGTGACGATTCAAATGACACCTCACATGTCAAAATCCATCAAGCTGCTAAGGCTCTAGAGCGTGTCAAAGAAACCTCATACATACATACTACTTCTTCTTGCGCATTCGGGTAAAAATAGATATAACTGTAAATAAATACTTAGTATTTATTTTTATCACACACAATAGACACATTAGATACAATTTCTATTTAGGTACCTAAGTTAGGTACGGTTTTTGGGAGCTCTATATATTTTTTCGATATTTTACTTTTAAATAAATAATAACAATATTTGGGACACTTACACACACGGTCGTTGGACCCCAAACTAAACAAAGCTTGTACTATGGCGGCCAGAGACTGATATACATGCATATATAAATTTTAAATACTTACATTATTTAAGATAATAATTAACACCCAGACATAGAGCAAACACAAATGACTACTAAATTTTACTATTAAATATAAATTAAAGAACTGCCGGATATTACGTCAGCGGAGCCGTGTTCGAGTGGCTTAGTGTCATTTCGGACGCAACATTTTTCGACATGTCCGAAGTAATACTTTGACATTTCAATTATAATTATTTTCACGTTTCGGATATTATATGGAATGTCGTGTCCACAGACCTAAAATTTTATATCCTGGATCTGTGGTCATTTTTAACCGACTTCAAAAAGGAGGAGGTATTAAATTCGTTTGTTGGTTTTTGTAACCGACTTCAAGGTGATCCCATATAAATTTTATCGAAATTAGTCAAGTGGTTTTTTAAAATATCAACAAGAGTCAAAAAATTGTTTATAAATTCCAATTCGGATAACAGGAAGTCGGTTTTGTAAGCTATGCTTTCTATAGTTCATGTTTTACTTTCTATGGATAATTACTAGTTTAAATACTGAAAACATTCTATTTTGTGTAACTGCATTGATAAGTACCTATGTACACCATACTGCACACCCGACTAAAATTGGTCAACTGTTAAGATTACAGTAGCCATAACTTACTCTTGTACACAGTACTGCAATAAATTTTCTTATTCTCATTCTTACGTAAAGTTTTACATTGGAATAGTTACAAAGTGTTTTGTCTTTTTCTATGGACTAAAAAATTTACAAGAAAGAAAAAAGACAAAACACTAAACACACACATTCCGAGGCTATTCAACGTTTATTAATAAGTGAAGTAGCGCTCACAGCGTAGCTTGACTAGGTATTTTTAGCCGATCACCGATGCTAAGCAACGGACGACACGGTCAGTCCTAGGATGGGTGACCGCGAGTGGCATTTACAACAATGCGCTACCGTGGCTCGGATTACACGTTAAACTGTAGGCCACGGTTGATTGTTCTATGACAACAATCGTCAAGCCATGTCAGAGGCCATCGGGCCATACAGACTCTGACATCAGGGCTAGCCACTCGGCCTATGCGAACTTGTTTGCTTGCTTAGTAAGCGGATATTCGACGGTCTGTGATCATTTTAGTCAGTTCATTTTTTTTATGATTGAATGGGCCCACCTTTGACCACAACACGCCTGATGGAAAGTGACGATGTGGTCTAAGATGGAGCACGCTTGCCCTTGAGGTGCCTATTTACTTTTTTCTTGAAGAGACCCAGGTTGTTTATATTGCTGGGGAACACTGAGGCAGGAAGTGCGTTCCACTCCTTGGCAGTTCTAATTAGGATGGAGTTTATATCTGTATAAACTGTAAGCATATCTGTATATAAGATAATACTTATTTAAGATAATATATAAGTCCCTGTCTGGCGAGACGATCTAACGTCGTTTACGACTTACGTTCACCTCGTAACTTCTTACATAAACATATGAAGGAAAAAAGTAATTTTCCTGATTTCCTCTAACATTTAACGTAAGCACAAATAAAATTGATTCAGAATCAGAGATTATTCCTTTTTTCCTTACCATACATGATTTGGGCAAGTTGCCCCATCTTATTAACCAGAGCCTGCTTTTGTCGTTTTCCTTTGACATTAATACTCTCATCTTGTTTTTACTTTACCTCCAAGTCGCATTTTACATAACTCATAAGGTTATACGGAACTGATATGCTAAGCCCGTGACTTGAGTCTGTGGTCAAGGTTTTTTTTAAAGTATTTCGAATAGATAGATAGATATAATAGCACTTTTATTGTTCACACCAGAAGAGTAATCTCTTCCAGGCAACCTTAGGATAGAGAGGATACGTATGAAAGATTATGGGATAGGATGTGCAAAAAATAACAAAAATAAAAAATAAAACTAACATTTATAACAAAAAAATAACAGTGTTCACCTACTTAAACTATTTGAATTATACTTACATCAACATACATGTCATATTACTATAACTAGCTGCGACCCGTGGTTTCACCCACGGTCCCACAGGAACCGTTGATTTTTTCGGGATAAAAAGTACCCTATGTCCTTTTCTGTACCCTAAACAACATGTATGCAAAATTTTAAGACGATCGGTTGAGTAGTTCAGACGTGAAAGCGTTACAAAGAAACAAAGAAAATGAACAAAGACTCACTTTTTCATATTATATGTAGTACCTTTGATTTTAGTCTAACCTCAAAGCAAACACTCATTGACTTCGTGTTACTTAACAACGCCATCAGCTGTTGTGTCGTTAAAGCAATTAGTTGCTCATAAAAAATAGTATTATTATTCGCCAATAGATGTCAGGAAGAGTCATATTTTTCAGTTGAGACTACTCAAACGCCTCCTTTTTGTTATTTTTCTTCCAAGTTTATGTTTAAGTTGTAGTTGTAAGTTAAGTTTATCGATAAAACACGAATAAAATGACATTTTCTAAAAATGATTCCTAGCTAGATCGATTTATCGCCCCCGAAACCCCCCATATACTAAATTGTATGAAAATCGTTGGAGCCGATTCCGAGATTCCAATTATATATATACAAGAATTGCTCATTTAAAAATATAAGATAAGATACATAGCAGGTAATCTAAATATTTAAAATTCAAAGTCCTGACTGACTGACTGACTGACTGACTGACTTATATAACAACGCACAGCCTAAACCGCTGGTCCTAGAAACATGAAATTTGGAGGATATGTTCATTGTGCAGTGTAGGCATCCACTAAGAGAGGGTTTTTCGAAATACTACCCCTAAGGGGGGGAAATGGGGGGTTAAAATTTCTATTGAACTTTTTATTCTTTGGGTCGATTGACTCAAAAATTGGTACAAATACTCTTCAATTAAAATTATGAGACACATGTATCACAGTTTTTCCAAAATCATCATCATCATCATCCACTGACAGAGTCTAATAGGGCTTCTTTTTACTCCAAAAACTTTGTTGAGAAAGTTATTAACCCACTACAAACGACGCTGTTATCATTCTTAGGGTTCCGTCCTAAAATGGTGAAAGGAACCTTATCATGAAACTCCGATGTCTGTCTGTCTGTATGTCTGTGAGCTGATTATCTTGGAAACTGTAATAGCCAGCAACTTGGAATTTTGTACAGATCTAGATAACGGTATTAGCTACGTATAGTAAAAACGTCACGCCTTTACCCTAAGAGGTGTATTACGACACCCTCACTTCGCCGGACGATATTCAGTCCAAAATGTAATAAGTAGCGAGTCACCGGGCTCCAGTCATGTAGCAGATGACATTAAATACGAAGCTATCATTGAATTTTCATATGAATCTCCGTGTAAAATATGTAAACTATATTGCTGACATTCTATCTAATTTCAAACCTACTTAATCAGTAAGGGAAAAATACAAGAATTAAGTCCAAGCCTGTCAGAAGATTTCAAACGGCAAGTGAAGAGATTTTCTGTCAATAAAGATCAGGTGGATGAGCTAGGAGATGAAATTTATAATTATGTCTGTCATATCTTAGAAGCAGTATTTAGCAAAAATAGAAGTCAATAGAAGAAGCTGCTTTAGTATAAGGAAGACAAAACCTACTACGGGTTGTCTTTGCTTCGAAGGTCTTAACTAAATGTCTGCCAGCATACTGACTGGTGTAGTTTCCGAATGAGTCTATGTTTATGCTGAGGATTCCTCTAATATCTCTACCACCACCGAACTACCCCTTCGAGTTAAAATGAGTGCAGTTTCCCCTCAAAGTCTGCTTTGCCATGACCATATATAAATCTCAAGCCAAACTCATAATTGACTAAAATGCTTTTCACACGGTTAGATATACCTACATGGCCTGCTACAGAGTAAGCTCATGGGGCAGCCTGGTTTTTCTAAAAAAGACAAAAAAATAGGTTTTCGTTGTAAACATTATTGATTGCCAATTATCTACTTTCGGTTGTCTTCTAATTTTATCTTTTCACACACGCTTTAAGTTCTGTTGATACAATACTACTACTCCTACGTTTCTCATTCCAGAGATAGTTTAGTTAACTAAAGAACTTCGTCCATATTGCTCTGCTTGGGATATTGTCAGTTTGTGTATTCAATTGAGAGCGAGTGTGACCGCTTATAATATTTATTTCTGAAGTTAAAAACATCATACATTTTCTGTAAGCCACGCGGGCGAAGCCGCGGGCAGAAGCTAGTATACTATAATACAGAATAAAATAGGTGAACTTTTGAACTTGAAAATTCTAAAATTGGAGTAATAATTTTAAGAACGTTAACTCTTACTGAAATCTTGGCTAAAAATTACTCATGATCCTTACTTTTATTTACATCAGACTAGGCATACGTTTGACCTCCTGACTCCTCTTTGACTCGCCTGATGGGAAGTGACGACGCGATCGAAGGTGTAACACGCTTGCGAGATACCTATTCACTTTTATTTTGAACATCCCAAGATTGTATTTGTGTGGAAAAATAGACGCAGGCAACGAGTTCCACACCTCTGCAGTTCTTATAAGAAAAGTGGATTTGAAACGCGTAGTGCGCTTAGACGTAATTTCCACCATGAGAAGCTGTCTCTGATTGGTGCGCATCATTAAGATAATTTGAGCATCGTCGATCATTCATGAAATATTGCAAGCAAGTCCAATTGCAAATACAATTTTTGAGTTGTAATATGAGCGAGATCGGACAAGAAGCTATGGGGATATTTTATGTCTCAGTTCGAGGAAAACTAGCTATAGTTATAACTTATCAAATTTTTTCGCTATTTCAATGTTGAATTTTTCCCTTAGTCAAGCATAGCCGTTCTGTCTAGCCCTGTATACCCACTAAGATAAGGTTGTTCATAATAGCTACCTACCTATTACGAATGAACACCTTACCTACGTACAGTGCCTTCTCTAATCCTTGGCAAAGACAAAGGTGTGTTAGACAAGTGTATTTTTAACCTTAAGGCTGTAGCAATAGGGTTGAAATTTGAGTTTGCGAAGCTTGCACGAAGGTGACGCGGAAAGTAAATGATTTGAGGTTGTGCGAGAGCATGAATGATCAGAGTTTCAACTTCTAGATAATTTATGGTTGAAAATAGCGAAAACTATATTTGGATGACTTTTTACACGACCTTTGTACTCGTATTTCTTATTATTGAAGGTCGATTCAAACATAATGGTGGGTGTGAAGTTAGGCGCGAAACGCTGCGCAGTAGCGGAAACGAAGGTATGCGCGACAGAGAGGCGAGACGCTGCAGTCTCGCTCGCGGCGCACTTCACAGTCGCCATTAAGTTTGAATCAGTCCATACTTATCGCTTTAGATAAATTTACTAACCTGCGATGTGATCGCATGTCATACATACCCTCTTACTAATAAACGCTGTATATCCTTTGAAAAGTTATAACTGCCTCAGTGGCTCAGTTGGTAGTGAACCTGCCTTCTGAGCTTGGGGGCGTCCCCTAGCTCAGAAGGCATGTTCACTACCAACTACAGCGGGTTCGATTCCCACCTAGGGCAAACATTTATGTGATGAACGTTTGTGTTTGTTCTATGTCTGGGTGTTAAAATCTAATCATGGATATATTTAAACACGTTTATGTATGTTTATTCGTGTTTGGCGGCCATAGTACAAGCTTTGCTTAAATTAGGGTCAGACGACTGTCCAGAAAAATTATTTTTATTATACCTAAAGTTTATGTCTGTTTCTTTCTTCAACATATTTAACTCGATCGAAAAGAAAAAAAACACTGTACTTATAACAATTTCAAGGCTTTACAAAGTTTACTAGCAAGGGGTTAGTGTTTCACAAATACCCACTTTTCAATAGTTGAGCATGTTTTCATAAAAGATATTAGCGATAAGCACTAAGCAATAGTTACTAGGCTCGTGTTAAGTAGCCATTATGCAACTGAGTTACGAGACGAGCAAGTCACTTGCATTAAAGAATAGAATAGACCGAGCGAGCGAAACCACTATGCATCAGTTTCGACAAAAATGATTTCGTATTTCCGAATTCTGTCTGGATTTCTGTCCAGATCTCCGGCTTCTATGCAGGTCGCATTTCTTAACCGTTTTTTATTTTTTATTATGACCTCTCAGAGGAGAGCAGACGTCAGCCGCGAGGTGTACATCTCTCTAGTTAAACAATATTGTGTCTCAGTCAGACTTTGTATGTAAAACACGCGCGGTGCAACACATCAACGACTCTCCGCGCAGGAGATTTGACTCGTCGCCGCCTCTAGTGTCGTTGTCGCGTATTCTAGTTGAGTATCCCATTTAATACCACAGGGAATCGTAAAACACTCGCTATTTCACCACAATCTCGTAAGTTGGGGATTGAAGAAGAGGAAGAGTATGAGAGTCTTCCTTTGATTCTTCGATTCCACCGTATCCCTTGACGAACTAAAGACCTCGCAAAAAAGTAGAAAAAAACCGTCATTTTAAAAAATTTCATTCCATTCCATTACATTCAATTCCATTTTTGACAGATAGACAGCCGGAAAGACTTTTGAAAACATTTTTTCTGAAGTAGAAGCACAGGCGCTACAATCGCTACGCTCGCACAGTCAACTAATAATACACATATCGTCAAGCTTTTCAACCCAAAGGGCTAGCAGAGGTGTATTTAACACCTATACTTCGCCGGACGACATTCAGACAAACAAAAAAGTTCCTGGTTAAGTTTCTGCTTCTATTTATTCCTAACCCTCACCGCCCGCCATAATTACCTACGAATAAGTAGGTAATACGGCATCAGTTACATTACGCTAATGATTTTACTAACGTCGGTGTAAAATTAAACCGAGCCGCGTATGAAGTGATAAGCCCCTCGCACATTACGATACAGAGGATATTAGTATCATGGCGTAATGCAGCTATGCGAATAATGCTAGTACATTGTATTGTTCCGACTAAATTATTATGTAACACATTACTAATATATTATACGTTTTATAGTCTCGCACTAGCTAATCAGTCTTTTGTCTTTTTCAATTTAAAAGAAAGAATGGGGACATTATTGGTAAGGATGAAAATGTACATTTTCATCTCGAGCTGTAACCTTGCAACCTAAAAGCAGCTGGTCTACATATCCAAGCTTGCAACCTATGAAAGCGGATGAGAATTACGCAGTACCGGGATGAATGACATACAAGAAGAGAGGCAGACACTTACTGTTCCTCACGGAGACCCAAATCAAACGTCCTGTAGACATTTCATACTTCACCTACCCAGGCTACAACCTGGAGCACAGATTTAGGGCAAACGTACCATCCCTACTTAGTCGACATTCCACCAACTCGAACTTAAACGGTTTGCCTCCACCTTTCTGATACGAACTGCTAGGGAATGGAACACCTTGCCATCATCTGAATTCCCGACTGTCTACAACCTGGGTATCTTCAAGGCTAGAGTGAATAAGTACCTTTTAGGTCGTCGTGCTCTATCTTAGACCACAACGCCGCGACGTTGTGGTGGACCACAACAAGGCAAGTTGGTGGTCAAACGTCGACCTATCTAAATAATAAAAAAAGGCCTATGCTCAGCAGTGGCCGACTACAGTCGGATAGTGATGATGATCGATGAACCCACAACTCTGTACAACCCTTTGACTAATGGGAATAATAAATAAACCTACTATGAAAGCAGCGTGTCATTTTAAGACGCCTGAGTAGTTGAAATACTCGTCCCAACGCAGACCGAATTCCCCTCCCAGTCTGTCTGCACCTGTGGCTCCCATGTCTGTGTATAGCTATGCTATGAGCGCAAAATGCAATCTATCGGACGCTACATCAAAATCTTCTCTTCTATTTACAATTATACAAGGTGCTGCTGGTTTTGGGTGTAAGTAGTTATAAATAATAATAGAATACTAAAAGGTATTTATTATTGTACCCGTCAAAGTGAACAACTTTTAAAACACCAGTTGCAAAATACGAAAGAAAAATCGACAAGTCTTCATAAAACATAGCTAGTAACTTCAACAATAAAATGTTGTATTCATGAAGAAAAATCAAGTTTTCTTGATTTTTAGCAAACTTGTGTTCTAACAGTTGTTCATATTGACAGATAGAACCCTTAAGTATGAATATACCCAAAACAAGCACCTTGTATAAGCCAACTAGCTGCGCCCCGCGGTTTCACCCGCGGTCAAAAAGTATCCTATGTGCTATTCTAGACTACAATCTATCTCTGTGCCAAATTCCATCTAGATCTGTTCAGCCGTTCTGGCGTAAAAGAATAACAAACATCCATCCATCTATCTATCCATTCTTACAAACTTTCGCGTTCATAATATTAGTAGGATGCTACTGAATAGCATGATAACTGAGTAATGTAAAAATAAGTGCCGTAATGTGCGAAGTGTCATAAAGTGTAGAACGTATTGTGTACCTGATCGAGATAACGGGAGAGGCAGAAGCACCGTTCCCTCATTTGTCGGTGCGGTAACGTTTTTCTCGATACGATCAGTACTCCTAGAAAAATGGGACAGCGCCCCTATCGGCCGTAAATGGAAACTACATTTTTCATACAATGTTTTATCGAATACGTACTAACTTGATCGTTCACGTAACACAATAGCCCTTGCCAATACGAGCCGTTCGTGTCATGTCCTGGCAATCCGCATGACGGGAAAAGAGCTCTTGCGATAGCTTATGTCAAGAGAACAGCGGCCACTCGTATTTGTTACTCAATACTCGTACTAAATAAGTTCGAATTTTGCGCTGTACTGTGCAGTTTGAGTTCCTGAACTTTCACTGAACATTACTGAACCTTTATATTTAATGAAGCACTTCAACTGACCCGGTTGAAGCAGGAGCGGGCGGATTGAAGTGGAGGTAAGAACTAATTTAAAAACAATTTTAAAAATAAGCTTTTGCAGCGTCTTATGGCTACCTTCTGACTGCGTTGTCAGACCAACTTCATGGTACTTTAGCTGTTATTGTATTGTCGTTGATGTTATGTAGGTAAGTATACCAAATTTTAGCTCAATTGGACACCGTAAGTAGTTTGAATCTTGCTTGCTAGATTTGTACTAAACTTACATAATTATACACATACGAAAAAGCTTGTAAAAAACATAGCCCCCATCGTCATATGTCGAAAGTTCTCATGTTTTTTTTTGTTTATCAACCATAACCATTGACTCCCTCAGTGGCTCAGTTGGTAGTGGCCTTCTGAGCTCGGGGGCGTGGGTTCGATTCCCACCTAGGACAAACATTTACGTGGTGA
This sequence comes from Peribatodes rhomboidaria, assembly GCA_911728515.1. Classification (NCBI taxonomy): domain Eukaryota; kingdom Metazoa; phylum Arthropoda; class Insecta; order Lepidoptera; family Geometridae; genus Peribatodes; species Peribatodes rhomboidaria. Next base: position 344,489 of record OU452166.1, read on the forward strand.
ACATTTGTGTTTGTTCTATGTCTGGGTGTTAAATATCTATTTAAGTATGTATTTAAAAATATGTATGTAAGTATGTGTATCAGTCTCTGGCAGCCATAGTACAAGCTTTGCTTAGTTTAGGGTCAGGCGACCGGGTGTGGAAAAGACCCGAATTTATTTATTTATTATTTAATTATAACAAAAAGTATTAAATACGCTTTCAAACGATTATTTTTGGAAAACTATTACATTTTCATAAATATTTTTCTGAATAAATACCACCTATTTCATTGTCCAAGGCTAATTATAGCTTTCCTCGTGTACAACACGAGGAGCTTATTCGTATTAAGCCTTAAGTATCTATCGAAATACTTTTGCTTTTATTTTCACTTTTCCTTTTTTAGATTAGTTTCTTTGCTATATTTTTTTACATTTTCTAAAAGCAGGTACGAATTTACGCTATTAATTACATGACGAAGTCTCATTAATTAAATAGAAACTATGTGAATGTCTAAATTTAAACCAAAAAGCAATTATACTTCATCAAAAGCTTTTCAAAACTTTGACCACAGATCCGAATATCAAAATATACGGAAGTTTGCTTGCAACTTCCTGCTTTGAACTAATGGAAGCATTTTACTGAATACGTACTGCTACTTATTCTGCGCTTCAAGCTGAAAAGCTGAGGCGTATTATAACCAACTGGAATATTAATTCAACAGGGATCAGTATCCGGTTACCGGTTTAATTAAACAATAAATATCTGAAGAGAGGTACAGGAGCAAACGGACGTGTGTGGTAAGGTGCTATTAGCTCAATGTTTGGAGCGTCGCACGTAGCTGGTCGCCGGTTTCAGACGATTAAAATCTATGTCTAAATAAATATGTACGGTGCTACGACGTGTCTAGACCGTTTGCAAAAATTTAAATACTATAATTAGTCAAAATTCTTTTTATTGGATTGTAAGGCTGAAGAATCGTCCGGCGAAGTGCGGGTGTTGTATAACACCTCTGCCCGCCCCTTGGGGGAAAGGCGTGATGATATAAGTATGTTTGCTAAAAAAATAGGCTCTTTTGTTTCTCTGGAAAATTTACAAATAACTTTAATAAGATTACTGCTTAAATCGAAGAAGATGAGTGAGATTGACAGCGGTAATATCTCACGTCCCAGGGTATGTCCCCTAGCTCTTGAACTATTCATAATTTATGTTAAAGATTGCGGTTATTTAACTACCAGAGTCTGACCGGCGCTTTGGTGAGCAATGGCTCCATCTGTCAATGTCAAGGTCCCAAGCGGACACTAATTCTTCATATTTATAGTGAACATTGTGTGTTAAGCAGTTGTTCGCACCAAACTGTGACCTTGCGACCTTTTTATCTTTGCACTGTCCCCGTGGCTATTTTTACGAGTATTCGATTCTCTTGACATTTTGTAAGTAAGGTATTATTTGGGTATAGAAATTTTTCGAAACAGGTTTTATAATTTTTTCAAAATGCAGGAATGTGTTTTTTTTTTTTCAAAAAACACAAACCTGCTGTAATAAATCTAACCTGCTGAAGAAAAATCACGAGAGTTGGGTGAGTAATGCGACCTGTACAGGAGGGCAAACGTTGGCCGCGCGGTCTCCAACTCACAGAGCCAGTAGTTAGTAAGGGGGCTAATCCATACTTCTTATACGTCTGCTGGGTTGTAGGCCAAGTTGAGGTGGGGAAATATCGAGAACTACTGCTCCTACAAAAAAAAAAACTAATGGTTTAGTATCGTTACCTATGTACTCAGTGAGTACATAGGTAACGATACGCGATGCTAGACTAAACGTAAACAAAGCCGCGGGCAGATAGCTAGTCCCATTATCACACTAAGAAGTAACTGTTTGTTACTTCTGCAGGCTCGAACGGCTGGATTAAATTTAATCAAATTTGGTATGGAGGTAGCTGACATCCTAGATTACTTAAACATAGGTTAACTTTCATCCAAATAGTTAAGTAATATCGCAAATTATAAGGTAATATTGTAATAATATTTCGTTTCAAAATATGATGTTTGGTATTAGTATAATAGTATCACAGCGCATTATATGTACCTTCCTCTAATTAAGCCATTTTCCTTAGTCCCTTGCCAATCAGATTCTGCCTCTCTTCTAATGCCATCACTCTCGACGTGAAATATTATTAAAGCAGCGAAAAACATTCGAGGAAATGTAGGGAAGCCATTGACATAAATAATCTAGAGGCGGTGATCCGCACATTGCGTGCCCAAATGTTTAGCAGTACTTGTAAATCGATCCCATCCGTCTTTTGTTTTCAGTGCGTGCAAATTTGTGTAGCAATACTTGTAAATCGGTAACATCTGTCTATTGATTTATCAAAGCGACTGTCGAAGTCTCTTCTAACTTTGTTGTGACATAGCCTGTGTTCGAGATGTAACATGTGAGTGACGCGATGCGCGATATCGGATCCGGCGTCTAAATGAGTGCACAAAGCAATAGTGTGACGTATGCTTGACAGTGTCGTTGATTCGATATGATTCGATATAAGATTACCATTTAAGATAAAACATTCGCCCCGTCCTTAAGAAGTTATTGACGTCAATGAGAGAACCCGTCAATCTGATATCATTAGTTAGGGATCGATTGCTCTGAGCAAATACGCGTCGTTGCCGATTCGATGCCACCCCTGCCGATCTGATGAAACGATAAAAAAATGTCGGATTTACGACTTATGTCCATTTAAACAAAATTGAAAAACATACTTTGCACAAAAAACGCAACAAACTCAATTTAAAAAGCTGCCTTCAAAAAAAAGGGTTTTAATCTTGCTTTTAATTCTGGCTTTGCGCATTTTCTGCATTTAGCCAGTTTTTCATTTCATTGCGCAACTACAATGACTTTGCTGCGGGGTTCAGTGGAGTGGAACAGAGCTAACTTACACATATTTCTCGCGATACTCCGCCATATTACTATCTGTTCTTATAATTTCCCGGGGAAAAAAGTATCTATCCATTGAAATATTTTTGAAATGAAAACATTGGGTCATATTCCAAATTTTTAACCAAGGCCATCATTTTGGTCACGAGATACTTCAACCAGACGCGTTGATAATAAAAAAATAGCTTCAAAATATTGGTGTTAAATTTCCATCACTGCATATTGTATTACGTAATCTAGGTACCATTATCACACGGTCTATGAACACGCCCCCAAACGTATGTTCTTTCGCACGCTGCCGATAGTTAACCAGCGAATAAACATGTTTATTTAGTGTAAATCGCGTCTCACAGCACCTCCAGTTTAAGTTTAGTGTGAATTCGAGTTTCACAGCACTTCTGTTCAAAAGGCTTCCATCAAACAAATAGCGCTAAATTGCATTTAATGGTCGGATGTTTTTATTATTTGCTGCTATAAATCGCATCTATTTATTAAAGTGATTTCACTTATTGCGCGAAATTTAAGTTTGAAACAGTTTTTTTTTACGGAGCTGACCCGGGTAACTTACATGATAATGAAATTTACGATTTTCTTAGATTAAAAGATTTAACATACGCCTGGCATACTCAAATAGAACAATAAAAATCAATTTCGGATAATTTTTTTATTAGATCAATCTGGTACATTATACGGTTAAATATCTTTACAAAATATCGTAAAGAATGTTCTACGATGGTCGTAAATTCCATTATTCTTTATAGTTAACCAGGATAGCTCTAATGAAACAACTGCTTGAAATTAAATTTCGCACAATAACCGAAATGAATCACCTTAAGGTTGGATTGGTTTGGATATTACTACCTAAGTTGGTGCTAAATAAAGCGCAGTTTGGCTGTAAAATAAAATTTCATGTAATAATGTGTGTACGATCTCAGTGCAAAAATGCAATCAAAACTACTTCACAAAAAAAAAATCTTGCTGGTTTAAAATTTTACTTCTTTGTAATCTTATTAACTAAGAATAAATCCAACAGCACCACATAGTTCACAGTTATGATTTTAACCTAAAGTCACTTTGAATTGTAATCAAACATAAATTTAAGTTAAAGTCTTTTATGCACACGTTCTTACTAAATTTCAAGCCAATGCCTTAAGTAAATCGGCTGTTTGTTAAGAAAGCCGACTGTGACGTACAAATGAATGGACCCTAAAGTTAGTTACCTCTCTACCCTTTAGAGGAAACGAATCCTCTGAAAGCAATAGAATGGAGGAAAACCAGTTTGTAGCTATTGACAAACATTGGACCTCTTGTGGGATTTGAACCGTCAATCCAATATACGTCCTCGCCGCAAAACTAACGTGTCCCAACCACCTGTCCAGCCCTCTACGAGTAGGCGAAGCGAGTAGACTTCTGATTTTCGATCAGTTGTTAATAAGACACGGTAAAAGAGAGGCTGTATTTAGCATTGGATTAAAGAAGACTGCAGATGATGGTGATGTTTATATTTATGATGCGTTTTTTTAAACTCAAACAAACAATAACAAAACTAAGAAACAGACTAATAATAAAAATTTCTAAACAATTTTTTTTGTATTTACATTGCAAAATTGATTGGCTTGCAAACTGTATCTTGACGTATTTATTTCATGCACTCTCTCAAATCTGACTGAGATAAAGAAAAGGTTAAGGCTCTGTTATTCCACAATTTTCTAACCACACACACACACACGCGTTTACTTAAGCCGCTTCATTAAGAGTTGAAAATCGTATATCAGATTTGATGGTAAAATGAGACCGGTGCGGAGAATTTTTTTTTTTTTGCCATTTAAGTGGTAATCGTAATAAAAACACAAATAAGTATACGTTGCTCGGTTAAACTTAAGAGAATTAATCAGGCTATTTAATAATCGAAAAAAAATATGTTGTAGTCGCTGAAAATTTAAAGAACTACGCTCAAATAGTTTTTTTAAGACGATATTTTGTGATTTTTTTATCCACAATAAGAATGATTTATAAAATTCTATTTTAATTAAACTGATTTTGGTTGTTTATTCTAGCAGCTGTATTTTTTTTTGTACTTGATCATCGCAATGCTTCATATCAAAGTAGGAGCAAAAAAAATTGTTTTCGTTGATTTCGTGTAATGCGGGACCTTAAAATTAATGATTACTAGCTTATTCGTAGTATGTGAGACGAGTGCCTATTGCCGCCACACAAGGGAATGCTTTGTCCCTTAGAAACACGACCATTTGAGTGCGACAGGCGGACTTTTCGGGAATTAATTTCTAAAATAACTATGTTACTCTAATAGCCACTATTTCGACTACTAGTTGTTTCAGTAGTTGTCTATGACAATTTTGTATACAATCACCTAGTGACCAGTATTGTATAACGAAGAGTTTATTTTTCTGCCGTTACTGGTTATGAGCCTCTAGTTTCGTAAGCGGCTGAAGGGAACAAAACCTACGTTATTTTAAGCATTGTAATTTTAAAGACGGATCCATTCATAGTTTCAATAAACTAAGTATTGGTACAAACACAAGGAGTAATAAACCTGCCAAACAGTGAGCTTTTCATTTTTAGCAAGAGTTCCGCACTTACGTATTAAAAGGGCTCGTTCAGAAATACGCGGTGAAAGAGATATAGCACGCTCCTCGCAACGGCTCGCGGCTCCCCTAACAAAGCCTAACACGGAACCCCAAAGTCACTACTATATATAAGGTAATAAAATCAAAATATCACCAAAGAAAAACAGACTTTAACTCAATAAGCGTAAGATCCATATTACGAAGTTGCCATATTCGCATGGCCAAACATAATTTTTTCGTCATTTTAAATTTTTAAGATAAATTATAAATTGAATATGTTTTTGAGGTAAATTTCTTCTAATTATCTACCTGCTTGAGCTGATTCGCATTTTTGGATACAAAGAACTTTGGATATGAAGGAAGGGGTTCCTGGTTTTTGTTAGCTATTATTGCAAAAAAATATGTAAGTATGAAATAAAAAATCAGAATTCAGAACTCCAAATATACAGCTCACAGTTCAGTAAATGCCAAACTATAAATTAATTTATTCAGTATCAATAATTAAGTAAGTAAGTCAAATAAAGAAATAAAAAATGAATGTACCAAAATAAATAAAATAAAACCCATTTGGATTTCGAGTAATATCGCGGGCGCTTGTTCGACTGTTATTTTATCTTACAAAATTGCTTCCAAAATGTGTTATGAAAATGAAATACTCATTCTGCATTCGGAATTAATTCAGAAAAGCCGAAAGCGTCTAGATAACACCGCACTTGGCAAACAAGGGCCAGTCTGAGTTGGCCATAAAGCCTTTCATTCAAATAGTTGAACCGACAAAAGCTTAGCTTACAGCACCTACACAGTTAGCATAGTTAATACGTAACTACTAGAGTTGCAGCTCAATATGTAGAGCTCAATTGCAACTCTGACCACATAATTCAACGATGTACTAGATCGAACATGTAACCCATATCTTGATTTAAAGGTCAGACTACGTAGAGCCACTAATTCGCTGGTATATTTTTAAATTTTGTAAGGTATAACGCCAATGAAGATGATTGAAAAACCACAATCGGTGAATTTCCTGAGAATAGCACTGCGATGATTCGGAAAAACTATAATTATGTTCCAATCATATCTTCCTACTTTTTACTTCCTATTACTATTATAAATGTGAAAATTTGGATACATGGATGTATGTTTGTTACTCAATCAAGCCAGAACGGCTACGCAGATTTAGATTAAATTTGGCACTAAAGTAGATTATAATCTGGAACAGCAAACATAAATTTCAAACAGAAATTAGCAATATGCTATTTTTTTTTACAGTACTGAAGCTAAACATGGTTCAAATGATTACTTCTGCTTAGCCTCTGTAATGTTATTCTTACCAATCTAACCAATTGCGATTTATCGTAACTATTTTCAGTGATTACATCCCTATATATTATTTTATTCCATGCTATCCCACCACTTTTATTTGCGCTTTTACTATGCAGGGTCCGGATTTTTATTTTTTTTTGTTTTAATTTCATGATGTCATATTCCATTTTTTTTCCTTCCTGTTCCATAATATCTTGTTATATCTTAATTAATCTTAAAACAATTTCTGCACCTCCTCTAAAAATGTTACCGCAAATGTTAGCGGCACCTCGAATTCTGGGCCTTAAGTGACATTATCCTATATCAGTGCCATTTGCCTTCGTGAGGCCAATAATGTAGCAATTATATACTATGTTGATAATAATATACCTATAGAGTAGCTAGTTAAGGTACACTTCCATGCATCGCTACCGATGCGACCATACTTACTCGTAATATGCAAATGTATGGCGCCGATTCTGAGGCTTGCGACTGACTGCGACAGACGAGTGCGTCCGACGACCGACTTGACTGTTGTGACTGTCACGTGCGACTGTCGCAGACTTTAGGAGCGGTGCAGTGCCACACATTATACCGTCACATTATACCGGTTCCATACTACTTCCACAAAAGCCAGCCTTTTCGCCGTTCCTATCTGTCAGAAAGCCATAACCAGCCATTAGGAACACTTTTGCGTACGTTCTCAACAAAAATGTTGTTCCGGCTTTATAACGAGTACGGTCGCAACGGTCTCGTGGCTGCCATCGGCCACAATGCACGGAAGTGTACCTTTACCGCCTGATAGCTTGTCAGATTTCATGTCCTTTCAGATAATGTCACCCATGATACGAGTAAGTCCTGACATCGAATTGCAAGCCTATTAGCTTACAATACGATAAAGTTTCCGATGTGCCGACATTTTTGGATGTGATGGTTGTTCCATGTTTGTCTTTAATCCGATAAAATACTACTATACATATATTATGTATAGTAGTATTTGTATTTGTATGTTATGTTATTAGTATTTTATATAGTAATAGTTTGTTAGCCGTAGATCTCGCGGTCGATGTCTGTCCCCCTCTACAGGTACATTGCTAAACCGATTCTCGTGAAATTTTTGACCAGATTTTATAATTAAACAGGTTTTTTTCCGAAAGTTTCAAAAGAATCGGTAAAAAATGTGACCTGTAGACGAATACAGACGAAAGTATTTTTCTCGAAGCTGAAGCATACAGTTCGCTCGCTAACGTTCACTCTGTCGAATATAAGTTTCACAGAAAAAGCTTGGACTGGGATTTTTTATAACGTTCACTTTTTTAGCACGTAAGCCTAGATAATAAGTTACTTATTTGTTTTATTTCTACTTATCTCTTTCAAGTTCCTGGTTGGCATCCAGTTTGAATCAAGGTGAAATTGCGAAACTCAGATAGATAGTTTTGCTAATTTTTGTTTTATGTATCCAACGTGCTTGGTTTTTGATGTGTAATACTTCAGGGTGCTGTTTTACCCATCAAAGTGAACGACTTTTTAAAACATAAGTTTTTAAAATTCGAAAGTTAATAACTGAGTCTCTATACAAAATAACTAGTCACGTGATAAAAATTTTTTAACATTTAGGTGTATTTTTTCCCGTTACATATTGCAAACTGATGTTCTAAAAGTTGTTCACTTTGACGGGTAGACTCTTAAGTATTGCACACCCAAAACCCAAACCCTGTATATGTACATTGTAAAAAATAATGTACCTATTTTACCTAACGCATGTATCCACTGCAGATACCATTTATGACTTCAAACGTTGAAGAGTTCTATAAGTTCAAAGTGAAAGCAAATTTATTTAAGCAAACGTTCCTATTGCTCGTTTCGAGTCAGATGCTTTTCCGGCTTCTTCCGATGTTTATTTTAAGAATGAGCGAGTAAATAATTGTATCGGAAGGAGCGGTTTTGATGTTACCGATACAATTACCGTTAAAAATGTTATAAATTTAAACAGAGAACCTCACTTTCATATCGCCATGTTCTGGTGTTTGCAATATATTGTTGTCTCTTGCATTAATATGGCATTTCTATCAAAGAAGACAGTGAGGGAGATAATATCGAGCATCCCAGAATAAGGTCCTCGTTAAGTTAAACCGAAGTTTGTGTTATCGAGCATCCTGTGCTTGTTTATCCTTCGGCTTTGCTTGGAGTTAGAGCACCTATTAATAAATTTTAATAGTAAATTGTAGTGATATTGCTCAGTCCTCAGCTCGTTTCCAATGAAGTCATCGTACTCGCACAGACGTTAATTTGTGAGTAAATGCTAATAATAATAAGCTCGGCTTGGTGTTCGTTACCAACCACCGATATTAAGCAACGGACGACATGGTCAGTCTTTGGATGGGTGACCGTAAGTTGCTTCAGAACTGATCAGTGGTACCACTGATCAGCTGACGCGTTAAATTCAAACCCCTAGTTTTTTGTTCTCTAACAATAATCGTCAAGCCATGTCAAAGACCTCGGCATACATACATACACAAATATCGTCACGCCTTTCCCCGAGGGGGCTGGCAGAGGTGTTATACAACACCCACATTTCGCTGGACGATATTCAGTCCCAAATGTGACAGGGGGCAAGCCTGTCGCCATACACCGGGCTCCAGTCATGTAGCAAATGACATACAATACGCACATATGTTCACACAATAAACAAATTGGTGCGTGCCGTCGGCTGGGTTCGAACCCGCTCCCTCTGGCTTGAGAGGCGGGCCTTCTCCCAACTAGGCTACCATCGCTTTACCTCGTCACCCTTTTTTTAAACTGAAAACGAAATTGATGTAAAATCGATGCACGTTAATTATTAAAATTGCATTTGCGTAGACTCTTAACAAATACAAAATCCCCCAGTCCAGTCCCATTAACGTTCCTTGCAAACACAAAATAAACGTAACGATATGACGATTTCGTTTGTTCCTCGTGCTATTGTTTTGGAATCCCTTTGGCGTGACGTCGAAATACCCGTAGTCGACTAAAAAAAGAAAGGTCGACGTATTTAGTATGAATATGAATGGGAGATGCGCTCTGAAGTTTTACGCTTGATAACAATTTTACATTAATTGTGTTCGTTTGATGAAGTTTTTTTTTTTGGCCCCGAAGCTAAACAGAGCGGTGTTATGTCTGTTAACTTCTAAATGATTTCGTTTTGTTTTTTGGTTGAAAGGTAACTCTGTAGAGAATCTTCTTAGCTTAGATTGTAATGTTTTTATTATAGTACGATATATAGTATGATATACAACGTAGGGTAGGTCGATATTCCTGCTGAGGGACATAAGACTGTAATGATGATGATGATGATATCATATTTTTGATGTTCTTTTTTAGAAAAATCTATATTCCGTTAGCTATTTTGAGATTTGTTTTGTGTGCCGTTTTCAGTTATCCAATCGATAGGCATTCATGTGCAAACATAACTGTATTTGGAAAGCTGGCAATGTTTTCAGTGAAATAGTGACACATTTCGATTTGGATCAAAGTGAGTTCTCAAAATTTTAGGCGATGTAGGCATTGGTCACTCATTCACGTAGTATACATCGTGTTGTAAAGCCTTAACTTCCCACTTAAGGCTCAATATTTTGCTTAAAATTTAATTTTAAATTAATTTTTTTAGTTTTTGAGATTGACTGGGTACAACATGTTATACATGATACCGGAATTTCCAGTTATCTTAGACTATTTTTTTTTCTTAATATTTTACGAAAATAAACTTAAATCGTCAGTTTATTGTTCTACTTGTTTATTTTATCTTCTGGTGCATTACTGTTCAATACGAGTATCTCAACAAAATATCATAAGGCAAATATCGTAAACGATCTACGATGGCCGCCAATTCCATCATTACTTTAGTTAGTTACCTAGTCTAGCGTGCGCAAAATGAATTATTTACAATGTCGTAGAATGCTACGATGTCCATTCGTAGTATCATAGTATGCTACGACGTTCACTCATAGGATCGAAGTGAGCTACGCTCGTAGCATCGTAGTAAGTACTGCTACGAGGGGATCTAAGAAAATATTTTTATTCTAAAAACCTCAAGTACTACATATTCAATAGACTAAACACCGTGATTTAGGTACCACGATAAATCCCGGTTGTTTCTTCTATGCCAATCTTAAGCACCAACAACACTAGCTAATCAAATGTCCACAGATGTAGGCCCTTGTTACTGACATTCGGTCGGCCAAAAACATATTAATAATAACAGGCCCACCCCTCATCCCAAAACAGCCCAAAAATATATCAGGACCCCAAATAGCTACGGAAAACGTACACCAGCGACAATATCGCGTTATACAAGTCTATACTATAAATCTTTTAGGCAAGGGTGCTCCATCGTAGACCGCATTATTGATTAAATCGAACAAGATAACGATAAAACTCAAACTAAAAAAAAAGGTTTTATATTACATTACAGTTTACAAGCATAAAATAATGTATTTCAATGATCATTCAACCAAGGTCACGAGAGAAATGTAGTTAACTGCTTTTAAAAAATGTGCGCGCAGCAAAGATATGAAACCAGAAAAGTTGTGAATCTCATTTTGAACTGAATTACAAAAGCTGGAGAGTAAAGGAATGAAAAAGCTCAACAGGAATGCTAAGTGCATTTTCTAAGGAAGTTCTGTGAATGATTTGCTGTTGAATTGAAAAAAAAACTTGAGCTTTTTCCTGGCGTCTAAGTCTTGGTTTTATAAGACTTGAAAAACAACATAAAAATATTGTAAAACAAGTCTTGCAAAACCGAGGCTTAGGCACGCCAGGAAAAATCTCACGTTTTTTTTTTCAATTGCTTTCTAACAAAGTGGTCTTATTACGTAAAGTCAACATTACTGTTATGAAGCCATAATGTACTTTATTCGTTACAACCCACATCAGTAAGCGTTCTCCGAATCGGTTCACTGCTCATTTTTCATCTAACTTTATTAATTAATCAAGTGTGCACTCGTGCCTTATCAAAGGAAAGTTACATGAGTATGTATAAAGCCAAGCACTGATACGCTAGCTGTCCCAGTGTACCTGCATTGCAAGCAGGCCGGGTATTCAAAAAAGTGAGTTGGTCCCCGAGGAAGTGGATGACAATGGCGGGTCTCGTGTCCCGACACATCGTCATCGAGAGCAGAGAACGTAGACTCGGGGTGGAGTCCGAAGGGGCTGGCGCTGTCGAGGCGCAGTCGTGTGCGCAAGCGTTCGCGTAGCCCCGACATTACGTGCTGAGATGGAATCCCCTAAGGTTTTCAGTGTATATATAGACCGCCACTGGCGGAATTCCCGCATAACCATCTTTGTCTGCCTTTGGGACCGGGGGTGGCATCCACAAAGGAATTTTTGCAAGGCTTAAAACAGCTTTAGCTCACAGGTATTCTGTAACGTTAGGTTTTTACTAAAGTTGGTGATACACGATACGGTAAAATGGGTAGGATCTGTACAAGCGTGCCTGCACAGACATACTCAAAATAAGAGATTTTCGATTTTGTACCGGTCGCAGATGGACTTTTCAATACACGCTTCAGTTTAAGGCCTTGTTTCAACCTGAATGTCGACAGAGGTTGCAAGTGTAAACTCCGTAGTAAGTGCTGTCGCGACTTCGGTTGCTGCTGTCAGACATTTCTCGCACATTCACGGAAATTTTCTTGCAAGTGGAAACGCGGCTTAAATGCACAAGCACTCGTACACAGATATACCTCTCCCGTAAACAGAAGCATGTACACATGTCTCAGTAAGCTGATACTGCTGAGTAATCGTTGCTTTGTACTGAGTTAGTAGGATGTTTGGGATCAGTGCGATTCACTAATGTTACCGAGGCGAGTTGGAGATATACTTACAGAATTCTAGTAGCTGTCACTGATACATTACGGCTGGTTATCCACTGGAGATGTGTGGTGAATATGAACGATGCATAGATACGTAGTTGAATCTTTACAGCAATGCCAGGTCCCTCGACACATTCCTCCCTCGATACCCTCATTTACATTCAGATTCAGACTATTTATTGCCTTTAACCTTTAAATTTATTTTTTAATTGTACATAATGTTTCAAAATACAATATGGTATTAAGGATTCAACAGGCCTCGTCGTCGTCGGGCACAGCAAGTTATACGAGATGAGAATTGTTATTAGTTGAAAGAATTATTGTACAGAACTGTTATTTGTCTATGTCAGGGAATTTGTTTTCAATTTGAGTTAATTAGCCAGTTTGTATCGAAATGTGTTTTTCATGTAAATATTCGTCAATCGATCGCTTTTTGTTTGTACTATTGGCTCGTTTTGCATGTGTTTTTAGTTTTGCTGCGTTGAGCGAGGCTTAGGAAATTAAGTGATCCTATTGGGGGATGTATTCCTCGAGCACCGTTCATCTCCCTCGCACATTTCCGGCGGATACACAGCTTAACATTAACGGGTGCGCATGACTATGCAGCTTACCCCTCAGTTTCTTGCCTGTGCTTCTGAGGTGAGGCACCTTTTCTGAACAAGGCGGTAGAGCCATTGTTAAAATCTAACTTTAACTCTACCTTCAACCGTCCCAATTAGGGCCCTGGAGCAAACCCTTTTTTCTGAGCTGCCAGGGCAATTCGATTCCCCTCCCTCGGCGACAGCCCAAGCTGAGGCGGTAACATAGAGGTGCCCTTGACTTAATCGCCCATAGTTATAAGCATTGATAGGCCCTGCGCCATCTGCGCTTGCCTAATGCCTGTTACGCTGAAGAGGCCTCACAAAGTCATTCATAAAAAATATAATATATGATAATGAATATGTAGCTTCACATTGACTGTAGAAACACGCTGCAACTCCGATAGCGGCACATGCTGCTCAAGTTTAACAGCCCGGCCGCGTCTCATGAAGTTTCCTAGTTCTTTGAAAGTCAATATTTTTATTGAGAACCTGTTACTTAGCTCGGACTGCACAAGCTGCTGCGGTTGTTGTGTAAAGTATCGCTTTCTTGTCGCATGTCGAGTGTGAAAATGTCAATTCCAGAAGCTCGAGTCACCTTATTAACTTGGAGTTAGCTGCTCATCATAGTTAAAAGCTAACCTTGAATTAACATATTTAGTAGTGACATTTAAAACTCAAAATTTATTTGTGGAAAGATGTCCTGAAAATGATCGACCGAGCGAGCGTTAGCAAGCGAAGTGACTCTGCTTCAGCTTCGACAAAATGCTTTCGTATGTCCGAGTTCTGTCTGGATCTCTGTTTAGATCTCTGTCTTTCTCTACAGGTCGCATTTCTTAACCGATTCCGTAGACAGACGTCGGCCGCGAGATCTACAGTCCAAAGAGCCACTAGTTTATTTTATTTCATCTGTGAGTTAATTAACCCGTATAATATTAATTTAACTCCGTATCTTCGGCAAGTGGGCTTAAAATAAGTATGTTTTTTTAAGTAAAAGTTCCTGTATCATATTTGTAAGTTTAGAATGAACTTGGATACTCTTACTAGAGCGCTTTATTGCGAGTGGAACGGCTACGAATGCAGTAGCCACTTGTATCCGTCATAATGAACCTAGACGGTCGTGGCGGGTAGATTCATCACACTGACAATATAAATGTAAAAGTGTTTGATTGTGTGTGTATTACATTTGTTACATCTTCACGCTGAAATTATTCAATGTATCATATTATTATGTAGTATAAGATTTTGAATGGAGCTCTTTTATTGTTCCCTGAATTAACGCCTAGGCCAATAAATAGTATTTTTGAACCATTTTATGATAGTGACTATGATTACTTAAATTTGCGATACTAATTTTAATATAGCGGGTAAAACCGTGAGACACAGCTAGTGTTGCCTGAGGATATAAAATGAACTGACTTCGCAATATCATCCTTTTCTTCACAAATAGCCTGTCCTACCCTGGTTTTGGCTGTCGCACAACCTTTGATATGATGTAACGGCTGTAGCCCTAGGACATTTCTTTTTACTATCTATATTACTCAAGCGCTAAAACGTTTTGTACGGAAAGTCTATCTGAGAACCATGTAGCAACTTGTATAATAGCAAGTAATATTATTAAAAGAAATACAAACACCCGGCTGCAAAATATTGTACACTATGTCACTTCTACTGTAAGGACGATTCAAATGACACCTTATAAGTGAAAATCCATCAAGCTGTTTATGGTTTTGGGCGTGCCAAAGAAACCTCATACATACACATACATACATACATTCATACATGCATGCATACAAACATACATACATACATACATGCATACATACATACATTCATACATACATACACACATAAATACACTCAAAAACAGAACCCTCCTTTTTGCGCGGGTAAAAACTATCAATAAACACCTTCAATAGATACTGCGATTTAACAAACAATAGATTACCTGCAAAAACCCATGCCATGGGGTAAATGGAACAATAGTACTCGTACCTTGCCGCGGATATTTTCCAGAACGCTGAGCTCTATTTGGCTACCGGATCCAATAGATAAGCCGTTTTACCATTTGCTGGTACGGCCAGGCACGGCCGGCACGGCACGGCGAGACGAGGCCGGCGTGCCGTTTCCGTCGCCAGTATGTGGAAAAGGGTGTCATACATTTTTGTATCTCCGTCTGCCGTGCCGTGCCGGGTTTTGCCGGCAAGTGGAAAAGCCTAAAGGGTCATGATTGTTGTTTTTACGCGAGACCCGTTTGTTTTTTTTTGTGGACATCTGCGTATTGTTTGTCGGTGCGCCAGTCTATTCCCATTTGTATTTATTCAGTGAGCCATTTTAATGAACAAAACTTTTTGATTAAAAAAAATAATTGTGTTAGTGTTTTAATTGGCTTGTAGTACTTGTGTCATTTTTACATCGCTGTTTCGTGTTAGATTCGAAATGATCTTATTTTTACCAGACTTTGCAAGGAGAAGGGTTTTGTTTTTTGAGTGTTTGTTTGTAAGTATGTATGTATGAGGTTTTATGGCACGTCCTACAGCCTAAACAGCTTCATAGAATTCGACATGTTATTTGCATCGTTTTGATAGTGGAAGTGATATAGGGTGCAACATTTTGCAGCCGGATTTTTTCTTTTTATAATGTTACTTGTTGATGTAAGTAATTATAGATTGATATTTGTCTGTAAATAATGTTTTCGTGGTTGGTAAGGGTACATGGTACATCTACATGATGTGTCTTGATTTTCTGACATGAACATTTTTATTACGTCATTAACCCTGCGATTAAGAATTAAACTCCGTATCTTCTGCAAATACGTCTAAGAGAATTACCACAAGCGAATTACAGGAAGTCCTAATTCTTACGTATCTTACTTTTTTTGTATCAGTTTGTTTTTAAGTGTGTTTGTTTGTTACATTTTCTAAAACAAAAAACAACTGGTATAACACCTTCACACATAATTTCTGTATTATGAGAATCCACCACCATTAATCTTCTTAAGAAGCAAAGAACAAGATTCAAGAATATCTTTGTTATCTCCAAAAAAATAGAGGCCTTCTATAAGATGGCAGAGGTAATCCAGTAAAGTGCTCACAAAAATTCATGTTGACGAGATATATGGACTATGAACCAGTAAGCCTAGGAAGTCGTAGTTTTTTTTTTATTGTGACATTAATAGTGTATTTGTGTTAGTATACTATTCATAAGATGTTAAGGTACATAAGTTTGTGGTTCTTTGCTTATTATACATATAATCTGGCCGCTATTCTTATAAATGTCGTATGGTCTCGGAATAGGAATATATTATGCAGTATTTTGTCTTTTACTTCCTTCCAAATTGATAACTCGATCGAAAAAGACAAGACACTGTATAACAAATCCTAATTTGACTCGGCTATGAGCTTTTCGAAGCAGCAAAGGCTGCTACGCTAAATCGACCTATGTCCATTTTAATTTATAGGTATTTTGTTGACATCTACTTATGACATGACCTAGAAACTTTTTCCGAAATTTGAGTACTCCACACCAAAATGGTAAAAAGGGGCCTCTGTGACGAGACTGTCTGTTTATATTATACGAGTATCAAAGCCGAATAATTTCTGGTAACAACGCGCGACGTACCTACAAGAAAGACAATTTTGACAGCTAATGTTTATTTTACAGGATCATACAGAAAGGGTACAATAATCCGAAAAGAGCTTTTTGTGCTCATCATTGCGTACAACTTTTATTACGGGATCAACCCTGAAATCAAGAAAAAAGTAAATATTTTTATAGAAAGGAAACCTGTATAATTTTGCAATGTCCATCTGTCTGTCTATTCATCTGTTTATCCGTATGTCACATTGTACACTTAGTCATAAGTCTCTACTAAAAACTAACATTTTTAAGTAGCTAAAAAATAGTTTAAATGACTGAGCGTCGTTTTAAAATGCAGCCATTGGAGAAAATAACTATTATACTGCTAAGTACCTATAGCAAGTTTTAACGCCACCAGGAAAAACATTAAACGTTTTCCACGATTCCATAAAAGCTGTTCATAATGACGACTACAATCAGCTTCTTTCGCCTTCCTTGTTCAAAGGAGCTTTGCACACACACAGCTACATTTTTCTCTTTTCCCACCCCCATAATAGTTTCCTATTGCTACCTTACACTTTAAATCCCACTAAATTGTCTGACAAGTATCTACTTTGTCAGTTATTGTATTTCTTCAATGTATTTTACTATTTGAATCATATTTTACTCTCATAACATACTCTTTATGGCCTCGGAACAAGTGTTCCGTGTTTGTCTTTTTGAATCGAGTAAAAAATATAATATATGCAAAGCACTGCCTTCCATAGCAATAAACGTTGTTTGGGCTCGGAACAGTAAAGTTATACAGTGTTTTATCCTTTTTGCTCGAGCTCAAAAATGTAAAAGAAAGAAAAAGACGGCACTGTTAAAGTATTCCGAGGCATACAACATTAATTGCTAAGGGAGCAAAGGTATCACTTTTCAGAGACTACTTCAACGTAATTAGTCAGAGGAATTATAGAGAACTGCGACGTTAGTTATCAGCAACGAAAATATAATTTCGTTACGTTTCGTTACGTACATTCACCACATAATTCCGTATAACGAACTTAATGAAACACATGGCAAAAAGCCGAAGCTTGCTGAGGCACTGTACAAGAGTACACAGACGTGTCCTTGTGACCCTTACAAAATTGCGAAAAGGATACCCGCGATAACATCCCCATGCTTTTACAAAACTGCAAACCAAAAACAATTTCAGAAAATGGGTACACGGGCTGTTTTTTTACCCACCGGCCGGTATAACGATACTAATAACGATTACGCTCGACGGTCGCGTGCTTTTATTACGTGAGAATAAAGCCTCGGATACGAAGGAAATTAGGTGGAAGACGGTAATTACTATCGCTTTGAGGGTACCTGATATATTATGGCTCTAGCTCATCGTTTTCCAACCTTTTTGTTTTGCTCCTCAAAAGGCTTTGAGCTCTTTGTTAAGTATTAAATGCTTATTATCTCCCTTACTCATAAACGTTGTACAGACGCGTAATAGTTATGTGATACAGTGTTTTGTCTTCCTCTTACCTTTACGGTTGTAACTCGTTTAAAAACACTGAATAACTGTTCTACCTATGTCACTTTTACTATACAACGCATTTATATTTTTGCATTCCCGTGGAATTTGTAGAGGTAGGTATTCTCCATTAGCAGAGCACGAATCAACTATGGGGCAACGAAAAAAAAACAGCTGTTTCATAATTTTTTACCACAATCAACAAGCTTTTTGTATGGAATAGCTATTTTTTTCTTTTCGATTTTAAGGTAGCCCCATAGATTATTCGTGTTCTGCTAGTGGAGTATATCTACCTCTACAAATTCTGCGGGAATGCAAAACAACATGTTGTATAAAAATGATATGATGTAATTTTTATTTTTAGATAGAATGTCTTCACAGAAATATCAGCAAATCGCCCGTGCAATCGACTTCGCACAGATCGAGAAACTTTTTCAATTTTTAGATTATCTGGTAACACAAGATACCATCAGTCCCAATAGGATTGAAAACATAAAAGGAATTTTCACAAAAGAACCTCCTAAGGTTTATAATATAAATCGGGGAAACAATTATCCGTATGGGTGGTCTTTCAATCCTTGTAACAAAAACTTGGCCTTTAGTCGCACGGAGGTATAATCCTACTAATATTGTAAAAGGGAATGTTTGTGAGTTTAAGTGTCTATGTAGCTTGGTGCGGGTGACCCCCGCATTTATTTATTTTACCCGCGTTTATTGCTAATTTTGCTACAGATAGTGAAGATTCCGATTTTAGTGTTGTGATAGTGGTGCTGAAGTTTTATTTAAGTCATGGTTTTTAAATTGCGACCACTTTGAAGGACGCATTGAATTAGGAATTCCTAATTAAATGGTTTTTAAAGTGCTACAACTTTGAAGGACGCATTGAATTAGGTATTCGTCCATTCGGAATTCAATGCGTCCTTCAAAGTGATTGCAAACCATGGTTGAAAAAGAACAAATGGATAATTGAAAAAGAACAATTTATCCAATGTCATCCGCACCCTGCTACAATGTCATCCGCACCCTGCTACAATGTCATCCGCACCCTGCTACAATGTCATCCGCACCCTGCTACAATGTCATCCGCACCCTGCTACAATGTCATCCGCACCCTGCTACAATGGAAATAGTTATTATAATTTGTTATTTCTTCTCGTTCAACGAATGGACTGATTTGGATGAATTTGGTGTTTAACTGTTGAGGCTACGTGTACCTTGGATTAACACAAAGGCTTTTTAAATCGCAAATAAAACTAGTTCATCCATCCATCCATCCATCCATCAGCCATAGGACGTCCACTGCTGGACATAGGCCTCCCCATAGACCTCCAATAAGACCGGTTGGTAGCGGCCTGCATCCAGCGCGATCCTGCGGTCTTGACAAATAACTTGGCCTTATAAATAAGCTTCTAGTAGCCCAACGAGCTATGGAGAGGGCTATGCTCGGAGTCTCTCTGCGAGATCGAATCAGAAATGAGGAGATTCGTAGACGAACCAAAACTAGTTAGCATTTTCTATTCACATACAAACGTACTGGTCGTATTTCAAAAAATATTCGTCTGTTTTTTTATTCAAATCGAATCAATTAAATCAAATGTGTGTGTGTGTGTGTATGCACGCGGGCGAGTAGTCGATATGTGAATGTACCCTTAAGTAATTGAATAAATAAAATATATTTGTATGCTATGTGGACATGTACAAATTATAGTATGTAGGTACCTATATTTAAAAACATTCACTTGTCAGGTAGCAATCCATTAGTGGGGGTAGTAAAGAGATTTTCTGTATTGACTTGATCAAGATTCTTTAAAATATCTATTTAATTATCAAATTAGTTATATTCATGTCTCTTTACAAAACTATTCAGCTTTTAAAATGCAAAGTTTATTTTAAATAAACGTAAGGGTCTTAAGACGACTCCAAAACACTAAGAATTGTCTGACCACACTGCCCAGGTACTATACTGCCCGGTCAAAAAAAGCTATTTTATCAAACATTGGTTTAAATTAGTTCGGGACTATAATGAAGAAAACTTAGCTAAATTTATAGATTGTCTACAAAGATTGTCTTTTAGCGAAGTATATAGTAACAAAAATTGTGAAAATGCATTTGATGACTTTCATAAATTATTTAAACTATTCTACGATTTGTGCTTTCCGTTTATAAAAATTAAAATTAACATTTCTAAAAGCACCAAATGGATAAGATGGTAAAGGTATAAAGGCATGCTCAACTCGGAAAAGAAGACTTCTATGGAAATACAGACTATCTCGATTAGATACAGATAAGCTTATCTTCAAGCAATATACAAAGAGACTCAAAAAGATAATAAAGCTCACACAGAAAGCCCAGAATGACTATCACATACAAACAGCAACCAATAAATCTAAAGCCGTATGGCAAATAATAAACAAGTACAAAAACAACTCTCCACCAGAGGAAATAAATACTATTAAACAAAATAATAAACTCATCACTGACCCTAGAACCATAGCACAGACATTTAATAACTTCTTCTCTGACGTTCCTAATAATGAAAATGACATTAAAAAGTATCGCAATACTCTGACATATAATAAATCCAATTCTTGTTTTATGAATCCAACTAGTCCTAATGAAATTTCTCAGATAATTAATGCATTAAAAAACACTAACAGTACAGGGTATGATGGCATATGCACGAAAATTATTAAAAAAGTTTCTGACATTATAGCTCCAGTTATTAGCCATTTAATTAACCAATGCTTACAACACGGATGCTTTCCCACTAATTTAAAAATATCTATTATTAATCCAATTTTTAAGAAACATGATAAACTTGACGTTCACTGTTATAGACCTATTGCCCTCATACCAGTTATTGCAAAAATATTCGAAAGAGTAATTTTTAACAACCTGAACAAATACTTTGAAAAAAACGAAATATTTGTTGACAATCAGCTAGGTTTTCGTAAAGGCAAATCAATTAGTATGGCAATATACCAGTTCTTGGACAAAGTTATGACAGGGTTAGAAAAAGGTAAACAAGTTACTGCATTGTATATGGATATGACAAAGGCGTTTGACCATGTTGAACCCTCTATACTACTCCAGAAACTAGAGTCATATGGTACACGTGGAACGGCATTACAATTACTAGAGTCTTATCTCACAGGTAGACAGCAGTGCACTGAAATTACAAAAATTTGTTCTAAAACTAAAACAGCACGGCAATACCGCTCGGACTTCAAAATAGTTAAATATGGTGTACCTCAAGGAAGCATACTGGGGCCTATCTTATTTCTGATCTATATCAATGATCTTCCTAAGGTGATCCCGCACCCTATGGTATTATTTGCCGACGATAGCACAGCCCTTTTTACTAAAGAAAACAATTATCACGAACATGAAATTAATAAATCACTTGCTGATATAATAAAATGGCTTAACAGTAACAATCTCAAAATAAATTTAGACAAAACCTCTTATATGACTTTCAAAACTAAAAATTCAAAAAAATTACAACTTAAAGTGCACTACAAAGACAAAGTTATAGCGGAAACAAACAGCACTAAATTTTTAGGTATTTATATTGACTCGAACCTGTCCTGGAGATCACATGTTGAACATATTTGCACAAAACTGAGTCAGTATTCGTATGCCCTATACATGCTTAGAAAGGGTGCCAACCAAACAACACTATTGACTGCTTACCATGCTTATGTAGGGTCTACGTTAAATTACGGTGTTTTATACTGGGCGAACTCAGCTGATAGAGAAACTGCTTTCAAGGCACAGAAAAAGTGTATCAGGGCTATGTGCGGGCTTCGTCAAACAGATTCGTGCAAGCCTTACTTTAAAAGTCTTAAGATATTAACACTACCCTCAATTTACATTTATGAGGCATCTCTTTTGGTAAGATCGGATTTAAGCAAGTATGATACATTAAAAAGTTCAAGATATAAAAATAAATTAGGCTGTGTAAGCTGTAGAACGAAGCAATACAGAAATAGTATCTTCGGTATGGGTGTTCAAGTGTATAATAAGATTCCACAGAAAATAAAGAATACTAACTCATTCTTTGTATTTAAAATAAAATTGAAACAGCTTCTGCTTGAGAAGACATACTATACGATTAGGGAATTTATTGACGATAAGACTTTAGTGTAATATTAGTATCTATCCTCCATGTGACATAACAATTAATTAAATTAAATACAATATATTTAATTTAATTAATTGTTTTCAAAGATTGACATTGTAACATGACATGTATTTTATGACCATTCAAATGTAACTATCCACCTACTATTTCCTAATTTTTGCACGCTCCTTAGGGGTTGAATATAGTGAGACTCTTATTTATCACCAACTATCCTTTAGGTACCTATATTTCTGCAAATAAATGATTTTGAATTTGAATTTGAATTTGAAGAAGCAGGAAACATAAACCGGCGTAGTGTGAGCTCTGAAAAATGGCTGGTATGAAAATAACAAGCCGTTAAATTCAATAATAGGTTTTATTTTATTTTCGACGGTTAAGCCTGATGTGTGTACAGGGATTGCATTTAATTTCCATTCGTGGTCGATTTTGAATGAAGAATTTTTCGCTGCGAGGTGAATTTTATTACTACTATTACGTTCTCAGGTTATCTATAAGCTTTTAACGAATATTGTGAAACAATTTCAAAAAACAATCAATGTTTGTTATAAGCCGTCATAGTTTGCAAAATGGATGGATTACGCAGATGATATGCTGTTGTTTTATTTCTTTGTTATGTTTTGATATGAGCATTGTTATAAAAACCTTTCATCAGTAACGTTACATTTCGTGCAATACAAATAACCATTTTTACGGTACTGCTTGTCGGTTGAATAACTAGTATTGATGTGGTTCTTCGTGATCCATCAATTAGTCTTCGCAAAAGTGTCACACATATTTCGCTTCATGAAAGTATAAATGAGTAAATAGAGTTTCACACAATACGTGTAGCTCCCCTCTAGCTTTCCTTGTGTTGAATGATTGATGATCGAATGTGTCGATGCCATGGAACACACACAAAGACATAGACAGCTAGCATTCAGACCCAGAAGAGATATTATTTAAGCTCAACATTCGAATACCTGCCCGGCCGGGATAGAACCTAAAACCACCTAATTGTAAAGAAGTCGCTCTTCAGACAGGCAGCAGGTGCGCAGGTCGAGCTGAGGTCGCCGCAATACTGGAGTATGATTTTCGAATACGTTTTAAGTGTTTGTAGTGTGTTGCTTTGCATCGTATTTTACATTTTTAGGGTACCAAAAGAATTAACAAACTATGCTTATAAACTCCAAAAGAAAATAATCTAGAAAAAATTATGAATTTGCTTATCCAACATTGCATACATCATTGCTAAGATGACTTATTTTCTAAATACAACGTCAACTACTTATATATTGGTACTAAGAAGTTTTTTTTTTTAAATTATATCTACATATTTAGATGGAAAATGTCAAGTTCGTCAAATACGTCAGTACATTATAATAAATCATTATATGACACATACGAATTGTATGTTGCTATTCTATGCCAAGGTGGCCTAAGCCGGCCAGCCTATCGTAAAATTTGTTCCAGGAAAAACGTTTGTAAAATAAATGTTTGTCATTTAGAATGTCCACTAAATGTGCGAGATGTCTATCCAGATGTAATCTTTATTTTGAGAATTTGCGAGTACATTATGAATAGCTAAAGCTTAAGCTTAAGCTTAAAGGTACCATTAGTTAAAAAAGCAGATTTTTAGGACCTTTTACTGAATTTGATTTTATTCTCCAAGTCTTATTTTTTTCTGCTTCGTTTTATAAATATATTGAGATATAAAGCACGTGCTACCTATTAGTGCAAAAAAAAAAATGAAGATGTGTTATAACGTTCGATATGTTATTATTGCTTGCCTGTTTTTCTGAGTAGAGGCTCTTTATCTATTAAAAAAAAATTGACGTTCATAAGTGTATCTTTGATACCCAAATTGAATAAAAACATTTTGACTTTTGACTTTTTTTTTTGACGTCATAATTACATACGAACGTTTGTATGAAAAGGATGCCGGGTTGGACCCTCTTAAAATAAACAACTATCACTAAACTTTTCCTCTGTTTCATCTGGTTATTTAGTTAAAAATAAATAAATTCGGGCATTGTCACACACGGTTGCTGACCCCAAACTAAACAAAGCTTGTACTATGGCTGCCAGAGTACTGGTATAGGTATACAATTATACATACATACATATATATAAATACATTCTTATATATAGTTAGATATTAGCACCCAGACATAGGACAAAATCAAATGTTCATCACATGAATGTTTGTCCTAGGTGGAAATCGAACCCACGCCCCCAAGCTCAAAGGCAAGTTCACTGACTGAGCCACCGAGGCAGCTAGGGACGTTTTCGACCGAGCGAGAGTTAGCGAGCGAAGCGTCTCTGCTTCAGCTTCGACACAAATTATTTCGGATGTCCGAATTCTGTCCGGTGTCTAAAGATCGCATTTCTTAACCGATTCTCTTGAAAAATTGTGAGTAAGTTCAATAATTGTACAGAATTTAAATACTGAGTCAGTTTTTGGAAAATTTTCAACTTTATGATTCAATCGATTTTGACGACAAGATTAGCTAGGGATGTTTTAAAATTGAAATAACAGGAAGTTTTTAAAATTGTTCAGACAACCGTGTCGTTTTGCAAGCCTACTACAGCGAGCCAATGCTCGCTTGCTTTTGATACTTCGAGCGTAAACATTCGTAGTTCACAAAGAGGCCGCGTAAACAAACAAGTAAAGATAAAAAAAAATGTTATTAGAAATATAAAGCAAAGCTTAAAAACCGTCTTCCCGTCATCCATGGAAACCAAATAAAAGACAAAAAAAAACATATAAAAAAAAAACATTGAAATCGATTCAATTATGAATCGATTTCAATGTTTTTAATATCGGAGTAATCGAACAAACATAAAAAAAAACAGACGAATTGAGAACCCCCTCCTTTTTTGAAGTCGGTTAAAATATTAAAACTAAGTAGAGCTTATTAAAATTATTTTCTGCTCTTTTTACTTTACCGTCTCGACTAGAATTTAAAATGTGAAAGTTTGCGTTTCTTTGTGTGCTGGGTTGTTTGTTACTTTTTCGTTAAGGATCGTCTTTTTTGGGTGGACAGATTTGGGTGGATTGGTATGGAGGTAGCATAAACTTTGAAATAACACATAGCATATTTTTTAGAGGATAGCGGTTGAAACCGAAGGACACAGCCAGTAAATTACATAAACAATTAAGCTCAAAAATTTGGTACCCTATTGATGAACAAATATCTGAAAAATATAACCAGACAAACATTGAATAAGAAGAAGAGTGAACAAAATTTATTGACAAACAGAATTACAATTGTACACAGTGGGATTACAGCAGATTGTGTTTGGCAATTGGAGTAAGCTCAGCGTTGAACCTTTTGAAGCCAGTTAAAACCTTATTTACCTAACTGCTGATTTGTAGTTTGATTTTCCCGATAACAGCAATTGTGTTTTGTTAAGGCGGCCTCTCAAGACTTCAGCATCTGGGCTAGCCTATTACTTGGCATAATAATGTTCTCTGCCAGGCATAGTATACCGAGTTAAAAATAGTCAAGTGCAACACGTAGTGCCGTCAATCGATGCATGAGCAAGACCGAAATATGTCACGTTAAACAAGTTCGAAAGAGACGATGACAACGACGAGTGACGTCAATACGTTGATTGAATCAGGTTCAATGTACAAAGTTTTATTGAAAATTTCATTAAAGTAGTTCTGTTTAATTCATAAGTTTAATTAATTAAATTCTTGAGTAAATTTACTTCATCAACTACGCTTTTTATCGGAAGTCGCTCTGACGCAAAATAGTCATGACGGGGTGTTTAAGTGTCATAAGTTTAAGTGTGTGTGTGTGTGTGTGTGTATGTGTGTGTGTGTGTGTGTGTGTCTATCTCATCGTAGCTCCCGAACGGATGAACCGATTTTCAAATTCAAATTCAGAAATTGTTTGTTTATACTTGTATTTCTCTATCAATACTATGCAATATATCGACACATCTCTTCACTTGTACATCTTTCCTATCTTGTTGTCTATGTCTACATAGTATACCTATTATCTTAAATTTAAAAAACCGATTTCTCATCAGAACTGGATTTGGACAACCGCTCTACGGATTTCGATAAAATGTAAATGGAAAGTAAAACAGCGGAAACAAAAAATATTTTTTCAAATCGGTTTTGCCGTCTTTGAGTAATCGGTGAACATGCAAAAAAAATATTTCGACGAATTGAGAATATCCTCCTTTCTTAAAGGAGTTAAAAATCAAAGTCGCTTCCGCGTTTCTTTGTGTCTCTCTGTTTGTTAATCGCCAACTCTTCCTAAACCACACAACGGATTCTGCTGCGGTTTTCACCATCAGCTAGATAATTTTTCACGAAAGCTTAATCGCTACTGTACGAAGCCGGACCGTACAAGATAAAACGTTACGCAACCGCTAAACCACCCAGCGGGATATTTTAGGAGTACCCGTTGTGAATACTCCTAAAATATCCACAAGTATTTAAACTCAATGAAGCACCCAGCCAAAACTTGAGCTCAACTTACATAGCAACTAATGCTGAACCTGTGGATCAACGTCAGAATTCCGTTGAAAATGAGAGTTTGCAAGTTCAGAAATGAGGGTTGGTTTGAACTATTGCCGAAGTTACTTTCTCTATCAAACGCGACTTCTGAAGGGATTTGATAATTCAGGAATTTTCATTATCTTTTCTAGTGACTTATGCCCTGTGGTTTAACGCTATTCAGCAGATTTCCCGTAATTTTCCGAGTTAAGTAATATTGTATATCTATCTTCGAAGTACAACTACTGTTTTGTCAATTTTTATAAAGCTCAATTCAGTAGTTAATATCGAGTAAGCGTCAGAAACAGAGATTCAGATTCAGAGATTAGAAAACGTCACTAACCCGTTCCAACGGAAGACGCTGGTCTGATTCCAACCAGCATTATTCTGAGTTGAAGCCGGTTTGTAGCAGGAAGTCTATTTTTTTTCTCTTTCTCTCTCTCTCTCTTATGTTAATTGTTTCCTGTCACAAGTAAACTTTATTCTTATTCTTTATGGATTGAGTTTCTTTAGAATGTTTAATCCTTTAGCAGCTTATATTGGCGGTAAATAGAGTAGGTATTGATATAAGCTTGAACAGCGAGTACGGCAGATCTACGCCACGAATACCACGAACGTCTACGCCAATCTGGACACGTCGGAGCCTATACACTTCCAATTACGATTATCTGATTAGAGAGCCACAGCCAAGCCTTTCACGGGTATATATAGATGTAGTGTGGTTCCAAACGTCTGGTCGTCATATTAAATGCATGGGTTATGTTGTACCGCGAAAATCGGTGTAAACGCACCTACGTGATATTATAGGCAGCGGAAGCCTTTAATCCCTACTTAATGCCTTGGCGAATGGTGTAAGGTTTTTATTTTTTTGGCTAATGCAACGTACATAATCAGTGATCTATAATGTCAAACTGTCATTGAGCTTTTTACTTAAAAAAAATAGATTTTAATCCCAAACAAAATGTTGATAGTATTGATTACTATTTAGATTTAGACCAAGAAAGTTAGGAAGCTATGCCAAAAACAATGTAACTCTTATTATAGTGCTGACCTCGTTTCTTGAATTATGGAAAGTAAGTCCATTCTAGATTCCCCTAACGGCATTTAGAGTCCTGTGGTTAGGAACTTTAGGTCCGTTTTTGTACGACCAAATTTGTAATTGGATACCTTCGTAAATATTAAGCTCTAAAATTTTACAAATTTAACTGGTAGTGACTAAAAATATGGTTTTGGACTGAGCCGAGCCTGGCTTTTGTTTAAATATTTTTAGGGATTCATGGTACGAAAGTTGTAGTTCTACTGCAGACGTTTTGCGAATTGCCCGTTTTGAACTTGAGCCCTGCTACTGATGACCGTGAGTTGTAGAAAATAAACATTTTCCTTTTGAACAGGGTCTATCCTAATTGTCATAGTTTAGCAGCGGAGGCCGGCCTCGCTACGGCCCTGTTCCAAAATTGTTGCTAAAAAAATTGGGTAGTTCACATCAATACTTTTTTTTTAAATTGGTCTATCCGGTAATCCTAATCGGCTTCACTTTGATGCCTTAATAACCTTAAGGGTTACAACAAAGCCGGTTCCAATTACCAATTTCTCAGACAATATGGCGGCTTTTCGGGCTTCCAAAAATGTACTCACAAAAATGTCACTTTATCGCGTAACCAAAGACTAATAGAGTCGAAATTTGCCTAAATTAATCGATCTAAAGACCGGCTATATGAGCTACGACGCGAATGCTACGTGATTATTTTAAGGGCTCGTACATAAGGAGTGTGCGGTGCGTGCAGTACCGAGCGGGCAGATGAAGCATTACACTAATTAGTGTTTAAGAGCGTCCAGAGCCTCGCTTCAACTAAGGTATTGTTTGTAAGTTGTTCATGAATAGGCTATGTTCGACACTTCTAACATACAAAACTTGTCAATTTGAGGCAAATTATTAACGATTAAAAAAAGTGCTTAGAAGTCGGGGGCAGGTTTAAAGAAGTGTTTTCTGTTCACGCCCGCGTTCTTTTTTTAACCTCAGAGGCTAAAACGACGAGGTGTTAAAAGTTTGACGTGTTTGTATGTGTTTGTTTGTGTGTGTGTCTGTCTGTGGCTTCGTAGCTTTATAATCGATTTTGTTTTTATTGTTTGAAATGTGAATTAGTGGGGAGTGGTCTTAGCTTCGGGAGTTTTTCTTAATTTTAAATTTTACTTGTGATGTGTTTTATAATACACAGGACGCTGCACGCGCCACCCAACGTCCTGCGTCTGCCTGAAAGAGGCCTAAAAGCATTGTCTTTTGACATAAAAAACCTGTCGTTAATTTCGTGCCTATCATTTTGAAACGAGACCTTCTTTCTTCAGAAAGATACTGAATTTACTTCCTTTTCATTCAGTCATTACTTAAAGATTGTCTCAACTTCTCGAGCTGTATTTTGGATAAATGTATTTAAGACCAAAAAATCTTAATTTACCTAAAAGGATGGATTTCTCATTCTCTTTGAAAAAGGTAATAAATAAAGGGCTCTCCTTTAAAAAGAATGGTAGAGCATAATGAGAAATAAAATCGTCAAGTCGCGAGTAATTTGCCGAGTCGAGGGTTCCGTGTCTGAGAAAAGATAATGAGTAATTTAGAATATGAAACCGATAACATTACACAATCATTTTTAATACCGATTGAATCTGTGAAATATGTTAGCCAGATTTCATATGGTGACATCTTTTTTTATGGTTGCGGCCGTGTAGGCAATGCATGAAATTCATCCATCATCGATGCGTCAAGTCATTTTTTTTTTTTTGTATTTTACCACAGAAGTACTGTTCCCGTATTTATGTAATTTAAAAATGTTTTGGATATTTATTTTTACTGCATAATTTATTACGAAGGTAAGTTTAGAACAAAAAGGTAAGTTTAGAACAAAAAGGTAAGTTTGGAACAAAGGTAAGTAATAGTTTGAGGCAGTGTTCGACGAGTCAAAATGCTTTTCTTAAAACACATGCTTGGTTAATTCTAGAAAAAATAATCTTGTCTCATCTAACAAAATATCTAGCTAGCTAAATTATTTTGCACGAAGTATCGATTTGTTAAATTATACTCGTACACCATTTTGTTACAGATTGTATACACACGAATGAACAGCAAGTTGGATGGATTTCCTAAAAGGTTTTATTTTTTCTATGAATGGAGTATGGAACTCTTAAAAAATGTCTTGGTAATATCTATGTAGTTACGTACTTGAATTTAATATTTTATCTACATTTCGTGAACCAAACTTTTTTTTTTAAGATTAACTAGAACTTTGATGTCGAAAAGGTTATTTTAATACAATGCTATATAAAATACCGCACTTAAATTTTTAAATCGTTAAATTGTTAACCAAAATTAATTAAAATCCACTAGATGCAATAAATTTTAAAATTCAATTTATTATTCAATAAATTTTCTTGTTTTACCTGTTGCAAATCACAATAGCTCATGTCATACGTACTTATTTAAAGGACCATGACGATAAGCTTAGGCCTACAGCTATCTCAAGTCTGAGCTTCTTTTGAAAAGCACATCTAAGGGGATAAATCAATTGTGGCCAAAGAAAAACGTAGACGAGACCCGGCTTTTATTCACTCACAATTTTATTGCTTACGAAAATTAAACTTTTACTTATAATTATTTCATTACTCACTTGCACGGTAATTGATCGTACAAATGAAAAAATTACCTCCAGCCTAACGAAAACAAACGACATTCACACATTTCGAAAATCACGGCCGCGTTTTTTGAGCCCGAGTTCCAATTTTAAAGCATGAAAAAAGCAATAAAAAAAAATGTAAGAAAATTATAATTTTCAAAATCGAATTGTAAATAAGTTGGAGTTGGTTAAAGCATACATACGTACCTTCGCTCGGAACTGTGAGATGAACGCGAGGTGCGACGTCCGTAACGCACGGTTTACGCGGGAACACTGGCGGGAGCAACGGGCCAGAACCTTTCTCGAGGCCAGCTAAGCTCATTTCGGCCAGAGACACACCAGTCGCGTTTCTTATCGATAGTCAAATGACACATTTGAACTGTCGGTAACTTGTCATTGTCAAGATTTCATTGGTTTTAGGCAGTGATTGCTTGCTCATTCGCTCATTTGTTGTAGTTGCAATTTTAACTAAATTGAAGTAATTGTATTAAGAGTGCCCAGTAGCACACCTTCGATTTTCCTTTCGTCGTAGCAATCTAACTTACATAAAAGTTCAAAGAAGCTAATTCAAAGCGATAACTGAATCCAGTAAAATTGATCGGTGATGTTACGCTCCGCGCCGGGTTTAGGCCGTGTACAAAATTTGGCGCGCCCTCAAAAACCTCGACCATCCTTAGAAGGTGAACGCATGCGTACAAAGACGCCCTCAGGATCGCCGGGCGGCAGACTTACCACGTTGATTGATTCACCAAGTTGTGTAGGTTACGCACGTGCCTTAACTAACGCAATTCCCAATTTCCAGGGCGCGCGTCCCCTCCTTAAATACAAGAATTACACACCTCACGGGAGTCTCACCCTTAAAACAACAGCTCACACTACACTGGCTGGTTAAGATTTCAGTATGAGCGCTTCATTTGTTTAAAAATGGAACCAACTTTAGCGCGGTGTTTTTCTTCTTTTCCACATTTTTTCATTACGCGTCTGACATTCATGCATACAGCCAGTTTAAAAACTTTTTTATTGCCATAAATAGGTCTGGTGCCCCGTGGAGGTTTTAATTAGCGCCAAATTTGAGTGGGAAACGATGTTACGGTTTTATGTGAGGGAATTTTGTTTGGTTTCTGACCACAGTTTTATGTTTAACCGCAATAAGTGTTCTGGTAATGGATGCAAATTTGCCACCTGTTAACACAATAATGATTTTAGTTAACGAACCGATGTTTTTATACGAGTAATCTATGTTGAAGTATACGAAGATATCCCTGAACGCTCTCCGAGCTCAGCACAATGATATCTACAGAATGCTATTTCCCAACAGCATTCTGAAGATGTTATTGTACTGAACTCGGGGGGCTACCTAGATACTGCAGTGCATCGGGCATGTTTGCGGACGCCAGAACGGATGGCTTTCATGCCATCATCAGAAAGAGAATCACGTCGTTGCTTAATAGAGTGAGAGGTAGTCGCAACATTGTTCTAACGATTATCAGCGACAAATATGATTTTACAACATTGGGTTAAAACCATAATACCAACCACAATGGATATCATATACCTATTTAAGATAAGATAAAGATTTGTTTTTAAATGTAGAATTTATGTTTACTTTTTCTTTTTCGGTTGTTCAAAGTTGTTGTGTTTCTAAATAATTTGATTGCATTATTTAGATTGATATAGAGCTAGATATTTAATGTGAGTGTCTATTGATCATAATTATACAAAAAAAAATATTATTGTTATTTAAACGTACTAACTGAGCCGCCGTTGTTGAATAATCGTGAACTTCGAATGTTTTTCAAAACATTGCTAGAATTTCACAATTCAACTTGAAAACGGTTCACAAGGTACGAGGAATGTTTGAGAAAACATTTTAAACGAACCGCTGTACCATCAATACCTGCCACAGTTCCTGTAATAGCTACTACAAGAGGTCTGTACGGAGCCCTTCACGCACCTACCTCCTCGATCCTTGCACGATATATTGCGATACAGCCTGCCGTTTGCGGCTTGGCCCCTTTTTTCTTTTGTACTACGTTACTAGAAACCGCTGTGATTTGACCCGTTATCCTGCGACGCTGTTAACTTTTTGGGATAAATACGGCTGAATCCGATGTTAATTCGATAGGTCGATATTAGAGCACATCGTGGGTCATAACTAGGTACGTGGATGAGACGAGCGCAAGACAGGGAATACTGGCGCCAGGAAGAGTCGGTTTTTACTCAGCAGTGGGTCTATACAGGTGATGCTAATGATGATTTGTTAACCCTGACTATGAACAATGTCCATACTTTTAACCAAATAGTGTGACATTAATAACTTTTATAAACTACTGATTGTGCCTTTACGGTGTTACCCGGGATTAAAAAGTATCTAGTGAATAGTAATTATAGGAAGTAAAAAGTATTCTAGACTGTAACCTATCTCTTTGCCAAATATCATTCAGATCCGTTAAGCCGTTCTGGCGTGTTTGAGTAACAAACATCCAAACGTCGTCGATCCGAACATCCATCCAAACTTTCGCATTAATAATATTAGTGAGATTTTAGTGTTGAATGTGAATAAAATCCGACAAGAAAAACGTCTAAAACGACAAACAGACCGTAATGCTACAGTTCGTATTCGTCGTATTCGCATCGAGCGAATTCACTTGATATTGATTAATGGGGACCTTCGAGACAAATTGCTGGTTCTACGCCACCTTAGCTATCGAAATAACTTAGGAATTACGCGGGAAATTCGCGAATATTCGGGAAAATTCGTGAAAAAATGCGATTTGTCAACGCTTCGAACCTGCAACGTCATATGGCATTGGCACAAAATTAATGGGCAGTCGAATGACTCAATTTTTTTGTACAAAATGTTTGTTCTAAAATCGGGGATTGAGCTGGAATATTTTGTGGGAAGTGTCGTTCGTACTAAAAACCGTTTGATACAAATGTACGGGTAACTTTATATTTGTTCTATTTCAAAGAAAATGCTCATGCAAGTCAGTTAGTAATTTATTTATTAATTCATACCTGGTTGATTATAACTTCAAAACTTATACATTCATAACATCATCCCTTTATTATCACTATCACTACATAGTATAAAACGAGTCGCTTCCCGCTGTCTGTCTGTCCCTATGTATGCTTAGATCTTTAAAACTAGGTAACAGATTTTGATGTGTTTTTTTTAATGAATAGAATAATTCAAGAGGAAAGTTTATAATATGTACAACACATGCATAATATAGTAGAGAAACACTGATAATTTTAGAAGTTTCTAATGTGATGTCGTAAATGAACACTTTTTTGCGCTTACATTGCATAAACTAGCTGAACCCTACTAGATAGATCAAAATAATGTACTTAAGTATTGTACACCCTCAAAAGGTAGAGATACGAGTAGGTTAGAATTAACTCTGAATAACCATTTTTAATCTTTACTATTTACGATAAATATTGGCTTATTTAGCGAAGCGATTTTGGGCAACACAGTATTAATCCTTATCCAATTAAGTAACTTAAATACATTTTCCATTTAACATAAATCAATATGGCCTAATGGTATAATTTTACAGCATGTAATTGAAATTGATATTTTTGAAGATATTACAGATTTAAAATGCAGGGACGGTTGCGGCGGTACCGGCCGGGGGACCGGCGGCGAATGCCTTTAAAAAAAAGCTGTGTATGTTGTATAGAAAGATATTCTGTAGTATATTTCGTATTGGAATCGTCACCCGTGCGAAACCAGGGCGGGACGCTAGTTGTTTTTAGCGTTAGCGAACAAAGCGTCTCTTCTTCAGCTTCGACAAAAATGGTTTCGTAAATCCGGTTTCTGTCCGGATCTCATTATTCCTCTCCGGGCAGAATTTTATAACCGATTCTCTTGAAATTTTGTGAGTAGGTTTGACAAAATAAATAAAAATTATGCAAATGTAATGCCATAAAACCGGGCTACAAGTTTAAAAACAACAACATACATACAAATTATAACAATAATATAATATTCGGGACACTTGCACACACGGTCGTCTAACCCCAAACTAAGCAAAGCTTGTAGTACTGTGGCGATCAAATACAGATATAGATACATATATGTTTTTAAATACATACTAACATTTATAATCAACACCCAGAAATAGAACAAACACAAATGTTCATCACATGAATGTTTGCTCTAGGTGTGAACCGAGCCCACGCCCCCTAGCTCAGAAGGCAGGTTCACAACCCACTGAGATACCGAGGCAGTCAATATTAATTTTAGTTTTGATTTTGGTATAACCTCTGCGATGGCACATCGCATCGCGTAAGCCTACGCAAAGCTGGATTTCAGAATAGCCCACAGCTTGAACTAAGACGTAATTCAAGTGCAAAAAATAAATGATTGTGGCTTAGAAACAGATTGCAAAAAAAATTGGTAGGTAGGTAAGTAGGTAGGTGTCATGGACACTGATAACTACGAGTACATAATTGAAATCAATTAAATACCTACGAGTACAGAGGGCTAAATATTTAAATCAGCCTAGCAGACCAAAAAAAAACGCTAGCGTGATAACTTCGACGCGATCATGACAGAATAGGATGCTATTCTTGCGCGTGAGATATTTTCTGGTCATTGTCTCGCGTATTTAAATAGTCATAGGAATGAGAGTGACTAAGATAACATCTCACGCGTCAGAATAGAGGGCCATGTCGAGGATGGCGGGTGATCGCACTGTCTGAAATGAGATTGAAGAGACCTTTGGCCAGGAGTGGACAGCATAGGTCAACAAAACAAACTTCCAAAAGCTCTTGTAAATCAACTTCTAGCTTGTAATTTGGAACCTATGCACCAGCACTAAAGAACTATGTTCCAACTTTCTCGCTTTCTGTTTCAAACCTTCAAAAATGTTAAAAGCACGCGAAAGCGATAGTTACGCGAACAACCTTTTACGTTCCTTTTCATTCCGGAAAAACGTACGGAGTCAGCTAGTACGGTTTCACGATAAGTATTAAGTAAGTTTATCCGTAGGGCACAGCTAGTCTTAAGATAAAATTTATTACCTAACAGTACTGTATCTCAAACTTTTCTGGCTGGCTGCCGCGTCCCCTTCATAAGTTAGTTTTTTATTTATCTTCTTAGTTACGAGTTAAACCTTGCAATCCAATTTCGCCCCACTTTCCCCTCCGAGTTCACGTAACATTTACTCAAGTAACAGGACGCTCTGGTGGTTTTCAGTTTATTTTCCATGTACGCTTGTTTGTCCAACTAAAGTGGTTGCTTTTTTTATAGAAATCAAAGCCTACAGTCATACAAATTAAGTGTACCCACACACACACACGCACACACACACACACACACACACACACACACTAAAACACACACACGCGCAACACTCGTAACACGATAAATAACTTTTTTGTGTTAACTATAAGGTCAGGATGGGAAACTAAAAACGCACAAAATACGAGTACATTTAGAAAAGGAAATTTGGTTCAAACAACAATTAATAAATAAATACACTTACTTATTTAGCAAATAAATAAATAAATTCATGACATTGTCACACACGGTTGCCTGACCCCACACTAAGCAAAGCTTGTACTATGGCTGCCAGAGACTGATCTACGTACATATAAATTTTAAATACATATTTATAAATTAATACCCAGACAAACAAACCAAATGTTCATCACATAAATGTTGCCCTAGATGGGAATCGATCCCACGCCCCCAAGCTCAGAAGGCAGATTCACTACCAACTGAGCTACCGAGGCAGTCAAAATAAACAAGTAGGTATATATATAAAAACTTAAAAGTTTGGTAAACGGTTTTAATCATTACTTAAATACTTACGAGTACTTAATACTCAAAATACCAGTAAAAATACCTACACCATTAACAAATCTTCAGTCTTTTCCGGCTTAGTAGACAGTACCCTTAGATCGAGAAATGTCCTACTTCCTGACCAAAAGCAGCTTGCAAGTGGAAAACTCCGTAGCAAGTGCTGTCCCGACAGCTCTTGATGTTTTCTCACGAGAGTTTGCAAGCGGAAACTCGGCTTTGCAGCATCAGGTTTGAGGAGTTGGAAACCAAAGTTTACACAATAGGTGTTGTTTTGCCATCGGAATGATAGTCGGTTGAAAAGTTCCATAACAATCGGTTCCGTACAAGTAGTCTACAAATTTGTCCCAAGATTTAACAAAATACGCAAGTGGAGTTAGGGTTCCGCGACGCTCTGAATTTTCCATACAAACGCGCTTGTCGAATTTCTTGGAAACTATTTGTCAGATAAAGATGAAATTTAGCAGGTACAATTAAATAATTTAATTTAATTGGCATGTACAATTAATTATTTAATTTAGTTGACATGTACAATTAAATCATTTAATTTAATTTTAATTGTATTTACAATTTAATTTAATTACAATTATTAAATTAAATAATTTAATTTTGCCAATTTTCATCTTATATTTATATCTCCACCCCTATGTTCTTGGTTGTTTTGGACTGATTTATTTCACAGATAGACAAAACAAAACATGAATTCGTTTACATAGGGAGGTTGCCTACATCGTTAGCTTTTAACTTATCCATAATACAAGGGTTTTTTTTTGTTATTAAAGAATGATTGGAGAAGTGTAAAAGTCATAATTTTTTTGTTAAAATTGCACTTTGTCACTCTGTAGATAAGTTTAGAGGCTCGTCAGTATCTACACTTGCTCTCTTCGCTCGTCCTCCTCTTCTAGATGAAAAGCCAATAGAAAACCTTTAGCAAATGCAAATGCGAAGTTAGTCTAAAATGGTCGACAGACCCTGAAATGAAACCGTTTAAATAAATTGTGACATACTTACATAACTGCTCACTTACTCTCTACTACATACGTACGCTACGTACGTTCTCACTTACTTATCTGACTCATTTACTTCCATGCTATAATCTTAGCACTAGAATCCCAAAAAAGAAAAACCCGCATTATTCTCTAACACTATGACTATTTTTATGACCGCACAATAATTCATAATCCAGTGGGAAGGAAAGAGGAAAGAAGGGTGGTATAAATCACAACGCCCCCCTCTACACAATAGCCTATAACTAGGGTAATATTCTTTTATGAATACACGCGGGGCTACATACAAATTAGATTTCGAGAAACATCCAAATTGAAAAAAATAGGTCTTTTTGTTAACAATGAATTTCCGAAAACAAGCTTTTAGGAAGTGTACCAACATCTGATGATGATAATGATGATGAAAACTAGTGACAGAACCGCGGGCCCAAATACGGCCAGTTTACTATTAACTATCCAGAAGTCCCAATGGCTATCATCTGACTCTCATCAAACCAGATCTACGGGCCTATTGTATTCCATTTTTACCGAAGATGAGCCACTATACTTAGAGTTCAATCGAACGTTAAGATAGCTTCCAAGATTAGACCTACATAACACACATACATAAACTCGACAAGTTAAGTAAAAGCTTGTGAAAATAACTGCAATGAAATTAGACAGAAGATCAGTATTTTCCGCTATGATCCAGTTCTAATGCCTATTAACTTAATTAAAAAATACTGCTCCAAAGAGTGTCGTAACACGCTGTTAGTAAGGTTCCGTAATTATTTCAGGAATAAAAAAAACATTACTTATCGCATTTTGTGTGCAATATAAGTTAAGAATTATCAAAAAAGCATGTTTTGATAGTAGCCCTGCGTTTGTGCTTTATAGAAAATAGGAAGTAAATAAATTATTTATTGATAATAAATAATGAAAAGAAGCTTTTTCGCAAAAAGGGAGCCAAGACAGCTCTCCCAAAGGACGTGGAAAGTAAAACACATCTCTGTGTTTATTTTATTCATGCTGACCGTACCATAGAATATATAACAGTACTCACTAAATCAGCTTTCAGACTACGCTATGTTAATATTGGATGATAGTGACATAGGTAACACAAGCAATGCAAAGTCGCTCACCTTTTCAAAAATAAATCTTTGGGCCAGATTTTTTTTTAAATTATTCGATTTCTACAAAGTGGATATTTGGTTGACTCACCTCATCTATAGGTGAGTTTTGAGTTGGTGTTATTACTTAAAGGTGAGTTTAGACATCATAATTATTCTTATCACCTACTACACTGTCTACCTACTGCTTACTAAAGGTTTCTTTTTCGTCTCGCCATCTTTTCTGGCATGCTTATTACAGGTACTACGTATACTTATAACATTTTTTACACTGTCTACCTACTCCGTGACGATACCAATGCAATGTAAACGGGTTTTAATTTCTAAACTATGTTCATAAGTCAGAATATAAAATTATATTATTTCTTAGTTATGATCATGCACAGGTGATGCAATTATGATAAATCTCTCTACTTACCCCAATTCAATAAAGTGGTATGACTTTCCTAAAACTTCAAGTAGAGACTCGTTGAGAACGCGAAAAGTCACGTTTTACAATGTTTGTATCATTTGCCCACACTAATGGACCGCTAAAGGTTAATTATCCACCATTATTACACTTTAACAGTCGAACAATCGTAGGTATTACAAAATAACATTAAATTACGCCGGCACTTTTTCGGTTTCCCCCCAAAAAGTCCGTTTTAAAATGAACTCAAACAAAATTTCCAAATCCTATGCTATGGAAGCTATAGAAGTAGATTAATTATCGCAAACAGATGGGAGGAAATGCGAACACGAGAGGTAAAGTATGAAACTATGACGCGTTCTCAAATGAAGCGAGTTAAACAAGGTAACCAAGTCTCCGGATCAAGTTTGCGTTTCCACGTAAAGTTCGACGGCGCAGTGGCGGATCCAAAATTCTAGTTTGCCCCAAGCAAATGAAAATCCTTGACATTTTTGTTTAGGAATAATACAACAAATTTGGATTTTATACAAGGTGCTGGTTTAGGTGAAGTAATACTTAAAGGTGCTGTTCTACCCGTCAAAGTGAGCAACTTTTAGGACATTACTATGAAAATTCGAAAGGAAAATAACCGAGTCTTCATGTAAAATAATTAGTCACGTGATTTTTGCATGAAGACTTGTTTTTTTTTCAAGATATTTCACAAGCTTATGTTCTAAAAGTGATGCAATTTGACGGATAAAACAACATTCTTAAGTGTTACTACATACAAAACCAGCAACTTGTAAATCAGGAAGTTCGTACAGGCCGAGTGGCTAGCCCTGATGTCAGAGTTTCTAGGCCGCCCGGAGGCCTCTGACATGGCTTGAAGATTGTCCTTAAAGAACAAACAACCAGGGCCTACAATTTAACTTGTCACCCGAGCCATGGTAGCGCTCAGTTATAAATGCCACCCGTAGTCACCCATCCTAGAACTGACCGAGAGAGCACCTTGTTTAAAAGATAAGAAGGAAAAGTGAGCTTTATCAACGTAGATAGGATTTCGGTTTGGGGGTGGGCTTAACATAACTGAGGATAAGTTGTATCAAGATAGTTATTAAATACGAAAGTATTAAAAAGGCAGGCATTTTAGACTATTGTGGAGTGTGGAATTAGATATTTTAGAAGCGGGGCTTAAGGCGCTTATTTCCCTGAAAACGTCACTGTGACGGTGTGACGTGTGATAGGATGTTATAAGCAAATAGTTCGAATATTGCATTTGTGTGCTATAGTTAGAATCTTGCATGGATGCGAGCACATTCTATTTATAGGGATGTAGTATATTATTATGTTCTCTTATTACAACATACCGTGGCCGGCGCGTTTTAATGAGACACTTCATGCAACAAACTATTTTATGGAGTGTCTCGTTAAAACAACAGCCAGCGCCATCTAGTTTCATTTGCTTGAAACTTTTTTTTTTATTAACGAGCTACGTACAACTAGTGGCTCTGTGAGCTGTAGACATCGCGGCTGAAATATGTCTCCTCTACAGGTCGCATTCGTCGACCGATTCTCGTGCAATTTTGTGAGAAAAAAAACCTATCTCCGTCATTTTGAAAAAAATCCAAATACTGACTTGACAAACATTTTTTTTAATAATTATCGAACCGACTCACAATGTTTCAAAAGAATCGGTTAAGAAATGCGACCTGTAGACGAAGACAGAGATCCGGACATACGAAAGGATTTTTGTCGAAGCGGAAGCGTAGACTCTTCGCTCGCTAACGCTCGTTCGATCATTTTTTTCAATTTTAAAGCCTAGCTAAAGACATGAACAAAATCTGTCAAAAAGTTTTTAATTGAGGTCGCGAGTCGAGCACAAACTTAGTTATAGCGTAGTCTAAAAGCTCCCTTTTACACGGCCGTTGATAAAGAGTGACATAGTCAGCAAAAAAGTTTCTACTGAGTTCTTTGAACAATTTATGCTCTACGAGGTTTTTCACGGAACAGCCACGAGACGCGTTGCGGCGCGACAACTCGAAGGGAAGGTAAAACCGAGTACGCGCGTACGAACTTTCGGGAACACAAACATCAAATACGTACATTTGATGCATAGACTAGCAAATTAGAAATGTGAACACGAACATAGTTCGACTCGAGTTCGCTTACAACCGCCAATATGCTCTTATCTGAACAGCCATGAAGTGCCGTCGTTAGAAGTGGTCAATATTTGTATATTGATTCGTAACTTTATTAAAGCTCATAGAACATCGTCTGTACAGAGCGTACACTAATATGATCACAACGAAAATGTTTGACGAACACAATGTTCGCTGTTCCTAAGCGGTGCGCACATGCTAACAAAGTTCGTTTGTGCATACACGGCTTGTATACGTAGCATTCGAACGAACATTATATAAAGCGCTCATTTTTTTTTATACGGCTTCCATAGCGGAAGCGGTTACGGCAAGCGCACTCCCTTTGACGCGTCTATGTCCCATGTAGAGATACTTAGACATTTTCACGCTGCGATTTCCTTAAGGTTCTACGTAAAAGTCAAAGCATTTTAACTACTATATAAATAGGTATATGGATCAATATAATATAAAACAAAATCAAGAAGTTAATCTTTCAAAATAAAAAACCCAACCTAACGTCATCCTATCTGAATTTTGTAATAAATAAGACCAATAAAATCGTAAGCATCAATCTATAGGCTTAACCTTTCAATTAAACGATACATTTTGTACAAAATTGTGAAAACAAAATCGCTACACAAATAATGGAGTGCGGTAACAAACATTATAAAAACGAATTTAGAAGTCGGGAACTGGCTGGCCTGTGCCAGACCAGAAATGATAGCACGCTAAGGAGGATTACTGTACTCAGCAGTGGGTGGAAAATTGTTGATGATAATGACGGTTGATGAAGATGATGGAACAGAATAAGTATTGCGCGTCAATCGCAATGCGTTTTGAACGCATTGCGATTGACGTCGCAGTGAAAGTCGCATAAAACAAAGTTGCGTTCAGTCATTGTGACGCAAAACATCGCATCGCGACGCGTTTCATCGTTTCCCATCGCACTCCCCTTCGCTCCCCATTATATATATTTCATCATTGTCAGTTATGGGGGCACTCATTTTCTCCGTAAGCCAGGCATTATTACCTGCCCGACGTTTCCACCTGCCTTCCGAATAACGATTCTTTCATTACGTCACAGATTGGAAGCTTTCACTAGAATCGTGAAATAAGGAGACCATTAGCGCAAAATAAATAAAATCCTAGTAAAATGTAGGTACATTCTATTTTCATTGTAGGATGGTGCAGGTGACATAAGACAAATCGTTTCTTTTCACCCTTAAAAGTTGCCGCGATACGCAAATCATGACTAAAAACTTTAGTGGTTTTAGTGGTACCCTAATAATATAACAATACTAAGGCCAGGGGGGCTATTCCTGCGCGTGAGATGAGATGAAATTTTATCTTGGTCACACCTATGACGTTTTAAACGAGAGCAACAAGGACGAAAAAAGATGAAAATCTCAGATCTCCGAATAGGGCCACTGTATGTTAAAACGCGCTCGGTCATGAGTCTCGATTTAAAACTGGTCCTACCATACATAAAAACAGCTCTAAATCGAGATTCATGTCTGAACGTCGTTTTAGCATACGGGTACGTAGTATTATTATATGTTCTGTAATATGGGCTTAAAACATAATTATAATCGTTAATAGCTTTCGTAAATTAAGCAAGTAATAAACGCCGGTAAATAAATAAATACGGCTGTCGGCCGCCGGCACGATGCAACTGAAACTGAAAATACTATTAAATAGAGTCTAATTATATTTTCTATAATGATTATAAAGATGTAAATTGAATACGTCTGTAGGGTGTACCTAATCTCTTGACTTTTAGGACCGATTTTAAAAAATCTTTCTTTAACAGACAATTACACAATCACTGTCATATATGTAGGCTATGACACACAAGAAAAGTGAACAGCGAGTCGCTGTTTATTTTTCTCTGTTTACTCGTAGTTTTAAATAAAATAATATAGAAACTGGGTGGACTTATAATTAACTTCACTGTTACATAAAAAATGCCTAGACACGTCTTATCACTTCGTTTGCAAATTCGATTTCACAGAATACCTACTGTACATGCTCAGTACAGACTGAAGTCTGTACGAAGTATGTTAGAAGCGGTGTCTTATCCTGTAGGCTAGTCACGTACGAATGGGACGATTTAGGAGATTTTTAGGGTTCCGACGACAGTCAACCGACCGAGACGGCAGCTAAACCTGCCAGCAGCACTTGGCATTCATGCAAACTCGATGTACCAGTTTTTATGTTTAAAGGAGATCGTATTGACTTACAGTGGAGCATTGCAATATTTTATGTTTAATTTCGTCTGATTTAACTTTTGCAGTCAGCAAACGAAAACTTTACAAGGTAATTTTATGGGTACAGGTACATTACCAAACAATATAGACGAGGTGTGTCAAAAGATTATATGGTAATACTTGAGGGTATTCTACGTGGACAACTTTTAGAAGATAAGTTTGCCAAGTTTGCTGCGGAAAAAATGTTAGTCCCTACACGAAGTTGTTCACGTTACTAGTTATTCTGTGTGGACTTTCTTTTGTTTTTGTTCGAGTTTAACATTCTTACGTCCTAAAAGTTTGTTCACTTTGACGGACAGAACAATACCTATTGGAACAATAACTATTTCACCTTTTTGTTACCACTTGTTATACTCTATTCTGTGAGTTCGCTAGGAGATAACTATTTCCCCCTTCCCCATCGTTCCTGGTACTAGTGGTTATGAGTCATAACACCGAAAAACCTTTTTCAGTTTTCAAAATGTACAATATTTCGATCTCTAAATTTGATTTGATTTTGATTTTTTTTATTTGAACACCTGTTATTTATTCCTCTATTTAAGGGTTGACCCCATAGTAAAAGTTTATCATATGAGTATAATCACACCCTTTTGGCTTAGTCCACCCTTTCCTGATAACCCTGTATAAAGCAGGAACTGGAGACAATTAGTCAGTCAGTCTGTCAGTCAGTCACAGTTTGCTCAGTAACGATCAATCCTTCAAAAAGCCTAAGATTCAGTTTCAAGTTCTAAATTCAAAATTCAGTATAGGCCGCTAATAAAAACTCTTTCAAAAAATTAAAACTCCAAACAATCATCGGCAACTACGTAACTTGCGTAAAATTGAAACTGAAATTGAATTAAAACCTATTTTATCATCAAAAAGCCATTACATTTAACGATCAATTTCACTTTGAACGGAATGTGATAATATTTCTCAATAAATTATATAACGTAAATAAAATTAAACTTGTTGGGTGAAATATTGAATTTCCGCAACACAATTAATTAGTGTTTCGTCAGTAAATAGTTGTTTCAAAAACCGTTACTGAAAATACCAAATCATGATGCTAAAAATTATTGCTCTC
Source organism: Peribatodes rhomboidaria (assembly GCA_911728515.1). Classification (NCBI taxonomy): domain Eukaryota; kingdom Metazoa; phylum Arthropoda; class Insecta; order Lepidoptera; family Geometridae; genus Peribatodes; species Peribatodes rhomboidaria. Next base: position 388,888 of record OU452166.1, read on the forward strand.
ATGGGTGAGTATTTCATTTGCTTACCTACAATTCTACTGCTGCTTGAAATAAACATAACATATCGTCACGCTTTTGCGCCGAAGGGGCTGGCAGAGGTAAATAATAGCACCCACACTTCATCAGACGTTATTCAGTCCCAAATGTGATAGGGGGCGAGTCTGTCGCCTTACACCGGGCTCCAGTCATGTAGCAGATGACATTAAAATCACACATAATTATCTTCACACAACGAACAAATTGGTGCACGCCTTCGGCTGGGATCGAACTCGCTGGCTGGCTTGAGACCAGCAATAGTTGCGGCAAAAATGCATATTTCGGGTCTAGGGTCATGCAACGCGACTATCAACGACTAACTACTTACAAACAAGATTGTGCTGGAGACTTTATCAAATAGAAAGGTTATTTTCATTCAAAACTTGCGGTGCCCCGCAATGCGGTTTACCCGTGGTTAAATAGCAGCCTATTTGTTATTTATATATTTATGTAAATTATAATCGTTTAAATTCACGGTCACTCGGTCACCACAGACCGAGAGGAACCCGGACGGTGCTTTTGTTTTTTGACGGTGGTTTTGCCTTTACACCCACGTTGAGGCGGCCAAAGATGGTAGATTGGGGTATCGTATGCGCGACACACCAACTGAGGCGGGTTGCGGTGTTGTTCAGACCGCAACTGACGGACGGAGGCCATGGCGGGTGAGAAATGCCGGTACCACAGTGAGCTCTCCCTTACTCCCGCGGCCTTAGCGTGGTCGCTAGAAAAAGATGAGTGTCAGAATGACGAGTACTCTCCCTCTTCAGCGGCCGAAGTTTTTTTTAAATTTATTTTTATATCGAATAGGTCAATGTTTGGCCACCAACTCGCCTGATGTGAAGCGACATTGTGGCCTAAGATCAAGCACGAAGACCTAGTAGGTACTTATTCACTCTGGCCTTGAAGATACCTAGGTTGCAGTTAGTCAGAAGAACAGATGTTGGCAGACGATTCCAGTCCCTAGCCGTTCGTATTTATAAAGATGGCGGTGAACCGCTTAGTACGAGTAGGTGGTATATCGACTGAGTAGGGATGATATTTATGCGTTTTCAGACTTGTTCTGCTGTAAAAGGGGGAAGAGGGGATTGTCAGTCGGCGGGGCCACTTATATGACACGTCGCATGAGGACTATGGGCGTCCAGACACGGGTGCTGTCTGGCGCCCACTGGCTGGGTTAGTCAGGTTAGAGGTGGTTGTTAACCGTCGTGCCCCGACATATCGTCACCAAGAGAAGGAGCTCAGGCTACATACCAAATTTCAACAAAATTCGTCTATCCGTTTGAGCGGGAAGAAATAACAAACAAACACACACCAACTTTTGTCGTTCTACACTAATAATAATTATAAAAGGAAAAAGATTTGTATTTTGTATGTTTGTAACGAATAAACTCAAAAACTACTGGTCCATTTTAAAAATTCTTTAACCATTTTATTTAAAATGATCGAAAAACAAGGTATTGCATTCCGGGAGCGAACACATATTGACGTCGCCCGTCACCATCATTCGTCTCTTTTACACTATTAGTAAATTACCGTATTCGGTCATGATTAAGCATCGATTGACGTCAGCACATAGGTGTTGCCCTCGTGACCGGAACGAAGTTATTATGATATTGAAATACTGGTACGGAAACAAAACTAACGTAATGAGATGGGACGACACGACATCCAGTGAATACAGACTGGACTGTGGGGTCCGCCAAGATGGGCTAACATCTCCGGACCTTTTTAATTTTTATATAAATGGCCTGATAGAGGAGCTGAGAGCCACCAAAATCGGATTCCATGTTGGTAGGGTGTGTGTGAACAACCTAGTTATGCAGATGACATGGTGCTGCTTAGCCCCTCTATCAACGGTCTAAGACAATGAAAAGGCATATGCGAACGCTATATACGCTGCAAAGCATGGACTTAAATATAATGTGGCCAAATAAATATATATCTGGCAGAGTATATTATTACACCATGCACCATTAGCAAGCCACATTATCTCTGAGTGACATAGGCTGTAAAACGCGAGTGAAGCCGCAGGCAAAGAGATAGTAAAATATAAGTGAAATAGAACATTTTATTAAAAGATGACTTACAGAAGGAAAACTTTTTACATTATTATGGTTTCGTATTAATTCGTGGGGAAATGTTAATCAAAGTTCAATAGCTCGTTCTTCGTAATTTTTGTTTTTTGTCATGACGATAATTCTTAATTTCGTTGAAAAACTGCGGTTTCTAGCGAATTTACCGAAGTAAAATAAAATTGTAGGTAACTTTATGTTGCTAGACTTCATTATACTCGCATTGACAGTGGCCGTCCAGAGTTTGTTATATTCTTTTATGTAAGTACTGTTCGGTTAAGTTCGGTAGGTACCGTTCGTTAGGTACTGCTCTTTACAATTTACAAGAAGAACGAAGAGAACAAATCCAACTGATCGAAAGGTATCAGGGGGCTTGTTCGATAGTTAACAAATTTTTTTTTCGTTTTCTTATGGCTCCTTACATTTAGCCTAGTTCCTTAACGCTTCCGTCAGGGGCGCTTCATTGAAATGTGTGGAACAAGAGGAAAACGAAAAATTTTTCGTAGCTATGAAAGCTTGTGGTAAGCCCCCAGCCAATGTTAATGGATCTCATAAATTCAAAATGTATTCGTTTAATTCGTATATTTGTTTAATTCGTGTTTTAAACTACTTACTTCTGCAAAGCCCATTCTTATGAAAGGATAGGTACACATTTAATTCCCGTGACAAACAATTTAAGTTATAAAAAAAATCGCCAAGTGCTAGTCGGACTCGCGTATGAAGAGTCCGTATCATTATCTACTCGTATATAGACGGAAATAAAGATCACGTTTAGTTGTAATAGAGCCCCCAAATATTAATATTATTCTGTTTTTTAGTCTGTGTTGCTATATCGGCTACAGAAATACATCATCTGTGAAAATTATAACTGTCTAACTATCACGGTTTATGAGAAACAGCCTGGTGACTGACAGACAGACGGACGGACGGACAGTGGAGTCTTAATATAGGGTCTAATTTCCTTCTTTATGCAGATGACATGAAAATTTTGAAACAATTTCATAACATGAGTGATTGTTATCTTTTACAACAAGATCTCCTTAGATTTGAAGATTACTGTCAGCATAATAAATTAGATCTCAATGTTGCTAAATGCCACTCAATAACATTTACTCGAAAGTCTAATATAACGGTTTTTAAAATATACTTAAAGGACAAAACTTAAAAAATATTCAAGAAGTACGTGACCTAGGCGTAATTCACGACTCCAAGCTATCATATGAAAGTCATATTAACGATATTGGAAATAAGGCTAATAAAACTATGGGCTTTATCAAAAGAGCTAGCTCTCAATTCAACAGCATAAAGCTAATGAAAGTCCTCTACTGCTCTTATGTGCATAGCATCCTCGAGTATTGTTCTCAGATCTGGAATCCACAATACGATAAATATGTTAACAGGCTGGAATCCATCCAAAGAAACTTTTTGCGATATTTACAATTTAGGTGCAAATGTTTTTTGCACCTAAATTGTACAGCAGTTACGAGTTAAGATTTCGAAGACATCATATGCTTCCTCTTGCGGGAGACGCAGAATAGCACATATTGTTCTCTTAACGAAAATAGCACAATGTAAAATTTACTCTCCTCATCTTCTTTCCTTAATTAACCTAAAAGTTCCTACAAAGTCTGTAAGGCGTCCTGTATGCCTTTATATCCCGCTTAGTTCTACAAATTATAGACATAATTAATTTTTATAAGATCAGCAAACTTTGTTAACAACCTAAATAATTTCCCCGATTTAGATCTATTTAATATTCCCATACATACACTTAAAACTACATCCTCAAAGAACTGGTTTGATGCGGCTTAAACTGTATTTATAGGCCATTATTTCTTTAATTCCTCTTGTTGACATCTCTTTTAAATTGCATTTTATAATTAGACAAGGTGTACAATAGTTATCTATAAGCGGAAATGTGTAATTGGTGCATAGTTATACAACTGTTAAATTTATTAAGTCTGTTCGCACTGTTACATTTCCCAAACAAAATAAAATAAAATTATTATGACTATAGTCTCTATAATCTATCTATATCTATAGTCTTAATATGTCATGATAGGGTCCCGTTTAATCCTTTGGGTACGGAAATATACCGGATCGGATCAACGATAATCAAGTTATCGACCTACAAACAAATGCCGAGTTGTTCCACTAGACTCTGAGACCTAACTTCACTCGGTCAATTACATGTAATAAGAACTTTTTTTAGGTGGAATATACGTATTACTTATCATAGACCCACTGTTTTCAAAAGTCGTAGACGATGCACCATGGATGGAAGATCCGTTCGTCAAGAATTGCTCGCTCTGTCCTAGGATCTATGTTCCTGTGTGTGGAACGGATAATAAGAGTTACATGAATCCCTGCAAGTTATTATGCATGAACTGGGCACCTCATCGAGAAAATGCAACTTGGGTTCAAATCTCCAGGTCAGAGAGATAATCATTCCATAATAATAATCCATCCGTAAGTACCTTTTATACCGAAAAATTACGGTTCCCGTGGGAACGCGGGGCAGGTGAAACCGTGGAGCGCAGTTAGTAATAAGATAAGATTGTTTTACCTTACCCTAATGTTTTTCTAATTTTCAGATATGGAATATGCATTTTAGGCTTCTAATCAAAGAAAGCACAGAAAGCAAAAAGAAGCAAGACATCGTCGGTTCGAGAGACACGCCTCAATACAAAATGAATGTCTACCAACTGTTAGTGGTATTCGTTGTAGTCCTTTGTTATATTAAATTGTATATACTGAGAATAAGAACCAAATGACTGAATAAAAATTACTTTAAAATAATGGTAAAACCCAACTGCAGTGAAAGCAAAGAACAAGTAATAACACGTAGGTGCCTATTCATACGCATTCTTAGTATGGCTTATTTTCAGATTACTCCAAGAAAAGGTTTCAATTTAATCCACGAAAAAAATATTAAAATAATTACCTATTAGTATCTACATGATTTACAAGAACGATTGATAGAGTTTAGTATTTTAGGTTAATCATACCTTTATTACACTAAGGCACACTTGGAGAAGATATCGAGCTAAGTTTTCAAACACAGGGTTAACTATATCAGAGTTAAAATTTTAGAAATATTATACCTACTGCGAGTTATAAAGATAACCCGAGTTTCTGCAAGTGGACCTTACTAAACTGCAATGGTTCAGGAAGTACAAAAAAAGTTCAATAAAAAAAACGAAGTACCATACTAATATTCTCATAAATGCGAAAGTTTTAGATGGAAGGATCGATAGATCGATGTATGGATGTTTGTTCCAAAATCACGCCAGAATTGCTGAACAGATATGTTTGAAATTTGGCACAAAGATAAATTACAGTCTGGAATAGCACATATTACGAGTACTTTTTAACTGAGGGTGAACACACCTAGTAGGTAAAATTTCCCAAGCTCACAACGGACCGGAAAATCCTCCATTTCCACGTGAAATAAAACACCTTCAGGTTTCCGAAAGATAAAATTGAATCTTGCCAGTGGAAAGTGTTTTAGAAAACAAAAACAAGGTTATCAGGCGGTGTCACGAAAAGACATTGATCAGGGCTCGAGTTTCCTCCTTTCCTTTATCAGCGTTCAGAGGTCACCCGAGGTCAAATTTAATCTCAATTCTCGTACACCTGCCGTTATCGCATGCCTCGAGTTTTTGCGATGACAATTCGAAAGGCGCAGTCTGACTGAAGCCGAACCTTCGTAACGTAACGTTTCGAGTATGCGTATCATTTTTAACCGACTTCAAAACAGGAAGAGTTTTTCAATTCACCTGTATGTTTTTAGTTTATGTTTATTACACGATTACTCCGCTATTTATGAATCGATTTTAATGATAATTTTTTGTTATAGTACTCGTATATAGGTACGAGTAGATCATATTTTAGAGGTAGTCCCATACTTATATTTTATCAAAACTGATCCAGTAGTTTTTTAAATAATACCATAGTTCTAAAAATTGTTTACATGAACGACGGAAAGTCGTTTTTTTAAACTTTGCTTTATAGAAAATGCCGTAACAGTCTGTCGTATCAATTCACCGAGTCGAGGCGAGTCGCGCCGCGAAGCAGTCGTCTCAGGCTGTCGTAGCTTCGAAGGGTTCACGAAGAAGCCGCCAAGCTCGCGTGCTCGGCTCGGCTCGTTCAATTGGTACGGCGAACTGTTACGTGAACACAATAAGTTACGACGAAAGAAGAGGTTTTGTTTAAATAAATAAAATAAAATAAAATAAAATAAAGAAGACGACGACGATTGTTTACAAAATAGCTATGTTTTTATCCTGGCTCCGGAAGTTAACAGTTCCTGTAGACAATAGGGAGTGAAACCGCGAGGTGCACTAGTGCGAACTAAATAAAATGTATTGTACCTACTTAGTTTAATACAATAATATTTTTTCATACATTATAACTTGACATACCCAAGGAACTTTACATTAAAATAATTATGGAAAGCAAAACTAAAAAATCGACTTCCCGTCATCTCAATTAGATTTTATAAACATTTTTTTACGTTTTTTGACTTTTTATAAACCGTCTCACTGATTTCGACAAAAATTCTATGGGACCACCTCTGAAGTTTGATCTACCAAATAAAACAATATCAAAATAAATTCAGAAATGCCGGAATGATCGCTTAACAAAAAAAGCATACAGTCGAATTTTGAACCTCCGCCTATTTTAACTAAGTCGGTTAATTACACACAAACACACACATGACATGACATGTTTATTTTTCCATGTTTTTTTTGATATGCGAATCTGTATGGGCTGCATTTGCAAGTAAAGTTTAGTCAAAAAAATGTCTATAATACAAGGACCCCAAAAAGAATGAGGTCAGTAAGAAGCTCTCGCTAAACTTTTAAGTAGAAACCCTATTGCGAACGCCTTAATTTAATTCCCTTTATATTTTTACAGCTTACAGCGCAATGAGAAGATTCAGTTGGCCCAAAAATGTCTATTTCCTTTTACGTCGTTAGGGACAATTTGCTTTAGGTTTTATTTTCTTGATGTTTTCTATTTGTTTTAGATGGAATTGTTCGATTTTGTTCTTTGAAGTAATTTCATAATCATCATAATTTATTGTAATCAGTCGGTAACTGCTGATTAGCTTCTCTTCTTTTTGACCCCTGACGCAAGAACGAATTACTCATATATGTTTGACGTGTCTGTGTCTGTGTGTGAGTGGCATCGTAGCTCCCGAATGGATGTACCGATTTTGATTTTGTTTTTTTTTTTATAAAGGTGAATTAGTCGAGAGTGTTCTTAGCTTTTTTTGATGAAAATCTGTGTTGATAAAAATGGACTCGTTTTTTTTTTAATTTATACCTGTCTTCTCTAGTTCTTGTACGCACTCATCTCTGTCCGGCCAAGCATGAACGCTGCAACATAAAATTATGTCGACTATTTTCATCGAGACAGACGTATATTTACACGTAGCCTTGTCACGTTCTAACACAACAAAAAGTGATGACAAGATTTGTCATGGCGCGTATGCTAGGCCTGCTGGGCTCGTAACGTGAAATCTTGTGGCGATTTTTAGATTTAGACCCTGAATCGTATTGCCGCGCAATAAGGTTCATGGTGGTGCAGCGACGGCGGCGGCGGCTGAACCTAAAAATCGTCGCAATAAGATGTCATGGTACAGATGACTACCATGAGTTTTGATGGTTACGAAAACTTTTCCGTTTTTCGTTTTCGTTCGTTTCGGTTCCGTTTTTCGTTTCCATTGTGGAGCAACTGGTGTGGTGTGTGTGGCAGTGGCAAGGGCTGTTATTGGCCCAATACGCAGATTTACAAGTTTTTAAAGTCACTGCAACTATGAACTTTACACACTAAAATCGCTGACAGTCGCCGACAGACACCGACATGATGTCAGTACATTGTGTGCTATCGGCGGCCATTTCAAATTTATCAAAGCATAAACGCAATGTCTAGTCCAGGAAAATTAGGGGCTATACTCGAAATGTCTAGAGATAACTTCAAAGTTGTATGAACCTTTAAACAAACAAAACTTGTTTCAAAACCTACATATCGTAGGTTGTCCGTGACTACAGATATTCCAAGGTCAACATTTAAAAAAAAAAACAATTTTTTTTTCACATTTATTGCAAAAATCTAATTTCTTATGGGAATGGAAGGTTTATACAACTTTATAGCTGACTATCTCTCATTCCAAGATACTTGTCCTCATTTGACTAGTTTTCTTGAACTAGTCGACGGTTTGTGTCGGCGAGTTAGCGACTTTAGAGACATTATTGTAATAATTAGTATATATTTTATTATTAATTAGTTAATATTTTTTGTGGTCGGAAAATTATTTTTACGATGGTGTAGCATCGTAAAAATTCCGACTACAAAAAAAGCTTGACCCAGCTCACTCCAGCCCCTCATATAAAGATAAATAAAGTAAGTGCTTTTTCTTTCATTTAACTTGGTATATTATTATAATTTTAACGATATTCCAAAACCAACCTTTGTGCCATTTTTCTCTGGGCAAATTAAACTTTTCTTAGCATAATATTTGTTTTATTACGAACTCAATCGAGAGCTTCAAATGAGGCTTCTTTTTCTTTTTCCGGAATTTTCTGCATATCACACTAATATTATAAATCCGAAAGTTTGGATGGATGGATGTTTTCTACTCAATCACGCAGCGCCAGAACGGTTAAATGAAATGTGGCGCAGTGTGATTAGGTAGATAGATAGAGAGGTAGGTAGATTAGGATTTATTACTTGCCATCGTCTGTATTCCCGACTAACTATAACCTAGGTATCTTCAAGGTTAGAGTGAATAAGTATCTTCTAGGTCGTCGTGCTCCATCTTAGACCACAATGTCGCTTAACATCAGGCGAGTTGGTGGTCAAACGTCGACCTATTCTAGTTAAAAAAAAGGTATATTGTGGAATAGCACACACGTGTTGGATACTTTTTAGCCGCTGGCTGTGTTTCCGCTATAACCACGGGTTATAGCGGAGACACAGCCTGGTGACAGACGGACAGACAGACAGACAGACGGACAGCGGAGTCTTAGTAATAGGGTCCGTTTTACCCTCTGGGTATGGAACCCTAAAAAGCACAAAAAGGTCCGCCCCCGAAGCGGACGTCACCGGCATTCAACGAAAATCAAATTAAACTCAGTTGCATTAAGCATACTACGGGAAATTCTACCTGATACCTAATAAAGTTAGCATCCTCATCATCGTAAAATGCATCCCAACTTCCGTTAAAATACATTATTTTGAACAACACCATTTTGACTAGCAACATGTTATACAACTTCGCACTCAGAGTATTGGTGAGTTAGTAAACTTGTTTAATGGAAGGTGCAACTTTAACGGGTTATGCATCCTGGCAAGCTAATAGTAAGGCTGTGTATCCAATGGCGATGTGTCAGAGAATGATGTTAGCCGTGAGCAAGGAAAACCCCACAAATACAATCATGTTTGCACACTTGTTTGCACAGTACAACGTTGAGCTTACTCCTATTGCCAAACACTTTTATCTGTTTATATATATATATATATATATATATTTTGTAATCAACTGTGTATAATTTAATTCTGTTGTTTGTCAATAAAGTATTTTTATTATTTTATTCTTATTCTTAAATATTTAAGCGCTGCAGCAAACTCGTAATCACTAGGTTGTTTTTTTTTAACGGCTTCACTAGTACGTAATATTTATACCTGAATGTATTGGTGGTGTTTTTCATGCAACGCTTATTTTACTTGCACATCTCCTGTGGATACGCAGCCTTAGGTCTGCGCAAATGGCGAACTTTAGCTAACAAAAGCTTGTAGAATGGCGCCCAGCCTTGATGCGTCCGCGCCCCCACCTCGGCCTCGCCTCGACGCTTGATCGTGTGGAATACCCCCCTAACAGTACAATACTTTTTTATCCTGCGCATTAATACAAAACATAAATAACTCGAGCAAATCGTAACTAAGCTCTAGAGTACATCCATTCGATAAGTTTGGAACTTTTTGCTGCCAGAGTCGGACTCAACATGCGGCCCGCAGGGAATTTCCGCACGGCCCGGGCCCGCAACAAAGTTATAAAAGTAGTTTCATACTTCATTTAGTAGAATAAAAGCAACACAACTTTCAGTTAACGTTTATAAGCACCCGTAATGCTTTTACTTGTTGACTTGCTTCAGTTTGCGGTAGTATTATAAAGGAAATTTTGTTTTTGCTAAAGAGATCGAGCGAAAACCGTTTATTTTAAAACTTCTATTGAATGTGCTTAACCTTATTCAGAACACTAAATTTAAATCCAAATTATCCAAAAGTATTGATGTCCTTTTTAAGGTTCCGAACCCAAAGGGTAAAACCCTATTGCTAAGACTCCGCTGTCCGTCCGTCTCTCTGTCTGTCTGTACGTCTGTCGCCAGGCTGTATCTCATGAACCGTGATAGCTAGACAGTTGAAATTTTCACAGATAAAGTATTTTGTTGCTACTATAACAAAAAAATATAAAAAACAGAATAAAATAAATATTTAACGGGGCTCCCATACAACAAAGGTGATTTTTATGCTCGTTTTTGTTCGATGTTGATAACGGAAACAGGCACACGTTTAAAATATTCACAGAATATTTAGTTAACTTCCTTTTAATTCAACAATTAAATTTAAATATTAAGTGTTATAATAAATGTTTAAATTTAATTGTTGACATGACATGATTTTTCTGCCGTTTTTATAGATAATGTTATGAAACCCTTCGTGCACGAGTCCGACTCGCACTTGACCGGTTTTTTTAATAAGAATTAATTTACGAAAAATTAGATTTAATATTTTCTTTCTTTTTCTATGTGTGTATTTTCGGAATAGGGTCTTAATAGGGTCTTTTGAATAAGTTTGTCAAATACACTCCAAAATATATAAGTATTATATAGGTATGGGTATAGGTATAAATATATAGGTAACTACAGTAGTACCTATAAACATTAGTATGTATATATATGTACCCCATAAAGAAAGTGGTTGAGTGTCACTGCCCCAGGTCCTTAGGGAGCACTAAGGGATAACCCTAATATACTGTCGCCAGATGAAAAGTGCCGTACAGGCAAATTATATATTTTTTTTTTAAATAAAGCATTATTATACGTCTTAGTAAAAATTATCATCATCATTATTTATAAATATCGATTGCAAACCAGCTGATGACAATATCTCAATAATAAAGAAACTAAGGACTATCATCGATCAAAATCGGTTCAGCCGTTGTTATCGAATATTTATTACGAATATTTATTACGAATAGTTATTACGAAGGACGGAAGGCGATACTGCACATAATACGTCACTACTTAGTGCTCTGTGAGCTGTAGGCCTCACGCGATGCCTGTCCTCCTCTACTTCGCATTTCTTAACCGGTACTCGTGAAATTTAATTAACAGGTTTTAAATATATAGTTAGGATATATAGGTAGGATTATTGCCAAGCCAGTATTTAAAAATTTTTCAAAATTGCAAGATGTGTGTTTTAAAAAAATATTTAAATAATAGTCGAACCGATTCTTAGAATCGGTTAAGAATTGCGACCTGTAGAGGAAGACAGATATCCAGACAGAGATCCGGAAAGAGATCCAGACAAAATTCGGGTTTACAAAAGCATTTTTTCAAAGCTGAGGCATAGACGCTTCGCACTTAATTTGCTTAATTGGGTAGGGCAAACTATTTAACTTTATTTATCTATTCACTTCAAAGTTATCAGCCACCATCCTGTCTCATTTTAGCGCTAAGGTCTCAGCGAAAGCAACACGGCTTCAAGCTTTAAAAAATCTAATACTTAGTTCATTCACTTAGATACCTAAGTGATTAAGTTGGCATATACAGCACTTTTTCTTTAGACGGCCGTCCACTGCGATTTGTGAGGCAGGTCATAGAATAAACAATAGTTACTACTCCTACCCAGTGCTTAGTTAACTTATGGCGGGGTCATAACTTTAAGGCTTTCTCGGACAATGAAGTGAACTAGCATGCCCTACCCAAGGGTTTTATGGCCTGTTGTAAATGGAAACAAATTGAAGTGTGAGATTGAAGAGGGACTTTGTAAGTAAGACGGTAAGTAAGCCTGAACGTAGGTACTTACCTACTCTAATAAACTTTTAAAAATCATCATCATCTTCCTTCATAGATCCACGAGTGCTCTAAATATGGGTGTAAAAAAAAATCAGCTGGATTTGAACCCGCTCCCTCTGGCTTGAGAGGTGGGCCTTCTCCAACTAGGCTATCATCGCATCACCCCGTTTTACACAGTTAGGAAACTGATGTTAATTTACTTCTTTTATGCCAAAAAACCCATCTGCAATGCATGTTACTACCAAGTTTTATAAATGTGTATTTTTCTAATATACAATACAATACATCTTTATTGCACACCAAAACTACAAAGTAAAACAAACAAAAAAAAAATTAAAGAATAAAATATAATTCGGCAGTACAAGGGCGGCCTTATCGCCTAAAGATGTGTAGTACATAATTATATTTAATGCAGTAAATATACTGACTTGAGCTCTGTTTATTTTTTATAATTTGTTATTAACGTTAGGTTTATTTTAGGCTTATATTGTTATTATTAATTAAAAGTTTCAACATGCAGTAAATAAATATTTCAATGTTTAATTATTTTTTTCCAGGCGCGTCATATTTTTTACTGCAATACTGGCCCGGCAATATTGCGACAATATTTTGAGTGTGGCCCGGCCAAATAGTCATACATTTCTAGCATGGCTGATGATGGCCGGACTACAGGCGGCAGTGTGGCTGTATTGCACAAAAATATGGTCCGTCTAGGCACCCCCTAATAAACATGACGGATTCGCGCACGAATGGTTCTGTCCCCAACGTTTGTTTTGCAAATTGTAAAGTTTTGTTTTTTGTTCGTAATCGGTTCAAATTAAAAACGCAGTCGGGTAAAAAGACTGAGTTCTGAAAGAATTAAAATAACGTAATAAAATAATAATGGAATATGGAAGAAAGTAGCACGAAACGAAAACTAGAAAACGAAATCCAAATTGGAATGATGTAACCTAAATCAGAGTTATTTTATGATAAGTAGGTACTTAATTTCATATTTACTTACTGTAAATTGGTTCCGATTTTGAGTGTTTTGTTCATTTTTGTTTCAGATACTTCGGGGTTGTTTGAAAGACTAGCTAGATACCCGACACAAACAAACAACAGTAAAAAACATGGCAAAACGTGTAATTATATTTTCTTATACCTGTATTTGTATTTGAAATCTGTATTTGTATGGAATATCGTCCGGCGAAGTGTGGGTGTTGTATTACACCTCTGCCAGTCCCCTCGGGGGAAAGGCGTGACGATATGTTATCTGTATTTTAATAGGGTCGATAATTATACAGAATTTTTCAAAACGGCAATTTTGAAAAAAAATTCAAAACTGACTCGGTTAAAAAGAAATCTTTATAATTATCGAACCCAAAGTTTCACGAGAATCGGTTGAGGAATGCGACCTGTAGAGGAGACAGACGTCGGCCGCGAGGTCTCCAGCTCACAGAGCCACTACTTACATCAGTAGGTAAGTATAGGTGGTAGATCATTGACACCATGGTTATATGTATTACTAGCTGCGCCCCGCGGTTCCACCCGCGGTTAAAAAGTATCCTATGTGCTATTCTAGACTACAATCTATTTCTGTTCCAAATTTCATCCAGATCTGTTCAGCCGTTCTGGCGTGAAAGAGTAACAAACATCCATCCATCCATCCATTCATTCTTACAAACTTTCGCGTTTATAATATTAGTAAGAAGTAGGAAGGAAGTAGGAAGTAGAATTTAGATTGCCATCTAGTAGGAAGCCATTGAACTACTTGGAATACTGGACTACGAGTATCATCACTTTCGTCTCCCTACGCTTATCCCATGGGGTCGGTACAAGAGCAGACCATCAACGCCATCTAGTAAGTAATAACTGAAACAGGTGATGGGATGTTTTTGCAGTGGAAATGGTAACTTTGGTAGGTTGTGTTACTTGATAGTAATATGAATGCTTCACGCTAGATGTCGCTATTTTAAATGTCCATGCATAATTAGTTTCATCCGGACATACTATTAACCCCTTCACATTTTCAACCCATTTTTCCCACCTTGATTCGACGACCTCTTTCGCAATTCCGATCCTGGGTGCCTACCATGGACCACGTTTTGTTTTCGATGTTGCGCGACCATGAACCTTATTGCGCGGCGATACGATTCGCGGTCGCGCATCATCGAAAACTAAACGGAACCATCATGGCTATAAGATGTTATGGTAGGCCCCTGTACCAGACACAGCAGACCATTAACATATATCCATTTCCCATTAACATTTCTCGATACTTCCACCTTTTTTTCTCATAACGAAATTACTATTCCAGATCAAGCTAGTTTATCAGCCATTGTCTTGAAAGGTAATATCCTATCCTATCCTACTAATATTATAAACGCGAAAGTTTGTATGTATGGATGGATAGATGGATGGATGTTTGTTACTCTTTCACGCCAGAACGGCTGAACAGATCTGGATGAAATTTGGCACAGAGATAGATTTTAGTCTAGAATAGCATATAGGATACTTTTTATCCGCGGGTGAAACCACGGGCGCAGCTAGTTATATTATAATTACCTATGTCGCAGCCAACTTGCTTCATTAGCCGTTCAATTAAGGCTCGGTCTTACCACGAATTTCCACCCGCACACACATTTACTTAAATCGCTTTATTTAGAGTTGAAAATCGTAAATCATATTTGATGGTAAAATGATATCGGCGCGACGAAAAAAAATTTTTTTTTGTCCTTTGTAATCAGAAATCAGAAATATTTATTGACCATAATAAACATTCAATGTCACTGGCAAGTAATTTTTACAAAAATATCTTAAAATTAGGTAAACAGTTAAAAATAAAAAGTAATATACTAGTAATTGTTATTGTTAAAAGAAGAAGGTTAATAAATGATTATGTCAAAAATTTTTTTTGTCAAAATTTGCTTCGTTTGATTTCGGTACAAAAATGAGGATTCCGAGAACTCAAATGACATAATTATATTCACTTAAATTGTAAAACGGGTTACTTTCAAAGAAATGTTTTAGCGTCTGTCTAAATTGGTTATTATCTAGTTCGGTTATACGATTTGGTAATTTATTGTACATTAAAATTTTGTATTGGTATTAATCGTAATAAAAATAAGTTAATCCAAGATAATCCCATATTCCTAGACGAAATCTTGTACAAAAAGCACTACAATAAAGCCAGTGGTTTTTAAATGCTTTAAGCACAGCACACTAGCCAAATTGGGTCGCCAATCCTGGACCTTCATGTTTTTTTTATAAAGGCATTTCCACTACTTGTGTTCGTTGAATATCTGGAACAAAGGTTATTTGTGAATTAGTAAATATCTTTTAACTAAATCAACAGTACAAACGAGAAATGCGAAGAGCCTAACTCTTTTTCTTTCATGACGTGTGCAGACAACTATAATGGATATTAAGTAGATTTGAATTACTTTTTTATGTATGAATAGTTCAAGTGACTTTCAAAATTTTATGTGTAAGACCTTGTTTTTAAATTTCCTGTTTCATTTATCTGTTGCAGTAAATGAAAGAGATGTCATTAATGAATTGTCACTGGGAATAAAAAGGCCGGGACGGGATGGCGGGAAAATGAGACCTGCAGGACTATTTTCGTGTCTTGAAGGAGACCGATCCTGACGACGTGCGTGGCTTGAGTCGACTGCCGCCCTTACGTGGGACTAAATTGACGGCACCCGGTTTATGAAGGACATCCTGCGGAGGAAAGTTACAGGTATACGGAAGAAGCTGGAAGAATCTCAATGGAATGTTGCCGACCCACATAAGGAGCTGACAAGGCTAAACAGTCAGGGCTCCCATTAAAGAAGAAGAAGCTGGAAGAATCTCAATGGAATGTTGCCGACCCACATAAGGAGCTGACAAGGCTAAACAGTCAGGGCTCCCATTAAAGAAGAAGAAGCTGGAAGAATCTCAATGGAATGTTGGCGACCCACATAAGGAGCTGACAAGGCTGAACAGTCAGGGCTCCCATTAAAGAAGAAGAAGCTGGAAGAATCTCAATGGAATGTTGCCGACCCACATAAGGAGCTGACAAGGCTGAACAGTCAGGGCTCCCATTAAAGCCATGTTGCGTCTAGCATCGGCAAACACTCGAAACTAGAAACACTCATGCTCGTACGATCCTAATCAGCAGAAGGATCAACCAGTGTCGCTAGTGCCACCAACGACGCCGGCATTGAAGCAAATGTCGGGGCTGACGACGCAACAGGTTGGTCCCTCGTCGATGCAGGGGTTGGACGAGCATGAGCTCTTCTGGGCGGAACCGAACAAGTATTTTTTCATGCAAGTAACTTTTTTTTTTTAATTTATTTATTTATTTATTTTTTTTTAAAGACATTGTTACACACGGTCGCCTGACCCCAAACTAAGCAAAGCTTGTACTATGGCTGCCAGAGACTGATATACATACATATGTATATTTACTTTTAAATACATACTTAAATAGATATTAATACCCAGACATAGAATAAACACAAATGCTCATCACATGAATGTTTGCTCTAGGTGGGAATCGAACCCACACCCCCAAGCTCAGAAGGTAGGTTCACTACCAACTGAGCCACCGAGGCAGTCAAAGAAAAACATTAAAAGAAAAACAAAAAACTCGTCGGCAAAATGTTGTACCCTAGTAGAAAAAGCACCGACTCAAAATAACTTAGATACTCGTATACCTACATTGCTTTGATCATTTCTCATCAATCATTTTTTTCGGCGGTTTAATTTTAATTGTAAAAAGTTGTGCGTGATCAATACATAAAAAATAAATACGCGTCGACGTGTAAAGCTCTTCCGTTTCGTCGGTTAATAAAGTGTTATGTTTTTATTCCTGATTATTTCGGCTTAATTTTTATTGTTCTTTCTTTTATTACTATTATCCAAATCCGTCGAACAAAAAAAAAACAAGAACAAAATAAAACACGCAGACCTTCGCCTTTGTATTATACAGTATGATGGTTAATTTATTTTGTGTATGGCGTAAAATATTAGAACAAATTTATTTATTTAATAAGATTTATGCAACAGAGAAAAAAATAGTTTCACATTGATAACATTGAAATATTGATATGTAATGGTATTGGTAAGAAAAAAGAGTTATTAATGACGTTACTGATGGTATTTTGACGTTGATAACTTCAAGCGTAATATATAGTTTTCCTAGTTGTTTTGGTAATATTGAGTTTATTCTAGAGATTTTTTTTGTAGAGCGAAAGAAAATACAGCAGTATCTATAGCCTTTACTCGGGAACTTTTTTAGACTGTACATTTTTGTCGTTGATTCTAATCTAATCCTAATCTCTGAATTTTATAGACGATAAAATCTGAAATAATTCATGTAGTTAGGCATTAAGTCAAAGTTTACAGGAAAATATGGGGAAGTTTCAAAAAAGAATAAGTTTTGGTTTGTGCAAACAAAAGTTATGATTTCCATGTCTCATATTCCATAATTCTAAGTACCTACCCATAAAATCTTCGCACTTTGCTTTTGACTCTATTAGTCACTCTATTCTATGTATCAGTATTAAAAAAATAAATAGTCAAAGTCAAAATGTTTTTATTCAATTAGGTAATTTAGGTATATTTTATTGAAACCCAAAGTTTTACCACATTTTAAATTAGAAAAAAAAAATTGTATTATTTTAATAGGTTGCGTATCGACGCCATTAGTAGGTGCGTCCGTGATGCAACTGAAGGCTCCACCGGAAGATCAGCGCTGTTCATTAAACAGCTTATGCTGAGGTGGAGCCTTTTTTGAAACACATACGAGTACATAATTGTAATTTATTATTGTTGTTTGTTATATATATTAGTATCTATTAGTATCTGTTTGTTATTTTGTTTTATTGCTTTTATTTGTCGTTATATTGTGAATTTTGTATGTATGGTTTCAAAATAAATTTCTTTCTTTCTTTCTTTCTTTTCTTTCAATTTAGGTATCAAAGATACACTTACGGCATCTCGCTCGTTCGCTTGTAGAACCGACGGACGACGGGGCAGAAAGATTCTCGAGTGGCGACCACGAACCGGAAGACGTAGCGTAGGAACAACTCGCAAGGTGGACTGACGATCTAGTGAAGGTCGCGGGCAGCCGCTGGATGCGGGCAGCGCAGGACCGGTCGTTGTGGAGAGCACTGGGGAAGGCAGCCGTCCAGCAGTGGATGTCTCACGAGCTCAAATGATGATGATGATGATGATGAAACGAAATTATGTCAAATTAGCTGTTGCCCGAAACTTCGTTCGCGTTTATTCAGAAAATAGTATCCATAATCCCTCTTCGTGATAATTATACTGTAACTTTTTATCAAATTATGAATAATAATCCGTTACCAAAGAGATCAGAGTCCAATATTTGAAAAAAATTCCAACTGGTCTTGAGCGGTGTTTTAATTTTAGTTGTCAATTGTTATTTTAGTACTAACTACGTACTATTCTGTGTTGTTGTTTGACACATTTGGTAAGCGACGCGTTATTTTTTAAGAATTTACAGAATTTCATGACAAAAAGATTTATTTATTCAGTGAAATGTATCCAAAAACCTTCCTTGTTGACATACTGCAACTATTTATCAAATTTCATCAAGATACGTTCAGCTGTTTAGCCGTGAAAAGCCTACAAACAGACAGACAGACAGAGTTATTTACGATTTTATAATTGGTAAGGATAAGGATAAGAAATGGGCTTTGAAAAAGTCCGTAGCTGACGTGCAAAACATTGTACCCGAAAAGAAAAATTAACAGGAAAGAAAAAATACTTTTTTAACAAGTCATTATCATATTTATCCATACTTAATATTATGAAATCGAAAGTAACTCTATATGAGTTTGTATGCTTTTCACGGTTGAACGGCTGAATAGATCTTGATGACATTTGATAAGTTGTAACAGTATTTCACGAGGAAAGTTTTTGAAATCTATTTTCATGAGTTACAGCTAGTAATATTAATGCGAAATTTTGGATTGCCAGAATGGCTGCACGGATCTAGATCAAATTTGGCATAGGGGTAGATTATAGTCTAGAATAGTACATAGAATACTTTTAATACGCGTGTGAAACCGCAGGGCGTGGCTAATAATTAACATTCAAATGTGTATAAGAAAGAAAGTTATGCAGCACCGAAAATATAAACACCATTCTGTTTCATATGCCGGGTAAAAGGGGGTGAACAGTAACGGCGGGGTGAATCAAGACCAAACCAAGAACGTTAATTTTTCATTAAAATTTATGACTTTAAAATATCTTTTTATCAAAATATCTATTACCAAAATAACTACATTTTTCTCAATTTTCTTTTTTCACATTGTCTGGATCTTGACTGATAAAAATTGTTGCAGTTTTGTCTCTCTTCACCCTTCTCCTGTTGCTAATAGCTTATAGGTCTGGTTGTTTTTGAGATTTCGCGCTTTAAGTACAGCGCTATACAAGGTTATCAAGAAAGGGGTACTAAGCCGAAAGGGCTGGTCATTGTACTCATCATTATAAACAACTTTTAATGTGAAATAAAGACACTTGAGGGGTTATTTTATTCAACATTATAGAGAACTTTTATTTTGGGATAAGTATAAGAAGTGTAGATAATTAATATTAATATTAGTGTACTCGTAGTAGTGTAATTAAGATACACAACTAATCATAAATAACAGACAAGTGCAAGTCGGACTCGCGCACAAAGGTTCCGTACCATTATCTTTAAAAACTGAAAAAATATGTCATTTGTATGGAAGCCCCCTTGAATATGAATTTTAGTCTGTTTATTTAGTATTTGTTATTATAGCGGCAACAGAAACACATCAGTTTTTTAAATTACAATTGTCTATCTATCACGGTTCATGAGATTCAGCCTGGTGACAGTCGGACAGACGTAACCCATAAGGTCATTTTACCCTTTGGGTACGGAACTTTAAAAACTACTCCCACAAATCGAAAAACTCAAGTAAATTCCGGAAATTTTAAAAATAGCTACCCATTCAAAAATAAAGAAAATAGAATTTACGTGATTTCCCTACTCCGGCAATTATTTATATTTTGAAGCAGCGGGGTACGGTTAGTATGTTAGTGCGTAGTTCCCACAATATGTTTACGTAGTACACACATACATAATATAATCACGCCTCTTTCCCATAGGAGTAGGCAGAGACCACTTCTCTCCACTTGCTACGATTCTGGCATATACCTTTCGCTTCTTCCACTTTCATGAGTCTTTTCATACACGCTCGTCGGTTACGGGTACTCTTGACCTGGTCTTTCTCTAAGACGTATTCAATTTGGTCGAGATACGTGCGTCTAAGTCGACCCTGACCGACTTGCCCATTCATTCGCCATGTAAACGCGTTTCGTCAATCTCCTTTCATTCATTCTCTCAATGTATCCAAACCATCTAAGCATCCCTTTCTTAATCTTTATCATTGCATCTTCTCCCACACCGCAACGTTTTTTAATGTCGTTGTTTCTAATTTTATCCATCAGGGTCACTCCAGCCATACTTTTAAAACTTCTCAGTTTACTTTTATGCTTCTTCTGCCTGACCCAACATTCACTTCCATACATAAAGGTATTGGGTAAGGATCTAAGGATTAATAGTGAGTAAGAAAGAGTAAATAGCGTCGCAAGCGAAAAACGATTTTATTTTCAAGTTTTAACTAACTGACCTAAAATTTGTAGTTAGTAATAGTTACTGTGAGTGAACCGTAGATAATAACTTGCTACAGCTGCGCCCGCATGCTGTTTTACCCGCAGACCCCTTTAATCCAGCCCTCGTCGCAAAAGTATAAGTCTCTGCGTGATGCATTGCTATTTACCTAACGAGCTCAAGCGTGCCCTGGGGGACTTTTCCTGCACGTGAGATGAGATGAGATTTTATCTTGGTCACTCTCACACATATGACGTTTCAAACAAGAGCATCAAGGACGAAAAAACGAGAGATGAAAATCTTAAATCTCTGAATAGGGCCACTGGTTATACTTATAACTAAAAAAACGGACAAATTCACGAGCGTGTCTAACTTTAGACTTATCTTTCTGGCAGCTATTTTGGCCGAGCCTACCTACAACTACATGAACGGGTTACTCATTCACATATTACTCCATTAGACATAGACGATGTCCTGGTGGGCTTTCGTCCGCAACTCTCAACTAACATGACTGCTTTATCACTTTATGAGATAGTTAAATATTCGACCGAGCGAGCGGAGCGCTTATGCTTCAGCTTCATGCTTTCGTATGTCCGTCCATCTGAAATTCAAAACCTACCAAAAATACGTTATGGACTAAGGTACAACACGTTAAAAGTACCTATGTGAGTTGAAAGATAAATAGAATAAAATATGTGATGAAATCCCTATAATTTAGAAACGTCAGTATTCGCTTAGGACAGGCCTATTATGTGGCTCTCAGTAAACTCAGGTCTATAAGTAAATAAATCAGGTAAACAAGATAAAAATCCTCATGATTTACGATCTCTTTGGGAATTTAAAAATTTTTAAACCTTCTATAAAAACTTTGACCTAACTTCGCATTGGCCAAGGGTTCTCTATAGCCATTTCATCTAAAATAATAACAATGCAGAGCGGAGAGAGCAAGACGACCGATTACCCTATTAAAGTATGGCAAACAGCAGTCAAATCATTTTCAATGGCTTACAAACTAATCTTAAAAACAAGAAATTCCCTCGTATCATGGATTAATTTAACATTTGGTTTGTAGGGTGGAATTAACTTACGGAATTCGCAAGGTGGAGACCGAGGGACTCTGTCTTTTTAAATTAAAAAAAAAGTCATAAATGAAATATAAAGTAGAAATTAAATTCATAGAAATATAAAGTTTGATTAGCTAGAGTAGTAGCTAGCTAGGTAACAGCTAGAGTATCCTACTAATATTATAAACGCGAAAGTTTGTAAGAATGGATGGATGGATGTATGTTTGTTACTCTTTCACGCCAGAACGGCTGAACAGATCTGGATGAAATTTGGCACAGATATAGATTATAGTCTAGAATAGCACATAGGATACTTTTTAATCGCGGGTGAAACCGTGGGGTGCAGCTAGTTTTTAATAAAAGTTCCAGTTAGTGAAACTAGTATCATCACTATCACTACATAGTATAAAACAAAGTCGCTTTCTCTGTCCCTATGTCCCTTTGTATGCTTAAATCATTAAAGTACGCAACGGATTCTGATGCGGTTTTTTCTTAATAGAGGAAGGCGGAAGGTTTATATGTATAATAACATCCATTAAAATTTGTGGAGAAATACTGTTATTTTTGAGGTTTCTAATGTGATGTCGTTAATTATCAATTTTTTTTCTGCTTACATTGCACCCGTGCAAAGCCGGGGCGGGTCACTAGTTAAAATAAAAGTTGCACGAATACTAGAATTGCGATAGGTCATGCATGCAATAGACTAGGCGAAACCCACAGAATACTCTCTTAATCATAAAATTGAAGAGGGCCTCGAATATCTGCACCACCTCGTTCGACTTAACTCGTTCGACTAGACTCAACTTAGAAATGTATTAAGATAAACTACATGTCCGCAAAGGGTTTGTGCAAATCGGATCAACGATAGTTACTTAGGTCATCATCGGACAAACGAATGTCGACAGGTCCCAGTAGACTGTGAGACCTCGCTGCGCTCGGTCAGTCAGGGCGGAACACTGTCGAGAGTCTAGCCTCGCGCAAGCACCAATCAATAAACTGTGCGCAGGCCTGCATACCTACATACCTAGTACCTACCCATCCATTGCACTTAAATCGCTCTCCCGTGAGTCCCGAACAGTTCATACTCTTGAACGATACAATTCTGAAGATAGTCTTAGAAAGGACAATTCATCGAAGAGCCGTTGTACGAAAAACAATATATAACAATATTAAACTATACATAATTTGCCGATTATCGAAGAAGCACGTTTCTATTTTTTTTACCGACTTCAAAAAAGGAGGAGGTTCTCAATTTGACTGTATGTTTTTTTCTTTATGGTTGTTACCTCATAACTTTTCACTAGGTGAATCGATTTTGATGATTCCTTTTTTGTTTGAGAGATCATACTTAAAAGGTGGTTCCATATGAATAGTATCGAAATCGGTCAAGCAGTTTTTAAAATATCAACTAAAGTCTAAAATTTGTTTAGATGAATGACGAATTACAGGATGGGAAGTCATTTTTTTAGCTTTGTTTTTTTTTTCGATTATTAAATAGCCAGATTAGTTCTCTAAAGTTTAACCGAGCAACTTATAATCTATCTTGGCTCCAATGTCTGACTCTTATATGAAATTAATAGAAACAATAGAATTAGGAATTTAAATCAAAACATTCACTACAAGTAAAATTGTAAACTATATTACATTCCGATCTTAACACATTTGTTTAAAATAAATATAATTATATTCGGGACATTTAAGAACACCCGGTCATCTGACTCGAAACTAAGCGTAGCTTGTACTATGGCTGCCAGTGACTGATATACATACTAATATATATTTCAAAACATACTTCCTGTAAAAATATGAACACCTAGACAAGGAATAATCGCAAATGTTCATCACATAATTGTTTGCCCTAGGAAGGAATCGAAGCCAAGCTCTCAAGCTCAGAAAGAAAATTCACTACCAACTGAGCCACCGAGTAAGTCTATTATTTATCTTCAAAACGTAAAGTGAACACTAAACAGAGAGAGGGAGATCTAATCAATAATCATGAAATCAGACTTCCTCACTCACACAAGCAAGCAACACCCACCCAGTACCCACCCATGGTATAACCAGTGGCATAATGAGCTGAAGACCTCGCGGCCGGCCTCTGTTCTCTTCAACAGTTTCCATTTCCCAACCGATTCAAATAGCAGAGGTAAGTATTTTTTTCCAAAAAAATCATATATCTGCTATTTAAAAGAAAGTAAAATCTTCACCATTTTAAAAAATTCCATATACTCGTACATATTAGTGTTTGGAATTAAAAAAAAACCTATTTAATTATCGAACCTGATCCCATAATTACACGAGATTTGGTTGAGAAATGCCCGAAGTATTAGTACCTACCTTATTATACCTATAAATATCTATAGATGGAAGAAATAGCTGCAATTGCCACCTGCCAACTGTTGATTTCTCGGGATAATACGAGTAAGTCTAGCCTATGTGTTAATTTAGTGTATACTCTAAATAATTCGTTTTAATTAGAAACAAATGCGTTTCCATTGTGTTTTTCCCATATGTTTTACTAAATTAGTGAAAATAGTTTATAGATTATTAATTGAATGCGCGTATAATTCTAAAAAAAAAAATATTTTAAATACTAAGACTTTTTTTACATTTTGCATTATATGCTGAAAAGTTAGATATATCTTGTAAAGTAGTAATAATTACTTAACAAACTATATCTGTTTGAAGTTGTCATTGGTTTACTAATGAGAAATAATGCTTTTTCCATTGAAATAACTAAGGTAACCGATAAAAATGAACCGTACTCAGATGGTGAATAACTGGATAATTGTCCTTAAAAGCCAAAACTTGGTTTACAAGTCGAGTTATCAACTTATTCAAGGCATTTCAGCGGTTTGACAAGTCTATTATTATGTAAACTATAAGTTGTTTCGTTAAATTCTTGAAACTATACGAAAGAGGGCCTCAAGTAACCCTCAAAACAACTTTGACATCATCGTTTAACTAACTTACCGACTAACCAGAAAATGTCAAACTTTAATAAATCGATGTATATATATTATTTTGTCCCCAATTTATTTATCCCTGGCCATTCTAAATTTCGATTTTTTCTCAAACGTCAATGTAAATTACTCTCATTGCATAATTAAGCATTAAATTATGATGGTAGTGAAAACTCTCATAAATTTTTTTCAATTTATCTATTTTGAATAATTTAGGAAAATTCAGAAATAAGCCACAAGTTATTTTTATTTTTTTATTATACCACAACGTTGAGAAATACATAGTATAATACCTACACCCTTTAGATATACAGGGTAAATAATAGACACAAAGCTTCAACATTGGTTATAAGTGAGTTATAGTAAGTTGATACAACACATGCAATAAAGAATGAGTAGATAAATTAAGTTCAAAAAATGATATTTAGCCCAGACTGAAAAAAATACTAGGCCTTATCAAAGCCTTTTAGGCCTTCAACCAAGTCTAGAACAGGCCTATACTGAGCCCTGTACGTTTTATTATTAGTCGAGTCTTTTTAAATGGCTAAAAGCCTAAAGTTCATTGCACCACTACTAATGACCCGTAACGAAGGGCTTTATTTATTTAGCGGTGAAAATCACACATTTATATAATCTACGTTTCTTAAGTTACAATAATTCATGTAGTTTTGTGATATTCTATTTATTGAGATAAGCAAGAGAGAACAGTTTCTGAGATTTGTATTTACTTTATTGTTTGAATATTTAATTTAAATCGATTTATTAGATTTTTAAATACATTTTTGAAGGAATATTTTGGTATGTTCTATGATAGCAAATAAGACTAGTTTGTTACTCCATTTAGTAGGCTTAGACATATTTTTTTAAAGATTGTGGAATTATCTACGAAGGTTTTATCAGTAGACAACTGAATCGTTTTCTGATCGATCAGTAGTTATGATTATATATATACTCATTACTTAGTGTCAGTAGAATAAAATGAGTTAGAATACAATGCCATAAGTACTTACTTAATATTATAATTCTACAACATAACTTACGAAATACATTATTTTAATAACATAATATTAAGAAATTTTAATGAAATGTTAACAGTATAATGTGTGTACTGTGCATGTGTAGGTGGGGTGGGTGTTGTCAGTGTGTCTATGGGTTATGTTATTTGTAGGTTATTATTGAATGTAAACGTTAAAATTGAAGTTAAATCTATAGCTATGAAATGCTTGTTTGTTTTCTATGTTTTTAAGTGTCAATAGAATATACCTAATGAGTTACGATACAATGCAATAAATACTTATTATTTATTAAACCCCCACAAAATAACTAATGCAAAACATTTCCATCCATGACGAGTACAGCTTATTTCAATAAAATATTATGGATAATGTTTGTATGTAAACATTAAAGTTTGAAGTTCATACAAGTAAACATAAAGATTACATAAACTAACCAAATAACTAACAAAACTTTAAGATTTTGTTATAGTCCATTGGATTTGGAACTGTATCATTTTTTTTTTCTTTGGTTTCTAGGTATCTTTGTTCTTGTTTCTAGAATATCTGACTTTAGCGGTCTTCCGCAGCAGCCGCTTCTTCTGAGCTAGAGCTAGTAGAGGGGCGAGGCGTTATAGCTTCTTCTCGAATCACTGGTTCGGCCTCGAAAGCTGTAGGGTTCACGAAAAAAAAAAAAAGAATAGGTTTCTGGCAGGATAGAGCCAAGTTATCCGGCCTGCGCCATCAGCCGCCGGCGGCGACGTGCAGCGCGCTGGGCAGCTCGTCGTGCGGCCCTCAGAGCAGCCTGCCTTGCGACACGTCGGGCTGCCATCTGTACGATGAGTAAGAGTTGATCTTCGGTGAAAATACCCCGCCGCTTGCGGCCACCAACATCAACTTCAACTGGAGTCCTAGGGTTACGATTGTTGCCCTGGGGCTGCTGGCTAACACCGTTTCCGGAGATGATGTTGTCAATGTAACGCAGATCATTATAGAGGTCCTCGGGCAGGTCCCAGATGTCGCTATCGTAGGTTATCGTATCATTCGAATTTTCATTGTCATAGTCCTCTTGGACATTTTGGAAGTTTTCCATTTTTCTCGTTTTTTAAGTTCGTCACACAGAATACTAATCGATTTATTTCTTTATGACAACTACCATAAAAATATTATATCATGATGAATGTTCCGCGAATCAATCAATGTTTAACTACCACAAGTTGTGATTCGGCTGTTTTCACTTGTTGCGCAGTTTTTGTTTTCACTTTTTTTGAGTCCAGTTGGTTTATATTTTTCACCTTTGTCACCAACTATTTTCAGGAGCGCGCACGACGACGACGAACCGCTTCTGTCTGCGTTCTAGACTCCTGTAGTCGTTTCCGAATGATTGATCGGAAGCGTTACTTTCCGGAACTATGTTGCCACTTTTGAGCTTACGGAATCAAATTGTGGCTTTTGTTTATTGTATGAGGTGTTTTCCATTAAGCATTTTCAGCTTAGCTTCTTCATCGTCGTAGGTGGGCTTTAATAAGATCTTTTAGTATTATTAGTAACATTGTGCATAAGATGATTGATCTAGTAGTTCCTGATGATTTATCATATTTTATTTTTAAGAAAACCTAAAGATCACAATCCGAAGAGTAACAAAAACGGCAAATTGCCATATTTCTTTACGTACAGTAATGCGCATACAATTTTTTTTTTGGTCGGTTCTAATGCGCACTTAAATATGCACTTTTTGGCTTAAAAGATTAAATAACGAATGTTTGTGACAAATTTTGTATTTTTCGAAGATCTTAAATAAATGTCTAAGACATTGTATTACAAATTTTGAAGTATTTTTGTTAGTTTATTAAATAACACGATTTTGTTGTTTTCCAAAACCTAGCAAAAATACATAACAATAAATTTGGCAGGCGCAGCGACAATAATGACAAATGGAAAGCTGGTCATTGATTATTTATTAGAATATTCTAATAAGTGTCAACAACATCGTGACAAAACGGTGGACACAAACCACTGATACAAAACCTAAAAACACGTATACACGACTACAAAATTACTTTAAATTATGATTTATAACACGGGAATTACTCACGTACGATTTAGTCGATTTACGTTTCTAAACTCTATAGTTTAGAAACTATAGTCGGAATAATCGTTAAATCTAAAGTTGAAATAAAACTCTATATATATATATATATATGAGTTTCTAAACTCTATAGTTTAGAGTTTCTAAACTCTATAGTTTAGAAACTCTAGTTTAGAAACTATAGAGTTTAGAAACTCTAGTCGGAATAATCGGATTATTTCTAGGGAACCTTAAAATCCAGCGCATTTTCCACTTTCAAATTTTCAATTTTCAACTTTTTATTTCAACTTGAAAATGCACTGGATTTTAAGGTTCTCTGGAAATAATGAAATGAAATAATAAGGTATCATTCACAATTTCGCTCATTTTTTAATATTACTAATAGCCACACTCGAAAAGTCGTGTCAGAATAGGTCGGCGCGCGCACGGGGCGCGTCCAATCATAAGCGAGATTGTCCTCCCACCCTTCTCTCGTTATTGATTAATTTTCTCCGTTGACCTGCCTTACTATATTTATAGTCTCGCTCATGAATGATTTAGAAGTTGATTGACAAATTCCAAATTTTGCACACTATTTAGCGTTTAGCCAATAAAGCACGGAAAAATGAACACAACCCCAATTTTAGTTTAGTTGTCTAGTTTTAAAAACTGCACACATAAGATTCACGACGGTTCAAACTAATTCTATTTATTCCTAGCAGGCGCAAACTTAAGTTAATTTTGCAGTTCATACAAATATTTGCTATTGTTAATTTTTAATTTTTAAAACAGTTTTTTATCCAACTTGCCGTGTTAGTACTCGTAAGTATGTCTTCTTGGAAGCTAAATTAGAACCATTTCCTGACATTTTAATTGGCTCAAATTTGGTGTAGGTACTTCCGTGTCTTTGGTGAAAATGCAATAATATGGTACTATGGAGCTGGTCTGATGATGAAATCGGAAGCTGGCCATAGAAACCCTTTGTTCGATAATAACACCCAAACATAGAACAAACACAAATGTTCATCACATGAATGTTTGCCCTAGGTGGGAATCGATCCCACGCCCCTAGGCTCAGAAGGCTGGTTCACTACCGACTGAGCCACCTGAGATGTGTTTGAGCGAACTACTTGCCTACAAAATTTAATGAGCATCAGATCAACGGTACTTTAGTTATCGCCAGACAAACAAAAGCCAATTTGACATTGTAGACCCTTTGAGCTGTAGACCTAGAGGCCGACGTCTATCTATAGGAATGCAACCTGCAGAGGAGCACAGAATTCGGCCGCGAGCTCTACCGCTCACAGAGCTACTAGTTCTTAAGATATCGTTTTTAATGAAGCAACCTTCCGAAAACTGTGCCCATTTTGTAACTACAAAATTATATAGACACAAAACATTTTAAAACTACTACTTAATAAATAACTCAGTAGGTCCCCTTCATATTCGCGAAATTGCGCCTAGACAACAATATACTCCCACCCTCACCAGACAACGAGATCAATAAAGTGAGGACCTACCTACATATAATTATATCGATGTCACCGGACAACTCAGGCTTGTGACATGGTATAATAATACAATACTCCGCCAGGTATAGCATTCCGGTCACGTGGAAAACTTAGGTGTGTAAGCACCTATACTTATTTACGCCGCCACCGCGCATCACGCCTTACGTAGGTAATTTATTACCTGATTTGCTTGTTAGGCACCGACTCAAAATTACTTAGGTATACCTACATTAGTTTAAGAACTTAGTTGGTAATTATTTTTTGCTTTTCAGTTATTTCGGTGGTTTAATGTTTTGCTAAAAAGTTTTTATAATATATTTTAATTTTTTTGTGGGTAGGTATGTAAAATAAACTAACCGGTCTAAACTCAGCATTGAAATCTGTGAGTGTAAATCACTTCTTTTTTGCCACCCTTAGGGTAGGTTTTTTCCAAATTTATATGAGACTAACTTTGAGGTTATACCCTATCCAATAGAAAAATAATTATCATAATCGGACTACTCTGTTACAAGTTTTGCGTGGTCATACATTATGATCAGTGAGTGAACAATCAAACATCCCCTGTTCTCCTACCCTTAAGGTGGTTTTTTTTTCTGCAAATTTATATGGCACCCCCTTGGAAATATACTCTTTCCAATAAAATATATATATAAAAATCGGACTACTCTGTACGTCGTGAAGTACTACGTACGTGTAGGCGTGATCATACATAAAAATATTTATGTTTTTATGCGTCGACTTGTAAACCTCCTTCGTTTCGTCGGTAAAAATATATTATATTATACGTGTCGACTTGTACACCTCCTCGTGATGTAGTTTGCAGAACATCAGCATATTAATGCGTCTAAGTATATGGTGGCAATGTCTTGAGTGGCAAAACGACTTACTAGTTAAATGTCCAAAATGTAAAATTGTCAACGATATAAAACGTTAGGGATACTCAATAACAAAGACTAGCTCTGAATTTTGTGTTACCGGGCGGTAACTACCGGGGCGATGAAAGATGGCTGCCAGCGCGACACCCGCGTCTCGCCCCTCACCCCCCGCACAATTGCTCTATCTTGCTCTATCTGGACAGCTTCGTGGGACTGTATTGATTTATGGGCTGTGCTAGCAATCTGAGATACACGAGGTCTATGCATGCTCGCTATAGACATGCTCGGGTTTTTAATACACTATGTTAGGATCACAAGTTGTGTTGGCGCTTTACTACAATAAGTAGGAACAGAACATTATCAGCTACTCTGCGAATAATATCTTGGTAGATAAAATTATTTCCTTAACATAAATGATACTCGTATGTTAAGAATCTTATATCTTTAAATGAGCAATTCTTGTATATATATATATATATATAATTGGAATCTCGGAATCGGCTCCAACGATTTTCATACAATTTAGTATATAGGGGGTTTCGGGGGCGATAAATCGATCTAGCTAGGAATCATTTTTAGAAAAAGTCATTTTATTCGTGTTTTATCGATAATCAACTTAAACATAAACTTGGAAGAAAAATAACAAAAAGGAGGCGTTTGAGTAGTCTCAGCTAAAAAATACGACTCTTCCTGACATCTATTGGCGAATAATAATACTATTTTTTGTGAGCAACTAATTGCTTTAACGACACAACAGCAGATGGCGTTGTTAAGTAACACGAAGTCAATGAGTGTTTGCTTTTAGGTTAGACTAAAATCAATTGTTTAATTTCCAAAAAAACACAATTAAAAAAAAAAAAATACCGAGCAAAGCTCGGTCATCCAGGTCCTATTATATTAATTAAGATAATACTAGATGTATTTTATTTTCTTTAATACTTAAGATCTACATGTGCCTACCTTTAGGAAATATAGGTACGTATAGGAAATAAATGTAGGTGGGAATAGGATTCACAACAAAAACCCCTAGGTTTTCTACTAATTACTTTTCCCAGACCTTTTATTCAGACGCGTCAGGTTTCGACTAGGTAATTAGCCTTACACGTATACATACATATCGTCACGCCTTAACCCCGAAGGGGCTGGCAGTGGTGTAATACAACACCCCCACTTCGCCAGACGATATTCAGTCTCAAATGTGACAGGAGGCTAGCCTGTCGCCTTACACCGGGCTCGAGTTATGTAGCAGATGACGTACAACACATATATTATTGTTGTTACACATATGTTCACACAATGAAAAAATTGATGCGTGTCGTCACCTGGGTTTGAAGCCGCTCCTTCTGGCTTGAGAGGCGGGCCTTTCCCAACTAGGCTTTCCAGTTATAATTAATCCTATCAGCTTAATGAGCCGAAATATTTAATTTAAGTCCCTCAAAAAACCAAATGCGTCTAGTTATATTTCTACTGGAACTAATATTGTAAAAATAAGCATTGACTTGACTACATACTTTCTCTTAGAACATACTTTAGATCACGGTTTATTTAGTGCAAGGGGTGCGGTCCGTTGTCGGCTCGAGTAAACATGTTGCTAGCCAAGCGTACCATGAGCTTCCCCACCGATTCAGTATTCACGTCACGGATGATGAGGTTTTGCGTACGTACCGGCCAGTTCGAGTCTCATTTCCAATAATTGCTCTACGCGTAGAATAAGCCCACATCATCCTTCAATTAGGAATGGGTTCATCCTCATCATCCTTAGAACCCGTTTATAGTTTTTTCATAAACAAGACCTAATGTAACGGTTCAACGAGTCAAAATATACAAAAAAACACTTTTTTTGTATATTTTGACTTTTTGTATTTTTTTTTTTGTACATTTTGAGCGTGGCAGAACATCAGGCTCAGATTCTTCAATCCCCATCGTCACTCCCGGAGGCCTGCGGCAGCCTGAGAAGGCAGCTGGACTTCTGGGAGCACCTGGGCTGGTTGGAGTGAAGGGAAAGGAAGAGAAGTAAACTTGACGCACAATGGCCCAATCAAGTGGCTTGATGCGGAAAATGCCCCGCTAAACAAACAAACAAATGCCAGGTCGATGAAATGAATAAATTCCATGAAGCAGGATTTATCGTCGTATGTTCGGTGTGGTTGTAAGTAGAAAAGTTACATCGTAACAGTCTTTTATGTCCCCTGCAGTGGAACGTAAAACCGGACACTGACCTACCCTACATCAAAGGTGGTTGAGCCGTTATCCACCACGCTGTCACAGT
Organism: Peribatodes rhomboidaria; assembly: GCA_911728515.1. Lineage (NCBI taxonomy): Eukaryota > Metazoa > Arthropoda > Insecta > Lepidoptera > Geometridae > Peribatodes > Peribatodes rhomboidaria. The sequence goes on from OU452166.1 coordinate 421,459, forward strand.
GAGGTTGGATTTAATCCTACTAATATTATAAACGCGAAAGTTTGTAAGAATGGATGGATGAATGGATGGATGTTTGTTACTCTTTCACGCCAGAACGGCTGAACAGATATGGATGAAATTTGGCACAGAGATAGATTATAGTCTAGAATAGCACATAGGATATTTTTAACCGCGGATGAAACCGCGGGGCACAGCTTGTTAAGAATAAAATGTATTTGAGGTCAATTGATTTTTAATAGGTTGGTACAGGGTGGGATAAGAATCTCCCCCGAGTGTTCCCGCCTTGTCGTGGCGGGGGGGCTCAGTAGCCGTGGCTTCGGCAACCACGGTGAAGCCAAGAGGAATTCGAGGTGGGACCGCTTCTTGGGGCTTTTAGCTCCAAAGCCCACATGGAAGCGGCCTAAGTAGGGTGTGGGTCTGTATGGGCAGATGATGACGATGTGTCTGGTGTTCGATACATCGTCATCGAGGGGAAGAGAGCGTAAGCTCGAGGAGGTGCCCGAAAGGGCTAGCGCTGTCGGGGCCGCGGAAGAGTACGATAGTCCCCTTAGCCCCAACATTATGCGCCGAGGTGGAACACCCTTGGGTTTTTAGTGGGTAGGCCGTCAGTGGCGGGATTCCCACATAACCACTCTGTGCCCGCACCCGGGCTGTTGGTGGTATCCATAAAGGTTTTTCCCAAGGTAAAAAACAAAAAAAGGGTGGGATAAGAATAACATATTAATAATGTATAAATTCAATAAGTAAGCTCCTGCTGTCGTGGCTAGCTAGCCCGGGTGTCAGATAAACAGACTATAGATTCAACATTCATATTATCGACCGAGCGTGAGTTGGCAAGCGAAGCGTCTCTACTTCAGCTTCGACAAAAATGATTTCGTATGTCCAAATTCTGTCTGGATTTCTAACCGGATCTCGGTCCGGATCCTTGTCTTCCACTATAGGTTGCATTTCTTAAACGATTATCTTGGAATTTTGCAAGTAGGTTGAATAGTTAAATCCCGAAAAATATAACAGGGCTCACTGAGGGAAAATTCAAATCACATGTAAAAACTACATTCATGAAAAGAGGATATTATAGGTTTAAGAATTACAACAAAGATGTCTGGAGACTTCCATTTCCGCCAAGTAGCAAGTAGTAGTAGTAGGTTGTAGTACCTAGTTGTAAGCCAAAATTTGTGAGACTGTAATTTATTTCTTATAAAACATATTTATATCAAAACAACGAAATGGTGCCTAAAGTGATAATGGTAATACTAGTTTAAAATGTTTTTTTTAAATCAATTTATTAAACCTAAATTACTAAAAACGAAAACTACCATAATGAACCAAAATAATTAACTAAGAAATAATGTTAAATTACGTAAAAATCTAATAAGAATGCATATTTTATGTAGAAAAAACTCATTTGACAGCAACGGGGTAATATTTGTTAATTTAATAACACTAATAAACGGGGTAAAATAATAAAATCACTAATTATCGCGGCGAGACTTGGGTATAAAACCACACGCGCGGTTTTTCACGCACCCGTTGCGGCTGCGTCAAGCAAGTTTTCCGTCCACGGTACCAGGCGCCCAGACTAGCGAAGAGGTTGCGTGCTAGTAGGGTGGATATGTAGTATAATGTTCTGCGGTGTAGATCAACTGGTGGCTGACGTCCAGTCACTGGCAATGTGTGCGTGACAACACGTGTGTGCGTGCACATTTGAGGGGCAGGCTCGTAATAGGTAGGGACTATTATTTATTCTGCGGTACTAGCGCGGCAGTGTGCTGGAGTCTAGCACTATGCTTCGCTGTGTAGTAAGTATAGCTATGTGAGTACACTGCGAGTACATTCTTTCCTTTATTGGTATTACGCAATGCACTTTGCACGTGTACGTAACTCCACTGCCATAAAACACATTGTGTGAATTAGAAAACCCTTTGCAGTAGGTTTATAGGTATTTATAGGAAATCGACTTAGTGGGATAATCACACCCAACAACATGACAATCATAATGCTAGATCAATAATAACGCTCTACTGGCTTCCTTGTTTCTTGAGAAAATTAGCCTAGGTAACAAGAGTTAGAGGTTTCTGTTGAGAGCTCGGTTCTTGAAGTTGTTGACTCGTACGTCTACCTAGGACAAGTAGTCCAGTTAGGTAGGTCCAACTTCAAGAAAGAGGTCAATCGCCGAATCCAACTCGGCTGGGCAGCGTTCGGAAAATTGCGTAGCATCTTCTCGTCCGACATACCTCAGTGCCTCAAGTCGAAAGTGTTCGACCAGTGTGTGTTGACCAGTGATGACTTATGGCACTGAAACGTGGTCTCTTACTATGGGCCTTATTAATAAGCTCCTAGTAGCCCAACGAGCTATGGAGAGGGCTATGCTCGGACTCTCCCTGCGAGATCGAATCAGGAATGAGGAGATCCGTAGACAAACCAAAGTTACCGACATAGCCCTGCGGATTGGCAAGTTGAAATGGCAGTGGGCAGGGCACATAGCACGAAGGACTGATGACCGATGGGGTCGAAAGGTCCTCGAATGGAGACCACGTTCCTGCAAGCGCAGCGTAGGACGTCCACCCACAAGGTGGACAGATGACCTTGTGAAGACCGCAGGATCGCGCTGGATGCAGGCCGCTGCTAACCGGTCTTATTGGAGATCTATGGGGGAGGCCTATGTCCAGCAGTGGACGTCCTATGGCTGATGGGTGGATGGAACAAGAGTTGCTGCTCAAATTCGAACCTTTTTACCATAAAAATTAAATTGCTATTTTCATAGTGGTTTCCCGGATCTGCGGACTATTTAACCATAGCACCCAAGAAACAATTGAAAGGAGTTTTGAAGTCTGTGACAGAGACAAATAGAAGAACAGAAATATTACAAACAAGCTGGGTTCTCTGGGAGCCAGAACGAATCGTACTAAGGAACCAGATAAGACCAGAACAGCAGGTTACGCGAATGCCTTTGTTGTCAAAAACGGGAAAACAATTATTTGACTTACGAGTCCGGCGACCACTTTAGACTAACTTCGTATTGGCTTAAGGTTTTCTAAAGCAATTTCGTCTAGAAGAAGACTACGAGCGAACGAGCGTAAACGAGCGTTTACGAGCAAGTAAACTGTATGTGTAAAGTACTGACGAGCCTCTAAAGTTACCTACAGAGTGACACTATTTTTCATAGCTCTATTTTTTCTTGAGGACGTTTTTAAAAAAAAACCAAGAACATAGGGATGGAGATATAGTTCATTTAATTGTATATGCTCAATTTCATCATAATCAAACAAATAGTTTCCAAGAAATTTTACAAGCGCTTTTGTATGGAATTTTCAGAGCGTCGCGGGACTCTTAACGAATTAATTATCACACAAATCCATACTAATATTATAAAATCCGAAGTAACTCTGTCTGTCTCTGTCTGTCTGTATGTTTGTTTAAATGCTTTTCAGGGCTAAACGGCTGAACGGATTTTGACGAAATTTGACAATTTGTTACAGTATTCACGATTAACGGCTTAGGAAACTATTTTCATGACTAACAGCTAGTAATAATATTATAAATGCGAAATTTTCGATGAACGGATGTTTGTTACTCAATCACGCCAGAACGGCTGCACGGATCTGGATGAAATTTGGTATAGGAGTAGATTATAGTCTAGGATAGCACATAGGATACTTTTATCGATCGCGCTGCGAACCGCGGGGCGCGGCTGGTAATTGACATCAAAGTGTGTTTAAAGAAAGTTATACAGCACCAAAAAATATAAAAACCATATAAACACTATACCGGGAAAGAGGGGAAACGGGGTGAATAGAAACGGCGGGGTGAATAAATACAAAACTAAGAATCCTAATTTATCGTTACTATTAGAGGCTTTTGAAATCCTTTCAATCAAAATATCAATAACTCAAATAACTATAATTTGGTAAAATAATACGTAGCTCAGCCTGGTTTAAGCTCAAAATCAGCGCTAAATCATCGCCTGAAATTTCAAAATAGAGAAAATATTCAAGACCTAAGTTGGCTGCTGGCGAATCACGGCCGCCCTACGCTTCTTGTGGTAACGAAATCTTCAGGTAAGCTAAGAAAAATGTCGAGGCTATTTAATGAAAACCATTTCATCTTGGCTAAACGCCCGTTAAAGCTTTTAACGGTCAAACAAAATAAGATATCTGAAAATTGACACCATATTCAGAGATAGCAGCCGATTTTAACCAGTGTGTCGGCTAGCAATAAATGCCACGTCATAGCATTACTCACCTCCTAAGCCATCTGAAAAAACTGAAAAAACCTGGCTAAATGATTAACTGAACCCAAAATGTCTCCATTTTTTTTAACCAAAATATCGTTAAATAACTGCCCCTTGACGGAAAATTCTAGTCAATACGGATAGGTTTTCAGGCTGTATACAGCCTGAAAGTTTTAATAAAACATTAGACATATTATATATTTAACTACAAAATAAAATATACTTCACATTTTATTAAAAAAACACAAAATCATGTTGATATCATCATCAGTTGATAAATGCGACTTCTATAAGTGTCTGAATTGTAATTTTTTAAAAAATTGTAATAATAAAAATTGTAATTTTTGTTAAACTGTATTCTGTGTGTATATTTTTATTATGTGTGTTTTTTGCCACAAATAAATGTCTGTCTGTCTGTCTGTCTGTCTGAATCTGTCCTTCTATAGAGAACAGACGTCGGCCGCGAGGTCTCCAGCTCCACTCTAGAGCCACTAGTATTACTAGATACCTATATTAAGAAGAAAGAGCTGCAATTCCCACGTTCGTTAAATTTAATAATATGCTTCAGTAGAGGGATGGGTACTGAAAGGACTACAAAAAGCAAAAAAAAAAAGATACGAAATAAGTAGGTAACAATCGTGGTTAGAGCAGCTAATAGTAAAATTGGAATAGGCAATTTAGAACACTGAATCTCAGAACACAGGACTCCCCTAGTGTGTGAGTCAGGTTCAAATCCAACCAAGAAATAATTACTTACTAAAACCTAATACCTACAGTACTGCTCAATGAAAAACTTGCACTAACCCTACAAGCGGTGTGTCTTTTAGTCAATAAATTTCATTTGTATATTTAATTATTATTATTTGATCGATGTAGTTATTTTGTCCAGTTTATTCCTATCTATTCTAAAAAATCGATTTTTACTCAAACGACAATGTTTACTCTCAATGCCTAATTAAGCAATAAGTTATGTTACTACTGAGAACTCCTATAAATTTTTCTTCAATTTATATACAATGAATTATTTAGGAAATTTAAAAATAAAACACAAGATATTAAAATTTGTTTATTTTTATTACACTACACAACGTTAAGAAATACACAATATTTACTTCACCCATTAGATATACAGGGTAAATATACGACATACAGCTTCAACGTTAGTTTTAAGTGCGTAATATCTACCAAAATAATACAATACATCCGATAAAGAATAAGTAGATAAATTAAGTTCAAAAAATGAAATTTAGCCCACACTGAAAATACCAACTAGGCCTTAGGACTCCAACCAAGTCTTTAATAGGCCTACACTGAGCCTTGTAAATTTCATTATTAGTCGACTACATTGCATCACTACTAATGACCCGTAACGAAGGGCTTTACTCGTATTTATATAGTATTTGTATTTCTTAAGTTCCAATAATTCATGTAATTTAATGAGATTCTATTTAATGAGATTAGCAAGGGAGAACAATTTCTGAGATTTGTATTAAGTACTTTATTGTTTGAATATTTAATTGAATTCGATTTTTTAGATGTTTAAATATATTTTTGAAAGAATGTTTTGGCATGTTCATTAAAGACCTTTTTAAGTAGTTAGCTATATTAAGACATTGAAATATTTTAGTATATTAAGTATCAACGAATGGTTCCTCATAAAACGATAAAAGATAAAAAATGCTTGTTTGCTTTTTATTTCTTTATGTGTTAGTGGAATATACCTAATGAGTTACAATACAATGCAATAAATACTTATCTCTTTTCTCTATAAAACAACTATACTGGAAAAAAAATACTTAACCAAATACCTTTTATTAAGTAATTTAAATAAAATGTGTTTGTGTGTTGATGGTGTCTTTAAAATGTTACGGATATTTTTTGTATGTAAACATTAAAATTTGAAGTTTAAACAAGTAAAAACATATAAATTACATAAACGAACTAAATTACTAACAAAACAATACAAGAAGATAATGTTATAGCCCATCGGATTTGGAACTGTATATTTTTCTTCTCCTTTGGTTTCTAGTTATCCTTGTTCTTGTTTCTAGAATATCTGACTTTAGCAGTCTTGCCGCAGCATCCGCTTCTTCTGAGCTAGAGCTAGTAGATGAGAGGAGGAGAGGAGAGGAGAGGGAGAGGCTCTTATAGCTTCTTCTTAAACCACTGGTTTGTCCTTAACCCAAGTAAAAAAAATAGAGGTTAGGTTTCTGGTAGAATAGATTCAAATTATCCGGACGGAACCCATCGTGCTGCGCGCCGGGCAGCTTGTCGTTCGCGAAACAGCTTAGCCCGCCTTTCGATGAGAATGATTTCTGCATCGCTAAACGAAGAAGGAAATCTAGCAACTCGAACTTTAGCTTTAGTCCTAGGGCGTTTCGGAGTCTTGTTTGCCTGACGCCTAAGGTTACGTTTCTTGTCCTTGGGCTGCAGGTTACGATGGTTGTCCTCGGGGTGCTGCTCACGATTGTTGTCTTCGGGCTGCTGGTTACGATTGTTATCTTCGGGCTCAATTATCTCATTAATCGAATTATCATTGCCATTGTCCATTGTGGCATTTCGCTCATTTTCCATATTTTTTGTTTTATTAGATCGTTACACTAAGCGCTTCCTATGGTTCCTTAAAGATAGATTGAATTGCGGGATAGACTGTCATCGAAATGAAGTGCATGAAGTTCCGTATTTTTATTGAAGATCTTTATTCAATATCCCTATTGAACGTGGATGTAGATTCTACGCCCTTACCGGGTCTCCACTGACCGACCATACCTCGCGAGGCGTGCTTCCATCTCGCTCTGGCTCCTAAGCTTACCCCGCTTCAGACTGAGATAAAAGCTTGCCTCGCGAGCCATGCTCGTCCAGTGGAGAACGGCTATTGAATTTATTCAATAGCCGTTAGTAGTAGCAATAGATTGTACGTCGCCATTGTTCATGACTTCATTTTCATAGAAAATTGTTAATAGGTCGATTAGAAAAATGTAAATTGATTGAACTGATTGAATGATGATGTAAATGATTTTATTTCTGCGATTTTCATAAATTAATAAATAGCTTATCCATTTATTTAGTTAGGCTATTCCGAAGCGTTTATTAGAGTTAGGGACTTTTTTTCTACGTTCAATTAGGGGGATTAATATTTTAAAATAAAAATTGCGACTTTCATTTTTCACCGCACTGGCAGACTTGAGACAAAAGGCTTTAACATGTTGTTCTATCTATTTGTCGTTAGTTTGATAGTACGTAAGTAGGTCCTCGTAGTATTTATTTTTACAACAGAAGAATTTTCCAAATTGGTTCATACATAAATTATAGAGTCAAGAGGTAACATCAGTAAAAAAAATACAACTGAATTGAAAGCATCCTTTGTGTTTAACTAGGTTAAAAACAATCGTTTTTTTTTCATCACAACCATAAAGATATTTATTTATAATGATGTCCCGCAAATCAAGCTATGTCTAACGAACACATGTTTTGATTAGACTGTTTTCACTTATTTCTCAATATTGACACTTTTTTAGGGTCCAATTGGTTTATATTTTTCATTTTGACCCATCCACTATTTTCAGATGCGCACGATGTCGACGAACCGCCTCTGCATGTGTTTGAGACTCTTATAGTTATTTGTGAATTATTGATCCAAAGCGTTACTTTCTGGAACTATGTTGCCACTTTTGAGCTTAGGAAATGAGATTGTGGCCTTTGTTCAAACTATGGAACAGTATCCGATAATTAATATCTTTGTAATAGCTACGTATTTGAAATATTTTAGAGATGAGATGGGAGGGGAGGGGGTGATTCGCCTTAACCTTCATCACACGACGTTATAAATAACGATTAGAGGTTAATTAAAAGTCCAAGTTATGGACGGTATGGGGGATGAAAAATAAATGAAACGACATGAAATTGTTTACTTTCCAGATTTGCATCCATCAAATTGTTTCAATTTTAATTATTCAATGTATTATCTAATGATTAAAATTAAAATACAAAAGTCAGAAATAAAATATAAAACAAGAATTGAATTAAACAAAATCGAATAAATCGAAAAAATAAAATAAAATTTAATGTATGAAATAAATGGAGTAAAATGATTTTCGTTATTAAGAAGTCTGATTCTAGGAGTACCTCAATTTATTTTTTATTTTTATAGCTATCCATAAAGTAACGAAAACGGCAAATTTTCATATTCCTTCATGTGCAATAACGCACAATATATATACATACAGAATTTTTTGGTCGGTTTCAAACCAGATGTGCAATTTTTGTGCAAGTCTATGACATTGCATTAATAATTTTGCAGTATTTTCGTTTGTTCTATCATAACACGTTTTTTTTTGTTTTTCAAAACCTAGCAAAAGTTATATAATGTAAAATTTGGCAGGCGCAACGACGATAATGACAATTGGAACACTGCTCTTTGGTTATTCATTTGACTATTCTAATAAGTTGTCAAGAGCGTGACAAAACGGTGAAGACAAACCACAGAAACAAACCCAAAACACACGTATTTACATACATATGTACGTATTTACACTACTAAAGTATTTTAAATTGATAAATAAAATTATTTCTAAAATAACATATAAACTGAACTTAATTATAAGATTTCCTGAAAATAAAGTACAATTCACAATTTCGCTATTTTTTTAATAAAACTAATGGCCACACTATACAAAGCCGTGTTAGAAATGTTAGAATCCAGTGACGCGCGCACGGGGCGCGTCCAATCACGAGCGAGTTTGTCCTCCCACCCTTCTCTCGATATTGATTAATTTTCTCCGTTGACCTGACTGAATTTAAAAACAATTACAAAATTTACTTATTCTTTAGACATCATTATATGCACTTAGAATCGTCAGCTTTTACTATAATAATTAAATTCAAAATCTATCCATAAATTAACAACATTAATAATTATCATCTGATATTATAAAATATTAAAATAGGGATCTGTAATAGAATCACCAAAATAAATTAAATAATTAAATATTTTTATCGGCAATAGCAGCTTCTATTATATTATCAATTTATTGTAGCTATATTGTCTACGCTCTAGCTACGTCTATTATTGTTGTTTTATATAGTTCTAAAATTAATATTTTGTACATTTTTAATAGGGTCAGGGAAAATTGATTTTTTAAACAGCAGACACCTTTCGATGTTTTTGCTAGCCGAATGGCTGCAGTACCCGATTTTTATAAACTAGATTTATAACAGTCAATGGCCCTCTTCATAATATTAATATTATCAAGAAAATTTACCCGTCATTGTCATAATACTTAATTCTCTAAATACATTTGTACAAGAATCTAATTTCTTAAGACTCAACAGGTATCGGTGTGACATTCAGCAGCTGATCCCCAAAAAAGTATTCCATAAGTTAGAAGTGAGTGGAAGTATGAAAGATATACAGTTCTTGCCGTTATGGACCCCGCTAGTTCTTTAATATTTTTAAAAAACTTATTTTTTGTTGAGCCATACGCCATCAAATTTAGCCTCAATTAGTGGGACACATTCAAATTATTCAGCATTTCGTTGCCCTTAATATTAGAGTATGAATTGATATTTGTGGCAAGATTAAAGTTAACCACAAGCGTCGTCTCGACATTTCATCAAATCATATCAGAATGGATCCCTGACGAACACAAAGGATGAGACTAGGTACTCAGACCTACAACCATTTACCTCAGTAGCTTGCTGCTTATTGTCTAAATATGATTTCAATAAGTCCGCCTCTTTGCAGTGTATACCATAATCATGTAATTTCGCAATTAGAATTTCGTGTGCAACACAATCAAACCCCTTTGAGAGATCGCAGAATACTCCATAGGTTTTTTGCTGTCTCTCAAGCCATAGACAGAATAGATAAAATGAGCTGAGTTATTGCATGTTTGCACGATTTCGACTTTTTGAAATCCAAACTGTCGAGTATTTACGAGATTTCATCAACAATATAATATGTCATGCGTTTTTCAGTCATATACTTTGAAAATATTTTGCTTATGCTAGGAAGTACTGACACAGGACGATAATTATTGCAATTATTACTTCACCTTATTTGTAAATTGGGACCACTTTAGCAATCTTTCACCACTTTTAATATGGGAAACCCCTTCTCTGATGCAGTCGTTAATTACAGTTGTGATTGTGACTACAATTAGATTCTTTAGTTTTTTTGTAAAGGATAAGGTGAAATTTGCCAAAAGTCATTTGATTTTTTCGGTCTCATTTGTCTAATTACATGAATTATTCGATTCGCTGTAATATGTCTTGGCATAGAGTCCTCGGTATTGTTCAGATTTTTTGTGAGATCGGTAGCTATATTGCTTATATTAATAAAATAGTTGTTAAATAAATTACATTTATTATTTATGATCTCGCTCAGGGTCTCTTGGGGCACGGCAGTGCCTCCGCAAAGTCGAGCTTATACAAAGGCACAGCCGTACTATCTTTTTCTCGAAGCCGTTTAACCTTTTCAACCCCCCTGTAACTTGACAAAGCTAGAAATCTATCTAGACTGATAAATAAAATATCTATTTATATTCCCAAATTTCATACAATTTGGGCCACCAGCTTATGAATTATTACAAGTCAAAGTTCCTTAATTTTGTCAATGATATTCTCACTCAGTCACTGACAGATCATTATAATTTCTAATGTAGTAGTAGATTTATAACCTCTAAATTTGACACAATTATAGTGTTTAGCCTATAGAGCACGGATAAATTAAACAAACCCCAATTTTAGTCTAGTTTTCTAGTTATCAAAACTAATTATATAATCCTGTATAGCGACATGTGATTACAAAGTCAAGTTGACAGTTCAAGCTAATAATGCTCGCTAATTCAAGCTATGGTATTCCTAGCGGGCGCAAACTAACGTTTATTTGCAGTAATATAATAATATTTGCTATTGAAACTATTAAAAAAAAAAACTAATTGTTGTGTTAGTTAGTATGTTTGTATGTAGTAAGTACCTATGTATACATATGTATGTATCGATCAAATGTTGGAAGCTAAATTAGAACCATTTCCTGACGTTTTAATTGGATCAAATTTGGTGTAGGTACTTAGAATTAGATGATGAAATCGGAAGCTGGCCATGGCAACTCCTTGTTCGTTAGTTGTAGATTACCCGTGAATGGGCTCATGCTGATCAGCTCACGGTTCTTCTACTAACTTTTTCATCGTCACCATCAGATCCTTGGTCATTGATGTGCACTTCTTAAGAGCTTGAAATAACTAATTACTGCCACGCCTGAGGATGAGCGGAATCAGCATTGGCATGTCCAATGAAATCAAATTGCTTGGCCTTATCATCGACAACAAATTAACGTTCAACTCTCATGTAACAAATGTTTGCCGAAAATCACTAAATTTCTATAGGCATCATGACTGCAAAAACCCATTGAAGTCTACAACCAGAATTAATAAAGAATAATCTTTGCAGCAGTTGTCGAACCCAAAATCATGTATGCTACGAGTGCAAGGGCCGGCACAACGGACAAAATAATGGTTTTAAAACAGCTTGGTTCGGTTCACCATACAAAAGCTCATAAAGACGTACAGAGCTGTGTCTCTCAACTCGGCACTACTACTGGCTGGGCTGTTCCCCTTAGACATGAGAAATGAGAATGAGAAACAGCCTCAGTATATGAATCAAAGAGGGGCCACTCCTAGCGAGTGATAGGAGACCGAGAAGTAGAGACACCGGTTCTGTACGCCAACATGTCACCCCCAGCTCAGCGAGTAGAACTACAGTTTGTATGCTTGGCGCACGAGGCAGCGCTCGCATAGCATCATGGAGACGGTATTAACATATTCACGGATAGAAGCAAAATAGGTGGAAAAATAGTCACGTTGCTATCCATCCGTGAAGGTAACTATCGAAGTTATTTTTTTTTCCAGACGCCATTAAAGCATTTAAATTCTTTAGGAAATTAAAACTGGGCGTTTCCTCGTGGCCTAAGTGGTTGCCAAACTAATTTGGCTACGAGGAATTAAAATTCTTCGTGACCTAACTGCTGCATCTCAGAAGAATAACACATAATTAGCTCATCTAGACCACATGGTCTACTGACCACAGAGAATTCTCCGCGTACTTACATCGATTTAAGTGCAAGGGGCATCGTGCCCCTGCAACCCTACGGCGGAAGAAAGTACACTATTGTACACGTCATAACTGATTACCCGAAATACGGTAGGCTCAGGTTTGAGACCGAAAACTATCTAGATGTAAACATAAATATTGGAAATCTAAGTAAAATAATGAAGATAAGCATATTAGAGAAAAGTTTATAGAATATTGTATAAAAGCTATCAATGAAAAGCTGTATCAAAACTGTATCAATAAAAATCAAACGTAATAAAGAAGTACACTAAATTTGTGATGTAAATAAAATATCCTTTAAAAACCACCTTTTCAAACTAACACGGTTTTTGAAAACACTTAAACTAATAAAGACAGGATAGATGCCAAAAAATTATTATAAGGTATTTTTCTTGTACTGTGAGAAACGAAATAGGAACTAGGGAAAGGAGACTTTAGGAGTAGACGAAGGATCAATTTATTGAAAAAAAAAATAAGTACGCTACTTATACATATGTGAAAAGTAATTCCATATTTTTTTAAGCTCAGCTACATTTTTACATCCAAGAACGATATAAGACAGAATTATTTAAACAAATTGGACACCAATAAACACTCTGACCTTCGCAGAGTAAATAATCGGCTGCGCGTCCAATTATGCCACTTTAGAGCAATGTTTCATGTTTCAGTGTTGGATGCGTTCACGGGTTCCGGAGTATTCCTAAACCAATGGGCTAACTTGACCGCGCTAGAATAAATTCTATTTTTGTTAAATGTCTTGTTAAATTACCCTATGATATAAAGTACCTAATGATTGGTCAGAGATTTGACTAATGATTTTTGATTTGATTTTCAATTGAACTCAATTACATCCATACTAATATTATAAAATTGAAAATAACTCTGTCTGGCTGTTTATAGACTTGTTAGACACGGCTAAACGGATCTTGATGAAATTAGACAAATAGTAACAGTTCACCACAAGGAAGGTTTTGGACATCTGAATAAATAAATCTTTTTGTCATGATATTCTGAAAAATAATTAAAAGTTACCCGCCGGTTACCGAATGCGTCAGACACATCACAGAATATTACTTAGTGAGTGCCAAAATAATAACTGAAAACTGAAATCTGTCTTAATAAGTATTTTTCTTTAATCCCCGACGGTTGTAAAAGTAATTAAAACAGGATAAAACAATTTAATTTTTTTTATACTTAAAAAAAAAGTAACGCCAGATAAAATACGTAAAAATATTTAATAAGTAGAAATGGTCTCCGTCCGTCATATGTGTAAACAATAGAGTACTATCAGTTTTCATAGCATTTTCCTACGTTAGTCATTTACCATTTGCTTCTCGATGATTGTAGATGTGGAAATAACATTTCAACTACCTTTAAACTTAATAAAAACTCAAGAATATCACTCAGGGGCTGACATTTTATGAACTAGTGCTGCAGTTTTATAGTACCGTGAACAATTGGAGATTCTTTTGCTAAATAATTACACCCTTAATGGGTATGCCGTGCCTCTACAGTGCCTCTTTAGACGTTGATGAAGATACGAATGTTAATGAAACTATTTTTGTAGATATGAAAAAAAATGTATGGATACAATTTTTTTTTGTGTTACTAGCTAGCGTTTAAAAAGTATAGTTAGTACAATATATATATATATATATATATATATATATATATATATATATATATTACAGTTGCAAATGTTAGTTATAGAGCTAGTTAGATTTACGCGTGCGATTTGGTTAAAGCTCAGTTAGATTAGCTTGCGTTTACTTCAGGTGGGGAATTTGCGTGATATATTAGACCCATTATTAGATTGTGATTATATTAGACACCGCGCCCACGACCAGCCCCACCACGTTCATGACTCGTTCATGTTCGCGTCTTCTTAAATATGTGATGCGTAATCTGATGCCGTTGCACAATATTCGTGCATCCAGGTTGAAACCGCAACAAACAAATACACTCACACTTAAACCTTTATAAATAAATAAAAAGGTATTTATTGCCAAAACTAAAAAAATAAAAAAGACAAATCACTAAACAAAAATAAATAACAAGCAACAATTTTAGTTTGGCAATTGGGATACTCTCAGCAATGTACTGCGGAGGCTGGCCAGCCTACGCAGAGCTGGTTTTCAGAGTATCCCAATGCTCGAACTAAGATGTTAGTCGAGTATAACTAGTGAGTACGGATTTAACAAACACAGAAAAAAAAGAAAAAAATAGTAGGCAACATTAGATATGTGTCTTACTTTGATAATACTTTAAACAGATTGTATACCTACGAGTGCAGATATATTATATGTCTACGATTTATGTCTGGCGCCCGCCGGCCGAGCGAGGTAAATAATGACGGTGTAAAAATGACTAGGTATATTATTCTGATGTGTGAGCTATATTATTGTACAGTTTCATTAAAATCCATCGATAGTTTTTTCGTGAAAGAGTAACAAACATAAATACACACATACATTATTTTACAAACTTTAGCGTTTATTAGTAGAAAGGATAGTAGGATAGTTTATTGGTAGATTCGCGGCGTCGACACGTTAACTTTGTCCGCTTCTTTTAGAGTTGAAAATCGTTTATCATTTTTGATAGTAAAATGAGATTGGCGTCTAGATTTTTTTTTTTATGTTTCTTTTTTTGGTATACATCGTAATGAGAACACAAATAAGAATAAGTTACTCGGTTAAACTTTGGAAAACTAATCTGGCTATTTAATAAAATAATTGATAAAAAATATGTTATAACCGCTAAAAATTTAGAGGACTATGCTAAAACAGTTTTTTAAAGAAGATACTCGTTGTGATTTTTTTTTTAAATGAGAATAATTTTCAGAATTCGCCTACGGTTTATCTGATTCTGGTTGTTTTTATTTTTTTGGTACAAGATTATTTTTTGTATCTTATCGTCACAATTCTTCATTTCAAATTAGACGCAAACAAAATACTTGATTTTGTTGATTTCGTGTAATACCGGATGGCGGCTAGTTTCGCAAGTTCAGACGTGAATTATTATGTGTTAGAGGATCATAGACACAATAAAATGAACTACTATACCAAAATTTTAAATATATAATTATAAATGTATAAATATCAACATTACGGCGTGACGATATATATATACATACAAATCGTCACGCCTTAACCCCGAAGGAGCTGGCAGAGCTGTAATACAACACCCACACTTCGCTGGACGATATTCAGTCCCTAATGTGACAGAGGGCGAGCCTGTCGCCATACACCGGGCTCCAATCATATAGCAGATGACATACAATACACTCATAATTATGCTCACACAATGAACAAATTGGTGAGTGCTGTCCAGCTGGGTTCGAACCCGCTCCCTCTGGCTTGAGAGGCGGGCCTTCTCCCAACTAGGCTGCTCTTTAACATTTTAAAGAGGAAGTTTTTGCATGCTTGTAACGAATAAACTATATTGTAAACTATTTGTATTGTAATAACTATATATAAAACAAAAATTATATTGAGATAAACTACATGTGCGGAAAAAATAATGAAGATTGGATTAACTTAAGTCATCGTTGGATAAACGAATGTCGACAGGTCCCAGTAGACTGTGAGACCTCGCTGCGCTCGGTCAGTCAGGGCGGAACACTGTCGAGAGTCTAGCCTCGCGCAAGCACCAATCAATAAACTGTGCGCAGGCCTGCATACCTACATACCTAGTACCTACCCATCCATTGCACTAAAATCGCTCTCCCGTGAGTCCCGAACAGTTCAAGCTCTTGAACGATACAATTCTAAGGATAGCCTTAGAAAGCACGATTCGTCGAAGAATCGTTGTACGAAAAATGATTAGCAGAAACATTATTCGCCGCAGAATTTCACATTTCGAATTTCGCATTCGCAGAAATATAGTATATATTATTAATAGAAACGATAGAATTAAGAACTTAAATCAAAACATTCACTTCAAGTAAAATTGTAAACTATATTAGGTACATTACGATCTTACACATGTGTTTAAAATAAATATATTCGGGATATTTTAGCACACCCGATCATCTGCCCGAAACTAAGTTCATAAGTTCATCTGTCGAAACTATGTTCATTTTTTTTTACCTATTGTAAAAATTTACCTACTGTAAAAATATGAACATCCAGACATGGAATAAACGCAATAAAATGTTTATCACATGAATGTTTGCCCTAGGAAGGAATCGAACCCACGCCCCCTAAGCTCAGAAGGAAAGTTCACTACCAACTAAGCCAGCGAGTCAGTCCATTATTGATCTTCAAAACGTAAAGTGAACACTAAACAAAGAGAAGATCTAATTGGCGGGAGCAGCTGCCAATAAAATTAATCATGTATCAGACTTGCTCACTCACACAAGCAAGCAACAACCACCTAGATGTAACCACCCATGGCGTGGCTCTGTGAGCTGAAGCCCTCGCGGCCGGCGTCTGTTCTCTTCAACAGATCCCATTTCTCAACCAATTCAAAAAGCGGATATACGTTTTGTTTTCCCTAAAAATTCATAAATGTGCAATTTAAAAAAAAGTCATATTTTCGCCATTCCAAAAAATTGAATTTGGAATTTAAAAAAAAAACCTGTGTAATAAAATTTAAATTTGCCATAAAATTACACGAGAATTGGTTGAGAAATGCGATCTGTGGAGGAGCACAGACGTCGGCCGCGAGGTCTCTAGCTCACAACGTCACTAGTATTAGTGGGCGTTTCCTCGTGGCCTAACTGCTGCATCTCGGAAGAATAACACATAGTTTGCTCAAACTTTGTTTAAAAGTATAGTCGATAAAATAAATATATAGTAGTAGCGATAGTTTAATAAAATGTAAATGATATTTTTAAATAAAATTTTTAATAAAAAAATTAGTTCATGGGTATCAGTACCATCATACTTTAATATTATAAACGCGAAAGTTTGTATGTTTGGATGTATGGATGTTTGTTACTCTTTCACGCCAGAACGGCTGAACAGATCTGGATGAAATTTGGCACAGAGATAGATTATAGTCTAGAATAGCACATAGGATATATACTTTTTAACCGCGGGTGAAACCGCAGGGCGCAGCTAGTTTATTATATTTATATGTATTTTGTTTCAATGGACGAATCTTGGCGAAGTACACAATGGTTTTTATATTTATTACAAATTGTCACGTAAATAAATTACGAGGCATTTTTAACCGACTGCGCAGGGAGTGTTATATTTTTTGAGAGTATGACAGCCTAAACAGCTTCATGGATTTCGATGAATGAACCCATTTTTTTCATGATAGAAAAGTATCATATTGTTTCAAAGTACATTTATTTTTCACGATTGAAATAAAATCCTACCTAATATAAATACTGTTTTTATTTAGTTCTGCTGCGCAATCTTTCTTTTCTTTATTGGGAAAATAAGTATTTGTCATGTATTATATTTGTGCAAATGACTGTACTTAGTTAGCCAATGTCAGTATGACATACTGAAATATAGGTTGAGTCGATATATAATTGACAAGTAGTTAGGCCACAAGGAATTTTAATTCCTCGTAGCCAAATCAGTTTGGCAACCTAGTTAGGCCACGAGGAAACGCCCGTATTACTACCTATACTACCTATATATGCAGAAAATGACTGCAATTCCCACGTGCGTTAAAAAATATGGTTCAGCAGAGGATTGGAATCTGAAAGTACTACAAAAAAGAGAAAAGATTGACACAAAATGTAAAAAATGTAACAATCATTGGAGCAGCTAATAGGAAAATTGGAATACCTATAGGATATTTAGACTATATATACTAATATTTACACTGAATCTCAGAACACAGGACTCCCCGACTGTGTGAGGCAGGTTCAAATCCAACCAAGAAATAAGTAGTATCTAATACCATCTAACAGTACTGCTCATTGAGAAACTTGTACTAACCCCATTGTATCTATTTGCTCAAATAAATTATGTTATTACATTTAATTATTATTATTATTATTTCGATGTAGTAATTTATCATCAATCGTCAATCATTTGGTTCACAATTTATCCCTGGCTATTCTAAAATTCGTTTTTTCTCAAACGACAATGTAAATAACTCTTAGTGCATAATTATTAAGCATTAAATTATGTTACTGCTGAAAACTATAATCAATTCTCTTTAATTTATCTATTAAGAATAATTTAGGAAATTTCAAAAATAACACACAAATTGTTTATTTATTTTTATTATACCACAACGTCGACAAATACATAGTATAATTCCTATACCCTTTAGATATACAGGGTAAATAATAAATACAAAGCTTCAACGTTAGTTTTATGTGAGTACTATTAAATTAATACAATTCATGCAATACAGAATAAGTAGATAAATTTAGTTAAAAAAAAATATTTAGCCCAGACTGAAAAGCCTTTTAGGCCTGCAACCAAAAGTCTTGAATAGGCCTATACTGAGCCTTGTATACTTTATTATTAGTCGAGTCTATTTAAATGGAATGGAGTGGAAAGTACATTGCACCACTACTAATGACCCGTTACGAAGGGCTTTATTTATTTAGCGGTGAAAATCACACATTTATCTAATCTATATTTCTTAAGTTACAATAATTCATGTAGTTTTATGATATTCTATTGATTGAGATTAGCAAGGGAGAACAATTTCTGAGATTTGTATTGAAGTACTTTATTGTTTGAATATTTAATTTAATTCGATTTTTAGACGAAAAATACATTTTTGAAAAAATGTTCTGGTATGTCCTATGATAGCAAATAAGACTAGTTTATTACTCCATTTTTAGTAGCTTTAGACATTTAAATATTTTAAAGATTGTGGAATTATCAAGAAGGTTTTATCAGTAGACAACTGAAGCGTTTTCTGATCGATCAGTAGTTATGATTATATTTATACTTATTACTTAGTGTCAGTAGAATAAAATAAGTTACAATACGATGTCATACGTGCTTCCTAAATATTATAATTCTATAACATAACTTACGAAAAACATTAATTTAATAACATAATATTAAGAAATTTTAATGAAATGTGTACAGTATAAAGTGTGTGAGTGAGTAGGTTGTGTACTGTGCATGTGTGTGGGTGGGGTGTGTGTTGTCAGTGTGTCTATGGGTTATGTTATTTGTAGGTTATTATTGAATGTAAACGTTAAAATTGTAAGTTAAATCTATAGCCATGAAATGCTTGTTTGTTTTCTATATTTTTAAGTGTCAGTAGTATACCTAATGAGTTACGATACAATGCAATAAATACTTATTATTTAATAAACCTCTGCAAAAGAACTAATGCAAACGAATTTCCATCTATGACGAGTACAGCTTATTTCAATAAAATGGATTATGAATAATGTTTGTTTGTAAACATTACAATTTAAAGTTCAAACAAGTAAACATAAAGATTACATAAACTAACCAAATAACTAACATAACAATACACGAAGTTTATGTCATAGCCCATTGGATTTGAAACTGTATAGTTTTTTTTCTTTGGTTTCTAGGTATACTTGTTCTTGTTTCTAGAATATCTGACTTTAGCAGTCTTGCCGCAGCAGCCGCTTCTTCTGAGCTAGAGCTAGTAGAGGGGAGAGGCGCTTATGGCTTGTTCTCGAATCACTGGTTCTTCGGCCTCAAGAGCTGTGGGCTTTAAGAGTAAAAAAAAAATAGGTTTCTGGTAGGATAGAGCCAATTTAGCCGGCCTGCGGCATGTTCTTGCGACGTGCAGCGCGCTGGGCAGCTCGTCGTGCGGCCCTCAGAGCAGCCTGCCTAGCGACACGTCGGGCTGCCATCTGTACGATGAGTAAGAGTTGATGTTCGGTGAAAATACCCCGCTTGCGGCTACCAGCTTCAACTTCAGCAGGAGTCTTAGGGTTGTCCCCGGGCTGCTGGCTAACACCGTTTCCGGATATGATGTCGTCAATGAAACGCAGATCATTATAGAGGTCCTCGGGCAGGTCCCAGACCTCGCTGTCGTAAGTTATCGTATCATTCGAATTTTCATTCTCATATTCCAGTAGGACATTTCGGAAGTTATCCATTTTTCTCGTTTCTTAAGTTCGTCACTCAGAATATTAATCGATTTTTTTATATCACAACTCCAAATAAAAATATTATATCGTGATGGATGTCCTGTGAATCGAACCGTGGATTGTGATTCGACTATTTTCACTTGTTGCGTAGTTTTTGTTTTCACTTGTTTTTGGGCCCAATTGGTTTATATTTTTCACTTTTGTCACCAACTATTTTCAGGAGCGCGCACGACGACGACGAACCGCTGCTGTCTGCGTTCTAGACTCCTGTAGTCGTTTGCGAATGATTGATCGAAAGCGTTACTTTCCGGAATTATGTTGCCACTTTTGAGCTTACGGAATCAAATCGTGGCTTTTGTTTATTGTATGAAAAGTTTTCCATTAGGCATTTTCAGCTTAGCTTCTTTATCGTCGTAGGTGGGCTTTAATAAGATCTAGTAATATTATTAGTAACATTGTGCATAAGATGATTGATTATAGTAGTTCCTGATAATTTATTGTATTTATGTTTAAGAAAACCTAAAGATAACAAAAACGGCAAATTGCCACATTCCATTATGTGCAATAATGCACAAACAAATTTTTTTGGTCGGTTCTAAATCATATGTGCACTTTATGACTTAAAAAATATAACGAATTTGTGGCAAATTTTGTATTTTTCATAGATCTTAAAAAATGAGTATGACATTGCATGACAAATTTTTCCAGGATTTTCGTTTTTTTTGTTGTTTCCCAAAACCTAGCAAAAGTTACATAACATTAAATTTAGCAGGCGCAGCGACAATGATGACAATTGGAAAACTGCTCATTGGTTGTTTATTAGAATATTCTAATAAATGCCAAGAGTGTGACAAAACGGTGGACACAAACAGAAACAAAACCTAAAACACGTATGATAGACTACAAAACTACCTTACG
This sequence comes from Peribatodes rhomboidaria, assembly GCA_911728515.1. Classification (NCBI taxonomy): domain Eukaryota; kingdom Metazoa; phylum Arthropoda; class Insecta; order Lepidoptera; family Geometridae; genus Peribatodes; species Peribatodes rhomboidaria. The sequence goes on from OU452166.1 coordinate 442,722, forward strand.
TTAATAAATACAATTATTTCAACTTGAAAATGGACTGGATTCAGGGTTCCCTGGAAACCTGTGCTTGATACCTAACCACAGAGAGAGGCTATGGTTGCCCGACCAAACTCTTCCTTGAAAGCTGTATCAGACTGGGGCAACGCTAACTTGGTGAATTTCAATGACACCAAAACGCAGTCGTGTCTGTTCTCCGCAAAGAAGAGTTATTTTTCTCTGTCGCCTACTTTCCGTGGTGTACCGATACCGACAGTTGACTGCCTTGAGCTCTTAGGTGCCCGGCTTACGTCTAATTTTAACTTTGGTTCATGCATTGAGTCAAAAGCCAAAGTTGCTGCTTAAAAACTTGGTGTCCTTTCCAAGGTGAGGCAATACTTTTCTCCTGAACAGCTTCTTACACTTTATCAAGCACAGGTTCGATCTTGTTTGGAGTACTGCTGCCACCTATGGCATGGTTCCGCCAAGTATCAGCTAGAAGCTCTGGACTCCATCGAAAAGAGCGCCAAACCGCTCATTAACAATGACTCGTTGGTTGAATCCAAGCTTCAGAGCTTGTCACACCGGCGTGAAGTGGCCACTCTGTCGGTATTCTACAGAATACACTACGGCGAGTGTGCACGACCTAATCCAGCCATCACCGTTCTTTTATAATTGTACCAGGCGCACCAATAAGAGACACCCTCTTATGGTGAAAATTCCGCCAAAACGCACTAAGCGTTTCAAGTCAACTTTTGTTGTAAGAACTGCAGAGGTATGGAACTCGTTGCCTGCGTCTGTCTTTCCACCTAAATACAATCCAGGGGTGTTTAAGAGTAAAGTTCTGTTCTAGGTATCTCCTAGGCAAGCGTGTTACACGTTCGATCAGGTAGACGCTTCCCGTTAGGCGAGTCAATGGTCAAACGCATGCCTAGTCTGTTGTAAAAAAAATTGGGTACAATTCACAATTTCGCTCATTTTATAATAAAATGAATGGCCACACTCGACAAAGTCGTGTTAGAATCCAGCGGCGCGCGCACGGGGCGCGTCCAATCACGAGCGAGATTGTCCTCACACCCTTCTCTCGTTATTGATTAATTTTCTCGGTTGACCTGACTGACTATATTTATAGTCTAGCTCCTGTCTATTCTTTTATTTGTTCTTATTATTCTTTTATTTCTGTCTATTCTGTTTAATCTATTTTTTTATGTACTAATCCTAACTTAAATTATAAATGCGAAAGTGAGTTTGTTTTTTTGTTTGTAACCCTTTCACGCCTTTTATCAACCGATCATCATGAAACTTTGCATACACGTTGTTTAGGATACAAAAAAGACAAAGGGTACTTTTTATCCCAAAAAATAAACGATTCCTGTGGGACCGCGGGTGATCTAACTAGTCTGGCCATAAATATTGTTACAATACAAACTCCTTCGTTTATTTTATTTTTTCTGCATTTAAATTTTGAATGCATTTATTATGTCGAAAACTACAATCAATTTCCCGCCATTTCACATATAATATTTTTCGTGATTATTACTAAATTTACAACATGGAATGGGGTGTTAAAGAAAACAGGATTGCAGTGATTGCGTTGCACAAAGTGGGTATGGAACCGTCGGTCATTTTCAAGACTCTTCAAAATCTTAGTATCAGCCGTTTGTTCGTATATCGTAGTATCGACAGATCACAGAATATGCTCTATTACATAGGTCCAGAAGGATAGTCTTCATACAAAACACGATTTCGAAACGTGTCAAATTTATTTTGGTACCTTAATAAAACCTTTTTTTCTATAAGTGATGAACTTGCCATTAAAAGAGGTTACCCGATTTAGTTGGGTAAATTATATAACGATCAGAGTTTAAAGAAATCACAAGACCGGAAACAAAGTATTAGGCCAGAGCTAAACTACACACAAAGCCTTACCCAGATCCATTCATGACACTATTCTACAAACTAATATTATAGATTGTATTGTAAACCTTAACTAAAATCAGAGTAGGTAAAAGGTAAGAATTTAAGTAAAAATCAAGAGTACGAATTTGAGTTAAAATCAATAGTAAAGGGATTACTATTGATTTTAACTATTGATTTTATCTTATTTACACATAAATTTACCCATTATCATTATTTACATCATACATTTAAGTTATTTTTTCGGCAATAAAATAACATTACATTTACATAAAAATAAAAATGACGCCTGCTTGTCACGATATTTCACTGTTACGTATATTTCTTTCTTGCGAAGGTGCACAGAGCAAATTGTTATAGGGGCGACGAAGTTTTCACTAATTTTCATTTTTACTTTGTCGAATTATTTTTGTCCACTGATCGGCTAAACTGGATCCTTAAGAAACCTAAAGATAATTAAAGGGAAAATATAAAAATACCTTGCAACACTTTTTTCAGCAACTTTTCGCTCTGTTGACATTAAGAATTAATTACAATTATTAGCTTTATAGAGCACATAAAAATATATTTAAGACTTACGGATGATATGTGACGTTGCCTTTTTTTACTGTTTTGGATATTCTGAAATTTCGGCATGAGTGGACTACACAGTTCACCATATTTATTGGTTAGTGGGGAGACGTAACCGCTACTGGATGACATCGAAGACTGACTAGTGAATTGGTTGACTTTCAATGGTTTGGTTTACTTTTTTTGGAATCATTATTTTTGACCGATTAGGGGTCTTTACTCTATGTCTATGCGACAGATATACCGACACTTCCTCTGTTGAAGACCATAAAAGATCGGGGCGGCCGCGTGCGATGAGAACTACTAAGGCTGTTAATGGTGTTAAAGCCAGAATTCGCCGAAACCCAAAGAGGTAAAAAAAATCTCTGTCAAGAACTACAAGAAAAAAAAGACTGTCGCGTATAATTAAACAAGACCTGAAGCTTGGTGCATACCGCCGATATACAGAACATGCCCTTAATCAATCGCTGCAGTTAAAGAGAGTGGATAGATCAAAACGTCTTCTATCCCGTTACGCAGATTAAGGGTACAGAAATATCCTTTTTACCGACGAAAACATTTTACTGCAGCATCAAGGCCAAAAGTGGTCATTTTGAAAAAAAATAATAGTTAATTTTTTATTAAGACATCAGTACATGTGTACATATAACTTTTATTAACATTACATTACTGTATAAAAAAATAAATGCATTTTCATTTGTTACAGAACTTATAGCTAGACTAGGTAGATATTTTCCCAAATGCCATCCAATTTGAGCCATCTTATGAATGATTGCAAGACAAAGTCCCTTAATTTTGTCATTGACACACTCACTCACTGACAGATCATCATAATTTCTAAGGTTGTAGAAGATTTTCAATTTCTGAATTTTGCATACAATTTAGCGTTTAGCCAATAAAGCACGAATTACATACCCCACTTATTAGTCCAGTTGTCTGGTTATAAAAACTGCATAAATAACTCTGGGGTAATAGTACAGAGAGTGAAGCAGTCTTTAAGGCGCAAAAAAAATGTATTCGTGCAATTTGCAATCTCACACAGAGAGATAGCTGTAAGCCATATTTTAACGTCTTGAATATTTTAACCTTGCCGTGTCTGTATATTTACGAGTGTGTAATGTTTGTACGAAATAACTTTCACCAGTAGGTACACATTGCTAAAGAGTGAACGACACAAACATAAAATTAAATCGCCACAAAGCCGTACCACACTAATGAGACATAGTGTAAAAAGTATGGCTCCAAAATTATTTAATAACTTACCGAAGAATATTGTTAGCATAGAACGGACTTGTACTTTTAAACATAAACTTAAACGCTTCTTAATAGAAAAAAGCGTAATATACGGTTAACGAATTTCTCAACGACAAATTGTAATTTTTTTATTTTTTTGACATTTCTATTTTGTTGTTTTTATGGACATTCACATTATTTTCACATATTTTTTTTAATTTTTATATTTTGACATGTCAAAATATAAAAATAAGGCGGTTTCGCTTAACAGTCGATTATCGAAATTCGCGGAGTCAGCAAGTTTTAATTTAAAAAAAATTTGACGCGTCGTATCGCTCAGTTCCGTGCTTGCACAATAAAACAAAATTAGTGGTGACATCTATCGTGACGCAATCATATTATTATCTACTAACACAACCTACCACAGGTACCATTTCCATTCCAAAACATTCCGACACCTGTTTCAATTAGTACTCACTAGATGGCGATGACTACTCATGTCCCGACCCCAAGTAGGAAGCAGAGATGATAGTCCAGTGTTCTTGGTAGTTCAATAGTTCACTACTAGATGGCACTAATATGGTTTTGGAGCAATGTTTCGAAAGTGCGATAGATAGGTGCGACAAGCGTAAAACTTTTTATTAAACCTATCTACAATAATTATTATGATCACCAAAGTTGGGCATTTATCTTTATTTTATTAAGGCTCGGTCATACCACGATTTTCCACCCGCACACACGTTTACCTAAGCTACTTCATTTAGAGTTGAAAATCGTTAATCATATTTGATCGTGAAATAAGATCGGCGCCTAGAATTACAATTTCTTGCCGTTTTTATTGGTGTTAATCGTAATCAGAACGCAAATAAGAATAAGTTGCTCAGTTAAACTTTTGAGAACTAATCTGGCTATTTAATAATCGAAAAAAAAATGCGATTTATTCGCTGAAAATTTAGAGAATACGTTCCGATAGTTTTAAAGAAGATACTTTTTGTGATTATTTTTTTCCAAAATGAGAATGATTTTCAAAATTGAACTTCAGTTAAACTTTGGTTTGTTGTTTCTTCTATCAGCTGTATTTTTTTGCACCTGACCATCATATTTCTTCATATCAGACTAGGCGCAAAAAAAAAAACTTGTTTTCGTTGATGGGCCGTAAGCATTGATTGACTGCTTAACTGCGTGTTACGCACGTGACTATTTTTGACTCGACACTACCTCAATACCATGATATAATAATATACTCCGCCAAGTATAGCATTCCGGTCACGTGTGCAACACGTAGTGACGTCAATCGATGCATAAGCAAGACAGAAATAAGTCATTTACAAATAGTTCGAAAGAGACGGATGACGAAGACGAGTGACGTCATTACGTGTTTGCTCTCGGAATGGTAGACCTTGTTATTTTGGATCATGCTCAATATCACGTCTAAAACGTAACTACGTATCACCAGGTGGAGAGGAGTAGAAATAAGTCTCCGAAACATCACGTGATGATGACGACTCTTTACTACCTACTTTTTAGCTGATAAGTAAGATCGTAATCACAAGGGTTTAATTTATTGAGAACGTAGCTAAAAAGTGGTCTATGTCTTAATCCTGGGTATGAGCTACCTCCATACCAAGTTACATCAAAATCCGTCCTCCCCTTAGAGTGTGAAGATGTAACAAAAAACACACTTACACACTCACAATCTTTCGCCTTTTTACACTTGCCTTATTCACTGATATCGGTGTGATTACCTACCTAACAAAATTATAGGTAAGAACTAATAAATAAAACAACAATTTCCACATAAGTATAAGAAAAGTTTATTGTTATATAAAATTTAATGCCATTAATGCTACCTAAATGCGGTCCCGCTACGAGGCCCTACACATTCATACATTGACATGAAAAACGAAAAACGTAATGTAATGACAATAATTTAGATACAATTCATTTTTTTAAAATATATAACTGAACCTCCAATCTAGGAGTAGGTGACAAATATGAGAACATCAAAAAATATTGAGAAATCCTATAATAATTAATGAAACCATATATAACGTACAATTATAATTGTAATTTTCAAAACACTAACCTTGTACACGCAAAAGATAGAAAAAAGATAATAAACATAATTATTATACTGACGCTTTATATTTACGTAATAATATAATGTAAAAGTAATATATAAGTTATTAAAGTTAAGCATGATATAAATAATAAAAAGTACTTACATAAGTTAGTTTCCGTTAAATAGTGCAATACATTTATTATTATATTTGTAATATAAGTTTTGCTACTGAACACGACTATTGCCTATTATGACTAATTATAATATTTTAGGTACTGATTATATTTTGTATATGCAGAGATAATGTATTTAGGTGTTATAGCAGGTAATTTTTTAGAATGTTCAGGTCAAAAACGGAATGTTTGAATTGTTTTCCTTGGACATTTAAATGAAAATCTTTTTAGTGGCAGTTAGTTGTAAAAACTATGTTTATAGTAAGTACCTACGTGATAAACTTAATGTTTCTCGTTCAAAAGAGTTCATTTAATTTTTAAACTGACTTGACAGTTGATATCTAAACCAAGCCAAATTAGAGCATGTGTGGAATGTAAAAGTTAAAATAATTATAAGTAGGTAATTTTATTGCATAACATATACTCGTAGATTGCGGTTACTATAATAAAATAATATAATTGAAGTTTATACACGAGATGCTTAATAACCTTTCTGATACTTAGGTACTTATAAATAAGAGACAAAATTACGATTTACATAAATTGTATGTTGTTTCGTGACAAAAAAATTAGGTACTTTAAATTTACACACGTGCTACACGAAGTTCGCTAAGTATAGAAAAAATACCTACTTCACTATTAATAAATGCAAGTATAGAAGTAAAGTAAGGACTCTACACTTTATGTTCTTAAATTAAGGTTCAAATTCATCATAGACACTGAAAAATGACGCCACAAAATAAATTAAAATGTAGCAATTACATTTAACCTAATAATTATTTATGAGTGATGTGATGCTTCATATAATTTAAAAAGGTTTCAAATAATATGTTGAAAAATTTCGTTTACTCATACCAATTGGCCTAATGTAATTATGTGTATTTTTGTACCTATGACTGACGAATATACTACCTAGATAGTGATCGTAATACAAAGTTATGGTTCTCATGAAATGCAAAATGGAAAGGATATTTACGATGATGATAATGACGAAATGAGCACTACTGGGACAATAATGTTTTGGGTAATTTAATTATAAATAAACTAACCTCATATCCAAACATCTCGATAGGTTATTCTACGGAACAAACTATCTCGCTTAACCCTCAGACTCTCCTTAGAGAAAAGTTGACAGATAATCTATAGACAAACATATCGAGCCCTTTGTGTAGAGTTATGCGTTTATAATAGTATTAATTACCCAGCCACTAGAAGGTAAATTATAGACAGATATATGTAGATATAGTCAAGACACAGACACGAATACACCCAACATTAAGATAAAAAGAGGCTAACATCTAAGCCTACAAGACATGACCTGATCTCCTGGTATAACCGATCGCTGTTGGTGTCGACAGATAAGACGCTTTAAGACTGGACTCACTTGTAATAAGCATTTTAGAAAATGTTACAAACAGCTAAATGTTACAGCGAGCAAATGTTGAAAAGAGCATTAAAGCTTAATCAACAAAAATGCTTTGGAACTTCTACCTTTCAGTTGAATTTTATCTTCAAGCGATTAATTTTCGGCTGCTTACTATAATTTTCTAATTTGAATGCTAACATGCAATGTTACGCATTGTATCATTACGGGTTCCGAACTTTGGTGCTCGGTTCTCACATAGTGCTGAAATCTTGAGGCTTACGACGAATTTGATAGTTAACGTAAACTGTTTTCATTTGGCTTACATTTTACCTAGTTCCTTAGCGTTTCGGAAAAGAAGTTTTCACAACTATCAAAACTCGTGGTAAGGGCGCTCAACTGTTACATTACACGCCAGTGTTTCTGGTGAGCAGGTGAGGAAGCACCTTAATGTGATGTAAGTGAATCGATGATAAAGTCTATAAGCGTCTTAACGTAGACTCAAGCTACTTGCTATTTACCTACTGCTAGTTACCTAATGCATGGCCAATGAGCATCGCTTTCAGACACCTACACGCGTGTGAAGCATAATTCTACCTATTACGCTTATACATACACACACATATACATCCATACAATTATATATTAGAATCGAATTTATAAAGGTTTTGAATCACATTAAATTAATTAGTTTTAAATATTTTACTTATTTTATTTCACGTTCAGTTATACCGCACATCAAAACACGAACTACAGTTTATTATAATATTATACTTAGATTACATAAATGTGATGTTAATAATTATTTTATTAAATATCCTAAACGAATTTTTAGTCATGTTCTTCGAATCCTTAATTTTTATTTGTCAGATAAATTAACAAACAGAAAATGTGTAGTTTTTTGCCCTTCAGTAGTTTCTAGAATTTTAATTTATAAATTCGTTATAAATATTATGAATTTAATTACATACATTAATGTTTAGTACGTATAGATTGTAAGCAATAATTTACCACAGCCTTCCCAAATTTAACACGCTGTAAGTAAAATTTAAATAATAATATTTTTTTATACGTAACATATATTAAAGATAAAGCGGTTATAACCTTAGAATATGAAAACAAAACAACTACATTTTAATCAACATAATAGTGATGCAAGTTTAAAAATTATACGATTCATTTAACATTCGTTGCGCTTACAACTAGTGTATGGGATATAATATAATACTTACATACACAATTATATTTATGCCACTACTGTTATTATAGGGTACATTCAAAATATACAATCAAATAGAAATGTTCATAATTTTTATAAATATATCAAGCAATTTTTTTATAGCGAATATATTTTGTCACTAACGCCTTGCACTAATGCAAGTAGACGAAGATTTGGTGTTATATTTTATATTTAGAGTACTATTTACTATAGAAGTTGAGTAGTTTTGAACAATCATGCTGGCTGTGCAAGTATGCATACATATCTTTTCCCACCCGTCACTGAAATTTTATATGATTATTATAAAACAACATACCGGCCCATAGACATCTGGTACATTAACGGCCTTGTAAAATACAGCAAAGTGAAAGTGAAGCTGAAGCGACGCTCGTTTATTGTAGGTTGTGTAGTATCGCCTGAATATACTCAATATGAAAAGCGAAAGCAATCGCTAGACACATAAGGCTAGGAACTCACGATTTTCGCCTACGGCTGCGCGGGTGCTCGCGGCACCCGCTTGGCGACCGTCAACAGCGAGCTTTGCGGTCGGTTCGCAAGAGACTATGCTGCGCCCTGTTATTGCGTTTTAAAATATAAAAGCGGTACCGCGGCGCGGGCGCAGGCGAAAAATTCTTCGTGAGTTCGTAGCCTAAAACGCCTCGCTACGCTTCGCGTTCGCTGTATATTTCACAAGGCCATAAGAGCATGTTCAAATATAGCTAGCTGACAGTAAACCGCTATCGGCCGGTGTAACGCCAGCAGCCGTTTGACGTATGTTAAATGTACAGTATATCGTGCACGCTTTAAATGAATACGAGTATTAGAATATCAGCGGATCACTAATAATTCAGCGGCGGCTTATTGTTCAAAATACATCGAACAGTATTTTGAACACTCATGTATTATAAAAACGCTCTGTTTACCAATGGAACTCCATTTTTAATTGACCTTGACTAAACAGCGTTCAGTTTTCCTTTGGCCCAGTTTAGATGGTTATGAATGGATGAATCTTTGTATCGTAAAAAATGTCTATGGGGTGTCAAGTCGTTACCAAAACCATGGTACCATGGATCATGACCGAGTGAAGCAAAGGTCTAAAGGTCCAAGTCTAGGGAACAAATTGACACTCGTATGCATGTATTTAATAATGTTCAAGAATTTTTTTGGGTAAACAATTGTAAAGTTCAATTATGTTTGAGGTATTCGAGGTAGGTATTGAGGCGATCGGTCGCGAGACCGCGACGTCTATATCCTAAAAAAGATAGATCGCGAGCCCTCACTTCGCAAACAACTTGTATAACTATTCGACTAACACCCAACTGTACGCAAATGCCAAATTTGCATGACAGCTTTGCGACTTTAGAAAAAACGTTGAAATTGTTAAAATTTGCCCCAAGTGGCTCTCAAAAACTTCCTTGTAAACATGACGAAATTTACTTTATTGTTCATCGTCGATTGTCTTAGCCTACTGTAGAATTTCGACTATAAATTAGACTACCTAGGCGATCCTTCCTAGGTAACAAATCCCACGAAACACGAGCTTTACCAGCTACATCATGCACATAACAACCAACTAACTATATCATGGGGTATACTGAAAGAATATTTATTATCATCTACTCTTCAAAATGGCAGTTCCAAATATTTGTAAGCATTTCAACAACACTATTGTAACGAATGTATTTTAAAGTTATCAAAATGCCTTAAAAAACAACGGTACAAAGAGTTTTACCATCTACCGGTTTAAGTTTACCGTACAAAAGTGTGAGTGAACTGATATTTTTTTAGGTGTTTTAATCTACTCATTCGTTTAGTAATCGATTGCTCCGCGGTCAGCGATCGTGTGAAGGATCTCGTTTTCAACTTGTGTGCTTTGAATGTATAAAACACGCGTGGAGCAACACCTTGACGACGATCCGCGCGCGAGATCTAGCTCGTCCCGTATCGCGGAGCAGAGCACGAAACACCGTGGGATAAAATTTAATGTTACTAGTACAAAATACAAAATGAATAAATATTTATAAATCGTTCACTTATTCGCTTAACCCGCGAAATTCTTACGTTTAACTGTTTTTTATTTAAATTTTGAAATCGACGTATTCATTTGAAAGTTCATGAAAATTACCCATATCACTGCTAGTTTATGAAAATACGGGCCAGTGACAAAACAATCAGTAGACCGGAATTATCTATTGGATTCTCACGCAAATATTACGCTCAAAAGAGCTTAAACGTTTCAATTTGATTGTCTTTGAATTAGAACTATATTTTTTTAGGATATGAATAATGGTTTGACATGAATTAGGCGCGGATTGCACGATTCAATTTTGTATCGCCCAATCGTGAACATGATTTATCATTTCACCCCACGCCCAACACGTTTAGAATCAACTAGTTTAGATATTCTGAAAATAAAGTATTATGTATATCTAGGTTCATAATATGAAGAAAAAACCCAGCGCGAACCAGAGCCCAGAGCGAGAGATAATTTTTTATGCACACAATAAATCTAAAACTATGCGTTTATAAAAGGTTAGATCAGATGACAACGTTTTAGTTCCAAAACTGTAAATATTTATAAGATGAAAACCACGCGAGACCTGTTACTGTTACTACGTGAAGTTTGTGAAATCCGCGCACTAAATTCCAGATGAAGCGTGAATCAGTGAATGGAGCCTTTTGGAGGCTAACATTTTAAATGGATCAGATACAAAATACCCTTGTACGAGTAATAAATTAAAGTATACATTTATTTGCAGGTCTACTGCAATTACAGCCTGAACCGAGAAGGGCTATCTTAATGTATATATATTCCTTAAAACTATCTCCACTTGTGCAGCAAACTAAATTACAATCTTAACCTAAACAATAAGCTACACACTGCACAATATGTTACGGAATGGAAGAAGAAATAAAAACGTCAATTATTAAAAAAAAATAAAAAAAACTCTTAATCGATAAGCTTTTAATGTAAACATATACTTACGAATTTGCTAGACGATGCGCATAAGTCACTTTGACTACAAACTACGTAACTAATAACGGTGGTTTAAATTTTGATTCAAAACTAATAATGCATTAATTTAGTCAGATTCATATCTTATAGTAATATCATAGACATGGACGAAGATTAGGTAGACGTGACTATTACACCTCGGTCCTTTGACGCTCGGTTAGTTTATAGTAAACTTGCCCCTCCATCAAACTTCGTCCATGTTAAAAGTGACTTATCGCGTCGTCGACAAAACATCAGGTAACGCGATGCACTTCCCGGGCCATAGTAAACATGACACTTCAAGCATAAGCGGTCAGCGATTGTAAGTTTTCGTAAAAAAAAACCTTGTCGCTCACCGATGTTGAAAGTAGCAAGTCTGCTTAGGCCCTAGCCTGCGCAGACAAGACATGACAAAGTGCTGACCGATCACTTTAAAGAAAACCGTAAATGATGAATCAGATTAAAATGACTTTTTAATTATTAAAACGACATCCAGTTTCATCAACAGAGTAGGCTTTGTGAGTTTCACCAGAGCTGATATAAAATAGGTATTGCGTGTGGATATTATGGCACAACGGCTGCAGCCAGAAGAGATGTCATATTAAGCTCGAAACGATGTGCAAACGTCAGCTCCATATACATGGTGGAATGGTAAGCATAGATTAATATATCGCGTCTGCGCAGGCCATTACGAAAATTAAATCGGATAGTGCTCGGCGTCGGTGGGATTATCTGCCGACCATCCCGCGAACTAATAAATTAAATTGTCACGCGGTTTGCAACGCGGGCGATACGCGCGTGCCGCACGACGCACGCACGCGACAAGCTCAGGATTACTAAAACCAGCGACAGTGAAGCCAGTACACGCCGGGCGAAATTTTACCTAATCCTTGTTCACAAACGTTCTATACACTAACCTACGTTTCAAACAAACGTTACTAAAACGTTTGTACCTGGCTGATGTCACACGCAAGAACTAGAGAAAACGAATTCTAGCACAAACTAGCCTAGGTACTAGACGTTTGTGAATAAGACCATAAGAGTTACCATGACGACGTTGCTTCAAACAGATTTTTCTCTACCTAATCGGCTTTGAATGTGGATAGACTGTCCCTTGGTTTGATACAAAGGATACAAAGAACACAAAGCCTTTTTTCCGTGGCAGGTAAGCTGCTCTCTTACCGCGATCTAGGTAAATCGTATGTCGATGGACAACATTCTCATGGAAAATTAAAAGAAAATGGTAAGCTCTGAATGCCGCGGCTATTTCAAGAATCCTTGCAACGCCCACGCTGCCCGCAAATGGCACAACGCTTGCACGGCGCTTAGCGTCCGCGCAATAAACTAAAATATCTCTATACAAGAAGCTTATAAAAAAATTACAGAATAAACAACGGCAAATATACGAACTCTCAATACAACAAAGAACAGAGGCCGGTGCCGAAACAACTATAGGAGATTTTCTTTTAAATCGCTTTTATACAAAAATTAATACGAATTAAAGCATTAGCGTAATGTTGACTCGGCTACGAGCTGGCGTAGCGGCATCTTTGGTTTGCAAGCACTCCTTTCCCCGCTGCCGCGCGTCCTCTTTACTCAACAGGCGTCTACCACGATCTGGGCATTCCCTTTTAAAGGAACTGCATAAATGCGTAAATTTGTGTTTTCTTTCACTCTATCTACTGTAGAGAGAGCGAGAGAAATGTCAAGATAAAAGTGACGTAGGAATGCACAAACAGTGGTGGTATGCCCCCTTGGAAACGTTTAATCGGAGTCCTTAGGGCCCGCTGTAGTACTTCATCGATTTTATTTAGCAGTTTCATACAAGCTTTGTACCAGTTTTTAAATGGTAACTTGGGTAACCTTCTATCAAAACTTTGCAAATTTTCATTCCATAAACACAGCCAAGTTATCTCGCTCTCTCACTGCTAAAGCAAGATAAATATTAAAGTTAACTTGAAATATGAACGCTTAAGATGTTGTGGTCCACTCCTAAGTACTAAATTTGTATGAAATCATAGAGGTACAGTCGGGCCTTAAATGCCTCTTCAGACTTCATTTAGACATCGTACATTAGTCTTATAATTTTCTTTGCGCTACCATTTTTCTGCCCCGTGGTATACCTAGTGAATTTATTTCTTAGTGTAATTCTTAGTGTAAATGTATTCGTAAAAAGCGTGTGAGCAATTTTCTCGTGGTATGAAGCTATAACGAGGGGCAAGAAATGGCCCAAGAAAATTATGAAGCCATGTGATGTTTATGTTAGTCAAAAATTTGATACCAAACCGAAAGAGAGACATTGTAATCATCAATTTTCAACTTCCATACTATGAAACCGAACCCTGAAATCGCCTACGTACATCTTAGGGCGCTCTGAGACGGGCCATATTTGCAATACTGGACCGGAAATACTAGCAATATTGTCGACAGTAGCCGGGCCACACTCAAAATTTTGTCGCAATATTGCCGGGCCAGTATCGCAGTAAAAATAGGACCCATCTAGAAGCACCCTTAGGAAAAGATTGGTACTCGTCTTTCACGATTTCAGAGTTAGTTCGATTCACATAATGACGAGTACAATCACTGTTTCAGGTGAGTATCTATTTCGACCGCATCTCTAATGGAGCCTGAAGGTAACGTTCGTGATTCTATAGGGACGCGAACTCCGCACCGCTTAGTTCTTCTTGCGGTTGCGGATGCGAGGCGGAGGCTTAAATTCGGGCTACGCGTGCCTCTTGGCGTGCAGCGCGAGGTGATCGGAGCGCGAGAAGCAGCGGTCGCAGTGGCGGCAGCGGAAAGGCTTCGCGCCGGTGTGCTTGCGGTAGTGTCGAGTTAACTCGTCAGAACGCGCAAAGCGCCACTCGCAACCCTCCCAGGAGCACTTGTACGGCTTCTCACCTGGAAACAACCAAACACGTTCAAGTCGAGCTCTGTCACTGGCAAAGATCTAAGTGTAGCTAAGCTGAGATTACTTTTTGAAAGCAGAAGATTAAAACACGAACGTCGCCATTTCTTTTGTAAATGGGGCCTTTCGTTCTCTCTCCGCGGAGCTTAACTTGGCTGAATGCTCTAGCTGGTTAGCCGGATCATGCCGCCACGACAACGACAATGTAGTCCGGCAGTCTAGCTTGAAATCTTTTCAAGCCACATTAAACGCAGTTAGAAAAACATAATAGGTACAACAATTCCTAGTGCTCGCTTGGCCTAAATTAAAATTCTGTCACCGAGCGCTTCATATGGCGTGTTCCGGTGGCCTCTCTGTTCAAGTACGATGTTTACCATTTTCAACCACGTGGCTACTTTATATTATTTGGTAAGACTAGTCAAATGTTCAACTTTTTTCTGACTGTTTAAAAATATTACTTACCCGTGTGGGTTCTTTTATGCGCCTTCAGGTGAGAGCTTTTGGTGTAGACCTTGTCGCAGGCGGGGAACTCGCAGCGGTGCACGCGGCGACGAGGATCAGAAGCCGGCAGCGGGTGGAGCCGCGGCGGCACGCGCCTGGGCGCCGGCGCCGGGACCACTGGCTCCTCTGCAAAGAGCAATGAGCTCAAAATATGCATTTTTTAAACCCAATAATGGGCTATAGGCTTGCGTTTGACCTCCATCGTGGCAATGATGGGGCTTACGGTTGAGAACGCTTGCCAAGAAGAAACCGATTCACTCGAAACATCAAGATAAAAACTACTACCAAAACTAAATCTGCATGTCCTACTGTAATAAAATATAATATAATATACAATATAATATTATAAACGCGAAAGTTTGTATGTATGGATGGATGGATGGAAGGATGGATGGATGGATGGATGGATGTTTGTTACTCTTTCACGCCAGAACGGCTGAATATATATAAATGAAATTTGGCACAGAGATAGATTATAGTCTAGAATAGCACATAGGATACTTTTTAACCGCGGGTGAAACCGCAGGGCGCAGCTAGTTAAAAATAAAGTAAGTGCACTTTGTTACTGAACCGCAGCAAATTCCGAGCGGCTACATGGATTCTAAGAGATCGCTTGCTTTCGTAACGCCTAGACTAGCCTGCCAATTCCGATTTGCTCGGCTATTTGGTCATGGCGCTTATCTACGTAATACCCATAATACTTTAATACAATTACTTAGACGCCCAGAGGAAGTACTAAGGGAGAAAACCAGGCCTTACCGAGTAAGTATAGGACAAACATTTACCTGTACTTGGAAGCCTTTGCAATAATGATCAGTTTTAATATTTTTAACACACACACACGCGCACTCATACACACACACATGCCCCTGAATATCGTCCGGCGAAGTGTGGATGTTGTGATACAATAAATGCCTTCGGCTAAAAGCCGTGGCGGTACCTTATTTTACTTATGTTATGTGATGAGTTCAATGTTTTCATTTCTTTCAATCTTTTTTCGTAGTCGACCGTGACAAGGTATAGTTTCAACATGGGAAGCGGCGCGTGGGACCGGCCACATGTGGTGTTATCTTACTGGGAGTATCACTGCAAGCATATATTGCTTCACGGGTTGTGTGAGTCATGGTACGCAGTAGCATGCTGAGGGTTTGATGAAAAAGGACTTACTTTGGTGGCGCACAAAGTTAATCACATCATTTACACTTTGGTAAATATGACATCAATTTCTACAAGTATTTTTAAATTGGCGATTTTTTTTTTTTGTTTGGCCTGCTAAAAAGACATTGGATGTTTTTTAAACATCAATGATGGGCGAAGTTTTGTAACAAATAGCACGTACAAGTATGTCCGAACGTAACCCGTTGTCCCTTAAATAATAATAATTAAGACACCAGTTAATAAAAGTCACGGTTCCCGGAGTCCGTGGAGTGTAAGTTCTCAAATAAATAAAAATTACTCCTTTAAAAAATAAAAACATTTCCGATCGATTGCGTTCGCGTTGAAGACGATATTAAGTGATTATGGCATTATTAAACCTAAACGACTTTAATGTCTGCATAAATTTACATACCCTTAGGTTCGTCGCTGTCACTAATAGGTTCACACTTCACTGCAACTTCGTAGATCGACTCGGGAGACGGCACCAAAGCGTATGATGCTGGAAAAGAAATCATAAATTAGCATAAAAGTATCATAAAACATTAACCCCTTAGCAATAAACGTTGCATAGCTTCAAAATAGTAGTGTTTGTCTCTTACGATCGAGTTTAAAAAAGTGAAAGAAAGAAAAAGACAAAACACTGTACGGCATGTTACAAAAACCCTGTTGAATAATTGAAGGTAATGGACACACACTTATAAGTATTCATGCAATAATACCAAAAAAAGTGCACGTTATAAAAGCAAGAGTTATGATCGGTTTAAGAACGCAAGAAATAGACGAAATTTTTCAGAAATGTTAACAAATCTGTGTCATATGTTGGCGGCTTTTATTCTAAGAAAGTAGCGGTACGACGCGAATAGTTTACAAACAAAACCGACGCGATTAGTGGCTGCGTTCGCGCTTTTAGGAGGGCGGAGCACGCTGTGTGTTAATTTTTTTTAAAGTCAATATTTAATTTAAAGTAGCGTAACTGTACCCTCCAGTCGATACTGGATGCGCACTTCGCGGACACAACAAGGCTTTTGTAACACCCTGTATAACTATTCCGAGGCTTTATAACGTTCATTGCTAAGGGGTTGTGTTGGGGAATAGAGTCGATTCTTATATGACGAGTAAAGTCTTAAGTATAGTCTGAAAGAGACTCTTAAGAGCGTGGCATAAGTTCAGTGCCGGATTGGTCACGTAGTAGAAAGCAGCAAATGCTACTGGCCCCGCGCTTGTTAGGGCCCCGTACAAAAAAAAACGAAAAAAAAGCCCTACACCTAATAGCTATTCTCAAAGTAGAAATGCGGCGCCAAACTCCTCTAAATGGGCGAAACAGCGCTGCCCACACTTGGCAACATCACAACACTTTCAGGGGAAATGGGGAGTTTGGGCGGGAAACCAACAACGCAACTGTTCAAATTTGCTACGGGCTCCGCGGTCGCTTTATCCGGCACTGCGTAAGCTGCTTATGCTTAATTAACGCTAGCTAACTTTCAATAGGTTAACAGAGCTCAAAAAAACTGCGAATTAAGAAAAAAAAATGAGAGAAGAATAATCTACGCAATTAATGAACAAGAGACAAAACCGGGGCGGGAAGGGGAAATATAATACAGTCTTCTGCCTAGCCAAGGACCGCAATAAAACAGATAATATTAATCTTCTTCCTTATTTCACACTTACAGCATAGCATTTAAGTAAACTAAAAAAATTGGTAGTAAGTAAATAACTAGCACTTACGTTTGGCGATCTCTTCATTATCGCTGACCGGCTCGCATTTGACAGCCACGGCATAGAGCGTTGGGACCGACTGCGGAGATGCGGGCAGGGACGCCGGAGAGAGAAGAGACGCCGGGGAAGAGGACACGGAACGTTCCCAGTCCTCTTCCTCTTCGTTGGTCTTAACGCGAGGCTCCTCACGCAAGTATTTCTCCATCTCGTAGCATGTCTGGAAAAGAGTAGAAGGGTCAGAACTGAACGTGATTTTTTATACCTATTGCTTCGGTCACCTATTTCCATTATTGCCTTCAGCTAGCCACCCTATTTATTTTAAACGCGGTTTTCGAATAGCGAGTATTGTACGCAGTTCACGGTGTACGTATCGTTTGCTGACAAAGGCCGCGTTCAGACAAAACGCGCACGCCACACGCTAACTCGCTTTGAAATTCGTTGTATAAAATTTGAGTCTAATGACACATCAATAAATCTTAATTTGCATTATCGAAGTTCAACCGCACACGCCTTGTTCGCGCTACGCGTCTGCCAATAATCCACTTTTTAAAAATCATAAGCTATTTTAACATTAACAGTTCGTTCTTGCTTAAAATACTGTCGAAATATCAGTATCATATTTCCACGGTACAAAATGAATCGATTTACTCATGACCAACTTTGGGAAATATTGAAATCTTATTACCAAAATAACTGCTGTGTAGCTAAAATAGTGCAAATTTTGAAAAAAGTTTAGTAGTCGTGTAATCAGCCGTCTTGGCCAATGTCAATTGGCCGCCGTCGAATTTGGTCGGAGATGCTTTTTTTTGTGAATTACTAATGCTGTTGGCCACTGAGGCCTCTGGAGGGTCCCGGACGTAAGGCAAGCGCAGATGGCACAGGGCTTTGAGAAAGTTTGGTGTTTAAAAACTAAGGGCGACTAGGACAAGGGCACCACTAAAGTGGACCTCGAAAAGGACCTCGGCTTGGGCTGTCGCCGGGGAGGGGGAGTCTTTTTGCCCAGGCAACCCAGAAGGGGTGAGCTCTTGAGCCCTTTTAGGTTAAGCTGAATGACTATTTCGAGAGAATTTAACTGATCTTCTAACAGATCCTGGGAGTCCTCGGCCTCGTCGTCGAGTTCAGAGTCGAGAGATCAGTGTATGATCGTGTTCCTTTGGTAACCGGCGCTTATAGCAAATACTGCATACTTTCAGATGCGGGGAGCTGTCAGGTCGGACCCCATCGCCGCTGCCGTGGCGACTGCAATGGGATCGTCCGGGTCGCCAAAGATGCTAAAGAGCTGTCTGAAGCGGGCAGAATTTGTGTATGTGATTCCAGCTTCTTATAAAGAGATCAGTATCGTCCGCGAAAAGCGCGAGCTCTATTTTTAGATGAAGGAGATGTCGTGAGTGTAGAGAGAGATCAAAACGGAGGCCAGCGCCGAGCCCTGAGGGACGCCAGCGCTGATAGGGTGGGGGGAGGAGCGGTAGCCATTGGTATCGAAAGTTTCGATCAGTCAGATAGTCATGTACGGTATGAGTACAAGACAAGCTGTTATAGCTTGTATACCAGCCCGTTATGGCAGACTTTGTCGAACGCTTTCGCCACGTCGAGGAATA
Source organism: Peribatodes rhomboidaria (assembly GCA_911728515.1). NCBI lineage: Eukaryota > Metazoa > Arthropoda > Insecta > Lepidoptera > Geometridae > Peribatodes > Peribatodes rhomboidaria. Next base: position 462,105 of record OU452166.1, read on the forward strand.
CCGCAAGGGTCCCCTGGGATCCGGATTTAGCGGTAAAGCTGGGGAAGGGTTTCCTATTGAAACCCTCAAGGATGTGCTCGGATCTGCGATTTTTTTGCCGTTAAGATTTATTTTTGTAGGTTACTGTGAAAATTCGATGTTATGCAGATAATCCACAAATTATTCAAGCCCTTAAGTCAAATATTGACAGAGTTATTCGTCAGACGAAACCCGAAAGCATCAACAAAGTCTTGCAAAATTGTGTTGACAGGATGCGCCCCTGCAATGCCAGCCGAGACAGCCATATGAATGAAATTGAATTCCACAAACAATGAGAATATTTGCTCTATCTAATGGTACGGCTACATTAGCGCGTGATATTTCGTGTCGCCTTCTCGCGTTGAAATCATCGTTATCGGTTATCGGCGATGTTTATGTCTACATTAGCGGTTAACTCGTTGCCTTTCTGCGGAGTTGACGTGGGCGATAATTCCCTATCGGCGCACAATATCACGTTCTCAAAATTTCACGTTCGCACAATGTCACGTTCGCAGAATGTCACACTCTCAAAATGTGATATTCGCAAAATGTCATGTTTTCGCCTGATACACCGCCGAGTGATGAACTAACGGGCTACACTTGTCGCGATAGGGCGTTTGTGCACTACAAGTAATTTTACTGTCCGGCAGGCCGATATCTTTATTAACCGACGAAACGGCAGAGGTTTACAAGTCGACGCATATATATTTTTTTATGTATGATCACGCATTACTTTTTAGAGAGTAGTTTATTACGATAATAATTTTTTTATTGGAAAGGGTATACTTCCAAGGGGGTCCCATATAAATTTGGAAAAAAAATCCTAACCTAAGGGTAGGAAAACAGGAGATGATTGGTTGTTCACTCACTAATTGTAAGATATGACCACGCATAACTCTTTTTTTATTAGATAGGGTATACCTCGAAATTGGTCTCATATAAATTAAAACAAAAAACCTACCCTAAGGGTCTGAAAATAGGAGTGATTTCACTCACAGATTTTAATGCTGAGTTAAGGCCGGTCAGTATATTTTATGTACATATATACCTCCTATATAACCTTTATAAATTATTAATCTCTAAATATAAAAATGAATCACTATTTTCCTTGGTCATCGCGTCACGCGTGAACAGGTGGAACAATTTCGCAATTTTTTTTTTGTTGTTTAATATTGCCAGGAGAAGGATCTTATGAAATCAAAAATTAAGATATTATCCCGAATTAAATAACGATTCCTGTGGGACGCGGGTGAAACCGCGGGGCATAGCTAGTAAGATATATATAAGGGCGCAAGAGGTAGGAGGTGAGGGAGGGGAGCCCAGCGCCCGCCCCGCCTGCTCATGAAAATCACGGACGCAGTGCACAAGCTTAGACGCGTTTTTTCATAGCTGTCATCTCGGACCGGAAAAAAACGGCCCGGAATCAAATCAAATCAAATGTTATTTATTACAAAAGTTTACAAATTGGTGATCAATATAAAGAAACCTTATGTTACACTAGTTATTTTCGCTCAGGTGCCTGTGCTAGGTTAAGAATGAAAAAAAAGTAAAATGTCGGACGGTAAAATTACGCGTAGTGCACAAGCTAGTATATAAATTCATGGTATGCCAAATCAGACCGTAAAAAATCGGACTGCCGGACAGTAAAATTACTTGTAGTGCACAAACGCCCATAGCCCGAATTATCGCCGAAGGCAGCTAATGTAGCCTTACCATAATAAAGCCATAATATGTAGGTTAACAAGTGATTTTTTTAACTTTATTGCACTTTTTTTTTAATAGACGTATATTTGGCCCACCCTATATTATATTCGACTTCATTCGACGCGATATTTCTTTCTTCTAATATTAACATACTGTAGCTGAGTCCCAGGCTGCGGCTCCACACACAGATATTTGAGAGTATTTATTAGTTAACAGAAAAAACGAAGTGGCACGAACACTTAGGGTACCCAACTTTGTACGTCTCACTCGGCAGCACTTCATTATATTTAAAGCAGGTTCAATACTGTTGACTGTACTTAGCCCATGCCAGTATGACATATATACTGAAATACAGGTTGAGTCAATATATCATTGACAAGTAGTCAGGCTACGAAGAAATTTCTTTCCTTGTAGCCTAATCAGTTTGGCGACCTAGTTATGCCACGGGGAAACGCCCATCTAATCTCTAGCGTAAGTTCAATATTTTTTTTGGTAATTGGATAATTTTATGGGAGGGCTATTATATTAAATCGCGTCGAATAAAGTTCTTTATAATATAATAGTGATGATCGAAACTTCACGTACTTGGCTTATTTCATTTGATCACTAATTATAGGCGGGTGCCTGGAAGCGTGCGCTATGCGTGCGATAACTTAGTGCGTGGCGAGCGTGTGCGGGCCCTGTGCGCGGTTGTCGCGGGTCATCTGAACACGCCTTTATTCAGTAAGCGGCTGATTCTCATTTTGTTTGCTACAGTCTGCTGGTTACTCAACAATGAGTTTGCCCATATGCGATGTAGAGACAGCCAGCAGATAGCCACAGCCGTCAACAGTTCGCTTAGTCAGAGCGGAGTCTTATACGCTTTCCTTTTTTCTTTCAATTATTATTCTCATCTTTTTTAAGAGACCGTTTTCCCTACTAATAAGTTACGATGTATTCTTAAAATAGTATACTAAGCGTACTTAGTCTGAAATAGAAACTATATCTCAAATGAGAATGACAGAGCAAACCATTAGCTGAGTAGGTAGCAGCATTTTCTCAGGATAATGAAAGGTTCCACAGACGTGGCGTGGGTGAGAACACTAATCACAGATAAGGGTATAAATATATCAAGTTTCACTTAGTCTGTGGTTGTAATTATAGCGACATAGACTATTAGAACCTGGGGGCCCGTGATGGCTGTACAAAGAAACCGCAAAGAGGATCAACTAAGATAAAGTACGACTGGTCGCAGAATGAGTACATGACTGTGGTAACTACCGTCTAACCTGTGCTATGACGTCACTGTCTTACAGATAATGGAAGTTACCGAAGTGTTTACCAAGTACCTAAATAGTAGGTACAACTTTATTACGCTGATCAACACATGAAATATGAAAGTAGTCGCAGAATGAGACCAATGACGACAGGCTTACAGATACAGACTAACACCAAAAGATACTGAGTTTAATTCTTAAACGGAGGGTTAACTTACTCTAAGTTCAAATGTTATAAGCGTCACTCTAATATTAAATCTTCAAGGTGAGCTTCTAACTCTTGATGTCGCAAGGCAATTAACGAGAGTTTTACCTATTTTTTTCGGAGGAGAGTCAACCAAAGGTAACCGGTTACCATGGAATGCAACGGGATAGTAGGATTGTACCGAATAAAACCCCCCTGGCGGCCCGCCTTGGCGCCTAATGAAAGGATCCAGGATCTCCAGAGAAACACTGGAGCCCTCAGCACCGTGCTCTACCTCGTCCCGGGACAGCTACATGCTATCCCGCTATGCCTGCCCGTACGACAGCGAAAGCGCTGTCACCGTCCCAAGCTCGTTTGACTAAGAGGCTGGAACCTCATCTCCAACCATCCCTGAGCCCAGAGTTCCCCTTATAGTTAGACTGGCTACAGGCAGTGGATACCAACGCTATATTCTAGTGTCTCGGCATCAGTGCGAATCAGTTTTTCAATGATGTCCAATTAACTAGTTAAGAAAAACCCTGAGTGGAGTCAAGTGGGAATTACTGAATAGTAAGTTTATCTTCACTATTCACATGGGCTATCTCTCCATCGCTCACCTAGGACGAGTCACACGAGTGTACTATATCCAGGTATGCAAGTAATCGTGTGTATGAGCCACTCAATTCATTAGTATACACACGCACCCTTATATCGATCTGTGTGGTTATGACTCACATAGGCACGCGAATTATCTTTCTCGTCGCAATATTGTTTTAGTGAATTTTATAATTGTTAAAAGAATACTAGCTATCTGCCTGCGGCTTTGCTTGCGTTTTATAGTCTATGGCACTCAGGGATGCGTTGATATGCGATGATAAGTTAGTTACCATATTTTCGCCTAACAAACAAGACTAGATATACCAAGTTCAGAGAGGTTTCAAAATTGTTATTTTGTTCCTAAAGTACTAGTTTGTTTCTGATTTTTATTTTTACCATGTACAATTGTTTTTTAATAAATATTACGTACTAACTTTTTATAAGACTTACAAAGCTTGTATTAGTTAAAGTTATTTTTAAAACCAGCAGTTCTGAGATTACTCCCTACACACAAACTTACGAACTTTGTTGATAATATAAAAGCCAAGCCACGAGTTTTCGCCCACAATCTTACAAAAACTGTTCATTTAGAAAGAATAACATTTAGAGAAACTCATATTCCTAATTTCACTTGAATTCATACTTTCGATTTCATTTTAAGTTTTAACTAACACACACATAGACACACAAACCTTCGCGATCAAATTAAAGTGGCGTAAGTAGCTATTTTTATTATTAATATATCGATTACTAGAGTTTTGCCCCGGCTGCGCACGGGGCCTATAAAACTTCCGTGAAAAATTATCTAACTGATTGTGAAAGCCGCATCAAAATCCGATGCGTGGTTTAGGAGTTAGCGGATATACAGACAGAAGGACAAACAGAGAGCGACTTAACTTTGTTTTAAACTATGTGGAGATTGAAATTGAGAAAAAGAGAATAAGAATAATAATCTCTAAGCTAATAGAAGAAGATTTGGGTAACAATCTATTATGTCTCTTATTAAGAGACCGGCGACCACATTGGACTAACTTCGCATTGATAAAGGTTTTCTATTGCCATTTCGCCTAGAAGAAGGCTACGAGCGAAGCCAGCAAGTAAATAAACTAACGAGCCTCTAAACTTATTTACAGAGTAGCAATGCGCAATTTCAATAATTTTTATGACTTTTGCACTACTCTAATCATTCTTAGATAACTAAAAATTTCCCTTGTATTATGTACAAGCTGCGCCCCGCGGTTTCACCCGCGGTTAAAAAAGTGCTACCTATGTGCTATTCTAGACTATAATCTATCTCTGTGCCAAATTTCATCCAGATCTGTTCAGCCGCTCTGGCGTGAAAGAGTAACAAACATCCATTCATTCATTCATTCTTACAAACTTTCACGTTTATAACATTAGTAGGATTAATTTAAAAGCTAATGATATAGACAACCTTCCTATACAAAGGAACTTTTGATTTGCTTTATCTATCTGTTAAATAAATTAGTCAAAAGTGACCCCTTACAAATACTAATAGTTTTCATAGCTCTAATTTCTCCAAAAAAAGAGCGTTTGCAAAAACACCAAAACCATTATGGGGCGGAGATATAGTACATTTAATTGTACATGCCAAATTTCATCATTATCTGACAAATGGTTTCCAAGAAATTTGAAAAGCGCGTTTGTATGGAAAATTCTGAGTGTCGCGGAACCCTTAATACTCATACATACTACTACTCATACTACTCATAGAAACCAAAAAAAAATATGTTATGACACAGATTAAGGAATAACAACATCCGTGGTTACATTCATACCAACATGCCATTCAACAAAATCATAATAGCCCTTAGAAATGGGCCCTAACTTTAATAGGGTTCCGTGCGACTAGAAAACAAAACCTACAGAGAGTTTAACATTATTACAACGGGTTTCGAACCGGTCGCTTCACTGTAATATAACCGTAGATAACATTCTATTTATGTACTTGTTTGAATAAAATTGTCTTCTTTTCCTGTAGAGATATAAGCCAGCAACAATTTGTAACGTACCTATGGTAATTATAACTGTTTAAGCAGGTATTGTCATTCGCCATAAGCAGAAGAAAATTTTCTTTAATTACTATCATCATCATCAGCCCAATCAATGGCCTACTGTTCAGCATAGGCCTCTCTTGTACTGCGCAGCTAAATAAATCAAGAAAAAAATATTATGAAATAATAAATTAGTACAAGAATACATAAAGTAAATAAATCAAAAACAAAAAAAAATATCGCAGGGTGCAAAAAAATTAGGAATCACAATACAATTTTGAAAATAATTTAAACCATAATCTTAAAGTAAACAATTAACTTGGGATAAAGTATATTATTTGCTAAATGCTGAGCTAGCAAGACATTAGCCAAACTATAAATGAAACATTTCAAAAATAGTTTGACTTTGTGGTTTTATCTTCTTTCAAAATTCTTCTAATAACATTACTTTTTTGATAAAAAAAAAATCTTTATAAGCTATTCCAAATTTCACTCAAATTCGTTTAGCTAGCTAGCTGTATAAACAGAGTGCAATAAAAATAAACACAAACAATAAACACACAAATCGCATTTGTAAAACCAGCAAGTTTTATTTAAAACTAGCTGTGCCCCGCGGTTTCACCCGCGGTTAAAAAGTATCCTATGTGCTATTCTAGACTATAATCTATATCTGTGCCAAATTTCATCCAGATCTGTTCAGCCGTTCTTGCGTGAAAGAGTAACAAACATCCATTCTTACAAACTTTCGCGTTTATAATATTAGTAGGATAGGATAAAACATCATCATTTGCAAAGGCGGTTTTGTAAGCAATTAGCGTTAAAATTTAATTCCAGTCATATATATCGTCTTTAGCTTTTGAATGGTTCGCGCGATCCTAATAATCCCTAATGTAACAACTTGGACCAATAAAGCTACGGTACACTTTACTTAGAATTAAAACCGAGGTAAACAACTGTCACTGTCCGAAGCGATTATTCTTAGTAAGACAATTAAAGTAAGCCACAGCTCTATCCGCTAAGGTAAAAGATATTTTCTGCTAAGAAAATACAAGACATTTTCTTTTTAATTGAATGTATTCTCAGAATAAAATATAAACAGTTCAATTCACAGAGACTCACATTTATCTCACGTTTTCACGCTCTATTTCGTCTCGGCACACATTTTATACGACTATCTTTGCCCGCGGCTTCGCTCGCGTTATTATAATTTTTTTTTTTTGTTTTGTTGATAAAAATGCTTTTTACCTACTTCATGCCCTTTTGACAACGTGCGCAAAATTACATAATGATCAGTCAAATAATTAGAGCATTAATAAAAAGAGTTCGAATCAAACGCAATTTATGTCTGCCACTGCAGTGATGTCCAATTGTCCACCTTAATAGAGCTACACGTCCTCTAACGTATTCACTCACATCCGTCACGAACGGAACCCGTCACAATAACGCCTACTCTGTCTTGACTGTATTCATATAAAGTTGAACGCCCTAAGTCAAGGTTATAAAGGCGCAGGGTATGGCTCGGTTAAGGTAACGGGAACCTAACTTAGAACGAACTTCAGTTAACTTTAAACTTTATGCAATAAGGTTGAAGTTCCCGGGATGTTAAAAGCGGAATGTGGTGTGGGTGAGTCATAGGGATGTACCGTGGTCGGTTTGTGAAAGAAAGGTTTGTTTGTGGTTGCCTCCGTGTCTGTTTTGTTTTACTCGTACGCGAGTCGTAAGTGATGTGTAGGTACATTGCGTGTGATTGTATACCGAGTGAGTACTTCTGGGGTTTGAAAGACTGGGTTGTACTCGTATTTTATATTTATATAGGTTGAGTATAACCTGACGTAGCAGCACATAATTTTGGCAATTTCTAGTTTTGAACGGATAAAAGACAAGTTGTAAAGTAAGGTAAAGTGGCTTTAGAGTTTTATTGTGTTAATTGAATTCACAATATGTATAACCATAGTTTTATCCTGACATTGTAAAGTGAGCTCGGCTTGAAGTACCCTTTTAGAAAATCCTTTGGTTATATGTATGGTATAACTTTTCGGAATTGTACCTACAGAACGACTTTTGAAACCGCTTCTTTATAAGGACATCAGCAACAGATGGTGAGGCTTTACGAATGCGTTTGTTGAATCACTAAAGGAACGGGAAAACCGCATAAAAAAGAAATCACTAAACCATTTTAAAGGTCAGACAATCGGTTGAAAACACAAATTAAGTACTTTTTATAGAATGACTAGCTGCGTCCCGTGATTTTACCTTCCATTAAAAAGTAGCGTATAGGTATATGTGCAATTCTAGACTATAATAATAATAATAATAATATTCGGGACACTTGCACACACGGTCGTCTGAACCCTAACTGAGCAAAGCTTGTACTATGGCGGACAGAGACTGATATTCATACATATATAATTTTCAAATACATACATAAATAGATAATTAACAGCCAGACATACATAGAACAAACACAAATTTACACACTATAGTACACTACCTATGTACCAAACAGTACCAATCCAATTTTGTCCAGATTCGTTCAGCCGTCCTGACGTGATTGAGTAACCATCTATGCATCCAAACATTTGCATGTTACAATATTAGTAGGATACTATAGTATCTATACATAGCTTGCGTTAGACAATTTCGCCTATCGATTTCATACTCAATAAATTTTCCACACATCGGGCAAAATGCACCCGAAATGAAATTTACTTTCATTGGCAACCTATCACCATCTATTTTAGAATAGGTACCATCTGGTATTTAAAATATTTAATAAATACATTTTATAGTCTCTCTCACCTCCCGGTGTATACCTATGTATGTAGTGCATGTATGTGCATATAGGTATAATAAATAAATTCGCGACACTTCCATACATGGTTGCCTGACCCCGAACTAAGCAAAGCTTGTACCATGGCTGCAGAGACTGATACTGATACTTAAATATTTTTGAATACATACTTACAATAGATATTAACACCCAGACATAGAATAAACACAAATATTTATCACATAAATATTTGCCCTGGGTGAGAATCGAACCCACGCCCCCAGGCTCGTAAGGCAGGTTCACTACCAACTCAGCCACCGACGCAGTCATAATATAACCATTCAAAATTCAATTTTCTCTCGGTTCTACACACTTACTGCTGTGGTTATTGTATCATAATAGTTTGCAAGCTTCCCTCATTACTGTCACGCTCGAATCTGAACTATTACATTGCAAGCGAATGCTCCCTTTGAGAGGGGGAGCAACGGATTAAGTTGAGTTGCAATTTGCCGAACGACACAACGCTCCAGACAGGTAGAGCCGTTCTGGCCAACTAAAGCCTCTTTATACGAATAAACGTTGTAGGTAAATACTCGGAATAGTTGAGCTTTCGAATTCAAAATACCAACTTATACGAGCAAATAATTTATAATTAACTCCCACTCAATTTCTAAGTTTACCAACCCATTTGCTTGGTAAACTAAGAAATTAAGTTCGCATTATAGATTTTCAGTATTAAACAGAGTTTTGTCTTTTTCGATCGTGTTCAAAAATTCGTTGAAAGAAAAAGACAACACATAGCTATTCCGAGGCTATTGTTCGTGGTACGACACACAAAGTTTATTGGTAAGGGGGAGTATGATTAATAACGATTATCCATATTATTTGCAAGCACCCAATAGCCTGGTTCAACCGCCTAAGCATAGCGATGCCATGATATCACGTTGCCAGACATGCGAGAAGTGACCGGCAGGCAGGCGACCTTGGTTCGCGCAAGCTTTTGCGGCTTTTAAAGTTTTTTCTTGAAGATAATTTCAAGTCGAAAAGTTCGTTGCGACCGTTGATTTTTCGAATTTGGAATTTACGTTACGAAACAACTTTTTGTAAGCGTCCTTTGAGTAAATGTTTGCGAATTGTAAAGTCACACTGCTATGCTAGTTCGCTTTACCCTTGACCCCTATGATTTAACCTGTTAATCGATTTCTCTCATATTTGTAACAAAAAAATATGTTTATATGAACTATAGTCGCCTGTGAGGAAGATTGGATTAAACAGTGTAAGTAAATTACCGTCGTTTTCTCAGTCAATTTAAAAGTAAGTAAAAGTAAAATTTAAATTTAAAATGACTTTTCCGTCGTAGATTTAGCTCTTAATAATTAAACGGTCGTACCAATTCGAAGAAATTTGCGAATGAATTAGTAATAACATAAATGTATTAAGTACATTATTTCCCTTTTCTTTTTTGTGAGTGATAAGAAAACGATTGAAATCAAATTAGGTAGTGTATTTGATCCTAAAGGAATTAGGTTAGGATGGTCCAAGGTCTATCCAGCCAATTACGTACAATGCTCTCGTGGAGTTTACGAGAAAAGAGATAGATAGATAGATAAACTCTTTATTGTTCACGCCACAAATAAAAAAACAATAGGAGAAAAATTGTAATAAAACTTATTATACAGTGTAACAACTGGCGGCCTCATTACTATCATTATCATATTACCTCATTATTGGCGATCTCTTCCAGGCAACTTTAGGATGGAGAGGATACGACAGATGAGTACAAAATGAGATGACAGGGTGTACAAAAATAACATAAATATTGATTAAAAAAAAAACAGAATATCGAGTGTTATATACACCTATAGTGACCTATATAACCTATATTGTTATATGGTAAATCGATATCTCCTAGGCAAGAGTGTCACACCTTCGATTCCGTTGTCGTTTAACATCACGTGACTTAGTGATCAAACCTAGTCCAAGTCCTTCGCTTTCTCTGTACCCCTGATAAATGTATAATATAATATATGTATGAAATTATTAATTGCTTGAACAAAAAAAAAAAACTTTTTTTTTAAACTTTAAAGTAAGAATGTATCCTTGTGATTAGCTGTAACACCTTATCAAATCCATTGAGCCGCTTAGCCGCGAAAAGCCTATAAACAGTCAGAGACACTTTCAATTTTATAATATTATTAAGTAATACAATATGAAAATGTGTGCTGCACGAGCAAAGGCATTCATAATAAAAACAGGCGACATTTCCCCTTTCGCTGCAAAAATTGCAATTATCTGAAAAATTGCAGCCGTAACTGGAACTACGAGCATTATTAAATTTCATTGTGTGCGGTACGGTTGGGATCCACCGACGATGAGAGGACAATGAGTGGTGCGCGGTAAAATGTCCAACAATGGGATCGTTTAGCTGTGTGCTTCGCTGTGCAGCGCATTCAATAGGTCTGACCGGGAAAAAATCCGCTGGTCACCGCTGGACAAAGGCTGGGGTGACCAGCGGCAACTGCTCGAGTTAACGGCCTATTGAGCGATTGTTAACCTAATGCACTGCAAGAAAGTATTCTTGCGAAACTCGAGTATCATTACAATTTGTAGCTTTACTAATAAACGATCGATGCATGTACTGAAAAAACTAATCGATCAGCGTTTACGTGCGCTAGCGATGTAAGCCTCCATTGCTTATTCATTCGATGAGATTGATTCCATCGAGTGAAATGGAATCGATTGCAAACTAGAACTACGTTACGTCGAGGCCGGAACCAAAAGTGAACTATATAAGCAGCACCAAGGTCTTCTTGCTTAACCTTTGGCCGTCGTCAAGGCCTTAGTAATATCAGGCGAGTTGGTGATCAATATTGACCTTTGTTTATATTTAAAGTACATAAGTTTTTTTTGGAAAAAATATTTTTCAATACAAACTTTTAAGAAGTGTACATAATTATGTGGCGCAATGTGGCTTATGATGATGATGATGACATTAGTAGCAGAACCGTGAGCTGATCACAATGAGCCCAAACACGGTCTATTAACTATCAAGGAGTTCCTATGGCCACCTTCCGACTCCATCATCAGACCAGCTCCATGGTACCATTTTATTATTGCGTTTCTTCCGAAATATGCACGAATACCAAATTTTAGTCCAAACAAACGTCAGGAAATGGTTCTAATTTAGCTTCCAAAATTTGACTCTAACATACATAATATATTATAAGCATGTAAAAACTACCTCCTGCTACTATTTATTTACTCATTAATATTAATACATAACTGCTTGTTCGGCCACGTCAACTAATATCTAGGAATCTTAGACTTTTTCGGCTAAAATTAGACAACAACAAGTATTACACTTCTCTTACCTACTCTAAAAATATACCTGTTTCAAGTTTCAAGACAAATATAGTCTGTTTACAGTTTTTTCCACTTGATCATGGATGTTTTAAGTCACCCAATGCAACGGGTTTTTCTTTTTTACAAAAACTACCTCTTAAAATCTTTGTGCAAACATTTTATACAAATTTATTCCAACATTTCCAACAGCTGAATTACACTCTGTGGGGTAAAAAAATGGTGGAACTTTTATTTGAATGAAATTCTGATAGTTGACTACGTGGCTTATCCGCAGTTACAGGACAGGTTACAGTTTTCCTGTGTTGTTCGAGTTGATTTGATTTGATTGAATGTGAATTAAAATATTGCGATTCGAGCAACAGAGCGTAACCAAATAACAATAAAAGTAACAATATTTATAATGCTTGTTATATGTATTAACAGTTTGTGGTGTGTTTGTGTAAATACCTACCTGTTTCAGGGATGACCAGAGACCAATCAGAAAAGTTCATACGCCGTCGAAAACATTAAGCTATGTCACAGAGTACAAAATAGAACCGTCTATGGTCATATGCATAGCACATACGCACAACCGTAGATTAACCAACAGCTACTATAGCACGACGACTCGGTGAAGAAGTAACCAAAATTCGCGTAAATATTCGACACTTAAGGCCCTGTATTATCACGAAATTAACAGAAATAAGTATTTTGTTTAAGGCTAGTTTCATATTAAGTATTGTCATGATTAAGTGCAAAAAATACAGCTGGTAGAAAAAACAACCAAAAAAAACTTTTGTCGGAGTAGAATTTTGAAAATTAATGTAGGACAAATGAAAATGAAATAAATATTTTCTTAAAATCATGTTTAAGCGTGGTGCTCTAAATTTTCAGCGATTACAACACATTTTTTTTAAATTCGATTATTAAATTGTTCTCCAAACGTTTTTCGATTAAGTAACTTATTTTTATTTGTTTTCTTATTATTACATATTATAAAAACCGAAAGAAAATGTAATTCCAGGCACTGATCTCATTTCACCATCAAATATAATTTACGGTTTTCATCGCTAAATGAAGCTGCTTAGGTAAATGTGTGCGGGGGTGGAAAATCGTGGTAAGACTGCGCCTTAATTCACTTGGACCAAAGTTAACCGAACATCACGACTATTAAAAAACCACACGTTTTTGACCATTATCGAATAAATTGATCCTCCGATAATTAAACGGTTAAATAAATTACATGTTTAAATAATGAATAACCACACCGTAATTGTCGAAACAGCGCGTCAGATTTCTACGTGCAATATTGGCAATTCGTATTTTATGATCATTATTCAAACTTGCAGCCCAGAATTCGAATTTCGAACTTCGACATTAAAAATAGCTTATTGATTTTATTTATTTTAAGCGTTTAGCTTCCATCACGGGATAATTATTTGTAACTTTTAATTATCCCACCAACATGAAACTCAATTTGTTTCAAATTTTTACTGAAACAAAGTTTGCACACATTAAAAATAGTGCTGCTTTTCCTTTTTTTTACTTCCGCACTTCCGAATCCTAATACTAGCTAATCCTAATCTTTTCTAACTACAACAGCAATATTTTAAACGTGGAAATTAGAATGTTCGTTTGTTTGTCCGTTCGTTTGTTTGTTTGTTTGTTACGCATCTACGCCCTAACTATTGCGATCATCATTATGAGATTTCGCATACACGTTGTCAGCCTGTCAGGGTTACAGAAAACGTCATAAGGTAACTTTCACCCGAAGAAAAAACAACGGTTCCTGTGTGACCGTGAGTAAAACCACGGGGCGCAGCTATAGTAGCTATAGTATGTAGTAGAAATGGATGCAGATAATTTTATGTTCATCAGGTAATTATAGAGAATGAACTGCAAAACCGACAAGCGATTATTAAGGGATTTTCCTGTCATGCGGACATTATGGCCCGAGAGGGGATTACCTCCCGCATGCGTAGCTGGGTTGTGGCTGTGCATGCGGCCCGCGTGATTATGAAAACGTGGATATAATGACTAGCTGCGCCTCGCGGTTTCACCCGCAGTCCTACAGGAACCGTTACCTAATATTTTCGGGATGAAAGGTACCATTTTCTGTACCTCTGCCAACGTGTATGCAAAATTTCACGATGATTGGTTAAGTAGTTAAGACGTAAATGGACAACAAACTAACAAGTTCACTTTTTCGTATATATGTTTAACATTAGTTAGGATACAATGCGGGCTATAAGCGCGGACCAGACCCGCATGTCAGTCATGTCATAAGGGCTAGCACACTAATGCTACGAATAAATAAATGATTTTAAATTAACTTTTGCCTAATTTTGCACGAAACTCAGTTCGGTTTAGCTTAGCCCTTGGTAAGATGATCTACCAATTTCCGGTACATTCTAGAAGTGTCAAGATAATGTACTTTGTTACTTCGTTAACCGGTCGGCATAGGAACGAGCTATTCATGGCCACCCTACATTCGTCTTCCCGCGCGAGTGGCTTTCACGTACGGCCTTAGTTTCTCGCATTTTCCACTTTAAAAAAAGACGCAACGAGTTGTTAGTGATTCACATTGACTAGGTGGTTAGCATCATGTCTAGTGGAAGAAATTGAGTCCCTAGACAGACACGGATTTTGAGTGCTTAGTTTGGCAGTTAGTGCTAGCTAAAACATGAATTGACTAATATGTCTTTAAAAATTTATATGTGTGCGTACTCGTGTATTTATGTTCTCTATTGTCTCCAAAACGGCTGGAGCAATTTTGTTTAAATTTTTAAGCAATCGTCGGAGAAGCCCTGTGGGTGATTCTGTAAAATCAAATTCGGCACATCGATAGCATGGACCGCGCAAAACCGCGGAACCGCGGGGCTCAGCAAATAAATTTTCATTAGACTTGTGGCTTACGCTTCTCAGGCTTTGTTTTCGGCGTCGCATTACAGCTGGGCGAGATACAGCTGGGTACAGCGAAACGGTGTTAGTATCGTGGCTTGGGAATAAGCGACCCGCAGATATCGGAGAGCTAGGTCCGACCCTCCTCCTTGACCGACAGCTCCTTGCAACAGGAAGTATTCAGTATTTGTTAGAGGCGTCGGTTACTAAAGGAACACGAGCACACACCGACCTCACCGGTGAGCTCGATAAGACTCCCATGATCTATTAGAAGATTGGTTATATTGGTTCTCTCCAAATAGTCAGACAGGTCAACCAAACAAGGCCCAAGAGCCGAAGGCCGCTTCTGGGTTGCCTGGGCAACTCCAAACTAACTCCCTCTCCCTGGCGACAGACCAAGCCGAAGTCCGTACCCCAGAGACTGCTCGGCTGTCTCTGACTGCTGTTTGATTGCCTCGGTGGCTCATTTGCTAGTGAACTTGCCTCCTAAGCCTAGGGGCGTGGGTTCGATTCCCACCTAAAGCAAACATTCATGTGATGAATATTTGTGTTTGTTCTATGCCTGGGTGTTAATATCTATTTAAGTATGCATTTAAAAAATATACATGTATATATATCAATCTCTGACTGCCATAGTAAGAGTTTTGCTTAGTTTGGGGTCAGGCGACCGTGTGTGCAACAATATCCCGAATTATTCATTATTTATTTATTATAGAGGTGCGCTTATTATGTGCGCCGGCCTTAGATTTAAAACAAAATTTTCAAGTCCCTGCGCCATTTGCGCTAGTCTAACGTCCGGTACGCTGTATAGGTCTCAGTGGTCAACAGCATTAGTGTGGCCGGATAAGTTTTAGTGGTCGGAATATTACAGTCAGGTTTTGTTTTACTCTGGATAAATTACAATCTATACTTTATCTTATTACTTACAAAGAGTATAAAAAGTATCGTTGATTAATGTAGAATATAAAGATCTGTTGTTATCAAAACAAGTAAATGATAACGATAACGCAAAATTTTCATCATTTTTATTTTGTATTAAATGAACAAACATTTTCATTCATTCATAACATTTTACAAAGTTATTTGACCCGTTGCCGCGTTGTGCAGATTATTCGATTGCACGCTTTTATAAATTCGCAAAATAATAAAGGTGAGGTAAGAATCGTAAAGTTAAATACTATAGTTTTGCTGCCAGTACGCTATATTAGTCTGAGCTAATAGGCCGCTTTCAATCGTTTTCAACTGCACAAATGGAATAAAATAAGAAGAGAAAAAGAGTGATAGACCCGATAAAAACGATAAAAAAATTGAATTCCAAATTCAGCCTAAATTAAAAGCCTCTGCAGGCTGCAAAGGTTGAAATACAAAAAAGAACAAAGGATGCATTTTTGCTTCGATAAAATAAATTTTACTTTGGTCGGTTCCCTAATGGATCTTTACATATTGAGTGTTCTATTTTAACCCTAAGCGTGGTAAACTTTCTGTATCGGGGTAGTTATTTCCCAGAATCGGGTTCTACCCGACTAAACAGTTGAATTAGTCGGGTGGACTAGAGGGGGTCCAGTGGGTGTCCGGGGTGCCCAGTGGGTGTCAGGCGTGACCAGAGGGCGTCAGGGAAATCAGTCTAGTTTAAATTAGAGGGAACTTTTGTACCAGACACTGACAGCTTTCCAGGTACAGATCCAGCGGAAGGCGGACGGCGGAAGTACTCCATGACAAAGGGTGGCATAGTTCTTTTATGACCCTTCGGTCCCGAATTAATAAGAACCAGATGTTAAAATTAGAGTATTAAAGGCATTAAAACAAGGCGCAGCCCCTTCCTAGGTATAATACTCGATTGTACAGACGAGTTAAGAAAGTAGGCATAAGTTTTTTCTTCTGTAAAGCAGCAAACTTTGCATACTGTTGTAAGTATAACATAAATAGTTGCTAAAACAACATACACACTCTCCCCCTTATTATTAAACGTTGCATAGCCTCGGAACAGCTATAGTGTTCTGTCTTTATCTCTCTTTTAATTTTTGCACTCGATTGAAAAAAGACAGAACATTGCAAAACTATTCCGAGGCTGTATTTATTATAAAGGGGTTAGAGAGCAGAGCTAAGCTACCCGGCTTAGATGAACTTTCTTCTTCTTTAAAAGTCGGTTTTATCGGATCCTGTAAAACCAACTTTTGTAAAGAGTTTGACTACTGTGAACTCCAAGTACGATAAAAGAGGTCACATCACTATTAACGCGTAGAGAGCACGGTCTGTTGTTCGTGTGCTTATTGCCGATAATGGTAGTTCATACAACTCATACAACTGGGTATTGTAGGCCATACAACAGTGCATGCATTACAACTGATCCTTTTTATTTAAAAAAAAAATATGAGAGAAAAAGTAAGTTTTATGAGTGCTTACTGGAAAGTTGAATAAGTAAGGAAGTACTTATGTATGTAGCATTAAAAATATATTTAAAATAAGTATGAACTTAATAAAATACACATGTATTTAGTTTAGGTGGTTATAGTTAAATATAATATTTAAGTTAAATGTATGGAACAAAAAACATTTTTTCCTTTTTTTCGTGTTCCTATTGATTGAATAAAGAGAATGACACGAAAGGTGTTGCTAAGAAAGGTGTTGTTGGTAAGAATATTCTTACAAAAATCGCAAAAATCAATCTATTTCATTCTAACACGTAGTTTATGGATCTTCCCTTTCATCTATATTACTTAAATAAAACTGAACGAGCGCGCCATAGTATAATAATATACTCCGCCAGGTATAGCATTCAGCAAACACGTAATGACGTCATCTTCATCCATCTTCTTCTAACTTGTTGTAAACTACTTAGTTCGATCTTGCTTAAGCAACGATTGACGTCACTACGAGTTGCTGAATGCCATACCTGGCGGAGTATATTATTATACTATGGCTAATAAGAAGCGTACTCGTAAGTGTTGTTCTTCATACGGAACTTACCGTTATATACGGCTTTAAAGCATGCAGCGCTTTAAACTATGGCAGCACTTTTATAGCCGTATAATAATATTTGTATGTGAAAACAAAATGCAATATCCGGTAAGCATTTTCAAAAGAGACAATACTCATTTCTTTGCATAGCGGAAGTGCGGAACGCATTTCCGGACTCCCGTCGAACATCGCCCTCTCAAGACACGACAAAATTGAATTTTTAAAATGATAGAGCAGAAAATAGGCAAGTATTTTCTTCGCTATTACTTGCTTATAAGTATCGCTTTTGTGCACCAAGCGACTTTGAAATTTAGATAGTTAAGCAGATTTCAGTTTCTTTAAGTATTTTCGTGTAGAACTTTTAGTCACGTTACAAAATTTGCGGAGATCAGTAACATATAATGAAGGAAGTTGTATATTATATCAACCTTGTAAATCCTTACTTTTTTATAAAATCGAACATAACTTTGTCTGTCTGTAGGGTTTTCACGGCTAAACGGATCTTGATGAATTTGATAATTAGTTACAGAATTTTACGAGGAAGGTTTCTGGATACTATTTCTGAATAAAGGCGAACGAAGTCGCGGGTAGCAGCTAGTAATAAATAACTGTTACTAAAACTGTTTCACGTATTATATTCCACTTGCCCGACAAAAGGATTCCTTATAACTACGCAGTGTTGCCGTCAATAAATTTACTATCGATTTTTATCAATAAAAATAATCTTTATTGGATAATTTAATCTTACTTACATAAACATTGTTTTACAAATAATTACATCGATACTTCCATACTAATAATATAAAATCGAAAATAACTCTGTCTGTCTGCCTGTCTGTGGGCTCTTGATGGCTAAACGGCTTTACGTACAGTATTTCACGAGAGAGGATTTTGGGTACTATTTTCTGAATAAACGTAAATGAAGTCACGGGTAACAGTGCTTAATATTATTGTATGTTGAATAGCGCACTGCGCTATTCAATTTTTCATAGAATACGATCTAGTTTGCAGCAAGGATTGCACTCGAGCAAAACATTGTCAAACAAACGTGAAAAGAGGTTTTATGAGAATCAGAGTTCTCTTGCTGACTGCTCTCACCTTTTCCGCTCCCAAAACACAATTGGGCGTAACGAAGTCTCGGATACTACGTGAAATATAGAGTTAGCGATTTTTAGACGTATTTCGGAGTTACTGTCGAGGATTTTTGTACAAACTTTAAATGGTTTTCGTATCCAAGTAAACAAGCAGACGACCACCTGATGGTAAGCGCACATCGTCGCCTACTGGATACCTATAAGACCAAAGCTGTGGCAGCTATCATACTATCTGCCGCAAATTAAATTTGTCAGATGTTAGGGAGAATTAATTCCACCGACCAAGAAACTACGCAATCAAAAATAGACAAAAGTAAACAAACAACCGAGCGAGCGTCCTATTAGAGATTTAGAATGTTTACTTTAATCAAGATTCCGTTCACGAGTCTACGCCACAGAATAAAATAGGACAGATTGAAAACTGTTAAAAAACGATAAAGTTTTACTTTAAGTATCTATATTATTTTAGCTATAGAACCATTGCTTAAAGTTAGAGTTCACTAACAAAAAACAAAGACCAGAATCGTGAATTAATGAAAAGCGTAGCGTAAATTTATAAAGAGTTGTCCATTTGCAGAGTTCATTTGTTCAACGTACATTTTGAACGACGATCACATACTTTTGATCAATCCTTTTGAAAGCATCTACCCTTACTTTCTAACAATGTTGGTTAGACAGAGACGGATAGTAAAAAAAAAAACTGAAGCTGCATGGCTTTGCTCGTAATTTGATACTAACTTTATATTGGTCACGATCCAAAAAAACAAGGTTTAGCGTTCCGTGAGCAAACACGTAATGACGTCACTCGTCATCGTCATCCGTCTCTTTCCAACTATTTGTAAATGACTTATTTCGGTCTTGCTTCAGCATCGATTGACGTCACTACGTGTTGCCCACGTGACCGGAATGTTATACCTGGCGGAGTGTTTTATTATACCGTGATATTGGTAAGTAGGTTGGCTTTTTCCATGCCTACGGGAATATACTAAAAATCTTATTTTTCTTTCTACATATTTTTTGAGGTTCTAGTTTATTTGAAGATCATTGAGTGTCGTCATAGCTTAGTGAGTAGTGAAGTAGTTTGCTTGTCTTTTGCGACTGAGGTGGCGGGTTCGGTTCGCGACCAGGCATTGCAGATACTTAAATGGTGAAAGTAGTCGTATAGCTTGAGTGGCTAGCCATGATGTCTGAATTTAAATGCAGCTCGAAGGCTTCATAGCTCGGAAACTTTTGTTATGGAAAACCAATCCTGGCATCCGTCTAGTCAAGTCAATACCAGGCTACCAGCAAAGTGAGTTTAAACGGTGAGAAGTGCTCGCAGCAAAGTTTAATTATTATTTAAACATCAAACTTGTTCAAAATATAAGTTTTGAACAAGCTCAACACTTTTGTTGAGGTTTCTCTCAACGCCAGAAGTTCTAGTTTCCTTATTAAATTGAATTTTCTTTACATGTTATGATTTCAATCTGTGTACTTAGCCTAGCGCTAAAATTGTCGAGAAAACATTTTTAGGAAAATTGAAACTGTTCGAAACAAAGACGAAACAGAACAATAAAACAAACATCAAAGAAACAACCAATAAGAAACAATGAAATCAATAAAGAAAAATATTGCATTTGGATCATTGTAAGCATTGTTTTTTTTTAATACTTGCTAAGTATTTTCCTTTTTTTCTCAAAGACTTGCCGATTGCCTGTTAAAAACAAAATACGTAATAATACAACAAAAAACTTGGTGGCAATTAAGGTTCAGGTTCGATTGTCTCCACTCTACTTCACTTTTCACGTTGCTTCATTCCGTAAAAAATGGAACAGACTGTATTTTCCATCAGATCTCTGACGACAGGCAAGCCAATAAAAAGTATCAGACTATTCATTCCGTCTATTCCTCTCTGTTTTTTCCCTTAGGAGATAAACATTTTTTGTTTCATTTTAAATGGAAGAAAACTTTATAAAACCTCGTGGGAAATATCCTTCTGTTAATTTTACCTGCAAATACAAAGTAAAGGTCCGGGCACACGGCTGCGCTACGCCGCGTTTCCAGCGCTCTCGCCAGAGCGCTGGCGAGAGCGCAAAGTGATTGGGCAAGGAGCGTGGTGGTTCAGATTGCAATGTACTCTAAAGTGTACTGAAATATTATATGTGAGACACAGTAGCGTGCAAGACGAGATTGTGGTACGCGAGTATACTATCCTCGTACTAAACATTTTTAAAATGCTCATTTTGAAACCTGTTTTGAATAGTGCCCATTGTGAGAAATGCACGCTGAGAAAAGTGCACCAGCTAAGAAAATTTAACTTTGAACCTTGTGCGCATGATGCAAAGTACCTTTTGGGCTTAACTCATTTGAACGCACACGTCACGCTCTTCGCGTCCCGTCCGCAACCGCGGTGTAAGCCATAACGACAGGTTAACAAAGTATTAATACTATTACTAAACTATCTATGCATAACATACGTAATGTACTAGCATATTGATAATGTAAGCATTGTAAAAGGACATCGGCAGAAGGCGCATTATCGAGGTACTTTAGTTGATGAGTCATGACATGACTGAGAGCATGATGTGATTATCGTTGAGCGCTAGTAGGGCTGTCTTTATTGTCCGACTGCCGAAAAAGGAGGGTGATATTTTATCAGCTATGTATGTTTGTTTCTTATGATCTTTTCATCGTTTGTGTTTAACAGATTTTGGAGTTGTTATCATAAAGATCGAATGTAATGTTCATATTTAAGTTTAAAAGTCAGAGTGGAAAAATCCTAGCCTTCGAATATTTACTCTCGCTTCATAGCCATCCGATGTACTTCCTGTAGACGCTGGAAACTCAATCCGATCGACGGATTTATTTCCTGTTACAATCCATTTTGTATCGATAAATGTTAATTGTTTGTTGTTGGACTGGCTTTTACTCGTCTTCTTTTACTCGTTGTAAATCGTCGTCACGCCTGTTCTCCAAAGGAGCTGGCACAGATCTATTACAACACTTCGCCGATCGATATTCAGCCCCAAATTGTGACAGGGGGCGAGCCTGTCACCATACACCGGGCTCCGTTTAATAGCAGATGACATACGCACATAATGTTAACACAATACCAATATAATATTCACGTAATAAGCTAATAATATCGCTTATTTTTTCCGATAAATGTATTGCATATCCGTTATCCTTGAAAGAAAGGGCGAGTCGGGCGAGTTGGTCAGCTTGCCCGGGATAACTCGACCGCGCGGTGGAGTCGTTTCATTTTTATATTATTTGATAGCAGTTATCTCGACATGTTATATGAGACAAGAAGTGACAGGGCCCGCGTTGTTTACCTTTTGCGTTAAATGGTGTGTAATAAATGAATTATCACAGTCTGCTTAACACGACATGGTGAGAGCAATTCTTGATGTTGTCGCCTCATAAGAAAATGAGGCGTGGGCGAGCGAGAAGTTTATTTTGATGGAGTTAGCTTTTGTAGAATGCATTTAAAAATATAATTTTAAATAGGTGCAGATAGCATTCATAGTTTATTTGAGGAGAATATCTTTTATGCATACATTGAATTACTTACTTATTACAAATATTTGGTGAATGCGTAAAACGAAAACAAAATGCAGTAGATTCGCGAGTCTAGGTCAATTTCGGAAACCTTAGACAATCTCTTTCCAAAGCGATTTCAAAGTGTGATTCTAGTGTCAACCCTGCATTTACTAGGTAGGTCACAGTCAACTACTTGGGACAAAAATACCCCATTCACACACATCAGTGCTAGTGGCATTAGGCCACTAATAAGCGTTGAGTTCTGAATTCTTCACAATGACGTCAGCTGTAGTGAAACATTACGACTTATCACACTGCACACACACAAACACTACGCGTTAGCTCACATTAACTCGACGCTGGCCGTGGTGGCAGCAAGGTTAAACACGTTTTTTTAGCTAAAATATTTAAAGGATAATTTTTAAATTTGCATTTTACTACTTGTAACTATCCATTCTATTTAGTAAGATCAAAACAATGAAAATAATATCATTTTTCAATTAATAACAGCGCCTCATGGTTTCTCGCGCTATCTTGGAGAAACCATTATTTTTTTAGAATAATAAGTACCCCGTGTCTTAATCCAGCGTTTTATCTTTCTCCATGCAAAATTGCACTAAAATCATAAAGTTTCATCGTTTTCGTTTCATCATGAAGTAGCAAACACACCCGTACGTATGCTCCCTCATAAACACTCATTTCATTTCATTACATTTATACCTCTAATGATCAATGTAATAACAAATACTTTAACGCAATTTCCATCAAAGTAATTTGTTTATGTTTCAGCTTTAAACGTTGTAATAGTCGGTCGGTCGCCTAACCGCATAGCTGAGATAATAACTCCAATAGTCAACCACTTAGTAAGACAAGGCCATTGCATTTTGTGAGATAAAACGGAATGACGTCATTCTGTACATTGTTAGGACTGTTTGTTTTTAGGCCACGGTTCACTGTTTCTTTTCATGAACACGTTTGTCCAGTTTTAGATCGTACTAACTACAATACGGCCGTCGCATCTTGGCGAGTCCAAACTTCGTGCAGAAGGTTGTGCTGTAACTTTTTTTTAGTTTTAAATTTGTTTAAAGTGTTTTTTTAAAGAGTTGCGTTAGCAACTGGTATCCCAATGCACTAAACAGCGAATGCTTATTACAGTTTACTTCACTAGCGTACGTGCGATTAAATTAGCAGAGCCTATGATG
Organism: Peribatodes rhomboidaria; assembly: GCA_911728515.1. NCBI lineage: Eukaryota > Metazoa > Arthropoda > Insecta > Lepidoptera > Geometridae > Peribatodes > Peribatodes rhomboidaria. The sequence goes on from OU452166.1 coordinate 485,668, forward strand.
GGAAAGATTCATCATGCGAATTCACGCGGTCCGACTGGACAATTTCGCGTAATCCTGTGGGACGTGATCAAATTCGCATGATCCGTTGGGACATGCCCTGTTCAGACTCGCCAAAATACGCCGGCGTTATTGTACTCGAATTATTACGTGTGTAATAATTCAGCCAGTACGAGGTTTTACTCATCAACATCTTCTACAGTCTTCTTTATATCGTTAAGAAGGCTTAGCTATTAGAGTTGAGTTTTTTTTAACTGTCAAGCCCTGTCAAAGGCCTTCGGGTGGCCTAAAAACTTTGACACGGCTAGCCACTCGGCCTACACGAGCTTACTTGTTTACACATAATACGCATAATAGTTGCTCATTTTGTTCATAAGTGTATTTTCGATACCCAATTGAATAATGACATTTTGACTTTGACTTTGCCCGCAGCTAGGTATAGACCTTTCTTTTTGTTCTATTCCTGCGATTCCAACGATATCGTGCATCATCTCGCCGCTAGCCGACCAACGGTTAAGTTAATGAGTTTTAAAAGTGACTATTTGTTTTGAGATTTATAACCTTTCTCTATCTAGTACAAGCCGTTACCCGCGTCTTTCATCACGTTTATTCAGAAAATAGTATCCAATAACCTTCCTCATGATATTATATACTGTAACTAATTAAGTGCCAAATATCATCCGGATACGTCCAGCATTTAGCCGTGAAAAGCCTACAAACAGACAAGAGTGACAGAGTTTACTTTGATTTTAAAATATTGGAGTGGAATTACGGATATTAGTATGGAAATTGTAAACCACCGAACCCTTAATCAATCCTCAGTCAAACCTACAATATTGTGATTCCTTACCGCACCAACAACCACACCCAGTAATCAATCGTAAGTAGCCCTTGCGGTCCAGACTGGCCCAGTGCCGGGGCTACAAGAAGCCTTCCTTACTTATTATAAAATCGAAAGTTACTATGTCTGCTTATCTGTCGGAGTAGGCTTTTCACGGCTAAACGTCAGAATGGATCTTGATGAAATTTTAAAATTAGTCACAGTGTATCACGAGGAAGGTTTTTGGATACTATTTTCTGAATAATGACGGCTCGCACCAATTTGCTCATTGTATGAACATATGTGCGTATATAATGTCATCTGCTACGTAACTGGAGCCCGGTGTATGCTGACAGACTCGGCCCCTGTCACATTTGGGACTGAATGTCGTCCGGCGAAGTGTTAGTGTTGGACATCTCTGCTAGACCCTTTGGGGAAAGGCGTGACGATATATTATGTTATTTTCTGAATAAACACAAACAAAGACGCGGTAACAGCTAATATATTTTATTTTTGAAATGAGTATCGTGTAAAATGTACACATACATTTGTTGCAAATGTTATGAACAAGAGTGCAAAATAAATAATTTTGTATTGTTTTTGTAACTAGAAAAGTTTATACAAGCCGAGTGACTAGCCCGAGTGCACAATTCTTAGGCGATTATTTTGCAAATGATAACACGATTCTTAAAAAAAGTAGCTAAGTATAAGCAAGACCTTGGAATATCAACGAGTTTTTCTAAACACGTTTGATGTTAGCTTTAGAATCATTTTAACTATCTCCTTTTTAAAACTTGTAATGCGAGATGAGCCAATAACAACGAATATAAACTATTTGGAAAATTGTATTTTTAGAACTATGCTGTCACTTCGAAACACGCGTAATTGAACATCATAAAAGAGATGATCTAAGCTGTTCCTAACAGAATTTGTAACTTCTGGTTGAAATACTGTATAGAGCCTGCATGTCCTCTGCTTGTAACCTACTATTTAAAGACAGCAATGTTTTCGGGCATGTGTATGAGTAATATAATAAGTTTAATTGAGTTACAGGACTAAGGCAGATAGTAGGAGAGACGGATATCCGAGGCCTCTAGACGAATTGCATTAGCTTCCAATCGTCATACTCGTGATCGGGTGCTGGTCGCGAGTCGCTGGTCTGCTCGTGGTGTACTCACAATGCAATAAGTAATAACCTTTAACCTAACTTCAGACTAAGACTTAACAACCAACCCCCCTCTACCTGTATTCCCCAATAATAATAATGAAGATACCAGTTTAAAAAAATTACGGTTCCCGGAGCCCGTGGAGAGATTTTTTTAAAATTAAAAATTAACAATAGCTGCTGTGTTCGAGTCAGTAGCTATAGAAATGTCACGTGATCTTATTGCCAACACGACATGATGGATGATGATGGTAATGATGTGTTTCTATGTCAACGATTGGTTCGTATCAAAGGCTATATGTTTTACAGACAGGTATTTTTTTTTAAATTTGCTTCCCAAAAAATTGAGTAGTTAATAGTTTGTGTATGTGTGTTTTATATTTATTTGTATGTGAGTAAGTATATTAGAAACCTACAAACAGACAAACATACATAATGCATAAACAGCCTGGCTAGTTACGCGATTGTGACATCTACAAAGACTACGAAATGAATCGCAGTGATTTATTTTCTTCCAGCTAATTGCTTCGATTAAGAGAACCCTATTATAATATTGTTACAGTGCTCGAGGAACAAGCGTATTACGTCTTAATTAATAATTTCCAGTCTCGTCTGCAACTTCATTACAAACTAATAGTCAACTAGCTTGGAAATGATATTTTCCTAAGTAGCTTCGAGCGAAGTATTTGAAACAGAACTTCGCTGTAAGCTTTAAGCTGCAAGCGAGCATCTTCCTGAGCCCCTTGGTTGCAGATTGGGGATCTACGAGTATATGCATTAGTGAGCTTCAATGGAATTACCAATGTTCTTTGGTTTGGTGGGCCAATGCTTTCCGTGAAAAAACCTAGACTTGGTGCCCAGAGTTAGTTTCTACCAACAAGCCAGACCACATAAAAGACTTACAGCCAGACAAAAGCTTTTACCGAATCGATTGGACCCACCCCGGTATTATTTAATACCCTAATCTTGATTGGGTCGGAGTAGAGCCCGTCGCTAGGTCGGTGACCCGCCCTTGATAATCGGCATTGACACTATATCTGTGTAGTAGAACCCACGCGAATCGAGTGAGTAATTTTGTCATTGGAGTCTCATTGTAGTAATGCCTCAATGTCTGGCCCTTTTTTGTTGACGAGGGGATCTATAAGGCGAGCGTCACACAGTCTGACCCACTCGCACCTCGCTTGTAGCTCCCCTAATTTTCCCGCGTCGTGGAAGTGGAACACACGTTGAATATATTATGTACATTGCATAGCTAAATTAATCAAGGCCGGATGCCATTAATGTGAGGTAAACGTACTCGAGTAAGTGTAAAATTTGAAATGAAATGAAGTATTTTATTGAAATTGAACGATGAATACTTAAATAAAATATTGTTAAAAATAGAATTAAAGCGATGGCAGCCTATTTGGGAGAAGGCCCGCCTCTCGAGCCAGAAGGAACGGGTTCAAACCCAGACGGACGGCACGCACCAATTTATTCATTGTGTGAGCATTTATGCGTATTGTATGTCATCTGCTACATAATTGGAGCCCGGTGTATAGCGACAGGCTCGCCCCCTGTCACATTTGGGACTGAATATCGTTCGGTGAAGTGTGGGTGTTGTATTATACCTCTGCCAGCCCCTTCGGGGGAAAGGCGTGACGAAATGTTATGTATGTATATGTTATTTTAAAAATAGAATCTTGATTTAGAATGCTTGGTTTGATAGAACATTAAAACGTGTAGAATTTTAATATTTCGTCGTTAAACTGACCAATAGTCATTACTATTTAGCATTTTTTTATCTGTAGTTATTTTTAGCATTTTATACCATAGGAACAGAACATATAATAATACTACCAATAGTTTAAGTAAAGTTTGAACAATTTAAAATAAAGAAGAACAAAAAATGGCTCAAATATGATGCTTAAGCATTAATTAAAGCCAATAAAATAAAGCTATAAAAATATGAAGCTCAATGTGCTCAACCAGCATTCTTGTTCCGCTATGAGGAAAAGCTCATATATCATGCGGTTATATTTAATATCAAAACGATGCGCTGCAGGAGCAGACGTGCTCGTATTGTAACACAAAATTTCCCAGACTCGAAACTGAAATTCAGTTAAATACATGATGCAATACGCCCGGTAGAGAATAAACTCGGGACCATTCGTGCACAAATCAGAGCTTTCGCATACGGTATCCAATAGAAACTGTACACTATGAGGGGTGCTGGATGCATAGCGAAAGAGGGATATATGGAATTCGCTGAAATACCTTCCCTAAAACCATCTGAATACAACTAACTGAGGCGAGTAAGCCCGACGCTCGCCGAGATGTATTTCACATCCATTTGTATAGCGATTCGCACACTTCGATAACGTTTACCTACACGTCTGCTTCTAATCGTATGTACTCGTAGTTTCGGGAAACTCGTCATGTCGATTGCCTGCGGGTCGTGTTCCTCCTCAATTCTCTCTCGACACAATTAAAACCGTTCTATCCATGTATGCAATGATGAAATTTTCTGTTTTGAGAAGCACAAACCTCGAGTGCCAACCAGGTATTTTATTAGCATGCGACTGAAGTATCACCTCTTGCGAGTATCGTAATGTTTGAAGGGCCTTATTAGTCGAACGTCGCCTGTTCCACATCAAAAAATAAAACAACAAAAATTGTCAAACAAAAATCGGAAACAAAGGGACCGAGACTGCAGTTTTCTACAATCCAACCACGGCAAGCTTTACAATTACAACTACTGCATATTAAGGCCTATTTAATTAATAGGTACGTGACAGGACCGGATACGCCACTAGAGCGGAACCAGTGACGTGATGGATGAACTTTTGTAGGCTTTCGGCGGTAGTGATTAACCTCACATTAACTTATGACGGTAGTGATTAACTGTCACAATCCGATGAATCTGTTTTGGAATTAGTTTTTGATTTCAGCTCGCGCTCGTTTCTGCTTTTTGCTTGTTTGTGTTTTGCTTTGTGTTCCTTGATCCATATTTGATCTTTATTGAAAATCCCAACATTTTTCGATTCACATTAAGTCACTGGTACTTAAGAGGGCCCACCCCGGCATATACACACTTTTCATACAAACGCTCGTACGTAATTATCGCGTTGTAACACATCTGTATAGAATTTCGCACTAATAGCTAGGCTTATACCGAAGCAAAAAAATAAAACTTGGAGAATAAAATCTAACTCAGTGTAAGCCTACAAAAATCTGTTTTTTTTTTGCGCAACTTTGACCTAAACTTGGGTCGTTCATTTTGTACTCGCAATTTCTTAAATTAATAAATTAAAGAAATATCTGGATAGGATCCTCGCACATTTAGTGGAGATTCTAAATGACAAACGTTTATTTCACACATTGTAAGGCTTCTTCGAAAACACGTACTCGTATTTCCTGGAACAAATTTCACGATAGGCTGGCCGTTTTGGGCCACCTTCAAATTGTGAACAATGACGTATTATGGGGTGAACAAATGAGAAATGGGGAACAAATTAAAATATATGGCATTGGATAATAAAAAAGTCACTTTCCCCGTCTGTCCCTCTTTCTGTCTGTATATCCGCTAACTCTTCCTTAACAACGCAACAGATTTTGATGCAGTTTTCACCATCCGTTAGATCATTTATCACGGGAGGTTTATAGGTACCATGCGAAGCCGGGGTGGGTCACTAGTCTTTTATAACCATACAAAGTCACCACCCGAGCTAGGGACCCAAGACGTAAAGCAACGAAAACTTTTTTTATTACTCGCGTTAAAAACCAGATTTTTATAAACTAGGCCGGTATTCGTTTTAAAAATTTCAACAGCGATGGCTAAATCTATATTTAACGCAGCACAGCCCGCTTCAGGTCCACTTCACGATTGAACGAATGTTCTGATCGCCGGGTCAGTGGTCATCTCGGCCAGAGAAACAGGGCGCCTAATTGCTGCTCTGGAGGTCTACCACGAACACCAGCTATCATTCAACTTACAAAGAACTTTCCCTAGCTCTATCTTCAGTAGTACCAGAAAAGCCAACTGAGCCCAAACCGAAATGCTTTTCTATATTGTGGTAGCCCCCCTGTTAATCCGATTCACAGCGACGGACGTAAAAGCCGTCGCACTAGAGCAGTGGTAGCGTTTAAGAGGCCTGTTCTGGCGCGTGCGATTTTATTTCCGTCCCTTTCACTCATCTAACGAGAAAGATAGAGCTTTGTGTGCCGGAGAAAATCTCGTGTGAGCCAGAATGGGTCTCTGGTTCGCACGGGCACGTAGTTCAGAGGTCATTGAAGTCGCAACGGACGACACGGTCATTCTTCAGATGGGTGACCAAAAGAAGCATTCTACTATTTGTTCAAAAATCGCAATAAACTGTGACCTCGCGTTCTCCTTAATTCACAATCTCTTATTATCAATCATCAGTAAAATCTATTATCAAGTATTTGGATAAACTATGTATACTCGTATGTACGCAGACGAATATAAAAACACTTTCAGGCTCTTTCGTCCTTAAACTGCACTCTGCAATTTTCGCTTTACTCGATTAACTAATAGTAGTGCCCGACAATTTGTCTAATAACAATGTTAAAAGCTTCTAAGCGACCTAATAACTATGAAAGTGAGCTTGGCTAACCACAATCTGTCGGTTGGAAAGTACCTGACGCCCCATCCCAGTTGACAGTGCATAGAGCAATTTATTTTGAAAATGGATTAAGCTGGCTCGGTTGCTCAATTATGTACAGTGTAATGAAAAGCAATCAACCCCAGCCCAGTTTCGGGCTCCCGTAACTCCGCGCAGAAATATCGTCAATATCGACGAGTGTAAGAGCTGTTATTGCAAAACAACGTGTTCACCGCAAATATTTGTCCACGGACAATCACGTTTGGCGTCCCTTTGTACTGACGTCGATTGATTCCGCCCTGCGGTAATCGGCGGTCCAGCACGGCTTTCTGAAGCTACCATTGACCGCTAACTGCTTTACCTGCTCAAACAATAAAGGTGCTTCCTCATCGGAATAATTAACGTTTTCATCGCGATTAAATTTTTTTCGTGTTTTTTTACAAGCAGACGTCGTGCCTTATGGTAACGGTAACCGCCATCTATGGACCTGCAACACTAGCGGTGTGTATGTGCTGCAAACTCAGAAAAGAATTTGAACACACCCTTATTGAAACGCTTCATGTTAAACGCTCCTCGCCGGAAAGATCAACGGGGATAGGTCATTACATCCTGCTAGGGTTATTATGTCCATGATTCGCGTGTAATGAAACAGCTCAGATTTTTTTCCAACAAAGCATAGGTAGAAATCTAAAACTCTCTTGCCTGATGTAAACGACGTTGTGGCATAAACTGGAGATTCGAGCTTATCATCAGTGAGGAAGAAGACCCGAGCATTGTAGTTCGCAATCTGTAATTTTACAGTGATGAGTGAGGAGACCCGAGAGAAAATAGAACTTTGGATTGTTACGTTATAGCTTTTCAGTCTGTTGAGCAGTTTTTTTTTGTCGCTAATAAGTTCGCGCTTGATTACCAACTAGCCTGTTGGTAAGCGACGATGTGGTCGAAGATAAAGCACGTAGACTTAGAAGATACCTATTCACTCTAGCCTTGAAAAGGCCTAGATTATAATTCTCAGAAAACCATAAAGCCGACAAGTTGTTCCAATCCTTGGTCGTACAGATTAGAAACGTAGAACGGAAACATTGTGCTTGAAATTTAATCTGGGATTGTTGCATTAGAGGCGCATGCTCCCGGTTGAAAGCACCTTAACAGTTATGTAGGAATGAATTGCATGGTAGGGTCAGCGCCGTACTTACTTACAAAAATTGGAAAGCATTAGAAGCAAGATTATAGTTACGACATTTATTTCACCAACTTACTCGTAGACTTGGTGGCTCTGTAGACTATGTTTCAAAGTACCTAAACATGTTTTACTGTTTTTCGTTTTTTAACGTGACAACGTCTAATAAATCGATGAGCACCGACTGCACGCACGAAAAAGGATGACTCTTTGTCCCGTTACGCTTGGTCGATCGGAGCGAGGGCCCTACATGAGCGAGCGAAAGGCACGATCGGCTTGAGCGTTCGGCTTGCGCCGCATCTCTCTCTCTCTCTCTCTCTCTCTCTCTCTCTCTCTCTCTCTCTCTCTTCCACTCGATTGGCCTATGCGTCTGAGAAGATTTCATCAATGTTTTGTTGGCACGTTGTCACGTTAAACTATCGTCCGTAAACCGACTTTACAGACAACCATTTTTTTTAAAGTAGCAGTTGGAGCGAATTGCACAAAAAAAAGTAAAGAAGGAAAGTATGCGCCCTGAAATAGAAAGGCCGGACGTGAGACGAGGATACGGCACGAACAAGGTTCAGGCGGCGTGCCCCTTCAAAATTGTTGTTGAAATAAAATGTATGAAAGCAAGGTGTTTTGAATTCACAGTTCACCGCTTCACAGTTTTCACACCCTAAATGGTGTCGGCGTCATATTCTCGCCTTTCGTCTGGCCTGTTTATTTCAGGCCTTAGGTGGGTTTTGCATGTACATACTTTTCTCTTCCAAACTGCGTTAAACTGCAGAAAAGAGAATAAACTAGTTGCAAAGCGAACAACAAACACGAAAAACAGAAACATGTGATACCATTTTAGAGTTTCTGCGATTCCTGTACGGAATACGATTTGTGTCCAATTTTTATCGGCGCTTCACAGTACAGTCACAGTTTACGGTTAGCAAACTAGGAAAAGCCAATATTTAGTTAAACATCAGCGCAATCACGATTTATTTGTTGGTAAACTTTCAGTAAGCGTTAAGCAGAGGCAATTGGAAATGAACAGAGAATGTCAGCGTCATGTATTTTTGATCGAGGGAACCGAACCAAAGGTCTTAGCGTCTACTGGGGCAGCTCGGTATTTGGTGGTACATACATACGTACATACATAGATTTATGTAATATTTTGTATGAGTTTAGTGTATACTGATTTAGTGGTAAGGTAAGCAGGGGGCAATGCATCTAAGCTCAGCCGATGCTTAACTGAACCGTTGATGTTGCGTTTGTCATTAAAAATCGGACGGGAAACGGCTCAGTGTCACTACTGTCTCACAAACGTGTCAGCTAGAGTACCGGTGACACGTTAGTGAAACGTTAGTGATACTGCGCCGTTCCTCAACCGTTTTTTTAAATGACAAACGCAACATCAACGTTACAGTTAAGCATTGGCTGTGCTTCGCTGAATTGCCCCCCAGGTTTAGGGTTGAGCCCTGGTTTAAAGTTTCTAGGCAAATGGCCTCTGACATGGTGTTAAGACTCTTTAATAGTTAGTACACAATATTTAGTAAGTTCGTACAGGCTAAGTAGGGAACTCCCCCGAGGGTTCCCGCCTTGTCGTGGCGGGGGGGCTCAGTAGCCGTGGCTTCGGCAACCACGGTGAAGCCAAGAGGAACCCGAGGTGGGGCCGCTTCTTGGGGCTTTTAGCTCCAAAGCCCACGTGGAAGCGGCCTAAGTAGGGTGTGGGTCTGTATGGGCAGACCCACAACTGAGGCGGGGTGCAGTGTCGCATGTGCAACACTGCAACCGAAGGCTGGGGGCCGCGGCGGGAGAGGACTGTTGGTGTGTCGTTGCCACTTTCCCTACCTTCCGCGGCCCAAACGGGGTCGCTACCGTTTGATGGCGGACGCGGTGGGGCCGCAGAGGAAGAGGCGTGTCGGTGTATCGTTGCCGCTCTCCCTATCCTCTGCGGCCGAAGTGGCAGGCGGCGGGGCCACTCATCTGACCCGTCGCATGGGGACCATGGGCGCCTAGACACGGGTGCTGTCTGGCGCCCACGGGCAAATTGGTCCCCGGGGAGGTGGATGATGACGATGTGTCTGGTGTTCGATACATCGTCATCGAGGGGAAGAGAGCGTAAGCTCGAGGAGGTGCCCGAAAGGGCTAGCGCTGTCGGGGCCGCGGAAGAGTACGATAGTCCCCTTAGCCCCGACATTATGCGCCGAGGTGGAACACCCTTGGGTTTTTAGTGGGTAGGCCGTCAGTGGCGGGATTCCCACATAACCACTCTGTGCCCGCACCCGGGCTGTTGGTGGTATCCATAAAGGATTTTCCCAAGGTAAAAAAAAAAAAAGGCTAAGTAGGGAACCCTGGTGTATATGTTTTTGGCCGCCTGAAAGTCTCTAACATGGCTTTACTTACTACTGGGCTTACTTTTTTGACGGTTGGCTTAATATTAAGTTACACGTGTTTTTTTTGATAGCGATAGCTTCGGGGCATTCACAAGATCACTAAGACCCACTTGCTGTTAGTTACAGAGCTAAATTCTTAACACGCACGCTCGGTGTCTGTCACGGAGGGTTTAATTAACATAGATTAAGACGTGAGCTTCTAACTCTTGGGGGCGCAAGACCATTTATTAAGTTTAACTTCTGATTAAAAGTTAACTCCGAATTAAAAAGATATCCTGAGCTTCGAACAAGTGGCCCTAACAGCAATTGAAGTTAAATACAAGTAAGTCTTATTACTAATAATAAAACATTTTCCATCTACATATTTGTAAAATTTTGTACAAAATAATTAGTATTTCATGAAACTGCCGGCACAACGTCACAAATATTAAAATTATTTAAAAGTTCATTCATTTCTTGCAAAATGTCAACCATCAAAGAGAACGAGCTTAAAACATTTCGTCGCATAACCGATTAATTTTCCAAACGACCAGTTGCATCATTTTACAGGTTTCTGTGTTTAATTTTAATATTAAAAGTTTTGGGAAAGGGGCATTTCGGGAAGGGGATCTTTTTATTTTGGATTCTTTTTACAATTAATTCATATTTGATTTAAAAAACTAATGTAGATGTAGACGGAGGTTACGTTTATGTGTGCGAGTCATCCTACTAAGATTATAAACGCGAAAGTTTGTAAGAATAGATGGATGGATGGATGGATGGATGTTTGTTACTCTTTCACGCCAGAACGGCTGAACAGATCTGGATGAAATTTGGCACAGAGATAGATTATAGTCTAGAATAGCAGGATTTTAATGGCGGGTTAAACCGCGGGGCGCAGCTAGTTTAACATGAATACATATTGTTTTTGACTGACCGCCTTTTGCAAGAATTATAACAATTTCCTAAGTCCTTGCATAACTAGTATTAACTACTCTACTCTACTCGCGATATTCGACTAAAAGGCAATCAAATTGTAAGTATATTGAGGAATGACATAAGGTAGAAGATAGAAGTAGTTTAATCTATTTGAGCATGGACTTTCTGTTCTTATAATCATTGCAAGGGGCATGAGTTTTTAATACAAAATGAAGATACAACAAAAACGCACAGTCAAATTTTATGCTTGCAAAGTTTCTAGCAATTACGGACTTCGGACAAATGAGTAAATTAGAATGGTTAAATTATACTTAACCTTAACAAAACTTTTAACAATGCATTTTTTTCTAAGTAGTCGTTTGATAATTAAGCATTCGGGAAAGAAACTTAACGTTGTTAAAATGAGTGCAAAAAAAAATTAAGATAGAAGAAGGAGAAGAGATCGCTTTTAGTGATAAGGCCGCCAGTCGTTACACTATATATGATAATAAGTTTTATTATAATTTTTCTCTTGTTGTTTTGTTATTTGTGGTGTGAACAATAAAGAGTTTATCTATCTATCTATCTAAGAAAATTATGGAAGTATGTTTGAAAAAACCTATTTTTTATTAAAATTAAATAATAATGTTTCTTAGTCCAATGTGTTCTCTTTTAGCTCAAACACTCCTTCAGTAATGACTATTCAAAAAGAAGACCTGTTTTACACTGAGATTCAATCAATGCTGGTGTTAAGCAGTCACTGTCCAATTTGCAGTATGCTAACTTAGCCTGGCTAAGCCCGTGCAATAGAAAAAAAATATGCTAATAGCTATCCAATTTTAGCACCGTAGTAACGACCGCCTTAAAGTATATATACGAGACATAAACCAGTTGTAAATACATTTGAACACAACAAAATTTAATTTAACATTTCTTTACAAAATGTAAACTAGAACAAGGCTCTTTATGAGCGTGAAATAATGGGTTTCGAATACAATTGCGGTGACTAATTACCGTATTATGCACTGGACTATAATGTGCTGGCAGCTCACCGGAATTATGGTCCAATTCAAAGGAGAGAAAATAAGTTGCCGGCTTTAATAATAAAATTGTTAAAAGTGGGAGTATAAAAACATCCTGATTAATTAATTCAGTAAGGGAGCTACTTAACGGGCCATATTTTCACTGCAATAATGGCCCGGTAATATTTTGTATGTGGCCCGGCCATACATTTCTAGATTTATTTGTCATAGCTGATAATGGTCCTGGTTTACGGGTGTGCCAGGACCGCTGGGCCAGTTTTGCAGTGAAAATAAGGCACGCCTAGGTGCGCCCTAACCCAATTAACGTAACTCTTCAATTTAAAACTTTTTTTAATGTGTTTTTTAAGTGTGTGCAATTACGGAAAATTGCATTTTTCAGTTGTGTGCACTTCCAAAACGAGATTTTTCATAAAAAGCACTTTAAATAACGGTGTTTATAATTTCGAATACCGAAATCCAACTGCATTTCGGTAGTAGGTACACGGTGACATGTTGGTGCTATTCGAAATGTCTATTTAGTGCGTCGTTCAGTGGCATGTCTATAAAATTACTAGTTTACGAGTATGTGTACGTGTGTGACTCTTGGGGACTACTTGGGTACGACGCGACGCGTGACGTTCGCTGGCTAGCGCGGTCGTCTTCAACTTATTTCACAACTAGCTGCGCCCCGCAGTTTTACCCGCGGTTAAAAGTATCCTATGTGCTATTCTAGACTATAATCTATCTCTGTGCCAAATTTCATCCAGATCTGTTCAGCCGTTCAGGCGCAAAAGAGTAACAAACATCCATCCATCCATTCTTACAAACTTTCGCGTTTATAATATTATAGTAGGATGTAACATACCACCACGCCGAAAAAATACTCATTATTTTAAGTAAGTAAATGTTACAGTGCACGCCATGTAGTTAAGACGGTACTATTTTTACCCGACTGCGCAAAAACGAGGGTTATGTTTTTAATGTCAGATTGCTTGGTCTAAACCAGTGTTCCTAAAGTAACATATATCGATGCCCGGAGGTCGGTGACAACCTACAAGGGGTCTATGTGAGCTACAAAAAGAGTAAGGGGTCTAAGAGATTTAAAAGAGTGTGTGTGAGTGAGGGAAGAGTCCGGTGCAAGACGATAAGAGTTAAGTAACTAAGCGGTGTGTAAAAATGAGGCACCGTCTTGTAAGTCGAATTCAACTGCAGAATTGCAGATTTGCAGATTTACGTTGAGATGCCGCTATATGTCGTGCAATCCTTCTTTTTTTCTACCTTATTTAGAAGCCCAGCTCATGTGATGGATTCTTTTCCAGTCTTTTCGATCCTCTGCTAGGCTCTTTTTGCAATTTTACTTATCGATATTTTCACATTTCATTCTTAATTATGTATGCAAGTATTTTTTGGATGTCAGCTTTTGTCTGGTCTGTTTGTTTGTTGAGTTCTTCTATTTGGTTTGTTTCTTTCTTAGTTCATGCTCTGTTGTGTGCTGAATCTACCAGTATCAATATAACTTTGTTTTCACTTTTGACGTAAAACGTCTAATAAATCGATGAACGCCGGCTGCACGCACGAAAAAGGATGACTCTTTGTCCCGTTACGCTCACTGTTCCGGTACGCTCGTTGTAACGTTACGATCGGAGCGAGAGCGCTACACGAGCGAGCAAAAGGCACGACCATCTTGATCGCTCTTCCACTCGACTGGCCTATGCGTCCGAGGATTTCATCAATGTTTTGTAACGACGTTGTCACGTTAAACTATCGTCCGTAAACCGACTTTACAGACAACCAATGTTTATAATTTAATGATAGACTTGCGATTGTCCGCCAGCTTGTCTGATGTTATGCGGCGATGGGGCCTACAATGAAGCACGCTTGCCTAAGAAAAACCGATTCACTCAACACTTACCCAAAACCGAAAAACATGGCAAGCGGTCTATGTGGCAAAATAGTTTGGGAACCCTTGGTCTAAAAGAACTAATCGTTACAATATCAATTATTAAAATTAAAAAAAAATTAGTAAAACTTAATTGGACTTTTTTATGGTTTTCTTTTCGGGGTATCGCTGAGTGGAAATACTATTGTCAGCTATTCTCATCCGTCGACTGTTTCCACGTAAGGAAAACGATTTCCCAGTTGTCGACAGAGAAAATGTCGGCAACTGGGAATGTAGACGAATATGCTTATACAAATGACAGTGTAGTGTGATATGTACGTCACACCAAACTAATTATTACGAGTATTTTGCCAAATCTAAACTTGAGTCATCTCATGTATTTATCATGTCTACCAAATATTTGCAAAAGCAATATATTTGCTCACGTTTAAAAAACGGTTCGTTTGCCCGAGTTTTGGGAACAGCAAATAATGACCTAGTCGTGGCGTCTCTATTTTCACTTTGCTTAGTTTCAGCCGTTAAAAAATCATCAATGATACGCTGACTCGTATTTAAATATACTGAGCTAGCCAGAAAGGGGTACGCTAGCCAAAAATAGTTCATAGAGTCACATTTAAGAACAACTTTACTAAAAGGATTTCGTTCGTAGCATCACATCAACTTATAACAAGGTTTTTACATTAGTAAATCCCTGAAAATCGGTTTAAAAAACATGCATAAATCGGTCTTATCCATTTTTTTTTACAGCATCGGAATGGATCACTTAGTAAAAGCCATTCCTTTGGTAAGTACAAAAAATCCCTTTTCAACTAAGCATACCATTTCCTGCATTTCCTGTCAACATACTGCGTTGATAGGAAATGGACGCACAAACTTAATCCTATCAAAAACTATGCTCAATGAAATCCGCTATTACTCAGCCAAAATTAATTGTGTAACCGCAGCCCTTTAAAACCTCCGCTAGGACGCCAGTACTTTAATATTTCTGTGATAACTCAGTGACCTAGACCGTTCCACTCATACTTCTGTACACGCCTGAAAACGAGAGTAAGGGAGGTAATAGGGAGCGAGTGGGGTGAGGAGGAATGTCTGAAGGTGAAAGCGTGAACTCCGAGGACTGGCGGGTCAACACTCTCGAGCGTTCAATACAGCCGTCAACGTGCTCATATAAATAGACATTACATCGCACGATACGAAAAGGCCCTCGGTGTCATTTTCCAGGCCACTCGAAGGCCTCTGACACGGCTTGACTGTTGTTGTTATAAACTACGGCCAACAGTTCAGTCTGTCATATGAGCCATGGTTGCGGTCAGTTGCAAATGCCTCGCGGTCACCCATCCGAAGACTGGCCGTGTCGTGCGTTACTCAACATCGTTGACCGGTTTCGAACATCGATTCGAGGTACGCTATGAACGCTGACAACCAGCTGAATGCGTCAAGATCATGATCGATACTGGCGTGTGATTCGTGGAACAATCTCGTTATGAACAATTTGTGCCAATGTATTGACTAAAGGTGCTAGGTGTTCCATGCCAGGTCTCGTACTATTATTTTTTATTATGAGGCCAGATGTCTGAGTAGGGGAAGTCGTTGGCTCTAGTAGCTATTTGTAATACTATCATGGAATTATACTGATAGTGCGCTCCTTGGATAGTGGGTTAGTAGTTGGGTTTTTTCTAGTATCTGGTGACTTATTTTTACACGACTACGTAAGAAGGAGGATTATGTTCTTCGAGTGTGTGTATGTATGTGGATATGTATGTATGAACGTATGTATGTATGTATAGATATTTGTATGTATGTATGTATGTATGTATGTATGTATGAGGTTTCTTTGGCACGACCTATAGCCTAAACAACTTGATGGATTTCGACAAGTGATGTGTCATTTGAATCGTCTTGATAGCGGAAGTGACATAGGGTACAACATTTTGCTGCCGAGTTTTTTTTTTTTTTAATATTACTTTTTTTTTGTTAATTACCTTTTGACTTTTATGAACACAATGTAATAATTTCCTGAAAAAGACCACTGGAATTAACTGAAAAACTACAGTGGTAATATCCAATCCATTATCCTGTAATTAAATGAGTGAGTATTCTCGTAATTCATATTAAAACGAAATTATATTAATAAGGTTTTTTTCATTAATAAATTAAAATTACGCGCAACATATTACCTACACATACCTAATATTGTAAAAAATAGTAAAAATACATAAATAAAAAGGAGAAGAAAATTAGTGTATGTGGAATCATCATCAATGTAAAAAAACACACACACGAACAAACTATTGTTTGTTCGGACAGGAAGTTATCGAATGTATTGCGTACTGAGTTTACAGTCGCACGGATGTCTAAAATTTCCAATTTCCTTACAAACAAGTTCGTCCTATTTTTCAGAAACTATTCTTTGCTTTTTGATAAAATTTGGTGTGGATTAAATGGGATTTACCTATATCCTTCCGTACTGTTTTAGTTTTTTTTTTGTTTTTTTGACGTGACAGCGTACGAGTATAATGAACCTATGAACGCCTGCTGTACGCACGAATAAGGATGACTCATGTCCCGTAACGCTCGGTCGATCGGGGCGAGAGCGCTACACGAGCGAAAGGCACGATCGGCTTGAGCATTTGGCTTGCGCCGCATCTTTCATCTCCCTTCCACACGATTGGCCTATGCGTCCGAATAGAAGATTTCATCAATGTTTTGTTATGACGTTGTTACGTTCTAACTATCGTCCGTAAACCGACTTTACAGACAACCAATTTTTAAATACACGTAAGTAGGTACCTACACGACTTAAGCAAAGATAAGTCATTTCAAGATAAAATGGCGATAGAATCCGTAGCCAATGCGAAGTTTTCATTACTTTTTTACCAGCATCGTGCTTTTTGATTGTTCTAAAAGTAGGAAATTAATAGTTGTTCTAGAAAAACAAAATCACATCATCACACGCTCAAACCTTACTCCGAACACATCCGAGAAGATTTAACCAAAGAGTGGTTAAAGTAAGAACTGCAGTGAAATTAGTATTTAGGTGCTTAGCTAATAAACTGACGCTAAGTCGACCGGCTTGTCTGCCATTGACAGTATCCACAACTTGTCGAATTACGACGTCAGTCTATCGAACGAAAAGCCAGGGCCAAAGGTACCCGCAACCGACGAGCATGAATGAACTTCTCATGTAAATAGAAGCGAAAGATGTGTGCGTGCCAGGTCCCTATTCTTGACGCGCGAGATGTGTTTTGGTCACTCTCACTCTTATGACGTTCGAAACGTGAGAGACGAAGACAAAATATCTCAACTTGTAAGAATAGCCTTTCAGGACCGTAGCAAGTGGAGAAAAGTGGTCTCTGCCTACCGCCACGGGAAAGACGCGTGATCATGAAGTACTAGCTGCGCCCCGCGGTAATAATATCATTTGAATGAAAAATATCTTATGAATCAGCCTAATTTCATAACGCGGTTTATAAAGTATCGTGTGCCCTCTTCTGTACCCCTGACAACATGTATGCAGAATTTCCTAATGATCGGTTGAGTAATCCAGGCGTGAGCGTAACAAACAAAAAAAACACTGTCGGGATTTATTAGTTAGGATTAAGTTGTTTGTGTGAATTCAACTATCGATAAAGAACCGTACTTCCAGTGCAGGTGAAGTGTTAGTGTATTTATTAACTGGAGTTGTGAGTGAAGTGGTGTCGTGTTGCTCCCCTGCACGGTACGTTCATTACGATACTACTATCGTTTACTCACTCGCTGCAACGGAATGCCATTCATGACAGAGCTACACCGAGTCACGGTCTAAAAATAGACAAACGTGGCTGGCGCTGGCCGCGACGAACCGTTTCCAAACACCACATTGGAGTCTTGACTCTGTGAGCCATTCGTAAAAACTACAGGGTTGCTAAAGACTATGATTCAATTAATTTTATTTTAGATTTGTATAGGAAACTGACGTGGTTTCACTCATGATTTTAACTTCCGACGCAAAAAAGACGGGGTGTTAAAAGTTTGACGCGTCTGTGTGTGTGTGTGTGTGTATTTGTGCATGTGTGTGGCATCGTAGCTCCCGAACGGATGAACTGAATTTGATTTTGTTTGTTTGTTTAAAAGGTGAATTAGTCGGGAGTGTTCTTAGCTATGTTTGATGAAAATAGGTGTTGATGAAATTCGGTGTCGGAGAATTTTTAAATATTTCGTTTATATACTTTTATAAAACGGGAGTTAATTACGTACGTTTTGAGTCGATGAGTGTTTTTAGATTATTTTAGTTTGGTTTAGTCTTTAGTTTGTATTGAAAGTTTCCTGTTGGTGTATAAATAATAAATCCTCATAATATCTTAATTTGTTGACCTTTGTAATTAAAACGTTAAATTTTAGAATCGTTTTCTTTCTAACTGTACTAACTACTACTACTATAAAAATAAAATTAAAAAGAAACTAATACTTACCTATCTACTTAACTATCACCTATATACTTATATAAACTACATATATACTTAACTATCGCTTTAGGCTAACTAAGACTAACAATTTTCAAGATTTTCATGTAGTTTTTGGTGTGCAATAACGTAATATTGTATTGTATACCTCTCTAGTACGAATGAATTTTATTAATAACTAGCTGCGCCCCGCGGTTAAAAAGTATCCTATGTGCTATTCTAGACTATAATCCATCTCTGTGCCAAGTTTTATCCAGATCTGTTCAACTGTTCTAGCGTGAAAGAGTAACAAGCATCAATCCGTCCATTCCACAGATCTACGATTTTTTTGCTTCGCAAAAGACCAATGAAGCGTGGGACAGAGAAGTCTCCATCGAAATGTAAACTCCACAAGAGAGAAAGAGGTCGCCTACAAATAAAGTGTTAATCAATATTTCTTTTGTCATTAATGACAGTGAGCCACATTGGTACACGCGGAAATTCCTCTGATTTATATTTTTTACAAAAATAATTATAAATAGATTCAAAAGATAGCAATTGTAATTAAATGCAGTTATGCCATCTTGTGAGTTCAGAGATTGTGATGTGAATTTAAGATGGAACCAACAAAATTTGTCGTTTTATGGTTAAATACGAAATTTCCATTGTAATGGTTTTGTCTAAAAAATAACATAAATTGTTTCCAAAAACCCATTTGCCAGCGGTATATTTTTATAATTTCTTCGAATTATCTGTATTTCCTAGATAAAAGTAGAATTGATGATGAAATTCAGCAAAAAAATATTAGTTAGTTTACGCTCGATTTTCACTAGAGATGGATAAAATATTGACGTCATTACTATCGATAGTTTTTTATCAAAGTTCATTAGGCGAAGGGTGCAATACATAAACAAAACATAAATTTTGGAATCAATGCCATCAAAAGTAAATTGTCACCCTTCCGAATTTGTACTTGGCAATGAGACGCAAAACATTTTTTTTTTATAAAAGTACCTTCAATTTCTAGTCATCGTTTAATTCAATTTACACATTTTGGGTGTCTTACATCTAAGTGTTAATAGTTTAAATAAATATGTATGTAAATTATAAGGAAGGAAGAAAAAACGGAACGGGAATCCGTTCCCCCGAAGGAGCTGGCAGAGGTGTAATACAACACCCACACTTCGCCGGACGATATTCAATCCCAAATGTGCCAGGAGGCGAGAAATAATAACGACAAAAAAAATGTTATTCTACGCGCCATTCTCATTTTACCATCAAATTTGATCTATGATTTTCAACTCTAAATTAACCGGCTTAAGTAAACGCGTGTGTGGGTAGAAAATCGTCGAATGACCGAGCCTTAAGTTATTTGGTGTTTGTTTTTGGATAAAAAATGTATCAAAGCAATTTTTATCAAAAGATTGAACAATAGTTGATGACAAACAGAGGGCTGCACAGAGGTTTTAGGTGCATAAAAACAAACCAGTAAAAATGTAATCTGCAAAGGTATTTTTCAGAGCATTCACAATAGTCAAAAAAATGTTCGGAGAGGTTTTCAAATAAACGCTCCGGTATCGTCATGAACAAAGGATATTCTATTGAGAGGTATTAAAATCCACCATTGACGGATCAAACAAAACGTAATAAAATTCATATTCGAAACAATGGCACTCCGTCAGCAATCCGTTAATAGGCGCGCCTGACAGCCTGACAGCCTGACAGCGGTGGAAAGATGTGAGTTTTGAGTTTTGCTTTTACTGTGATCATGTTATGCTGGGACGGCTTCAAACTTGTACACACAGACCCAATTCTGTTAAAAATATTCTCATTTAAGCTTGCTAAAACTATTGCTTAGGCAGCAATAACAAAGAGAGTTTAATACTAATATTTTGGGAATTGTAGGTCTGTCAATTTTTTTCATTAATGTTGCAGTCAAACCTCTATCCCGCCGCCGCGCCGAGACTTGGGGGGCTATTCCTGCGCGTGAGATGAGATGAGATTTTATCTTGGTCACTCTCACACCTATGACGTTTCAAACGAGAGCAACAAGGATGAAGAAAAGTGAGATGAAAATCTCAAATCTCCGAATAGGGCCCTTGGTCTCTGTAATTCTGTGAAGACTCAAAGAGAATTCTAAACTGTCCCCAGTGAGGGCGGCGCCTTATGATATGGTGAATTGATGCTGATATCTATCTACCTATGTAGTTATATTACAACTGTAAAAGGCTAGAACATATACGTTTAATAAATGGACAATTGTAAATGCGGGCTCAAACGAAGTCGAGGCACGCATGACGTGAGTCCATGAATGCCGGACTCCCGCCAAGGCTTGTTTATTAATCAGCTCATACTGATCGGACTTCTGTCTAATAACGACGCATTGATTCTTGAAAAGGTGATAGCCTAGATGGAGAAGGCTCGTCTTTCATACCCAAGCGGAGCGGAGTGGGTTCGATTCCAGCCGAAGGCACGCAACAATTTGTTCATTGTGCGAACATAATTGTCATCTTCTACGTAACTGGAGAACGATGTACGGCGACAGACTCGCCCCCTGTCGCGTTTGGGACTGAATATCGTCCGGCGAAGTGTTCGTGCTGTAATACACATCTGCCAGCTCCGTCAAGGAAAAGGCGTGACGATTTATCATGTGATTCTATAGGCACGTATTCAAAACAAATTTCGTGAAGTTCTCGAAGCGTAGCTCAACAAACGTAATCAAACTAGCAAAACTGCAGCCAGCGATGGCGCTATTTTTTGGAGACTGAACTACGTTAGTTAAGCTAAATAACGAAGCTCAGCTCAAAAATCGAGCAAACAAAATCTGACACTAGGCTAGGCTAGGGTTGTCAACCGTCCGGGATTGTCAATATTAGAGGTAGGTATAGAGATATTTTTTAAATGCGAATTTTGTGATGGATGGATGTTTGTTACTCAATCACGCCACATCGGATTTGGATAAAATTCAGCACAGAGATTGTTCATACTATGGAATAGCGCATACTTTTTAACACGTGTAGCACCGCGGAGCGCAGCCAGTAAAATACTTTATTACGGCTTTACGGCTCTGGCTAAACATCGAAAATGTCATAACATACGTATAAGCAGAAAACGTAGTATTTCTAACACTGCATTCGCAGAAATACCTTAATTATTTTAAGAAATTATGGATTTCAGTGACTGATAGTCGTAGCGTAGCCTTAGGAGCTTCTTTTGCCAGCGGCGGCTGAACGATTATTGCTTTAGTAGAATAGCCGTTGGCATGACGTAATCTTATACATCGGAATGTTGCGGCGCTGGTTTGCATGCGAAACGAACTCGTGAATTGAAACGTGGAGCTTCGTCTCGAGGTTTATGAGTGTCTATTTTTTAGGAGTTTAGGCGGGAACGCGAAAAATCACGCCGTCTCATAGTATTTTTATCCGACTGCCCGAGGAGGATTGTGTTTTTCGAGTGTATGTGTGTATGTATGTATGTATGTATGTACTATGTATGTGTGTATGGATGTATGAGTTTACTTTGGCACACTGTACAGCCTAAACAACTTGATGGATTTCGACATGTGAGGTGTCACTTTAATAGTCTTGATAGCGGAAGTGACATAGGATTCAACATTTCGCAGCCAGGGGGGCTATTCCTGTGCGTGAGATGAGATGAGATTTTATCTTGGTCACTCTCACACCTATGACGTTTCAAACGAGAGCAACAAGGACGACAAAAGGTGAGATGAAAATCTCAAATCTCCGAATAGGGTCCTAGGTTTTTTGTTTTCCTTTTAATAATGTTACTTGTTTACCAAAACTTGTGTTATTTAGAATTTAATAAAAATATACATGCATATGTTGGTCTCAAACGTGCACGAAAACTTTACGAGATGATTAAACTTTTAACAGTCTGTTTTTGCAGCCATTAACTAAGTTGCTCGAACAAATAAAGGCCTTGTTGAATTTTGGTGAACATGGGCCTAACACCTCAGGGGGCCTACCATGACCTCTTATTACCATGATGATTACGTTTTGCTTAAGACGCTGCACGATCATGAACCTTGTTGCGCAACGATACGATTCACGTTCGCGTAGCGTCCAAAGGAAAACGTAACCATCATGGCAAAATATGTCATAGTATAGTCAGTAGGCCCCCTAGTGTTAAAGATTTATGCCAGCCTGAAGGCCAGGTATGCTGGCTTGGCATTTCGAGTCTTGCCTTATTATTAATAAACGCTGTATAGCACCGGAACAGTTTCAGCCTAATGACTTCTTTCTTTTAAATTCTTAACTCGATCGGAAATGACAAAACAAAGCTGTACAACGTTTTTGCTGAGGGGGTATAGGTATAACTTTTACGAGGAACTGTAGAATTATAACAACGTTTATACAAAATAATACAAATACTAGTGCCAAATTTACAAGACGCCAAAGCAAACTGTTTCATTTGTGTAAGTATACCTACTAGTTAGGGTTCCATACCCAAAGGGTAACGCAGGACCCTATTTCTAAGACTCCGCTGTCCGTTCGTCTGTTACCAGGCTGTATCTCCAATGACCTTGTTGTGTATAGAAGGTCATTGTGTATCTAATAAACCGTGATAGTTAGACATTTGGGATTTTCATAGATAATGTAAGTGTTTCTGTTGCCGCTTTAACAATATTTACTAAAAAACAGAATAAAATAAATAGTTAATATTTATGTTTTTTTTGGAGTTTTCATAGATGGATATAGAATGAATGGATAGATTTTCATAGATTCCGTACGGAGCCCTTCCTGCGCGAGTTCAACTCACACTTGGCCGGTGTTTTTAATACACAACCAGCTACGCTGTATTCAGGGAAAAGTATCGATGTCCTTTACAGACATCGGTAGTGTATCATTACCGCCATATATCACTCAATAAATAGTCAAGAGACAGTTTATTTTGTCCGCCACAATTTAGTATCCCAACTAATTTTAATACACGCTGTTTTCAGGGAAAATTATCGTAAATAGCTATTTATTACCTACTAAATACACGAAGAGACAGTTAATTTTGTCCGTCGCAGTAATATTACATATAACAGACAATTGAGCTTCAAATATCAACATGATTATTGAAATTCAAAGCAGCACCATCAACATCCACATTAATCCTGTAATGAATATATCGTTTTCATTGCAGTAACGGGTGATTGCGAGAATGTAATTTGTGTAATTGATGACAATCAATCGGACATCAAGCTTAATATGTTGTAGACATATTGTGCATAATGAAGCAATAATTATTGCTTCAATTTGCACAATTATGATATAGGGTTCTACGACAAAGGAACAGACGCTGTGATTTTGGTATAGGGTTCAATTTCAAAGGCAATATCGCAAGGCAAGGCAACCTGATGCTCGGTTAGCCTACTCATGTGAGAATTGAGGTATTTAGACGGATAATTGAGCATTAACGCATTCGGAAGGTAAACCACGTCTCTGTTGAATTTAGCAACAAGTTAACGGACTGTTGGTTCTACTTCTACTGATTAGTTCTTGGAGTTTGGTAGGATTTTTAAGTAGAGAGTTCAAAACACCTAGATTTAGAATTTGTAGAATACTTTTGTATCCACATGGTCTCACTAGTGAACCAAGTAAGTTGGATGATCTAAGTAAAGCACTTAGTTTTGCAAACAGTATTTGAGTCTAACTGTTTACATCCATCGAATGTTACGTGAGAATATTTTCACAAAGTGTATGCGAGCGCACACTTCGTGTTTGTTCACACTCAGCGAATATAGTGTTTTATCCAGGGATTTCGGGCCAGATGGGAATAGGGATTGTTTCCAAAATAGTCCATTACTTGGTTTGGTTCCAAAATAAAATCCTGTAAGTACATTCAAACTATTCCAATTTTTTTAAATACACATAAATACGTACTTAGCAATTTTTCCGTGAAGTAGTACTGGATTTTTTTTTATTTAGGAAGAGGTGTATAAAAAGTAGACGGCCTGTTTGATGGTAAACGGTAACTGCAGCCTATGGCATCCTGTTGCAACGGGGCTGTTGCTAAGCTAAGCCGGAAAGAAATTTGTAGGAACCCTTTTTAAGCCCTCTTCAGAGTTTCGGGGGAAGGTCATTCCACATTCTCCAAGTACGCGGTAAGAAGGAACGGCAAAAGGCGGAAAGGCGAATTTTGGAGTACTTTGAGAACAGCTCGGGAATAGTGTGGGGTAAACTGACATGATATAGCACGCCGAAAGAAGCTCGTTGTCCTCATTATTATGAACACATTTTACCATACTATTATACGAGGTGCTGGTTTTGGGTGTAATAATACTAAGTTCTACCCGTCAAAGTGAACAACTTTCAGAACACAAGTTTCTAAAATTCGAACAAAAAAATCAAGTCTTCATACAAAATCGATCACATGCCTACTTTTTTTTGCATGGAGACTGGATTATTTATTTTATTTTAAATTTTGCTAAATTATTTTCTAAAAGTTGTTAACTTTGACAGGTAGAACGACACCCTTATTTATAATTCACCCAAAATCAGCACCTTGTATACAATGTAATTAAGTCTGCTAAATCGAAAGAAGCTTATTTCCCCCGCCACTATTTATAACTTTTGTAATAAAACAACCCTAAAGCCATCAAACGATTGAATTCTGAAAATCTCCGACAAAAATAAATTGTTGCATCGAAAATATTTATCCAATTCAACGTCATTTACCTACGGCTCTCTTAAACGCTTTTTATTATTCGAACTTTTAATTGGCTTAACACGTCGACTTGAAAAGACCTGTAAAATATCTAGCAGAATATTCGAGCTTCTCGCATAAAACCTCTTTAGAGCGGAATTGATACATCCAATACGAAAAGCAGCGCCGCGTTTAAAAATAGGAAAAAACATTTTTATGATATTTACGTTTCATGGTATGAAATCGTTGGTTCGACGATATTGTACGAGTAAATATTGCGGATCGAAACTAGTTTAAAATCGACATTTGTCTGAAAGTCGATTAAGTTGATTTGAAACGTTAGTTTACTTATCGAATAAGAACGATGCTAGCACTACTGGGATCTTTCTGTCTATGATTTTCCGGTCGTACGACATTTTTTTTGGAAAATGAAGACGAGTCTTCTTTAATCACACTATTTATTTGCCAAGTTTCGTAACGATCGGTCTACTGTTTAGTTGTAAGAGGCTAGACAGAAGTGCAGAGATTTAAAGAGATACATAAGGCACTGAAGGATCAGTCCCTTATGTATCTAAGGCAGCTAGATAGAACCCATCATCAGAGAAACGGAGACAGAATCATCTTCGCAATTATAATTTACATGCGGTTCAATCACTCACTTTTGTCAAAGACTGTACAACATTTTTGCGTCACTGGAATTCATAACAGTTTTTAAATGACGGCCCGCAACTACACTTCAAACCATTTAGCCCTTATTTCGTAACCGTTAAAGTTGAAAACGGCGTTGATTTTCGAGAGTCAGGTCACGTAGGTAAATACAATACCATTGATTGCAGCGTCCTATGGAATGTTCATCGTTTGATACCATTGTGGTGCTAACAATGATTGGAGCCAGAAACGCGCTGTGTTGTTAATGAAACAAGCGTCGCTTTAGCTACAACAATGACGAAACTCGTGGGAAATACGCGATCATCTCGTCCATAGAGCGTGGAAACTATCATTAGCTCACTTTTGTCTGTCATCTATATGGCGCACGTTACAAATCAGTGTACTGTAAAGTGTGGTTGCTTGAACATACGTTGCGGTGGCGTGAATAGAGTTTACACAGAAATGAACGCACCAAAACAATATGGAAAAGGCAGAGGATGACTCGTTGTCCTAGGTGAACGACGAACGCTGCAACG
Source organism: Peribatodes rhomboidaria (assembly GCA_911728515.1). Classification (NCBI taxonomy): domain Eukaryota; kingdom Metazoa; phylum Arthropoda; class Insecta; order Lepidoptera; family Geometridae; genus Peribatodes; species Peribatodes rhomboidaria. Next base: position 511,878 of record OU452166.1, read on the forward strand.
CGACGCGACGTGACGCTATTCGACGAGACGCGATTCGATACGACGCGATTCGTTGCGACGCAAGAATATCAAGTAGTCGCTGAACGTATGTATGGCCTACGTTGGCCACGTATTTTCACACTGTCACACTAATATTTTAAACGCAAAATGATGGATGGATCGATGTTTATTACTCAATCACGCTAGAGCAGATGAACGGACCTGGATGAAATTTGACAGTGATATATCATAGTCTGGACAAGCACTTACATGCATACATAGTATGTATGTCATAGTCACGCATTTTTCCTGTAGATGGTAGGCAGTGACCACTTCTCTCCACTTGCTACGATCCTGGCATACATTTTTCGCTTCTTCTACTTCCACATAGCACATAAGATACTTTATAACCGCGGATGCAACTATTTTTTTAAATGAGTATATTAGAGTAGCTAATATACTCATTTAAAATCGCAGTATCACAAAATTATGGAAAATCGATGCAGTTAATTAATGATTTTAAAGAACAACCTCATTGAGCAACCATAAAAATTATAGCGGCATTCTGGCGTGTCTTTGAAACATTAAAATTTCCTTATTTTTTCATCTGAAACAGCTTTCGGTTTTTATAAGAAAAATCTTTAAAGTTATTTAATTTAATATTGCCTGGCTCAAAGGATTTCCCCTCATTGTTTGTTTTAATCATTTTGTTCGTTGTTGCGATATTTACTTCTTTTACATTTCGCGGAATTTGCTCTTAGAGCACCTAAAATACTTTTCTGTGATTTCTGTACAGAGTAAATATTGGGAAACGTAATTGTTTTAGACCCAATACTCGTTCTTTGAAAAAAACAATCTAGTACATACTAGTATATAATGTCCGTTGTATTGTACGCATTATTAATACACTATTTGATCGCGACAGTAATTAGATTTAGATTTCATATACATAATAAGGCACTCGATGTAGTTTTTAGTAGTAAAACAATTTTTAAAATAGGGCCAATGGTTTCGGCTATCGCAAATCAACAAACTTTACCTCTTTATAACATCAGTAAAGACTATAAATAGTATGGATTTCATCATCATTGGCCTAGTAACACCAACGTGAGATGATTATAATGGGGCTTCCGATTGGCTGCATCTGCGCTTGTAGTGAAATAAACCGAAGTGCCGGAGCCAGAGATGCGTTGATATTTTGAATCGACTACAAAGAAGGAGGTTCTGAATTCCACTGTGTGATTTTGTTTTTTTGTATGTACCTATGTTACGCGATCTTTCCGTCAATCATGAACCGATTTTGATGATGTTTTTTTTTTTGTTTGATAGATCGTACTTCAGAGGTGGTCCCATTTACAGCATGTTACAAAAACTGTTGTACAATTGAAGAGCATGTGTACACACTTATAGAGATTCATGCAAAAATACCAAAAAATGCATGTTACAATTAGCATGCATTACGACCGGTTTAAGAAAGCGAAATTTTTTTTTTTCCAAAAATGTTAACAAATCTGGATCATATAACCGCGACTTCTATTCTAAGAAAGTAGCGGCACAACGCGAATAGTTTACAAACAAAATCAACGCAATTAGTGTCTGCGTTCGCGCTTTTAGGATAGTGGAGCGCGATGTGTGTTCAAAAATTTTAGGGTCAATATTAAATTTAAACTAGCATAATTGCATTCTCCAGTTGCTGGATGCGCACCTCGCGAAAACAATAGGGTTTTTGTAATACTCTGTACATTTTATTGAAATCGGTCAAGCTATTTTTAAAATATCAACATAAGTCTAATTTTTTTTTTACAAAATCGATGACGGGCAGTCTGTTTTTTAAGCTTTGTTTTTTTTTTAATTTTAAGGCGAATCAATTGGCGACTTACATAAACCATTTACTATTAAACGTTGTACGGCCTTGGAATATATTATACAGTGTTTTCTCTTATTCTTTACTTTTTACCCACCTACCAAAAACGAGAAGGTTCTCATTTCGACTGTATGTTTTTTGTATTTATGTTACGCTGTCAATTGTGAATCAATTTTAATTATTATTTTTTGTAGTTTAGAGGTGGTCCGGTATAAATTTTATCGAAATCGGTCAAGCTGTTTTTAAAATATCAACAATAGTCTAAAAATTATTTACCTGGATCATGATTCGACGAATTACGTGATGGAATGTCAGTTTTTTAACCTTTTTTTATGACTTTTTTTTTTAACCAGATCAAAAAAGACAAAATACTTAATAACTATTCCGAGGCTATACAACATTTATTAATTAGGGTGATAAAGTATAGTATCGGGGTGTAACCTGGAACTTACTTGTATGGACACATTTTTATACATTGCGAAATTTAAAAAGCCCACGAGCTTAAAGATTTACCAGATCGCATTTCGCTGGATACGCGGCGCGCTTTCACAGTACAGTCAGGACATCAAGGATTTAATTACCTGGAAAAGAAAAAAACCTTTAAAAATTGTTTTATTTAAAAATATTATTATTAAGTTTAATAACAACTCTTCGAACGCATAGTAACTAATGAAGTTTTTATGCTTTAATATCAAAATAGAAATACTAAAAATTGATGTACATCATTAATGTTTGATTTAATTTACACAACAATTATACGTTTAATCAAACAGCTAAGAACTCTCCCGGCTAATTCACCTATGAAACAAAAAAACAAAATCAAAATCGGTTCAGCCGTTCGGGAGCAACGATGCCACAGACAAACACACACACACACGCGCGTCTGTGTTTGTACACAGACGCGTCATTTACAACACCCCGTCTTTTTTGTTTCGGAGGTTAAAAACACGTTCCTCTTCTTAGTCCTCAGTACTCTTATCAGAGCTGTCGTGGTCATCGTTCAGGGTAAAACCACGTTTAATTCTACAAAATTAAAATCATATCGAGAGGAAAAATGAGTAAACTTTATCGAAATGAACAAGCTTAAATATTGAAGCGTTTAACTTTACAATAGTAATTGTTTTAAAAGTTAAACTGTAACAGGCGTTTAGTGTTAAATTGTAGTAAACCAGAATATTGGCTGTGTGAAATTTTAATAACCAGCGTGTATAATTTCCGCCCACAAGTTATCCAATTTAGATTGCTCTCGAAGTGGCCAAATGATGTAATTTAGTTGTAAATTCTGCATGATCCTATCCAATAATCCAGGTACGTATTTAAATTTGCCTTCCATCATTTCTCCAAATGTGTCGGTTATACGTTTTAGTTCTTCCTTGTTTTCAACATTAACATCGTAGTTGTCATCAATTTTACCAAAAAATAGCATTAGTAATGTGGCTGACATCTTCAAGTGACTTGGAATCACGCTGTACACTTCAGAGGTCCCCAAAATGTCGTCCAGAACTGCTAGATAGTCTTTCTGTGTAACTCCGTCTGATTTCGAAATACACTTTACAGCTTTCCTAAACTTAATATTAGATTTTATAAAGTGTTTGTGCTTATCTAGCACGTCTGGAATAAATGAGAAAAAATCGTGCAACATTTGCGGTTTCAGATTGAGAAGGTAGCTTAGCCAGATCTGAATGTGGTCGGTATATTTTTTTGGTTCTTTACAAATGTCTATGTCACACATCTTCTTTGCTATGTAGCCCGCTGCAACCTTACGCTCTTGCCTTAGTATTTTGTCTATCAGGCTTTTGTACCATTTAGATGGCATAATAAACTTCATTTGATTCAAATTGCTTGACACCACTTTTTTTATGATTGAATTCGTCATATTTATCATTTCGAACATGGCATCCTTTGAGGTATCAAACTGTTTCATTTCAATAGTCTTTCTTAATTTTGATTGTAATAGATGTTCAAATTCAGAAACATCACTAAACATTTCATCTAGAAGTGTTTTAAAATTGGGATCAAAATTTTGGTTGTCATTTATATTCCTACGTATATTTGCCATTGCTTCACTAGACGCTTTTAGAAGAACACCCATGTTTGAAAACCATTTTGCAGTATTGCTTTGATGCGATACGGCTTCGGAATCGAGTAACACATGTAGGTTATCACGATACACATTCGGAATTGATTTTGTGCCACTTGATATTATATCTTCTGCGATATCACTTTTGAATTCAGATACAGTTTTTTTTGCAGCAAAACATATTGTCACTACAATGAAAATAAGCAATTAAACCAAATACACAATATAAATTAACCAATTTACTGATAAAATAAACTTACGCGACATAATGAGATGAAAGGCAAACATGGTTAACTGCAATACTAAAATGTTTCGAAATGAAACTGCAATCTATGCCTATAAAAAACACATTATTTTCGTTATTGTTTTCAAGCGATTACTTCTTTTGTGTAAAAATCAAACGAGCTTCAGTCGAAAAGTGTATTTATTTCGTTTGGCGATGTAGATTATTTGATTTGCCCAGAGAGGCTTTGAGTTGCAAAAGGAAATAAATACAAAACAGCGAACAGATAGAGCAGAAGAATCCGTGTCAGAAGAGATTTATGTTCAGGATTTTCCTCACTATTCTTCGAGTTGAATTAAAGTAATGGAGATGCGATAACACGTAGAAATAATAGGTGCACGTGTCGATCCACGACGTTGCTAGTTTACCTTTAACATTTCTGTCTACTTGATACATATTGTTTTTATCCATCCATAATTTTATATTCCCTTACGACAGTACGTATCATCTGCCTTTAAGGCATTACCAACAATTTCTTTGTGTCAACGATTTTACACGACGGAAATCTTCTTCAATGTTTTGTCGCATACATAGAAAAGAAGTTTTTCCAGAAAAAAACTGCAACAATAGATCAAGTCAAGTCAAGTCAAAATGTTTTTATTCAATTTAGGTATCAAAGATACACTTATGAACGTCAAAGTTATTTAAATAGACTCGACCGCCTTGTTCGGATAAAAAGCCTCTACTCAGAAGAACAGGCAAGAAACTGAGGGGCATTATTTTTTCAAATAATAAATAAATTAGTCTCACAAATTTTGGCTTACAACTAGGTAATATCTATAAATATTAGTGGCTACTTGGCGGAAGTGGAAGGCTCCAGACATCTTTATCTTCTAAATAATTCTTAACCTTATAATATCCTCTTTTCATTAATGTAGTTTTTACATGTGATTTGAATTTTCCCTCGGTGAGCCCTGTTATATTTTTCGGGATTTTATTGTAAAAACTAACGCAGTTGCCTAAAAATGACTTTCTTGACTTAGTCAGTCTAAATCTCTGTACAGCTATCCTATCCTTATTTCTAGTGTTATAATTGTGATAGTCACTGTTCAATTTAAATTTATGTAGATTTTTGCGAACGTGCATAATATTTTCAAAGATATATAAAGAAGGTAAAGTTAAAATATTTATTTCTTTAAATAAATCTCTCAATGATTCACGGGGACCCATTCCGTAGATAGCGCGGACCGCTCGCTTTTGCAAAATAAAAATGGCCTCCACTTCAGCAGCTGATCCCCACAGCAAAATGCCATATGACATTATGCTGTGGAAGTAAGCAAAGTAAACCATCCGAGCTGTAGCTATATCCGTCAGTTGCCTAATCTTGCGAACCGCATAAGCAGCAGAACTAAGTCTCCCAGACAGAGCACTAATATGTGGACCCCATTGCAGTTTGGAATCAATGCTTATACCCAGGAACACCGTCGCCTTGTCTATGTTAAGTTTATCGCCCTCAAGCATTACGTTTGGTTCTATATATCTAACATTAGGCATGGAAAACTTTAAACACTTAGTTTTTTTTGCATTTAGTAACAAATTGTTTGCAGCGAACCATCTCGAAATAATAGTCAATACGTTGTTCACATGCACAAGCTCACTATCTTTCCTATCTGTTCTAAAAATAAGAGATGTATCATCAGCAAATAGAACTATGTCTGTAAGGTCCTTAACCATATACGGCAAATCATTTATATACGCTAAAAATAAGAACGGGCCTAAGATAGAACCTTGTGGTACTCCCATTGTAACTAAAGATCCGGAAGATGTGACGCCATTAATTCCCACTTTTTGTTGTCTATCAGTTAAATATGACTCGACAAGATCTAGAGCGATTCCACGAATTCCGTAGTGGTGTAATTTACAAATTCAAATTCAATCAAATTAATTATTAGATCAAATTAATTATTTCTAATAATTTTGCAAACATTCTAGAATCCGAACCAATCGGGAGTCAAGAGGACATCATTTTTGTGTACACTCAATCAAAAACAAAATGTCGTAAGCGCGTCTATAACCCAAAACTCCCGCCCGCCTCCCAAAATGCCGGGAAGAGAATGCGAGGGGCCAATTACCTTGACCCAAATAAGGGTGGGAAGAGGGCACAGTGTTGACTGCTCAGCAGTACATGAGCCCTCAATTGGAGGACTCCCTGGCTTAGTTAGTAATACGACTGTCTTCAGAGCTGGAGGTCTCGAGTTCGAGTCCTGGCTGGATTATTATTTGAATATTTTTCTGGACGTGGGTGCTAATTGGGTGGAACTTACTACATTGCTTGCTTTAGTAACAGAACAAACAACGAAAGTGCGGCAATGGTCTTGCAGCTGCCATCGTTGGAAGTTTAAGAAAATCCCCAAAATCCAGATAATACTCGTACCTATGTTTTGTACTTATATTTTTTGTAGATGGAAAAACTTAAAACTTGGACCTAATCACAGACTACTCTTCCTACTAAATGAGGGACTGAATACTTTGAAGTTATCGGTATTATTTCCTTGAAGACCAGTCACTGTTATTAAAGAATACTGTGCTTGCAAGCGCACCATGGTGAAAAAGTAACTGTTGCCGAAACTGTGGTCGTGGGTTTTAAGGGAGAAAGTTACCCGAGCGTGATCTATTCCCGTGGAACGCACGCGAATACACAAATAGACGTTCGGTTAAAATTTTCAATACACCCTCGAGTAATTAGGAAATTAGCTAATAGGTTTTAAACGGTTCGACGGGTTCACATCAAATACAGCTAAAACCCGTTTCCGATTAAGCCAACTTTGAACTTAAGAAAACCTAATTAAAATTGATTTGAGAGCAACGAGGCCAGAGACAAATTTAGGTATCCTACTTTCTAATTATATTATAAATGCAAAAGTGTGTGTTTGTGTGTATTTGTGTTCATGCTCAATTTTTTTGATTAAATTTGTAGAATACTTTTTAACCGCAGGTCAAAATATAAAATACTAACCGCACCCAGCCATTTCAACAGCGCGGTCCCACAGACACCGTTGATATTTTTTGGGATAAAAGTTACCATAAATCTATAGCCTCCCTTTGACAACGTGTTTGCATTTCATGATATTCGGGTTAAAGTTAGGGTGTGAGAGTACCAAACAAAGTGACTTTCGCATCTATAATATTAGTTAGGAAGTTCGGATTCGAAAGTTAAGGATTTGATTTGATTAAATAGAAAAGAGAGGAAAATAGAACTTCTCCTTAGGCTCAGGTGAGACTGTGAGTTTCTAGGCAGTTGTGGTTATGTTCTAAACTACAACGGCAGCCAAAATGGTAGTTTGACTAGGTTGGCAATTCGAGGCGAATTCCAAGGCACACATGCCTATCAAAACCCAACCCAACTTTCTTGAACGCGTCGTAAACATACACGAAAATCAAACGAAAATAAAACCAATATGAGAAAGAGAGAATGAGAAAAATAATTTTAAAAACAACGCGATGCCTAAGGTTCAAATTATACAGGCCACATGTAAGGCGAGGGTGCAGCGCAGACACGGTTCAGGCGTGAAAGCTGTGAAGCGGTGTGCCTGCATCGTGTCGCTTGTTCGTAACTCAAAACAGATCGCACTCATACATTTTATGAACAACTTTTAAAACGGCACGGCACGACCGGCCTGTATAACTTGCGCTTAAACGTTCTGAAATGAAAACCTATTACTTACACGTGAACTCCCGAAGCACAAGGAAAACAAAACCTTTGAAAAGTAATAAACCGAGAACATCGAGTCAAGTGTTCGAACTTATTCATACACGTGCCTCAATAGAAAACCCCTTATGTCTAAGAGTACTTATATACTCGTATGTCTGGAGAGAGTTTCGAACTGTCGAACGACGTACGACGTAACGGCATACAAAAAGTATGGCGCAACGCTAGTGAACGACATACGCTAAAACGTACCCCAGAAGCCCCTAAGGGCGAACGACTCGCCGTTTTATTTTTCGACGTGCAACGATTTTTCAGTCCATCTAGAAATATTACTTTTTTAGGCTTCTGCAAAGAACAGAGTTGCATGGAACAGTAATTACTACGAAACCCTAAAATTACCAGTAATAAGAGCTTTTATCGGCTGCATGCAAGGCTTTTTCGTCATAATTATTTTTATTTGTCGTGGTTATTGATCAATTTTTAAACTAAAGTGAAGATCATTTTTTTCACGTTTCACAGCTGGCTCTGGAGCTGTGATCTCCAGTGAAAATGATCTCCGACATTTTGAAAAAAAATCCAAAAACGGAGTCGTCGAAAAAAACTTTACAGCGCAATTATAGAAACTGCTCAAAAAATTTCACGGGAATCGATTGAGAAATGCGACTTTTAGAGGAGAACAGCCGGACAGACGTCCACCGGACGGACGTGAAAGAATGTTTTGTCGATGTTGAAGCAGAGACGCTTCGCTCGCTAACGCTGGCTCGATCAATTTATTGCTCGTTTTTTAATCGTCATTAAAAACCACTTTTATAATAAAGTAACTTATCCAAAGGGTATTTTACCGGACTGCTTAGGAGTCAAAAAAGAGGGTTAGTGTTACCTTAACTTGTGTATAAAAAAAATTATGTCTGTCAGTGTATATGTTTCCCTGTAACTACTAAAGGATTAAACCGTTTTTGATATTTTGTTAGATTGAAGTTATAAAAACATATACTTAGTTGACTTTTGCGCTAAAATGTATGTTTACAAAATTATTAATTCTTCCAAGTCTTTCGAGCAGGATATGAGAAGGAAAACTTACTTTCAAAAGATGTTTACACAAGTAAAAGAAACTTGCCTGTTTAAAAGTTAAACTTAAATGTAAGTTGGAGTAAGTACAAAATAAAAACCATCCCAAACTTAGTGGGTTTCGTTCTAATTAGTTCGTTCTTTTTACTACGCGAGTGTCTGAAGCTACATTTTGCAGTCTAAGGTATTTTTTTATAATGTTGAGTACTTGTTATATTTTTTACCAAATAAAAACTTTACTTGGCTAGTATTATAAACTAGTGGCTCTGTGGGCTGTAGACCTCGCGGCCGAAGTTTGTTCTCCTCTACAGCAAGTATCGAACCTACTCATAAAATATCAAGAAAATCGGTTAAGGAATGCGACCTGTAGAGGAAGACAAAGATCCGGACAGAAATCGGACATAAGAAAGCTTTTTTGTCGAAGCTCAAGCAAAGACGCTTCGCTCGGTGACGCTCGCTCGATCGATAAATTCATTTTTCAACACTGACTCTTAAAACAGTGTAGAAAAATGATATTTTTCGCGCCCCCTGAGTTGAACGGTAAAATCAGTTTACAGTCACAAAACTACATCAGTCGTTTAATTACGTTACGTTCCGAGCGCGAGTGGAGGTAAACAGTTTACGTGTGTTTTCCTGTAGTTACTAAAACTATAGTTGCCTACAGAAAACCAGTACAGTTGTGAGCACTTTACTAGGCTCAAAATAACTTGAACATGACTTAGCGTTAACTCTGACTTACTTTACTTGACTTGGACTGTGACTACGACTTGTTTTACACAATTATCTAAAACTTGTACATCTCAAAATACTTGATATTGACAAATGCACAAGAGGTGCGACGCCAAAACCCTCTCAAGAGGAAAGAAAAATTAACTATCAATCTAATGGAAGCAATGAACGTTTATTTCGGCTACACCCCTGTTTGGTAAGCATTCCATTTGGAAAACCTCTTATGGCCCATTGTACTAAATATAAAGTCCTTGCTTAACTAGATTGAACTACTCCTAGTTAGCTCCTACCTAAATTTTCATTGAGGACCCTTAAGCTATTCCTTGGTGGACTCCTAACTATGTGCCAAAATAATGAGCTAATATTTCGTTAGTAGTTTAAATTAGTTAGGTAAGGACTTACGCAAAACTTTTACTCGTATTCAGTGCAATTGGCTATCAAAATACACCTATTAAAACAACGCTTTTGGCAACAGGTTACTTATAGAGTTTACGAAATGGGATACTTGTTTACCAAACAGGGTGTAGCCTTTTTGTTTTTATTTTATCAAGCTACAAAAACAGTATTAAGTACAGGCAACTATTGTTATTTACAATACTATCAAAATAGAACATAATTTATTACTCATTCGCTTCAGGAAAATCTGGTTTATTTTACGTACAAATGTAATTATCACACCTATTTACTTAAATCATACTAATATATTCTGAGCTGAAAAATAACACACAATTTCATTGCATTAATAATATTTAAGTACCTACTTTTCAAGTTTTCTTTTTCGTCAAGTTAAAGAAGACTACACAATAAACTAGCCGAAACTACTAATCCAAGTCAAAATGTTATTATTCAATTGGGTCTCAGACAAACACTCATGAACGACAAAATTTTTTTTTAATACTCGACTGCCTTATTCGGAAAAAAAATTAAACAGAAGAACAGGCAAGAACTGCGGGACATTATTTTTTTGGCAAAATAAATAAATTACTATCTCACAAATTTTTGCTTCTTGGCGGAAGTGGAAGGCTCCAGACATTGTCTTCTAAATAATTGTTAACCTTAAAATATCCTCTTTCATTAATATAGTTTTTTACATGTGATTTGAATTTTCTTTCAGTGAGCTCTGTTAGTTGTTTCGGAATTTTAATATAAAAAACCACGAACGTAGAAAAAAAGTTTCTACGTTCATGATAAAAACGAACGCAGTTGCCTAAAAATGACTGAATTGACTTAGTCAATCTGAATCTAAAATTGCATTACAATAAACTTTTACCCTTAAAATTTTCACGTAATTCTACCGTAAGTCAATTACTATCGAAATGTTTCTAGTGTAATATGCAGCAGGCAAATTGCTTTACTCGTCTGTTTGCAAAGGATATATTGTAGAATGCAAGAAAGTCTCAAAGTGGGTTTTCAAGATTTTTTTAATTCAATAATTCCTCTATCCTTTCAAAACATTGCAGACTGTTATTTTATTCCTTTTTTATCCATGCTTTACCAGGAATTGTGAGACGATTGCAATTTATTAATTTCAGAATTCTAGCTAAAGAAATTACAAATCCCTTAGCGGACGGACGAGTTATGCAATGTGCCTTTTTCGAAGATTTGCCAACATTTTTTCCAACCTTTCATTTTACTTGCAATGTTTGTAAATATATTTGTTCGGATAGAATCTTGCAACGTCATTTGAAGCAGATATCTTCAACTGATTGAGCTGAAATTTTGTATACTCGTTTAGTTTAGATAACACTGCATAGTTAATTATGTGGCGTCATTCTAAATCCAACATGGTGGAACTCTGAAAATACAAATTGCTTTTTTTAAGTAACAAATATTTTTTTTAGCACTTACAATTTGAGTATAAAATGAAAGGGCTTGCTGACAATATCTCGAAAAATAAAGTGACGTTACTCAAAATCCAATATGGCGGAGTTCTAAAGATGCCGGACTAAGTTTTTTTGATTAAAAATAGGAATGCGAGTCAAAATTCGAAATTAACCGGCTTACAACAATAATGCGTTGAATGCATGAAGGAGATGAACAGACTAAGAAAACTTTCCAGCGATAACTAAAAAGTAAAAAATACATAAAAAGTAAAAAAAACAGGCTTTAAAACAAGCTTTTCTTGCACTAAATAAAATAAACTTTTCTTTTTAAACTTAGTTGGGAGTGTTCCTAGTTCGTCGGAGGTTTATTAAAATTTAAATTGTTATTTTCATATTGAGCAGAATAGTTAACTAAATGATTGTTAACTAACTGTTTTTCTCTGTAACTGTATTCTGGCGAAATGAAAATCCGACCATTTGCGGATCCGACCAAATACTTAAAACATACTTTTACTATCAACTTAGAACGTCATCAAACAATTTATATAATTCAAAAACTTTTCGCTTGATTTATTTGATTCTAATTTTCAAATTTTCAAACTAAGTTATTACGAGTACTTACTTAAATATCGCGACAAAGTTTCAAAGCATATAAATTGTGTGATGGCGTTATAACTAGATTTTAATTTATTTCATCACTTTTAGCGCAATAAAAGCATGCTTTTAATAAAAAAATAACTTTTATTTATACTTATAATATATGTGTTAAAATAACATATTTGAATTCCATCTTAGCATCATACAAATCACAGTTATTTTGTTTTATTAAAGTACTCGTACTTAAAAACAAAAGAATTTTTAAAACTAAAACAGTATGAGTACAATGGTACAATTGTTATTGTATTAGCTTTAGGAATAATTCCAATGTCATATGCGCGTCCTCTTAAGCGAGGCTACACTAACGGGAAATTAATTATAGCAATTTAGGACTTTAAACGTTAGTGTGGCCACGATGTCGCGATAATTTTTACAACAGCATTAACATTGCCGCTTGATGATAATGGGCTATGACGTAGACCGTTCGAGCGTGGCCAGTGGCCTACTGCCTGGCCATCCAATTTAGCGCGTTAACATTAACGCCATAATTAACGGAATAGGAATACGCATTCTCCATTTCCATGCGCATCACAAAAAAACGCAAAAACTGCTGCATAGTGTATATTTATTTAATATATTAGTAATTTTAAATTTTTTTTTCACTGTATGTTTTCCGAATTAAATTAAATTAAAGTAAATAAATAAAATAGTTGTAGCGATGACGGGCATTGGCGTTTCCCTTTAGTGTGGCCGTAGCTTTACAAAGCTAGCTCATTGCTGTAACAACGAGTACCTAAATTTTATTTAGTATTATGCTACGTTTTTTTGAGAGATCATACTTTTTAAAGTTTAGAGGGCAGCGGGGCAGACGCTATTGAGAAATTGGCGAGACATTGTGTCTTCCAGTCTCAAGTGACTTCAGTTTTTTGTAGGCCAGCGTGCTCTATCTAAGGCCGCATCATTGCTATACTTCTGTTGAGATAATCTAAGCAAAAGCTTCATAATCTAAGACCCGCACGCCAAAACGACGCTCAGTCATGAATTTCGATTTAAAACTATTTTTATGTATGGTACATACAATATACATACAAATCGTCACGCCTTTCCCCCGAGGGGGGCTAGTTTTAGTTTTAAAAATATCTTTATTTCAATTAAACATTAATACATTGCACACCTCTAGTGTAATTTAGCCCTAGAGGTGCCAAGAAATATTATAAATACATTGTTTCCAAACTAAATACACTTCTATAAACTTTCAGCTGGTGATTATAAAACTTGATTAAATATACTTCAATGATATGTATTTTGTTTGAGATGAACAATATTATGCAAACTTTAGTAAGAGTGTTACATTTTTAAAATTGGATGAATTAATTAATGTTTTGTTATCTCTAGTTTATCAGAAATTTCAAGACAAGCTTTGGTTATAGTTACAGTGAGTTGGTGCACCTCACCCTAAGCAAACACCGGCAGATTGCTGGTCAGCATTCACGACGGCACTAACACTCGATACTAATATCGAGCGACACCTGCACTATATGCACATAGGTGTCGCGAGAGTGGACACTCTGTAGACACTTGGTGTCTACACCGAGTCTAGCAAACTCTAGTGTATAGTGCCGTTGTGTATCTTGCTTGACCCATGAGACCCCTTCTCGCTCGGTCAACCACATCCATCGATCTATTGTGCACCTCTAGTAGTAACCTACTAGAGTTGAAATAGTTTTACTTTATTGTACAACTAGCTTCTACTCGCGGCATCGTTCATGATGTGTGGATCCTGAAAGTCCATTCTAAATATTGTTGCAAGAACTTCTACAATCAGAGCAGTAGATTCGGAAACCACCTCACATATGCAACCTTACAAACATACCAGTCAACAATTTTGACTGAGCAAGCGAGAAGCGCGAGTGAAGCGACTGCGTGTCAGCTTCGGCCCTAACGCTTTTGTGTCCGGCGTCCGGCGGCGTCCGGTTGTCCGGATGTCCGGTTGTTCTCCCCTACAAGTCGTATTTCTGAACCAATTCTCGTGAAATTTGTGGGCAGTGATGCGAGCATCGGCTTTTAAACTGACGTTTAAATTTACCAAACAAATTTCAACAAATTTGTTCGGAAAATACCTATTTAGTCGATTTCAGATGTCAGCTTACCGATCGGTGCTAGCACTACAGGTTCGATAAAATAAGTTATCTTTTTTGTCGATTCAGTTTTTTTTTTAAATGGCTATGATATTGGGCTAGCGAGGTCTTCAGTTCACAGGGCCACTGGCTATTAATTTATTACATAAGAATCTTTTTATTATCAGGAAATGCCAGCCAAAATAATTTTATTTAATGTTAATGTATAGTGTAATAAGTGTGTTAAAGCTCGGTCATTCCACGATTATCTACCCACACACGTTTACTTAAACCGCTTCATTTAGAGTTGAAAATCGTATATCAGATTTTTTTTTGCCGTTTTAATTGGTATTATTCGTACTAAGAACACAAATAAGAATAAATTGCTCGGTTAAACTTTAGAGAACTAATCTGGCTATTTAAACATATCGTCATTAAATAAACAAAAAAATTTTTGGTGTAATCGCTGAAAATTTAGATTTTCAGATAGTTTTTAAGAAGATATTTTTTTTCCAAAATAAGAATGATTTTCAAAATTCTACTTCGGTTAAACTGATTTTGGTTGTTTTTTCTACCAGCTGTATTTTTTGCACCTGATCATCACAATTCTTTATATCAAACTAGACTCAAACAAAATACTTATTTTCGTTTATTTCGTGTAATATGAACGAAAGCCTCTTAAGGTGTTGGTCGAGGCTCTTCTTTTTATTATTATTGTTACCACATTATAATATTAGTATTAGTAAGCTGATCTGCCACTTTCCAACGTTTTAGCCTATGACACTCAGCGCTCATAGCTTACTATTAAAAAAAAAAAAAACAGACCAGTAATCCCGGAGATTACCCCTACATCAAACTTCAACTCTTACTTCTTTACTAATTAACGTTGAATAGCTTCAGAATAACTATACAGTGTATTATCTTTTGTTTCCTTTGAATTTTTTAACTCAAACAAAAAGACATAACACTATTTAACTATTCAGAGGCTATACAATGTTTATAATTAAGAGGGTTAGTATAGATTATTTTCTTTTTGTTTTAGCGAACGCAGAGCTCACCACCTGACCTATCCAAACCAAAATACTCCTTCTACATACATTAATACTACCTTTATCAATAACAAAACTTTGACCCGAAAACTAAGCAAGACGGACAAGGCTCGTGATGTATTAGATTTCTGATAATGGATGTGGATCATGTAGCTAGCGGCTATCGGGGCTTTCGACATGGAAGTACGTATTTCCTGTCAGCATAGTGTTTATTACTTACACTATAATAAGTAAGTACGAGTATATATAACTAGTCTGCCTCTAACAGAGACCTCGTACATCTTTACAATCCCTCGGCCGATTTAGCTCATTTACAAACTCAAAAACTCTATTAAGATAAACTACATGTATGCATATAAAAGCAAAACTTAAAAAACCGACTTCCTATACTGATAATTCGTTATAAATATTTTTTAGAATTTTGTTGATATTTTAAATTTACTGCCTGAACGATTTTGATAGGATATACTCGTATATTGGACTATCTCTAAAGTATGATCTACCAAACTGGAGTAATCGCGTAACAAAAAAAAGAACATGCAATCAAATTAAGAACCTATAACGCTGATTGGATCAATGATTCTCAAGTTAGCGTCAGACAAGCAAATGTAGAGATGTCGCAGTAGACTCTGAGACCTCGTTCCGCCTGCTCAACTAAATATAAATGGCGCTACAGTCTCATTTATTATTTCGTACCGAGATGGACCACAACCGTAGACGTTCCAAATTTCCAATCTATTAAAAGCCCGACTTCTTTGAGAAAGAGCTCGTCATTTCTAAACAACTGAACCGTTTTATTTGATTTATATACTAAGAATCGCCGTAATAAAACTTGCTCTCAAATTAATCATTATCAGGATTGATAATGCAAATAATATTAGAAACCGGCACCCAAGTTGTTTAGCAGATCTGTTAGTTTTTTTTTTTTATTGCAGAAAAGTGGTATTAGATACTTACACAAACAAACACACAATAACAACAACATCAAACGTTTCAGCAGCACGTTTCAAACGCGTTTATGAAACAAGAAACTGTGTTAAAACAACTACGAACTGAACACGTTCGTATTTGCTTGGAAATACACCTATCTGCTTCTCCCTTGTGTATTGGTTCTCGCTTATTGTTTGCGAGCCTTTACAAAAAGAGCGGACCCGTGTTCAAAGTGCCGCTGGCACACGTCATTCAGGCCTGTGCTGTTTCTGACACATATCCCTTAGGTATGTTACGTCCAACTGCTCAACCAAACCAACAACACAACTTTGCATACCTACTTATGTTACCTTGGCTCAATTCAAAGGCTTCCTGTCCAGTCAATAGAGATTAAATTGCTGAAAAGGTTCCGAAACCGAAAAGGTTTTAGGCTCCTCTTTATTGAATTTGAAGAGAAAGAAAAATGTATTCTTAGACTTTATTCAGACGAAGTCATGACTGGTGGCTGAGATAAAAATAAAGTTTTAATAAGACTTTCAAGTTAGTTAATGAGTTTTAGTTGCAGATCCTATCTTCACGTAAATGTCGCAGGAAACTGACGGAGAACTAACTTTGGATTTCTTGAAACCTAGAGGGATCACGAACTCCCAGAAGACGATAGACTAACACAGATTCAACAGAAAAGCTAATTGGAATGTCTTTTAGATTATATCAAGTGCTGCCATGTAACAGCGGCGGATCCAAGATGGGGGAGATGCTTGACTTGGGCGATAGGGCGAAAGTAATCAAAGCTTTTTCAAGATAGGTAAGATTTTGGTTTAGGGGGGGGGGGGGGGGGGGGCGTTTTAGGTTTGGTAGGTTTTCAGTTGGCGTGGCGTAGCTGAGGATTTCTCAAGAAGCTTTATCAAGGTAGGTAAACACAAAAGTACTAAAAAGAGTAAGTAAGTAGTCCATAATAAAAATGTTAAAGGTTAGCCCCAGCTAAGACGTGATTTTTTCAAATTTTTTATTGATTTTATGATACGGGAATTACGTGATTGTAATTTACGTGTCTAAGCGAGACGCAGCCGCGCGTGCGCACTCGCCCTGAAAAAGACCGCCGAATGCGGTTGAAATTATAGTCGCAATAACTGACTTAATCGTTCGTGAGCAATTCCCGTACCTATATCATTGTAGGAAAACACATAATCACCAAAAAACTTTAATTTTTAGACTTATAATGTAGAGTGTGAATTAGATATTTTGGGTGAGGAGAGAGGGGTGGCTTGAGCCTCTTAGTCCCTCTCCCTTCCTCTCCTGTATCCGCTAGTCCATGTGTAGTGGGGATTATTTATGTATAATAGGGCATTAAGTAAGTATATTTCATGGTGTCGCCGCAAGGAGGTTAGTATGAACATTTTCATATGTACTCGTAAGTACTCGTAATAATACTAACTAATGATTAATAGGTAGTTCTCTTTACGTACTAAGTATTAACATTTTCTTTCTAATAATTATACCATGGTCATAATTTTATCATATCGCAAGTCTTCTTTTATGACACCATTGCACCATTGTGAGGATCTCACGCAAAGTGTGGTATCAAAGAGTCAATATCTCTTGTTGATCTTGTTGATGGCCTTCAGGTGACCTGGAAACTGGTATTCGATGCCAATTTACACTTCAAAAGTCACAGATGGCAGCGTTAATTTAACCTGGCATTTAGGTACATGTAATGCTGCGTAAATCCGCGTATACTCGCTTATGCACTCGCTTTACACTTTACCCGAGGGGCTACCCGTCCACGTGTTTACGCAGTTAGACCGGACCGTGTAATTGAACAGCCCGCAGGCGACCGGTCACCGGCACAAAATCGCAAATCAATTCATTTAAGCGAATACTCGCAGAACTAGCCCTCGCTGGTAAATTGTAGCGTGTCTGCTCGGGTGAAGGTTCGCGGCCGTGAACTGCCTGGCTGTTTGCATTAGACTTGAGCGCAGGTTTTAGCAATGAATTTACTTTTGCACTTTAACAGTCGGAAGGTACACAACGAACACGTGTGCCTCCCCCGAATACTTTTTCTGGTGCCATTAAATTCTTTTACGATGCTTTTTACGCCTCGATTCGAGAGTCTTCAATGGCAGCGGTATTATTTTTAATAGTACTTAAATCTATTTTGATTATACACCGCACTCGTCAAAATATTCGGGATATATTTTGTGAAAGAGAGCTACGAAGAATATCTAGCATTACTATGGCATGGGATGGTATAGGAGTTAATTAATTTTCCTAGGTAGTAATTATGTTAAACAAGCTTTTGCTCGCGGCTTCACGCGACTCATGTTGTAAGAGAAACACTGTACGTACTGCTTATAACACTCAATGATCTTGTATTTTGTTCTTTATTTGGACCGGTAATTCCGGGAATTATTCCCTATAAACAGACACACTTTACTTCTTTACAATATTATTACTAAGGAGCCGTCCCGGCTTCGCACGGTACCTATAAAACTTCCGTGAAAAATTATGTAACTCATGCTGCAAACTGCATCAAAAGCGTTGCATAGTTTAGGATTTAGCGGATATACAGGGAAAACGGAATGTGACTTTGTTTCATTCTATGTAGAGAAAGTTATTAGTGTACTTACTTAAAAAAATAACTTGCTGTAAAATTACTTTTAAAATGACATTTCTGTGATTTCGTGCTTATACTAAACTAGCTCTTTTGCCCGCGGCTCTGCTCGCGTTTCATAGCGTATGTCACTCAGGAATAATGTAGCTTTCTAATGGTGAAAGATTTTCTGAAATCAAGCCAGTAGTCTTTGAGTTTATTCGTTAAAATATATAACTGGGCTCACTAAAGGAAAATTCAAATCCCATGTTAAAATACATTAATGAAAAGAGGATATTATAAAGTTAACAATTATTTAGAAAACAAAGATGTCTGGAGCCTTCCACTTCCACCAAGTAGCCACTAGTAGACAGTATTTTTTTTTTAAATAATGCCATTCAGTTTCTTGCCTGCTATTCTGAGTAGTGGCTCTTTTTCAGAACAAGGCGGTCTAGTCTATTATAAAACTTTGACGTTCATAAGTGTATCTTTGATACCCAAATGGAATAAAAACATTTTGACTTTGACAAACAGACAAAGATCTTTCCTCTCTAAAACATTACATATATTATCGAGTAGATGAAGCCAAACTGAACACGAAAACCTGCGTCAGTTCGGACTGAATGGATTGGAGCATAAAGCCTTCCTTATGCACGATGTCTATGAAGAACCGTTCAGGCTATTTCATCCATACACGGCACACGGATTCATGTCCGGTCAGGCGAAGCTGAAGGTAGAACATCTCGTGTATAGCGTGGTTGTGTGGAGTAGCCTTAAGCGTTACATTTTCTAGCCTTTAGCATTAAATTTTCCTTTTACCCGACTGCGCAAGAAGGGAAAGTATGTATTTAAATATGTGTTGATGTATGTATGAGGTTTCTTTCGCACGGCCTACAGCCTAAACAGCTTGATGGATTTCGACATGTGAGGTGTCATTTGAATTGTCTTGATAGTGGATACAGTGGATGGTGTGGTACATAGGGTACAATATTTCGCAGCCGGTCTTTCGTTTTTATTTTAAAAAGTTACTCTTTTAACTTGTCAAACAGGGCTCTCTCTGCCTTGTGGCCGGCTGCAAGCTATGACTTATCAATGATCGCATGATTGCACAGATGAGTCACGTATGACACAAGTCGAGGCCCACCAGGTGATCGCTCCCAATTGACCTTGTTGACTCACTTGGCATGGATCGCGGCTGATTAGACGGCGCTTAGCCTTACAGTTTTTAGCTGACAATCTCAGTTGTATTTACCGAAATCGCGTCTAGAACTTGAACCTACTATTTGGCTTAGGTGCTTAGATGAAACAAGTGTTATCTTTGCATTTGTACAAATAAGTATTATACTCCGCCTCCTCTTGTTTTCCGGCTGGGAAGATGATAATGTTTATCTAGCACTCTTTCCCTCTTAGCAATAAACGTCACAAGTTAAATAATGCTTTGTCCTTTTCTTTCTTTTAACTTTTAACTCGATCGAAAAAGACAAAACATTGCAAAACTATTCCGAAACCAAAAACGTTTATTACTAAGGGCGTATCTTTTCTCTTGTTTTAACTTCTGTGGTTAGCAATGAGAAGAAAAAAGAGAAAAAGAGTGACTTGTAAGATCGTAACAACTAAATAAAATAAAAAAAAACGTTCCTGGTTCCCATTTTAGGTAAAGAGATAATTTCTGTTGTTACGTTTTTTCTTCTTCTTAAAACTAAGGCGCGGTCATACCACGATTTTCCACCTCCATACACGTTTACTTAAGCTGTTTCATTTAAAGTTGAAAATCGTGTTTCATATTGTAGTAAAATGAGATCGGCGACTAGAATTACATTTTCTTGCCGTATTTATTGGTATTAATCGTAATAGGAACCCAAATAAGATAAAGTTGCTAGTTAAAAAAAACGAGAAAAAACTGTAGAAAACTAATCTGGATATTTAATAATCGAAAAAAAAAATGTGTTCTATTCAATCGCTTAAAATGTAGAGAACCACGCTCAAACTGTTTTTGGTTGATCCACCGGTGGCTTTAAGAGGAGATAAAGGTATCCGTGGATCCACATGTGGAGCCGAGCTGTGGATCCAAGTGGAAGGAGGGGTTTTTTCTACCAGCTATATTTTTTCGCAACCGATCATCACAATTCTTCATATCAAACTAGGCAGAAACAAAATACTTGCTTTCGTTGATTTTGTTATAATACCGGGCCTTAAGAGGTTAAGATGCGCCAATGACATTTGGAATTCGGCGCTCAGCTGGTTTTAGCGCCTCTAGTGATCAACGCTCGAAGCTTTTGAACATTGAGCTAGCATTTCTCAAAGACTAAACAAATTCAGACGAAACACCGTGAAAAAAATATTTTTGCCTAAAAATGAATGCCCTCTGTGATGTTATGCTTTATTGTAATGTTTTGTGACTAAATTATTTGAAGCCAAAAAAACAATCGTAGACCACGGACTCTCTGAAGTGTGAGATATCTTGGTTCATCGGATCTTGGTCCCTCTCACTTTTATGATTTTTCAAACGAGAGAGACATTGACCAATACATATCTCGTGCGTAGGAATAGGGGGAATAATATAATATCGTAAGAATAGCTCTGGAGGGCTATTCTTGACGCGTGAGATGTTTCTTGGTCACTCTCACTATGACTTTTAAAACGAGAGAGACATTGATCAGAAAATATTTCTAGCAAGAATAGGGCTCCTGATGGGCATTCTAAGAACTCCGGTACCAGGGATAAATCACTCAACCTATCTTAAACCAATGCTTACAACATTTCAAAAATCTCATAACAAAAAACATATTGACTAGGACTAGCAGAGCTGTTCAATCGACGGCCCGCTTTAAAAATGTATTCTACGAGTTGATAGTACTAATCTGTTTTATATAATTAGTAGGTAGTATAAAAATGACTAAAATTGTTGAAAATATAGTGGACCCAGAACTCACAACCTCATTATTTTCTCGATAGTTTCTTGCCTGATTTTGCTGAAATGTTCCTACTTGAAGTTAAAAACGCGTTTGTGTTTAATATCTTTTTCATCACTCTCGCTCGTAAAAAGGACTTTATTACATCAGTTTTAGCTCATAATCCGAGCTATTAAGCACGTGTGCTGTTACTTTACCATTATCGCACTAGTAACTAAACTAGACTTTTTTTAAATAAATCAACAAGAGTTTTTTTTTTACTTTTCTTAAATTCTTAATTTAAAGTATCATAACTACGTAATAACAGTAAATAAACATTATTTTTTTATCAAAATATTGACAATTAATTAGGTATGATAATTTAAACAAAGTATTCGCTTTATTATTTTGCCTAGGAAAATTTTGATGGGTGGAAAAGCAGCAAAATGCGCATACATT
This sequence comes from Peribatodes rhomboidaria, assembly GCA_911728515.1. Taxonomy (NCBI): domain Eukaryota; kingdom Metazoa; phylum Arthropoda; class Insecta; order Lepidoptera; family Geometridae; genus Peribatodes; species Peribatodes rhomboidaria. The sequence continues at coordinate 533,986 of OU452166.1, forward strand.
TTCAGAAAAATGTATTGACTAATGCAAGTCTGTGTTTTTTCCCCTCGCATGTGTGATGAAAAACGTCAAATGAAACGCGTGTGCGTTAATAATTACACTATTGGCTCCATTAGTGGGCTCGCATACGGCTCGCGCTATAATACCTCCTCGAGTGAATGACAAATACAAGAAACTAACGGAACGAGCTTTTTTTTATCTACGCGTACGAAATCGTGAGCAGCAGCTAGTAGTTAATATAGAAAAAAAATCCTCTATAGCTGGACTAAAGGGGTCTTAGATTGGATATTGAAAAACCTTTTGTAGCTGAAATACATGTATAGTGCTTAGATTTTAGCAAACACCAAAAAAATAATCAAAATAAACCGAGATTCAAAAAATATCAATAAATCAAATGCTTTGAAGGCAGTAATCGCTCAAATTAACACATCCTTAATCTAACACATGAAACTCAAATGTTGGTTTTATAGATGAAACATAAATCCGAGCGAAGCTTGTAGCTGGGAGTTTCCAAGCAAAGAGGTTAACATTGAATAAAAACTCAGAATAGCACTGTAAGAAGAGTTTATTTGAAAATTGAACTAGCTACCAAGAAAAAAATACGAGCACGTGTTCCACGAGCTGCACGAAATTTAAAATAAAAGACTGTACCTTATTAGTAACTTTTTATTAGTTATGAGAGAGTATAATATTAGACAGTATTTTTAGTAGAGAATTCGCTTCTAGGATAAAGCAGTGTGTGTGTGTGTTGTCTTGGGCGGCTTGAACCCCTCGCTGCCCTCAGGACTCATCTTCCCTTGCTGCATTCGGGAGTTAACTCTAGATTCCCTCGTTACGCTCAGGGTACAATAAGCCGCCCGCGACGTAAGGCACTGCTTTGTGCCCTCGGTACATAATCTACTATTGTTACTCTTTATTCACAAAAAGGGGAATTTAGAAGCAAGACCTGTTTGCTTTTCTCCAATCAAGTCTATCGATTGTTTGTCGCAACCAAATCCATTGTGTCTTGATATTTCCTTCAATTTTACGAAGAAGAAGCTAATGTTATAATACGCCAATAACTTTTGTCTTTCTGTTCTTGTTCTGCTTCTTCTTCGACGATGAGATTCGGCAATGAAGACTGATATTGTTGTTCCTAAAAACAATATTAAATGATAATTAATTTGCAACCATACTAAGTCCCAACGCTCGTATCAATAATTTATTTATGTACATTGTGTACACAAAAAAATAAAAAAATAAAAAAAGATTACCAGTTTATTCGAAGGTGAAAAAGTCCCTGTTCCTCGGATGCTCTGATACCCTTCGGCTGATTTTGAACTAGGCATCTGTAGATAAAAATATAGGATAAGTTTTTAGTATTTTTATTAACTGAAACGGAAGTTCTTCACTCGCGCTTCGCACTCGCTGAGTGAATGGTTGTACTGGCGTCACGCATGCCCATAGCAGTTCAGCGCCACTCTGATTACAAGTAGTGGCTCTATGAGCAACGTCTCACAAATTACATATATCCGCTATTTTAAATAAAACCTAAATTTACAAAATTTCACAAATATCGGTTGAGAAATGCGATCTGTAGAGGAAAACAATCGGACATCCGTGCAATCAGACGCTGGACGCCGGACATACGACAACTTCAGCAATAGCATTTTCATTTGGCATAGCTCTGACTATGCACTATGCTTGTCACCCTAATAATATAAGATGTTAAATGTCTTTTAACTCACCTTAGTTCAGTACTCGCATTTGTCGTTGGCTGAACGCTTGTGTTTAAATTTTGATAATTTCATTGATCTCTGTTTCTGAAAAAATGAAATAAAGCAATTTAAAGATATTAATTACACAATATTCATATTACTCAAAGCGTCTCGTTTGTCTCTTTCCATGATACCATAAAATATAAAACAATTACCAATCTATAATCCCAGTTTAAAATATATTATTAATCTAGTCTTCATGCAATAGAGACTAGATTAAAATAACTATTAAGACTAGATGCAGGTTGGTATCAGTTACCAAAGAAATTGTTGTATATAATAAATATAAATAAATAACAATACATACAATAGTGACTCTGTGAGCTGGTGATCTCGTCAAAAAGGTTTTTTGAAAATTTTCCAATTATGCGGAGATATATCTTTTTTTAAATCACATCTCTGCCATATTGAAAAATTTCCAATAACCGCCTAGACATGAAAATTCTTTTTAAATATCGGACTTACTCACAAAGTTTCAAGAGAATAGGTTAAGAAATGCCACCTGTAGATTAAGACAGGTCTGGACAGAGATCCGGACAGAAATCCAGACGGAATTCGGACATACGAAAGCATTTTCGTCGAATCTGAAGCATAGACGCTTCGCTCGCTAACGATCTCTCGCTCGGTTATTGTTGTAAGAAAATGTAATAACTTTTCTATCGAATTCAATGGCCATGACTCGGAACACTACTTTCTGAATGCAAATGCTTGACTTTTTGTATTAAATACTATTTTTACTAAAAAATACTTTATTTTGATCAAAGTGACTGATCAGAGTGTTAGTAAGCATATTCTTTCAAATAAAAAATAAATGAGTAAATAACGAAGTTATGCTGCAACAAACATTTAGTAAAATTTATACAATGTAATTGAGTGCGTCCTAATTTTTGAAGTCGGTTAACAAACCAGGATAAGTTAGAAAAATATGCTTACTACACTGCTAAAAATAATAATGTATTGCGGACCGTGGTTGGTCAGCTATAACATAAAAATGTGATTGTTTCTAGTTTAGGTAGGTTAGTTTAGGAAATGTGCTATACCAAAAACAAAAATTAGTATTAGTCATTTACACCGTTCGCACGCAACGACCGCTTTCCGATATTGACATCGTAAGTACACATAATAATTATCATTATTTTATTTTTACCAGATTGTTCAAGAAGGATTACTTATTATTATTAACTATAGAATACTCCCCATTTCTGTTATTAACTAGGTGTTGGGGCATCAGCAAGTATGCCACAGCTTCAATTTGAAATGGCTTAGGTATATTGACCTTAGTATAATTTTTGTGAATAATTGAATCAAATGAAATCACGAGAAAAAAAAACAGCTGTTTCATACAAAAAGCTCATCGATCGTCGACAAAATGTAAGCAGATGCTTTTTTCCCCGATTTAATTTACAAATAAAAAAGTTTAAAAAGTAATCGTTGTTTATAATGAAGAGTACAGTGACCCCCGTTTGGCTTAGTACACCCTATACCGATAACCCTGTGCAATGTACAAATGTGACACATAAAGTTACATTTGTACATAACAAAACAAAAACACAGTTCTGTCAAGTCTTGCACTTGGATAATTATCATGAGCAACATGTACAATGGGGCCCGTGCCGTGGCGTGATGATTGTAGTACAGCACGACGCTGCGCGACCGCGGCTCGTATCACAGCAAAATAAGGTTCATGGTCGCACAGCGTCGGCGGCTAAATCCAACAATCATCGCAATAAGGTGTAATGGACGGTGAAGCCCTGAGAGTTAACATAGGTCGGAGGACACGTCTGTAGTTTTCTATTAAGTATTTTTATCAGGAAAACAAACGTCAGACCGAATCATATGCCACTAAAAACTCAGACACTAGGGTTAGTCACTTCAGTCTACACAATAAGAACAAACGGGTAAAAATATTTATGTGGTAATTAAATATTAATAGGTAGGTAGGTACTTACCACTTAGCTACCTAGTTGGAGTCCAATTTTTTTGTTACGCCTAGCTGCCTTGGTGACATCTCCCATTTTCATCGGATCAACCTTCTGTACCCTCTACTCACAACGCGATCAATTATTGTCCAAATATTTTCACTAGTAGTAAAGTCACTAAAAACTTATCAAATGTCTTGAAAAACTACTTTTTTTGATTGTCTCTGGATAATTAAGCACTGTTTAATTGATGATTTACGTACAAATAGAAAAAAAATGCGAAAATATTTTTCGGCAAGGCGAGTACGTCCTTCCTTCGTGAGGCGCTGGCGCCGACTGGCCCGTCCCCCGCAAAGGAGCTCGCGGGTGTCAGTGGTCACGTGATCTGACGAAATACTTCAAAATAACACAAAATATTACTAAACTAACTCAATTTTAGCTCTAAAAATATGGTAAAAGGACGATCAATCATATTTTTAATTTCCTATCCGAAGATGTAAAAATATATGGTAACGTAATCTCCGAAAGCACGGTATTGCACGCCATGAGAACGAAAACAACGTCCATTTAATATTTTTTTACTCGCAATCTAGTAAGTAATATAATATTTTAATAAGACTAATTAATAGGTAACAGAATGATCTTATTGGTGATATTTTTTTCATATCGGTAGGGTCCGTAGCTTCTTCACTATTACGTGTTGAATAGACGCATTTGGCGAATATTCAAGGCTTAATAATAATTTTATAATAAACATTGGACGCCTAAGCTTGTAAATGAAGATAATTAATGAGCTAATTTAATCCGGTAGTGAACAAACTACTTAAAGTTCGTGAAGCAGGTTCAGAGCGCTACTAAGACCAAAGTGCACCGTAACTTGACAAGGTGATTGAATTTCGAGCCTGTTCTTGACAGCTCTTCAATAAGTTACGTATTGGATCCATTGTTCGACGGCTTTGACTTTCCAAAGGTCTAAGTGAGACGGTTAAGCAAATAAAAGTCATGTAAACTTTTTAACATGGCCCTAAACAGCATCGCATCCTAAAACAAAATAACAAATGATCACTTGCCACCATAAACATAAAAAAAATGTGGCTTGCCACCTAAGAAATCACCATGCCACCATCTAAGAAACGACCGCATCGATCGTCGTCCAGTCGATAGTCCAGGCTACAACGTTTTCTTACTGGCATATCTATGCCAAGTTCCAGCCAACATTCGCAATGATCGAGCGGATTTCTCCCTGGGGGCAGGGGGTGGGTGCGATCGATTCCTCCGACCAACTTCGAAGGAAGTGTCGCGTTTCCAACGCGATGTCATGCGAACACTCAACTTACTATCGGTATTCGCGTCGATATCCAAAGTTAAACGATCTGTAGCTCCGGAATTGAGTTGTAATGATTCTCCAAATATGTTTATTTTATTTGTGGTTCCGGTAAACACCTTTAGAAATATGAAGAGACAAGATGTTTTAGCTACTTAACTTTTATTGCCTGGCAGCAAATCTTACAAAATATTAACTTACAATTTTCTGTAGGTATATCCCGACTTAACCTGTACTACAGTTATTATTTTGTGGTACGGGAATTATTGTAATCACGCGCGAGTAAGTCTGTTATTCCCATCGGTCGGTCGGTTCGGTTATTAAGTAGGTTATGAAAGTTGCCTATGAAAATTGCCATGACAAACCCAAAAAATATGCACTGGTTAAAATTTTCATCATCTGGAGAGTTTTATAAAACTTTAGGTGAGTGGATAAGATTTTCATAACTCTCAGTATTTTTCGTGGCCTCACGCGCATTGAGTTTTGAAATAGGCCGTGGAGTTAGCACTAATTAAGGGCTCATTTACGGTTTTAATGCCGTCCATTGTTTCAGAAATGGGCCGCTCTCTTCAAACAAGCGGGTTTTTAACGAGATATTATTCTTAGTATCGGGCAAGGGGCCCACCAGTCTTGTAGAGCATTCCTTTCATTTCATTTTCTGAGTTTTGCGCTCTATCTTCAGTAGAAAAGAGATTAAAGTACAAAGGGAGTTTGATAAAGTTCATTAGCAGGTTAAAATTAGAACAGGAGCCGGTAGGTTCCCTGTATTTACTTACTAGATGCGCCCCGCGGTTTCAGTCGTGGTCCCAACGAAACCGGTTTTTGTTTTCAGGATAAAAAGTACCCTATGTCATTTTTTGTACCCCTGACATCATGTACGCGAAACTTCATTATAATTGGTAGAGTACTTAAGGCGTGAAAGTATAACATTAACAAACAAACGAACAACCTAACTTTTGAATTAATAATATTTTATTAATATTATTGAATAAATACTAAATAAAATATAATACCTCCTCAATTAGTTCTCTTAAACGTTTTTTTTCTATTGCTTGGCTACAATTTCAATTACAGTTTAAAAGAAATTTCAACCCAAGCCATTGAAAAAAAAACGCTCTAGAAAACTTCATTTATTATATGCAAAAGTTCGTCGTCCTCAGCGTTCACCCGAGTCAACTCCGCAACGCAATAACTTAGCAGTTTTATACTGAATGGAAATAATCTTCTTACCTCTATACAATTCCATTTAATACCCCCAACTTTCAACCATAGCAAAGCTAAGTAGGTAAAACACTATCAAACCTTGTCAGTTAAAATTAAACAAGAACACCAACTTCTAGTTACTGCGAAGAAACTCGGTCTAGACAGAAAATACTCTTACACAAACAAGCAAACTACTTTACATCCCGGAAAATGTGCGGCTTGCAAGTAATATCGAGTGCCAATGTCGAGCACGGATAATAAAACAAATAGCGGAATTCGATTAAACGGAATCCACAGAACACCCCTATTACAAAGACGGAATCTAACTTTCAAAATCCCTACTAGTTGTCAACTGTCAAAGCGAAGTAGCACAGTAAGCAAATACTAAGCTGAGATCAAAGGTCCCGAAAGGAGTATTGAATCAAAGTGAGAATGCTGAGCACAGGCGACGGCAGAAGCCGGAGAAATGCGGCGAATATTCGCCTGCCTTCACCAAAGCGTGAGACATGGGTTGCCGATGCGAGTAATTCAGAATGGCAAGAGATAGGTCGGTTTTACCAGATGAGCGACGACATGCTAGGATGCATAGCGTGTTGATGAGCTTCCAGTCCACCGCTATAATGAGAACAGTAGAGATGTGGGATGCGGGTTTTCCAAATAGCCTTACATTAAATGACAAATCTGGTGAAATGAACTGAAAATATCAAACAAAAACGTAAAAATAGTGAGAGAAAACAATAATTAAAATTCAAAATGAATTCAGTGCAAAATAACATTTCCGGAAGTACTTCAGGACTGCCGCATATTTAGTGAGCTCTCACAGCAGAAATATAACATAAAACCCCTATTTCTTATGCAATAGGGTGGACGTGGCCAATTGTTGGTCGTCGTGTTTAAAAAAAAAAACACGTTGGATGCAAATCAATCGCTTTCTTAGCGCTGGTCGAATCCATGGCTACAAAACTTTACAAGTGTTCACTGATTCAAGCAAGAGACGCAAGTTGTGAAGTTCCTGAGGTAGTTAGAGGTAAAAGGACTTTCCTACACAGGCAAGTCCAACTTCCGCATCGCTTATCTTGGCTTATCCCGCTCATCTCTGCAGCCTCATTGCACCGCTTCTTGTCAAAGTTAGGTTCAAATACGTATAGATTTAGACCAAAGTGCACCGAAATTTGACCGCTTAACTTTTTTGACCGCTCTTCAATAAGTTGCATGCCAACAATGAACGGTTCCACAAATAATCTACATGTTAAATGGTGAACATAGCCAAAGTTAGGCCTATGTTCACCATTCGCTTTCGCGCGTCTCTTAACGGCTTCACATATCCTCTGTCGAACAGCATACCTAACACATAGTTTCTTTGAAGATATGCGAAAGTGGCAATATAGGACGAATTTTCATAATAACTTCTTGCGCATTTTGGTAGTTGTGTATTGTTTGGAGGTTGGTAGTTGTGCTTGTGCAGGAATTAAAAGCTTGGAATACTTGAAAGACGAGGTGCTGACAGATCTTTGGAATGCCGACGATGTTGATACAATACGTTAATCGCGCAAGATGTTCCGCTGAACAATACATGTCATACAAGTATCACAAGTATTAAAGATACTGAGACGCTGAATTTATTGTAACGGAAGCTTCCTTCAGCATTTGGTAAACGCATACAAGCGTCAAACGTAAGAGAAATATTTGACTCTCATTTAAAAATACAAGAGAAGAAAAGTAAAGTAAGTAAAGGACGGTACAGGAAGTACATTTCCTCTATTTGTCTCTATAACTCGTTATCTCAGAATTCGCTCCCTTCTCATTCGTAATATCCTCTTTCAGAGACATCATCCAGACTTTCTTTGTCGTCCTTTACCACGTTATAGTTTCACTATTATTGGTATGGTTAGTTAGTCCTCTACCACTCCCGCTAGACTACCAGTACCAACCAAGTTCGGAGCCACACATTGGTCATATTTGTACTAACCTAGGTCTAGGGGACAAGATACCAATGTGTGTATCAGTCATTGGACACAAAGTTGATTTTAAAGGCAATGTGTCACGCATTAATAAGGTTCAATATTGGCAATTTCTATTGAAGACCAGCTTGGACACAAATTCAAACCAATGTGAGTTCGCGGTCTTAAGTTGATTTAATTATACTCGCACAATTTTATAAATAGATCGCTGACAGAGAGGATTCTTTCTAGGAATAGAGAGGTCTATTTATACAATTATCAGTAATCTCTGCCTTGAAAGCTTTAAAAATATGAAAACTATTTTTATGTTCAGAAGAGAGCTGAATGTCAACTCCATCAAATTAAACGGATAGGTTTTACCTTTTGAACAAAAACATTAATCACATCGAGAGTTTAGCCGATCAAAAGTCCAGACAGTTTTAATTTCGAGGGAAAACGTTATTTTCCCTCGAAAACAGTTCAAGCATGAAAATTGATCTCTTGAAATGTAATTACACAATTATGGGAGAGTAATCTGAAGAAATTGATTTGAGTAATTACTTGTATTGGTTTTGAGAAAAATAAGGGATCATTTTCGTGGAATCATGTTAATGTTTATTATTTTCTTTTCTTCGGCTTCGTTATAATTAAGAAAACTGAGCGTCTGACTATTTGGCATTTGCCAGGCATATCTGGTGGTACGGCAGTGCCAAGTCGAGCTTACAAAGGCACAATCGTACCATCCTTTTCCCTATTTCTTTTTAACCGACTGAACAAGAAGAAGGGTTGCGGTTTTCGAGTATATGTATGTAAGTATGTATGTATGTAGGTATATTTGTATGAGGTTTATTTGGAACGCCCTACAGCCTAAACTAGTGAGGTGTCATTTGAGTTGTCTTGATAGTAGAAGAGACATCGGGTACCACTTCTGCAGCCGGGTTTTTTGTTTCCATTAATAATGTTACTTGTAAATGGAGTGATCGAACCGCGCGTAGGTACTGTTTGAGCATTTTGTTTGTACAAAACAAAATGACTTCGCCGCGACTCAGTTAGTCAGCGGACAGGCGACCGCTCACAGTTTGCTCAGTCAGGACGAAGCCTAAATGAGAATGAAAGTTCGGTGACATATAGACTACTTTTTATCCTGACAAAGTTACGGTTAGTGTTGGATAGCGGGGGGAACCGTAGGGCGCAACTAACAATGTTATTTGCATATAGTCATAAATCGGTACGTATTAATTGTTTACGTATTCTATCATCTATCCGCCGCTGATTCACATCCCGCTGCTTATACATACATCCTATAAGTACAGATAAGTGCAGTCACTAGCATCGCTCGCGGTTCCCCTCGCTCTCCGACAGGAGTCAGGAGCCCTTAATTTTTTCGGGATAAAAAGCAGTTACTTACACTACGTATTCATTCAGGCACCAAATAAGCTACCTGTCCTTGATAAAGTAATAGTTATGTTAAGACGGAATTAAAAACATTGCATGCGTCGTAAAAAAATAGCGGCTAATAGTTAGTCCCTAAATGAACAGAATGTATGTCACAACGCTTGTGTAAAACGCACCTGTCACGCGCACTAGTACATAATAAATTGGCCGATCAGTGTTCGTTCATAAACAGTACGAAACTCTCTCTAGCCACATAAATAAGTACCCATAGCTACCTGCATACCAAATGAAAACTGAACCCAGTCCAACGAGATTAATGTACGTAGTATATTATGTACATTATGTAAACGTCTGACTGGGCCATCGATATGCCTATATCTAATGTAATCATATAACCTACGTACGTAGTACATAATTTATGATCACCCAGTCAGACGTTTTTGCTTCATTTTGACAAACACTCAAACTATTTAAAACATGGTTTTAGATCTAAATTATTAATAGAATAAATTGCATCTCAGTAAACCATAGTTTCTGTACTGACCAAATCGATTCTAACTGAATAGATAACCTAAATGCATTCCAAATGCATATCTGACTGATTTATGTACGTGCGAGTAGGTACTCGTATATGAGTACATGATAACAGCAAGAGGTATTAAGATGACCTTACATTGTTCTGAACAAACGCATCGATTTATCATCAAACAGTGAGTTTTATCAATATTATATTATTTTAAACGAATTATTTGTCGATATGACCATCATCTGTGATATCAGGGTTTGCCTTGTGCAGGAATCGTCGTTATTATCAATTTGACTTACACATCCATAAAAATTATCTTTTAGCCCTTGTGTGTTTCTGGTATCCCTGCTTTATGTGTAGATGTATGTTTATGCTAAATACATATTTTTTCATTTGTCATTTTTATTTTCGAAATGTGAAACGTGCTGTTTGTTATCCGCATAAATCCGCCCTAAGACCGTCTACATCTATCTTTGTCAGAAAGATCAAAGCTAAATATTCTTTACGCAAAAATAGGGTACAATAACATGGGTCTCTACATTTGCATTTTTTGACAAAAAAAATGTAAATGCAAAGCAGTAGCAAGTTTAAATAAGTTTTTAAGGCATTACCAAAAGTCTTTTATTTTTATACAATACAGCCGCAACCACACCGCTGGCAGAGATTCGATAGTCCTACATTAAAGCATCTATGCTTCAGCTTCGACTAAAATGCTTTCTATGTCTGAATTCTGTCCGGATCTAAACCTTCGTCTGCAGGTCGCATTTATTAACCGATTCTCTTGAAACATTGTGAGCAGGTTCCATAATTAAATAGTATTTTTTTTGTATGGGTAGTTTTTGTATTTTATTCAAAATGGCGGATTTATGATTAAAGACATATCCACTCCTCCATTTTTCCACGGCAACTAAATACTATAATTATCGAACCTGCTCACTAAATTTCACGAGAATCGGTTGAGGAATGCTTCTGTAGAGGAGTACAGACGTCGGCCGCGAGGTCTACTGTACAGCTCACAGAGCCACTAGTAAGTTTCACTGAACAATAGCAAAAGAATAAGAGTGTGATGTGAAATTTAAAACCGTCCTCGACATTATTCGACGGTCCCTTAAGAGCTGCTAATAGCTTTTCAATAGATGAATAGGCTAATGGCTGGTTGTGTAGCTTACATTGTTTGTTCTATCCATAGTGGAAAAACCCGTATCAATTCTCAAAAGAGCTTATTAAACTTGTCACTTAGGCTGCGTAACAGGTGATATCAGACGTTTTACTCAAGTGAATGGTTCAGTTTTCTTTCATGCCATGTTCACTCGGCATGTTGACATAGAAAGAACATCACTTGTTCTATTGTTTCAACATGGCATCAAAAGATGTTGTGCGCCAACCCGAACGAACGTTCCCTCTGTGTTCAAACGTTTCATTTTAGCGCGAGCACAGTAACTATTATCTGATCTGTGGCGTGAATAAAAAATGCGAACACTGAAATCAAAATTCTTGGAACAGTATACTGATGAATTCTTTCAGCTCTCATTTTGTGTTCAGACATTTCATTTCGAGTATATGGGTCCGAACTAAAGGCCGAAAATGGGACCGTCTGATATCACCATAGCTACTAATAGGATTACTTTCCAAAGACATTTTTTTTGCCTCGTCACTTTCAATGACACAGCGATCGAAGTGGATTTTTCCTCACGAACATTTTCTCTCATTTTCTTGCACATCTCTGCTCCCGTGGCTAGCTTGCCTTGCTCTTTTTGCGGTCGAGGTGAAAATTTAATCACTGGGCGATTCTAGGGAGCGCGGCTCGGAGCTTAACCTAGTTTCCCGGTGAAAATGCATAAATTGAAAAATTAGGTAACCGCTGGCTGGCCTAAGTACATCATTCTGTGACTTTAGCCTCTTCAAATTGATTTAACTGCGTCATAGCCCGGTGAAACGTTGGTAAACGGATAAACTGCGACCTAATTTTGTACAGAGGCGGGAAGGTTCCGCCATCAATTACATTTATTGCATTTTAACCAGATTGCCGTTTATTGAGCGATCGAGTGAGAGTATTTTGAAGTGACTCTTGGTTTTTGTTTGTGATAAAATTAAAGTAGAAGGTAAATTTACTTTGGCAGCTGTTAAAAGCTGTTAAAATTAAGTTTGGTAGAGAGCTAATTATTGGATTTTCACCACTGTTTGCCATTCATTAAGTGATTGAGTGGGAGTTTACACATCGTCACGCCTTTCCCCCGAAGGGTTCAGAGGTGTATGACGCCCACACTTCACCGGGCGGTATTTAGTCCAAAATGTAACAGCCTGTCGCCATACCCATGCCATACCCATGTCGGCTCCAGTTGTGTAGCAGATGACATTAAATCCGCACATACGTTCACACAATGAACGAATTGGTATGTGCCTTCGGCTGGGTCCAAACCCGCTCCCTCTGGCTTGAGAGGCGAGCTTTCTCCAAGTAGGCTATCATCGAGTTTAAAATTGAAGTGAAACTTTAAAATTTCGGTTTTCAGTTTCAGAAGTTTCAATTTCAGTTTATTTTGACTACAGGAAGTTAAGTTACTGCAGCGTCAGTTTACATTTAATTTAATTGGTAATTATTTGATTTCAGCCAGTTTGCTATTCTATTGAGTGGGTGGACGTAATTGAAAGCGACGTTTTAGTTTTGGTTTGTTATGAAATACACGACATATTTCAGAGCGCGTCAGATGCAAATTTGATAAGTCAATTAGTTTGCGTGTAATAATATTATGGGTGAACAGAAAATAATTTAGTATTAATATTTGTATTGTATGAGGTATAATGTTATTACAATAATAAAATACCCTCTAGTATTTTTACTTGTGTCTGTTAAAGTTTTTAAAAGGGGAGCTTATTTATGGCTTATGTGTAAATAATTATCTTCTTTCCACTGCACTATATAGCAGCCGTCTGTTTTACAACACAATACAAAACTCTTGATTGAACAAAAGTATAAATAAAAAATTAAGGTTCCTTAGTGCGTTCAGGAGCTACGATGCCACACACACACACACACACATACACACAGAGAGAGAGAGAGAGAGACGCGTCAAACTTATAACACCCGTTTCGTTTTTGCGTCGGAGGTTAATAATAGGTGCAAAGGGCGGTCTTTTCGATCTCTCTACCGAAAAATGAAACCTTGCAACATATAGTTACTTAAAACTACCAAGGATAAAACATAACATGTTTTAATAAATTGCCAAGGCTAAGCTATCATGGTTATCTGGAATTCGTTTTGATCTAAAATTTCTCTAATAATTTGTGCTATTCAATCTATTCAACTCCGAGCTTCTATTCACAAAATTCTCCGTAATAGTTGTTTACATTTTTCCTATACAATTTCTGACGAAGAGGCTTCGCACATTTGCGACATCTCGAACGTCAAGTTTCCGGAGCAGTTATGCGACTGCAAAAACAAAATGAGAAAATCGGAAGCAGCCTGTCGTTGCGTCTTGTCGCCCCGCTGTCACCGTTTGTCGCACGAAGAGCCGAGCCTGTAACCCTCGATTCTATTTTTCTTTTGATACCGGTTAAATTTTTCAGTGGCAATATTTTTTAAACCAATATTACTTGTGGCGCTGTGATCCAATTCTCTTGAAATGTTGTGTGTTTTTATTGCGAAATCATTTTTTTGGAAACATATCGATATTGTGGAGATTTGTAAAAAAAAACAACCTATGAACCTATACATGTGGAGAAAATATTTCTAACTACCTGCGCTCCGCGGTTTCTCCCGCGGTTAAAAAGGATCCTATGTGCTATTCTAGACTATAATTTATCTCTGTGCCAAATTTCATTCAGATCTGAAAGAAGCCGTTCTGGCGTGAAAGAGTAACAAACATAGAAGATAATTTTTTACACATAATAGGCACACACACACACTAGGCACTATCTCGCCGACGCCCGACGGTGTAAAGCCCGTACCTGTCTATTAGAGTGAACCCACGGCCCAAGGCCGTGGGTTCGATTCCCACCTTGGGCAAACATTTATGTAATGATAATAATATATATATTTTATATGGCCAAAAAATATGTTTACGTCATGAATACTTGTGGTTTGTTCTATGTCATTGTGTTAATATCTATTTAAGAGTCCGGCGACCTAACTAACTTCGACCTAGGCGACCTAGACTAACTTCGCATTGGCTTAAGGTATTTAATAGCCATTTCGTCTACAAGAAGAAGACGAGCGAAGAGAGCGAGTAATGATACTGACGAGCCTCTAAAGTTACCTACAGAGTGACAAAGTGCAATTTCAATTGTTTTTATGACTTTTGCACTTCTGTAATCGTTCTTATTTAACTAAAAATTTCCGTTGTATTATGGATTCATTTAACAGCTAATGATGTAGACAACCTCCCTATGTAATGGAATTTATGATTTGCTTTGTCTATCTATTGAATAAATCAGTCAAAAGTGACCCCTTAAAAATGCGTATATTTTTCATACCTCTATTTTCGCTAAAGAACGTTTTAAAAAAAACCAAGAACATAGGGGCGGAGATATTGTTAATTTAATTGTACATGCAAAATTTCATCATAATCTGATAAATGGTTTTCAAGAAATTTGAGTAGCGCGGTTGTATGGAAATTTCAGAGCGTCGCGGCCCTCTTAAGTATGTATTTCATTAATGTTACATGTTTGTATTTCTGTCCCTGGCAGCCATAGTACAAGCTTTGCTTAGTTTAGGGTCAGACGACCGTGTGTGAAAAATGACCCAAGACTATTTATTTATTTAGTTAATTAGGAACACTTTCGCGCGTTCGCGGCAATCCGGGTGTGTTTAAGAGTAAAGTGAATAGGTATCTCCTAGGCAAGCGTGTTACACCTTCGATCACGTCGACGCTTCTCATCAGGCGAGTCAGTGGTCAAACGCATGCCTAGTTTGTTTTTGTTATAAAAAATAAAATAAAAAAGTTTGGTTCCGGCTTTACACGTTCTCCTAGAAGATCCTTAGGTAATCTTTCGAAGACTAAAAAAACTGATTATATACTTATGTTGCAACATATTTCATTTTGGCTTTGCTGTCGTTAAGGGAAAAGGTATGTGCGAGTTGAAAATGGATACCTGCTTACATGATATATGTATGAATTGTTTGGGTTTACATAGTTATGCTGGTTGATACGGTATCTGATAGCGGTATCCTGATGGAAATTGCTAATGCTATTGGCTCACTGGATAATCCAAATGTAGCAGCAGCATTGAAAATAGTGAGTACTTTGCTTAATTTTTTTGTATCCCAATAAATGCTGTTTGTAAAAAAATATATTTAATCATGTCAGTATACGTCATCTGCTACATGACTGGAGCCCGGTGTTTGGCGACAGGCTCGAAGCCTGTTACATTTGGGACTTAATATCATCCGGCAAAGTATGGGTGTTGTATTATACCTCTGTCAGATCTTTCTTTTATGATAAAAATATATTTACATATATGTACATAAGTTTCTGGTTATTATAACAATTTAAGCAGATCTAAGATCTAATTTAAATTTTACAAAATATTGTGATGATTTAAACTGTCCAAAAGTACAAGTACTTTGTGTAGTGTAAAGTATATTAATTACGTTAACAAGCAAAACTATTCAGAAATAATACTTCATTGTAGGTAACACTTCGTTTTAGTCCTTATGTAGTAGGTACTTTTAAAACTTGGTTGTTTCAAGAATTATTCACGCTAGGTTTTTTTCGTAGCAAGTAAAATACGTACTCATGACACCAAATGAGTCATTTCTGACTGGTTTACCTTTGTGCAGTCAACTAACTTAGAGACAGAGGACGTAAGTATAACTACACCTTGACGATTAGGTACTAGACACAGAATACGGGAGTATTCTGGTTTTATTATATTTATTTTTATTCATCGCTTTTATTCAATGGTACTTACTAGTATTTTTTTTTTTACTTTTCAGCCACTATTTTTTTTACCTGACTGACAAGGCCGAGAAAGTGTTATGTTTTTCGCTCGTACGTTTATATGTATTAAATATGTTTGTAAATGTATTTCAACCCTCGTATATCTTCCAAACGGCTGGATAGATTTTCGATTAAACAATAACATACACATTTTTGACTAAATTTGCCTTAAAACCCCAAGTGTCCTTTTTAGGTGTGCAGTCGGGTTTTTGATTGCTTTATCAGACCCACTTGTTAATCAGTGCCTCCAACAAAATATACAAATAAATAAATTTCATAAAAACAGTTAGATTTTCTCTAACGTTTTAACTCGAGCGTTATATTGTTCCATTTGTTTTTTACTCTCGCAGTTTTTATGAGCCCGCAAACTATAAGTAGTTTCAGTCCGTTGGCTGCGTTAAGCCGGCGGAGATCGGCTGAAGCCGAACCTCGTAACGTATTGAGTACGCGTATCGTTTTGCCGTAACAATTCAACCAGCCGAGCCGCTCGCTGCGAGTACTAAAACCTATCGGCTTTTTCGCGATTCCTTTGAAGCGCGCTCGCGGCGATCCGTAACCGTTCGCTGCGAGCTGTATAGTCGCGTCTCGTGTTACACGCTCATGATATTCGAACACGGTACGTTACGACGAAACGTTATCAGACAATCTCCGCCTTAAAAGAGCGCTCGCCCATTAGCCCATAAGCGCACTTTTTACAGAGATGCAGACGCGCGTTTGTCAGCCTAAGCGCGCATCTGCATCGCGTCTGCATCGCTACTACCTTTCGGCTGCATTTGCAACACTCGACAGTATCGATTCAGCACCGCGTCTGTATCGATGCTGGCGTCCACAGGCCAGTTCCCAGGTCGTCACTACATCGTATCGCATCGCGTCTGTTTCGCGTCTGTTTATGTTCTACCTATTGCGTTACTCGTAATTCAGAATCGCAATAACATGAACGATTGAAAATGACCTGCGAGAGTGACGATATCGCGTTTGCTTTGTGAGTGCATCGCGTTTGCATAGCTGCAACCAGTCGGCGAGAGACCGCTCTTACGGGGTCAGCTTAAACTCGTGCGGAAATCCATCACGTGCGTCCGCCTCCTGTAGCGCGTGCGAAAATCCGTCCCTCGATCGGGCGGGCCACTTAGACACCCAAGCATGAGAGCTTTAGCGGATGCCCCGCTTCAAACCAAGATGTCAGCGCTCAACAGCACACGGAAAAAAAAAATTAGCTGCTGTTACTACATTTTAGTTGTAGTAGCAAATATCCTTTCAAACTATAGGGACAGCTAAGTTTTTTGTTAGCGTAGCAAATTGTTTTTAGCTGAACGAATTTAGCTGTTGCAGCTAACAATCTTAACAATACTTAGCAGTAGTTGCTAACAATCTTAATAATTAGCAATAGCAGGTAAATATTTTATCCTAAAATAGTTAAAATATTTTGCTCTGATAGCTAATTGAAACATTCGAATTTGTTTTGTTTATAAAGATAACAAATTTAGTAAACTCAGTTAAGTAATTTGCAGTAACTGCAACTTGAGTGTGATTCTCCTAGCAAAATTTTATTTTGAATAGTAGCTAAGCAGTCTTCGTCGTAGTCAACAAAACTTTGCCAGTGTTTCGAAGATAATTGGTGCAGCAGCTAAGACATAGGCAGCAAAACAGATTTAGTTGCCACAACTAAACCATTTTTTTCAGTGCACTAATCTAATAAAACTATAAAATTACAATGTGGAGATAAAGTTTAAATTGCTGCGTAGGGCGCGTCGCGTAACTGCTAGAACATGAGACATTTAAGTATAACTTCATTTCAGAAGCTGTGTTCATCGTTCCTAGAACTCATTGAACCGATGTAAGATTTGGCCGAACGATGTCATTTTGGTGTGAATTGGCCTTTGGCTGCATACAATCTAAACATAAGCCGTTGTGTGATAGCCTGATAGGTGACCGTCTGGGTTGAGAACTATGTATAATCTTCTGATTTGTCATAAAACAAACGTTGCAACTTATTCATGATCATTAGATATTTTTTGAAGCAAACGGTTTAAAAACACTGTGTCC
Source organism: Peribatodes rhomboidaria (assembly GCA_911728515.1). Lineage (NCBI taxonomy): Eukaryota > Metazoa > Arthropoda > Insecta > Lepidoptera > Geometridae > Peribatodes > Peribatodes rhomboidaria. The sequence goes on from OU452166.1 coordinate 552,026, forward strand.
ATATTGATTCATTTGACTAAAGAGGTTATATACTCCTAGCAAAGGTTTTGTCAAAAAAATATTGTAACGACTATGTCAATGTCGCGTATAATAACAAAATTTTCAACATAGTTTTTTAGCAATATATCTGTAACATACCCGCGATTCTAATTTCAATTTGCGCATCGAAGGCAGCACCTACATATGTTCGAAACTATTTCCACATTGCTTCGTCTACTAAAACCACCGAAAACTGAGAAAGCAAGCGTCGCCATTTTGAATGAACGTTATGTCACTAGTGCTACCGAGAAATGGCTGAATGGTCGATAGTTTCGATATCGAAAGTTGGTTGTAAAAAGGTTAAATAACGACGACGAAGAAATGATGTCGCGTCGAGTGGTTTCGATTCGCGGTGACGGGAATTGTATGTTCAGATCTGTTTCTTATTGTATTTACGCCACACAAGAGAGACACCGAGACATTCGTCTTCGAGTCGTCGACCGAGTTGTTGAAAACTGGCATCGCTACAAAGACTTCATCATCGGTGATCAGTCGTACGGTCCCCTGCGGAGCAGTAACTCCTACAGGAACTTGATGTCAAGAGACGGAGAGTATGCAGGCCACGTCGAGTTACACTGCGTCAGTGAACTTTACACAGACTACACCTTCAAAGTCCACAGAGATAGCTGCTCTAGAACCATAGACTATGGAAGAGGGGCCAAGGTCAAACATTTACTTTTTTCAGGATATCTCGATGCAGGACATTACAGTGTCATTGAGTACTAGTGTTTTTATAACTTTTGTGCTATTTATGCGGGGTCGGGTTTGTGGTATTTTCCATCGAATTATATTAAGCATTTTCAGTTTAATAAATTATTAAATTGTTTGCTTCAAGTCAAACATAAAATAACGATGAAAATTGCTTTATTTCTCATTAGCATTAGCCTACATAAATTTCGATGCTACTTATACATATTTTTTATTTAAAAAATTCATAGTACTAAAAGTACTAAACCCTAAATCAAAAGCCAATCTAATAAATTACCGTTTCTATGATCTGCGTAATAAATTATTACCAAAGACATCAACATTGTGTCCACAAACAAATAACATTTCATGTCTGTCTTTTCAATACATTATTGTATTCTGAACTTGGTGGACATTCTACTTAAATAGAGCTTCTATACAGCAATTTTACCTTCGTGCCATGCGAAATTATGGGGGCATAACAACTTAATAATATAATTTAGAATCGTCGGTGGAGTAAAACTTTGAAGACGTGCAGGTAATAGATATACATATTCCAATAAGTAATTTAGTTTTCATTTGAATACTTGAAAGTATAGTCCACAGTCACTTAGCTTTCAGTTGTCTTAATTAATTCTTTGAAAAGGAATTGAACCGTCAATGCTCCATACACGTTGTTAATATGATAAGTGGGGGTCAACGGCTGCCCTCTCTATTGGATGTAATTCGATGGAAGCGAATTAAGGATGCACATAGTCTGGATACGCCGGTCCGGTCCAATCGACTCGCAAAGTTATGAATACTTTAGTAGGCTATCAGCTAAATTGCTTTCTCATGTAGAAAGCTAATTATAGCGTTCACGGGATCGTTTACACGTGCAATGATATTTACGGATGCCAATTTATTATAATATTGATAGCATAATTCGCAGTCTAAAATTGACGTGTTAAAATTTAGCTACAATAATTAATGAAATGAATAATTTGAATAATTATTACAGCGTAGGTAGTGAAATTCTGAATCCTATCCCAAAATAACTATGTTATAAATGTGAAAGTGTTTATTTGTTGTTTAATTGTTTGTTTGTTACGCTTTCACGCCTTAGCTTCTCATCCGACTGCCATGATATTTTACATACAAGTTGTCAGGAGAAGTTACAGAATGCAGATTTTTCACCCGGAAAAAAACAACAGTAAGTACCTATCTGTGGGACAGCGTGAACCCGCGAGGCGCAACTAATTATAAATACTATGTTTCAATCCGGGTGCTCGAGAAGTAGGTACTTATTACTTAATGTGTTGTTATGTGTTTTTTTTTTCAAATGTTTTGTATGTGACTTCGTACTGCTTAAGAGGCTCTTTAGATTTTTGTATCATATACATTTGAGTTTCTTTTAATAATGTAACTTGTGTGAAATGCAACTTTAATCAAGAACTAAAAGCAAACCGCTTATAGAACTTACAAAGATGTAAAAGCTATTAAGATTCAGATTCAACTATTTATCTGGGCCAACCTTTAGCTCCGATATCCTCTGGTGAAAAGTAAAGACGTGGTGGGAAGACGTACCTATTTAGTTAGGAATCTCTTGCAAAGTCAGACAGCTGAGATTAATCCCGACGGCTGTACGTTCTCGTCGAGACCGTATTTCAAAGGATATTAATGTAGCGAAGTGTTCAACCATAATCGACCGAGCGCTCAGATCAATCTAGAGAAATAGATGGAACACTGCGTTATATCTCGCTGAAGCCACTTCTTTTTCAATGTGTGTGCGTAATACTAATATTAATTCCCAAACTCTACGTTAGCCATTTCCGTTCCAATGTACAACCTTAAGAGATTTAATATTTTAAAACTGCACAGTTTTTAAAAAGAACCTTAAAATGTAGTCCTGGCCACACTTTTATAATGCACTATATAAATTAAGTACACAAAATTATACCATAAACCAATGAACATAATGTCGAGGTAAGAATGACCAAGCGAGTAGCGTAGTTTTTTTGCGTCCATGTGTGAGTCTTGTGTTCCTATATGACAGTAGCGTAGTTTTTCTATGGTTTTTAACTTCACTTAGATCATACGCCGTGCGCCATCTTATTCTCTAGGTTGATCTAAGACCGAGCGATGCGACGTCTCAGATATTGGCACAACTCGGCATTTGTTTGTCCAAAGACACCTTGAGTACTGTTCATCCGATCTTCGTGAAAAATTTCAGACAAGTAGTTCATGCAAATACAGTTTTTAAGTTTAAATGTGAGCAAGATTGTTTGAAGGGTTGTGGAGGTTTGAGGGTCACGAGGTACTAGGTCCATACAAACCACTAGGACACTGACAACTGTGACAGTGACATTTAGTGCTTTAGTTGTTTACCTTGCGAGCCTATATCCTCGCAGCCTCTAGTCCGATTCAGCTTCATTATCCTACTAATATTATAAACGCGTATATTATAATAATAATAATAATAATATGTTTATTATGGAACAAACAACACAAGGTATTACAAATTTACCGATCGATGACACCTGCAGAAGTGTAAAACTGAGTCACAGATGTCAACGCCCTCGTCCGAAGATTTTCACAATAGTTCCGTAAATTATTGTAAATTAACATCTTTTAAAAATAAACTATAAAATAAATAATATACAAAGAAGAATTGTTCAAACAAGTAACATTAAATAAATGCGTAAGAATGGATGGATGGTGGATGGATGGATGGACACTACTTACTTACTTTACTGGATTACTCCAGATTACTTTTCTGGTTCACGCCAGAACAGCTGAACAGATCTGGATGAAATTTGGCACAGAGATGCTAAGATCCTATGTGCTATTCTAGACTATAATCTTAGTCTAGGATAGCACATAGGATACTTTTATACCGCGGGTGAAACCGCGAAACCGCGCAGCTAGTATTATTACTTATTTTTGAACTTAAAAGGTGCATTAAAAGAAACTACTTACCTGTCAAATTTCATGAAGTTCGGATAAATGGTGTGTCATTTGTCAAATCAAATCTATAGGGTTAAAATTAGACAAATATTTGAACAAATTAACATTTATATATATATAGATATAAATATTGAATATACATGCCGGCAGACTCTGATGCCGGCCACACATAAGTCGTATTGGACCAATCTAGGTCTTGGGGACAAGACACCAATGTATGTGTCAGTTTTAAAACACAAAGCTGGTATTGAAGCCAATGTGTCACGCAGTAATAAGGTGCAATATTGGCCATTTAAAATTGCAGCCCAGCTCGACCCCAAAGCTAAACGAACGTGACGAGAGCTCAATCCACTCCGTCAATAAAACTTCAATACCGTGTAACCGTTTTATATCAATTTAATAATATTTAAAACCTATTTGAGTTATTGTAGGACAATAACGACAATGACAACCAGAACGTTATCCTCTTCATTTTTCTACCAGTCTTTCCTCCTGCTACTACCGCAGGAGTTTACCATTTGTCATGATATATTTTTAGCTTCATTCTATAAAGGAAGTTCCGAATTACTGGGATGGTGAACATTTTCACGTTTGCATCAATTGCGAGCAATAGTTACAAAAACGTATGAACGTGTACCTATTTTAAAACTAAACTTTAAACTTTTGTTTGAAGTTAACTTGTTTTGCTTTTAACATAGTAATAGTAGAAACTACCTATTCAAACATCGTCGTAGCCTTTTGAGTCACGCGCTCAAATTAGTCACAAATTCCTTCACAGATTACGATGACATTCATTACCTAGGTACGAGTATGTAAACAATAAAAGAATTGGTTCGAAAAGATCAATGCCAAAACGTTGATCTTTATTATTTCGCCCCCATAGATACTCAGTCATTTATGCGGAAAAATAATTGGGCCTACACTTGGCTACACTGTATGTGTTATCATGATTTGTATAATTAACCCATCATTAAAACACAATAACACTCGAAAAATACAAGTAAAAGAAAATAACACAACAAGGAAAGAAATGTTTGTCGTTGACAACAAGCTAATAACATTACTGTTATACCTAATCATTATTGTGACCTTCATATCCTAATAATAATATGAAGGTACTTTTACCATTTGATAACCAATGCTTATGGCGTGTAGAATCCTACACAGACATTGCAAGTCAGGTCTCACGCCCATTTGAAGTTTGCTCCCTGGCTAGTCAAGCAAAAGCATACTTTTTGCTGCACTTGCAACAAAAAGTAGGTATTATTTTTTTACTCTTTATCTTCATCGTCTTAAACTTAACAACTTGTTTAAATAAACGAAGTATTAAATAAATAAAAGCAATAAAATTCCAATGTGATAATTAATGTTGAATAACTTAATATATGTAGGTTTCAAAACATTGATTGCCTATGTCCTTAGATATAGGTAGGTATTTAATGTGTGTTCACAAATGTCCATTGCTAATGTAAAGTAGAAACTAGCTGTTATAGTGTGTTATAGGTACAACAATCTTTCCTCAGTTATTCATTATTGCCGTTGTATTAAACGGCTCATGATTCATCGGTTCCGTGAACGTTTGTACGATAAACATTGACTGCTCACGTCCTGGGGGCCTACCATGTTGATTACGTTGTTTTCGACGCCGCGCTACCATGTACCTTATTACGCGGCAATACGATTCGCAGTCGCGCAGCGTCAAAAACTAAACGTCATCTGTACAATAAGATTTCATGGTAGTCCCCCTGCTCGAGCGATTTACTCTTCAAGAGATCGCTTCCAACTAATGTCATATACCTACATATAGACTATCCTAACTAATATTATAACAAGCTGCGCCCCGCGGTTTCACCCGCGGTTAATAAGTATCCTATGGGCTATTTTAAACTATACTCTATCTCTGTGCCAAATTTCATCCAGATCTGTTCAGCCGTTCTGGCGTGAAAGAGTAACAAACATCCATCCATCCATTCTTACAAACTTTCGCGTTTATAATATTAGTAGGATAGTAGGATGTGTCTGTTTGTGTTCGTTCGTTTGTCACGCTTTCACACCGTAACTACGCACTGATCATCATGAAATGCATAATATGGATTATGGATACGTTGTCAGGGATACATAAAAGTCCTGTTATGTCGAAGTAAATGGTCCTTGTGTGACGCGAGCGAAACCGCGACACATAGCTAGTACACGTAAAATTATAAATGCAAAAGTTTGCTAGTATCTTTGTGTGTTAGTTTGTTACTTTGCTCAAGCGACTTTACGGAATTTTGTATGAAAATAGCTTATATCCTGGACTATTTAATTTCCCGACTTAACTACTCGGTCCTGCGGGACATCGGGTGAAGTTGCAGGGCGCAGCTGGAGTCGTATAAAGTGGCCGGATGGCATTGTCTGCGAACCGTGAGATCGAAAGTGAAATAAACGCAAATAACGCAATAAGGTCATATTCATATGCCTAAGATATTTATTTGAGCGACACAATGTGTGTGTGTATGTATTTAGGTGGTCTGATATTACTATAATAATATACTAGCTGCGCCCGACGGTTCCACACGCGGTTAATAAGTATTCTATATGTTATACGGCTCCATAAACATGTGCACAAGAAAGGCTGCTATACGTGACGAATGGCGACGACTTGTGAAGCGAGCCACCACCCTGACCGATGACCACGACCACTCTGACAAGAGTGTAAACGACTAAGAAGAAGATGTTATTCTAGACTATAATTTATCTCTGTGCCAAATTTCATCCAGATCTGTTTAGCCGTTCTGGCGTGAAAGAGTAACAAACATCCATCCGTCCATCCATCCATCCATTCTTACAAACTTTTGAGTTTATAATATTAGTAGGATTATATTATATTTGGACTTTTTACGCCCCGCGGTGTTATCCGTTGTAAAAAAAAACCTTTTTGCTATCCAGACTATAATCTATCTCTGTGCCAAATTTCATCGAGATCCGTTCAGCCGTTCTGGCGTGAAAGAGTAACAAACATCCGTTCATCCAAACTTTCGCATTTATAATATTCAGTGTTATGAGTTTGAATTGGAATTTAAACAATATAAGCCTAAAATAAACCAAACAAAAATAACAAATTACAAATAATAAACAGAGCTCAGGTCAGTATCCGCGGGTAAAGTACCCAAAAGGCTGGCGACGTTACCTCGCTGAATAGCAATGCTAATTCGCTGACCGAGGTAAGCACCAGCCCTTTGGTCGTTTGTTCTCTCTATCAGACGCTTTGACAGCTCATTGAAGAGCAACCATGCGCTTGGACCCCAAGGGCCCAAAGTTTCTACCCCAAAAGGCAGAAATATGTATTAGTGTTATCAGTGTTATTATTACAATTTAATTATGACATTGCATTATTTTTTTACTTGTGGACCCCAAACGATAAAGTTTAAAAAGTAAATGTATTGCTAGAGAGGACAACTAACATGCAGCTAACTCCAAAACACAGTTTTTAGTACTTTGTTTGTACAATACATTTATTATTTTTATACACCTAAAACCTCTCGTAGGCAGTTTCCTTGTATCATACCTAACCCGTACCTAACAGTTTTATGTAGTTGAATGACACGTAAGTAATAAAATAGATTGGTCTTTATTCATTCAAAACAAACACAAAATTATTTGAATTAGTGTGCTCGTAATGACAATAACTTTAGATAATTTTCAATCAGATAGAACTAAAAATTTTTTTTCTTAGTTGTCATTTCCAAGTAAAAAGTTTTTTTTAATTTATTTTTTTAGGTTATTTTGTGAATAATCATGAATCCAACTGCCAGCGAGATTTTAGGTGAATTAAAAATAAACTGTAAGTAGAATTTTATTTTTATCGGTCATAATATTCATCAATGTCAACATGCCCTGAGATGATCTCAACTCTGTTGTCAAGAGGTTCATAATTATTATTTTCTCTATAATAACATTATATTACAAAATAACTTATTGTAATGTACAAAACAATTAACATTCTCCAACTTTTACCTCGTACTCGTACGAAACATTGTATATCTTATGTAACCAGATACGTTATCTAAACAGTGCATTTCCAAAGTAAATAATTTTTATCGTTCTCTACGAAACGACAATGACAAACAATCGTATCTTTCTTATCGAAAAACGCTAAGATACCGACACGATAACTATTTGAAGCGTTGTGATCAGCTGTTTCTAACAGATACATCGACAAATATTTATTAGTTTTAAATTTGGAATGTTTTTATGTTAGAACCCTAAAACAAAATAGTTTTTTTTTTAATAGCTCGATCATTTGATTTGGGCATTTCTCTCGCGATATTTTGTTTCTATCATTATTATGTCGACCTTGTCTCATCACTAACATTGTCATCTATCTGTGGTTTAGAAGATTTTTTTGGTTTGTTGTTTGTCAACTACTTAAGTCATAAGTTATGTAGAATCATTCGTTCTCCGTCTACGTAAAATCTTTGCTCCCAATGCTCCATAGACATAGAAGATAAGGAATATTCTGTCACTCCTCCCTATTCTGAGCTCCCATCATGATCCATTACAGCAATGAGTTTAGTGTAAGCTGTTATGTAGTTCTCCGTAGACCTTTGGAGATTGCCTAGGTTGATATTAGGAAGCACCATTAGCTCCGACGCTATCTAGCAAGAGTGACAAGTCCCTAAGGGTGTATACACATTACACTTAGACAATAGGCTACCAGCGCCAAACTACCAGCGCTTTTCGGTACAGCAGGACTAGTACCAGAAGGAGGCATTTTGTCTTTCCAACGTTTTCATCACAAAACATATCCGTAGTCTAGGTTTGTGACATCTTAGCGCGGAAAAAAACGGTGGAAGGACAATATCTCTCGTGCTAGCCCGGCTGGTACGAGCAGGTAACCGCTACATAAAGCAAGCGGGTGTTAGCAGGTGGATCACTTGCAAATTAAGTAACAACCAAGTTGTATCAGCGATAGAACTGCCTGCGCCGACTACCTGCAGGTGACCTGCGCGGTCCAACAGTTCTAGCACTGATCTTAGTCAATCGGTAAACTGACGTTTTAAATAAACTACTAAATTGACAAATTAGTTTGGACCATAGACAAAATCTAAGATTTTGTCGATTCGGAACGTCAGTTTACCGATCGAACCTAAACGACATTTATACTGACGTTTCAAACCGCTACTTTCTGAACTAATGGTGTATATAATCGATTTGAAACATCAGTTTAAATTTCCATGCTCGCACCCTAATACCGGTAAGCGCTGGTAGACCAGTGGCGGTATCCCCCTGTCTACGTGTAATACGCCCTAAAGGTAGGTACATCCTTTGCTTTGTTAGGTGTACGTTTACCAATTACTACGAGAGTGCATTGTTTTGCTGGCGTCGCTCCGTCCGTGCAAACGAGGCTATTATTCCACCTCTATGCATCTGATATCGTTGCGATTGATCTCAGCGCGGACCTAACGATAACAGCATCCCCTTCGTTAACAATGAAGAGCTTTGTAAACGTCCAGATTTGCCCAAGCCTTGTTTTAAAAAACATCGCACACGATCTAAACCCAACCCCCTCGCAAATAGACGTGGAGTAGCTGGTGATTATTTCGTGTTTCGTCTTTTTCTTTCTTTTACATTTTTTCTTTATCGACAAAGACAAAACACGGAACAACTACTCCTATGCTATTCCACGTTTTTTTAGTAAGACTAGCTCAACTTTCTAGTACTATTTTTTTGTATTTGGACTGGACCATATAATTAAAGTAGCTGTTCGCCTCGCGACCCTGGACTGTTTTTGCTTATATAGTTACTTAAAAATGTATTTGCATGAATAACTTGCTTACATCATAAAGATCGAATCAACGGTATCAACTTTTACAAAAAAAAGATGCCGATTTGTCCCCGTAAACTCCGAAGTCTTTGTAATCTCACTTTGGTCGAAAATAATAGTGTTTTACAAAAACCTTACCGAAATATCGAAATAGGGTCGGTGTTTTATGAAATATCCAGAAGCATTGGCCTATTCAACAGAGGCGATCAGTAGTCAGTGACGATGGGACATCCCGCATACAGACAACCAGTCACTTAAGACGTAACGAGCGTCAATTAGGATGAAATTTAAAAATAGAATAGAATTTAGTTCGTTTCGGCAATTAATTTCAGACAATTACTTACTTTTGTAAATAGACCTCCTACCCGCTCTCCAACTTAATTGCTAAATGCAATAACAAAATCAATTATTGGAAAGGTCTATTACAATATTCAAGGTTTCATGGAATACAGAAAATTTCGGGCTAAGAAAAAACTGTTACAAATCTACTCCATCATTACGTCCCACTGCGGGACATCGGGCTGCCCTACGGCGAGGTGGCTAGGCCGTTATGCACCACGCTGGCTCAGTTAGGGACGATGTCAGTTTTTCGAATGATTAATTCTAGGACATGTCGGTTTCCTCACGATGTTTTTTCCTTGACCGTACAAGCCCGTGTCATATTTAGATGCACATAATTTTTTCTGAGAGAAAAGTTCATTGGTGCGCAGCCAGGATCAAACTCACGCACGACCTCCGGGCAGAAAGCACGGTTCCTCCCGCTCCATACCTACTTATACCATAATTTGATTAGATAAGTAGACACTATTTATAGTGTAGTATTTATAGTATACTATTTATAGAGTAAGTAATACCTTACGTAAGTAGTAGAAAATATTATGATAATTATTTTAATTTAAGCAAGAATGTAGGTAAGGTGCAGACTAATGATGTAAGTAATTGTTCAATAGAGTCGAATCCAGGATTTTGGTTTAGGGATGCTTGACTTAGTTAAGTGAGTTAGGTGAACACAAACACGAAACAAAAAAAAGACATGTTCGACTACTGTAGTGTAGAATCAGATACTTTTGGTGACGATTGTGCCCTTAACCCCCCCCCCCCCCCTTAACCTTAATCCGGTACTGGTTCCCTTCTAAACTGTGGTAACCTGACAAGGTCTTTGAACATATAACACATACTTACATATTCTTGGAAATTAACACTGATCTGTTTTTTACAAAGTCTGACATAATTGTGTACTCTTATTAATTCTGTTAGGCCACGGCTACATTATCGCGCGATAATTCGTGTAGCGTTTTCGCGCCTCAATCGCGTTATCGGTTATCGGCGATGTTCTTGTCTACATTAGCGGTCAACTTGGCGCCTTTCTGCGGAGTTGACGTAGGCGATAGTTCGCTCAATACATCGGCGAGTGACAAACTAGCCGGTTACACTTGTCGCGATAGCCCGAATTTAGCTGTAGAATTAAAAAAAAAAAGAAACAAAACAATAAAAGTTCTACATCAGAAAGTGTTGGAGACGTCGAGTCGAAGCAAACTTTGGAAAAGACAAAATTATTATGAAGCCGTATACTTTTAATATGTAAACAAACTCACTTAAACTTTTTTTAATTAACTTCACACGACTAAATAATCAAAGTCTTGTTTATTCAAAAATTTTCGGTTTAAATGGCAGAGCCACTTAAAAGTTCAGTAAGTATGATTCTACGGAATGAAATTTGATATTTTTAATTCAAAAGAGAAAATTGAGCTTAAGTAATCAAAAGGTCAGCGCTGCCTATTATACTTAATAGTATCATTGCCTACTAATCAATTTTTTATAAATCCCTAAAGTTAGACTAAGCTCCATGGAAAGCCCTCATAAGTCATTGATTGGGCTTAACAATATCTCATTGCCATTGTAACAAAGAAATTGTCAAAGAAAAAAAAATATTATAAAAGCTTTCAAATTTCCAAGCGGACTTTGAAGTTTGTTATATTTTTAACTTAGTCAACATTTCAACCGCCTGGCCGCCACCCTCTCGGCCTACTAAAATCTCCGTGACCCGCAGAAGTGACATTTGACAGCTCTTGAAGTTACTAAACTGGGTTGAAACTAAAATGGACGTGACGTCCGAGGAAATTGAAAAGGCGAACGTTTTTGAAATTTGATTGAACCAGTCAAAAATGGCTTTTAAAGTAGTGTAACTACTTAAACTTTTCGCTACTAAGTAAAAAAACCTACTTTTTTACTTATTAGCGACGCTCTGCGGTTTCATTGATTTTCCTACAGGAGCCGTAGACCTACCGTTTAATTTTCAGGATCAGGATTTTACAGGAGATTAGCTTAATGTGTGACTGTTGATTGATGGCAAAATACCTCCTTACCATATTTTTATGAGAGACCCAAGAAGCTACTTTTCTATATTCTATATACAATTCAGCGCCACCCAAAATATACATAGGTAAAAATCCCGCGCGGCAATGCATTGCGCTGTCACCCTCAGATATCAGCGGTGTCATTCACAATAACTCGGAAACGTTTCCGATGGGATCCCACTTCCAAACTCAAATTGTTCGAATTTGTCTACTTTTATAAATTTTGGAATAGGGAATCGAGTAAAAACCGATCGGAAAATGATGTTTAAAAACTTATGAATACGGACTGGGATTCGAATAATTTGTGTTTAAAAACTTTAGACATTTTCGAATGATTGCAAATAGCTATGCAGATGTGAAATCTCTTTGTGCCCAGTAATTTTTATTTAAGTCCGTTCGCTGATTTTGCGTGATTCCGTAACAACATACAAACTTTCGTATTTACAATCGACCGAGCGAGCGTTAGTTATCGAAGCGTCCATGTTTCAGCTTCAACAAAAATGATTTCGTTTGTCCGCATTCTGTCTGGATCTACAGTTTCTTAACCGATTTTCTTGAAATTTTGTGAGTAGGTTCGAAAATATTTTTTTTCCTTGCTGGTCTTATTTTTATTATTATTTATTGATTTATTGATAGATATATATGTCTCCGCCATTTTTTAACATTCTAAAATAATCTGTATAATTAATTATTTATCTGCTAATAAAATTTCATGGAATGCGACCTGCAGAGGACAGCCGTCGGCAGCGAGTTCTCAGCTCACAGAGCCACTAGTGTTAACTAGCAGTTAGGGTATTGTTTAGGTTTAATCTAGGTATTTCTTTGGTTACCTTAAGGTTTGTTTATGTTTTATTTCACTACAAACAAAATGTGTGATCTAACCGTTTCCCGAGATAATGAGATAAAGGTTAGATAACATAGGCATGTTAGAGGACAGGTACAAATGCTTTGACCTTATTTCACCCTCCTTGTTTACGTTCGATATATCAACCACTACCTCTGTGTGTTTTGTGTCCGACAAACAAACAATCTAGATAAAAAATAGGCTTAGTTTGAACCAGTCCACCTGTCCTGTTAGTGATGACAGGCAGGGTGTGGATCTGGCATGGAATAATAAATAATGCATAACACAGGCGTCCCCTAGGTGACCCCCGACACAATGTCGCCATGTAATTAGTATCGGATAGTTTGAAATCGAATGGAAGGTGCTAGCATAGGACGGACAGGAGTATAATTATGGTAAATGCCAGCGCGACCCCGTTTCGCCCCACCTCGGCGCCGGCGTCGTCGTAGACGTCGGCGGAAAACTGCTCACGGCTACTTTAGTGGGTTCGATTCCCACATCAGACCACATCCGTTACCCCTGTGACGGAAGGGAAGTATTCATATTCATATTCATTTTATTCATAAAATGTAATTTTACATGTCAATTGAAATAATAATACAATTAATGTATAATAAAATAATACAGTAAAAATGTCAAATTCAAAAATTACACAACACAAGAACACATAATTAAAATAAAAATATTAAAAATTAAAATTATTAATAAAATCACATGTCCGAGTTTACAAATTCATGAAAATCATAGAAAGCTTGCTCTATGAGCCATTTTTTAAGTCTTATTTTAAAAGATTGCAAGTTAATAGCCGGAAGTACGAGAACATTTACCTCCACCTTCAAAGTTATAGAAGGGAAAGAATAAAAAAAATGAAGGGAGACTGCCCAACACTGGTGCAAAAATATGTATCTAAGTTTAAACAATCCTGCATTTATTTGAGTAGGTAGGCCCCAGCTTCAAGCAGTTTGTTTTCAAGACAATAGAATACGTCATCGGACCCGTATCCCTTGTATGAATCCAGTGGCAAATCCAGGATTTGGTTTCGGGGGGAGGGGGATTGACTTATGTGAAATTCGGCTTTATCAAGGTAGGTAAGATTTTGATTTGGGGGTTTGTTTTGGTAGATTTTCGGTTGACATAGCCGAGGGTTTATCAAGAAGCTTTATCATACATACATAATGTGTACATATAATCACGCCTCTTTCCCTTAGGGGTATGTAGAGACCACGTCTCTCCACTTGCTACGATCCTGGCATACATCTTTCGCTTCTTCCACTTTCATGACTCTTTTCATACACGCTCGTCGGTTACGGGTACTCTTGACCTGGCCTTTCTTTAAGAAGAAGCTTTATCAAGGTAAGTAAACACAAAAGAAGTACTAAAAAAGACATTTCAGACTTTGGAATTAGATACTTTGGGGGGGGGGGGGGGGGGGCTTGAGCCCCATAGATTTCCACCTGGATCCACTATTGTATAAACGTGTATGAGGCTGTATGTAGAGCGTAATAAAGCCCACCTCTAGGCTCAGGGTGGCTGGAAGTGGGGTTCTGTCCATCCACCTAACGACGACTGTCCATCCACCTAACGACGACTATCCATCCACCTAACGACGACAATGCTATGAGCCATGTGGACCACATTGTAGTACGGAAGCGGTTTTCGGTTTATTTTATATTACGTATTAATAATTCATTTCTATTCCTACACATACTGGCTTACATTGTACTATTTATTGAAGCAAGTGTAGTTTGCTTGAATTATCCTAATCCTAACTTCCTAACTAATACTATAAAAGTGAGTGTGATTCTTTATCAGTTACGCTTCCACGCCTCATCGTGAAATATTACCTAGAAATCAGAAATCACATTTTTTTGATAACTCCTATAGTTACACCTACCTAGTCAGTATACCTACATGTTGTCAGAGGAAAACAATGACACAGGATCCCTTTCATCCCGAAATCGCTGGGGGGGGGGCAGCTAGTTTAACTAGTACTATTTATTTATTCTGTGGTTTAACAATAAATATTAAAATCATAAAATAAGGTACAAAACACAATAACGTTAAAGCTGGACTGTGGAGTTGACAAATTTAGCCGTGTTGAAGTTTAAGCTTTTAGCTTTGATTTTACACGTCATTATGAACAGTGGCTAGTTTAGAAATTCGCAACAGAAGTTAGGTAGTCACTTGAAGCGTCACAACTGAACTCACGCCAGCACGCCAAATAAACTCTCCGCTGTCCTTATTGACGTGCAAATCAGCCTTTAGTGCTTTTGTGTTTAGGAGTGCAGTTCGGAACTAGTTGACTCGAGAGTCAAGAGGAACTGAATCAGAGCATTCAGAGTGTAGTCTAAGGCTTCGTTCTGACTAAGCAAACTGTGAGCGCCTGGCTATTTGCCTCCAGGCTCTCGATTCTACTAAGCAATTGTTTCGAAACTGTTAATGAATTTCCTTAAATTGACACTTTGACAATTGTAAGCCAAGAGTCAAAAGTTAATTAATTAACAATTTAAAATCAATTGGTTAGTTGAATCGAGGCGCTGCCGTTTGCCACCTTTTATGATATTTTAAATGGGGTGTCCGAACAGCGCGGACTTACTGTACGACTGTACGTAGTAAGTTGTCAACATTGAGTTTGCCCAATACGGGACTCAGAGCCAGCCAGCGGACAGCGCACAGTTCGCTAAGTCGGGACGAAGCCTAACTAGCCCACAAAAGTTTCAACCCACTAAAAGACATAACTTCATTACTCGTTCAACCCACAACCTAAACTATGTGCCACTGTGTAAAAAATAGTGACAGTAAGTCGCTTGCGTAAAATAAATTTACTATGGCCGCAATGACAAAATATCTTCACGTCTTTTTCCCCGAAGGGATTGGCAGAGGTGTGTTTAACACCTACTCTTCGCCGGACGATATTGTGTCTCAAATGTGACAGCCTGACGTCATCGACCGGGCAGTTCATCCAGTTCTATGGCAGATGACATTAAATATGCACATAATTTTTACAAACGAACAAATTGGAGCGTGTCTGGACTGGCTTGTCTAGGCTAGGCTATCATCACTTTAAAAAAAATAACAAGTTAAGGTCTGGATTCTGAAATTAAATGTTGACCCGTTTACCCAGAAGTGGGATAGGGTAGGTAAATAATGTTAGCTATTTTAAGTTTGAAAAAACAAATCCTTTAAAAATTAACTACGTATTAACTAATTAAAAACATACTAGTATGTATACTAAAGCTTACGATGGTTGTCTCCCGATTAAAATAATTTGATGAAGACAAAACTGTCGTCAAATTCTCGCTTGCTTGGAAAATGGAAACAAATCTTGAGAAAGTACCATCGTCAAACATAATAAAGTTAGCGATGTATTGTACTGATTTATGCAGAATCTAAGGACTGTCGATGCCGGCGGCGGAGGCGGCGGTTACTTGGATCGGAGATATTTTTTACAATGTTTCATATTCACAAGGCTTCCCTGTATCGAAGATAGGTACGAATTAGATTGCAGAAATTGCGAATCTCGACACGATTGACGGTTGGAAGAACGCAGATAGCATTGTAAGAGAGGCATACCCAACAGTGGTAGGGATTTAAAAAGGATGTGAATAATGATGATTATGATGATGATGAAGAAAAAACGTTTCACGTTGACCGTAACTCACCTAGAAGTAAAGATAAGCGTGGTCGGGAACCGCGGAAGTACCTACTACTCCATTAAATGGAAGCAAACTCCTTTGGTCACCTCTTTTTTTTGAATCTCTGGCCCCGGCTAAGAAAGTTACAGGTAATAAAATAGGACGGGGCGCGGCTCGTTTGATTTTTGGAAGAGAATTTGGCCCCCTCTGCCCTTCATTACATTCCAACATCTTTTATAAGACCATGTTGTATCCAAAAAAATACTATTTTTCTTAACCACTACTGCGGCTCCTGTACATGGTAAACGTGGTAACGTGAAACTGGTATGCTGCCGTCGACTTATGTAGTGCAGTTCCATTTACGATGTTGCCTCAAGTTTCATACGCAAATATTTGTATCGGACAGCAGTTTTCGTAATTTTTGACATACGAGTAGAGTAGACCCTCAAATTGACTAAACCTACTGCTCTCACATGATGATCTGTGGCACTACATGACTTTAACCACTGTTGTCGTCATCTGATAAAACTCTTTTTTAAAATATAAATTTGTGTCTTTTTGTTGTCTTTTTATTTTGATTTCGTACCTACCTAAAATGCTTGAAAACGGATGATGTAAAAACTAATAAAACCGAGCTATTTCTCAATGAGCATTGTGCTGTGTGTTGACTGTGAATGTGTGACTGTGTGATTGTGTGTGACCTAAACCAATTTGAAAAAACTTGAAGAGAGTCAGGCAGAATTCTGACGCATGGCAGGTAGTTGGTATAGGTACCTAGTACGTAATTAACTGTGGGTTTAAAACAATACCTAATTAAATACAGACGGGAAAAATAACCTTTTTGGAAGTCGGTTAAAAAGAATAGGTACCTAATAACAGCTTTAACAAAACATAAAAACTATTTACTTATAGAAAAAAACTGTGCTAGAGGTTTGTAGGCTAAAGAAAAGTAAAAAAAACTATGGTCGGATTATTCATGAAGTATCGGGAAATTACATTCCATAGTTAATGCACACGCTACCTTATAGTAATGCACGTGCGGACCGCGGAGAACGTAACACATAACAAATACAAACTTGAAGAAACTAGCTGAAATAAACGGAAACTCTCTACCTAGCCGAGGATATTTATAGTAGAAGCGTAAGGCGTAAGCTCCACAGCGTAAACTAACGTGCTGATAGGTATACAAAACGCATCAACCTTAGACGATAAGAGAATCTCCAAAATTTCGTCGACTAAAATCGACCGATCGTCCTGGGTACGCAAGCGCGGCGTCCTCTGCCTGCGTCCTCAACGAACCTCAACGCGTACCTACCCCCAAAAAATGTTAAACAATAATTGCACCAGCGAGTTGGCGGCTGTCAAGACGATCGCGAATTCGTAGGTAACTCACCTGCTGCCAGCAGTCCTCGAGAGTCAGCTTCAGCTCGAAGTAGCCGGTGTCCGTGACGCGCTCCAGTTCGCGGAAGAGATTGCCGCTCGGCAACACGTCCATCGTGCTCACATGCGACGACGATTCCAACTATGCGAGACAATGCCACAACACGACTGCGCTGCGGTACGCTTACGACTGACTCACTTGCCTGCCTTGCCCTGCGCGCCCCGCAAGCCCGCGAGTCCCGCGACCCGTACGCTCATGCTATGCTCCCTTCCCCGCGATTTCGTCCGTTCCACACCTCCTTAACTTATAGAACAGAGATAACGGAATATTCCTTTCCCTTTTTGTCCCTTTAATCCTGCGTCCTGCGTGTGCACGCAGGCCAGCGGCATGTGCGTAGATTTTTAAGAGACCTATTCAGCATTCGACAACTTGCTACGCGTCGTAGAACCCAATAGAACGAACATTGTATAAAAAATAATCATTCAGGCATCCCATCACTGAAATGGTCCCATTGATTAGCCAAGTAAGTAAGTAATTTTAGATAAGTAGTTAATAAGTAGGTACGTACTTTCCTTTTTGCCAAGAAGAAATTTTGTACTATGATACTTGTTAAGTACCTACCTATGTGGTGTTTAACCAGGCTTACCTTTTTTTAAGCTATAGGTAATTTTCATACTATGATAGTAGGTAGGTATGTGGTGTTCACTTATGTTACATTCCTAAAATTTAAAATTTTTGTCATGATTTTTTAACTAAACTTACGTTTTACTTACGTTTTAAGCTCACATAGCGTAAGCTAGCACAAGCTTTAATTACCTATAACTTATCTTGTGTTCCTTCCTAAGCCTAACCCATAGGAAACTTCTTAGTTAAGTAAGTAAGTACCTAGTTTTATTAGGCGCTCCAATTAAAACTTTGAGCGGAGCTAGACGTTAGTTTGTAAAACTTATGTCTACTCAATCAAAAATTATTTAAAACTTGATTGAAATACGATACCTAGTTACTTAGATACTTGAAAATTATTAGTTGGCCATTTCGCAATTTTTTAGGGTTTCGTACCCCGGGGGGTAAAACGGAACCCTATTACTTGAGTTCACCACCTCTCATGAGGCTCCATTTGATCGCGTTAAACAAAACCAAGTTTTCGTACTATTACGCGCAATGAAACGTAAATTTAAATTCTAGTAACGAAGAAGCTGTCGTAGCAGATTGTTTTACCCACAGATCTAGGATGTAAAAGATCGACAGTGACAATTCGATAGTGATACAAAAAAACATTTGCGCATGCGTGAGTAAATTAGTGTTGTGAAAAGTACTTATTAATTTATCGATTGACCAAAAATGGTCCTCCGGGTGCTTGTCGATAAATATAATCTTTCGCATACCAATTGAGTTGTTTTTTGTTCCAAGTATAACACCGCTGCTGAGCTAAAATGAATATTAATCACTAAACGGGTATTAAGCTAGGCGGAAGAGTTAGATATCAGTGTCACCATGTATCTAAATTAACATAA
The DNA here is from genome assembly GCA_911728515.1 of Peribatodes rhomboidaria. Taxonomy (NCBI): domain Eukaryota; kingdom Metazoa; phylum Arthropoda; class Insecta; order Lepidoptera; family Geometridae; genus Peribatodes; species Peribatodes rhomboidaria. Next base: position 571,235 of record OU452166.1, read on the forward strand.
GAAAAGTAAATAATAAGATCAACATAATACTATCCTAGTAATTCGCTTCGAATTGTGACCCTTGACCAAATTTACTCGTATATGGATTAGGATAAGTAATAATACTTATCTCATTGGTTTTGTACATTTATTTATAATTTACATATATATTATTTAATTTAATTAAATATAATTAAATTAGACTTGGATGTAAGACACCCAAAATGTGTAAATTGAATTAAAAATGATGATCAGAAATTGAAGGTACATACTTATATATAATACAAAAATGTTTTACGCCTCATCATTCAGTACAAACTCGGAAGAATGTCAATTTACTTTTGATGGCATTGATTCAAAAATGTATGCTTTGTTTATGTATTGCACCCATCGCCTACCTAATAAACTTTGATAAAAACTATCGATAATAATGACGTCATCTTTTTATCCATCTCTAGTGAAAATCGAGCGTAAACTAACTAATATTTTAATGCTGAATTTCATCACCAATTCTGCTTTCATCTAGGAAATATAGATGTTACGAAGAAACGACAACAACATACCGCTGGTAAATCGGTTTTTGGAACCAATTTATGTTATGTTTTAGACAAAATTTAGACAAAAACATCACAATGGAATTTTCATATTTACCCATGAAACGACAAATTTTGTGGGTTACATCTTGGATTCACATCACAATTGCTAAACTCACAAGATGACATAACTGCATTTAGTTACAATTGCTCTCTTTTGAGTCTATTTATAATTATTTTAGTAAAAATATAAATCATAGGAATTTTCGCGTGTTCCCAGGTGGCGCGCTGTCATTAATGACAAAAGAAAAATTGACTAACATTTTATTTGTAGGTGACCTCTTTCTCTCTTGTGGAGTTTACATTTCGATGGAGACTTCTCTGTCCCACGCTTCGTTGGTCTTTTGCGAAGCAAAAAAAATCTTAGGTCTGTGGTTTTACCATTGTCAAACTGTCAAAAGTATAGTTGTCAAATAATCAAATAATTGTATGAAAAGTGCCTTTTAAAAATCGGTTTGTGTCTGACGAATATTCTCTGGTGAATCAGGAAAGTAAAATGTGGCCTATCCGGAGAGATGCAATAGCTGCACTGACTCTATGCACAATCCTATGTACCGTAGTAGTGCTAAAACCCACAGACCTAAGATTTTTTTTGCTTCGCAAAAGACCAACGAAGCGTGGGACAGAGAAGTCTCCATCGAAATGTAAACTCCACAAGAGAGAAAGAGGTCACCTACAAATAAAATGTTAGTCAATTTTTCTTTTGTCATTAATGACAGCGCGCCACCTGGGAACACGCGAAAATTCCTATGATTTATATTTTTACTAAAATAATTATAAATAGACTCAAAAGAGAGCAATTGTAACTAAATGCAGTTATGTCATCTTGTGAGTTTAGCAATTGTGATGTGAATCCAAGATGTAACCCACAAAATTTGTCGTTTCATGGGTAAATATGAAAATTCCATTGTGATGTTTTTGTCTAAATTTTGTCTAAAACATAACATAAATTGGTTCCAAAAACCGATTTACCAGCGGTATGTTGTTGTCGTTTCTTCGTAACATCTATATTTCCTAGATGAAAGCAGAATTGGTGATGAAATTCAGCATTAAAATATTAGTTAGTTTACGCTCGATTTTCACTAGAGATGGATAAAAAGATGACGTCATTATTATCGATAGTTTTTATCAAAGTTTATTAGGTAGGCGATGGGTGCAATACATAAACAAAGCATACATTTTTGAATCAATGCCATCAAAAGTAAATTGACATTCTTCCGAGTTTGTACTGAATGATGAGGCGTAAAACATTTTTGTATTATATATAAGTATGTACCTTCAATTTCTGATCATCATTTTTAATTCAATTTACACATTTTGGGTGTCTTACATCCAAGTCTAATTTAATTATATTTAATTAAATTAAATAATATATATGTAAATTATAAATAAATGTACAAAACCAATGAGATAAGTATTATTACTTATCCTAATCCATATACGAGTAAATTTGGTCAAGGGTCACAATTCGAAGCGAATTACTAGGATAGTATTATGTTGATCTTATTATTTACTTTTCTTATGTTAATTTAGATACATGGTGACACTGATATCTAACTCTTCCGCCTAGCTTAATACCCGTTTAGTGATTAATATTCATTTTAGCTCAGCAGCGGTGTTATACTTGGAACAAAAAACAACTCAATTGGTATGCGAAAGATTATATTTATCGACAAGCACCCGGAGGACCATTTTTGGTCAATCGATAAATTAATAAGTACTTTTCACAACACTAATTTACTCACGCATGCGCAAATGTTTTTTTGTATCACTATCGAATTGTCACTGTCGATCTTTTACATCCTAGATCTGTGCTAAAACCACACAAATTAGCAGCAGTCATTTGCTAGCACCCAGTTGCGTAGCAACGCAGAGCACAAAGCAATTGGTTGAAGAGAATAATGCTATTATTCCTACAACAAAATGATTACATATCCATTAGATATTTTTCAACCACATTTTCAGTTAATATTTTTTACTAAAATACAACAATAATATTTGCCACTTACACATTTGACATATACCTACTTTAGTTTAGCTTCGATTGGCTCCAATATTGTTAAAACTTTTGGTTTTGCGAGACGAAATCAAGTGCAAAAAACATGGTCATCAAGGGTGTCGAAATGTTCTTCTCTTTCACGTATCCATCTTAGACGACGGAGAACAAAGTCATCCTCATCGCTGTCCTCTAAAGCTAGTTCTAATACTCTTTCCATTTCCGTCTTTCAGTAATATTTGACCAACGAAATGATATCAACAAACAAAACAATAACAAGAACGCGCGCAAAATACGAGTGACAGTCACACTTTACAAGTTTAAACAGGATCAAGAGAGCTAAACGCCCAAAATCGGGCGTTCAGAATTTGTATTTTCAGGCTTAAATGTAACTGCGTTTTGTTTGTGGTGGTGAAATGCAAAATGGCTGTTTAATCTCACTTTATAACTTAAACCAAGTTTACGTTAACAACGTACGTTGACGTTTTACGCTTGGAACCAAGTTCAAAATGAGCTGATTGCGTTAATATTCACTGGTAGAATTGACCCTGACACTCCGCTGTCCGTCCGTTTGTCCGTCTACTGTGCGTATTCTGTGGCGAAAATGTATTCATTCGTTTGTTTGTCTGTATGTTTGTTACGCTTTCACACCCTAACTACTCAAACGATCATCATGAAATTTGCACGTACACGTAGTCAGGGGAACAGAAAAGGACATTGCGTACTTTTTATTCCCAAAAAATTAAAGGTTCCTATGGGACCGTGAGTGAAACCGCGAGGCGCAGCTAGTTTGTTTACAAAACTGACTACGACACGCAGCGCCTGTATTTACCTTCCTAGAATTGCACTTTCGTAAGCCCCCTAGGGGTGCCACGTAACTATTTGTCGGTGGACACAGGGATTCAATAATCACCATTAGCGGAACCCATTAAGCCTCAAGCCATGCTTAAGGCCTGGCTACACTTTGATCAGCGCGAGTGCAAGTTCAAAATGATTGCCTTGCACTCGTACTAATCAAAGTGTAACTGGGCCCTAGAGCTTCGTCCTAATTTGAAGCAAATCAAAAGAGAGCAAAATGAACGGTGCGCGAAAAAACCACTAATAAAATTACTTCGCCATCTGAATGAACGAGGAAAAACCACCACTAGGATCACCTACTCGTATTGGTGGTTTTTTTTCGCACAGCTAATTTCCCTCGCAGATCTCGTAATAATATTATATTTATTCAGCCTACGCAGCTCAGTTTTTCCTTCAAGCAACGCCTGAGGCTACACTTAGGCAGAATTCTGATCAACGCTGGAGGGCATGTTCCCGTTTTTTGTTTGTAAATAAAATGGTGTTATAACCCACACAATGTTTTCTTATTTAAGGAAACGGTAGACACTTATAAAATAGATAAATTAATTGTGTATTTTCTAAGGTACAAGAATAACTACTTAAAGGTATTTTTAGCACTAAATGATCTAAAGGCGCTACAGTACTGTGCACGCCATATTTTTAACTGCAATGCTGACCCGGTAAATCTAGCAATATTACAGACTGTAGCCCGGCCATGCTAGAAATGAGGACGATATGTCCGGGCACCTCTCAAAATATTGTCGCAATATTGCCGAACCAACATTGCCGAGCCAATATTGCAGAAAAAATATGGCTCTTACAAACGCTTCGTTTCAGGGTTCAAAAAATAATTTTTTCACAAAATGTTTGTACACTCGATGCAAGCAAATTCGTCATACGCATAAAAAATATGTGTGAATTCGTCACAGGTATACCTTTGGTAGTTAAATCTAACAATGGCCGTTAATATTTAATTCAATTCCGAGATCCGCCCGCCACGTCCGCCACAATTATAAAACTGGAATTAACTGGATTATGTTGCTAAACCACACATTGCAGTCTGTGGTCGATATATTTTAATCAAATACCCAATTTAGAAAAAAGATTTTTCGTCGGTCTACTGCTAAGTACACTAACATATTGTGTGTAATAAATATCTTTTTTTTATGACTAAATAAGCTTGCGTTTGGCCGCCAACATGCCTGATGATAAGCAGTGATGCGGCCTACGATGGAGCACGCTTGCCTAGAAGAAACCGATTCACTCGAGACTTGAAGACACCCAGATTATGAGTGTCAGGGAACACACAGTCAGGCAGAGTATTCCACACATATGTATCTGGTACACATAGGTATCACATATTTACTACTTGTTTACTAATGGTGCAGTAGTTCAATTACTAGGGTAATTAGTTGATCGGCGATACATTACTAAAAAATGTGGAACCAATTCAACAAAAAGAGCAATACTTAGTCAAAATTATTTTTCCGTGACAATAATAATAATAATAATAAAAAAAAAAAAAAAAAAAGACAGCTGTCAAGCAAGTCGTTTATTTACCCGTTATTTAAATATTTTGTGATCTTTTATAGTATTTTGGCTTTTCCGACCATTTTTCTATTGTATTTTTGGAATTGCATGCATAAGTCATAAAACGGCGAAGAAACAATACTTCAACATGAAAATTTTTACAACATTTATGGATTTGAACAAAATTGACAGATGTCACGACACATTCAAAACACAAAAAATTGAGAAATAAATTTATTTAATATGATAACGAGGTCGAAAACGAAGAAAGAAGCTGATACTCCAAGCACACGCCCACCACCTCCGCCCTCCTCGTCGTCTGAGTGCCCGTCGTCAGAAGAGGACGAGTACGCAACACCTCTGGACACGACGGACACCAGTAACGAGGAGGCCGCTCCGACGCCAGCGCCACCGCCACCACCTGCGCGACGAGGACGTCCTCCGCTGCCGGCACGCCTGGGGCCTGCGGGGCGATCTGCCCCGCCTACGGCTCCCGCTACCTGTGGTGTAGTGTGTCGCATGCGATGGACTCGAACTATAAATGAGAACTGCATGCGCGCCTACTATGGGGCTACAGAGGGGGGAACTAACCTGACTGCGTATCGTGTTAGGATGCTGTCTTTGTTTCAGGTCCTTGAACCGACCGTCACCGTTTCCGCCCAGCGGCTATCGGATCAAGTGCGGGCTATTCACCGGTGTAAGCTGCTGGATCAGTCCGTGCTTGATCGGCTCTGCCTAGAAGCGATTCGCGCTCGTCCGACTCCTGCTTCGACGAGGGACCGGCCTGTTGCGTCGTCAGCCCCGACATGGGCTTCAGTGCCGGCGTCGGCGGCGACACTAGCGACACTGGCTGATACCGATGTTGACGGGGATCGTACGAGCGTGAGCGTTTCTAGTCAGGTAAGTGAGCATTTGAGGAGGACTTTGGAAGACGCGATCTCCCAGTATAGGTACGCACCCGACTCTAGGCCGCGATTACCACGTTTGCCTACGCATAGACGTAACATGGCTTTAATGGGAGCCCTGAATGTTTTGCTAGCCCCGTACTTGCGGGCTAGCGAAAATTTGACTGATACACACTCGATCCTGTACTGCGGTGCCATCGCGGCATGTCGCGTTGCACGTGTTAAGTTTCCGGACACTAGCCGTGCACCGCGACCTGCCGGGGGTGTGCCTGCATGGCAAGTGCGGATCGAGCGGCGTATCAGCACATTCAGGACTCTCATTGCAAAGCTACTCTGCTTCAGCCGGGGGAATTCTCGCCCCCGAGTCATGCGTTTCGTAACGCAGGCGTTCGCTGGGACCGATATAAGGCCCCAGTATTACTTGGCCAACGTTACGGAACGCATTGACTATCTGAAGCAGAAAGTCTATGCATGGGCAAACCGTATTCGTCGCTACAGGGAGCGTGTGGACAGATACTGGCAAAATCGCCTCTTCCAAAGTGACCAAAGGAAGGTATACCGAGGCTGGGAGGGAACCGAGCAGTGTGCTATCGACGGACACCGACCGGATGCTAGCGCCATGATTGATTTCTGGCGTGGTATCTGGTCGGTGCCCGTCGAGCACACTGAGGGTGAGTGGATGCGTATTGTCGAACGAGAGTGCGAGTCTATCGAATCCATGGAGTCTATCTTAATAGACTCCGTAGACGTTAGTTGTGCAATCCGCACGGCTCAGAACTGGAAAAGTCCTGGACCGGACGGATTGCACAACTTCTGGATAAAATGGATTCGATGCTCGCATGACCGTTTGGCAATACAATTCCAGGAAGCCCTCGAGCTCTGTTCCCTGCCTAGTTTTATGACCACCGGTGTCACCTTCCTGCTCCATAAGTCCGGTAGTACCACGGATCCAAAGAACTATAGACCCATCACGTGCTTGCCTACCATCTACAAGCTCCTTACATCCATTCTGAGAAATAAAATTAATACGCACATTGTTGCAAATAATGTTTTGGCCCCCGCTCAGAATGGATGTAGGGTTGGGTCCCGTGGTACTAAGGAGCTCCTCCTCATCGACATGGCCATTAGCCAGCAAGTCCGGCGGAGCAAGGGAGCCCTATCTGTCGCCTGGATTGACTATAAGAAGGCCTATGATTCAGTGCCTCATTCATGGCTAGAGAGGATTTTAGAGTTATATAAAATCGATATAACTCTAAAATCATTCTTAAGCGCATGCATGAGGCAATGGACCACAGTCCAGTTAACAGTTAACCAGGTGGTGGAGAGGTCTCCGCTGATCCACAGGACTTGATAAGGATTGAGCGAGGCATCTTCCAGGGCGATAGTCTGAGTCCATTGTGGTTTTGCCTAGCCCTAAATCCTCTCAGCACCTTGCTGAAGGATTTAGGACTAGGCCATCGACTCCGTAGGGGGGGTGAGGTCATTTCTCACCTGCTGTACATGGATGACCTCAAGCTGTTTGCACCGAAACGCCAAGACTTAATGGAGCTACTAAAAACTACAGAGGTTTTTAGTAGCGCCATTAAGATGGAGTTCGGTGTAGACAAGTGTGCGGTCATGCATGTACAGCGGGGGAAAGTTGTTAATTCACCGAATTTGCAACTTTCTGAGACAATGACTTTCAGATCCCTCTCCGAAGTCGAGACCTACAAGTACCTCGGTATGTCGGAGTCGTTGGGTATATCAGTAGTGGACATTAAGAAATCGATAAAGGAGCGCTTCTTTTGTCGCTTGACAAAAGTACTTAATAGTCTTTTGTCGGGCGGCAATAAGATGCGTGCCTTTAACGGTTGGGTGATGCCACTATTGATATACTCCTTTGGCATACTTAGGTGGACTCAGACTGAGCTGGACGCCCTGGATAGAAGGGTCCGTCAACTGCTCACAACACACCGCATGCTACACCCACGGTCGTCTGTTATGAGACTGTACATTCCGCGGAAGTGGGGAGGTCGTGGCATGTTAAATGCCAAGAACCTCCACAACCGCGAAGTGTACAGGCTCCGGAGTTTTTTCCGTAACAACGACTGTGGTATGCATTGCGATGTTGTAGCAGTTGACAAGGGCCTGACGCCGCTCTCCTTGGCAAACGAGAACTGGCGCCAACCATCGGTGCTGAGCACCGAGGACCGCAAGAACGTATGGAAGGGCAAGGAGCTGCATGGGAGGTTCTATCGGGCCTTAACAGGGCCCGATGTAGACCTCCTAGCGTCGGTGAACTGGCTACGCTTCGGTGACCTATTTGGGGAAACCGAGGGTTTTGCCTGTGCGATTGCTGATGAAGTTATCAAGACGAACAACTATCGGAAATATATCCTGAAGGACGGTACGGTCGACATTTGTCGGGCATGCCACCGTCCCGGAGAGTCACTCAGGCATATCATTTCCGGTTGTTCGCATCTTGCTAACGGCGAGTACTTGCACAGGCACAACCAAGTAGCCAGGATCATCCACCAGCAACTTGCTCTTCAATACGGTCTTGTCGAGTCCGAGGTGCCGTACTATAAGTACGCACCAGCGTCAGTTCTCGAGAATGGCCGTGCTTTGCTCTACTGGGACCGCTCTATCATCACGGACAGGACTATTGTTGCCAATAAGCCTGATATCGTGCTGGTCGACCGGTCCCAGCGCCGGGCAGTGCTCGTCGACATCACCATCCCACATGACGAGAACCTCGTGAAGGCCGAGAAGGACAAACTCAGCAAGTACCTTGACTTGGCTCACGAGGTAACCGCCATGTGGGATGTTGACTCGACGATCATTGTCCCGATAGTCGTCACGGTAAACGGTCTTATAGCGAAGAGCCTCGACCAACATCTCAAGAGGCTCTCGTTAGACGGTTGGATCAAGGGCCAGATACAAAAGGCAGTGATCCTAGACACGTGCCGTATTGTCAGGAGGTTCCTCACTCTGCAGCCCTAACCACCGGTAGCTTGGGCCTCGCCCCGCTGCCGGCGGCACCCTAGTTTTTAAGTTTTTTATAGTATTTGTTTTTGTATTCATTTATTGTAAAAAACTTAGAAATTAAGAAGACAAATAAATATCTTGATAATAATAATAAATTCGGGACACTTCCACACATGGTCGCCTGACCCCAAACTAAGCAAACTAACAATATGTAGAAATGTGTTTTAGGTCCATAGTAGGCACTCAAAACCATCTTGTGCAGGCGAAATTTCAAGTTCGTTCTTTAATCCGGCTCGAAGGACCTGCTATAGTGGACTGTATGAAAATGATGTTTCCGTCTCTGTTCGGTTCCTTTATTCTTTCTACAAGAGTCGATCATAAAATAGTGTAGTTTGATAATATGAATAAAACTCGCTTTCAGATCATATTCCATTTTCCAGATTCCATTATAAGATCAGCTACGGACAACGGAATTATAGAAGTAGTAGGTACACTGCACAGTAGTAGGTATATAGGTCACAGTAATCTGTGGCAATAGGCTGAGTGTTGTTCTTTTTGGCTTTACCGCACACGCAACTAAATTTATTACCTATTAGTTAAGTTAATTTAATATTTTTTGTTTTTTAATTATGTATATTGTATATCTTTGATATTCATCATTTTTGTCAAAATGTATCTATTGTATAAGTGTGTGTGGTGTAAGCCAAATAAATATTTTTCTTTCTTTCTTTCTTTAGGAAAACTCAATAAAAGCGCCTTAAAAAAGGTTTTTAAGACGCTTTTATTAGTTTTTACTTTGGTTCATTCGAATTCCTCTCATTATTGTCGAAATGGATAAAAAATGCGCGTAAAAAGAACTGACGAGGGTCTATCTCCCCTTTATTTCTCACTAGCTGCGCCCCACGGTTTCACCCGTGGTTAAGAAGTATCCTATGTGCTATTCTAGACTATAATCTATCTCTGTGCCAAATTTCATCCAGATGTGTTCAGCCGTTCTGGCGTGAAAGAGTAACAAACATCCATCCATCCATTCTTACAAACTTTCACGTTTATAGTATTAGTAGGATCTCGTTCAAATACCTAATAACCTGACTCTAGCACTGTATCGACCGAGCGAGCGTTAACGAGCTTCTCTGCTTCAGCTTCGACAAAAATGCTTTCGGAATTGTCCTACTTTGAAACTTTGCGAATAATTGTATAGAGTTAAAAAAAATCTTAAAAAAAATAATCCGCAATTGAAAAAAAAAATAGCATAAACTGATTCGGTAACAAAATCTGTATAATTATCGAACCCACTCACAAAATTTCACGAGCACCAGTTGAGAAATGCAACCTGTAGAGAAGACAGACGCCGGCCGCGAGGTCTTGAGCTCACAGAACCACTAGATTAAATCTAAACGACACTAATGGCTATTTTTTTTTATTAATTAGTGGCGGCTGATTAAATACAAGCCTATAGTTAACAACCTAATTAGGTACAGAAACAGATAATTAAGTAAGTGCAAGTATGTAGGGAATCCTACATAAGTAAAAAAAATATAAATTACTTAAATATAGATACAATTTAAAAAACTCCCGACAAACATTATTCAACGTCATAATTGGTTTATTCATTTGAGAAACATACGAGTACGTGCTACGACAACGTATTTGCGTCGTGTTAAAAATTAAAAGAGCGTCCATCCATCCTTTCGCCCTTACGTTCCCTAGGGGTTAAAGATCGGAACGAAAACCGTCTACAGTCTAGACTAGACCATGTAGGCAACTCTTTATTCTACTTAGGTAGGTAGGTAGGTATCCCCCGCTCAAAAGTTTTGTCTAGTCCCGCGGATTGCTCGGGAACTAACACGACCTGCGTCAACCAGCTTCAGCATCGAACTGTCAAGCGTACACAAAATTTGCGGCTGCAGCGCCACGTCAATGAGACTAATTATTTTGACCAAGACCAAGGTTGTTGAGGTGCTTTTTTAGGATATCGAAGTACAGCTATGTTGCGTTAGCTATTAGAAGTACCAGAGGTTTCTCACAGAGGGCGCTAGTTGTCACAAAACTCCATAAAACCAATTAAATTTAGGAAATCAGTTACATTTAATCCTAAAAGGTTATGTATAATTTTTTTTTTTGATGCAGTAACGAATTACAGGAACCCAGTTGTTTTCAGTTAAACACTCGAAAAATGCGACTGCAGCGCCATGTCAATGGGACTAGTTATTTTAAAAGGTTTAATATTTGGAACCAGTTGTTTTGAGTTGCACCTCGCATGTGCTGTTAGAAGTACCAGAAAGTTCTCGCAGAGGGCGCTAGTTTCATGAGAATTAAACTCGTTTTTTTTTTTTAATTTATAATACTAGCTACGCCCCGCGGTTTCACCCGCTGTCCCACAATAACCGTTTATTTTTTCAGGATAAAAGGTACCCATACCCTTTTCTGTACCCCAGACAACGTGTACCTATACAAAATTTCATGATGATCGATTGATTAGTTAGGGCGTGAAAGCGTTACAAACAAACAAACGAACGAACAAACTCACTTTCGCATTTATAATAAAGTTAGGATTAGTATTAGGATTTGTTAAAAAAATTATTAAATCGAATCTCGACAAAACCTATAATGAGTGCAAAAGCCACAGTCTAATCTCTATTTATTAACCGACGAAACAAAAGAGCAAAAGGTATAAAAGTCCACGCGCATACATTTTTTTTTTATGTAAGATCACGCATAACTTTATACAACGTAGTCTAATTTTGATAGTTCTTTTTTTATTGGGATGGGTATACATCGAAGTTAGCCCCATACAAATTTGAAAAAAAAAAACTTACTTTAAGGGTGGGAAAATAGGGGTAATTTACACTCACAGATGTTAATGCTAAGTTTAAACCTGTCAGTCTCTTATGTCTTTGTAGGTATATCTTTTGAAAGTAATCAAAAATTAAGCATGTAGTATTAATAATTTCGAAATCAATAATAATAATAACTTAAAAATAAAAAAAACTAATATAGTAATTAATAGATTGTAAGCCAAAAAAACATCATAAAATAAAAACTTTTTAACAAAAAAATTAACCACTTAAATTACAACAAGAAAAAAAATATTGAATGAACCTTTTTTAATAAGTTCTTAGACTATGTATACTTACCGAAGTGATTTTGAGTTGGCGCCAAACTAGCAAATAAAATTAATTAATTGAGTACGTAGTTTAATTTAATTAATTGATTGCCTAGAGCGTGAGGCGCGGCGGCGGCGGCGGCGTAATTATGATCTTAAATTTGGTGCAGACTCAAAATTCCCTAGGTATAGTAGGTACATTAGTTTAAGAACCTAGTTTAGCTAGGTTTAGTGAATTATTTTTTGCTTTTCAGTTATTTTTGGCGGTTAAGTTTTTGTTAAAAAGTTTTTATTTTACAATATTCTGTGACTATCTACTGATTACTACATGCTAGGGTTGCTTTTCCCGCTTTTAGTAAAATATTATCAAACAATGTTGATGTTCTTTTTTTAGCCGAGGCCAAGAACAAATAAACAAACTCACTTTCGGATTTATAATATTAGTTAATTATTATGTTTTGTACGTACGTACGTACGTAGGTACGTACGTTTTGTAGGTAACATTATGTTTTGTACGTACGTACGTACGTAGGTACGTACGTTTTGTAGGTAACATTAGGTTTTGTACGTACAATTTTTGTTCTTGAAATTCAATAAGTAATGCACGAAATGCATGAAATTTGTTTGTAATTCATGCATTACAACAAATTTGACACGTCAAACTTGCAATAACAGTTACTCTGATTCGTTTGTAAGAAAAGGAAAAAAAACGTGATTTTGATCTCGTAGTCAAAAATGGGTCAATATCAGAGAAGATATTGTTTTCTGTTTTTGAAATAGTTTCTATACCTATAAAAGTTACTGAAAGAGTTCATTGTTCCAAAACTTAACAATGATTTAGTTGTTGTATGATACGTTTTCTTTTACTTAATTGCTTGAATATTTTGTCAGACATATGCAATTTATTTGGGGTCAGCTGCTCGAGGTTATTTGGGTACAACTGTTGTACGACTTACGTCGTGCGAGTAATGAAGGGAATCTGTTTCCTAGAAATAAGTTATCACGAGATATAATGGTTGTGATTATCTTCGAGACTACTATGTGTTTTTCCAGACAATGTTTCTAATCGATCTGCCGTGTTCTTAACCACAGAATGACGAAATTTAGGTAATTAGTAAGTGTTGTAGGTAGATCTAAGTATTATATTACTATGTGGGTAGAACTAGATGTAATAAAACCAGTTGTCTTTATACCAGCACTCAAGGAGGTTTCATTTAGCTGTTTACCTAACACTACATGGTGTCAGGTGTGTTTAATCATTGTGATTTAGTCGAGAACAGTATAAATAGTGGTGATTTGATCGAGATAACATGTCCGTGAAACCGGAGACAACTCAAGCGATGTCAAAAGATGTGATGTACACTGCGCTGCAACAGCCGGCCGCCATGAGTGAGGAAGGCAACGTGGCTACAAATTGGCGTGAATGGAAATCGTCATTTGATTATTATTTGATAGCTACTGGCAAGGAGAATGCAGCGTCCAGGGAGAAGTGTGCGTTATTCCTGCACGTCATTGGAAAATACGGTCGAGAGATTTTTGAAGAATTAGATTTGGGTGATAAAGGAAAAAATGATTATAAGGAATTAGTATCTAAATTCACACTTCACTGTGATCCGACTCGGAATATAAACTATGAGCGGCATTTATTTTTCGAAACTTTTCAACGAGACGACAGTTTCGATAAATTTCTGAGTGCGCTTAAACTGCGGAGTAAATCGTGCGAGTTTGGAGAATTACGTAGCAGTCTCATACTCACACAGATCATCAGAGGCATCAAGGATTCTAGCATGCGGGAGCGGATGTTAGCAAAAACTAAGCTGGACCTAGAGGAGGCAGTGACGTGGTGTCGTGCAGTGGAAACCGCAGGCCGACAGGCGGAGAAGTGCGCAGAGACAAGCAAAGCAGCAGGCGCCGGTGGGAGCGAAGCCGCTGAGTCGATGCTCGCGCTGGAGGCCGTGCGAGCGGGCGCCGCGCCGCGACCTTGGGGCCGCGGCGGGCGCGCCGTCGCCGCCCGTCAGCCGCAGAGAGTACAGCAGAATTACCGCGGTGGCAACTCGGCTGTTTCGTGTAGTTATTGTGGTCGTAAACACGGCATCAATGGTCAGTGCTCGGCACGTCAAGTGAAGTGTTATAAATGTGAACGGGTCGGTCATTTCGCGAGAATGTGTCGTGCTAAATTTGTAGGTGAGCTGGAGGACGTGGAGGACTATCAGGAGGACGGTGACGAGATATGTGAGTCGTTGTTGTGTAGCTTATCTATTGAAGAGATCGGCGGACATACAGAATCTTGGTTTGAAGACGTAATAGTTGATGATGTAAAAATTAATTTTAAGTTAGACAGCGGAGCGGAGGCTTCTGTCATGTCTTTAAAAACATTTAGAGAGGCAGGATTTTCTGATAACATATTACAGAAAAGTAAATGTACATTACGGGAAGTGAGTAAAACGAAGCTACCTGTAGTAGGTTATTTTGAACCCGTTTTAAGTCATAGTAACATGCGAAGTCGTCAAAAGGTCTATGTTCTGAATTTAAGTTGCAACAATTTACTAGGCATTAGAGCTTGCCAAGAACTTAAATTGATTATGCGTAATGGTAAAAAAGTATGCCAAATCTCAGAATTTCAAATTGAGGAATCTGTTTTTGAAGGAATAGGGTGTTTGCCAAATGTTTATAAAATTGAAGTTGACAAAACTGTACGACCTGTAGTAAATGCCTCGAGAAAAGTTGCGATGAAAATTAGGCCTCGATTGAAATTTGAATTAAATAAGTTAGAAAGTTTAGGCATTATTGTAAAAGAAGACTCGCCAACCGATTGGGTATCGAATATTGTAGTAGTCGAGAAACCTGATAAGCTTCGAATTTGCTTGGATCCTTATCACTTAAACAAAGCCGTACGCCGTTGTCATTTTCAACTACCTACGTTAGAAGAGATAACGGGTAACCTCTCGGGGGCAAAGGTATTTTCAAAACTAGACGCAAAAAATGGGTTTTGGATGCTGAGGTTGGATGAAGAGAGTTCTAAACTCTGTACATTTTCTACTCCGTACGGTAGATTTCGATGGCTTCGAATGCCATTTGGGATAAATTGCGCACCGGAAATATTTCACAATGAAATGTACAAGATATTTTCTATGCCAGGAGTGGAGGTCTTTGCTGATGATGTTTTGGTATGGGGATGCAATAAAAAACAACACGACGACAGGCTTAAGGAGGTCATTAGGAGGGCGGTCGAATATGGCGTTAAGTTCAACAAGCAGAAGTGTGTATTTCGGGCTCCGGAAGTAAATTTTTTGGGCCATAAGTTAAACGGTTCGGGCATTAGTCCAATGTCCAGTCGTGTGAGCGCAATCAATAATATTCCAAAACCGATCGATAAAAAACAATTAGAGCGTTTTATGGGAATGGTTAATTATTTAGCAAGATTTATACCAAATTATTCAACGATGGCCGCACCATTGAGAACGTTACTAAAAAAGGATATCGAGTTTGAATGGTTACGTATTCATGACGAGGCATTTGAGGAATTAAAAAAGGCGATAAGTATGGCTCCCGTATTGCGTTATTACTCCCCACAGGAACCTGTGACCCTCTGTGTGGACGCGAGTAGTCAAGGGCTGGGGGCGTGTCTCTTACAAGGAGGAAGGCCTGTCGCATATGCAGCGCGTACTCTTACGCCTACTGAGACGAGGTGGGCTCAAATCGAAAAAGAAATGCTCGCCATTTATTTTGGATGTGTTAGGTTTTATCAATATATTTATGGTCACAGCGAAATTACGGTGGAGAGTGATCACAAACCACTCGAAACAATTTTCCGAAAAGCGTTGAACGAAACACCGCCGAGGTTGCAACGTATGTTGTTAAAATTACAGGAGCATCGTTTAAATGTAGTTTTTAAGCCGGGTAGGTTCATGCATATAGCGGACGCGTTATCGCGAGCGGCGGTCGAGACGGGCGTGCGCGCGGAATGCTGCGAGAATGACGTCACCGTTCATGTGAATGCAATGTATGAGAGTATGGATGCTACGAATGAAAAATTAGAAAGGATAAAGACAGAGACGCGAAAAGATGACGTGCTGTCGGCGGTTATAAAATACTATTATGAGGGATGGCCGAATGATAAGAATCAGGTGATGTCGACGGCTCGTCCCTATTGGACTTTCAGGCATGAGCTACATGAGATCAACGGGATCTTATTTCATAATAATCAAGTAGTGATTCCGAGCACGTTGCGGAAGGAAATGTTAAGTCGCATACATGAAGGGCATTTAGGAATAGAAAAATGCAAAAAACGTGCTCGAGAGGCCATTTTTTGGCCTGGAATGGGAGTTCAGATCGAGGAGTGTGTGCAGCGCTGTGAGACATGCCAGCGACACCGCGCCGCGCCGCCGCGTGAGCCCCTCGCGCCCCACTCCATTCCGCAGCTACCATGGGACACGCTAGCAGCCGATATCTTTGAATTAAATAAACTTCAGTACCTACTGGTTGTCGACTATTACTCAAAGTTCGTGGAGGTTGTTCATTTACCTAATATGAAGAGTGAAACGGTGATTGCTAAAATGAAAGGAATGTTTTCTCGTTTTGGAATACCGAGAAAATTAGTTACAGATAACGCGAAATTATTTACATCGGCGGAATTCAAAGAATTTGCTAAAAAATGGGAATTCATACATATGACCAGTTCACCCTTGTATCCGCGCTCGAACGGACTGGCAGAAAGGAATGTGCAGACTGTTAAGCGTTTGCTAAAGAAAGCGACTGAAGATAAAACGGAGTGGCAGTTAGCTTTGCTTAATTTCAGGAATACTCCCATCACAGGTGAAGAATATTCCCCGGCACAATTGTTAATGGGTAGGTCGCTTAATACTAGGCTGCCGGTCGCTCCGCGATTGTTAATACCTAAAGTCATAGAACCAAAACATGTCCGCGCTGTGCGACAGGATAAAACAGAAAAGATTAAGCGGTACTACGATAGGGGCACTAGGTCTTTATCCACCTTATCTCCAGGGGAAGAAGTCCGCGTGAAAGATGGTAAAGTGTGGAATAAGGCTATGATTATTAATAAGGCTGATGGGGATCGCTCGTACTGGGTGAAAGTGGACAACGGTGGTACTTATCGTAGGAATAGATCTCATATTCTAAAACCTAGCACTAGAACTAATGAGCCTAAACGCGTCTTATCAGGAAAATACGACTATATACTAGATAATAATAATACTGAACCACAGAATACCCCGCCGGTAGACGAGTCAGTCCAGCCGCAAGTACGGCTTATCATTCCAACTAGGCAGGAGGATCTCACAGCCACGGAAGCGGCTGCGTCCGCAACACCTAGCCCTAAAGTAACTCGTAGTGGCAGAGTGGTCAGACCTCCACAAAAGTTTATATTCCAATAGATAGATGTCATTAAGTACTTATATTCTCAGGCTACGTTATACACATTTTTGTATACCTACATGAAAATGTACATATATTTATGTCAAATAACTAAGGGTTATAAATCCCTTACTCTATTACTCAAAGTGGATTATTATGTGTTTCTAACCCACTTACATTGTGTTTTAGTATTAAGTGTTGGCTACCTTGTTTGAGCTCAAATACTTGTCTGAGTTTTCTCAACTCTCAATTTATTTACCGACCTACTTAGTTATGTTCTTAATTTTACTCATTGAGAGAGGGGAAATAAATTAGTATAATATATTTGTATATACCTAATACAAATGTATTTGTATTGGGTATACGAAAACTGTTTGTTTACTTTAATTAATTTAGAGAGGAGGGAGATGTTGTAGGTAGATCTAAGTATTATATTACTATGTGGGTAGAACTAGATGTAATAAAACCAGTTGTCTTTATACCAGCACTCAAGGAGGTTTCATTTAGCTGTTTACCTAACACTACAGTAAGTACGTGAACTTTTTACCCTATGCCCAAAAAGGCATTTAAAAATATAATCTAAAATTGTTTTTCGGACTTTAGCAAAGAATACGACTTCTTTGCTTCTAAAAAGCCGGACTAAATATTAAAAAATATCGTTTGATCGTCCGCTGGTTATAATTATAATAATAAAAGTGAAAAACCAGAACGAGATAAAAACGCAAGACGGAGCGAGATGGCACTCTACAAAACTTCCATAGCACGTTTCTCCTAAACGGCTACCTGTTTCTCGGTAATTAGCATGTAATTCGATTCCTTGACCTCGGGAATAGCGACAAACTTAATATTTATGGTTTTGGATGTGTAATTTTTGTATAATAAGCAAGATAAAATCGAAAGTTCAAATTCCGAGCCAATAGAGATTATATTAGAGAGCCAATAGAATCGCCGGCTTGCTCGATTAGTACAACATCCACACTTCGCCGGACGACATTCAGTCTCAAATGTATAAGGGGGCGAGCCTGTCGCCATACACCGGGCTCAATTTATGTAGCAGATGACATAGTTACAATACACACATACGTTCACACAATGAACACATTGGTGCGTGTCATCGGCTGGGTTTGAACCCGCTCCCTCTGGCTTGAGAGGCGGTCCTTCTCCAACTAGGCTATCAGTATATTTTAATTTCTTAATTATATTTTAAAATTTACCTATAAATTGTGTACGTATTCGTTTCTTAGATGTATTTGTATCATTTTAAAAACAATAAACAAGAATACTTATGTTTTTGCTGAACATTTTATTATTTACATCACTGTACTTATAATTTAGTTGGTAACTGTTACACTGAATGGATTTACATAATAGGTAATTAATTGCTATGCAATAGATTCCACGCGGGCAGAGCCGCGGGCAAACTCTAGTTATAATAATAAATATCATACTGGTCGACCCGTCCCATCGCCGGGCAGTGCTCGTTGATATCACCATCCCGCATGACGAGAACCTCGTGAAGGCCGAGAAGGACAAAGTCAGCAAGACTTGGCTCACGACGTAACCGCCATGTGGGATGTTGACTCGACGATCATTGTCCCGATAGTCGTCACGGTAGGTAAACAGTCTCATAGCGAAGAGCCTCGACCAACACCTCAAGAGGCTCTCGTTAGATGGTCGGGTCAAGGGCCAGATACAGGACGCAGTGATCCTACACACGTGCCGTATTGTCAGGAGGGGCCTCACTCTGCAGCCCTAAACCACCGGTAGCTTGGGCCTCGCCCCGCTGCCGGTGGCACCCTAGTTTTAAAGTATTTTTTTTATAATATTTGTTTTCGTATCATCAAATAACTTAAAAAAATGTAGAAATTAAGAATAAAAATAAATACCTTGGATAATAATAAATATCCAGACACTTGCACACACGGTTGTCTGATCCCAAACTAAGCAAAGCTTGTACTTTGGCTGCCAGAGACTAATAAAGATACCTAAATACATTTAAATTTTGAAATACATACTTAAATATAATATATTACACCCAGGCATAGAACAAACACAAATGTTCATCACATAAATGTTTGCCCTAGGCTATATTATAATCATTAGGCTATATTATAACGTCACATTAATTGAATATCACGACCTCTGGAGGACATGAGTGGAGTGGATTGGCAAAGCATCAACAGCATCACTAATGTTGCTCGGTGTCCTTAGGTAGGTTACCGTTTACCATTAGGCGGGCTGCCTTCTTCTGCTACAAGGAAAACATAAAGCCAAAAAAACCTTATGAGTCACGATCTCTTGAGGAATGGAAAAGGTTAAGGCACTTGCAAATAAACACCTTTGAACTAACATCGTATTGGCTAAAGGTTTTCTATTGCCATTTTATCTAGATATATGACGCTCAGCAAAGAGAGCAAGACAGTATGAGTGATGAGTTATGTAAAGAGTGAGAAATTTAATTTACTACCATTTTTTGACTTACTAACTAAACTTAAAAACTAGGAATTCCCTTGTATTATGGATTTAAAAGCTAATGCGGCAACCTCCCTAAGGTAGAAATCATTTATTTACTTTGTCTACCTATCTATGATTTAAATCAATCCAAAACGCGGATATTAATAGGTAGGTACTTATTGCAAATATTATCCAACCCCAAAATGAAAAATTTAAAACAAAAGTTCAATAAGAAACTAAAACTCGACTACTCTAAAATCATGCTGTAAAAAGTATTATTTTTAATTTTAATTAATTATTCATAGAATAGTTCAATTAATGTTAAAGAGTTGTCTTAAAACCTATATTAGGTTTAACTAGACAACTGTGTATGTAGTTCTCGAATAAAATACTTTCACGGCTAAAGATGTATTTCCACGTAATACAAGAAACGGACACAGACTTGTACTCGAATATCATCCGAGATTGGCACTGTTTCGTAAAAATTGCTATGCCATGTGTATCACTGTCTATAATAAACTCCCGACATCGATAAAAGACCTTCCATATGGTATGTTCCGGAAAAAACTTAAGGCATGGTTAATCGAAAAAAGTTTCTATTGTTTAAAATAATTTTTAGTTACCCTCTAAAGCAAATGTAAATATCTTACAAATTCATATTTTCAATTTAACATAAATTGACATTGTAATCATGCATTTGACATAAAGACTTGAATACTTTGACATAGCCGAGCCGCAAATATTATGACTATTATTTTTTAGAGTTAATTATGTATTTATTTTGACATGCCACCTTTGACTTTATATTATTATTAATTATTTTTGACAACACATCAATACATATAATTGTTACAATAATACAACACATCAATACATATAATTGAAGAGTATTTCTGCCAATAAAAATTGGCAGAAATACTCTTCAATTAAAATTATAAGACACGTGTATCACAGTTTTTCAAAATCATCATCATCATCATCCACCAACAGAGTCTAATAGGGCTTCTTTTAACTCTGAAAACTTTGCTGAGAAAGTTATTAACCCACTAAATACGACGCTGTTATCATTCTTAGGGTTCCGTACTAAAATGGAGAAAGGATTCTTATCATAAAATTTCGATGTCTGTCTGTCTGTATGTCTGTGAGCTGATAATGTTAGAAACTATAATAGCCTAGAAATTTGGTACAATACGGGTTGCTTTTGCTTCGAAGGTCTTAACTAAAGGTCTGCCACCATACTGACTAGTGTGGTTTCCGAATGAGTCTGTGTATCCTCAGCTGAGGATTTCACTCATATCTTCAACACCACCGAACTACCCCTTCGAGTTAAAAAAAATCAGTTTCCCCTCAAAGTCTGCTTAGCCATGACCAGAAATAAATCTCATGATTTACTGAATCACACGGTTAGTTTATACGTTGCTTACTCCAGAGTAAGCTCACGGAACAGTTGAAGTTGAACAGTTGAAGTTGAAGTTGCTCAAGGAACGGCCTGATGTTTCTAAAAAAGAAAACAATATGGTTTACAAAAAAATACTGAAAAGGTTTTCGTTGTACACAATATTGATTACCTATTATCTACGAGTGCATTTGGTTGTCTCCTAATTTTATTATTTCACACAAGCTTTAAGTTCTGTTGATACCATACCTACTACTACTATTACTTTTTGCGGTTCGTAAGATTAGGCAACTGACGGATATAGCTACAGCTCGGATGGTTTACTTTGCTTACTTCCACAGCATAATGTCGTATGGCCTTTTTGCTGTGAAAATCAGCTGCTGAAGTAGAGGCCATTTTTATTTTGCAAAAGCGAGTGGTCCGCGCTATCTACGGGATGGGTCCCCACGAATCATTGAGAGATTTATTTAAATAAATAAATATATTAACTTTACCTTCTTTGTATATCTTTGAAAATATTATGTAGGTACGTTCGCAAAAATATACATAAATTTAAATTAAACTGTGAATATCACAATCACAACACTAGAAATAAGGATAGGATAGCTGTATAGAGATTTAGACTGACTAAGGGCCGATTTTTCAATCCTTACTTTATTCGCCTAATAACTACCGAGCCAATAACTTTATTAATCTGTTTATTCGACTCATAAACGGTGTTCGGTTTTTCAATACAATTTTAAATTGGGAATAACTATCTGACCATTTATTCAGTGTGTACAAAAGCTAACTTCAGACAGTTGAAACAAAACTATAAATTATCCACGCGTTAGAAAAGGACTTCGAATTTTCACTTTTCGCTTATGTCACTGTCTTGTCAGTTTTAGTCTAAACGTCACTGTACTACTAATCTGTGCAAAAGTCGTCGGCTGGTTTGGCTATGGTAAATAGCTCATGTAGTTTGTTCATGGTAGTTTTTTTTTTTTTTTTAAATTAATTTAGTTTCTGCGTGTCGGAAATATCAATCTTTTTTTACAGTGACAACCCATAAGACCATCATTTAGACAGTCTCAACAATTTATTCCATAGAATAAATTGCTATCTGGCCGTTCCACCGACAAATAAAGTTATACCTCAGATAGATAAGTTATTCGTCTAGTAAATGATACCTGACCATTGAAAAACAGAATAATTAGCTATCAGTTCAATAAACACTATTTGTTTGTTTAACTGACCATTGAAAAATCGGCCCTTAGTCAAATAAGTCAATTTTAGGCAACTGTGTTCGTTTTTACAATAAAATTCCGAAAAATATAAGGGGGCTCACTGAGGGAACATTCAAAACACATGTAAAAACTACATTAATGAAAAGAGGATATTATAAGGTTAAGAATTATTTAGAAGATAAAGATGTCTGGAGCCTTCCACTTATGTCAAGTAGCCACTAGTATTTATAGAAATTACCTAGTTGTAGCCAAAATTTGTGAGACTGTAATTTATTTATTATTTGTTATTTGAAAAAATAATGCCCCTCAGTTTCTTGCCTGTTCTTCTGAGTAGATGCTCTTTATCCGAACAAGGCGGTCGAGTCTATTTAAATGACTTTGACGTTCATAAGTGTATCTTTGATACCTAAATTGAATAAAAACATTTTGACTTTGACTTTGACTCTCATTCCAGAGATAGGTTAGCTAACTAAAGAACTTCGTCCTTATTGCTCTATTTGGGATATTGTCAGTTTGCGTATTCAATTGAGAGCGAGTGTGACTGCTTATAATATTTATTTCTAAAGATAAAAACGTAATTTATTTCCTGTAAGCCACGCGGGCGAAGCCGCGGGCAGAAGCTAGTCTATGTATAATCTTTTAAGTTTTGTTTCTTATTTTATTATATTTAACCCAAAGTTCTGTATTGCCAATGTCTTTTGTCTACTCTAAAAACAGCTTGTCTCCATAATGACATAAATTCGTAATTTGCTTATCAACCCATTTGTATTGGTTTCGTTTTGACATATTAATTTTCTGCTTGTATTGGAATTGCCCGTAGCAGTCGTGGATATTTTACAGATGTATTCATAAATATTATCCGGATACACCAGTTCCTGAGTGGGAGTCCAGTCTATTTATCCCAATAAGTCGTTTAGTTTGGTAGTGTTATACCGCGTTACATAAACTGGAGCAACCTGTATCTGTAAGGTGCCGACTGCCGACTAGCGTCAGCGCAGTCACTCGGTGATCGGCCAGTTTAGTGCCGAGCGCGGCGCAATACGCGTCTCTTATGCGGGATCTCACGAATTTGTGATCGATACAACTTTTTGCTACCTTCGTTGTACCTACCTATTATTTATTTTTATAATTTCGATTTGGTAAAATCAGAGGTGCCGCATGACAGACCGTGAGTGCTCATGACGCGACGTTCATGTATGAATTTTGAACATTGATTTCTCTAGTTGTTGTCATCTTATACCACAACGTCGCTTAACATCAGGCGAGTTGGTGGTCAAACGCTGACCTATTTCTACATTAAAAAAAAAAAATAGGCATTCATAGTGCTGTGAATTTATGATTATTTTCAATGAAACAAGATAATCCTAAATGCACTTCCCTTCATCCGAATGTAAACAATATCAGTTTTTTTTTTGACATTTTAAAAATAGCTTCACCGATTTTGATACAATTTATATAGGACCACCTCTTCGGTATATTCTAGCCATAAAAAAACATCAAAATCGATTCAAAATTGGAACATTCGCATAACATACATACAAAAAAAACATACAGTCGAATTGAAAACCTCCTCCTATTTTAAGTCGGTTAAAAATATCCTCATCCGAAATTGTAAGATGTGGCGCGGCGTGGCGGGAACGCGAGGAGCGCGGAGCGGTGTCGCGGGCGTCGACGTTAAGGGATCAATAGATAATGTACCGTCTAATATAAAAATTTATCGCTGAATGTGTTGCTAAGCTCAAATCTCGAGAGCAGCTGAACGAGGATGTTTCTACGAAGCTCGCGAGGTCAACTAGTCGTCTGATAAATAAACTACTTAATCTTTATTATTACTTATATTTTTATACTAGCTGCGCCCCGCGGTTTCAACCGCGGTTAAAAAGTATCCTATGTGCTATCCTAGACTATAATCTATCTCTGTACTAAATTTCATGCAGATCTGTTCAGCCTTTCTGGCGTGAAAGAGTAACAAACAAAACACGCCAAAGTTTCTAAGAATGGATGGATGGATGGAGGACCATCCATCCATTCTTAGAAACTTTGGCGTTTATAATATTAGTGGGACATATTCACACGGTGATGTTCAGAAGATAGTCGTTGTCATAATATGTCACATTACGTAACAAAACAAAAGCCGGGTCTCGCTCAACTGACCGAGCAAGCCTCGCGAGGCACACTTCCATCTCGCTCTGGCTGATAAGCTTACTACGCTCCAGATTGAGATAGAAGCTTGCCTCGCGAGGCACCTTGAATTTAAGACACTATTGTCAAACGAGTCATATTTTTTTCTGTATACCGTAAGCCCTCAACCTTTTTTTTTTTAATTTTGGATGAATTAAATTAAAAGGTTACCCGATTTAGTCGGAAAAATTATAACGATCAGAATTTCCGATTTCAAGGAAATCACAATGATTTTTTAAACAAAACAAGGTTGATATGCCTATGTAGATTTTTCTTAAGGCTCCGTATTATACGAAATCACCAAAAACAAGTAATTTAATACGCCTAGTTCGATATGAAGAATTATGATGATCAGGTGCAAAAAAAAAATACAGCTGGTGGAAGAAACAACCAACTAAAGCTTAACCGAAGTACAATTTTGAAAATCATTCTCATTTTCAAAAAAAAAAAAAGTATCTTAAAATACTATCGGAACGTCTACATTTAGGTACTACATTTTTAGCAAATACACCACTTTTTTTTTCGATCATTAAATATAGCCAGATTAGTTCTCTAAAGTTTAACCGAGCAACTTATTCTTATTTGTGTTCTTATTACGATAAACACAAATAAAAACGGCAAAAAAATGTATTTCTAGGCGACGATCTCATTTTACCATCAAATATCATTTACGATTTTCAACTAAATAAAGCGGGTTACGTAAGCGTATGTGTGGGTAGATAATCGTGGAATGGCCGAGCCTTAAGATTATGTTTGTGTGCATGAGTATACCTACCAGCATAGACATTGACATAGACATACTACTACTAGTAGTACTAGGGAATTTGAAGCTAGTCTATGTATAGTATGTGTTAAACTGTGATGTGTAACTATTGGAGTTTTCAATAAACTCTGATTTTGGAATGCCTCTTTGTCATATCCCATAATTACATATTTGCTGCAAACAAAAAATGCTGAAATAAAGAAATAGTTATAAATTGAGGTGTCTCCAAAATCACCCCAAAATATATATATTCATTCACCCCAAAATATATATAATCATATATGATCTATTTTAAATTCATATAATTACCTACATAATCAACGATTTTTTCAACAAACCTTTCATCCTGAAAAAAACCCCTGTTCCCAAGGGATAGAAAAATAACTCTAAGAGGGTAGTCGACCATAACGACTCTGCCAACTGACATTAATAAATATTGCAACACGATGCCTGGAGTACCAAAAATGGGAATGAGAACTGTGGTACCCGGAAGAACTACCCTAACTAACGGAAGAATACCCCGAAAAAAAACATTGTGTTACAGTTAATTTGTGTGAAATTGTTTAAATTTGTTGAAAATTGTATTCAAAATCCAATTAGGTCATTTGTAGTATTAGAAGTGTAATTTACGTAGTTGCATGCCGAAAGGCGGTTTATGGCGTTCAATGTATTATTTTTAACATCTGTATATTTACCCGTAAACGAAACGAATAAATGAATTGAATTGAAAAACTGTTCCCGAGTAACCTTCTTTGACAATACTTAAATTTAATTCGGCTAATTTTGCTCTTTTCGTTCACCACATTAAGGTTCCACTAACATAACGTTTCAACTAAATACTAAAAATCTGATCAACATGAAACTTCACGTTGTCAGTGGTAACGATGCCTGGAGTAGAGAAAAAATAATTATAAGGCCTAGGTAAATTTACCCGAAAGAAAAACTGATAGGTACCTCGAAAACAAATCTGTGCCCGAGCTAAAATTAATTTCACATTTTTTGACATTAATGATAACTAATGATAACCTTCTCTAATTTCACCTGTTGCTTTGCTTACGCGAATTCATAAAAATAAAGTCAGTGATCACGATCACAGCGTCCTACGATAACGCTCTATTCTGTGTCCACAATTACAATTGCCAAGGACATGTGCAGTTATTAAGAAATGTTAAATTTATTAAATGCAGCTTCAATTGAAATAAAGTGAGATCTTAATACCAGAACCTATGACTTTATTGACACAATATCCTTAACACATTTCTTAAATTAACGCGAGCGAAGCCGCAGGTTAAAGCTATTAGTACTCGAAATCGTCATTTCGGATACAGTGTCCTAAAATCTTAACTCAAATGACACCAAACGAACACTCACGTTAAACTATTAAGCCATTTTTGTTCTTTAAACTGAACGTCGTTACAAGGTGAACTCTTTTTCTTTTTTTATTGTGTAATAAAGGTAGGTACACAAAAACAGAATACTCCCTATTCCCTATTACATCGTCTATGTCTATGTAATGATATTATATTCTTTTATGAAAAAGAAAAGTCGCCGAGAAAAGAAAGAAAACAATTTTACATGATTTCGACAACGAGATGTGAAAGTATACAACAATTATTGGTAACTGAAGGTGAAATAATAATTATTATCTTAGAACGGACAGAAGTGACGATAGCAAGACTTATAGTCCAGTCGGGGCAGACATAAAACTAGCCTGAAATAGAAAAAATTCCGGGGAGCGATTTTTTTTTCTTAAACGTCGTGGGGGGTGGTTGGAAGTATAAATCTCGATTTTCTAACTAATCCCGGTAGAGCATTCGCCGCCATCTTGTTTTAAAGTTCAATTTTTTCGTTTTTCTGAAATAACTCGTTAATTTTCAACTTTGGAGCAAAAATGGCGTTATCCAAAGTTGTTGAAAATTTAATTTCTCACAAGTTTGGTCATGATCATTTTTACGCTAGGATCAATATTTGCAGAGTTATACTATCAAGTTTATCAAAAAAATCGTAATGGGTGGAATTTTATTTTCTTCAACTTTGGTTGAAAATGACGCAAAATTCCCTTCCCCATTCTATATTACATTTTTTTTATAAATAAACTAGACAATAAACGAGATATTTGAAAAATCAAAAAAAAATTGATTCTCGCAATTATTTTTACTCCACGATCAATATTTTCGGATTGATATTATAACTCTGCAAATATTGATCCTAGCGTAAAAATGATCAAGACCAAGCTTGTGAGAAATTAAATTTCCAACAACTTTGGATAACGCCATTTTTGCTCTAAAGTTGAAAATTAACGAGTTATTTCAGAAAAACGAAAAAATTGAACTTTAAAACAAGATGGCGGCAAATGCTCTACCGGGATTAGTTAGAAAATAGAGATTTATACTTCCAACCACCCCCCATGACGTTTAAGAAAAAAATATCGCTCCCCGGAATTTTTTCTATTTAAATGTCTACCCCGACTGGACTATTATTATAATTTTAATAGTTCAACTGAATAAATGCTAATATGTCTTATTTTGTTACCCTTTCCGATAGAAAGTAATGATGGGACAAAGATTTTGACTAATGATTTTAGGATTTAACTTCTAATGGAACCCCATTAAAAATTACAGTATTTATAAGTAGGTACTTACTTACTTTTTCGCAATAAGTATCTGCATTCAATTCGCAGATGATTGAAGTCCTTATCGATTCGTTCATTTTATCGATGTTTTTATACAGGTCTCCTCACTATAAAACTAAGACTGACAGATCTCGAATGTGATATCTTTAAATTTTGCTAAAATTGCGAAAACCGGCTAAAACAATATTTTGTAAAAGTTAAAGTGACACTGGCATCTAGATGACACTTGCATTAGAATTAAAGTTGCCCGTTAAATATATTTGCAGCAATGCAGGCAGAAAGTAGTCTAGGTTATTCTTAAAATAAGAGAACCAGTTTGGTCTCGAACGGGGACCTCGCATAATTATATCCACAACCCTTTGTCCGATTAAACTTAAATACAAATTTAAAAAATAAATTGAAATTAACAACATCGTCGCAAAATTTTACGAAGATTGGTTCAACGACAGGTACTTACTTATCTATATCATCGTTGGACAAACAAATGACTAGATGTCCCAGTAGAGTGAGACCTGGCTTCGCACGGTCAATTAGGGCGGGACACTGTGGAAGTGCTAACCCCTCACAAGCACCAATCAATAAATTGCGCACGTACGTTTCCATCCATTACACAACAATCGCTCCTACGTAACCAATCATACTTAATCTTTACTGACTCATAACTGAAATTAATAGAAACAAAAGAGCTAAAAACTTTAATCGTATATTTCACTACAAATAAAAATGTACAATACTAGCTGTGCCCCGCGGTTTCACCCGCGGTTAAAAAGTATCCTATGTGCTATTCTAAACTATAATCTATCTCTGTGCCAAATTTCATCCAGATCTGTTCAGCCGTTCTGGCGTGAAAGAGTAACAAACATCCATCCATCAAAGTCAAAGTCAAAATGTTTTTATTCAATTTAGGTATCAAAGATACACTTATGAACGTCAAAGTCCATCTATCCATCCATTCTTACAAACTTTCGCGTTTATAATATTAGTAGGACAATACAATCTTGACACAATCAATCATAAAATCAGTCTACCTCACTCACACGAGCATAAACAGACACCCGTATAAACATACTCGTATCTATGTACACTTCCAACTCCCCGTGATCCCTATAAACAATATTATTAAACCATGCATCTCCGCTGCAGTCAACTAGGTAACCTTCGATTTGAAAATTATTCAATATATTATTTATTTTACTTTTACTTCCTTGAGATAATTGTACCTGTTCTGTTTATGAAAGTACCTAAGTACCTTTATACAACCCAATTTTAAGTGTAATTTTTGTTTTAATAGATCTACCTACATTATAAATCCTTACATTTATGTATCTCCTATTATCGTTTTCTTCCAACATTTAGATAGGAAGCATCAAATCTCACAACACAGGACTAACCCTAACTGCTAACCCTATAAGCGCTCTACCTTTTTACTCAAAGAAATTATATTAAAATTTAATTATTATTGTTAAATCTATATAGGTAGTTATTTTGTACGCAATTTCTTCTTAGCTATTCTGAAATTCGATTTTTCCTAAAAGACAATGAATATAACTCTGAATGCCTAAATTATCAAATAGGAACTAGGAAGAAGTTTCAGTTTATCTGTCAAGAATATATAGGTACCTACCTAATTCAAAAAATAAGACACACATTATGTTTTTGTTTTTAATACCATACAACATTGAGAATTGAGAAATACACATAGAATTCTTAAACCCTTTGAATATACAGGGTACATTTACGACATTTAGATTCAATATTAAATTTTAAGTGAATAACATCAAGTTAATACAATACATGCAATAAAGATTAAGGAGATAAAATCATTTCCATCTTAAATTAATATTTAGCCCAGCCTGATAAGGCCTATTTGTCCTCTAACCAAAAGTGTATAATAGGCCCAAATTAGCCTGGTTAATTTTTAATAGTCGGGTCTTGTTCTGTAGCTAAAACCTTAACTTACATTGCACCACTACTAATGACCCGTAACGAAGGGCTTTATTTATTGAATGGTGCAAATAACACATTTATTTTAACAATTTTTCTATAAACTACAATAAAGATACACAATGGAGACACATAAATAAAGTTAAATATATAGCCATAAAATGCTCGTTTGTATTCCATGTTTCGAAGTGTCGTCGGTACAATAGTATGAGTTACAAAACAATTCGATAAAACTTATTATAAACTAATGAAAAACTTTAATTAAATAACATCTATTAAGTGATTTTGATAAAATGTTTGTATGTGTGTGGGTGGGTAAGATGTGTGTTGTTAGTGTCTACAGAGTGTTAAGGATATTGTTTGTGTGGGTGGGTAAGATGTGTGTTGTTAGTATCTACAGAGTGTTAAGGATATTGTTTGTTTGTAAACATTAAAATTTGAAGTTTATGCAAGTAATTATATTTGGAACTGCGTCGTTTTTTCCTTCTTTGGTTTCTAGGTATGCTTATTCTTGTTTCTAGAATATTTGACTTCATCTTCGTCTTGCCGCAGCAGCCGCTTCTTCCGAGCTAAAGCTAGAAGAGGGGAGAGGCGCTTATAGCTTCTTCTTGAATCACTGGTACGGCCTCGAGAGTTGTGGGGCTTCAAGAAAAAAAAAGAGGTAAGGTTTCTGGTAGAATGGAGCCAAATTAGCCGGCCGGAACCCGTCGTGCTGCGCGCCGGGCAGCGCGTTGTGCGACAAACGCACCAGCCCGCCTTGCGACCTGTTGGGCTGCCAGTTGTGCGACTTGTATGAGTTCTGCTTCGCTGAACATCGGACTCGGCGAGCGCCTAGCAACTCTAAGTTTAGCTTTAGTCCTAGGGCGCCTCGGAGTCTTCTTTGTCTGACGCCTAGGGTTACGATTGTTGACCTCGGGCTGCTGGTTACGGTTGTTGTCCTCGGGCTGCTGGTTACGATCGTTGTCCTCGGGCTGCTGGTTAAGATTGTTGTCCTCGGGTTGCTCGTTACGATTATTGTCCTCGGATTGCTGCTCACGATTGTTGCTCTCGGCACGCCGGTTACGGTTGTTGGCTTTGGGCCGGCGGTTCTGATGGTTGTTCCCGGGCCGCATGTCGTAATAGATTTCCTTGGGCAGCTCCCAAACTTGCCCATTAAAAATTATCTCATTAATCGAATTATCATTGTCATTGTCCATTCTGGCATTTCGCCCGTTCTCCATTTTGTTGTTTTATTAGATCGTTACACTGAGTACTTCCTATGGTTCGTTAAAGATAGATTGAATTGCGGGATAGAGCTGTCATCGAAATGACATGCATGAAGTTTTTTACAGTCAAGATGTTTGAGAGAGAAATATCTTATATCATAGGTGGTGACGGAAAATCTTTATTCAATATCCCTATTGACCGTGGACGTAGAATCTACGCCATTAGCCGGGTCTCCACTGACCGAGCATGCCTCGCGAAGCACGTTTCCATCTCGCTCTGGCTGCTAAGCTTACAGCGCTCCAGACTGCGATAGAAGCTCGCCTTGCGACGCATGCTCGGTCAGTGGAGACCGGGCTATTGAATAAAGATTTTACGTCACCGTTGTTCATGACTTCACAAACATTTAAAATATTTTATAGGTTGATTACGAAAATGTAAAAATAGAATTAAATTATGAAATGACTTTTTTCCCCTGATTTTCATCCATTGAATAGATTACTATTTTTTTTTTCATTTATCCCACAGATCGATTTCAGAAGAGGAATAAGTAGAAAAAATTATTTTATGAAAATTTTAAAGAAATATATTTTAATATTTGTCACCGCACTGACAGACAAAGGGCAGTCGGACATCTTGTTCTATCTATTAAGCTCCGCCATTTTGTCGATGGCGATGTAGTGCGTTCGTCGTTGTGCATTGCTTCAAAACAAAAGAATTTTCCAAATCAGTTCATGGTCGCAATTTTTTGAGAACATCCTTCTATTTTTGGGTTGAAAAGAATCAATTAGCGATTTTTTTTTCATTACAATTAAAACCGTCCATTAAAATATTATCATGATGGATGTCACGCAAATCAAGCTATGTTTAACGAACACACGTTGTGATTTGACTGTTTTCACTTCTTGCGCAATTTTATTTTCACTATTTTTTTTATTCTTCACTTTAAACCCACCAACTATTTTCAGGAGCGCGCACGACGTCGACGGACTGCTTCTGGCTGTGTCTAGACTCCTGTAGCCGTTTGCGAACGATTGATAAAAGCGTTACTTTCCGGAATAATGTTGCCACTTTTGAGCTTAACAAATCAGATTGTGGCTTTTGTTTCTTGTGCGAGGAGTTTTCCATTATGCATTTTCAAAGTCAAAGTCAAAGTCAAAGTCAAAGTATTTATTCACTTAAATAGGGTAAGTACATAAAGTTCTTCAATATATAATTTAGTTCTGCCTATTTGTCAGATAACCTGACATGTGAATATGTTAAAATTAATATAATTATAATCGAAATATTAGTTTATTAAAATTATTAAAGTTATGTCAGTCAATATCAAATTTAAAAATTATATAATATTATTGAATTTATTTATTTTATATATAGTATTCTAAATTAAATCTTATATTAGGTAACAATATTATTTTAAAAAGTCTTTAATACAATAGAAGCGTTTGTCTAATAACCATGTTTTTAATTTCCTCCGGAAGATTCCGTAGGGTAGGTCTTTAAGGGTCGAAGGAAGCTTGTTATATACAGAGATGCACATCGCGTAACAATTCTTTCTACATACTGCCAATCGAAGCGCATGCTTGTGAACCAATCTTAGTCCGTTCCTAGAATTGGAAGGGTATAAATCCTTGGCAGTGGTAAACAAGTCAGGGTGGTTACGCACAAATATTGCTAATTCAAAAATATACATGCAAGTCAGGGTCATAATTCGCAGTTCTTTAAAAAATGGCTTACACGACTCATGTGGACGAATGCCTACTATAGCTCGTATACATCTTTTTTGTGATAAGAACGCTTTCTGTATTGCCGTTGAGTTACCCCAAAGAAGAAGCCCGTACCGTAACACAGAGCTCACATGGCCATGATATGCCAGTAACACAGTTTGTCGCGATGAAGATTTCCTAAGCTTATTTAGAACATGCACAAATCTATTTACTTTTGTACACACATTACTTATATGCTCCTTCCAATCTATATATTGGTCTACAGTAATACCCAGGAAGCTCATCTTATTTGTCTCTTTAAGTAAAATATCATTATACCGTACATGTCTTGCAATAGGTTTTGATCCTTGCGTTAGAAATTGAAGATAGTTAGTCTTAGTCAAATTCACTTTAAGATTGTTATCATTTAGCCATTCAATAACTGATTTAATAGTATTATTTATTTCAATGTCAAAATTTATGATTTGTATGTCACTTGTAATTAGTATAGAAATATCATCAGCGAATAATGTACATTTATAACTAGTAATGTCAGGTAAATCATTTATGTATAAAAGAAATAGTAGAGGTCCCAAGACGCTTCCCTGGGGAACTCCGTACTTATTTACGTGGTATTGTGATCGATTATGTCTTATTTCACAATTTTTAGACATATTTGAAATTTCAACACACTGTTCACGATTCGACAAGTAACTTTTTAACCATTCCAAAGTAGGACCACGCACACCATAATTTTCTAATTTCTGTAAAAGAAGAGAATGGGAAACAAAATCAAACGCTTTGGACATATCAAAAAACACCGCCATAGTTTGTAATTTATTATTAAGATTTTCCAGCACATTGGACACTAAATAAAAAGAGGCTAAAGTCGTTGATTTTCCCTTCTGAAAACCATTTTGTGCTCTTTTAATAACTGAAAACTTTTCTAGAAAACTCGTTAATCTTTTGTGCATAGCCTTTTCAAAAATTTTTGAAATTATCGGTATCAATGTGACTGGCCTGTAATTGTTCATATCGGTTCTATCTCCCTTTTTGTAAAGAGGCTTCACGATTGATTTCTTTAGCAAATTTGGAAACTCACCTTGTTCAAAAGAGAGATTTATGAGATATGTGAGTATAGGGACAATTACATTCATACTTTTTTTCAAAATATCAGTTCTTATTTCATCATACCCTACAGAATGTGTATTATTTAAGGATTTAATTATATTGTGGACTTCTATGCAGCTCAATGGTCTTAAAAACATACTACAATTTAAGCGAGTCTTGTTAGTATTTCTACAAAAATAGTTGTTTGCATTAGTTTGCTTAATAAAATAATCGTTAAATTCATTTGCTATTTCTTGTGAATTGTCTAATAATTTATCCCCTACTTTTATGCTATCGATGAAGTTGCTCTGTACATTCCTATCTGTGTCATCATTTATTACGTCCCACGCCGCTCTACATTTGTTTTTCGAGTGTGAGATGAAGTTGTGATTACAAATCTGTTGCGACTTATATATACATCTTCTCAACATTTTGGCGTAGTTTACATACTCACTCTTACTCTCTATTGTTTTTTGTTTGTAAAACTTACATCGAAGTGTTCTTTTAGTTTGGCAGCTTTTCCGAAGACCTCGAGTAACCCATTTAAGGTCTCGCCTTTTTTGAGTGACTTTAAATCTCAATTTAGGAAAACATAGATTAAAAAGTAAACTGAAGTCCTCGTGAAAATGGTTGAAGGCTTCGTTTAAGTCAGGAGTGAGAAATATTTCCCCAAAACTCAAGCAATTAAGATAGTTTATGAATCTATTAACATTTTCTGAACAGAAGTCTCGTTTTGTAGTGTAGTAAATATGTACGGGAAGAACCGTCTTTTTACAAGGTATACTAATCATTTGTGCCGTGTCATGATCCGAGAGACCAAGTTTTAAAATTTCACTATTACCTTCTTTTGCATTACTTATGATATGGTCCAGACATGAATTCAATCGTGTTGGTTCGTTTATTCGTAGAGTTAATTTATAGTTTTTTAATAATTCTACCAGATTTCTAACCGCAGTACTTTCTCTCAAGGTATTTATATTAATATCTCCTACTAAAACTAAGGTTTTTTTACTTTTGTATAATAATTTAAATAAAAGAGTCTCTAAGTATTCTAAAAACATGTCAACATTTGTTTTTCCTCTTCTATAAATACACACTATTATAAGATTTTGCTTCAGAACTTCAATCCCGCTACATTCAAAAATACCACAGCAGGAGTAGTTCTTAATAAACCCTAATTCCTTATATTTTATTCCTTTTCTAATTAGAATACACGAACCTCCTCTAGATTTATTTCTACAGTAGCTTGATCCTAACTCATAACCTCTTATCTTAACCATGCATTGATTCCCCTCTTTAATATTCGATTCCGTAAAACATAGACAGTCAGGTAGTTTATTTTGCAATTTTAAGTCAGTGAGGGCAAGTTCGACATTATCACTTTTACTATTAAGACCCGCTATATTTTGATGAAATGTTCTTATAAATGATTGGTTAGCTACGAAAAAATGTTCTTGATTTGTTGTTGTTACCATTTTCTTTTGTTGACTTAAAATAATACGGTATAGTACCTCGGCGAGTCGGTGTCGTCGTCGACGGCGTCCCCTGCGACGCTAGCACCACCGTCGGTGACACCTGCTCGCCATCACACACATTGAAAATCCCAGTCTCTACATGTACATTTCTTAAGCATCTGTGCATAACAGCCCTGCCACTTAGTCGCTTATCATTCGCAACGGGAAGCATTGGTATGGTCATAGGCATAGCTGGCCTCAACATTTGCAAATTATATCTAGTTTTATTTCTCAAATTATAAATGGTGATGAGGTCTTGTTCTAACTTGGTGTGATTTTTTAAATCGGATTTTTTACATGTTTTCATCAAATCTATAAAATTACATGTCGGGTATTGAGCACAGATCATTTTTATAGCACTATTTAGCCATTTCTCATTTAAATATCTATTTTGCTTAACACTAAGTACAATAATTTGTCGGCTATGTAGTAGTTTCAATGTAGCGGAAAGTTCTGTTAAAACTTTAGTAGGGTTTTTGTCATGTTCCCCCACTGAAACCACTACAACGTCATCCTTACTTATGCTAAATATATTAAATGTATTCAGTATCTCTTCGGTGTTGGCTTCCGGCTTGACAAATGCGGTAATTTCGAAGCCATGATTACTCTCCTTAATAAGCCTGCTAGCGAGCCCTTGGCACTGCGTACCGCCTATTATGTACAGACGCTTTCTTTGTGGTGATTTAAGAGTCGTAGTTGTTCCCAATGACTTACTTAATTTCTCGGTCTCTTCACACAGTGGTGGATTTTCCGCGATGAGTGATTCGCTATCTGCGTCAGATGTATCATTTCAGTCTTAGCTTAGTTTTTTATCTTCGACGCAAAAATAACGGGGTGTTATAAGTTTTACGTGTCTGTGTGAGCGTGTGTCTGTCTGTGGCATCGTAGCTCCCGAACGGATGAATCGATTTTGATTTTGATTTTTTTTTTGTTTTGTTTGAAAGGTGAGTTATTGGGGAGAGTTCTTGACCTGTCGGGGTTT
This sequence comes from Peribatodes rhomboidaria, assembly GCA_911728515.1. Lineage (NCBI taxonomy): Eukaryota > Metazoa > Arthropoda > Insecta > Lepidoptera > Geometridae > Peribatodes > Peribatodes rhomboidaria. The sequence goes on from OU452166.1 coordinate 607,632, forward strand.
TTTTTTTATTTTTAATTTATCTCATCAAATGAGATAGCACTCGCGTAACTTTTGGAACTTAGAATTTATCATGACAGTGGAAACGTAAATAGTTTTATTAAATACTGGCATAGTACCGTTTTAAAATAATCTAATAGTTAATATCTGTGCTATTTACGTCTATACAATATTTACGTACAACTAAGTTCCATCAAACCAAACTTTTCAATTAGTCTTTTACAATAAAATAACGAATGACAGAAATTTGCCGGTTTTGTCGTTTATAGTTTAACGCCTTTTCCTCACCGACTGACGCTGCGGTACGCGGTAGCGACATTCGGTTTCAATTTCCTGTAAAGTTATCGTTTACCTTTACAATAAGTAAATCCCAGGGACAAGTTTTACATAACACTATCGTCACGCCGTTTCCCCGAAGGTGCTTGCAGAGGTGTAATAAAACACCCACACTTCGCCGGATGACATTTAGTCCCAAATGTAACAGGGGGTGAGCCTGCCGCCATACACAGGCCTCCAGTCATGTAACAGATGACACACAACACGAGCATACTGTTCACACAATGATCAAATTGGTGTATGCCGTCGGCTGGGTTTGAACCCGCTCCATCGGGCTTGAGAAGCGGGACTTCTCCATCTAGGCTGTCATCGCTACTTAAACACTGTAATGATGATGTAATAAGATTACATAAGTACTAGGAACCAGAACTTGAGCTAAATCTCACCCAATCTCACGTGGTCTCAGTAAATATCACGTAATTGTTTTCGCAAGAAACAGCCTAAAATTGTGAGAAAACTAGGTTAGCACAGTAACTCCACTACATTAATTGTTTAGACACCATCGGTTACGGTCGGTCGGACGGCAATATGCGTGGCTCAGTGAACGTTTTAAGACGAACGAATAACGCAGGTTATTCGTACATGCCTAAAACACATTGTAAAGAAAAAACGCGAGTTCTGGGGCGGGGGAGGGGGTAATCTCAGAATATTTCAATAAGGAGAGAGGGTGTGTCGAAATAGTGCCACAATTACCTCACGTAATTAATGTACGACCCAGCTACACTATACAGTGAAGCTTTCACTGTATAGTGTAGCTTGAAGTTATGAAGCTTTACAGGAATTCTATCCATGCTTTACTATTTTGCTTAGGTACGTATTACAGTAGTGTGATTGCCTGATTAGTGTACTACTGTAAATGTAAAATTTTGCTGCGTTTATATGGAAATAGAAGAAATCACAACTGTAGCCCATCCGTGCGAAATTAGGACCAACCGTTCGTTTTTAATTAAGGTAATGGCCACACTCAAAGTATTGTGTCTGTTTAGCGGCGCGCGCACGGGTCACGTCCTAATGTCACTCGGAACAAACACCCCGTCTTTGTTCCGAGTGATATCACGAGTCCCGTGCGCGCGTCGTTGCTGGAAAGAGAAGGCATATTAATTTTCACACCCCTCGTGTTATTGATTAATTATCTCCGTTGCCACCGCCTGAGCTAGATTTTCCCCAGGTAGAATCCCGGGCTAGCCTTGCTAATGGGATAATAATAATTTCTTTGTTCGACAGAACAAAATATTTTATGAACTTAGAAAGACGATGCGAATTTTGGTATGAGAGGTGACGCGATTTTTCAGCGACAATCAATTAAACATTGAGATACTATTTCTAGATAACACAAACAAAGAAGTAAGATTATTAAAAGAAAAACAAAACCCTGTCTGAAAAATGTTGTACTCTATATCACTTCCTCTTTCAAGACGATTCAAATGACACCTCACATGTCGAAATACATCAAAGCTGTTTAGGCTGTAGGGCGTGCCAAATAAACCTCAAAGATACTATGTATACATACGTACCCACATATGTACATACATACATGCATACTTCCATACATATACTCGAAAAACATAACCCGCCTTCTTACGCAGCCGGTTAAATATTAGAACATGTATTGTGTACATACCTCTAAGATCAGTCCTAATAGAGCTAAGTGAGATGAAAACTTTTGAGATAACCGACTCTGACATTTATTTCAAGTTTTTATGCAGCAGCCATCATCCATACACTGAGATATCGTTTACACGCAACATGACTGACAAATTATAATGTTAAAAAGTTGGTTAATAGGTATGTCCACACTGTGCCTTTTTTTGTTCATTAAGGGCATGCGTCATAGTGCAGTCAACAGCGCTATTGCAAGCCAGGGTGGTGAAGGTTAACTTTAGAAGGTAATTAGGTATGTCCACACTGTGCAATTTTCATCTTCAATTTTCCTCTTCATCTTTCTATTCATCTTCCGTTTGGCGCTTTCAATAGTTGAATGCGTAAACGAACGCAACGTCAATATGGTCATTTAGTTCAGTCGTAGTTTCTGTCAGCTTTAGGAAACATGTGTGATGAGAATATTTTACTTGGTGGAATAAGTGCGGCTTACTTGGTGGAATAAGTGCGGCTTACTTGGTCATAAGAAATTCCAGAAAAAAGAGAACCAAGAGAAAGTTTTGGATACGAGGTTATTATAGTAATCGAAGTAACGTGATTTATTATTAGGATCCCAAAGTTGTGGGAAACTTCTATAGTCTTCAATAAACTTCAATTGTTGTTGAACGCTTTGTGGCATAGAAATCCACTCAACGCGGGAAAACGTGTATCACAGCGCGCGCTTCTCTTTCAATTGTCATCGCGCATGCGTTAGGGGCATGCCTCACGTGCGCTGTTGACTGCGCTATGACGCATGCCCTTAATGAACAAAAAAAGGCACAGTGTGGACATAGCTATTAACATACTAAAATCATGAACGTAAAAAAAAAGTTTTTTTAAAACGTAAAAAAGTTTTGTTTTTTTTTCTTTATTTCTACGTTCATGATTAAAATCTACACTAATATTATAAACAGGAAAAAAATAATATTTTTGTATCTTTGTAACGAATAAACTCGAACACTACTCTGGTCAGATTTCAATAATTCATTCACCATTAGAAAGCTACAAAATCACCAAATGACATTGCATATGAAAAGCGATCGAAGCCGCGGGCAAAATAGCTAGTAATTTTAGAGCAGGTTTACCTTTAAGCATAGTCCGAACCAAGCTAATTACAAGGCCGGAAATTTAGAGATATTATTGCATATTTCACAATAAAAGGAAAAATTATATAGTCTAACGTGGTTCGTATTAACCTGTTTAAAAGAAAATACGCGTCGACTTGTAAACTTCTTACTTTTCGTCGGTTAAAAAGGAACAGATTCTCGGTTCGTCAGAATGTTTCTTACATATTATTACCTCGATTACTCGAAGAAGGCTGGACCGATTTGGAATATTTTTTTTTATTTGATAGGGTTATATTTGCCCAGTGGTCTATGCTCATTATGTTTGGTTAAAGGTCGATGCAAAATAATTTTTGAAATAAGTAGTCGGAATTTTTTATCTCAAAAGATTCCAATTAACCTAAGTCGTTTCGGACTGAGCTTGGAGATTACATGTTATAACCTTCGATCATTTATAATGTTATATCCATTCTATTATTTCGATGGTTAGAACATAATATAGTTTGTTCATGATCTGTATAGAAACGATACGAGTATTTCAGTGTGTGGCCGCTACATGGAACATTCTAAAAAAGCACCAAACAAACCAGCACGTTGTATAATGGTTATTTCAACATTCCTACCAATTTTCAGCTCTAAGTATGCAAATTATTATTTTTTGGCCTAACTTGACCGGGCTATAGTGGATTTCGTAAGCATAAAATTATACCAAATATTTAATTTACTGGTGGAAATGTTTTTAGTAATTTTCTTACTTCGATATTGAAATTCGTGTTGGTTTAATATCATAGCCACAGGAAACAAAATTATATTTCTGAAAATATAATTTTAATCGTTTAATCAATAATAATCGTTTTATTAATGAACTCTGAAGTTCATTAATAAAACGATTAAAAAGGAATTCTGCTTAGACTAGAGTGCCTGTCTATAAAAGCTAGTTATTCCGGGCTTCCTCGTGGTATAGTCTAAGCTGGATAGTCTGATTCCTGTTATGATTATCTCGTTTCTTTGTTTTCAGTCACCTGACTCACGTTCAGCACGGGAACTCCACCGTGAGAAGAACTACTTAGTACACTTCGTGTTTCCAGGAGCCAGGAGCCCGGGCGGGCGCCCGCGTGATCAGCGCAAGCAAAGCCCGTGCCGCGGTCGCAAGCCATGATCAGGAGCAGCTAATTTATTTAATTTAGTTTAGCAGTGAAAAATAGTCCGATTATTCTAAATATAATTATTGAGGACTGTAAGTTTAATTATAATAGTTAAATACACTAACTTAATTTAAACTAGTGTAAAATAGGGAGTGTTCTGTGACAAGAGCATGGGGAAGGTTATAAAAAATTTAAAAAGATTAATTAAAATAATAATAAAATTAGCGAAGTATTTTCTTAACTTCAAAGATTCCCTCAATAGCGACTGGACGATCTGGACGGGACGATTTTTTTTTCGAAGGCTCCGGTTCCTTGCAGGCACACGTGCTCACATTCATGCCAACTTTTTCTTCGTTTTGCTCGGCTACTTCACGCTCGAGCATAGCGTTTTCCTCGTCCAGCAGCATTCTCTCACGAGTTAAAGCCAACTTGGACAGCTTAGCGTTAGATATGCGCTCCCAAAGCTTGGTCAATGGGCATGTTATTGTTAATCCAGCAGTCACCAAAGGATCCAGCTCGGCAGTCATTCGCAAGTTTAATTTCATCGGTTCTGCGGGAATTTTTGATCCGTAAGGCATAACTTTTTCACGTTGCGTCTCGTATTTCCTACACTGAGCTGCCATTCGTTGTATCTTTTCACACTTTATCTTTGCGTTCTCAAGCCACTCGACGGTGTTGTTCGATGCTTTAACTAAGGCATTTATTTGCTTCATATCACTTTTTACGCCATTGTTTATTTTCGTTTTCATTTGTTGATAAGCGTCCCGGTATCTATTGCGCTGCTCTCGGAAGCCGGCTTGCTTTTCGCCTGATTCGTATGTTTGCAGTTCCATCCGAAGACGTTTAATAATTTGCGCTCTACTAATCAATTTTTTATACTGAGCTGCTATAATGTCAGCCATAATCTGCTCTTTTTTACGCAACACACGTAACTGCTTCTGATTTTCAGCAGTTTTAGATATGTAAGTTCTGAGCGTCGTTTTGTAGTTCTCCCACAGCATGCAGTACTCAGCTTCTAAGAAATTGGTCAGTTTGTCTCGTAGTTCAAGATATGTAGTATAATCTTCATCTTTTTTTACCATGTTATCACCGCGTGTGTTCCAAGCAAGATTGTCTGCAGCGTAGTGACTGATATAAATCAGCAAATGCATATGTTCTTCCGGTTTTTTGTAAGCCGCCAAGTAGTAGGCGAGTTCGTCTCGACCAAACTGGAGCAATTCTTTGGTTCTGATATCATTGTGCCTGCACATATTTTCTAAGTCTAATAAGAACGTGTTAATTATTTCATCGACGGTTAAGCAAAAGTTTCCAAGAGTGCGTTGATACTGAAAATTTGCTATATTTCTCAGGTAAAGGTAGTGTTGAATAAGACTATCTTTTTTATCAGAAGCGTGGTCTATAGCCCGCCTCAACACCTGGGTCTGCTGCCGATAGGCGGGTATTTTAATTTTCAGAACAGCATTCTTCAAAACGTTGTCGACCTCTGCCTCCCACAATAAATGAGAATTTAACTCACGCTCCAACTCTTCACGTTTACACCTTTTCTTTTTTTCGATAGCTTCTTGTTGTTTCTGAAGCTTTATTGCAAGTTTTTGTGCCTTTGTAAGCTTAACCATATTTCCGATTTTAGAACACTTTCTAGCACAAGAAAATTAATGAGAAAATATCTACAGTAAATTATGTGAGAAAGGCAGATTATCTTTAAGACGATGGTAGTAGTAAACTTATAAGTTATTTTATTTTATAGTTATAACACTTTTATAACATTCAATGATACTTTTCAACTGTATTTCTTTGTTGTATTTGTCGTCCCGTATTTATATTCTCCATAGACATCTAGGCAATATAGGGCGTATTCTGTGAAATTCTTTTTGTCGTTCTAGATCATAGACATAGACATAGAGGAAAGACCCCTAATAGGTCAAAAATAATGATTCCAAAAAAAGTAAACCAAACCATTGAAAGTCAACCAATTCACTAGTCAGTCTTCGATGTTATCCAGTAGCGCTTACGTCTCCCTTCTAACAAATAAATATGGTGAACTGTGTAGTCAATTCATGCCGAAATTTCAGAATATCCAAAACAGTAAAAAAAGGCAACGTCACATATCACTCGTAAGTCTTAAATATATTTTTATGTGCTTTAAAAAGCTAATAATTGTAATTAATTCTTAATGTCAACAGAGCGAAAAGTTGCTGAAAAAGTGTTGCCACAAGGTTTTTTATATTTTCCCTATAAATTATCTTTAGGTTTCTTAAGGATCCAGTTTTAGCCGATCAGTGGACAAAAATAATTCGCCTAAGTAAAAATGAAAATTAGTGGAAACCTCATCGCCTTTTAACAATTTGCTCTGCGCACTTTGTTGTTTTATTGCCGAAAAATAGCTTAAATGTGTGATGTAAAATTAATAATGTGTAAATAAATTGTGTAAATAAGATTAAAGGGATTACTACTGATTTTAACTCAAATTCGTACCCTTGATTTTTAGGCCAATTCGTTCCTATTACCTACTCTGATTTTAGTTAAGATTTACATACAACATTATTATTTTGATTTTTGATTTACAAGTTTGCAGTACAGTGTCATGAATGGATCTGGGTAAGACTTTGTGTGTAGTTTAGCTCTGGCCTAAGCTGGCCTAATACTTTGTTTCCGGTATTGTTATTTCTTTGAAATAACTCTGAACTTTGTATAATTTACCCAACTAAATCGGGTAACCACTTTTTAATGGCAAGTTCATCACGTATAGAAAAAAAGGTTTTATTAAGGTACCAAAATAAATTTGACATGTTTTAAAATCGTGTTTTGTATGAAGACTATCCTTCTGGACCTATGTAATAGGGCGTATTCTGTGATCATAGAGATACTTTCTAGATGCTTAACAACAAATAGAAGAGAGCTATTTTTGACGTGTGTCAGTTTCAAAATAGTTAAGTACCTACCATGATAAAAAAAGCAGGTCTATCATTCCAGGAACAAATACGTATGACGGCACTCGTCATCGTCATCCGTCTCTTTCGCACTACTAGTAAATGACTTATTTCGGTCTTGCTTAAGCATCGACTGACGTCACTACGTGTTGCCCACGTGACCGGAATGCTGTACCTGGCGGAGTATATAACATTATTATACCATGGTACAGACCTCAACAAACACAGAGTGCTCCTGACCGTCGTGCCGCGCAGTCGTCTCTTTCCGTCGTTTTTTTCCGCTTCACGGAAATTTCCGTTATAGTTTTTTAAATTCAGTGCCCGCTCAGGATCCTTCAGATAGGAGTCCCACGCTTCAGCGTAGCGGACTGCAGGTCAGTTAGTGTGCATTAAAGTGACTAAGTGCTTACCGCCCCGTCCGATTCTGTTCACAGAGCCGCTCGGTGAAACACTTACGAGTCGCGTAGTGACGTCACCGTGCGTCGAGTGTGTTCTCGAGTCCGGCACCGGGGCGCCTTATCCGTGTAGTGTGTTTAGTTTCGCATACTACACGCGATTCGAGTGACCTAAGTGCGGGACTCGCGCCAAAGCTGGGCCGGCGGGCCCGACCGCCGCCCGCTCACCTCTCCTCACGTCTATCAAATCCACAATTGTGGTCGAAGGTGGACACGCATAACGGTGCCAACGAAGCCGATCGCTGTTAGGAGCGTGGACCCGGAGCGCTCGTTTTTCCCTGCTCAGGGAAAAACGGAATCCGGTTGGGCTTGGCACCACCGGCCTTGGGGTCGCCCCTCGCCGACGCCAAGTATCTCCCTCCCACCCTTCCGCCTCCCCTCCGATTCCTCGGGTGCGTGTTTGGCTCGGACGGCCGGTTCGCCGGAGTCCCTGTCTCTCCCCCGGGGCAGCTAGGGCCCTGTGTTAGGTACTCACCAACTGCACAATAAGACTGGCAGTTGGCACACATTAGGGAACGAATTAGGCACACACCACCCTGCCTAAACCCGGCAGGGTGATGCCCGCGGCCCGCACCCAGCCGGGGACCTCCTCCCCCGGCGATCGCGATTTATTCGCGACGATGGGGCCGGAAGTGGACTTCGGGGCGGCACTTGCCGCCCTAGGTACCTCCATCCGGGCCCATCTGCGCGCCAACCCGAGCTCCCTTCAGGAGTTCGTAACGGATCCTATAAGGTTTGCAGCCTCTCTGCAAGCCAAGGCCCCTAAGGCCAAGCCTTCCCCCGCCCGCGCCCCTAAGGCCAAGCCTTCCCCCGCCCGCGCCCCTAAGGCAAAGTCCCCCCCCGCCCGCGCCCCTCAGGCCGCCGGGAAGAAATCCGCTGCCCCTGCCCCGGCCCCTAAGGCCACCATTAAGTTGGCGCCCTCCCTCAGAGGGCTGCCGGCCGCCCCGACTCCCGCCGCCGCCGCCGCTAAGAGCCGGTCGCCCGCGGCAAAGCGTTCCCCAGGCGTGGCACGCTCCAGCCGCGTGCGATCGCGTACGGTGGCGCCGCGCTCGCGTTCTCGTTCTCGCTCGCCGCGACTGACCCTGACGGTCGGTTCCAATCACACCTCCACGGAGGAGATGGAAACCGTCAGCGGAGGCGACGACGGCTTCACCGTCGTCGCCAACAAGGGGACGAAGCGGCCCGCTTCCGCCGCCGGCTCCCCTCCGCCCCCGTTAAAGGCCGCATGCCCGACTGCATGCCCCTCTCTCCCGCCCACCGCCATGGACGCGCCTCCCGCGCCCAGGGTGGGCAAGCCCCCCCGCCCCTTCGTGGTTCGGGACCGCCACCGCTGGCAGGAGGTGGTCGCAATCCTCACGGCCAGTAGCGTGACGTTCTCCGGCAAGAGTCATGCTGACGGCATCTCCGTCACAGTCCCCACGTCTGACGACTATCGTCAGGCCACCCGCTCCCTTAGGGAACACCAGATCCAATTCCACGCGTATCCGCTGGAAGAGGAGAAGGTACTCCGCGTTGTACTTCGCGGTATCCCTAAGGAGATCGACACGGAGCTCGTCCGTGACGATCTCCTAGCCCAAGGCCTCCCGGTCCAGCAGGTCCATCGGATGACCAATGGACGGACGAAGGCCCCGATCGACCTTGTGCTGGTCATCCTCGACCGCACGGAGGAGGGGAAGGGGATCTTTCGCATCGAAAGAGTCCTCAACCTCTCCGGCCTGAAAGTCGAGGCTCCCAGGCGGAGAGGCATACCCGGGCAGTGCCACCGCTGCCAACTCTACGGGCACGCCGCCCGCTTCTGCGAAGCGGCGTACCGTTGCGTCAAGTGCGCGGGCGAGCACAGCACCGCGCTGTGCAAGCGGGTCAAGGGGGATCCTAATCCTCCCAGCTGCGTGCTCTGCGGGACTCAGGGGCACACCGCGAACTATCGCGGTTGCCCCAAAGCCCCGAGGGCTGCGGCCGGGGCGAAGAGGACCCCTGCGCCCCGTCGCCCAACCCGTCCCCATGGCATCAGCGCCAAGATCCCTGCGCCGAAGTTCGTCGACGCTCCCCTACCCGCCACCAATGCTTGGACCAGGCCCTCGTCCCTGGTCCAACCGAAGGTGGCCCCAGCTCCGGCCAGCAGCGCCCGCGCGCCTGCCCAGAGCCGTCCAACCCCCCCGCCCTCACCCTTCAAACCCGCCCAGGGCCCCTATGGCCTGAAGGCGGATCTGCTCTTGCTGGCAGAGATAGCCTCGGCATTCGACCTCGACGAGGTCCGTGCCGTAGCCCAGGAGGTCCGCAAGCATCCTGATGCCCTATTGGACATCATGATGACTCACGGCAACCTCTTCAGCGCTATGAAGCGCTTCGCCCCCCGCGTCCTCTCCCAATAACCTTAATGGATTGCACACCCACTAAGGTTAAGCCCCATTCATTGGCGTTGGCGTGGTTTAATGCCAACGGCATCCACACCGATGCCAGAGATCAGCGGGATCTCATCCACCACTTTCTAACGACCCATCAGGTCGACATCATGTTGATCAACGAGACCTTTCTGAAACCAAGCAAGAGGAACCCCAGGGTTGCAAACTACTTGATGGTTCGTAATGACAGACTCGCCGCCCCCCTGGGCGGTACTCTGATCTATTACAAAAGGTCTCTGCACTGCACACCCATACCCACTCCCCCGTTAGTCAATCTGGAAGCTTCCTGTTGCCGTCTTGCGATGACCGGTCATCAGTCCATCATAATAGCGTCTTGTTACCACTCGGGTAGCAAGACTCTCCTCAAAGAGGACCTCGAAGCGCTTCTCGCTCTCGGTAGCTCGGTCATTCTGGCCGGCGACTTTAACGGCAAGCACGTGATGTGGGGCTGCAACGCGAATAACCGGAATGGGCACCTTCTGTACTCATTCTCGGATACGCTAAATTTTGATATCATCCCCCCCAGCTCCCCGACTTACTTGAGCAGTAATCTCAACTACAGGCCGGACATTCTCGACCTAGCACTCCTAAAGGGCGTAACACTCCAGTTGCGTTCTTTGGAGGTGCTACACGAGCTTGACTCGGACCATAGGCCAGTTCTGATGCTGCTGGGTCCCGACCCGAGCAACAGAACTCCGCCGACCAAGACCGTGGTGAACTGGGAGCTCTTGGGCGAAAGCCTAAAAGCTACCAGTTCACCCGATTTAGATAGAATACCAGACGATATCGCGACCCCCGACGATATCGCTCTCTCCATAGACGCTCTCAACAGCCACCTTCGTAAAGCCGTTGGCGAAGCCTCGAAGCAGGTCCCAGCCGAGGGCGACCAACGCTGGGCCCTGCCCGAGGATGCGAGGGAGCTGTTGAGAGCGAAACACGCGGCCACTAGGGCATACGACTGGTGTCGCACCGAAGAGAACAGAGCCACTCTGCGGTATTACGAGCGTGCCGTAAAGAACCGCATGAGTGAACTCCGCAATCAGAGGTGGGACACCCTGCTCTCGGAGATCAGACCATCTCACCAGGCATACTGGAAGATGGTAAGATCGCTGAAGGGCAGCAAGTCATCCAATATTCCCCCCCTGTCTCGTCCGAACGACACGCTTGCCTTCGAGGACGACGAAAAGGCCGAGTGCCTTGCCGAAAGCCTCGAAAGGCAATGCAGCCCCAGTCTCGAGCGCGTCGACCCCGACCACCTAGATATGGTGGAAGAGGAAGTCGCCGAGTTCACAGCCCGTCCCGCCCTCGAACCCACAGAGCCGGTCTCTGTGTCGGAGGTAGAGTCGATCATCAAGGGTCTCCAAACCAAGAAGGCCCCAGGTGCAGACGGCGTCAGCAATAGAGTGATTAAGCACTTCCCCGTCTTTCTGATCAACCTCCTCGTCAGCATCTTCAATGCCGCCTTGGCCAACTGCACCTTCCCCGACGCTTGGAAGTCTGCCGACGTCATCGGCATTCACAAGCCCGGCAAGAAGGCGTCAGAGCCCTCTAGCTACCGCCCCATCAGTCTCCTCAGTACCTTAGGTAAGATTTACGAGCGCATCCTTCTGAAGCGTATTTGGTCCCACATCCGAGATAACAATCTCCTCCCCGACGAGCAGTTCGGCTTTCGAGCCAGACACTCGTGCGTCCAGCAGGTGCACCGCATCACGGAGCACATCCTAGAGGGTTTCAATCGGAAACCCTACCACGGCTTCACCCAGGTCACGCCCAAATGTCAGTCCACCCTTGCGGTGTTCCTCGACGTGGCGAAAGCGTTCGATAAAGTCTGGCACAGCGGGCTGGTATACAAGTTATACCAGCTCGGGTTCCCGGATGGTCTTGTACTCATAATACATGACTATCTGACTGATCGAAACTTTCGCTATCGCGTCGACGGCACCCGCTCGGCTCCCCACCCCATCGGCGCTGGCGTCCCTCAGGGGTCAGCGCTGGCCCCCGTTCTGTTCTCCCTCTACACGCATGACATTCCACGTCATCCGAAGGTAGAGCTTGCGCTTTTCGCGGACGATACTGCCCTCTTTATAAGAGGGTGGAATCAGTCCATCTCTTTCCGCACGCTTCAACAAGCCCTGCGCCGCTTAGGCGACTGGTTTGAGAAGTGGGCAATCTCGGTCAATCCGGACAAAAGCGCAGCTGTGTGCTTTCACCCCAACAAATGGCCTATCCGGCAGCAGCTCATGCTGCACGATAGGCCCATCCCCTGGGTGAACTCGACCAAGTATCTTGGCGTGACCCTCGATCGTCGACTCACCTTCTCGAGGCACATCCGGACAGTTAGGAATCGAGCGGTTTTCTTTTTAAGCCGACTCGCCCCCCTCCTCAACGATCGTAGTAAGCTATCCCTTAGAAATAAGGTGATATTGTACAAAATTTGCATCCGCCCCGTTATGACCTACGCCTCCGTAGTGTTTGCCCACGCGTCTGGCTTCGACCTGGACAAGCTCCAGGCCGTCCAGAATAGATTTATTCGCAGAGCGGTCGGAGCCAGCTGGTTCCAGCGAAACTCCGACTTGCACTGCGATGTAGAGCTCCCCTCCATTCGGCAGTACTTTAAATTCACTTCGCGCAGATACTTTGATAGGGCCTCCCACCATTCAAATCCTCTAGTCGTTCGCACGGCGGACTACTCAGCAGTAGACGCCGCTGCCCCCCGCCCTCTCCGTAGACGCCCTAGAGACATCTTCGGCGACCCGGACGACCCCATCGCAGTCGCCACGGCGGCTGCGCTGGGGTCGGCCGACCCGACAGCTCCCCGCAACAGGAAGTTTGCAGTTTTTGGTATAGGCGCCGGTTACCAAAGGAACACGATAACAAAACACCGACCTCGCCGGCGAGGTCGAAGACTCCCAGGATCTGTTAGAAGATCGGTTAGATTCTCTCCAAATAGTCAAACAGATAAACCTAATAGGGCTCAAGCGCAAACCCCCTCTGGGTTGCCTGGGCAAATCGACTCCCCCCCCCCGGCGACGGTCCAAGCCGAGGTCCGTACCTTAGTGGTGCCCTTGTGCCAGTCGCCCTTAGCTTTAAATAACTAAAGTCCATTAAGGTCCTGCGCCCTCCGCGCTTGCCTTACGTCCGGTACGCTGTAGAGGCCTCAGTGGCCAACAGCATTAGTCATTCATAAAAAAAAAAAAAAAAAAAAAAAAAAAAAAAAAAAAAAAAAAAGGTACAGACCTTCTTTCTGCGAACTTCTTTTTTGTTTTTTAGCAATTGTTAAACACAATGCAGTCGGGTTTTTTGATTAAAAAAATAGTACCTGGATAGCCGAGCTTTGCTCGGTATTTTTTTATATTTTTTAATTGTGTTTTTTGGATAATAAACAATTGATTTTAGTCTAACCTCAAAGCAAACACTCATTGACTTCGTGTTACTTAACAACGCCATCTGCTGTTGTGTCGTTAAAGCAATTAGTTGCTCACATAAATAGTAGTATTATTATTCGCCAATAGATGTCAGGAAGAGTCATATTTTTCAGTTGAGATTGATTATCGATAAAACACGAATAAAATTACATTTTCTAAAAATGATTCCTAGCTAGATCGATTTATCGCCCCCGAAACCCCCTATATACTAAATTGTATGTAAATCGTTGGAGCCGATTCCGAGATTCCAATTATATATATATATACATATATATATACAAGAATTGCTCATTTAAAGTAATTAATTAATTAAATATATATTTCTCACATTTTAATTTTATTTTATAGGATTAGGTTTTGAGCGATCTACCGTTATCTACCTACACTAATATTATAAAGAGAAAAAAGATTTGTATTATTGTATGTTTGTAACGAATAAACTCAATAGCTACTGGTCTGATCTCGAAAATTCTTTCACCATTACAAAGCTACATTATCCCTGAGTGACTAAATACAAAGGCACAAAATAACAGACATTTTCGACTATTGTAGACTGAATTCGAATACACCTCCACTACTGCAGCTTAGAGGACAGGGCGTCAAATGGGAAAAGTCCATTAGCTACCTGGGCGTTCAGGCTGTATGGCGTGCCAAAGAAACCTCACACTTACATACCCACATAGCCACACACATACATACACTCGAAAAACAAAACCCTCCTTCTTGCGCAGTCGGGTAGAAATGAACGAAATTTATAATTTGGCTCACATCAAAATACTGTGTATTTAAACAAACAAGGCAAAATACCGAAACAATAAAAATTTGATAAACATTTTTTTTTTTAACCTGCAGACCTACTATACCTACAAACATAATTTATTACAAACATTAATAAGAACTAATTAACACCAAAATTATTACATACGCCAGTTTATACATAATTATTAAGTTACAGTTTGATATCATTATCCGCCAAAAAATATCGAATGCCGCACAAAACACTCCCTCTCTATTACATCAATTAGGTGAAATTGAGATGGGATTGATTTCATACAAAACATTGTCAGGGAACTGCGATTAGTTACAAACGATGAGTGTGTCCGTCCACCTGCAAGCTAAGCGCCAGACCACATTGAAGTGGTATTAATGAAAATTGAAGTTAAGGCTCGGTTATTCCACGATTATCTACCCACACGTTTACGTAACCCGCTTTATTTAGAGTTGAAAATAGTAAATCATATACCGATATCTTTCACTTTAAAAAAGGAGCTTTTAAACTTGATATAACCAAATTAATACATGGCACAAATATTTCATAATTATAATCATACTAGCTGTCACCCCGCGACTTCGTTCGCGTTTTGAGCTATCCTATCTCTCAAGTTGGATCGAACTGCACATGGTGTGCGAATTTTATTATAATCGGTTAAGTGGTTTAGGAGTTCATTGAGCACAAACATTGTGACACGAGATTTATATATATTAAGATTCATATATCCCACTCTCACACTTTTACACATCCACACACACACTCTCTCTCTCTCTCTCTCTCTCTCTCTCTCTCTCTCTCTCTCTCACACACGCACACACGACTGCACATATTATTTAATTCATTAATATAATATACATTCTTTATTGGCTGTAAGTTTAGTTTGTTACTGTTGTATTTTGTTTTTTAAGGGCTGTGAATGTTGTTTAACATATAAAATAAAAAAATAAAAATAAAATAAAAAATATTTGATGGTAAAATGAGATCGTCGCCTAGAAATACATTTTTTTGCCGTTTTTCTTAAAAAAATTCGCAATCGTAATAAGAACACAAATAAGAATAAGTTGCTCGGTTAAAGTTTAAATAATTACTAATCTAGCTATGTAATAATCGAAAAAAAATGTGGTGTAATCGCTGAAAATTTAAAGAACTACGTTTCGATAGTTTTTTAAAAAATATACTTTTTGTGATTTTTTTTTTCCAAAATGAGAATGATTTTAAAATAATCCGTCCGTACACAAACACACTGCGTGCGAATCGAAGCTACACAGTAAGGTATACGGATAGCGGTACAGTACTGTGAGAGAAAGTCAATGTTTGGATGATGAAATCTAGTAGTCTAGTACTTAGAACCTGGAATCGAGTACGTACTTAGTTTATATTTAAAGGGTTATTTTTTAAGCAGTGCCCAATTGTATAGAATATAGCGATGATAGCTGGAGATGGCCCACCTCTCAAGCCAGAAGGAGCGGGTTCAAACCCAGCCGACGACGGCACGCACCAATTTGTTCATTGTGTGGACATAAATATGCGTGTGTCATCTGCTACATGACTGGAGCCTGGTGTACGGCGACCTACAGGCTCGCCCCTTGTCACATTTGGGACTAATTATCGTCCGAAAAAGTGTGGGTGTTGTATTACACCTCTGGCAGCCCCTTCGAGGGAAAGGCGTGACGATATGTAATGTATTGTGTTATACAGCGTGTTACAAAAACCCTGTTGAATCCGCGAGGTGCGCATCCAGCGGAGAATGCAATTATGTTACCTACTTTAAATTAATAATTGACCACAAAAAAAATTAACACACATCGCGCTCCGCCCTCCTAAGCGCGAACGCAGACTATGATTACGTAGGTTTCATTTGCAAACTATTCTTAGAATAAAAGCCACCAACATATTACACAGATTTATTAGCATTTCTGTACAATTTCCTTTTTTTTTGCGTTCTTAAACCGGTCATAACTCTTGCTATTTTTCATGTGCATTTTTTTGGTATTTTTGCATGAATACTTCCAAATGTGAGGACCTGCCCATCAATTATCCAACAGGGTTTTCGTAACTCACTGTATTCATTTCCCTGTGTTCATATTGGACCAAAATATCGAAATAAGTTGATCAGCGGTGCTATTCACAATCATTAGAGCCCAGAAATTTCAAACTCAAATTGTTCGAATCTCAGTCTACTTTTATAAATTTTGGAATAGGGAATCAAGTCTAAATCCGATCGGAAGAATTAATCACTTTTGATAATTTATGAATTTAGACTGAGATTCAAATAATTTAGGCTTAAATATTTTGAAATACGAACGGAAACGTTTCCGAATGGTTGTGAATAGCCCTGCTGAAAGCAAAGTGATTGTCATGGTTACCGGGGTTCGTCCGTCCGGCGCCCGGGGATCGGCACCGCGCCGCCCGGGCGCCGCCGTCTGCTCACCTGTAGCCAGGGTGGGTAGACATCTATTATTAAACATTGGGATTGATTGACAGCAAAATAACATGTTTGTTTCTCAATTAAGTATAATAATCTTTAGACGATATTGAGAAACAAGCATGTTATGATTAAATGTTATATGATTGCATTATAGATATTTGGTCACTTCAATAAAAATTAAGGTGTAAGTAGAACTGTATAGATATGTATGGTAGACTTGTAGGTATAAGTATACAATGTAAATGTAGCAGCCAACTTGATTAATCAGCCGTTCAATTAACACCCATTTTATTAAATGGCGTCGTTCAACTAGCTTCCTGGATCCTGGTCCTAGGCAGACATCAATAACCCAGGCCGTCACACTTACACGTATTTAATAATTACCTTGAAAACTACTGAACCAATATTGATGAAGATTGCAGTGCTCTTTACATTTATAGCCAATAACAAGTATAAATGAAAAATTTTTAAAGCCCCGACACCGATTTTCATCAACACCGATTTCAATTAATCATAGCCAAAAACACTCCCGAAGTCCCGACTAACAAAACAAAAAAACAACAAAATCAAAATCGGTTCATCCACTCGGGAGCTACGATGCCACAGAGTCCACAGACAGACACACACACACACACACACACAAACGCACGCGCGCGCGTTCGTTTTAAAGTTGACGTTTGTTGCTGGTCAATACCATGATCCAAAAAAAAAAGGTCTAGCATTATTAGGTATCTAGGTATACCATAAACCAATGCACATAATGTCGAGATAAGTATGACCAAGCGAGAAGCGTAGTTTTTTTTGCGTCAACGTGTGATTTGAAGCTTTTGACATTGATTTTATTAGTGTCTCTCTCTCTTAGATATCGGAATTTTGCGTTTAGCATACCTGCAGAAACAAATATGTGCAGTTTTAGAATATTAGATCTACTAAAATTGGATATTGGAACGGAAATGGCTAACGTAAAGTTTGGGAATTAATATTCGTTTTCGTGCAATTGTTAATGATTTTTATGGCAACATACCACATACCACACAAGTTTATTAAAGTGGCTTCAGCGAGTTAAAACGCAGTGTTCCATCTTTTCATCTAGGTTGATCTGAGGTGTCTGTGTGATAGGTAGTTAGAATGTGGCTTTTGTATAGATTTAGTCGAGTGGGTGTGGAAATACTAAAGGGTTTTTGTTCTACCTGTCAAAATGAACAACATAATGTAGAAAATAAGTTCGTACAAAATTGATCCAATGACTGGTTTTTTTTTTTGTATGGAGACTTGATTAGGTAGGTATTTTTCTTTTGAATTTTGCAAACGTAGGTAGGTATGTTCCAAAAGTTGTTTACTTTGACAGGTAGAACAACACTCATAAGTGTTACTCAAAACCTTGTTTATGTATTTTTTTTTGTTGATATTTTTAAAAGGCGCTTAATAATTTTTAATAAAATTTATGTTTGACAACCTCTGAAGTATGAATACCACAAAATTTGGCGGAGTATTCGCGTAAACAAACTTACAAAATACCATACACCCAAACAGTCGAATTTTAAACCATGTACCTACAAAAGTTTTAAAATGAATTAATATTTTGCAAACGTGTTGGCCGAGTAGGGTGGGCTGCGCCCTCCGATCCGGAGGTCGTGAGTTCGATCCTTGTTGTGAACCCTGCATCAATGAAATTTTCTCTAGTAGATTTTTTTTGCATTTAAATTTGACACGTGCTCTTACGGTGCAGGCAAACATCGTTAGGAAACCGACATGTCCTAGAATTAATATTAGGTCCTTACGTATGAAATTAGCGTTTTGTCGTACTGATCAATTTGATCTGAAATATCTCCTCTTTGGTTAAGAATTCGAAATTCAAATTAATAAATTCATTTAGCTGGTTTTTTTTTCTTTGGAATACAGTCATTCATTTGTTATTTTCCTCATTATTTTTTCTCTGGCGTCGCTTATTACCGCGCAATGGAAAACATGAAATATCGGTATATTTACGAGTACGAGTTCTACCGTGGCACCAGTGCTGCAGAAACAGCTCGAAGAATTAATTATGTGTACGGCGCTGGTGTCACTAAAGACAGCACGGTACGTTTTTGGTTTCAACGTTTTCGTTTTGGAAATTTCGACCTTAAGAACCAACCCCGTGGACGGCCGGAGATCAAAGTGAAAAACGAAGAATTAAAGGCTATTGTGGAAGCGGATCCATCACAAAGCACTTCAGAGATAGCAGCAGGCTTCGGGGTAAGTGACAAAACTGTATTAATCCACTTGAAGCAAATCGGGAAAGAAAAAAAACTCGAACCATGGGTACCTCATGAATTGAGTGAATCGAACTTGCAAACACGGGTCGCCAGCTGTGTTACTTTGCTCAACCGACACAATAATGAAGGGATTTTAAATCGAATCATTACTTGTGATGAAAAGTGGATATTGTACGATCATCGAAAGCGCTCATCGCAATGGCTGAACCCTGGAGACCCAGCCAAAACCTGCCCTAAACGAAAATTGACTCAGAAAAAGTTACTTGTAAGTGTTTGGTGGACTAGCACCGGTGTCGTTCACTACAGCTTTCTTAAATCTGGCCAAACGATTACGGCAGATATCTATTGTCAGCAACTGCAAACCATGAAGGAAGAACTAGCTGTTAAACAACCGAGATTGGTCAATCGCTCTAGGCCACTGCTGCTTCACGACAACGCAAGACCACACACTGCACAACAAACAACCACTAAGTTAGCTGAGCTACAATTGTAATGTCTGCAACATTTACCGTACTCCCCGGACCTTGCTCCAACAGATTACCATTTCTTCCGGAATTTGGACAACTTCTTACAAGGAAAAAAATTCCACTCCGATGCAGCAGTCCAAACCGCCTTCAAAGAGTTTATTGATTCTCGCCCCCATGGTTTTTATAGTAAAGGGATCAATGAACTACCCATAAGATGGCAAAAGTGCATAGATAACAACAGTGCATACTTTGATTAATTAAATATATTTTACAAAAAAAAATCGACTTTTTATTCCTCCCGTACAAAACGCCAATTTCATACGTAAGGACCTAATAATACGAAGTCATGTGACAACCATCAACCCGCACTGAGCCAGCGTGGTGGATATCTGCTCATTTACCCTCGACGTAGGGTAGGTCGGTGTCCCTGCAGGGGGACGTAGAAGACTGTAATTATGATAATATTGTAAGCGCTACTCACTTAGGTACAAGCCGAGTACCTAGTTACCTAGTTGGTATTTACTGCTTCTACATCCATGAGGTTTAGTAAATAAAGAGGACTACCTATCTAATTGTCTGTTCTGCAACTTTGAATTTCAACCTACCTAACCTAAAGTTATACTATTAGCTGATAACATGTTTTTAAATGTAAAAACACTTTCTAAGGGAAGAAAATGTCGTGTTTTAAATAAGAGTACCTGGATGGCCGAGCTTTGCTCGGTATTTTTTTTTTTTTAATTGTGTTTTTTGGAAAATAAACAATTGATTTTAGTCTAACCTCAAAGCAAACACTCATTGACTTCGTGTTACTTAACAACGCCATCTGCTGTTGTGTCGTTAAAGCAATTAGTTCCTCACAAAAAATTGTATTATTATTCGCCAATAGATGTCAGGAAGAGTCATATTTTTCAGTTGAGACCACTCAAACGCCTCCTTTTTGTTATTTTTCTTCCAAGTTTATGTTTAAGTTGATTATCGATAAAACACGAATAAAATGACATTTTCTAAAAATGATTCCTAGCTAGATCGATTTATCGCCCCCGAAACCCCCTATATACTAAATCGGAATCGGCTTCAACGATTTTCATACAATTAAATAGATTTCCAATTATATATATATATATATAATTATATACGACTAGCACCGGTGTCGTTCACTACAGCTTTCTTAAATCTGGCCAAACGATTACGGCAGATATCTATTGTCAGCAACTGCAAACCATGAAGGAAGAACTAGCTGTTAAACAACCGAGATTGGTCAATCGCTCTAGGCCACTGCTGCTTCACGACAACGCAAGACCACACACTGCACAACAAACAACCACTAAGTTAGCTGAGCTACAATTGTAATGTCTGCAACATTTACCGTACTCCCCGGACCTTGCTCCAACAGATTACCATTTCTTCCGGAATTTGGACAACTTCTTACAAGGAAAAAAATTCCACTCCGATGCAGCAGTCCAAACCGCCTTCAAAGAGTTTATTGATTCTCGCCCCCATGGTTTTTATAGTAAAGGGATCAATGAACTACCCATAAGATGGCAAAAGTGCATAGATAACAACAGTGCATACTTTGATTAATTAAATATATTTTACAAAAAAAAATCGACTTTTTATTCCTCCCGTACAAAACGCCAATTTCATACGTAAGGACCTAATAATACGAAGTCATGTGACAACCATCAACCCGCACTGAGCCAGCGTGGTGGATATCTGCTCATTTACCCTCGACGTAGGGTAGGTCGGTGTCCCTGCAGGGGGACGTAGAAGACAGTAATTATGATAATATTGTAAGCGCTACTCACTTAGGTACAAGCCGAGTACCTAGTTACCTAGTTGGTATTTACTGCTTCTACATCCATGAGGTTTAGTAAATAAAGAGGACTACCTATCTAATTGTCTGTTCTGCAACTTTGAATTTCAACCTACCTAACCTAAAGTTATACTATTAGCTGATAACATGTTTTTAAATGTAAAAACACTTTCTAAGGGAAGAAAATGTCGTGTTTTAAATAAGAGTACCTGGATGGCCGAGCTTTGCTCGGTATTTTTTTTTTTTTAATTGTGTTTTTTGGAAAATAAACAATTGATTTTAGTCTAACCTCAAAGCAAACACTCATTGACTTCGTGTTACTTAACAACGCCATCTGCTGTTGTGTCGTTAAAGCAATTAGTTCCTCACAAAAAATTGTATTATTATTCGCCAATAGATGTCAGGAAGAGTCATATTTTTCAGTTGAGACCACTCAAACGCCTCCTTTTTGTTATTTTTCTTCCAAGTTTATGTTTAAGTTGATTATCGATAAAACACGAATAAAATGACATTTTCTAAAAATGATTCCTAGCTAGATCGATTTATCGCCCCCGAAACCCCCTATATACTAAATCGGAATCGGCTTCAACGATTTTCATACAATTAAATAGATTTCCAATTATATATATATATATATAATTATATATATATATAAAATTGGAATCTCGGAATCGGCTCCAACGATTTTCATACAATTTAGTATATAGGGGGTTTCGGGGGCGATAAATCGATCTAGCTAGGAATCATTTTTAGAAAATGTCATTTTATTCGTGTTTTATCGATAATCAACTTAATATATAATAATTATAATAATAATATAATATAATAATATATAATAATATAATATAATATAATAATAATTTAATATATAATATAATTATGTTATATATATATATATATATATACAAGAATTGCTCATTTAAAGATATAAGATATGTGGGTAGAAAATAATGACATTTTTGTCGAACTGTGAGTTTAATTGCTGCACTAATTAATATAGGTAGGTACATAAACGCATTGAGACAAAAAAAACCATATCGGTCTAGCCGTCTTCGTAATCGATGAAAATACTACATACGTTTTGTACGTAGGTGTTTTTAGGGTTATCCAAAGGGTAAAACGGGACCTTATTACTAAGACTCCGCTGTCCGCTCGTCTGTCTGTCTATCCGTCTGTCACTTGGCTGTATCTAAAAAACCGTGTTGGTAAGACAGTTGAAATTTTCACAGATGATGTACTTCATTATTTTCCTTCCTTTCGAGAGATTACATAGTGTTTTACACATGTAGCACTGCGATCCTTTAGTCACTTTTCACATAGAATGATGTGATTGATTCACTATGTAATCTCTCTTCAAGGAAGATCAAATAATTATCATCAATCTTAACTTAACAGGTAAGCTTGATTGATTCTACAGTAGGCGGTATAACAACAAATACTAAAAAACAGAATAAAATAAATATTTAAGGGGGCTCCCATATAACAACCGTGATTTTTTTGACATTGTTAATATGGTACAGAACGTTTAGCGCGCGAGTCCGACTTGCACTTGATCGGTTGTTTATTGTTATTGTGGATATCTTAAAAGTTATGAATCACCAACCATCAACCTTTTTGTTTATTGTTATCGAATATAATTTCATTTCGGTGCTACAACTGCCCAGTACCTAACCACACGAACAAGGCTTGTGCGAGTCAATTTAGCAAAACGAGTGGAATCGATTTCACTAATTTGAGAATTTTGAGGAGTTAGGTATTTTGCGATTGTCTAGTGTGCAATTGTGTATGAATGACAATCGCAAAATAAATTAACAACCCTCGTGCCATAGCATAAACTTGGCTGTTCACGCAACAGGATTTTTTTATTTTGTGAGGATTCAAGACAGCTCCTGCCTGCACTGTTTCCCGATGTAGCCACGGACCCCGCCGACGGAGGTGACGAAATTAACGAACCCTATCAAAAAAGTGAGCTAGGTTCGCATCCGCCAATCAGCTTTATTTTTGAACTTTAATTGTTATTTTTTTATGCATATTGTTTTACATTTATATTTATTTTACTAAAAAAAAACAAGAAAATAGTCCTTATAAATAAGAAAATAGTAAACTAAACTTACAGTCAAAAAAGCACGTATATTAGGTATTTATGACTGAATCAAACTAATAGTTGTAATTCTGGGGCCAAATTGGCGCGTGATAATTCGTGTCGCGTTGTCACGCTGAAATCATCGTTATTCGTTAGTTAAATAATGGAATTTTTGGTGGTATTATTTTGAAAATAACAAAAAATGTTGTGGAGTTCCATTGACAGCGCCACCTAGTGTGACAGCTTGGTAGCGTTACGGGCGAGGTGCGCGGCCGACACACCACCTAAAGTGGTGGCAAAGTGGCAAAGTATGCATTATGTTAGATGGCGACGCGACAGGACTCTGTAGCCTAAATGCAATAATATATTTCTCTTACACGGTTCATTTATGAAAAAAAAATGCTAAAAATAATGGGCGGCAGCTCACCAACCAACTCGAAAAACTTACCTAAAATCAGGCGGCTTACTTAACTTCCCAGGCGTTACGTTGCAACGTAGTTAGTGAAGACTTCGGTAGATGGCACTGAACAAGGATGTTTGGATCACTGCACCTGAGGCGCTGCTGAGGCTTGACAGATGGCACTGAATTACGAGCATTGAACAAGGACGTTCGGATCGCCGCATCAGAAGCGCAACTTACTTTTTAGACACTAGGTACTGTTACGTTGGAACGTAGTTCATGTGAAAGCTTCGACAGATGGCACCAAACGAGCACTGAACACAGACGTAATGCTTGGAGCACTGCATCAGAAACACTGAACTGTTTTGCTTTAAGATTCGGCTAGGCATGCGTACCTATTCATGACCACAATCTCACCTGATGGGAAGCGTAGACGTGATGGAAGCTGTAACGTGCTTGCCTGAAAGGACACCTATTCACTTTTCTTTTGAACACCCTCGGGGAGAATACTTGGTTGGAAAGACATGAGCAGGCAATTAGTTCCACATCTCTGCAGTTCCTTTTAGAAAAGTAGGCTGGATAATTGGATTGTGTTTTACACAAGAGTAAACTATCCAGGCGGCTTACTCGTTTCGTCAATCAATTTCATATAACATGCATTTAAGTACTTACCTATGTACCTACTTAACTGAAAATTAAACTCCATTTAATTTTGGAACGTAGGTATACTCGTACCTATGTCTAAGGTGGTTAGAAAAAATCGAATAACTTTTGAACCAGCCATGGGTTTTTTTGTGATTTGCAGTAGGTAGCTGCCTTTTGGTAGGTAGGTACCTACATCACCCATCGTCTGTCTATCCTACAGTAGCGATTTGAGTTCACATTTCGGAGTTTTGGCGACAATCCGTTGCGTGAGACCGGGGTTACAGACTTCGTACCTAAGTAAAAAAAAACATACCAACAGTCGAATTGAGAAACTTCTCCTTTTTTGAAGTCTGTTAATACATATGACTTTTTTTTTAAATAAAATCATTTATAATGCTGATATTTAGGTACCTACTTACATTGTTTTTAATATTAAACTTAGATGATGTGCTAAGAAAGTGTTTTAATGATGATATTTTGATAAGTAGGTATTTCGCAAATAGGTAACTATAGTTGCAATATTTGTTACGATTTCGACGATATGGTGTGCTACGAGTCTGGACGATAAAAAAATAGGTCCAAATAGTCACACGTACTGTACGTACACGTAATGGTCACACTTACCACAAATTCAAGAATTATTAGTTTTTGAGCATGTAGTAGTACCTAGGTAGATACCTACCTACTTGCAGAAGCTGTTTGGTCGTTGAAGATGAGATTGAAGAGATCGAAAACTTCAGAGTGCCTTCAGAGTTCTTACAAGCTTCTATTTAATTTGCAATGCATTGTACCTACGAGTACCTACCTATATCTATACAACGTACGAGTATGTATGCATGTTCGGATGGAATCTTGCAACTCAATTTTGTAGCAGATATCTTCAACCGATTGAGCTGATATTTTGGATACACGTTTAGTTTGGCTGACACTGGTTAGTTATGTGACGTCATTCTAAATACAGACAAGTTTTTTTTTAATGCACTCCTACAATATGGGTATCAAATGAAAGGCGGATTGCAGACAATAACTTAAAAAAATAAAGTAGGTAGGTACCTACCTACTGTGACTCTAAATCCAAATGATAATAAAACAATGATGCGTTGAATGCTTGAATGAGATGAATGAATAGACCAAGAAATCTGTCCAGTGATAGACATTTCGTCACGCCTCTCCCCCGAGGGGGCTGGCAGAGGTGTAATATAACACCCACACTGCGGCAGACGATATTCAGTCACAAATGTGACAGGGGGCGAGCCTGTCGCCATACACCGGGCTCCAGTTAGGTACCTACGTAGCAAATGACATACCTACGTAGGTACAATACGCGCATTTTATGTTCAAACAATGAACAAATTAATGCGTGCCGTCGACTGGGTTCGAACCCGCTCCCTCTGGCTTGAGAGTTGGACATTCTCCCAACTAGGCTGCTATCGCAAAAAGAACAAAAAAACTTTTTTATAAGTAGGTACAAGTTATTTTTGCGCTAGAAAAAAAAAACTTTTTCTATAAAACTTTTACTGTCAACATACCTAGAACGTCATTAAACAATTTATATAATTTAAAATTTCGTCGCGAGATTTATCCGCGTAGATAAATAATTAACCTACTTACATTAACATTTTGAAACTAAGTCATTATAGGTACTTACCTATCACCGACAAGCTTATAAATCTTAAAAATTGTGTAACGAATGACGTTATAAGTTAATACCAAGTAAAAATGTTGAAGGAAGAGTATTTTTAGAGTAAGTAGGTACCTAGGTAGTTATTTTTTTTTTTAGCGGAATTGAAAGCTAGTTTGAAAATGTTTTTTTTTAATTCTTAATTATTATTTTTTTAAAGATTACTATTTTCGTTTATTTTATAATACCTCTCACTGTTCTAAGACCGATGAAGGTTGATAGGTAAATTAAAAAAAAATTACCAAGTGCGAGTCAACCTCGCACACCAAAGGTTTCGGACCATCACTATTACTATCACCATCTCACTTCTCACTAGATAGTATAAAAGAAAGTCGAATCCCGCTGTCTAAGTTCCTAGGTATGATACCTATAATAGATCTTTAAAACTAGGCAACAGATTATGATGCAGTTTTTTTTTTAAAGATAGAAGATAGAAGTGATATAAGAAAAAGGTTTATTACCTTTTGTAAAAATACAAGAATAATATCCTTAATACTTAGAGAAATACTGATAATTTTAGAGGTTTCTAATGTGATGTAAATAAACACATTTTTTGCAAATCGCTGGCTAAACCCACAGATCAATCTATAAGTCATTGGCTGAACCCTACAAGATAGACCAATAATGTACTACAGTTTATTAAACCTTAAGAAGGTTCACAAAAAACTCCGCGATGGTATAGGTATGTCAATCTCTTAAGGATAACCCACAATCCTACGCATTTTTTATCCTTTACTTTTTATAAGAAATAATGACTTTTTTACGAAGCGATTTTAAGTAATACTGTATTTATCCTTAAATACATTGTGTACTTAATATAGTTTAATATGGTTTTTAATTTCAATTACATGCTGTATGTAATTGAAATTAATATTTTCGAAGATATTACAGGTTTAAAATGTAGGGACATAGCGGTGGCGGCGGTATCGGCCGGGCGGCCGCGGGACCGGCGGCGGCGGCGGCGCGTGGTTTGATGGACATTCTCTAGTATATTTAGTACTAGCTGCGCCCCACGGTTTCACCCGCGGTTAAAAAGTAGACTATACTACATAAATACTATACTAGACTATAATCTATCTCTGTGCCAAATTTCATCCAGATCTGTTGAGCCGTTCTGGCGTGAAAGAGTAACAAACATCCATCCATCCATCCATCCATCCATCCATTCTTACAAACTTTCACGTTTATAATATTAGTAGGATCAGCATTGCACCCGTGCAAAGGCGGGGCGGATCGCTAGTTCTATAAAAACGGCAAAAAATCACGTTTGTTGTATGGGAGCCCCCTTAGATATGTATTTTATTCTGTTTTTTAACAAATATTGTTAAAGCGGCAACAGAAAAACATCATCTGTAAAAAAATCCAACTATCTAACTATCACGGTTCATGAGATACAGCCTGGTGACAGACGGACACACAGACAGACGGACGGACGGACAGCGGATTATTAGTAATAGGGTCCCGTTTTACCCTTTAGGTACGGAACTCTAAAAATGAGATTAAAAAGCGTTTTAAACTTTTTTAAATGAGTCAAGAAAATTGTAATTTTTTTAGGGTTATAAGTTTGACTGTACATAAACTAATAAAAGAGCTATAGTTATTTTATAGCTGTGTTGTAATAACATTAAAACATGTATATTTGCAACTCAGTAACTAAACGTTTTGTGTGTTATGTAGTGATGTTCCGGATATCCGTATCCGTATCCGTATTCGCGGATATCCGAGGTAAAAAAGAAATCCGTATCCGTATCTGTGTCCGTTACTTTTCGAGCGGATATTTTACGGATCATCATCATCATCAGGTCTGTTTTTTGTCTTCGGATCGAATTTTACGGATCTTTTCAGGTGATTAGGTAGAATTAAAAAACTAATAAATTCCATTCACACTATTTTTATTTAATTAAATCAAATATTTGGCACCTTTATATTGCAAACATTGAGATAGATAGATCTTTATAATGAAAGAGCAAATTAACATCACTTTTATGATAATGAAATAACTAAAATATAAGTAATTTTTTCTTATATACTTTTAATGAGATCAATATTATATGATATCAAGTTTTAACGTCATTTTATGACAATGAAAAAACTAAAATTGAAATCTACTTTTTCATACAATTACGGGAATATTATAGCAAGCTATATATAACATCATGGTCACTTTTATGTCAATGAAAAAAGAAACTAAAACGTAAACCTCTTTTTTATAATTATGAATCAATACAGTAGAAAGTTATAAAATCACTTTGAGATAATGAGGAAACCGAAAATATATTGTAATTAAATGATAATTCTAAATGAATACTGCGCGTCACATAAAATTTAAATATTAGTTTACACGAGTAATGACAAAATGTCAGGCAAAATTAGAAGAGCTCAAAAAAATAATTAATCATAATTGAAATTAAGCAATGGTAAATTGTATTTCAAAAAAAGCAACTTCGCAGCTTTGTCCCCCAAAAGTCTGTTACGATGAGGATCATAAACAATTCCTGCTGCACTGAAAAATTGTTCACTTGGAACGCTTGTTGCAGGTGATGATAAATATGTGCGAGCAATGTGACTGAGACATCCAAACCTTTTACTGTTAATCTGCCAATACTTTAACTGGTCTTGATCTCTTGGTAATCTTTTTTCTGACATATATTCTGTGAGCAAGTTAGCTTTTGTATCTGACATTTGATTTTCGGATTGCTCATCATCATCATCACTTTCTAACATATTAGCAATAGATACCTCTAAATCTAAACTCTGGGAATGTTCTTTTCTAATAGTAGGTTTAACCCCAGTACTTGTTGTAGCTGTGAGATTTTCTTCAGTTTCTAAATCTGCACATAATTTTTCTTTTATTTGTTTTATGAGAATATCACTGAAGAATTTATTTTTGTACCGTGGGTCTAAAAATGTTGATATTTGAAACAAAATATTTTTATCAATTTCAGAAAAACGATAATTTAATTCATTCTTCAAAGCAGATATAAAATCCACAACAGAGGGTACACTGATATTGAGACTTTCCTGGATCTCATCATAGATTTTATTCAATGCTCGTGTTAGAGGAATAACGTCGGATATACATGAGTTCTGAGAGCTCAATGTTTTGGTTACGTCGTCTAGAGGCTTCAGCACTTTTACTAAGTCTTGAATTAAAGTCCAGTCATCAGCATTAAATTGTTCTATTTTGTTATTCGAAGCATAAAGCGACAGGGAATCTTTGATGCAATCAAGTCTTTCTAACATGTGATAGCTGGAATTCCAGCGTGTCGGTGAGTCTTGCAAAACTTTTAAAACTTTTTGATTGAGTCGAACCTGTATTTTTTCTAATTCTTGCTTTGCCATTGTGGAATGGTTAAAATGTCCTGCAATTTTCCTACATTTTCCGAGTAGCACGGAGATTGTATCAACGTTTTTGATAGCCTCTTTAACCACCAAATGTAACTGATGTGCTGTACAGTCGACATTATGTATTTCAGACAAAGAACAGGCGCGTTTCATATTGGATCCCCCATCTCGTACCATACAGTGCACATTTTGTTTCTGAATTCCCCATTCTTTTAACATACTTTGAAATACTACTGAAATATAATCTCCGGTGTGACGTTCTTCAAGAACTTCTGCTTTCAAAACGATATTTTTTCGTTGAAAGTCTGCGGTAATGCCATGACATGTTAAAGATAATAATGACACTCCTGATGACGAATCTGACCAGATATCTGCTGTGAAGGAAACTTTATCAAAATCTTGTTGTAACATGTTTTTTATTTTTGATGACACTTTTTCGAAAAGCTCGCTGCAAACTAGTTCCGTAAAATATTTTCTGCCTTTGAGAACATAGTTTGGAACAATATGATCCATCAATCGTCGAAACCCTAATTGTTCTACATGTTGAAAGGGCAAATCTGATAAAGCCAACATTTCAGCAATCAAATAGTCGATTTTGATTGACTTGGGGTTTGTATTATCCCACATTCTAGTTTTTTCCATATATTCGTCAAAAAAAGTTTGTTTAAATTCTCTTTTTACCGTTTGCAAAGATGTTCCCGGCCGTGGTGGTTCGTCGGTACTCTTCTTAGCAGCGTCTTCTTTCAAAAACAAATCATATTCTTCGGAATGTTTTCGTTGTAAATGATTTTTTAAAGAAGTCGTGCCTTTACCCTTACGGGAATATTTTCCATCACAAATTTTGCACTTCGCACATTCATCATTTACTAACACGAAATATTTCCAAATTGCACTGGAAAACTTCTTAGTAGACATTATTTATAATTTGTATCAAAATAATACACAACCGTTATGAACGCGCCACAGTGTCACACTAAACCGTAACCAAAACAATAAATACTATCCGCGCAATGCAAGTCAAAACATGTCCTGCGTGCCGTTGCGGCAAGCGTACCGTCAACTATCATTTCAAGGTCGCCAGCGCTGACACTAATCGAATAAGAAAATAAAGATCCGTATCCGTATCCGTATCCGCGGATCTTGACACTAAATATCCGTGTTCAGATCCGTATTCGCGGATATACATTTTTAGCGATCCGGCACATCACTATGTTATGTAATAACTAGTATATTAGTAGTTATTAATAGGAAAAAATAGGTTGAAAACCCGGTGCGTGAGACTGGTCAAACGATGTAGGTAAGTTAAGCTGACGTCACAAGTGGCGGGATCAGGATATCCGGGATCCTTTTTCACACACGGTCGTCTGACCCCAAACTGAGCAAAGCTTGTACTGTAGCTGCCAGAGACTGATATAAATACATTTTACATTTTAAAATACATATTTAAATATTTAACACCCATACATAGAACAAACACAAATTTTACTACATGAATGTGTGCCCTAGGTTGGTATCTAACCCACACCCTCAAGCTCAGAACCTACACTTAGGTGAGGCCCTGCGGCTCGTGCAGCGCCTCCCGTCGGCACACGAGCACGCCACACAAGATGCTCAACATTTTACGCATGAGATGTTACCTATCTTGTTCACTGTATCTCTCGTTTGAAAAGTCATAGAGGTGAGAGTTGCCAATATCAAATTCACACGAAAAAATAGGGTCCGAGCACGATGGCGACCGAGACGAGCCTGCCTGCACATCACACCAATCAGGACAACTCTATTTTCGACAAAACATGGACTATATTAGCTTGTCGACTTTATACACCTCCGACGCAAAACCGACAGGGTGTTAAGTTTCATTTTGAGGGTTAAAGTTTAAGTTTCACGTGTCTCTCTCTCTGTGTGTGTGTGTGTGTGTGTGTGTTTGTCTGTGGCATCGTAGCTCTTAAAGAATGAACCGATTTTGATTTTTTTTTGTTTGAAAGGTGATTATTCGGGAGTGTTCTTATCAGAATCTATGTTTGTTGAAAATAGTCTTGGGTTTTTACATTTTTTACTTTTATTAGGATTATACTATCTAAGCTCCGCTGTTCCACAGGAACTGTTATCTGAATAAACACAAACAAAGTTGCGGGTAACAGCTAGTAAAGAATAAATAACCCGCATTATGTCTTAATGCCTCTTCTTTAAGCCATCCAACTGATAGTGAGATTCAAATTACCTAATTTATTGACAGAACTAGCTTGTCGGTTTTATTTGTATACCTTCCTCGGTGGCTCAGTTGGTAGTGAACCTGCTTTCAGAGCTCGGGGGCGTTGATTCGATTATTACTTAAGGCAAACATTTATGTGGTGCAAATGTTGTGTTTTTTCCATGTCCGGGTGTTAATATGTAAGCTTTGCTTAGTTTGAAGTCCGACGGCCGTGTGTGCGAAAATGTCCTGTATAAATCTAACTTCGTTCGCGTTTATTCAGAAAATATGTAGTACTCATAAACCCTCCTCGTGATATAGGTATCACGAGATATACTGTAACTAATTTTCAAATTATGAATAATAATCCGTTCCCAAAGAGATAAGAGTCCAACATTAAAAAAAAATACTGACTGGTTTTGAACGGAGTTTTAATTTTAGTACCAACTACGTAGGTACTCGTACTATTATGTGATGTTGTCTGATGCATTTGGTAAGCGGCGCGTCATTTTTTATTAATTTACAGAATTTCTTGACAAAAAGATTTATTTTTTCCTTGACATACTGCAACTATTTATCGAATCTCATCAAGATACGTTCAGCCGTTTAGTCGTGAAAAGCCTTCAAATCGAATATTATTTATTGCATCGGATTACATATTGTTTACAATTACTACTACACTAACTTATTACTGGTTACGTTTATACATATGTAGAATATTTACGCTCAGGTGCCTGCGCTAGGTTATGTTAGGTTAGAACAACAACTACAAATATACTAGTTTCGATTTCATAATTAGTATGGATAAGGGTTTTTAATAAGGACTCCTACCTTAACTGTATCTAAACACACCTACCCATATTTAGATACTAGCTAGCGTACCTGCTATTTCAGACTATAGTCTGCTTAGGTATGTCTGTGCTAAATTTCACGTAGATCTGTCAGCCGTCCTGGGGGGCTATTCGGAGATTTGAAATTTGCATCTCACCTTTTTTTGTCCTTGTCGCTCTCGTTTGAAACGTCATAAGTGTGAGAGTGACCAAGATAAAATCTCATCTCATCTCACGCGCAGGAATAGCCCCCCTGGCGTGATTGAGTAACATCCATCAATCCATCCATACAAACTGTCGCATCCATAATATTAGTAGTGTGATAGTAACTTAATCTATTTACTACTACTTATTATATTTAGTTGGTGACTGGTACGTTTCGATACTATATCGCCTATTTTAAATTAACCATTTTTATTTCATGAAACAATTGGATAATACGAGTACCTAATGAATAGCTTATAAAGTCACAAATTCGCTCTAAACACGCTTTTATGACGCAAAATACTCTTAAAATACTGATTCACGTTAAATTCGTTACAGGAAACGTTAAAGACCTTGGCGTTACTTTGATACACTTCGGAGAAATCAGATTTCGGCTCTTCAGAAAAAAGTTTTTTTTTTGTAAATCATCTTCGCCTTTAGCTCACATTTCAGCACAAATCACTTAACGATTACCTTCTATCAGTGATGGGTATGCGATATATCTATAGTAATACTAGCTGTCACCCCGCGACTTCGTTCGCGTTTAATTAGCAATAAATTAAAATTGCGACTATAATTTGAGATTTAAACTATCCTATCTCTCAAGTTGGATCGAACTGCACATGGTGTACGAATTTTATTATAATCGGTTATGTGGTTTAGGAGTTCATTGAGGACAAACATTGTGACACGAGATTTATATATATTAAGATATGGATATACCTAATATTATATACCTATAAATAACCGACCTATTACCTATAAATCTATTACCAGCTTTACCGCATTCTATCGGCAACCACCTCATCTTCGGCTTTGCTCACGTTTCAGCGTATGTGTTTTGAATTAGGTAATTTTGATAAAAAATTCCGAAAATTCATGAAACGATTCACAGTTCTGATAGACATGATAAGTATTAAAATAACTTATAACCAATTCTTCCCGAATTCTTTATCAGAGCAAATCCGATTTGGATTTGTTAGGTTTGAAGTTATTTTTCGTTCGTGGTTATTTTTTAAACCCCAACGCAAAACGGGTGTTTTAAGTTTGACGTGTCTGTGTGTGTCTGTGTGTGTCTGTGTGTGTGTGTGTGTGTGTGTGTGTGTGTGTGTGTGTGTGTGTGTGTGTGTGAATTAGTCGGGAGTGTTCTTTACTATGTTTGATGAAAAACCGTGTAGGGGGTTCTTTAAATTTTCGTTTATACTTGTTGAAAACAACTCGAAATATCAATAGTCAATATTGCTACTACAACTAGCCGTATGGTTAAATGGCTGAATTTTAACGGCAAGTAAAAAGGCTAGGCAGTTAATTGAACGGCAAATTAAGTTAGTTGGCTGCGACATATCCAGCGCAAGAGCACGCCATTTGTAAGTTTAGTGATTTTTTCACTCTGACAAAATGTCAAAAGTAAATGTGATTGCGAAATAAAAAAACTTGCGATGATAAGTTGATTGCTGATCGTTGGTTGATTGATTGTTTAATTCTATCGTATTTTTGAAACACCATGACTTAAAAGTTATTAGCCGGCTAAAATTCGAATCAAATATACAAAATAAAATTTACAAGAGTAGGTAACTCGTCTAGGCCTAAACCAGCTCATACGGAAAGTCCGTCTCATGCCGGTCTTGCATAAAATCAGAATTACTGAACCTTCACCGTTAAACATATCGTCACGCATTTCTCTCGAGGGGGCTGGCAGAGGTGTATACAACACCCACATTTCGCCGGACGATATTCAGTCCTATAGGGCTCCAGTCACGTAGCAGATGACATACAATACGCACGTATGCGCACACAATGAACAAATTGGTGCGTGCCGTCGGCTAGGTTCGGGCTTGAGAGGCAGGCTTTCTCCCAACTAGGCTGCCATCGCTTTTGTCAAATAGTATCATTCATAAAGATATACTAGTAAATTCAAACCCTGTGTTTGAACAAAGATAGAACACATTAGAAAAGTGATTATAAGTCACATTAAACAAAAGCCAGAGATTTTGAAGTACATATTTTGTAAGCACAGAACATTCCCTATTACTTAGGGCCAGAATTTTTACCATCCGGGGTGGATGGTAAAAATGAAGCAACTGAAGCAACTATGCCAGCGCCCCAGAGCCTCACTCCGGTATTTTAAGAAGTTGG
This sequence comes from Peribatodes rhomboidaria, assembly GCA_911728515.1. NCBI lineage: Eukaryota > Metazoa > Arthropoda > Insecta > Lepidoptera > Geometridae > Peribatodes > Peribatodes rhomboidaria. The sequence continues at coordinate 642,274 of OU452166.1, forward strand.
GTTGGTTCGGGGAGGTGCTGGTAGGGAGACATGCACAATACACCCCAAGCGGGACGTCAGTGCAGGACTTATCACCCTACCTCGAGTAAGAATAATAGAAAATAATTAAAAAGAACAGGGAAGGAAAGTCTTCATACTTACAAAACACGATTTTAAAATAAGTCAAGTTTTTTTTTTTACATGGACAACCTTTGTTTATACCGAGTGCACTTTTCAAAAACGACTAACATAGGGATGTCGAATCTCCCAAGCAAATAATCGATTTCTAAAAATGATCGAGTTCATCTTGCCGTTAGCGTAGTAGATAAGTACTTATTTTTTAATTAACCAGTCTATAAAAAATTATAGATTTCGATCCACATTTTGATTCTTTGATGAAACAAGTGTATTAATTTAATTATTTGTGTAGTTTTATAGGTAGATAACTTTTTATTGTTCATACCAGAAATTAAAAACGAGAAACACTAGTACCTATACATATAACTACTGGCGGCCTTATCGCATAGAGAGATCTCTTCCAGATTTAAAAATAAATAGGTTTTTGACTCGTAATCCAAAAAAGTCTGAGCAGCTTGATTCTTCATGTACCTACTAAGTGAATCACAAATCGGTTCACTTCCGTTCCAAGAATTTGCTCCATCGTATTTGGTCTTGTTAGTCCAATCTAAAAATAGTAGAGTGACCTGCAACTTTATTTGCCTTTATTTTACCAAAATCGATTTGCCGAATACCTGTTTGATTTCACACCGACATCCCTAAAATACCTTAGAATTTTTTTTCGCTCTATTTACATTATCAAATAACTACATTATGTGCATTTTTATAGCACAATAAAAGATAATTATTAAGGACTTAGTGACTGTATAGACAATAATTTATAAATAACTAGCTGTCACCCCGCGACTTCGTTCGCGTTTATTATTTATATATATATTTAAACTATCCTATCTCTCAAGTTGGATCGAACTGCACATGGTGTGCGAATTTTATTATAATCGGTTAAGTGGTTTAGGAGTTCATTGAGGACAAACATCGTGACACGAGATTTATATATATTAAGATATGGATATACCTAATATTATATACCTATAAATAACCTTGAGAGATAGGATAGTTTAAATCTCAAATTATAGTCGCAATTTTAATTTATTGCTAATTAAACGCGAACGAAGTCGCGGGGTGACAGCTAGTATATATTAAGAATAGACAATAGACAATAATTTATTTGTGGCAAAAACACACAGAATACAGACAAAAACTTAACTTAAAAAAGGTGGAAACTTGGCTTTTTGCCACAAACCATTATATTGTATTGTATGTTACATTGCATTATTTTATTTCTTATGTGTTCGTGTTGTTTCTGCTTGATTTTATAACTAGATTCACCTTTTTTTTAAGAAGTAACCGCGATGGCAAAATTGCCCCAAAACCCTAAGGGGCAGAAGCCACTATTAAAAAAAACCCCCGCGATTTGTTGACATCTTAAGAGTCCGGTGACCTAACTAATTTCGACCTAGGCGACCTAGACTAACTTCGCATTGGCTTAAGGTATTCTATAGCCATTTCGTCTAGAAGAAGAAGACGAGTGAAGAGAGCGAGTAATGATACTGACGAGCCTCTAAACTGACCTACAGAGTGACAAAGTGCAATTTAATTTTTTTTTATGACTTTTGCACTACTGTTATAATTCTTATGTAACTAGAAATTTCCCTTGTATTATTGATTCATTTAACAGCTAATGATGTAGACAACCTCCCTATGTAATGGAATTTTTGATTTGCTTTGTCTACCTATTGAATAAATCAGTCAAAACAAAAGTGACCCCTTAAAAATGCGGATTTTTCATAGCTCTATTTTCGCTTGAGAACGTTTAAAAAAAAAAACATAGGGGCGAGATATTGTTCATTTAATTGTACATGTGATGCTAAATTTCATCATAATCTGACAAACGGTTTTTAAGAAATTTGAGAAGCGCGTTTGTATGGAAATTTCAGAACGTTGCGGCCCTCTTAAGACTGACTACTGAATTAGATGACTCAATGGTTTGTGGTACTTTTTTAGGTTTCATTATATTTTAACGATTAGGGGTCTTTTTCCATGTAGGTATAAGTTTGTAAGTTTACAAAAAATAATAACATTTATAATTTGGAAAATACTATTGATGACCATTAGCTATTGAATTAAATTAGCGTTTTATTATAATTAAAAGCCATTTTGCCGTGAGTTAGTAACAAAATCCTTAGGTTAGACATGTTTTTATTAGGTAGGTATTTTTATGTTGGTCTTGCTTTTTTTTACAAGAAACTAGGCATGCGTTTGACCACTGACTCGCCTGATGGGAAGCGTCGACGTGATCGAAGGTGTAACACGCTTGCCTAGGAGATATCTATTCACTTTACTCTTAAACACCCCCTAAATTAAATTGCTTCATGAATTTTTAATATTTCCGAAACCACACCCTATATTAAGCTGCGTATGGTACAAATTTATTTTACAGACATATGACACGACGAGAACAAAACATATGTACCTACTCGTATCTTCCCCTAGGTTTTAACGTTATTACGGACTTGCTCCGTTCGGTGGGGGAATTCCGACTAGCCGCCGTATTTTATTAAAACTCGAGTATTATTTATGACGGGGAAAATCGGATAGTCCGAGGTATCGCATGATCCGTGGAACTCGTCATTACGGGCATCAATAGTGGGAGTCAGACTTCAGAAACGTTAATTTATAGGGACTGCAGTGTTTAATTATACAGACACTTAAATTACTTAATTAGTGAAGGATTACAATTAAAATTAGTGATCAATTCATGATTTATGATTTATTTTGAATTAGTTCATAAGTGTATTTTTGATACCCAATTGATTCCAAACATTTTGACTTTGACTTAGAGCTGATGCGAAATGGTCATTCGCTGATTGCGAATGACCATTTCGTGCAGCCTCCGTCAACAAAGTCAATTGAGTCAATGACAGACATGACGTTCGCTCGCCATCCCAAACGCAATCCACTCCATTCCATTTTCCACGTTCTATTCCTTATATTCGGTGTTAACCGATCTTAATTACTATTCTAATACAAATCACAAATTGAATAATCGTTAAAACAACAAAAATACGATCGATTAACAACTCTGAAAATAAATCGAATTTTATTGTCGCGCCGTCATGTAGAACTTATTCTACAAAATTCTTCATATCTTATAATAGAAACACTTGGTTTCGTGTTTTGTCAAGGGTTCTATAAATCTCTATAAAATTTCTCATTTTTCGCTATATTTGGATATGTCAATGCTTTTAGAGGATAGGAAATAAATTGAATACAATTTACCTAACATAGCGAAATATATGCCTATCTAGTAAGGGAATCACTCGAACATTAAAAATGTGAAAGTTTGGATGGATCAGATGGATGTCACTTCTGTCATGTGGCACTATTCTGTGGCACTCAGTGGAAGCCACACAATCATTCAGTGCCATAGGAGTGAGCCTTTATAGCGTGAGCGACGCTGATAAGCTATAATATATTTATACCTATAACATAATCATTAGCCTTTCCCCCGAAGGGGCTGGCAGAGGTATACAACACACAAACTTTGTCGGACGATAATCAGTCCTTAATGTGACAGGGGGCGAGCCTGTCGCCATTTAATCACGCTATTTATATACACATATTTCACTGAGTGCCATCCATCTATCCATCCAAACTCTCACATTTTTAATGTTAGAGTATTCCACGTAATAATAAACGTTGTATAGCCAACCAAAAAGACAAAACACTGTATAACTGTTCCGAGGCTATATAACGTTTAGTCAGTTCTGCAAATGAAGTGCCGAAGTGTAGCCACGCAAGCGAATAAATTGTCCGACAAAACCCTTTGATGTGCGCCAGTTTACCGACAGCGTCGTGATATAACCATTGTGTTCGCTCGATACATGCCGAGTGACGAACTAGAACAGGCTGCACTGGTCGCGATAGCCCTAACTATTGCCAAAGGCCGCTAGTGTAACCCGCAGCATTATTAAGGGTGATAAAGTAGATTAAGTACTTACCTAAGTCTTGCTTAACTGGCGTTCAGTGGTTAGGTTGCCGTACGGCAAGCATGACGGCAGAGGCCGCGGAGGGCAAGAGGTCCGCGGAGGGCCAAATGCCCCCACTAAAATCAAACAGGAGAACGAGGCAGGCGCTCCCACGTATTTTAGAGCTTTGCGAAATTTGCTGTTAACCGCCTTCCACACGGAAGTAAACCACCAAAGTCACATCCGTTGCAGCGCGGTTTTCTACCGTGCAGCAGGCAAAGAAAGGCAAGAGAGGCAAGCCGGGGCCAAAGATTGAAGGAAAGGGGTGACCAAAGGACGACGACGACGAACGGAAGGAAGACGGAAAAAAGGTTTTTCCGTCCCCCTTGTCTTGGAGTAGGTACTTCCGCGGTCCCTGCATGACGGTACGGTACACGTATTAGCAACAAGGCTCGTAATCCCGGTTCAACTCGAAGTCAGAAGTGCACCGAGCGGGGTGCAGTGAATACCCACTGCATTTCCGGACCTAGTGCAGTGAAAGTTCCCGCGTCGAACCCAACGGTACTAAGGTAAAACACGTTCTGATAAAACCGCAAATAAATTGCAACTTACTTCCATAAAGCGTAGTCCCCTCACTAATAAACGTTAGCCTAATTATATTACCCCATAGCAATAAACGTTGTATGGCTTTGAAATAGGTATACAGTGTTTTGTCTTTTTATTTTTTTAAATTTTGAGCTTGATCGTAAAAGACAAAAGGCTGAAGCTATGCCAAGGCTATACATTGTTTATTGCTTAGGGGTATAGTGTGTTGTCCATTTCTTTCTTTTACATTTTTGAACTCGATCGATAAAGACAAAACACTATGTCGAGGCTACACAACGTTTAATTAATAAGGGAGTATGTCCAAAATTGCTATTTTATCTTAACTGCTCTCGCGTTGGCTTTGTTTGGTTTGATGTTCAAAATTGGTGATTTATTATGTCTTGGTGTTTTGTTATGTTATAACCATTGACTTTTATGTATTTGTGTGTGATGTGTTAATGTTATTAATCTATTTGCTGCGTCCTACGGTTTTACCCGATGTTAAAAAGTAGCCTATGTGTTAATTCAGGGCATTAGCTCCATGACAAAATCCGTTAATCGAATTGAGCGTGAAGAAGTGTCAAATATACAGACTTACACACTCACAGACTTTTCGTCTTTTTCATATCAGTGTGACCAGTTCTTATTTTAAGTACCTAAGTAAGTACTTACGCTAGCAATAATGTGTCCAAGATATACCAAAGCGAATGTATCTGTTTTATTTTCGGTAGGTATCTATTTTGTCTCCAGACGCAAAAATGACGCGGTGTCACAAGTTGGACGTGTCTGTGTGTGTGTCTGTGTGTGTGTCTGTGTGTGTGTCTGTGTGTGTGTGTCTGTGTGTGTGTGTCTGTGTGTGTGTGTCTGTGTGTGTGTCTGTGTGTGTGTCTGCTGTGGCATCGTAGCTCCCGAACGGATGAACCGATTTTGATTTAGATTTTTTGTTTGAAGGGTGAATCAGTCGGGAGTGTTCCGAGCTATGTTTGATGAAAATCGGTGTTGATGTAAATCGTTGTCGGGGTTTTTAAATGTTTAATTTTGACTTGCGTTTGTTTAAATAGCGCGTGAAGTCCCTGTTCTGTTATTGGACTAATATTTTCTAACAGCTATATTACACTTGAGAAAAAGTTAAATAAAACAAAAAAATAGTAAGTAATGGGTCACTAATTATTTTTACTCTTGCACAAGCAAGCACAAGCGTTTAACTTTTAAGGTTCTGCACCAAAATAGAAAAAGGATCCCTTAGGTAAAACTTCGAAGACTTAGTTTTAGATCGTAGTGTACTTATATTCGCCTGTCTGTCTGTATATCAGAGCCGCTTATCACGGGAATGATAAAAGTTAGCTAGACTTCAAGCAAGTGTTAGCTTAGACAATATTGGTAAAAAAAACTTGTCTTTAACACACTTAGACTTAATAATGTCTTTAACAGAGGGCAGAAATTTCAATGTTGACCAATTAGGTCATGTAGGTAGCTAGTGTGGTAGGTAGTGTGTCATCTATTAAAAGATTTTGTAAGATACGGAACTCTTGACAAGCATGTTTTGGCGACTTGGGTTATTTTTTAATAAATACTAGCTGTCACCCCGCGACTTCGTTCGCGTTTATTATTTATATTTATATATATCAAGTTGGATCGAACTGCACATGGTGTGCGAATTTTATTATAATCGGTTAAGTGGTTTAGGAGTTCATTGAGGACAAACATTGTGACACGAGATTTATATATATTAAGATTTACTGACCGAACAGAAAAGATACGTCGTCTTTTGGCGGACGTGATGCGGACGGATCGGAGATGTCACCTTTATACAAAACTAGCTGCGCCCCGCGGTTTCACCTGCGTTCCCACAGGAACCGTTATTTTTTTCGGGATAAAAATTACCCTATGTCCTTTTCCGTAGCACCGACGAGTTTACAAAATTGATTGGTTGAGTAATTGAGGCGTGAAAGCGTTACAATGTTACAAAGATACCATGGAACAAGCAAACTCAATTTCTCATTTATAAGGAATCGCAGTTAGGATCAGGAAGTTAGAATGATAAAAGGCGTCCCGTCTGTGCTCGCCCGACCTTCTCTTCATCTGCTGCGACGCGTCTCTTCTATACATATATAATACTGGAAGACTATTGAAGGGACGCGGACGCTACGTCTACATCCCGTTCGTGTCTCGTCCGCGACTTACGTCCTTTCAGTCTGGCTTGTCCCTACTCAAAAAGTTGCAGAGTAAACAAGTTGTGGTTCCTGGTACTTATGTAATCTTATTACATCATCACTACAGTCTTCTAGTAGCGATGATCAGTGTCGTAAATAGGGCTGCGCCACCGGTGCCCAGGCGCAGGGCGTAGACTCTGGGGCTGCCAGATCAGGCAGGACTATTATTTTTTCGGTTTGCTCCTGATAAGTTCCCACTGCGCCCTTAGTGCTCGATTCCAACATACGTAGATACATGCCAGTATCATATAAACGTCTGTTAAATTAAACAAACGCGACATAGTCAAAGTCAAAGTCAAAATATAGGACGTACAACATAGGACGGTACCTGTCGAATGAATAGGTTTTATTAACGATTTCGCAATGATAAAAACGCGAAAAGTAAATTAAAAAAAATATATGGTTTGCTTTAATAAATCTTTACAATCTGTGTATGTGAAGTTGTGAATACCAAATTATAATTCCATCGGAAACCAATCCGTCCCTCGGAAACGTATTGGCTTCCGAATCGGAAGCATCCGATTTCATTGAACATCGCTATGCTGAACAAATTTTTTTTTTCAAACGTTTTTTCACGAATTCATACAAAAACGAAAAACATACGATAAAACATACCTTCCTTATTCAAAACTCTACCAAACCAAGTACATAAAATTAAATTAATTTTCAGTTCACTGAAACTTTGCAGGGTGTTATTTTATTTTTTATGGAAGTATAAAGACCATAGTGGCTCAAAAATTAGATCTTAAGCATCAGGGTGGGCAACGCATTTGTACTAGTGAACTTGGGTTTTAAGTTTTAGTGAGTGTGACACAGTGGGTGTATAATAGGCGAAGGACTCCACTTATACGGCTCATCTGCTAGTTTGCTCACATCAGTTCTAGTTCTTAAAAAATATATTTTTCTTCCAAAATATTAGATAATTGGTCCCACAGACCTAAGATTTTTTTTTGCTTCGCAATCCGAGATCTGTGATTGGTCCACACCAAGGTCCTTGTGCTTTATTTTATGGCTCGCCTCCTGCCACATTTGGGAATGAATATTGTCCGGTGAAATGTGGGTGGTGTATTACACCTCCAACAGCCCCCTCGCGGGAAAGGCGTGACGATATGTTACAGTCTTATACGTCCTACTGCAGGTACACTGACCTACGCTACGTCAAGGATGATTGATCCTCCACGCTGTTTCAGTGCGGGCCACGGGATGTCACATGTCTTTCGAATTATTTTTATAAAACATGTTGTTTTCCTCAAAATGTTTTCCTTCATCGTACGAACCAGAGTCAAAAAACGCTTATAATATATTTTTGTACGAGAGAAACAATGAATGAAACATATGAATTACATAAACACTTCCTAATAGCATTATTACAGTGGATCGTCCGTTTCTAAACGGCGCCGACAAATAGTAGGATACTGAATTCGTTTCAGTCAGATTAGGATCGAAGATTTACAGTTCGCTAGGTATATAGGTTTTTGGAGCCTTAGTAAAACCTAATACCCTACTTCGACTTCTACAAAATGTCGACCGTGTAAATAGACGAGTTATGCAATTTGTCTGCGAATGATACCTATATTATGTTACGCTGCGTACCTATTGCATAACAGTTTTTCTAGTTTATTACTTACTCAAGAAACATGTTACTTAGGTACTCATTTATACGAGTATAAGTAGGTACGTAAGTAGGTAAATAATATATATGTAGATAGAATATGTAGCAATAAGTGTGAGGTACTGATACTAATACTAGATGCGCCCCTCGGTTTCACTTGCGGTTAAAAAGTTTTGTCTATGTAATCCCAGTAATCTTAGTAAATTTCATCCAGATCTGTTCTGCCGTTCTGGTAATAAACTTCCATCCGCTCGCTTCCTTCTTTCGTCGCTATTAGTGTGAAGTTTAATGTTGTTAATGTACCTACCAGTTTTCTATCACAGTAACTTACTTACTAATAAACTTGTCAGTATCCATTCGAAATAGTTTTCCATAGTTTTATCTTTATTTTTAACCGATTTTAAAAAAGGAGGAGGTTCGCATTTCGGCTGTATCTTTTTAGAGTTCCGTACCCAAAGGGTACCACTACAAACTAAAACGGGAGTAAGACTCCGCCGTCCGACAGTTGCTGTCTAGTTAGACAGTTGAAATGTTCACAGATGATGTATTTCTGTTGTCCCTACAACAATTGGGCTACCATACAACAAACGTGATTATTTTGTACTGAGTAGAGTCCCACACGCACTTGGCCGGCTTTTCCTGTATGTAGTATGTCACGCAACTATTCCGCCAATTATGAATCGATTTCGATTATTATTATTTTGTTTGGTAAATGTTACTTCAGAGATGGTCCCAATTACCTTATAAATTTTGTCGACAGTTGTTCATAAAAAAATCCATAAAAGTATAAAAATGACAGGAAGTTGGTTCATAAACTTTGCTTTTTATTAACTAAGTACTAACTATTACCCGCGACTTCATTTACGTTTATTCAGAAAATAGTATCCAGAAACCTTCCTCGTGATATACGGTAACTAATTATCAAATATCATCAAGATCCGTTCAGCAGTTATGCCGTAAAAAGCTTACAGACAGACAGAGTTACTTTCGATTTTATAAAATTTTACTTATAACTATAATAATATTTCAACTTGATTTGAAAAGATAAAACACGATCTCCCAGCAATAAACGTTGCATAGCCTCAAAATAGTTTTGCAGTGTTTTGTCTTTCACGATCGAGTTCAAAAAATAATGAGAAAAAATAAGACAAACCACTGTCTAACTTTCTAAGGCTATACAACGTTTATTGCTAAGAAGGTAAAACTATACGTGAGTAAAACTATTTTTAAGGCTATTTCCGAGCTACGCCCCGCTGTGTCAAATCTGCGTGTGTTATTTCAGACTAAAATCTATCTCTGTCCCAAATGTTGTCCCAACATGTCAGGTTATCTGACAAATAGGCAGATCTAAATTATATGGTCCTTACGTATGAAATTGGCGTTTTGTACGGGAGTAATAAAAAGTCGATTTTTTTTTTGTAAAATATATTTAATTAATCAAAGTATGCACCGTTGTTATCTATGCACTTTTGCGATCTTATGGGTAGTTCATTGATCCCTTTACTATAAAAACCATGGGGGCGAGAATCAATAAACTCTTTGAAGGCGGTTTGGACTGCTGCATCGGAGTGGAATTTTTTTCCTTGTAAGAAGTTGTCCAAATTCCGGAAGAAATGGTAATCTGTTGGAGCAAGGTCCGGGGAGTACGGTGGATGTCGCAGACATTCCAATTGTAGCTCAGCTAACTTAGTGGTTGTTTGTTGTGCAGTGTGTGGTCTTGCGTTGTCGTGAAGCAGCAGTGGCCTAGAGCGATTGACCAATCTCGGTTGTTTAACAGCTAGTTCTTCCTTCATGGTTTGCAGTTGCTGACAATAGATATCTGCCGTAATCGTTTGGCCAGATTTAAGAAAGCTGTAGTGAACGACACCGGCGCTAGTCCACCAAACACTTACAAGTAACTTTTTCTGAGTCAATTTTCGTTTAGGGCAGGATTTGGCTGGGTCTCCAGGGTTCAGCCATTGCGATGAGTGCTTTCGATTATCGTACAATATCCACTTTTCATCACAAGTAATGATTCGATTTAAAATCCCTTCATTATTGTATCGTTTGAGCAAAGTAACACAGCAGGCGACCCGTGTTTGCAAGTTCGATTCACTCAATTCATGAGGTACCCATCGTTCGAGTTTTTTTTACTTTTCCGATTTGCTTCAAGTGGATTAATACAGTTTTGTCACTTACCCCGAAGCCTGCTGCTATCTCTGAAGTGCTTTGTGATGGATCCGCTTCCACAATAGCCTTTAATTCTTCGTTTTTCACTTTGAACTCCGGCCGTCCACGGGGTTGGTTCTTAAGGTCGAAATTTCCAGAACGAAAACGTTGAAACCAAAAACGTACCATGCTGTCTTTAGCGACACCAGCGCCGTACACATAATTAATTCTTCGAGCTGTTTCTGCAGCACTGGTGCCACGGTAGAACTCGTACTCGTAAATATACCGATATTTTATGTTTTCCATTGCGCGGTAATAAGCGACGCCAAAGAAAAAATAATGAGGAAAATAACAAATGAATGACTGTATTCCAAAGAAAAAAAACCAGCTAAATGAATTTATTAATTTGAATTTCGAATTCTTAACCAAAGAGGAGATATTTCAGATCAAATTGACCAGTACGACAAAACGCTAATTTCATACGTAAGGTAATATATTAAAGAACTGTATGTACTTACTTACCCCATCTAAGTGAATAAATATTTTGACTTTTGACTTTTTTTTTTGAAATGTTCATGCAGATTCGTTCAGCAGTGATTGAGTACAAACTCAAAACAAACATTCATAAATCCACACTTTGGCATTTTCACTACACGCACCCATTTTTTTTTACACGAATACACGCGTGGCCTACTATGGTAGACCATTTTAAAATGGCTGTTTTTTTTTATTGAATGTATGAATAAAAACACAATTGAAATTAAATAGTTATTGTTTATTTTAATCATTTAACATGCTTTATACAAATACTTAGATAGTAGAAACTGAAAAATATATGCAACTAACCAAACTTTTAAGAAAATTTAATAAAAATGGCACTTTTGAGATCAATGTTCAGAATTTTTGTTTTTTCTTCTTTCATGTACATGATTATTTTTTTAGGTTTCGTAGCATTCAGGACATACTACATGACAGCCTGATGATCAATCGATGATGGCAAATCAATTTGTTGCACGTTTTGCACCACTTTTTAGTTGACCGATTTCGGACTCTTGGGTAGAGTGCGCATCGACCAACTCGTCCCACTTTTGGTGTGGTATCGTGCTGTACGACTTGAGGTGTATCGAAAAGCGTTTCTATTCTCTATTTCAGCTGTCGCGGAATTGTTTCTAATGTTGCTCGGCGTATCCTTCGGATCCTTCGCATTCTTAGTCGTTACTCCTTTTGGGCCTGGTGGTTTGTACGAACATTTTGAACTTGAGTTCGCGTTGACGGAAGTGGTTCTTTGTTTCAACTGGTACCATTGACAGATTTTTAAGCTCCACTTTGACACTTCCACTTGAAAGTTCCGAAAGTGGAGTGTCGACATCTGAAAAATCTTACGAGTCGTCAAATTCTTCTGTTTCTACTGATTGGGTGTTTTATTCATGAACGTTTGTAAGTCTGAATGAGGTTCTGCATCACTCTTTTCGCTTTCGATAGGTTCATCGTCACCAACACCAGTTTCCATCAGCCATCTCTCCAATTGTGCTATTTGTTTTTCATTTATGATGAAATTGGGGATAAATCAAAATATATATTAAAATAATAGTATATAGATCTTAATATATATAAATTACGTGTCACGTTGTTTGTCCGCTATAGACTCCTAAACTACTTAACCGATTTCAATCAAATTTGCACACCGTGTGCAGTTCGATCTAACTTAAAAGATAGGATATCTCACATATACATATATATATTTATATATATATATATATAAAAATAGTAAACGCGAACGAAGTCGCGGGGTGACAGCTAGTATAGTATAAAACTTAATAAACTTACAATAAAATAAAAGTTAATTATCTCAATTTGGTACGCCAAATTGAAACGACCAAATTGAAGACGTCTTAGAGAAAGGCCAGTTCAAGAGTACCCGTAACCGACGAGCGTGTATGAGAAGACTCATGAACGTGGAAAAGCAAAAGATGTATGCCAGGATCGTAGCAAGTGGAGAGTAGATGAGAAATCTATGGGAAAGAGGCGTGATTATATTATTATGTATGTACGGTATGCCAATACTCGCGCGGACTTGGATGGTAGGCCCGCGATTTTAGCGCCTAATTGCACAAACGTGTGTACGTTCATACGTCACGCGTGTCTCTGATCTGTTGACATTGACAAATTTAATGAACGAGAGTTACCCGGAATCCGGACTCTCTAACTCTCAAAACATAAAATAAATTGAGAACAATGTTACCCTGGTCTACTGTAGTAGGTCACGCGTGTACTGTAGTGTAGATGCGCCCAGCGGTGTTACCCGCGTTTGTAAAGTGTGGGTTGGTTAGTAAAGTTACCTCCAAACCCGCCCACCTGTTGGAGCGTGAAGAAGTAACAAATAAACACACACAAGGCAAGAACAGAACAGAAGACAAGGCCCCTTTACGCTTCTTCAAATTGAGAAAGCATAATAGCCGCTATAAATTCAAATTGTATTTTTACCTGATTGCGTAAGAACAATATGTTTTTCGTATGTTTGTATGTATGTATGTTTGTATGTGGGTATGTATGTGGGTATGTATATATCTATGAGGTTTCTTTAGGACGCCCTACAGCCTAAACAGCTAGATGGATTTCGACATGTGAGGTAACTATCATTTGAATCGTCTTGATAGTGGAAGTGACAAAGGGTTATAATATATTGCAGCCGGGTTTTTTGTTTTTCGTTTTTTATATTATTTGTTAATATACACTAATATTATAAACATGAAAGATTTATATTTTTGTATGTTTGTAGTGAACTAACTCAAAAACGACAGATCCGATTTCAAAAATTGTTTCATCATTATAAAGGTACTTTATTCCTGAGTGACATAAGCTATAAAACGCGAGCGAAGCCGCGGACAGAACAGCTAGTTATCTATAATGATTGTAAAATGTGACGTTACCAAGTGTTTTTAATAACCTATGGTCAAAAATAAATTGAATTGAATGGAATTGACACACAAACTTTTGCCTTTATAATGTAAGTAGTATAGTGTGAAGTAGGATTAGTGTGAAGTAGGATTAGTGTGAATAAGTACGGGCAATTTGAGTAGTCTAGTCATTATGAATAATGACCGGTCTATACAGAGTGCTCCAAAAACACTGTTGTATCCGCGAGGTGTGCATGCAGTATCGATTGGAGTGTGTGAAAAGTGTAGCACACATCGTATTCCGCCTTCCTAAAAGCGCGAACGCGGACACTAATCGCGTAGGTTTTATTTGTAAACAATTCGCGTCGTGCCGCGTACTTTCTTGGAATATAAGACGCCAACATAAGATACAGATTCGTTGACATTTCTGTAAAATTTCGATTTTTTGTTGCGTTCTTAAACCGGTCATAATTAACTCTTGCCTGTATTTCCTGTATAGAAAAAAATACTTGGATCGATAACGTTTACTACTTGCCTAGCCCAGCCTTGCAATTTTTTTTTGCGACCGAAGACAAAGATCCGGACAGATATCCAAACAGCATTCTGATGTACAAAATCATTTTGTCGAAGCTGAAGCAGAGACGCTTCGCTTGCTAACGCTCGGTCGCTCGATTATAAATGTAAAGGTTTGGGTAGATGGACATTTTGTTACTTAATCGGCTGAACGGATCTGGACAAAACTTGGCGCTGAGATAAACTATAATCTGTGTCTTACCGCGAGTTTTGACAGTTAACGAAAACTTTTAAGTTTTCGAATTGCTATTTACATTTCACCTAGTTCCTTAACGTTTCCGCCAGGTGCGCTTTATTGAAATGTATAGAGCCAAACGAAAACGAAAAAAGTTTTCGAAACTAAAATGCCCTGGTATGGAAATGTAGTATTATATAATGTACCTGGGCATTATACTACATTTCGTGTAAAACTGCGGGGCACAGCTAGTCTATCATAATATTTACAAAACCGAAACGAGCACGCATGACTCATAAATTAAACACTCTCTTTGACCAATACGTTATGATATGCTCATTACTTATGAGCATATCACAACGTGTTGGTCAAAGGAAGTGTTCTGTGTGTTTAATTTATTTGGTTGGTTTACCTACCAACTGCACCCGTGGTTAAATACTACGTTGGTTTTCAAAGGCAAGGGCGATTTCAGTTCTGAATTGAAAAATAAACAAACGATGTTAACTTCAGTTTGGCGTTTATAAGTGGAAAACACACAGCACACACGCTCGCATTAAGTAACTATACAATCATTGGTACCGTGTTTACCCGGCGGCGGCCAGTCGCTGTTGGGTTAACAAACATTTATACTTTCTTTGATATAATACTTGGAAGCAAAACTGAAAATACAGTCAAAGAAATCTGAAATTTCTTTTAAGCATTACTAGACATTAGGGTATTTTGTTATTCTGTCGCAATGTACCCCAGGGCCTATGGTCTTAAAACTCGTCAAACGTGACGATACCAAGTGTTAGTAATAGCCTATGGTCTGATATGATATGGTCTGTTTATGATACTATTTTTATTTCATTTTTTTTGTTAATGTATCTTTATTTTTTGTGTGTATACTATGTGATGTGATTATGGTGTGTTACTTATGTTCGTTTTGTAGTATTGTTTTAAATTTTCAGGTTTGTTTGCGTCTTTTAGTGTTTAAGTAAGTCCTATTTTAATGTAATTGGTTTGTTTTTTATCATTTTTGCTATTATATTTATCCGTACGTGACGTCACCTGCCGGTTCCAACGGAAGACCAGCGCCAGTTGTCTACAGCAGCCGGCATTATGCTGAGTTTGCCACAAACCGCAAAAACTTTGTTCTTTTTTTATAACTGTGTAATTTGTATTTTGTTTTTGTATGTTGTTTGCAACAAATAAATATTTGTCTATTGTCTATTGATATTAATTGAACTTAATATTTCTTCACAATGGCTTGATGTACTTCTGATTCGTAAGAAAAAAAAGAAAGCTGTGTTATAAATAAATAAATAAATCCGGGACACTTGCACACACGGTAGCCTGACACCAAACTAAGCAAAGCTTGTACTATGGCTGCCAGAGACTGATATACATAAGTACTTAGATATTTTTTAAAATATACTTAAATAGATATTAACACCCAAACATAGAACAAACACTAATGTTCATCATATGAATGTTTGCCCTAGGTGGGAATCGAACCCACGCTCAGAAGGCAGGTTCACTACTAACTGAGCCACCGAGGCAGTCGAAAGTCGCAGTGTTAAAGCGAAGTTGAGCAAGTAACTGCAAGATGGGGTTCTTCAAAAGGGCTGTCAATAGATTCCTTAGAGGTCGGCAACGTATCTCTGATACCCTGGTATATATAGGCTCCGGCGATCGCTTACCATGAGGCGGCCCGTTAGCTTCTTTGCCAACTATTGCATTTAAAAAAGAAACTATATTTACGATCTAATGACGCTGTGTATCTCTGTATTTATGAGAGTTAACCATTAATTTTGATTTTGAATTAACTAGCTACGCTCGCGGTTAAAAAGTATCCTATGTGCTATTTCCACAGACCAGAAATGGAACTGGAACTATGGAATATGGAACTGATCTGGATATCTGTTCTGTGGTTATTAAAGACTATAATCTGTCCCTGTGCCTTTCATCCAAAACCGTTCAGCCGTTCTGGGGTGATTGAGTAACAATCACTCTTCCATACATTTACAATTTAACACTTTCGCATTATTAATATTAATTTTTGTCTTATGTCTATAGATGTACAGGGTGATTGGAATCCAGACCGTATCTTTCCACACGTTTCTACTCATCCTGGGCTATCTTTAAAGCGTTATATTTATTCACCAAAAACTTTAGTTTTTGAGTTGTTTAAGAATTTGGCGTAAAATTGAAAAACTAAAAATTGTTTGCTGAAGTATTGTAACGCGTAAAACAAAACCCAGTATGAGTAGAAGTACCCCTTCAAAGGAAACGATCTGGTTTCCAATCATCCTGTACATGTATCGATATAAGTATCGACATATATATTTGTCATATCGCGTTACATTTCTGCTATGGCCTCTTTTTTTTTGGTGGGAAATCATCAGATGACTTCTCCCGCTCTGGGCATGTCAGACTTCTACTGACTAAAACCCACCCTTGTTTCTTCCATATATCTGTGTGCCAGGGTCGCGATATCCCTTTCGAACAACTCGCAACCCTGGCAGGCATTGGCCCTAACGGACCCCGTCAGTTGGTGCTGGCATCTCTTTGACGCGCGCGTGAAACACAACGCGCCGTCGACCCGGGCCTGGTCCTTGTCGGACGGCGAGCTACCCATCGCTCACCGTACGCAGGCCCACGCCTACGGTGGCCGGAAATCACTTTGTGACTCCCGACGCCCGGGGCGTCTCCTGCCGCTTCTGCTATGGCCTGTGATGTAGTTAAAGTCCTACGTGAGAAATTATATCAAAATCGCAGTGCGAACAGTAACGCACAACTAGTTCGCTGGCAAGCTAACGTAATCGGCAGTCGGCTAGCGTGTTTGAATTAACGTAATCTGCTTGTAACAATGTCATGTATGTTCTACGAATGCGTGCCTGGGTATTTCAAGCTGGACCGTTCGATGCAATGTTTCGTAACACGCTCACGATAATATTAGCAGTTAATATTAGCATTATTTATGTTGCAATGTGAATTTCATGGGAGTTCAAGAAGCTGGTTTAACATGCGCTGGTTATTTCATTGTTTCTTTTAATTTATCTTTATTTAGCTCTATGACATGAGAAGTAAGTTTCGACTTGATGAACAAGAAATCTCAATGACAATATAACTACATAAATGTCTAACTGTTTCGGTGCGACTATTGTCGAGTCTTACATAACATAACATTTCGTCACGCCTTTTCCCCGAGGGGGCTGGCAGAGGTGTAATTCAGTGATACTCGAATCATAGCTTACAATTCATGTTCTTGTGCTACAACTGGAGTGGATTCTTTCTCCGCTCTAATTTAAGTATATACTTGAATCAGAGCGGAGAGGGAATTTACTCCATGTTTATCCATATCCATTATTATACATTTGAAAGTCAGACCTACGAGTACGTATCATAATTTGTCGTATATTTGTAGTCACCTAAATCGTACATATTTTGTACGTCATCATGTATTATATTGTTTTATATTGTATTATATTGTAATTCAATAATGTATGTACCTAAGTACTTAAAGTGTGTTATGTAAACTTAAGACTTTACTGAACCTATATTGCACACATGTTTTGATTTACGATCCAGATCTTATCTGTGTTTCTGGCGATCCATTAGGATCTATTACTAAGCTCTTTTAGATTGTAACTTGTTTTGTGTGTTAAATAAATAATAATAATAAAAAAAATACAACACCCACACTTCGCCGGACGATATTCAGTCCCAAATGTGACAGGGGCGAGCCTGTCGCCATACACCGGGCTCCAGCCATGATATCTATATTTTCAATTCGGTATCAAATCAAAACACTCTACCCTCATTTTATTTGTGTATTAAGTTTGTAAGCTGTAAGTACTTTTTGTTAATAACTGCCTTGTTTGGAACTGCGTTCCAATGTCCGCAAATACACTCAATTCGAGCAAGCGTTCATAATACCGCAATGCATATCAGCTTTGTACCTTCGCGTATGATATAGGTACCTAGATTACACGTATTCGTATATTGATTCGCTCAGACCAGCAGCGGTCGGCAACCTTTTGCTAGGCGAGGATCGCATAATGCGCCAAAATAAGCAAGAGACCGGCCGCACTTGTTGTTTTTTTTTTTATTAGGGGTATCTATTTATGTTGGATCTATTTATTTAGGTATTATCTGATGTATGTATGTGTTATGTTACGTGTATAAATTTTGTAGTCCATTCAGTCATTTTGGAGTCCATTGGGAACATAATATGTTCCAATGGACTCCAAAATGACTGGTGCTATATTGATGATTATTTCAGGCGATCTTCGTGTAGGTATTACACACGAAGATCCCTTTAATATGTGACATGAAAATGAAAAATTGTGTTCGTTCTATGTCTGGGTGTTATTATTTAGAGCATGTATTTTAAACCATAATAATGTGTGTATATATCTGTCTCAGGCAGACATGGTACAAGCTTTAGTTAGTTTGGAGACAGAAATCAGAAGTCAGAATTTATTGATAACTCCTAAAGTTACACGTCACAGTTGAAAAATTATAGTTAAAAACGAATGCCAGAACTATAAAAATTGATAATTATGTCAAATATAAAAATAATTCATAATGTCATTTTACAACTAAATATAGTAAAAACAGTTAAGAAGGCCGCGACGCTCTGAAATTTCCACACAAACGCGCTACTCAAATTTCTTAAAACCATTTGTCAGATAATGATGAAATTTAGCATGTACAATTAAATTAACAATATCTCCGCCCCTATGTTCTTGTTTTTTTTTTTTTAAACGTTCTCAAGCGAAAATGGTATGAAATAAATCCGCATTTTTAAGGGGTCACTTTTGACTGGTTTATTCAATAGATAAACAAAGTAAATCATAAATTACATTACCTAAGGAGGTTGTCTACATCATAAGCTGTTAAATGAATCCATAATACAAAGGAAATTCTTAGTTACTTAAGAATGATTACAGAATTGCAAAATTCATAAAAAAATGAAATTGCACTTTGTCACTCTGTAGGTAACTTTAGAGGCTCGTCAGTATCATTACTCGCTTCTTCGCTCGTCTTCTTCTTCTAGACGAAATGGCTGTAGAATACCTCAAGCCAATGCGAAGTTAGTCTAGGTCGCCTAGGTCGAAGTTATTTAGGTCGCCGGACTCTTAAATACAAAGAACAGACAAGGTACAGACAAAGAACCGTGTGTGCAAAATGGCCCGATTTTTTGTTTATTTAAAAAACACTCGCGGGCCGCGGGTTGCCGACAGCTGGTTTAGATCGTTTAGGGCTTTACTGGGGGCTTACCAGGAGTTTTGGTGGTAACGAAAAGTTTGTCCGTTTTCGTTTTGCTCCATACATTAACATTGTTCCTTAACGTTTCAGGCCAGGTGCGCTTTATTGAAATGTATGGAGCCAAACATACACGAAAAAAGGTTTTGTGAAAAACTCATGAATAGGGTGTTTAATTGACATAATGAACCTTACATGAGGGTTGTTTTTAGACCGACGTTTACTTTGATTTTGCGCTGAATATTTTGATTGTGAAAAATAGTCTAATCTCTTATCTGGTCAAGTGATTATAATCGAAATACATAATACAGTAATAGCCGTAGTGCTATCATTTATTCTGTGGTAATAGTAGTTTATGCACCGAGGGGACAGAGCAGTGGTTACGTTGCGGGCGGCATAGTGAACCCTAAGCGTAATGAGGGCTCTAGAAATAATTTATCCTAGAGGTGCATACTCAACTTTTCACACCTGTGAAAATATGTTACACCAAAGTTAGCTGCACCAGCTGCGTACTTTTTTTTATGATGGCCAGTTCAATTTTCGAATAAACTCTTCTTAGCCGCTGATTTACACGCAACAAGTTTTTCGCCTGCAGTACAGACAATAATATTTAATCAACAATTACATAACTTGCGTCGTCTAAACAACGGTTGCTTACAATTTCTGGAAGTAAATAATTGCGTGCAATCTATTGCATTCAATTATTGCTCTTGAATCTACAAAAATCTTACACTGTGTAAATAGGGCTTTTCAATGCCCGTATGCTGAGTTTTCATTCAATTTTAACCTCTTTGCTCGACAACTCCTAAGGCTACCTAAGGCGGCAATAATGCCTTTCTTAACGTTGAGACTACGTGACATGTAGTTCGTCATTGCCGAGCAGGTAGTGCGAAAATTGTCTTTGGTAACTTTAGATATATACTACGATTCTATAGTTCGGTTCAAATTTTAAATTTATTTAAAGAAATACTACCATTTTTTAAATTAATAAGTATGCCCATCTATTTTCTATCTATTTTTGCAAAACAAATAAGTATGAATAGTGTGACATAAGTTCATTAAAAAAAAAACTACCAATTTTTAAATTAATTGGTTTTACTTTTAATATATACTATTTATTGCCAAATTAAATAGTATTATTTGTGTAAAAAAGATTTACAAAGCCTAGTCAGACGGTCGAAGGCTCGATTATCTTTTTGTCTCAATCCACAATTAGGCACCAAATGGTCCAAAAAGGCGGCATGGGACAAAGGTTCCTAATGAACTATTCCCTCAACCAATCTAAACCGAATATTAGTTTGCCTTGCATTTTTCAAACTGAAATCGATCCCCATGAAAAGCGAAGAGCAATGCATTTTTAGAAATAAATTTTAGGATATAGATACTATATGTATAGGTATATTCTTTAGTTTAATTTTGTAGAAAAAATGGGAGGTTTGGGATGGTATCTGACTACTTGACTAAAACCACCAATTTTTAACTTGCAAGCGTTATACCTATTATTATTTTTTAACCGAATCCAAAAAGGGGGAGATTCTCAATTCGGTTTTTTTAATGTTTGTTACCACATAACACGTTATTTGTGAGCCGATTTTGAACATTATTTTTTATTAGAAAGGATATGCTTACAGATTGGTCTCATTCTTTACTCGACTGCGCAAGAAAGAGGGTTATGTTTTTCGAGTGTGTGTTTGTATGCGTGTGGGTATGTATGTATGTGGGTATGTATGTTTATATGTATGAGGTTTCTTTGGCATGCCCTACAGCCTAAACAGCTTGATGGATTTCGATATGAGAGGTGTCATTTGAATCGTCTTGATAGTGGAAGTGACATAGGGTATAACATTTTGCAGTCGGGTTTTTTCTTTTAAAAATGTTACTTGCTACAATATCCAATTCGGACGACGGGAAGTTAGTTTTTTTAACTAAAAAAATTGTGTACTTAAATATTGTTTTATTGTTATCTTTCAGATGTGGCTGGCAGCGCTAGCTCTTGTGCTAGTGGTTTGTTTATACTTGTACCTGGACATGGTAAAACCAAAAAAGTACCCACCTGGTCCACGATGGCTCCCCATCCTTGGCTGCGCAAACGAAGTCTATAAACTACGAGAGAAAACTGGATACCTGTACAAAGCAGTAAAAGAACTTTCTAATGCATGTAACAACGCCTCTCTCCTCGGCCTCCGCATCGGTAAGGACAGAATCGTCATGGTTAACTCCTTAGAAGCCAACAAAGAAATGCTTTTCAACGAAGACATCGACGGGAGACCCAAAGGAATATTCTACCAAACCAGAACTTGGGGAGAAAGACGAGGAGTCCTTCTCACTGATGGGGAGCTGTGGAAAGAACAGAGACGGTTTCTGATAAAACATTTAAGAGAATTCGGATTCGGTAGGAGAGGCATGGGCAACATTGCCCAATCTGAGGCGCATCACATGGTCAGTGACGTAATGGAAATCATTAATACCAACAACGGCAAATCCGCCGAAATCGTGATGCACAATTTTTTCAACGTTTACATACTCAATACACTATGGACGATGATGGCTGGCATTAGGTACAAGCCGAGCGAACCGCAGATGGTGGTCCTCCAAACATTACTCTTCGAGCTTTTTGCTGCAGTGGACATGGTTGGCGCAGTATTCAGCCACTTTCCCATTCTAGCTTTTCTAGCACCCGTCAAGTCAGGATATCGAGAGTTTGTAAAGACCCATAAGAGGATTTGGAAGTTTTTGAGGGAAGAGCTCACGAGACATAAAGAAAACTTCGAGCCAGAAAAAGAGGATAAAGATTTCATGGATGTGTATATCAGGGTGTTGAGAGAGAATGGCGAAGCGAATACTTATTCTGAAGGGCAGTTGGTAGCCATGTGTATGGACATGTTCATGGCTGGAACCGAAACCACAAGTAAAAGCATGAGTTTCTGCTTCAGTTACCTCGTGAGGGAACAGGAGATCCAGAAGAAAGCGCAGGAAGAGATAGATAAAGTAATTGGAAAAGATAGATTTCCGTGTTTAGATGACCGGCCGAAGTGAGTATTCCACTTAAAACCTTACCTTAACCTTTAAACTCACATGACAATACCACCATACAATCCTCACAGTTACACTTTCTCACATACACGCACACACACACACACACTCACAAACAAACACACACATTTGCACACATACCTAAACTCACACACATCACTGCTGACAACATTTACACAAGTACTCAATATGACATAATTATAGAACTTGCTGTAATTTTTCGAAATAATGTATAAAGTGAACACTCGCATGACTATACCCTCGACAAACATTTTAATTCGAGTCTAGGGGTAAGCTGAAAATCAGCCTTGCATAAACTGATCTAGTTTACGCAGCTCAGTGCTGAGCTTACACCCTTTGCCACCGTATTTATCTAACTATTGTATCTAATTACATATTTCTATTGTGTTTTTTTTTTCTTTGGCAATAAATATATTTTCATTTCATTTCATTTAACTAGACATATTTCGGTACTTTCGTATCTGCGGAACTAGTTGCAACAATTTTACAAAATGTTGTAGAATACCAAATTCACCTCACAACATCGGAAAGATTCTGTTCATCATTCAAAATCTGAATGCACAAAAGCATTTTATCCAGCGCAGAAAGATTTTTAAAATTAGAACCTAACCATTTATTCAGTAATCTCTGCATACAAAAATGAATCACTATTTCCCTTGGTCATCGCATCACGCGTGAACAGATGGAACATTTTTTATTGTGTTTATTATTGCCAGGAGAAGGATCTTTTGAAAGAAAGAATTAAGATATTTTCCCGAAAATATTAACGGTTCTGTGGGACGCGGGTAAAACAGCGGGGCACAGCTAGTTTTTAATACAAAAACTTCATAAAACATAGCTTGATTCGCGGGACAGCCATCAAGGTCAAATTTTTATGGTTGTAGTTGTTTTGGTGTTTATAATAATCGATTTGTTGGCTTGCATTCCACAATTTACGACCACATTACCATTACACCAATTTACACATTACCATTTACGAGTACGTTACAAGTTTAGAAAGTTTGAAAAGTATGGAAGTGTCTGTTCGAAATCTGCGTGCAAAAGCACATACTTATTAACCGCTAGAGTAGAAAGAGTTTTTAAAATTCGAAGCTTCAATTTTTTTTTTAAACCTTATTAACTACACTGAAAACATATTACTCATGATGGTGCGCCAACCTCATTTTTAGAATAATCACACTGGCCAGCACCACGACTGCATTAAAAAAAGTTAGTAAAAACTTTTTTCCTCAATTCAAATGCTTACAAATCGTTTTTTAATTAAAAACATTTCTAAAAGACCGTCATATTCATTTGGTTATTTGTTTCATAAACATAAACGAAGATCCTCCACTTTTTGAACCTGACTTGAAATCGGCTAAAACAAACTAAAATCCATAAAACACTACTTTAGAATAATATTTTTATGACGAAACATGCAACGATTCTGTGTAATCTGTCCCTCGTAATTCCGCCCGGCCGGAGCGTGGAGGTGTACAGATTAACATGTAGTTTGTATGTTGTCTAGATTCGATCCCTCAATGTTTGTTTGAGGCTGCTGGAAAAAAAGTACACCATATTTTTATTGGCTTTGAAATATTGCTGTAACTATTATATATTATACTAGCTATTCCCGCGACTTCGATCGCGTTCATTCAGTAAATTGTACAAAAGTTTCATCAAGATCTGTTCAACTGCTTAGCCGTGGAAAGGCTACAAACAGACAGACAGACAGACAGACAGACAGACAGAGATACTTTCGATTTTTTAATAAAAGTAAGGAAAGGATTAATTATATTTTAGGGCAACTTTTAAAATAAGTCAGTAGTAGGAACAGACTACAAAATCTGAAGTACTAGCTTGAGTTTGTACCTACGAGTATCTTTATTTTCTAAATGTTATTTTATTGTGTAACCTGTTTACACAATAAAATAACATTGAAGCGATGATAGCCTTGGATAGTTGGAGAAGGCCTTCCTCTCAAGCCAGAGTGAGCGCTCATCTGCTACATGACAGGAGCCTGGTGTATGGCGACCGGCTCGCCCTTGTCGCATTTGGGACTGAATATCGTCCGGCGAAGTGTGGGTGTTGTATTACACCTCTGCCAGACCCCTTTGGGGAAAGGCGTGACGATATGTTATGTTATTTAAATTATGATACTCCACAAACTAACACACCAGTCGTGTCTTCTTTAGGACTCCACAAACTAAACAGACGCAATCTTCTTCTTCTGGATCCCCTTCTCAAATTGTTTGTTAGTCAATCTGTTTGTTTTAGCCCCGTGCCCACTTTTTAAACTTTTTAAAGTAGGTAGAAAATATATGAACACGTTTTTTACAAATGATTATAACCATCATAATAGAGCCTCATTATATCGTAATACCTTTCCCCGAAAAGGGCTGGCAGAGGTATACAACATTCACACTTCACCGAACGATATTCAGTCCCAAATGCGACAGAAGGCGAGCCTGACGCTATTAAGCTATAATACACGGAAAAAATAAGTACCTTTGCCTGTAGTCAAATTCACAGAAAAATCGAATACCTTCGGCAGTAGTCAAATTCACGGAAAAAGCGAATACCTTCGGCTGTAGTCAAATTCATGCAAACCCCAAAAAGTTCGTTTACCTCTCAATTCGGGTTACACAACGGTCGGCCGAAAACTGACGAGTGCAGCGTAAATAGCAATGCAAAAAATCGAATATCATCATCGTAACATGAACCCTTTGTGCGTTTCGGCCGGCATTAATTTTTACCTCCGTTAACATCAACCCCGCTCTCTCCTGCTTAAATCTCTTTTTGAAGCTTATTTTGTTATAGTTTTCGCTCTTTCACTAATTAAAGGGAGTCTTGTGGAAGACGTATATTTTACTACATTTTATACTATTAGTCTCACGGAGCTTGTACTTATTCATATTGTGACGAACACACTGTTGAATTTCTAAAATGTATGATGATACAGATGTCAAGATTTGGAAGGCTATAAAATGTGGTCGGTAAGATTTGTTTTATTTAGAATATCTGTAATGGCGACTTTTTGTATTTTTTAAATTTCTTCAAAGTCTGTTGCATTTCCCATTAATTCTGTATGACCGAAAGAATGTATGTGTATTAATCTTTTTTTATGATAGTCGAGGGTTGTGATGTGTTTAATTTATTGAAGTCCAAAGTTCCCTTAGACATTTTGTTACATGTGGCATCTATCATCATCATGATCTTTCCATAACAACTACAAGTCAAGCTCAAAACCTAACATTTTCACGTGATTTATGCTATCGTATGTTACAAAAACCCTGTTGCATAATAAAAGGGCATGTATACACACTTATAACTTACTTATACTTTCAAGCAAAAAAAAAATGCAAGTTAAGAATAGCAAGAGTTATGACCGGTTTAAGAATGCAAGAAAAAAAAGAAATTTCACAAAAATGTTAACAAATCTGTGTCATATGTTGGCGGCTTTTATTCTAAGAAAGTAGCGGTACGACGCGAATAGTTTACAAGTAATTGAATAAAAACATTTTGACTTTGACTTTGACTTTGAACCGACGTGATTAGTGGCTGCGTTCACGCTTTTAGGAGGGCGGAGCGCGATGTGCGTTTCAATTTTTATGAACTAATGTTTAATTTAAACTAGCATAATTGCATCCTCCAGTCGATACTGGATGTTCACCTGTATAACCATAGACATAGAAGAAAGACCCTCAGTCGGCCAAAAATAATGATTCTAAAAAAAGTCATCTAGTTCAGTTGTCAGTATTCGATGTTATCCAACTGCGGTAACGTCTATCTTAAAACCTATAAATATGGTGAATTGTGGTACTAAATCATGCCGAACCAACACAGTTTTCAAAGAAATAACAGAAGGCACTGTCTCATATCACAAGTCAAAAACATCTTATGAAGGTATATTTGAGTTTTAAATTAACGAAATTATTATATATTTATATTATATAATGTAAACAGAGGGAATAGTTTTTCTGTGGTCAGTCAGGGCTGTCGGTATAATTGCGAATAGATAATGAGCAAATCGCAGAATATGCAGAATATTTAGGTCAGTTGGATAAGATGAAATTCCGAATCGATTTTTGATTCGCGTAGTTTGTATTTTAAAACTGTTGATATTTAAATTTTTAGTCAAACAACATTTTCTTATTTCTAGAAGAGATTGCTTTCAGCAATTAGGCTACCAATTGTTATAGTTTTCTTGTTATTTTTTTAAAGTTTTCTTGTTTATATAACAGTAAATATTTTTTTTATGAATCTAGGCATGAACATAAATCTACTTAATAATAAGAAAGAATCAAAACTTGAATCGGTTAATAGATTTTTTTTAGTATGATTTCGTTAAGCCTGATAAAACTGTGACGTCGAGGTCGATTCAGAAATCGATTTTTTCTAGTGTGTTTTGACATCACTATTTCTAAGTAATATCAGTGCTGCCATAAGTTTTATGTAATTCCTTGATGCATTTTGTTTATCAGGATCGGTTGATAGAAACTGTCTGTAGTACGTCTGTAGTGTAGCTCTTGCCCAAGTTGACCCAAGTTTTCTCATTCACATCAAAAGTAGCCATTTTATTGGGAACCAGTCAAGCAAAAATGATCCAACTGCCAACTTTTTACAAAAATATTAATTGAATCTTCTTTGCTTAACTGACTTCAATGATTGCTGGAATAATTACGCAGCAACTGTCAACAGAATATAGTTACTTTGTTTCCGGTCATAAGATTTCTTTGAAATTACTCTGATCATCATATTATAATTTACCCGACTAAATCGGGTAACCTGAATTTGAATTGAATGGCAAGTTCACCAAGTTTAAAAAAAAATCTAGATTTATATTGTAAAAATATCTATTCAATTTCTTTGAATGTATATTTTGTGTCGTATATCGTGTGTATGCAGGCTTTCCCTCTGGGCCTATGTTATAGGGCGTATTCTGTGTGTATGTCGCAGCTAACTAGCTCAATTAGCCTAGCCTCTTTACTAAACAGCGCCGTTCAACTAGCTTCCTGATGATGTTCAGCCATTAAATCAAACGGCTAGGCAAAATGACTTGGATCAACAACGTTGACTACATGCCTAGCCATGTCATTTAAGTTGAGGAGCTTACGGGTTTTTATAAAAAAAACAACCACGAAGGCTAAGGCGAGAGCGAAGCGAATCGGAGCTCCCGACTTAGCCTTCTAACCTAACCAATCCAAATCGGATGTGACCTGTTAAAGGAGTCGGGCAGGTGGTGTTTATGCTAATTTTAGTATCACGTCTTGCCGAATTCGTTTTACCGATTTTCGTATTAATTCAAATCACATTTTTCGGTCAAAAACGGTAATTTTAGTAAAAAAAAAAAAACACCCGATTGTATGAATGGGCTGAACACCAGTCAGCCAGTAAAAAAAAAGAAATAAATTTATATTAGACGCTACGTCTGAGTATCATTCCGGGAGCTAGTTGAACGGCGCCGTTTAGTAAAATGGCTAGGCTGTTAATTGAACGGCTGACTAAGCACGTTGGCTGCGACAAATATAACATAAAAAATAACATAGCATAGATCTACATACATATGCCTTGGCGTTATAAAACAAAATATTCTTATATCCGAGTTTAGTTACAATCCATTTATGCTGAAAAATTATTCGAGCTTGTGGAGAGCATGCATCTTTGATTTTAATTTGAAGATTTATTTTTGTGTTAAAATCGTACTATGGTAGTATCATCGGCTTTCTTTAACGATGTTACCTTGTATCTCTAATGTATTAATATAATTAACAAACAGGATAAAGAGGACGTTATTAAATGATGAGCCTTGCCGTATACCTATTTTAATGAGTCAGGGTTTCAGATCTATGTCGTGTTCCATATTTTTTTGTTTCTACGGTTTGTTTTTGTTCTCTCATGTAAAAGAAACATCTAATTAGTTCTAATCCATTCCCGTCCATACCATAAGCCGCTAGTTTCTCCGATACTAGGACATAGTTTCCTGAATCAAAGACTTTGGATAAGTCTTTGAAGATAGCAGCTACTTTTTTTTAGAGTGCTACGCCTCGCGGTTTCACCCGCAGTCCCACAGGAACGGTTAATTTTTTCGGGATAAAAAGTACCCTATGTTCTTTTCTGTACTCCAGACAACGTGTTTGCAAAATTTCAAGACGATCGGTTGAGTAGTTGAGACGTGAAAGCGTTACAAACAAACAAACTCACTTTCGCAATCATAACATTAGTTAGGATATACTCAGACAGTCTGTTATGTTGTTGACAAAGCTGATCGCCGCTGACAAGGTAGATCGACCTTTTCGATATGCAGTTGTGATTCGGAAATTAATTTGTTTTAGTTGCATTGGTTCATTATGACCGACATGATAGATTTCATTTTGATATGGTCGACTGAAGGCAGGAATCCTGTTGGAAATAAAAAGGCAGTGGACTGTAAGGGTTGTTTATTTGACTGTACTGTACAAATATTGTTACTGTTCACTAAAAGTGCGTGAAGGACTGCTGACGATGATGAAAGAGGGAAACCAGTAAAATTAAAAGAAAATCGAAAAACCCGGCTGCAAAATGTTGTACCTTGTGTCACTTCCGCTATCAAGACGATTTAAATGACACTTCACATGCGCAATCCATCAAGCTGTTTAGGCTGTAGGCCGTGCCAAAAAACCTCATATACATATGTACATACATAGGTACACTCGAAAAACACAACCCTCTTTCTTGCGCAGTCGGGTAATAAGAACCACGCGTAGCCGTGCGCGGCTTGTATCCCGTGCTCGCGGGGAGTAGTGGGGCGGCAGGCGCGGGAGCTCACCTAGCGCTGGCTGGTTCTGGCTCCGACAGTCGGGACTATTGTAATGAATCTGTAATATTTCACCGATGCTACGTCACCTTTACCTTTTACACAATGGGGTTGGCCTGAACTTTTTCAGTACCTAATTAACGATGAATTCATTGTTAATTGTAAAATATTGTTTACTAGCTGCGCCCCGCGGTTTCACCGGCGGTTAAAAAGTATTATATTTGCTATTCTAGATTATAATCTATCTCTGTGCCAAATTTCATCCAGATCTGTTCAGCCGTTTTGTCTGGAATATCATTTAGGTTTTTAAACCGCGGGTGAAAGCGCGGGGCGAAGTTAGTTAGGATTTTATAAAATTCATAGTATTCCCGATATGTCAAGATCTTTAGTATTCGAGTTTATGTGATTTTATGTGATTTTATCCAAGTGATGTGGAGTTGTAGTCTGAATGTGAATTTTTGTCTTTCCTCAGCGTATTTCTTTAGCCTAACTACTTATTACCAGAACAGTTATTTCCATTAAAGTTGTTTTCCATTTTCCAAAGAATATAAAGTAGTCATTAATATGATATGCAATAATAATTGTTTTTTCAAAATTGGTTCTTTATTTGCTTTACATACTAGGTCTCAGTTTCATTCTTTATGATTTTCCCGCCTAGGGCAAACATTCATGTGATGAAACATTTTTATACACGTAGGTATTTGTTCTTTGTCTGGGTGTTAATTATCTATTTATTTATCTATGTATTTATTTATTTATTTATTATTTTGCCAAAATACAGTGCTGCATAGTGCTTAGACTAAGTACAAAGTACAAAGACCCTGTAAGGGCGCTGCAAAATAGGTTTAAGTATTAAAATCTTACAAATAGTATAACATCATTCTAACACAGTATTATACCTATCTTAATCAACACTTATCTAGTATATAACATTATTAAAAAAAAAATCTATTTACGAGTACCTAAGTATGTATTTAAAAATATACATGTATGTATATCAGTCAGTACAAGCTTTGCTTAGTTTGGGGTCAGACGACCGTATGTGAAAGTGTCCCGAGTATTATTAATTAATTATTTTTTACATAATATCCTTTTTTTTATCTTGATTCAAAAGTAACTTTTGCGTATTATATTTTTGTTTAAGTATGTGATAATTCTAAGAATTGGTTTCTTATTTCATGTTAGTCATCTATTTCTGATTGTAGTTTTCATCCACGGACAGTTTGTTTATAACAAATTAAGTTTAAGCATTTTTGGTTGGAGAAAATATGTGTGTATAACTTCGTAGTAAGTAATTTAAAAATAAATCAAAAGTTTTTGACACATTTTTCATCATAAATAATATCCCAGCACATGGACAACTCGCAGCCTGCATTGCTTTGCAACAAGCCTTTTTAAGCCTTTATTTTTACGTTTTTCAATACGTATAACACCCATTGCGGGCTTGGAAGTTTGCAAATTGGTCTGAAATACCTGTAGCAAAGGACTTTACATCCATAGTTAAATCTGTCTCAAAAACTTTTGTTACAATACCATTACACATATTTTGTTTAATTACTATTACACTATTACAAATTCTAGTGCAAATATCTACCGTGTTTTGTAAGCCATTGGCGTCCATGCGGTGTCTACAAGTGCGGTTTTGTTTCTAGATTCAGTCATAAATATCATTATTCCAGTCACCTGCCAGAATTGCTCTTCCGTTAGACAATTCTAACAAAGCATTAAATAGTTTAACCTTTAGAGTTTGCCCATTGTATTAATAAAAATTCATTCATCGCTTAAGCAAGTTCTATACATAATATATGTATATTATAAAATATATTACTGTCAAATAAAAAAATACAATGTGTTTCTTATTTCCAGTATGCCGTATACCGAGGCCATAGTTCATGAGTGTATCCGTCACTTTATGGGCCGCACTTTTGGCGTACCACACCGCGCCTTGAGAGACACCACTCTGGCTGGATACAACATTCCAGAGGTACGACTTAAAAACCCTGATAAAGCCTAAAACGGCTTTCCGACTACGCTATAATATCATTAATATTTTTATATCATAGCGTGGTCGGAAAGCCGTTTTACATTTTTATATTTTTTACAATTTTTATATTTAATATTGTTATATTATAGCGTAGTCGGAAAGCCGTTTTAAATATGTATAGCACAATAATATTGCGCACCATACATTGTTATGGACACGTTCGCCTTCGCACTATACTGTACCTTATAATAAACTCGTTCATTTTTCGTTAACTTTAGTTGAGCGTATTTTGATATTTATTTTTTTAGCCTAGATGTATCCAGTAACCTTCTCTTTAATCATTCGTGTGTTAGTTGTACGCTGTAACGCACGTGACCTGTGCACCGGCGCTCCGTCGTCGTGTCGGCACAGCCAAATTAATAAGCGTTATTTTTCGGTTCATTAAAAAAATACCGGTTCGTGTTTTAAACATATCTAAATAATAGTCTTTGTAAATAACAGACTAAGGTGAGTTTAGTTGAGATAATAAAGACTTAAAAATTAATCTTACTTCCAAAATTGGGAAGGAAGTTAGAGAAGAAAATAAATGTTTCCTGAAATTGCATACTTCTGCCTCCCCGAATCAACTATAAGTGGCTGGAAATTACTAACTAATCAAGGTCAGTAATTCATGTTTGTAAGAGTTTAAAAATCTATGGTGTCTTACCAACTACTTTAATGTAGATGTGTCTTGTTAAGAATGTGATGAGGATATGAAAGTTCTCTTGATTAAAGATGATTGAATGTCATGTTTAAAATGTGTTTCTTTTGTTGAACATGCATGCATGTGACACTGATACTTTTGTTAGCTTGTGTACTCTTTATAATTATGTGGTGGTAATTACCCAAATTTATTTTCTTAAAATTACCTATTTCGACAACTATTTACAACTATCGAAATGAGAATGGGATCATGGGTAAAACAGTTACATCTAACGACAAATACCTATATACCTAAATATTATACTTTTCTCACCCTTAAAACACATTAAAATACAATCAATGTGTTAAATGCACAGCTCAAATGGAATATTAGGCAGATCATAGCGGTTTTTAGGCTAAAAAGATATTAATTAATTTTTGGACTGAATGGGATGAAACAACGCGAAATGGATTAAAATGTAACGAATCAAAACGTAATGAAATGACATGAGTTCGAAATATTTTACATTTGATTTACCAAAGCTGTTCAGGTTTGCGTGCTCTCCTTATTGGTTGTCACTACCTGCATTCAGTTATTTATTGTATGGGAACTATGACTGTTCCTGAATAATAAAATACAACAGCTTCTTTCGAAAGACAATGATGGACGAGGTCTGTACGAGGACTACGGGGACTATGGAGGACTACGAGGACGACTCTATCATATAAAGTCTATCTAAGTGAGTCTTTGGAAAAAAGAAACATCGGCTGTTTCATACCGAAAAGCGTTATAATACCGCTACTTTTACCAATGGGTTTAGGTATTTAATGCTTTCTTAATAATATGACAAACGGTTTGGCCTATCCTCAGTTGTCTTCTTTTCAAAGTGCACTACGTAAACGTTACTTTTGCCAATCTATTTGAATTATTCTATGCTTCGACAATATAACAGATCTTAAATGACTGTTTCATGTCGAGGTGAATTAAGTTGGCGTACCTACTTCTACCAATGCGTTGGGAGATTTTAACGCTCTCTTCGACAACATAACGTACAGTTCGACTATTCAGCTGCTGTTTCATTTTAAAGTGCACTACGTAACATTACTTTCACCAATATGTTTGGAAATTTTAATGCTTCGACAAAATAGCGTACAGATCCTTAGTGGCTGTCTTGGGTAACTTAACAGACAGTTCGACTTTTCAGTAACTGTGTTATTTCGAAGTGCACTTACTCGCCACATACTTAACCGTTATATACCTTTAAAAATCTGTTTAATTTTTTTAATGTTACGACAAATAGATCCTTAGTGACAGTTTCATGTCGAAATGCAAGTTTACGAGTGCAGTTTCATGTCGAAATGCAAATTTAAATCGAGTTTACGTCACTTTTACCAATACGTTTTGGAGACCCAAAAAATGAAGTAGAAAGCTAATAAAGTGCCCTCTTTTGTCATAAGTCATAAAGTGTCTTACCCACAATCAAAACAAATGAATGCAAAATTTAATGCCTCTCAGGTGGAAATAACACCTCGAATTATAAAAATGATGATGAAAGGCATGATAATTGAGCTAATAGAGATAAATCTATCGCCAAAAACGGAAGTTGCGATTGCAGCAGAATACCTAGTCCAAAACAACAACCTCAATCGATACATCAATGTCGGCTTCCGAGTTTTCGGAGTCAGTTGTAAGTATATCAGCAAACAAGAGGCGACAGGCTCGCGTTCGGTCACATTTGGGACCGACTGTACTTCGGCAAACTGTGGGTTTTGTAACACACCTCTGCCAGCCTCTTCATCGAAAAAGGGTCAGTTGTATGGTTATACAGGGTGGTTACCCTGTATAACCATTTCAAAGAAAAATAATACCATGCTCTATTTATTGATAAAAGAACTAAAACAGCTTTGTCTAGAACCATAATTATGTATTAAATAAGCTCACAAAAAGGCGATTAAACCAAGAAAGATGCTTGTATCTAGCGCCTGCTATTTATTTGCGACATTGTTGTCAGACTTATTTTGTACACAACTAATACCTAGTTAAAACATTCATAAAGAGGCTCACGAATATGAGCCGTACTTTAAAGAAGCTTATGTTCAATAATTAAAATAGTTCAAATAATTCATTTGGTCATGTTTAGGTTTATTTTTTATTTATAAACAAATGCAAATACAACTTTTTGTTGTTTACTTATTACTAAGTTGTCAATTAGTTTAATAAAAAACAAAATATTTCACAATTCTTAATCTCTGTCTGAGTCTGCAAGTACCTAGTACACCTAGAGTTAGTCTAGAGGATGAATGAGTAAAAGTTGTGATTAAAGGAACTTATCCTATCTGAAGTTCTGTCATAATTAAGTTCATCTGAAAATAGACTTACTTTCCTCCCTCCCTTTTCTGCGGTTTTGTGAAATATTTTGAACTTCCGTAACTCCGAACTTCGAACTCCGAACTAAACGATTAAAGAAGTGGGTGCTGAATACATCTAGGCTTAAAAAATAAATATAAAAATACGCTCAACTAGGTACAGTGTGATCAGCGAACGACTACCGCCCGGTACTACAAGTAGTAAACCTAAAGCTAGTCCATTCGGATGAACTTCGTATAATTATGATAGAATTTCACTTGAGTTAAGTTCGTTTAATCACAAATTATTGGTTTACTATTTTATGCTATAAAATTGGTGCGATGCGCTGAGTTCATATCACGCAACGCCCTCTTCCTCCCTCACCCCCGGCCGTCTGGTAAGCGAAACGAGCGACGCAACACGTCTGGACACGATCCTGTGCTTGAGATGGATTTGCGATGGCGATCGCGGTCAACTGAGCTTGCTATATATACATATACTAAAATTGCTTGCGATGATATCGCGTATAGTGAACGCCATGCTATATAGTATAGCATTAGGTTTATCTTTGTTTATACTATATAGCACAATAGTATAGCGAAGTCTGAAATTAGCTTAATTAGTAGTACTTAATTTAAAATTTGGTTGCCGCATCATTCACTGCATCGCTCGCTAAGGATTAGTCAGTACTTATTATCTATGTAGCTTAAATATGCTAACTGGCATATTTTAGTGTAAGCGCTGTTTTTTTTTATTTTAGTGCATTTAGTTTTTATTACCAGAGAATAATCGAAAATCTGTTCAAAAACACGCCTGGCTTAATAAAACTAGCAACCTTAAAAAACTTTTCAAACGTTTGCTATGAGTTTTCTATAGAAGCTGTTTTAGTAAGTACTTGTTTATGGGGATCAAGATTAAGAGCAGTAATATCACAAACCTTTCACGCTTATTATGTTTCCATTAACATAACCTTCACTGAAAGCCTTATCACGTTTTGTATTTTGAAATCGAGACCTGCGTCCAAAACTGCAAATCTGACCATGTATACTATACGCACTTATCTGATACTAATAAAAAAATACTTACCAAATACTTACTGCATTTATTACAGGACACGATGGTAGTGAGCAACCTTACCAACATCTTGATGGACGACGCCCTCTTCCCCGATCCTTACGCCTTCAACCCTGAGAGGTTCCTTGTAGAAGATCGAGTGGTCACTCCCGACCATTATTTTCCGTTCGGCCTAGCGAAACACAGGTGCATGGGCGACGTTCTCGCCAAGTGCAACATCTTCGTGTTTACCTCAACAATGCTGCAGAGGTTCTCGTTTCTACCAGTGCCCGGCGAAGCTCTACCTTCATTGAACCATATTGACGGCGTCACGCCTTCTGCGGCTCCGTTTAAAGCTCTGGTAGTTCCCAGAATTTAGGGCAAATACAATAAGACTACCTAGTAAGCAAGATTAGTTTGCTGTGTAACGCTAACTTTTATAAATGCTAATTTTATTAATAGTTTATTTTTTGGTAGGCTTTACACTATACCTATTCTAGTGGATCAGGGGAAAATTTGGTAACTAGCTAGTAGATAAGAACTATGATAAATGATACTTACTAACATCATTCATGCAAAAGTTATTGAGTCATCGTTAATACGCCTGGGTTAGTACAAGCTACTTTCCATACGCGATGTAAATTTGCATCAATTTCACTAGTACCATTGATGGTACATGTACATTACATTGCATGAGATAATTGTAATAATAATAGTAATAATAATAGTAATAGTAGTGTAATGTAATAGTAATAGAGACAAAACTACGACTATTTTTTTATCGTTTAGTATCCAGACAATAAAAAAAAGAAAATTTACGTCCTTAATTTCGTCTCTATACACCAAGCCGTTTAGTCACGCCGTTCTACCCAGTACATCTTTGTACACTTACTACCACAAAAGTGACAGTTGCCTGTAAAGCTTTAAACATACCTAGATACACACCTATTACCTACCTATAGGTACATATAAGTACTTACTTATGGTGAGTAACAGTCAGGATTCACGACACCACCGATACTCCATACTATCGAGCGACACTGCACTTAATGTGAACTAGGGGTAGCGAGAGTGGACACACCGTAGACACTCGATGTATATATCGCAGCCAACTTGCTTAATTAGCCGTTCAATTAACAGCCTAGCCATTTTACTAAATGGCGCCATTTTACTAGCTTCCTGAATGATATTCAGCCATTGCGTCTATTACAACGTTTAATTAACTGGCTGACTGATCTGATGCTAGGCCATGCATAGAATAGGGTGATTGTTTGCCAAAATTATTATTTTTGACCAAAGAAATGTTATTTGAATTAATTATGACAAAAATAAAAGTTTTTTTTAAAACAACCCTTAACCTCCCCTACTTAAATGACTTGTCTAGGCATTCGATTAAAGCCATCTTACGCCGTTCATTTTAAAGCCGTTTGATTGAATGGCTGAATTTCATCAGGAAGCTAGTTGAACGGCGCCGTTTAGTAAAAAAAACTAGGCTGTTAATTGAACGGCAAAGGAAGCTAGTTGGCTGCTACATATACACTGTCGTGTATTGTATTAGTTAGTAGTAGTAGTATCTTCGTGTTTTCAGACCCCAACGTTAGCCAGAACACTGTTACTAAGTCGATAAATTAATTACTCTGCTTTGAGTCTCGCTCGACTCTTTAAACTGAAAGCGCATGTAAGCGAAATATGAAGTTATCTTATATAAGTATGGCAAATAGTTTTAATTTAATGCCACCTCTGTGGTTCTCATGTTAGAAAGATATCTATACTACTAGCTATGAAGTTAAAATAGTGCCGGGACTGAGTATTGTGTTAACATACTAACATTTGAGTTGGTTTTTTTCCTACCCTCTAGGCTAAATTCATGTGATAGCTTCTCTAGTAATAGAACTCACTGGTACCTACTTACCTATCTGCTTGGTGTGCAAGCATCTTTAATTTAATTGATTTACCTATTTTATTACGTTAAGAATGTTCATTGCTATTTTAGTGGTTAAATAAAACAATAGTGTCTACTCTACAGAACATTTATTAAACACGAACAATTTATACGATGAAACGACGAGAAAGGTTAACAATATACTTAATTAGCACACGAAGAAATCGAGATATCTTAATACTAACAACGGCAGAAAGAGAAATTTTGAAAAAACGTAACTGAGGCGATTATCACGCTGCTCTGCGACATTTGAAATTCGGTGACATAGCGCGTTCCGCGGTTCTACATCGACAAGTTCGACAACACCTCTCCCCTGTAAAAAGGCTTACAGTCGTTGACGACGTGGTAATCGCCTCAGCTTTAACTAATGAGGGGTTTACACGGATGACTAAAACTGCACTATTTTTGCCGCGCGACGATCAACCGTCTAAATGACAATTCGGCTAGGTCGCTACTGACTAAAGCCAAGTGATAGGTCGCAAGTGATTTGTGAAGCGACTAGATGCACGGCGAAATTCCACCCGTGTGAACCCCTAATTTTACTTATAATTAAGTATGTATTATATTCGACTAATCATTATACTAATAACATGAGAGTCAAAAACATTCTAATTTAGGAGATCTGGTAATTTTTAAAGACCTCGTAACATCTTAAATACGGTAAGTGGATTACAAGTTACAATAATATTGTAACTTGTACAATATTATTGTAACTTGTTACAATATTGTTGTAACTTTCTACAATTGTTGTTGAAGCAAGTTACAATAATATTGTAACTTGTAATCCACTTACAGTTTATGTAGTTAGCTTACATATTTTTTTAAATACCATTAAAATGTAGTTGTTTTAAGCACTAAGCACCCACTTCAAAATTCCTACGTTTGCTAATACTGCCTAATGCCTCGAGCTACGAGAAAAAACCCATTAAGTGGGTATCTATCTAAATTTTAAACAGCGTATTTTAAAATTGTCTAAGTTATTCAAAAATTTAAAATCCTTAACCTAAGCTAATCTCTATTACACAAATACATTTTAAAAGTGAAATAAACAATCAGAAGTCAAAAATTAAAAGAAGTTTATGCTTACGAATCATAGTTTTGTGTTATCAAAAAAAAGTTGTTGTTGAAAGAACAAAAAAATATTTTTCCCTTTATAAAGAGATAATTCTTTATCACAAGAATTATTTCTTCCTAATGGACGAAATTCTTTTTTGTTCTTTCAACATCAACTTTTTTTTTGATAACACAATACTATGATTCTTATCCATAAACTCATTTTCATTTTTGACAATTTATGACAACAATTTATTTTTGTAGTAAAAACACAATACTTACAGAAAAAAAAGGTAATAATACAGAAACCTATTGCAACGATTATAATAACAATTAATAAAAACATTCAGCTTAAAGAACGGAATACCACGAACCGAAAAAATGTATTAACACTCTAGCAAAACGCGACTAAACATCTAATACGTACACTACTGGAAAACAAGGACTTCGTAATCAGTAGATTACGAACATCCGAAACATCTACATTTTTTGTGCGCTTATTCCTTCGGCTCTTTCTTAGTACGTAATTATTTTAATTCATAAGCTACATCCTTAAAACTATTATATTAGTAAGTATATAATATTAATTAACTTAGTTAAGCCTTATTTAAGTACTATTGTAATTATTTTATGTTTTTAATAAAGAGTTGTTGTTGTTGTTGTTGTTATAAGCAACATGTGTCGTGAAAAGAATATTGTGTGCACAAATTTAATCGCCGTATTTCTTATTGTTTCTAAAAAAAATACTGGTACAGACGGACGAATATGGCGAAAGCTGTGCTTATGACAGAAATAATTATTAATGATTTTGAATCTAGACATTATTTTTACGATGAAATAATTTGTGGTTAAGCTTCTGGCGCAGCATTACAATGTGTTTTTAGTTTTTATGGTTGAAATGAAATTATGCATGGAATCTATAATTATTTTGTAAATTTTTTTCAAGAACTTTTTGAATGATAATTATTTTGCAGGATATTTCGAATAACTCCTATTTGACTTTTAATTACAAAACAAGTACTTTAGTGTTAATAACAAATAGTAAAAATAGCGAATAAAAAATAAAGTAAATTAAAAAGTTATTGGTGTTTTTTTTCATCAAATTAAAAAATTATCTAGTAAGTAATATAGTGCATTATAATATAGAAATTGGCCATGATTTTTTTAACTTTTATTACCGGGTTGAAATAAATTAAAGTGATAAAATAATATATTTATTTTAAAATAATTAATTTTAAAATTACATTCACATGTGTATTGGATTTTAATTTATGACCAAATTAACATTAATATGTACTCAAACCGTTTTTAGTGCTGAATATTAATATTGTTACTGTTATCCGACCGATCCTTTTGTTTTACCTTGAATGTATAGCTGCTGCATTAGGGCATTCATTATTATTAATTTATAAACGTAGTTAGTATAGATATGCCTCTATCATTAAGACGATCGAAAGAATTATCTAAAATTGTAAACTGCCTATTTTACTTCGAAAATTTTCTATTATATTAAATAGTTACTATTATCAAATGAAGCCCATGCAATTTACGCTCTATTTAAAAAAGATGTTACAGTAATTACCTATTCTACTACTACTAATTAGATGTAGTTCGAAAGTCTAAACTAACATTAAATAGCATTTTAATTGTTACTGATAAATGGCTGATAACGATTATACGAGTGTTAGATCTAGTGTTAATATGTTGGATTAGAGCTAGTGCTAGATAATGTTATTACATTATGATCTAAAACTAGCTCTAATCTAACTGTAGTATATGTAACGAAAACCAGCAGATGAGCTTAAAATTATGGATCTTATTTAAACATCCTATCAAATATCTATTGGCTTGCACAGGCTAAGTTAAGAGTAAAAGAGATGACTGTACCTCTAAAGTAAGAAAAAATTACAAAAAAAGAATTAATAACACTATAAGCCCTATTAAGAGCGCTAAACAGCTAAATGTAAACTATAGTTAAAATATGACTGTTTTTCTTTAACAGTGCTAGATTGAGACATCGAGATTTTTAGCTAGCTTAGATTTAGCAATTTAGTGTTCTGAATAGGGCCTAACATAAATAATTAATTTACATTATTTATGGTTCATTCTTCATCGTCATCTGGTTCTAAATAATAATTAATCGCTACTAAAATGATAAAAAAAAGTAAAAACGTACGATAATCCGCCATCACAGGGGTGAAAAAGGAAGCTGGGTTTTTATAATCAAACATAATTATAAGCACTGTCACGTATACAAACAAAACCTGAATAATTGCACAAAAATACGACATTTTAAAAGATAACAATTCGATAATGATCTTATTATATTATTGTATAATTAATAATGTTACACTATTTGTTTTCTACCACCAAGAACGTTTTAAGAAAGCGAGTACTACGATTGTCCATTTAGTAATTTTCTGTGTTAACCTGTAAGTCCGGGTCACAGCAGTGTTCTATTATCACAATACGAGTTCTGTGCTATTTCCACTAACACCGACTTATTTTACACTTGTTTAATGTTCTGGTTTATTTTATACAATTTTTTAAATTGAATAAATAATTTACACAAGTACTGTTTTAGTCCATCATAACTCCATAACATTTTTCGAAGCAGAAATGGTGAATTGATAGCAGTACAATGACGAAAATCAAACCCACACGATAATATACCATTACGCAGGGTAAGACACCGTGAGCATATCCAAAACCAATCATGACAATTGACAAAATAATTAAAGTTAAATGGACACTTCCACAAATCCACGACATTTTAAAAGATTACAATTAGAAAATTATCTTATAGCGTGGGTAATTAATATTTTGTTATCTACCACTAAGAACGATAGATAAAAGCGAGTACTACGATTGTCCAATTAGCAACTCTCTGTCAATACAACGAGACCGGGTCAAAAACGTGTTCTTTGATCGCAAAACGAGTCCTGTGTTATTCCCACTAGCAGCGACTAATTTTGCACTTGTTTAATGCTCAGGTTTATTTATTACAACCGTTTTTTCAAAGATTGTGTAAATAATTTGCATTACAAGTACTGTTTTAGTCCATCATAACTCCATAACATTTTTCGAAGCAGAAATGGTGAATTGATAGCAGTACAATGACGAAAATCAAACCCACACGATAATATACCATTACGCAGGGTAAGACACCGTGAGTATATCCAAAAGCAATCATGACAATTGACAAAATAATTAAAGTTAAATGGACACTTCCACAAATCCACGACATTTTAAAAGATTACAATTAGAAAATTATCTTATAGCGTGAGTAATTAATATTTTGTTATATAACACTAAGAACGATAGATAGAAGCGAGTACTACGATTGTCCAATTAGCAACTTTCTGTCAATACAACAGGACCGGGTCACAGACGTGTTCTTTGATCACAAAACAAGTCCTGTCCACAAAACTTTATTAATGTTCTTTTTTATTTTTATACCACAGATTTGTTAACAAGTTTTTAGTTTTTTCGACACTTCAACACTTTAAGTAAGTTTTTGGATGCTAATTATTGTTGCGCGAAATTATTTTCTTGTTTAATTTATATTTCACACTTTTTTTTTGCATTAACACCGACTTATTTTCAATTTGATTAATGTTCTGATTTATTTTTATACCACAGATTTTTACTAATCTTCAAGTTTTTTTAACACTTCAACACTATCAGTTTTTTTTTTCAGAAACTTTTTAGTTTCCAAAAAGAGAGCAGAAGCTAATTACTGTCGCGAGTAGCAGACACAGAAGTCTCCTTTGGTTGTGCAGTGGCAAACATCATCTGAAAATAAAATAAGTTTTGTTAAACATCAATAAAAAAGGCACAGGCTTTACATTCATAGCTCCGAATCTCATACAAAACTTATCTATAAACTGTAAGGAAATAGCTTGCATAGTAATGTTTTTATGTACACCAAAAAAAAAAAAAAATATGAATCTGACAAGTCATGTGAACTTTCTTGTCTAGGGTTCCGTACCCATTACACTCGCGACACGGAACCCTAAAATGATTAAAAACTTATTAAGGACATAAAACAATAAGATAAGCCATCTCTGAAAATTTCGGAAAACAGACCGCCCAACAAACGATAGAGAACGATAGAAAGTATTTATAATTTTTATCGGATTATCCTTTTTTGACTCTTCTCCTGATTGGTTCGAATTTCATTAAGTACTTAGCTCACCTCCGTTATCGCCACCCAATACTTGCTATTCTCTTCGAATCGGATACGCACAGCAACTAATTCCCCAAATTTATCATAATCCACCTAAAAGACAAACAAACAAACCATTTTTTTATTATACGACTTGTTAAGAACTAGTGACTTAGCGAGAGATGATGATGATTCGCGAATCTGTCTTTGCATAGTGTTTGCAAAATGGCTGAAATACTTGTAGGCTGTTTTTTACGTTTTCAACCCCATAATATCTCTGCTATTTTGAAAAATTATCAAAAACTGAATCGACAATAAAATCGATTTGTTTTTATTATTTTTCGAACCTGCACAATTTCACGAGAATCGGTTGTAAAACGCGACCCAAGAGGAGAACAGCCGGATCCGGATGCAGGTCCGGACATCTGCCGGACAGACACACGAAAGGATTTCACCCGAGGTGGAACGGAGAAGCTCTCGTCTCGCACTCGCTCGGGCAATAAAGGCGATACGAAACATTGATCAGTAAGGACAATAGGGAATGATGAATGACGTGATTGGCAACAATGAATAACTTTAATTTTACTCACATGTCCTTCAACCATACCAAATTCATCGAATTTGTCAATTTGGATAAAATTACCAGCTTCTCTTTGCGTAGTAGGTAGAATTTCAAACACGGCGTTGGAAATAATATCTTTGACACGCTTTAGGCTACCACTTCGAATGAGGTATCTGAGGAAAGAAAAAGGAAAATAATTTGAAATATTTATATAGAAATAGCTGTGCTCAGCGGTTTCA
The DNA here is from genome assembly GCA_911728515.1 of Peribatodes rhomboidaria. Taxonomy (NCBI): domain Eukaryota; kingdom Metazoa; phylum Arthropoda; class Insecta; order Lepidoptera; family Geometridae; genus Peribatodes; species Peribatodes rhomboidaria. The sequence continues at coordinate 685,613 of OU452166.1, forward strand.
CCCGCACGCGGTCCTACTGGAACCATTATTTTTATCGGGACGAAACCTACCGTATGTCCCTTACTGCACCCTGACAACGTGAACGCCAAATTTCAGGATGGTCCGTTAAACAGTTGAGGCGTGACAGTGTAACAAACGAACAACAAACAAAGCTAAGGAACCAACCCACTTTTACGTTTATAATAGCTTAAAAAATATTTGAAAAAGAAGTAAGCACCTACACCAATTAAAAACTTACTTGTCAATTTTTATAGAACCCAGAAACCAAAATTCGATTACATCACCCTTTTTAGGCTGCTTTCCCCAGAAGAATGATTTGCCGCTGTACGCTGATTCTATGCTATATTTCTCATGGGGGCTCAGATCGCATTTTATGTGAGTAACTGGTGGGTTATTATGTGGAAAGAACTCGGAGGTTTTTAAAGTGGATTCTGGGGCACCCTGAAAAAAAATGGATGCAATTACGATTATCCTGGAACACAGGCTCAGTACAGATTCTAGCTAAGATAAGCACGTGGACGCACTGTTATCCGTACCTAGAACCGAAGTTGTCTAAAGAAATAAAATGGTAAGGGCAACTAATTTTTTAGTTACTTTTTGAAATACACACTAATATTACAAAATCGAAAGTTACTCTGTCTGACACTCTGTTTGTAGGTTTTTTGGCTAAACGGCTTAACGATTCTTAAAGAAATAATTAGCTAGACATATATCACGAGGTAGGTTTCTATATTCTATTTTCTTAATAAACGCGGGTGAAATCGCGGATAGCAGCTAGTAAATTCTAAAGGACTAATACTCATTGTTAACAATCCATAATTAACAGAATACATTTTACTTTCTAATCCCACAAGTATTATTGTATGTATAGAACTAGAATAGAATGTTAGTATAGAACTTGGCAGCTCGTGTACAAGCCTCCTTAGGGGCGACAAGGGGACGTGAGACTACTCACTTTCACATCGGTCTGGAACAATAGTCTGTTTTGGCGGTCATTAGCTTGCTCCTGTCCCTCTACCACACTAATATCAGCTCCCAATTCTACTAACCAATTAGTATTTAAATCGTTAATGAATTGCTTCAATTTGACACATCTTGTATGTTTTATTAATTTTTAAGGAAAACCGACAACTAGAAATTACTTGTGACTAACTAAAACTATATAAGAGCTAGTTATAGATTCTCACGATTACGAATCTATACCAAAAGTGTCAAAAATAGCCTAACCAAAAAATATAATTTGCAATGTTGTTTATTACGTATTAACTTTAACGGACATTTTTATCTTCGATACCAAAACTCTATTTTAACCGGACTGTTCTTAAGGTGTGTAACGTTTTCGGGTGACATGTATGTCAACATTTAAGTATGACAGTGCCTTTATAAGTACCTAATTGCTTACAAATTTACTAACACATTTGTCTGTTCCTACAAAACTTTAAAGCAAGGCGAGTAGTTCAAATATAGAGTCCTGAGCGTAGCGAGGGTTTCAAAGGTACGAGACGCCTAATAATAGATTCTATTTATCATTCGAAATCTGAGTGACAACGTGTTTTTAGCCGCTAGCGTGGAAATACTTTTTAAAATTCGAACCTTAGAATAAACAGTCACGATTTTCTGTAACTACATAGGTACCTAAACTTCGTGACATATAAAATGAAATCTGATACGTCATGCAATAACTAATAGACATAAACCATACGGTATGCCATAAATTAATAGAAACAACACCTAAGACACGACTAAATACTAATAATTACACTATTCACACTAATATTATTTTAAATGTGCAACATTGGATTGATGGATGGATAGACGAATGAATAAATGGTTTGTTAAATTGTTACTCTACTACGTCTACGCGGGTTATGTTATGTTTTTACTCGGGGTATGTTTTTCGAGTGTGTATATACTATATGTGTTGATGTATGAGGTTTCTTTGGCACGCCCTACAGCCTTAACAGATTGATGGGTTTCGACATGTGAGGTGTCATTTGAATCGCCTTGACAGTGGAAGTCACATAGGTTACAGCGTTTTGCAGCAGGAATTTTAAAACTTGAAACCCGGCTGCAAAAAATTGTCATATACATGATACATTTTTGCAGCCGTGTTTTAAGTTTTTCTTTTATTCATATTACTTGTTTATATACCTTTTTAAAGAAAGGACAATATTCTGCCAAAACAGAGCCTTGACTTGTGAACGAAAAAGAAGAAAAGAAACTAAAAGGGACATTGCGTTCTGGAAGAAGGAATTAGAGGCGAAACATCGATGATATAAACAACATGCATTTTATATAACTATACATTTATCTACTTCAAGAAAACTTCAACAGACGTCATACCTTCGATTACGCATAATAATTTAATCAATCTGCCCATCGCCGTGGAGACCATGGGTTGTTGGGGATCGGATGCCTAAAACTTGTTGGCAAGTTGGGGCACGGGATTAGGGTAAGAACCGGTGACTCCTGTTCTAGATAGTTCCTGGTGCAGGGGTCAGCGTATCGAGGTAACGAGGCTAGCGTTATGGGCACCTTTGCATCAGGAGTGGTTAGGGGTGGGTTGTTCGATATTTGATTTATTTTTGACAAGAATGTATTTTAAGTTTGAATGTTATGTGACAGAAATTTTATTTTTTGACATAGTGATATATTATACGAATAAAAGAAAGAAAAAGACAAAGTTATAGCAAATCATATAATTTATAAAATAGTTATTTTGCTAATCAGTAAAAAAAAAGATTAAAAAACATCAATAAAAATTGGCATCATATCATCACTCAGACACGAATCGTTACAGTTGGATCGGTTTGATTTGGAAGGGATTGAATAAAATGCATTGAGCCAGAATAGCTTCTCCGCATTGCTAAAATGATCAAAAACATAATGATGATCAATTATTATGGGATTTAATAAAGGCCACCAAAGAAAATTTTGGCAAACCGACCGTCCAACAAACGAGAAAGAAGGATTTTTTTATTAAACTGAATTGAGAAGGAAGTTATAAATCGTCGGATTCGAAATAAAATAACAATTACACATTCCGTGCCGCATGACATCGAGTCTGGTTTTACTATCCAGCATTAAACCCTCTACCGCAGACCCTCGGTGATTCCTTAAAGTTAGTCAAATAGCCGACCAAGCAGACATTAGATGCTGTCTCTTCGCGTGCAGATTTCATCAGCAACAAAAGGTTCAAGCACTTTCCTATTGCCCTAGTCCACCTCCTAGTCAGCAACCTTCAATGCCACCATTACCAACTGCATCTTACTCGACTCCTGAAAGTCTGCCGACGACATTAGCATTCACAAGCCGGGCAAGAATACCTCTGAGCTCTCTAGCTACCGGCCCATCATTCTCCTCAATTCCAAAGGGAAGATAGATTTACGAGCGCATTCTTCAGAAGCACATCCGTTTCCATGTCAAATGCAACAATATCCTCCCCGACGAGCAGTTTTTTTAGAGCCGGCCCCAATCAAACTCGTAACATCAGTGCGCTCGGGTCACCCGACCCGACAACTCCAGGCAACAGGAAGTATTCAGTACGTGGTATAGGTGCAGGTTACCAAACGCATACACGGATCTTGCCGAGAAGGTCGAAGACTCCCTGATTGAAGGATCTGTTATACGATGGGATAGTTTCTCTCCAAATAAATAGTCAACCAGTTCAACCAATTAGACCCCAAGAGCAAACTTCTTCTGAGTTGCTAGGGTAATTCAACTCCCCCTCTCCAATGACAGCCCAAACTTAGGTCCGTATCATGGAAGTTGCGCTTGTCGCGCTAGTCATCCATATTTTTAAACCCAAAGGGTAAAACGAGCCCCTTTTAGGTACAGAGAGACAGTTGAAATTTGATGATGAATTTCTGTTGCCGCTATAACAACAAAGACTAAAAAACAGAGTAAAAATATATTTAAGGGGGCTCCCATACAACAAATGTGATTTTTTTTGCCATTTTTATTGATAATGGTCAGGAACAATTGATGCGCGAGTCCAACTCGCACTTGGCCGGTATTTATTAAGTCATTTCTTAGGCTTTGCGTCATCCACGATTGTCTAACGCCCGGTATGCTGTAGAGGCCTCAGTGTTGTAGAGGCCTCTTAAAAACTTAGACGTAAATTTTTTTTGGTATTTGTCTACTTGAAGTGCCACTTATATATATGTATATTATGATAGAAGATGCTAAGAAATGTATATATAATATTGCGATTGGTGAAATATAACTGATTATGAAGACCACCGGAATCACTCAACAATAAGTATTTTACTTAAGTAGGTAAGGTTATGATTCGATTATCTTTATATGGTTGATAAGCAATTTACGTTCGTCAGAAGTCACAATGCATAATAAAATATAGTGAAGTGGAGCCGATGATGACGTACCAGGAGAACTCCTACCTTTACCCGATGAAACACAATATTTTGTAAAAGATGATGAGCAGTTGACATTAGGCTATTAAAACTCGACACACTATTAAGTTTTTTTTTTTGTAAAAAAGAAAAAAAAATTAACCGCTCGAAGCAACAAAAAGAAAATACAATAGTTTTGGAAAAAAAAAATTACAGAGTAATTTATGCATTTAGCCTGCCAAAAGAACATTTTTTGAGGCAAGCAAAGTTGAACATAGTGATTTAATTCCAAGAGTTCTCGTAAAAAAAAAAACGATTTTCAAAACTAATCATTACTTATTTATTTTTTTGCGTATCCATTAAGAAAACTGTAATGAGGTGAAAAACCTTTTGAAGTATCAGGAGAGAGCAATTCAGCGCACGTGATGAAAATAGTAAACTGACACTTAATTATAACCTACATCTATAGGAAAGTTATTTAATTAAAATTAATAATTTATTAGGTTTGAGTAAGAAAAATTGAATAGGTTGTGCAATAAGTGAAATGTATTGTATGATATACATTATGATATATATTCGTGCTCCAACTTAGACCACAACGTCGCTTAACATCAGGCGAGTTGGTGGTCAAACGCCGACCTATTCTACATAAAATAAAATATTTAAAACATTATTGTATAAATATGAAGTATTTGTACAGACTAGAAAAATAAAAAACTTACACAAATAATGTTTTTCACCCATAGAGCCCTTCAAGATTAGCATATTATGTCGAGAAAGCTATAGACAATACACAAAGACAATGATAGCTAACATTCAGACCCAAAACTGATGAAATCTGATGTTTTTATTTACAACATCCATAATACAGAAGCAATGGCAAAAAAGTTATAGGACTCTAGAAGTTAGAAATCTTTTATAATGTTTTTAAGCAATACATATTTTTGAAAAAATATGCAATTCTTTTACTTTTACTGTAAACTTTACCTATCTTCACGAATTACGAATACCTACCCTACCTACCTAAAGCCTCTCCTACCTGACTCCTTTATCAGAGCAAATCCGATTTGGATTGGTTATGTTAGAAGGCTAAGGCGGCTAGCATTTTTTTAAAACAAACCGAAACTTCCCCTATTTAAATGACTGGGCTAGGCAAGTGATCAACGTTGTCGTTCCAAGTCATTTTGCCTAGCCGTTTGATTGAATGGCTGAATGTCATCAGAAAGCTAGTAGAACGGTGCCGTTTTGTAAAAAGGCTAGGCACTGGAACAGCGAATTAGGCTTGTTGGTTGCGACAGTTACATTAAACTAGATCTGCGCCAAATTTTTAGTTGCTAGACTATTTCATGAGATAATCGCCTACGGCATAACACTAATTTTATTTAAAAAAAAAAAGAATATTACTGATAAAATGTCAATGTATTGTTAAATGTCAAACTCGGATGTTAATCGATAGTTCGAAAATGATAATGTTAATTCTATTGTTAATTGAACTACCTCAAATCAAAAAGACTATAGAATTTTAAATATAAAGAAGCTGGTATTAATATGCTTTGAGAAGTAAATAACACAAATAATTTATAAGTGCTGCAGAAATTTTAAATAACATAATAATTAATTATTTTTTAAATAATAATAATTTTAATCCAAGATATATTTTTTAAATTAAATTTACTATACTATAAATATTATCATACATTATACAAATAGGACCTACCCATACTAATCTATAATATTATCTGTCTCGCTCACCTAACTAAGTACTAATTATTAGTGTTTTATTTTTACTCTTTACTCAAATTCTTATATTCCGTTAACGATTCCGTTCTTTCTTTTTCGCGCCAAAATTACATCAAATATATTTAGCACGACTTTTTTTTATTTCCAACCACAAGATTATTGCATTTTGGCAGTGCCATGTTCTTTGTTCAAATAATTTGTAGGCTTTTGTAGGTTCCTTGAACCCAAGTAATGAAAACCCTAACCGAATTTTAAACCCTAGAACCAGAACCATTCCGTAACCCTAAAAATGAAAACTATTTACCTTTATTTTTTGCAGCTTCCCCTTCAGCGATGAGTAAAGTCCAATGTGCTTAAAGAGATTCTTTTTATACGTCGGCCTTATTTTAGTTTTAGCCGCAGCACACTCTTTCTGCAAGCAAAGTTTTGTTTTTCATATTTGTAATTTAAGTTTTTGTGTTTGCGATCAATACAAATTATAAGCATTTTTAGTGACTTGTACTTCCAGCCAATATATCATAAACTAACTAAGCCCACGGTCCTGCCAGGAGGCGTTATTTTTTTCCGGATGAGAGGTCTGGTACTCTATGTCCTTTTCTATACCGTCCTGCTCCTGCAAGGCTAGCGTGAGCCCATGAACAAACTGTCTCCCACAGTTTTTATTCTGCGAGAAATAGATAAATATCGCTGTCTTCTGGTTTTGTCATTATCTAAGCGCGTAAAAAAAAGGGTGGATAGACAATTTGTCTCTGGCCTGTGCTAGCCCAGCTGGCAACATGCAACCTATGAAAAATTTCATGACGGTTAAGTAATTGAGACGTGAAAGCAAACAAACAAACAAACATATTTATTTCTGTATTTTTATAGTAAAGTTATGATATCGGATTAAAATTAGGAAGTTGGAATTATGATGCGAAAGTTTGTATTTGTTTCTTAATTATTCACGCCATCACGTTCACCATCGACGGATTTGGATGAAATTTGGATCGGAGATAGCTTCTTTTTAACCTACTTTTTAACCGCGGGTAACGTATATGTAACCGTATATATAAACGTATAGGTAACCATAAGGCGTAGCTAGTAATAATACAATATTTAACTAACGTCTCCTTTACTGATGGTGCAGACGCGGTCTGCGAGGTATGACTCAGTTAGCCAGTCTATAGGCATGTTATTGTAAAACAACTGGACGTAGGTCATAAAGTGGATGAGATCTGTTGAGCGGAACAGCTTGCCGATGCCGCCGGTCGTACTGAACTGAATAAAAAACCAGTCGGGGTTCGTGACAGTCGTCGCCGTCGTGAAACTACGGATTTCCTGAAATAATTTAAAAGCTTTACTTATAGGTAGATAAAACACTGCCACTGCATCTCGCTGCAGTGTGCGGAGCGACGAAATACGCATGGTGCTTCTCCGTACGGAGACACGGTGTCAGTGCGTTATTCCGCATCACCGCACACCGGAGCGGTTTCCGGTGCAGTGTGTTTTGTGCCTTAAAACAAGTTGAACCAAGGCGTGATCTTGTAATGAAATCCCTACATGGGACGATTTGTAAATTTATTTAAACTACAATAGCCTAACTTCAACTGCTCATTACCTATTTATTTACATAATATTGCCTTTTTCGATGCAAGGACGCTAATTAGGAGTTTTTCACTTCAAAACAACAGTTAAACTTCACCAGTATACATATATTGTGACGAATACAAATCGCTTAGCAACCTTATTAAAATAATCGAACTCTTGAGTGGTTCCGGACCATTTGTGGTTAGGTTTTGGAAGGCACCAGTTTTTGACGTAAACTATAATATTAATAAGTCCACTTCTAGAAATGATGCTAAAAAACCAAATGTACGAACCACTATAAAAATTCCCAAATCACCCTCCCTAGTGTGCTATATATAAAGAGATAAAGAGAATGTATAAAGAGTTTCTTTGATTTTCCAGGATCCCATCAGATCCTGATATCCTTTCAAAGAATTTTTCAAATCGGTTCAGCGGTCTCTGAGTAATAGGTGAACAATGAACATACAAAATTAAAAATAAAAATGATTCCGACGAATTGATTACTACCTCTTGTAATCAATTTATCGAAATCATTTTTTTTTATCATGTAATTTCACCGTCGGTTAAGAACTTACTGTCATATAATTATCTTCCACCAACACATCGTCTTCTATCATAATATAATAAAGACACTTCGAATACGCGAATATCATCAAAAATATTGCGTCTAAGTTTTGCTTGGTCCGCCATTTGACTCGCTTTAAGGAATCGCCAAGGGTTTGCGGTAAAGCGTCCAAGTCCGGATAGTAGTGCTTGCTTGGGGATATGATGTCTATGAGACCGGCCGCGATGGCTTCGGGGAACCTGGAATCATTATTTAGGTGATAACTAATGCGAGCTGCGTATAAGACGAGCTTCGATCCAGCTGCGTACCATGGTAGCCTACTGCGCACGTGACTAATATTGCGTTTGTTGGGAGGTCGTCCATTCTACTTTGAGGTGACATACAACATGCTGGTTTTGGGTGTAATACTTACTTAAGGGTGTTGTTTTATCCGTCAAAGAGAACAACTTTAGGAACATAAGTTTTTAAAATCTGAAAGAATAATAATCGAATTTCTAAACAAAATAACTAGTCTCGTGACCAATTTTATATGAACACTGTTTTTTTTGCCTCGAATTTTGCAAACTTGTATTCTAAAAGTTGTTTACTCTGACGGGTAGAACAACAGCTTCTAGTATTACTACACCCAAAACCAGCACGTTGTAAATTTCAGTTCTAACATATCATACGACTTCAGCAGACTAAAACTGAAAAATATCAATAACATTTTTGCCTATACAGGGTTATTAGGTAATATTGTAAGGTAAGTCTTAAGCCGAAAGAAGGTAATTGTACTCATCATTACGACCAATTTTTACTATGGAACCCTAAAATCGCGAAAAACAGCTGTTCATTACATTTTGTTGACGATCAATGAACTTTGTTTTGTCATAATGATGAGTACAATGACCCCCCTTCGATTTATGATTTTTAGTTACCTTACAGTCTTTCCTGATAGCGCTGTATAGGCATAAATGTTAAAGATAATAATATTTTTCAGTTATAGTCTGCTGCTTCTGGCTTAGTATACCCTATTCCTGACAACCTTGTACGAGAAAGATTTTACTTACCGTTCCTCAATTTTATGTGCGGTCTCTATGACATAAGTCAGATTAGTCTCTCCAATCATTATGGCTATCATTGTGAAGTTCATTTCCTCACTCTTCAAATGAGTCAACAAGGACTGTAGAACAAATGAATAATTATGACCAAATAGCAAAAATCAAACTAATTGATTAATTTACTTCACTGATACAGGCTTTAAAAAAAAATTAACAATCCCCTAAAAACATGCCCATTAAAAATAGGTGCAATAATCATGAAAATTAAGAACTTTGCTTTTTTTAATTTCTTATTAAGTACTTTTCATTTCTTTTGTTGTATTTTTATTTAACTATAATAAGCTTGCGCTTGGCCGCCATCTCGCCTTATTTTAAGATTAATGTGGCCTACGATGGAGCAGAAATATTAAAAGTTAGAACTATTTATTAAACCGATGTTTAAATTAGGTAGTCTTAACGTTTTGTTTTATTTACTTAATTAGATTTACAGAAAAAAACAGTATAACCACCTCTAATGTCGCAAATAGGTACGTTTCCTTGTCTCTCATGACGTGAGGAAGTCCAATAATGATATCTGTAAATGCACGGCCAGCCCGGAGATAAAAGTTCGGTGTCAGGCTCTTAGAGTGGTCCAATAGATAGGGCGCTATTTCAAATGAAAACGGAGGCTTCATGGGTTCCAGTCTGTCTGAAGCCAATAAACTATCCGAAGTTTTGCTACCTGTGGAAGGCAAAACGAGTCGTGGAGCAGCAGTCAGAACAAGACGCAGTCTAAGGTGATAATATTAGTGACGCCAAAATGGAATGTCAAGAGTGTTATTTGGTGCGTGTCATTGATTTACAATGAAATAAATACTAGGTTTTAATTATCCGAACACTGACATTTTGCAACTGCATTGTATTGTTATCCGTACACCTTATTTAGCGTAGATTTGACACGCACGCAATGTAGTTGTGTACAGAGTGAGAAAGCTATCCTCTTTAGGTGACCTAGCGCTGCATGTTTTAATAGTTTGGTTGGACGATATAGCCTTGTTTTCGCGCTGTAGCAATAATGCAGTCAGTGTACGGTGGGCAATCCATGCTCTCATCAAGGTTCGTGACGCGTTTTGATTGGAACAGCTTCTCAAGCACATAGTACCTATATCTCAATGGTGCGTACCATATTATTTCCGAGAAGAAGGGCTGATCTAACGTAGCTCATGCCAAAAAAGCGTCTTAGGGTGGAATCAGTGATTATGTGCGATATATGTATCTACGTGAAGTTTTAAAAGACCATGAGTTCTTAACCCACCACATTCTTATTGCTTCCTGTTCTTAATTAAAATAGCAGCCATCACAATGAGAAACAAAGAAAAAGAGATAAACAACAGACCTTGAATTTGGAAGCAATGAGATTTGAACGAATTCAAAGCGTCCGCTACACTATCAACTCCGCGTCCCGATAAAGGTGACATTAGGGGATTATTACCGTGTGCGATGTGGAAGGTGGTTTCCAGCGAAATTTCGAAATAGATCTATCAGTCGCTGACCGAAGCCACCTATGTCGGGGACGTGGTTGTCGATCGTGTATAAGGCGATTAAACCATAATTTCGAACCAATTAGAATTTCCTTTGAGATTGATGCATTAGTTCATTTGCGAGACACTAGAAGGGACACTAGAATAGAATAGAATAAGTTTATTTTTGTAAAAATAACACAAGGTATGGCAAAAGATGAAAATCGACGACACCTGCAGAAGTTTAAAACTAGAAGATGTAACATCAAGCAAAAGCCCCTTTGGACACTAGACCTCTCACTAGTTAACGTTCTATAAATGGCTTCGTAAAAATACAGTGTTTTTTTGATCGAGATAAAAATTTAAAAAAAAGAAAAAGACTGCACTCTCTATGACTATTGCGAGGCTGTACAACGTTTATTAGTAAAGGAGTCCGATCATATCCAACGCTGCTAAACAAAGACTATTTTTAACACTATTTCACAAACAAACAATTACATGTGAGTTTTCCATAAATACTCGTAGCTTAAACCATTTCCATTTGACAAATGACAAATCAAAGCACACATAGCGAGAGACGAAGACAATGTTACTTACAAGTGTAATAAAACATTAACAGCGATATAATTATATAATACAACCCAATTTTTTTTTAGTGTCAACGTTTAAGCAACGTTAACGTATTTCAAATGAATAAATGTATTAATGAATGAAAAAATTAATGAATTTATTCGAAATGATAAAATAATAGAGCCGCTGTTCATAACATTTAGTCAGTACCTAATCGACAAATGATCGGAGAGGCAATACGGCTAACCATAGTCGATGCTGATCTCAACATTGCGTCAGCCTTAAAAAAGAGACGGGTAACGGCTCACTATCGCTAATGTCAACTAATGTAACTAAATTTTCAAACGTGTCCCTGGTAGTCCAGCTGAAACTTTTGTGAAACATCAGTGATACTGAGCTGTTTCCTCTTCGTTTTATTACGGCTAACGCAACGCCAACGGTTCAAATTTCAAATTCAAATCAATCGGGTATGGTTAGCTAAATTGCGATCAATACAAATGCGATCGATACAAAGCGATGTAACCCAAAGAAATACTTACAAATATAATTATCTTACCACCCAGTGAGTCTACATAATGATTTAAGTGTTTCTTCAGACTGTGTGAAGTTATTAAGTGCTTAACTGTTCATCAGAAATTAAAACGTCTTTGAAATCTCAAATTTAAAGGGAAATAAATTGATTGTTGTCCCAATTATTCTTCTCTACAAATTATTAGGTTTATTAAAATAAATTGTTAGGTACCTACCCATTTTCTTCAGCAAACTATTCACTCAAACAATCATCTGTACATTTGTTACGATGCTTTTATTATCAAGCTATAAGAAGCATAGCGATATTTGGATCTATAAAATTACGTACCTACATATAGATTACTTTATGATAGTTTATTTTTACAACAATATCAAATTCCCCAAAAATGTGCCGTTTACAAGATACCCAATTTCCTAATAACGAATAATCTATTCAACTACTTTCACGTCTGGATAAACCCAAAAATGTGTTCTTCCAAAAATGCCTATTCTCTTCGAATTGCGCACTTCGAAAAACACATGGGTTTAGTGGCTATTTTGTGACGTTTTTAGCTGAGTCGCCTAAAAGTGCTCGTAAAATAGCCACATTCTGAGATATTTGATGTTTTAAGATGATAATAATGTAGTAGGCAATGAGTATAAGCAGGTATGTAAATACCGCGGATGTTCATCAGTAACGCCGTGAGCTCCGGCGAGTAAGTGGCGTTTGGTTCATCGTATCCAGCCACAGGTTCTTCGCCGTCAACTCTAGCCTGGAAAACCATTTATTTATTTTTCTTAAACATTCAACGCCGTTCACAAACGTTCAAAATGGCCTACTCAGAGACCCTCTTGCAAACTATAAGATTATTAATTAATAAAATTAATAATAATAACATTCGGGACGCTTGCACACGCTATCGTCTGACCCCAAACTAAGCAAAGCTTATATTATGGCGGCCAGAGACTGATATACATACATACATATTTTTAAATACATACTTATACAGATAATTAACACCCAGACATAGAACAAACACAAATGGTTTATCACATGAATGTTTGTCCTAGGCGGGAATCGAACCCACGCCCCCTAGCTTAGAAGGCAGGTTCACTACCGACTGAGCCAACGAGGCAGTCAATTAAGGTCCACTTGCAGAAGATACGGAGTCAAATTCTTTAGTTAATTAATCAAAAAGTCAAAATGGAATAAGTGTCACTCAATATTGAGATAACTCACGACGATTATCAGTTTAAGCTCTGGTGAGCAGTTTACTCCGAGTTAAAAAACGTAGCCCTCGAGTGGCCTACATTGACCTATATAAACGTGACTTTCCCTAAAAATGGATTAAGAATTGCATAAAATAATTAAAGTATGTTTTAACATTCTTGTAAGGAAATAAGCTGCAAATGTCTAAACTCTGTAATGAGAAAAACAGTAACGAGCTTCAGTAAAATCTACTACATACCTTTTTAATTAAGTTTGATATAAAGTAGTATGTTTGTATGAATGAGTGTGAGTATGAGTTTAAAAGAAAATCTATAGTCATACATGAGCCTACATTATCCGTACATTATTGCAAAAGATATGAAAATGTAAAACTTTTCATTCTGGCCGAATCTATGAGTTTTTAATCAACTTAACTCAACTAACGGGTCACTAAAACCAGCAACATTTTACTAAGCTTAGCGATCAATCAAATTTCCAGCCATCACTAGACTCATCGGCAAGTCACTAACTTCACAGACGAATTGCTGAGCTCACCACCGGTTACTAAATTCACCTGTATGCTATTATCGTCCTTCTGTCTCCCCCGATACTGCGATTCAAGAAAGGCCAAGCGAGTCCGCATGACTGCTATAGTCTCTTCCATTCCTTGTCGGTGGAACGAACGAACGGCTGAGAAAAAACATTAAAAAAATAAATAAAACAAACAGTTTGAATACAACATAAGGGGAAAGAAAAGCAATTGATAAAAATAGAGACAAATAAAAATAGAGGACCTTATTAAGTTAAAAAGAAATGTTCTGAAAACGTCCCTATGTTCAAGACTTCTAAAGCCACCAAAGAAATTTCGACTGACACCATACCGTGTTGAAAAATATTTTTAGAAGCATGGTATTATACACATGTAATATACTCCTCCAGGTCAATCGTCAATCGGTGCTTAGCTTAAGCAAGACCGAAATAAGTTATTAACAACAAGTTCGAGAGAGATGGCAATGATATTCAGTCATTATGTGTTTGTTGAATGCTAGACCTTGTTTTTTGTGGATCGTGATAACAATACAAGTAATAATAATTATAATTGATTTATAGATTAGCTTTTTTAAAATTTAGTTTAGATGTATCAAAATACATCTAAACTAAGTTTAGTTTATTATAGATTTTAAACTAAACCTGTCATGTATTAATTCGTTAAAACAAAACAACTGAAATGTTGTTTCTTGAGTACCGACTTGACTTGAGTACCGTTAAAAACAATAATAAAATATAATTGGAAGTATAACAGCTAGGAATATCTGGAATCACCCCCTTAGCAATGATCGTTGTATGGCCTTGGAGTAGTTATACAGTGTTTTATGTTATTATTTTTTTTAACTCTATCGAAACAGACAAAAAATATTTAATTTTATTGATGTTATTTTTATGGATGTTAGTATGTAAGGTATTTATTTTTCTATGGGCCTCTGAAACTTGCATTGTATGCAAGTTATATTGCCTGAAATAAATGGATTATTATTTTTATTATTACAAAAAAAGTGTAAAACTATTCCGAGGCTATGCAACGTTTATTTCTAAGGAGGACAATGTGCAAGTATATCAGTTGAAATCGAAATCCCTGTCAACGTAATTTTTTTTTCGGCCTTACAATAGTTACTGAAATTCCTGTGATAAAAATATAAATAAACAACATTACCATTTATATTATAATACTAATATACTACGAATTCATCTAAATACTATATTAGTTTAAAACTAGGAACTTTCCGAGTGAATTCATTTAACAACTAATGATGTAGGCAGTGTCGCTAAGGGAAGGGATATTTTTATTTACTTTGTTTATTGATTATAAAAATCAGTCAAAAGTGACCTCTTAAAAATGCGGATACTTTTCCTAGCCCTATTTTATTATGAGTACGTTTTAAAAAACATCAAGACAAGAGCGATAAAGATATAGTACATCTAAATGCTCGTGCCAAATTTCATTACAATCAGACGAATAATTTCCAAGAAGTTCCTTCGACAAGAGCCTTTGTATGGAAAATTCTGAGCTTTCGGGGACCCTAAATATTTGTCGCCAAGCGAAGGCTAAATGCTTCTATTCATCGTACGAATTCTATAGATCCGACGGAACCAATTTTAGATTTATTCTCATGGTAAATCATGCAAGTACGTCCAATAAGCCGCAGTGGACGGACCGTTAATTCCCGAACATTTACAAAGATCGTCTTATCAGATTGCTATACGAGTAGGTATCTAACAGCTTATATCTCTATTAATATCGCCCCGCATCACAGTGAAATGAAGTATCGACAGATTATGCGACACAGGGTAAACCGTGTACCGGGCCGCTCTTTGTCAGGAACGGCCTATGTTTCATTAAAAGGGGTCCGTACCAATCTAAGTACCTGAAAGCCCTTGCAATGCACCGATTCCGATCCGATTACCAGCTCCGAACTCTATATTGGACGCACCATCGTAATGTTATTAGGAGAGGACGCAGCTATCCGCCAGGAGAGGACGTGACGTACCTGGCGCATTCAATTGAGTAAACGCTTTTGTTCACCAAGGACTATATTCCAATTGGCGATAAGCAATTTAATTCATTTGAGCTTCATGGTGGTAGGAAACAAGATCTTGAGTTTAAAACTGGATGCAAACAGTCAGCCACTCACTATTTGCTTAGTTAAGACGAAGCCTAAGATTTGTGTCTTACTGTCGAACTTGAATCATAGGAAAAAAACCGACGAATCAAAGAACGAAGAGATCATTTAAAAAACCAGGCAAATTTAAAACGATTTTAAGGTGTCTCCCGGTTTAGGTGGTCGCAGTGAGAGCACTAGATAAAACCCCTCCAAGCCATGAAAAATTATGTACATAAAACACCAACATTGAAGATGAATTAAAAAAGAAAGACTTCAGTTATGTACCTATAGCATAAGATCAATTTATTTCCTTCTAATACCAAACCGTTTAAGTTGACAATAGAATGATACGAGTACTACTTGAGCACGCACTTCAAAACAATTAACACGACATTATTCGTTTAAATTTAAAAATATCAGGCATATTTTCATATTATGCAGAGGCGAGTAAAGTATCTTGTGATGTCGGCTGTTTAGTATTAGACGACACTAAAACATCATATTTTAGACTTCAAAACACACTCGGACAGAGTAAGTCAGATTGAACTTACAATTCAAAATAGTTAAAGTGAGACAAGTGTACGATCAAATTTGGATGTTTCAGATACTAATGAGATTTGAAAAATGAAAATATGGATACTTAGATTATTTTAGGACTTAGTAATGTTTAGAAAAATCATATGAATCATTTGTGAATAAATAATAATATTAATGATTCGGGACACTTGCACACTCGGCCGTCTGAACCGAAACTAAGCTTGTACTATCCATCTTATCTTGCATCCAGACACTGATATACATACTTAAATAGATAATGAACACCCAGACATAGAGCAACCACAAATGTTCATCACATGAATGTTTGCCCTAGGTGGGAATCAAACCCTAGACCTAGCTCAGAAGGCAGGTTGACTACCGACTGAGCCACCGAGGCAAAAATTTAATTATTTAATTGCATAACTAGCTGTTTCACTTGCTCCAAAGGGACCGTTATTTTCGAGATGAAACTATGCAAGGTAACCGGTCCTTTTCTACACCCCTGACAACATGATGCAATAATTAAGCAACGCCCTGATGCAGAATGCCATGATGACCGGTTGAGTGGTCAAAGAGTGAAAAGAAAACATAACGAGCAAAGTGTAAACATAACAAACTCACTTTCGCATTTGTAATATTTAGTTAGTATTAGGATTTTGTTCCGCCTGACAACGATTATGTACGTTTTTTTTTAATTAACACGGAACAACAAAATCTAATCACCTAAAATCAAACTGAAGACATCTTTCACGTCTAGTGATAAGGTACTTATTGAAGTATTTCATTCTTGAGTCATTTTTGATAAGATATTGCAAAATTTATCAGTGCGTTTTGTGTAATCAAAATTGTTTTACTTATCTAAGTAAGGCATTCATATAAAAGGTATTCGTATATCAGTATTGGATTATTTTTTGTAATCTATCCTAATTATCACACTATTCACACTAATAATATAAATGCGATAATTTGGATGGATGTATGGGTGTTTGTTACTCAATCACGCTAGAACAGCTGAAAGGATTTGGATCATTTTAAACACAGGGATAGATAGTCTAGAGTAGCACATAAGATAATTTTAACCGCGAGTGAAACCGCGGGCTGCTCTTAACGATTTAATGAGTTTTTTTTTTCTTAAAAAATGTACTTTTGGCACAAGCTTTTTAGAAACATATTCGTTTAATTGACTAATTATGATGAAGTTAGTCACAGAGCCATGAGCTGATTAAAATAGCCTAAAACGGCTAGTCTACTTTTAACTATCAAGATGTTTCTATCGCCACATTCAGACTCTTATCATCAAACCGGCTCCATAAGTTATTGGTAACCGAAAATACGCCAGTATTTAAAAAAAATTAATCCCAATCGACCTTCAGGAAGTGGTTCTAATTTAGCTTCTAAGGTTTCACTCATACTTTACAAGTCGACGCGTATATTTTTACAAGTAACATCTTTACCAAGTTCCAAGTAAATTCTTTTAGCTTTAAAATGATTTCACGGAATGTCTGCAGGAAAATTTAAGTAAGTTACTTGTCGACTTATACGAGAAAATATGAAAGGAATGCTCATAAAATATGTGCAGAGCAGAGTGCACCAGGTTTTAAAATAAATCCACCAGTAGCGAGGACTCGGTAGTCTAAGGTTCCGTTCCTGTAATGCCCGCAACACGGAACCCTAAACGTATCAAAAACATCTTAGACAATTTTATAAATAAGGGTAAAAAGCCGAAAACAGGAAAAGAGTTTTGCGAACGCGAGAGACCAAAACTCGTATGCGAGAACGCTTCCATGTGATTCTCTCCTGTGATTTTTGACGTTGTGAATTGTAATAAAAACTCCTAGGAATACAATCTAATCAATCAAATCTACAGCGAAAGTGTCTTCAAAATTTGCTGCGATACGATTTCGAGAGGCGAAACTCGCACCATTAGTTTACACTAGCCGACAAATTATTGATGACAATAAACTGCCGCTTACATCCGATAAGTTCTCCTTGTGTGACTAAGTACCAAAATTAATGTTCTAACTTAAATACCGTCCAAATATTAAGTATTCAAAATTTGAATTTATTTAGAAACATTTTAGGTATATTGCTTAAATATTTGTTTGGTAACACTCTTGATTGATAGTCAAGAGTGTTACCTGTAATAACGATACGTTAACAGCTGTAAAGTTGATTACTCGGCGAGATTACGAGATGCAGTCTGCAAACGGGCTTGTTCCTAGCCTCGGGGCGTCGCGTCGCAGTAACTAAATTTTGTGTCGTGCGACAGGAAGCAACGGCTATTTGCGCTCGGGTGACTAATCACGTAAAATTGCCATAGCAACAGCCACGTACCAAGCTAGCAATATATTATTATGGAATCTTCGTTTCATAGGTTGTCCTTCAGAGGCTGAACTAGTGTTCATTGCTGTCTGCTCTGTAGCCGCTGATACATTGTGATTTGAGCCGGTCGCACGCCCGATGAGAGATTTGTAATTTAGCCTGGGTAAGGATTGCAGTCGTCCCAGGTGGTAATGACATTCATAAAATGTTAAATGATTGAGAAATCTAAAACTCAAGCATTATTGAAAAACCAAAAAAAATTAAAGGCACTTTTTACGAAATCCTAGTGCTGTTTTGCTAAATTTGTACTTACCTTTAGGTTAGGTGGCTAGCCCTGACTTTAATTTATTTTTTAGGCCTCCTGAAGGCGTCCGACATTGTTTGAGGGTTGTTGTTGTAAGATAATACTTGAAAAACTGCTTTTATGAAATCCGAAAACTGATAAGTTATTACCGAGAAAATTAATAAATAAGTACGTAAATACTAATTTGATAAACTTTGTATAGCTTTGGAATAGTTGTGTATGTATAGTTGTACAATGTTTCATCTTTTTTAATCGAGTTAAAATATTTAAAGAAAGATAATGACAAAACATTGAAGTGTAAAGTTTGTTAGTAAAGGAGAGAATGTCTAGCACAGGTCCCAGTTTTGAAACCGCCCTGATATGCTTCACATTTGATTTGCTTTTTAAATTCAGATGAAAAGCAATTGTTCGATTTTTATGATGTGAGCCAGAATTGAAAAAATCCCCTCTGAATAAAACTTTCAACTATGTAGACATTCATTTCCGTTTCCATTTCAAAATTTATTTCTGTTACAGTGTTTGTATTCGACAGTCTATAAAATAAACGATGGTTTGAAATCCATACGAAAAATAATTGCTTTTCAACGAAACCTAATATTTGTTTGAAAGTGTAGGGTTAGCGGGGGAAAAATCAGGGCTTAAAATCGCAATCAGACTGAAATCGAAAAATATCAAAAGGATGCAACGTCAAAAGTTCAGGGAAACAAACAAACAATAAATTTCACATTCCCTGCGTTATTTTTATTTCGCAGTATGGAAAAATTCTGCAAAAAGCAACCATGATTTAGAATTGTCCAATATTTTTTAAAACTGTAGGCATTTGGAAATCCACTATCGGAGAGGAAAAAAATTGATACCAAACCTCAAATATTCAAATAGATCAATGCCCGGTTCATGTTATTTCAATGGCATTCGAGTCCAGCAATCGGATACAGCGGATTTTTGGGAACAAGCAATAATGTAGTTTCATAATTATTCTGCTGTAATTATTAATACCAATCCCTATTCAAAGGGATCTTCTGACTCCATCTATTGTCTCCTTTAAATATCATTGACTTTTCAAACGTCTCGCCCTGATCAATTTTTTTTTAAGTTCATCTTCAACCACATCAGTTTCAACTTCATCAACTTCTTCTAAAAAAGTAATACTTAAACAGTTTTAATAAAATTTTAATACTCCATTCTTGAAATCATTACCGATCCAGCAGATTTTGAATGGCTGGAATAATGTGAATAATATAATATTATGATCTAATCTAGCACTGGACTGGATTGAATCACTGAATTGGAATGATGTGAACCAGGTATAAAATATGAGTCTGCATTTAAAATATATTCGTTGCAAAACCATTAACCCAAGGGGCGTCAAAGGGAAGCGAGCACCTATTGTTATTAGTTTTTCATTCACTAAACTCAGATAAAAGCTAGAACTCTAGATTGAGTTTCCAAATAACGCTTTGACAGTGCACATCGTCACTCGGCAGGGGACGATGTGCACTGTCACACCACCGCTTTTATGATTTCGATACAAAGGAAATGTAAGTTAAATTATGAAATTCGTCTCAAATTTCACTCTGTGAAATGGTTCTGCATTTTCGCAAAACGCTCAAATGCTCTTTGGACTTTTTGGGGTGTCATTTCAAAATTTAACCTGCTTTATAAAACAAGTTGGGGAATGGCGATTTCATGGATAAACTAGTGAAATTCATATATTTATGAATCTGTATGCTTTTGTTTTACCAAAACTATGGATCTTTCTTGTCCGATATACAATTATTAATTGGATAAAATATTACTAAAAGAGCATTATAAGACACCTATTTTAAGAAGCAAGGTAAGTACCGGGTAAAAATTACTGTACAAAACCCAAGCGTTTCAATTGCATTTGTGCAAGAGCTGCCCTACTTACTTTACAATAATATTTATTTGAACTTGTTTATATCATTTTACCTAACTTGTACGTTTTTGGTTTAAAAATAAATAAATAAAGTATAATGTTGTGACAGACTATGATGTTTAACTGGATTATCTCATCATTGTTAGTTTAGGATAGTTTGTTTTAGATTTTTTAGTTTGGCCTCTTTAAGGTTAAATGTTATTATTTTACATTTTTTGAAAATTAATCTCAATAGGTATCCTCAGTGCACGACGGAACCCGAATAATTTAAAACCCCTACAGGTTCAATCAAGTTGCAAACTTTTACGGCTTGTAAGCTTTAAGGGGTGCTTTGATAGAAGGACGTGTGCTGACTGCTGTGGTTTAATTTAAAACGTGGCCGTGCATGAAATTCTATACATTTGACTGAATCTAGCATTCTGCTCTGCATAATAATATAGAAATTTTGACCACAGGATGTCCAGCGCGCGCCAACTAACTTGAAATAAATTACGTACCTATTGAAAATATAATATTATATTTATACTCGTACGTGTCAGAATTAACAATCTATGTTAGTAAGTTTATTCAAAATAAGATTGTTTGTGACTTTCACTTAAAAACGTATTGTTATAACTAATACTTGTTTACTTGTAATTAATATTTTCAATACGTCATTTAGTTTCAGTCAGTTTACGTCAATATTTTTCGTCTTTGAGATTGAGAAAGATCGGTTTTTAGAACTGTTTTAATTTAAAACTTACTTCTAACTTTACTTTAAATGAGTTTGCCACCATTTTGCCTTTGGGCAAGATAGGGTCTACGCATAGACATAGAATTAATAGGGAGTATTCCGTGTGTCTACGATAGAACACTTTTATGATGAAACTGAAATGAAAATGTATTTTGAGTCGTGTCATGTTAACGAAACGATTAGAAAACTTTAGATAAATTCTACTAAAATGAGTTGGCACCTTAGTAAGTGAGTTAATATCCTTACCAAGGTATATTCTGAGTATCCTTATTATAATATAGAGTCGATATTTTATCTACTCCATGAGTAAGTACTACGTAAATAGCGGGGTGCAGACCAAAAGCTAAGCTAACTTAGTTTAACTTAGCTCGCAGTTTTCCATACTGAACTTGTAAGCTTAATTTGCATAATTTGCGGTTTGCACACAAGTATGGGAACTGCGTCAGCTATATGCAGATAAATGAGCTAAGCTGCGTTAGCTTAGCTTTCGGTCTGCACGCCGCAGAAATCTACAATGTATTTCTCGACATTCATCAAAGCCGGGTATATTTAGATAACCGCCGGCATGAACAGAACAATCAGGACTCCTTATTAAAATCACAGTTTCAAAATCAAGATTCTTACTAAATTGGTTTCACATAAATTTTGTGGTAAGTATACTTTTAATACCGGGTTAAAAATTAGCACTAAACACATTACAATGACTATATTTTTTTAGTGGCTTTGACGTGACATTTTTGCGTTTAGTCAAGTTTTGCATTGAACTAGGAAATTTCCTCACAAATTCATAGGTACGAGTATTTAACTTTTAAAAAAAATTGTTTAATCAGTAATTTAATAAACCTACCCCCAATTCAGACGATCTCCTGAAAACCAGGAGACCTGGAAACACTGTGAACGTCAATTTCAACACTATTAAAGCATTGCCGTTGACCGTTCGAGTGTGGTCACCCCTTTCGTTGCGTGAATTAACGCATTAATAAAATTATCGGAATAATTCACGCGATAATTTGATTCGGACCAAAAACCGACACCGCGCCGAGAACGGGCGAGTATTCTTGGCGAGTACCGGCTGCACCCGAGTAGGCCGTTTACATACTCGTATTGCCGTACTCGCTTGTAGTCAATGAGTATCTAAACGCGGCATAACATCATTAAAATTTCTAATGTGGCTTTGGTTTAGTTGACAAGGGGACCTAAACAAGATCGTTCCGCCGCGCAATAACGTTCATGGTCGCGCAGCGCCGACGGTTGCATATGACAACCATCGCAATTAGATGGCATGGTCTGGGCCCGGCCGGTTGGCTGATATAAAATAGGTCGACGCGACTGTGGAACTAAACCGTTGTTGTTGTCACCTGAGAGCACGGAAGCCTGTTGCGCTATTGTGTTAAACGGTGCTTAAATTGGCTAGGGAGACATCGTCAAAGTGTAAAGGGAAAGTCCTGACAGCGTATAATAAACTATAGACTTCTCTTCATTTAGGAAGGCTCGTTAGCGAAATGTACTGTTGAAAGAAAGTTTGAGTTAACTTACATTTTATTGCGCAATATCATTTCCTTGCAGCGTGTAGGTTTTGTTTTGGGCAAGATTTTAAAGTTATCAGTATTTATAACCGGCTATAGTTAAAACTATGTCGTGAGACAAGTTGCTAGCACGAAATCCATATTTTGAGAATATTTTGAAACGTCTGGATTACAAGTAGTTGGTTTTCAACATTATTATTGAATCCCCGTATTCAATATTATAGTACAACAAAACTATTGTGCAATACTATTGTAGGTGTATGGCACAATATTTCGTGTATTATATTGAGCATAATATTTCGTGTTTTGAAAGGTTGGTATATAGTGTCGAGGAAGATAGTCAAATGACAGCTCCGTCTTTGGCAATAATCTTTGTTAAGGGCGTCTATTAATATTGCGTCCTCGCTCGCTGGTGCAGCCTTTATGAAGCCCTTCTCTCAAAGGGTTGCGACGCGTATTTCCTCTCAATCGCGTCTATATTTACCTTGTTATTTGGTCTAGCTGTATTTTGCAATATTGGGGTTGCGCTGAATCTAGACAGCTCGATTCAGTAAATCACGTCAAAGGGTAGGGTTGTTATAATAGAATCGGTCGCGTCTGTCGTGCTCACACAGCAATTCGTTTTATAGGTTCGTTTTGCTTTACCGGGGAGGGCGTATGAAGTTGTACCGAACGAGAATCGTTTATTCGTTTCACTGTATCCTGAACTAAGGATCAGTAAAAAGCGGTCCTGTAAAAGCGGCGTGGAAGCGCAATAAGGGAGCAAGATAATAGACAGCTAGTGTTCTGCGTGGGGGCGCGGGCCGCATGCGGTCTCCAGGAAGTTATGACGGCATAGTCCAATGTTATTTGTTCTAATAGTTACGCGTTCTATGGTTCGGGTGTTTCCACTTTGATCAACCTCGCCTCCCGCCATGAGGGATAACCTATAACCGCCAGCGCTACCTAGAGCGCTGCGCTGGCCAGACAGAAAAACGCAGGACAACGACGAGACACGGATGGAGCGAAGACATGTCCACCTTCATCCAAAACGAGAAGCGTCGCGTCTGAGTTCCGGCGCCCCGTCTTGTCTGTATGTCGTGCGTTGCGTCTATACATTTTGTTTGACGTACATTGAAGGGACAGCGTCAGCGTTCACGTCTCGTCTTACGTTTGGATTTTTGGCTTGTCGCTACTGTTTGAACATAGTCAGCCTTAATTCCTTAAATTTGCATTCCTTCTATAAATAAACCTCTTGTTTTGCCTATTTTTATTGTACAATAAAGAGGTTTTGTATTGTAAAATAGAAAGAAATATTTATAGGTGGACAATGATGTCGTCGGATGCAAAACTGTGGAACTAACAATGGTTAAAACCGATAAGTTACTAGAGGCAAATGCAGGAGAGCAATAATTCAATTAATGTTTATAAATCACATAGAATAAAAATTGGGAACAGCATTTTGGGAACGCTGCCCACTGGTAGCGATTTATTAGATTATTTTAGTTTGTACCTAAAATAAAAGTTTTTTAATTTATTTCTATTTTTAAAACTTTGACTTCTGACGTGTTATTTTGACACGTTCACGTTTCATCCTTTTTTGTCGCTTTCTGGTTGAATATCTCAGCGGCTGTTAAAATGGGCCTATGCAATCAGCACAGGCAGTCCATAAACACCAAATCTCTTTGTTATTTTTGTAATTACGTGGTTTTAACCATGGTTAGTTTACAGTTGTTCGCTATGACCACAGTCCTATCGGTGACGGTGCGTTTTACTTACCATCGTACTTGATGAAGAAAAGAGAGGTGACGAAGACCAGGCAGCTTGTCATAATCAGAGCCAACCACGCCTTCCGTGGGACCCAGCGGTTCAGGTAAGAACAGCAGATGTGCCTGAAACAAAGAACACAAATTCTATTTCCATTCTACATAGGGTCAACTGGGGCAAATGCGTCTATGGGGTAATTAAGTGTTTCGAGAATTACTGACAAACGCTTCATAAATTATAATTGCCTAATTTGTAAAGGGTTTGTCAGTTATTCTCGAAACACAAAATTGCCCTAAAGTCTCATTTGCCCCAGTTGACCCTACCATTTTTTTTTTACTAAAGTGAAAAACCTATAAACAGACAGACAGAGTTACTTTCGATTTTTTAAATTATTATTATAGATGTAAATTCCACAGCAACTATGCACCTGTGTAAGCGACTCTGTCTGTCTGTCTGTTTGTAGGCTTTTCACTCAATAATTAATGACAGTATACCACGAGCACGGTTTTTGGATACTATTTTCTGAATAAACGCGGACGAAGACGCTGGTAACAGCTAGTAGGTGAATAAATCATTGCATTCTCGAAATAATATTGTAAAAATAGTAGCCATGTTTTTTTACAAAATATACTCATTGGCTCTCATAATTTCTCTCGAAATAGCGACTTCATTCATGGTCGATACTTGCACATTCTATACTTGTATTCCACAAGCCCGACAAAGTGCAGCACTTGAGATTTATCCAATTCACGGTAAAATCATTTTGTCGAAACATATTCACAAGTTCGCCGAATGCGATATTCGCCATTCAATATTAATCGCATAACGATAGTGCGGAATTAATTAATTAAATCTATGTTCAACAGTTTTCGATTCAAGTACGCTTTTGTTAAGTAGTTATAATTGGCAAATGCAACGTATAACAGTCGGATTATTGGAAATTAATTTAGTTTTCGACTCGCGCGAAAACTAATTGCATTAAAATTTTACTGGATGCGCCCCACGTTTCATTGCAGTCCTGCAGGCACTGTTATTTATTTTGAGGTGAAACGTATGTTAGTTGAGCAATTCCAAGTTAAGCCATTGGTATTACCCACTGCTCAACTTGATGCAGTTGAGCAATCTAGTTGAGCAGTGTGGAAGTAGAGATCCTTGTACCCCTGACAACGTGTATGAAAAATTTCATGATTATCGCCTGACATTGATTGACGTTACAAAATAAACAAACTTAAAAATTAAAATCATTAGTTAGGATTAGAATACATACTAATATTACAAAGGCGAAATTTCTAAATCTCTGTCTGTGTCCTCGTGGCGTTACCACGACTTCACAGTTCCCGAATATTTTCGATAAAAGAAGATAAAGTTATAGTGATGAACATAGCATACATTTTCAAAATTAAATTGTGGTATTAACGCAAATAGTGCAAAAAAAATAAACAAGTAAAAATATTTCATAGAGACAATTAAAAATCAATTAACGATCTCTCGCCCGGAAAAGAAAAAATAACCTAACAAATAGACGAAGTTAATGACAAATCCCATCCGGCAAAAAGTTGCCTATATCCTTATATTATCCATTTGGCTCGTAAATTAACTCATAGCACAAGGAAAGTCGAAAGTGCGAAAGTAATACTGGTCAAAATAGCTATTGTCACTCCGCACATAACTTTAGCTTTAGAGGCTTATCAGGATCTTGTAATATTCTCTTCGCACTTCGGTTTCTTCTAGACAATTTTTTAATGGAAATAGAATTTCTTTGGCCAATGCGAATTTAGTTTTAAGGTTTCGCAGGACCCGTAACCGTATAAGATATGTATGTTATTGTAACCGATACTAAATAGTCACAACACAAACATAAAAAAGATGAGCAATGCCAAATAATATGTGTACTGTTGCAAGTGGCGGCGAGCGGAAGTGTTTGATTTTATAAGGCCTATAAGTGTGGAGACTCATACTGGAGCGGTAGAAATCACGATCATCCCTTTGCACAAACAAAATTAGACGCGGCAGCGGGTTGGGATGTACCTAGTCTGATTTTTCAGCCACCTCAAAACAGGAAGAGGCTACAATTCGATTGCATTTTTGTATAGGTACTCAAGTATTTTTTTCTAATGTTTGTTATTTATGAACCGATTTGGAAATTCTATTTTAATCTTATCTTAAAATATATAAATTACGTGTCACGATGTTTGTCCGCTATTGACTCCTAAACTACTTAACCGATTTCAATCAAATTTGCACACCGTGTTCAGTTCGATCTAACTTAACAAATAGGATAGCTCAAATATATATATAACGCCAACGAAGTCGCGGGGTGACAGCTAGTAAGGTATATAGAACAAAAAAAATATGTTATTGTTTATTAAATTAACGAGTAAGTTAGTAATTCCTTGTTAACCCTCCTCAAATTCAAAATACTTTTTGCTAATTAGTGATTTATTTTTCTTCTTCCAAATCAAAACAAAACAAAGTACCTACAGAATCTTTTCGATGACCTTCAAAATAAAGCTTTTATACGCCTACATTTTGTACCACCCCAAGGAAAATATAAGAAGTGGCTGCGAAAAAAAATTTAATACTTACAGTGGATTCTGAGCCATATTACGATAAAAAAACTGCACCTATTTGCATTTACATAGCCAAAACTTTAGTATAAAGCTAGTCGGTATGTCTATAAAACATTACTACATAAATTGGCATGAGACAGGATAAGCGGCCAAGCAGAAGTCTAAAAGAAACAAAGACTTTTTGTTTTAATTTCTTTGCGTTAGTTTAAACAGCGACGAAGCATAGAAATGATAACGATAATACCACGCTGGTGTGAATATTGGTTTTATCAAAAAATAATTTGAAAAAGAACTAAGTAGAATTGGACTCACACAAAATAGGGCAGGTTCTGAATAACCCCGTGTAGGACCCCTATATGACGAAACTTGTTAACTATTCTGAGGTCATTTTAAGCCCCTTACCTCAGTCGTGTGACTTCACTAAAGGATACTCAGCCCCACCGGCTTAACAGTTCAGCTGGCAGAATTCGAGGTAGTTTTCCCCAAGCTAAGTGTAACTACAAAGACTTAGAAGTACTAGAAACAATTATGCATCGGGGTGCTTTGACTTATGGCTACTTGCACTAAATATAAGAGACTTACAGGAATTTTGCCTAAGCGTAACATCACAGTTAAATACTGGTAACAAGTCAGTGTACTATAGGTACTAGTTTTGGTTTTAACTGAACTGCACGAGACTTATTATTATCCTTTCGTTTGAAGGGATAATAATAAGTCATTAAATCTAAGTAATTTAATAATATTTTTATCACATCTTTTTAAAAAAGAGCAAGGTTATTCTTCGTAAAGAGGGACAAAAATAGCACAAGGGTGCAAAATGCCTTTTATTGGTGTGTAGATATTGTTTTGTTAGTGGTTAATAAAGTTTCAATCACGAACATTGTATGAACTAGTAACATGCTGTATGATAACATTAAATGTTCATAACGTACTATTAAATTTATTTTGCTCAAAGGTAATTTTAAACTACATACACCACATATCACCTATTAGTAGATGATCTTTGGTATTGGTGATGTGGAACCTTAAATATTCTTCTCAAAGAGTTGACCAAAAACCAACTCGCACTGCACATTGCACTAAACTCCAGCGTGCTAAACAAGTTTTAAATTGCCTTTTATGAATACCAAGCAATTTTTGGTTGTATGCTTTTGTTTTCTGTATTTCTGATGAACATCCCTTGCTGGCGCTAATTAGTACCTTACCTCGCTATGGCAGGATTTACATGACATTTACCAATGAGCACAGTAGCGTGCCACCCGAGCGAGGTGCCACCTTAATAGCGAGCTGCAGCC
This sequence comes from Peribatodes rhomboidaria, assembly GCA_911728515.1. Classification (NCBI taxonomy): domain Eukaryota; kingdom Metazoa; phylum Arthropoda; class Insecta; order Lepidoptera; family Geometridae; genus Peribatodes; species Peribatodes rhomboidaria. The sequence goes on from OU452166.1 coordinate 714,255, forward strand.
CTGGCACAGTCGTTTCGACGCCGCGTTTCGACGCGACGTTGCTACGTTTGTTCGCGCTTGACAAAATAAACGGCGAGAGGTGGAACCGGAATACTCGCTACCTGGGGGGCTATTCCTGCGCGTGAGATGAGATGAGATTTTATCTTGGTCACTTTCACACTTACGACGTTTCAAACGAGAGCAACAAGGACGAAAAAAAGTGAGATGAAAAACTCAAATCTCCGAATAGGGCCACTGCACTTGTTGGTGTGTAGACTAGATGGAGTACAGATACCCCGCGCGACTTCGTTCGCGAAGACTCTCAGAACCAACTCATATTCTTTTAAACTAAAAACCTACTTCTCATCAACAAGATTTTGATATTGGAACCAATCTGTTCGTAATTAAAGTCCTGACATCGAGTGAAATAGCACAGCTAGTTTGACATAAGAAATAGAAGATCCGGAGGGGCAGGATAACACGGCCCCTTTTCTGAAGTAGGAAGAATACCTTCAAATCAAGAGGAGTATTAAATCAATGATGTTTTATATAAGTAGTCTTGAACTTAATAGGTACCTAATCTTTTATTTCATTCTTCAAAAACAAACACGGCCGCCTGGTAACGAAATGTTCTGTACACGACCATAAAAACCTTTACTTTTACCTACCTAGTTAAAGACTAAGTATTTCTCGATAAGGTAACTATTTTACGGAATAACCTTCTTATTAGCAATTCCTCACAATCGGTAATAATGATTTAAAAAATCTAAGACCATACTGGGATCTATCTTTCAAGTAAAATCATCGTAACTTGTAAATCTTCAAAAACTTCCTATCAAGTTACTTAAGTAATAAGTTACTTTATTTGGCAAGTTTTGTGAGACAACAAATAAATTCGAGTTAAACTCAGTAATCTCTAAAAATAAACTTAGTGAAATAAACTCAGTAATCGAAAATTAAATTCGAGCTCCCGGTTACTTGCCTGTTCTTCTGAGCCGTGGCTCTTATTTCGAACAAGGCGGTCGAGTCATTTTTATTAACTTTTTAACTTTGAAGTTCATAAGTGTATCTTCGATACCCAATTGAATGAAGACATTTTGACTTTGAATAAAAATCCCAAGAGCAAAAGGTAGCCCATTAGACTTTCGATATTAAAACGAATATTACGACACCTCGGAATAAAGATTTTCCGAAACGCTACACACCGTGAAAAGGTACTGAACAGTGCCAGTGAGACGTCGGCTCCAAACAAACAAAATCGTCGGAACAAAAGTCTCCGCCATTTAGACAACATTCCAAAAACAACCACAAAAAAAAATCTGAATAATTATCGAATCCACTCACAAAGTTCTAAGAGAATCGGCTTAGAAATGCGACATGTAGACTAAGACAAAGATCCGGACAGAATTAGTACAGAAATCCGGATATACGAAAGTATTTTTCGAAGCCAGCAGAAGCAGAGACGCTTAGCTCGCTAACGCTCGTTCGGTTGTTAGGTACAAAAAAAAACTAATAAAAAATATATATATAAATATATCGCACGATAATTCGTCAGGATTCGGTAGAAATAGACAGGTTGCACCTGATTTTTGCCTAGCGCACTCTGAAGTCGGAAAAACGAAAAAAATAATCTAGCTGTAGAGAACGACAGTCCTTGCAAACATGCTTAGTAACACAATGTCACTTTCTCACAATGTCACATTCTGAAAATGTCACGTTATCAAAATGTCACGTTCTCAAAATGTCACGTTCTCAAAATATCACAATGTCTCAAAATATCATATTCTCAAAATGTCACCTTAGCATATTGTCACGTATCTATTTCAATTTGTTAAGCATGTTGCTCAACCATTCAAAAAACTAGGATTTAACCGTCGAAAAGGAAACTAAAGATGATATATTATGAAAGGGAGTTAAATTCTTAAGCGCAGGGTTGAATAACTCAGAGTTAAAATGTTATAAAAGGCACTCTAATATTGTGTTAATATGCTTGTTGTGTTAGTATGCTTGTGTTTTTTCTCTGAATAGTTAATACTTAGCTTTCTTTACCTTTTCTTTGTAATGGTAGTTATGAGTATAATCGTTTTCCTTGAATAGTAAACAATGATAGATAACTTTATAACCTCAGCACGATTCTGAGCTATATATTTTTGCTTATGTCTAGAGAGAGATTTTCGTACAGTAAACAGTATGAACAGTGTTCTTAAAAGTACAAAAAGTTACAGACCAATTTTTTATACTAGTGTGCGTGACAGGTACGTCTACGTATTACACTAGCGTCGCGTCATACTTTTGATTAATTTAGAGGCTAACGATTCACCGCTATTTTTTCTGCAATATTTTTTTAAGTTTTTATACCATTTATGATTAAAATATCATCAGTTTTTAACATCATTCCAAATTTCCTGCAACTACAAATAACAATAATAACAATTCAAGAATGTTTGATAACTCCATTTTTAAAACTAAGCAATGCTCGCATCGAAGTTCGCATCCGTTCAAACCTAAGTTCCTTACAATTCTCAAACTTAGATATCTTTGCCAAAATTTTCATTCGGCTGGCAGTAAGCGCGCAGGTCAAGTTGAATACACGCGAGACTGAATTCTAGAATTCTCTGCTAATTAGTAATGCTACGTGCTTCCTTGGAACGCTAAACGCTTTCCTTGACTTTCCTCGTGAAGTGTTTACGGGATTGCTGACTAATCTATCACCAATTTAGACTATTTTAGTGGTTTGGTATGGAAATCAGTACTGTAGTTAATAATTATCTGTGATCTACGTATATTATGTGCGGTGGTTTTATACATAAAATCGAATAAATGTAATCGTTTGATAGCGAATGCAACTTGTCCAGAGTTTTGTAGTTACAACCGTGTTTTTACTTCGGAGTCAAAGAACACATGACAACATGCACGCCAAACACTAAAAAACTCATACATTTCGCCACCGAAAATACACAACACGTAGAACATTCGCAAAGGATTTGCCAGCATTACTAAGTATTAATAAATTTATTAAGTACTTACATAATTATTGCATAGATTACTATGACTTTTAAACCAGTAGATACGTATATCTAGCCCCTATGAAAACTAAATCTCCGTAGTACGCACTAATCGGCACAGCAAAGATAAATTTCTGTTATTTCCAAAGTACACGTACTAACTAAACCGCTCGCACCTCACCTAGCTCGTAGTCAGTGAGCGAGTGGACGATATACCTCATCACTTACAAAGTGATAACAAATATTAAGTAATTAGATATTGTTATCTACTAGTACGTTTATCAGTTATCGATTTCAGTGGAAATTCTGGCTCACTCGATATTGGTTTCTTTTCCCTGTAGCTTACCTGTCATGTCTATCTGATAAGAATGTCCGTCCACTTCCAAGCTTAGGCCTGACCGCCTCGTAGTGGTGTTATTGAAAAATAAACTTTTATCAAAAATGTTAAGAAAAACGTCCTTGCTGACGTCACGATGATGTGACCTGCATGGTGGGAAACTCTTTGCCATAGAAGAACCGAGAGGAGCGTGCCATCTTTTTTGTCGTGTGGTTAAACGTGTCGGACATTGTAGGATTTATCAAATTCAAAGTTGGTTGTTTGAGAATTAAACCTTGTGTTAGATTTGTTTTAAATCTTCTTTTTTTTTTTAAAACCTAATCAATTTCTGGTTTGTAAAAGTTTATAATTTATATAGGGCATATTCTGTGTTTATTTTATGACATACTCGTAGTATCTTTTAGATCTAGTCACTGTGCTGCCGGCGAGCGGTGATCGCAACTGAATGGTGAGTCGCTTACAGGTGAACGGACACCCTAAGATAGCACAGTTGTCAGATATGTTACTGGTAATGCTAGAATACGAAGAAAGCCTAGGTTTATCCGGGTTAACTTAATATTATCCAATTCTGTTGGGTGAAGTTCGAAAACTGACAAAAATAAATTTGAATTCGCAGTTTACCCGTGTACACTTAGGTCTACCCAACGCTGATTGGGTAATGTTAGTTGTTCATATCATAAAGTTTTCGATCGAGCAAGCGTTAGCAAGCGAAGCGTTTATGCTTCAGCTTTGACAAAAATGTTTTCGCATGTCTGATTTCGGTCCGGATCTCCGTCTTGCTCTACAAGTCGCCAGTTAACCAGTTCTCTTGAAATTTTGTGAGTAGGTTAAATTTTTATGTTTTTTTTAATCATATCTCCGCCATTTTGAAACATTACCAAATAAATGACTCGACATAAAAATCTGTATAATTGTCGAACCTGCTCACAAAATTTCACGAGAATCGGTTACAAAGTGTAGAGGAGAACACACGTCGGCCGCGAGGTCTCCAGCTCACAGAGCCACTAACTTGTACTTCAATATTTTGTAGCGACAAACCTATTATAATCCTAACTAAATAAGAAATAAGTAGTAGTCCATAGTAGTTTAATTCGTAGTTAAAAATCTACGAATTTTCCTACTCAAAATTATTTAGTTTTTTTTTTTTTGTAATTTAAATGACGTTTTATTTTTCATTTTTCTAATGAATAAAAATTTTTTCGTCTTTTAATTATTTACTTATAACTTTATGCTATCCATAGTTTGGGTTTTCTAACATTACCTAATCAGCGCTGGGTAGACTTATAGCACGAGTCAAGAACAAATTTGGTCAATCATTTCCTCCCGTACGAAAACTTATACAATGATTAAGATAGATTTATCATGAAGTCTAGTAGTCGTCATCTCCGCAGCATTTGGGAGGCTACAGCTGCTAAGCCCACCAACGGATCCACATCCTTTGGTAAGTTTAGCAGCTGTACCCTCCCAAACGTAAAAACAAAATATTTATTAATTCATTTCCTCTTGATTGAAAACAGCATCAAAATAAAACTTACCTAATATCTTGGAGCAAACTAAAAGTCAGCTGGCTCTAGAGTGGTGGATTTAGCAGCCGGAGCCTCCTTTTGTTTTCTTTAAGATATTAGGTAAGCTTTATGTTGATACTATTTTCAATCAGGAGGATGACTGAAAAAAAAAAACGAGTTTGGCAGGCTACAGCTACTAAACCCAACAACAGATCCGGAGCTGACAACCACCAGGCTTCATGATACATTTATTTCATCCACTGTACAAGTTTTCGTCCGGGAGGAAATGATTGACCAAATTTGTTTCTGGCTCGGGGGCTACTCACTTAGTAGCCTCCGAGACAGAAACAAATTTGGTCACACGGGTGAACTACGAATTCAAATTTATTTTTTCAGGTTTCGAACTTAACTCAACAAAATGCTAAGTTAATCCGGATAAGCCTAAGTTTAGTTCATATTCTAGCAACACCCGTAACAGATATATTATTAATCTATTGCCCGAGAATAGCAACCCAGGTAATAAAAGTATTCGTTTATTTTGCAACAGACTAGTCATTGCTGAGTACAACCAAATACGGAATTTTAAGTGTAATGTGGCTTTTAAGCAAGAAATACTAAATTATTGTTGACACGAATTATTAAGCACAAAACATAATAAGTACGGATTAAATGACGATGTGTTAAATAACTATAAAAATGGTTTACATAAACCTTTAAGGAACTACAAGCTATCTCGTAATTTGAGTATTGGTGATTATCTCGATAATTAAGTGTGAAACCTAAAATCGTAAACGTTTTCATCCAAGGAAAATGTTCTTAAATAAATATACCAAGTAGCGAGAACTCGCTTGTCTAGGGTTCCGCACTAGTGCCATTCTCAAGACGGAATCCTAAAATTATTGAAACATAAGTAAACTAAACATTTTGGTGTTCCGACTACGGAATCTTCAATAACAATAGTATAAAATGCATCAAAAAGTCTGTTTACACACAGATTGACGAGGCATGATTCACGAACAAGACGTTTGGATAATATCTTTTACTAAATAGTTTCAACATTTTCCAATTGATGCCGCTGTATCCATCAGTTTGAAAATTTTGAAATCTTAATATATATAAATTTCGTGTCACAATGTTTGTCCTCAATGAACTCCTAAACCACTTAACCGATTATAATAAAATTCGCACACCATGTGCAGTTCGATCCAACTTGAGAGATAGGATAGTTTAAATCTCAAATTATAGTCGCAAAATTACGCGAACGAAGTCGCGGGGTGACAGCTAGTTGTTTAGTAAAAGACTGGGAATCATAACTTTTTATGTATTTTGATTTGATTGATTTTATAAAATTAACAATTGTTAAAGATCGTTATAATTATGTTCATGTAAACTTTGACTTTTTACCAAACTTCCTCATTTTTAAATTCATTAAATTAAGACCTTTCGAATGATACCCCATGTCCCTTTCAGACCCGATTTCTATTTAAACATTGTATTATTTTAAAAACCTTTTTTCTACACATTGTAGCCAATAACTAAGTATCCAAACCTGTGCCAAATTTCTAGCCGCTAGATTTTAAAATAGTGTCTGAGATAATTATCTGCTCTTTCATACAGGCTGACAGACATCCGAGTCTCATCATAAGGGTTCCTTTTTATTATTTTGGTAAAGAAACCCTAAAAATGTAACTTTGTAAGGCAGATGGAAAATATTATAAGATAATAAGAAGAAGAATTATTATTAATAATTACCGTGACGACTTTCAAGACAATAATCGTTGAGTCCCACATGACGAGAACCTCGTGAAGGTCTAAAAAAAAACTCAGCTGGTACCTTGACTTAGCTCATGAGGTAACCGCCATGTGGGATGTTGTTTCAACGATCATTGTCCCGACAGTCGTCACGGTAAACGGTTTCATAGCGAAAATTCTCGACCAACACCTAAAGAGGCTCTCGTTATAGACGGGTGTGTCAAGGGTCAAATACAAAAGGCAGTGAGTGGTCCTAGACACGTGCCGTATTATCAGGAGAATCCTCATTCTGCAGCCATAACCGCGGGCATCTTGGGCCTCGGCCTACTGCCGGCGGTACCTAGTTTTTTTTTTTTAAATAATTATTTCAAATTAACTTATAATATTTAATCTATTTAATTTAATTTATTTAATTTCATCTTATATAATATTAATTAACAATTAGGTAATATTAATAATAATAAAAATAAAAAATTTTAAAATTAAAATTATTTTATTTTATTTGTTTTTCTAAATATTAATATAAATATTGTAAAATTTAAAAAATAAGGCATAAAATAATTACTTGGTTGTAATAATATCAGATTTCTTATTATTTGTTAAAACTACATACATTTATTTTACATGTAACAAAAAAATTAAGGTTTGTCACAGTAACATATTCTTTTGGTCAAAAAAGTCCCATCCCTTACAACTAAAGAGGAGGAAAATGGACGAAGTGATGTCTTTTGTTCTTGTTCTTTTGTCTTTTGGTTGGTTTTTTCTTCTTTTGCTGCGTCGCTGGAGCCGCAGCTGTATTTTTCTATTCCAAAGCTAGCTTTGCCTAAGTTAGTTATATTCATACTCACTAAATACGCCAAAGCCAACTGGGGAAAAGAAAATTGTTCTTCGTAGAAGCTGGAATACTTTCTTCTTTTTTCTTTAATTCAGTAGTTTCGGCGTGCTGATACATGCGTCCAGATACATACAGACACAATAATCAAATAAATTACAGTTTTGGTTTCAGTATCATTTCTTGGTTGTTCTATGTCTGGGTGTTAATTATCTATTTAAGTATGTATTTAAAAATATCTAAGTATGTATATCAGTCTCTGGCAACCATAGTACAAGGTTTGCTTAGTTTGGGGTCAGGCGACCGTGTGTGGAAGTGTCCCGAATTTATTTATTATTATTATTATTTATTTATTTATTTTAGAAGAGACCTTCCTAAAAAATTCAAAAATCTTCAAATTACAAAGTTGTCACAGTTTTATTATAAGTATGAATAAAATGATAAACAGTGAGTCTCTACAATTACTCTTACTAGTGGAGACAAAATTCTAGCTTCGTTCTTCGAACCTAGGAGGTTGGCTTTTTCTTCTTTTGTTGCGTCGCTGGAGCCGCAGCTGTCTTTTTCTATTCCAAAGTTCAATTTGACCGAATTAGTAATATTCATACATACTAAATAGGCCAATTTCAACTAGGGAAAAGAAAATTGTTCTACCTAGAAGCAGGAATACTTTCTTCTTTTTTCTTTGATTCAGTAGTTTCGACGTGCTGATACATGCGTCCAGATACATAAAGACAGACACAATAATCAAATAAATTACAGTTTTGGTTTCAGTACCATTTTAGGAGAGACCTTCATAAAAAAAAAAATCTTCAAATTAAAAAGTTGTCACAGTTTTATTGTAAGTATGGATAAAATGATACACATTGAGTCTCTACAATTACTCTTACTAGTAGAGACAAAATTCTAGCTTCGTTCTTCGAACCTAGGAGGTTGGCTTTTTCTTCTTTTGTTGCGTCGCTGGAGCCGCAGCTGTCTTTTTCTATTCCAAAGCTGGTTTTGCATAAGTTAGTTATATTCACACTTACTAAATACGCCAAAGCCAACTGGGGAAAAGAAAATTGTTCCTCGTAGAAGCTGAAATACTTTCTTCTTTTTTCTTTAAATAACAAAAAAATAAATAAATAAAAAGGTATTAATTGCCAAAACTATAACAATTAAAAAAATACAAATTATTAATCAAAAATAAATTCCAAGTTACAATTTTAGTTTGGCAATTGGGATACTCTCAGCAATGGACTGCGGAGGCTGGCCAGCCTACGCATATCTGATTTTCAAAGTATCCCAATGCTCGAACTGAGATGTTAGGCGAGTATAACTGGTGAGTACGGATTTCACAAACACAGGAATAAAAAAATAGCAGGCAACATTTTCTATCTTACTTTGATATTATATTAGTTCAGTAGTTTCGACGTGCTGATACATGCGTCCAGATACATAAAGACAGACACAATAATCAAATAAATTACAGTTTTGGTTTCAGTATCATTTTAAGAGAGACCTTCATAAAAAATTCAAAAATCTTCAAATCACAAAGTTGTCACAGTTTTATTATAAGTATGAATAAAATAATAAACAGTGAGTCTCTACAATTACTCTTACTAGTGGAGACAAATTCTAGCTTCGTTCTTCGAACATAGGAGGTTGGCTTTTTCTTCTTTTGTTGCGTCGCTTGAGCCGCAGCTGTATTTTTCCATTCCAAAGCTAGCTTTGCCTAAGTTAGTTATATTCATACTTACTAAATAAGCCAAAGCCAACAGGGGAAAAGAAAATTGTTCTTCGTAGAAGCAGGAATACTTTCTTCTTTTTTCTTTAATTCAGTAGTTTCGACGTGCTGATACATGCGTCCAGATACATAAAGACAGACACAATAATCAAATAAATTACAGTTTTGGTTTCACTATCATTTTAAGAGAGACCTTCATAAAAAAATCAAAAATCTTCTAATTACAAAGTTGACACAGTTTTATTATAAGTATGGATAAATAATAAACAGTGAGTCTCTACAATTACTCTTACTAGTGGAGACAAATTCTAGCTTCGTTCTTCGAACCTAGGAGGTTGGCTTTTTCTTCGTTTGTTGCGTCGCTGGAGCCGCAGCTGTATTTTTCTATTCCAAAGTTCAATTTGACCGAATTAGAATATTCATACATACTAAATAGGCCAATTTCAACCAGGGAAAAGAAAATTGTTCTGCCTAGAAGCAGGAGTACTTTCTTCTTTTTTCTTTGATTCAGTAGTTTCGACGTGCTGATACATGCGTCCAGATACATACAGACAGACACATTAATCAAATAAATTACAGTTTTGGTTTCAGTATCATTTTAGGAGAGACCTTTATAAAAAATTCAAAAATCTTAAAATTACAAAGTTGTTACAGTTTTCTTATAAGTATGGATAAAATAATAAACAGTGAGTCTCTACAATTACTCTTAATAGTGGAGACAAATTCTAGCTTCGTTCTTCGAACATAGAGGGTTGGCTTTTTCTTCTTTTGTTGCGTCGCTGGAGCCGCAGCTGTATTTTTCCATTCCAAAGCTAGCTTTGCCTAAGTTAGTTATATTCATACTTACTAAATAAGCCAAAGCCAACTGGGGAAAAGAAAATTGTTCTTCGTAGAAGCAGGAATACTTTCTTCTTTTTTCTTTAATTCAGTAGTTTCGACGTGCTGATACATGCGTCCAGATACATAAAGACAGACACAATAATCAAATAATTACAGTTTTGGTTTCAGTATGATTTTAGGAGAGACCTTTATAAAAAATTCAAAAATCTTAAAATTACAAAGTTGTTACAGTTTTCTTATAAGTATGGATAAAATAATAAACAGTGAGTCTCTACAATTACTCTTAATAGTGGAGACAAATTCTAGCTTCGTTCTTCGAACATAGAGGGTTGGCTTTTTCTTCTTTTGTTGCGTCGCTGGAGCCGCAGCTGTATTTTTCCATTCCAAAGCTAGCTTTGCCTAAGTTAGTTATATTCATACTTACTAAATAAGCCAAAGCCAACTGGGGAAAAGAAAATTGTTCTTCGTAGAAGCAGGAATACTTTCTTCTTTTTTCTTTAATTCAGTAGTTTCGACGTGCTGATACATGCGTCCAGATACATATAGACAGACACAATAATCAAATAATTACAGTTTTGGTTTCACTATCATTTTAAGAGAGACCTTTATAAAAAATTCAAAAATCTTGAATTACAAAGTTGACACAGTGTTATTATAAGTATGGATAAAATGGTAAGCAGTGAGTCTCTATAATTACTCTTACTAGTAGAGACGAAATTTTAGCTTCGTCCTTCGAGTCTAGGGCGTAGGTTGGCATTTTCTTCTTTTGCTGAGTCGCTGGAACCGCAGCTGTCTTTTCTATTCCATAATTAGTTTACACGCTTTAGTTATATTATTACTCACTAAATACGCAAAAACTAATCAGGGAAATGAAAAGTTTTCTTCGTAGAATAGAATAATTTCTTCTTTTTTCTTTAATTCAGTAGTTTTGGTGTGCTAATGCGTGCGTCCAGATGAAGACAGACAGATACATAAATGAAATAAATTACAATTTTGGTGTCAGTATCGTTTTAGGAGAGACTTCAAAAAAATAAATAAATCAAAATATCTTCAAGTTACAAAGTTGTTAAATTATTTTTTAGTTTCTTCAAGATTTTATACTATTTTCAATCGGGATGAAATGACTGAAAAAAAATATTTTTTTGTATGCGTTTGATAGGCTACTGCCGCTTAACTCACGATTGGATCCGCGGCTGAAGACCACTAGGCTTCATGATATATCTAACATTAATATCTAAATATTCCCACTTATTTTAAATCTAGATTTTCAACCGACGAAACAGAAAAGCTTTACAATTCGACGCGTATTTTTTTTTTCATCAAATTAATTAAGACCTTATAAATTCCATAAATGGGGGAAAAAGCTTTTCCAAAATATTTTGTTTAAATCATCACGATCAAGAGGTCATGACTTGATTAATATAATTCGAACATAACATCACAGCAATTCCAAATTTAAACCTTAAATCTTTTGGCCATAATTACTCTTAAAGATAAAAAGAAATAAGATTTATTTTATATCCTTTTTCTCTTTCTTTTCTCTTTTAACGATCAAAAACCTATGAAAAAACGATCGAAAACCTTTCCATCTCACAATAAAAGTATTTAACAATTATAAAAATGTTTTTGATAACTTTAGGGATCCGTGTGGCGGGTGTTACAGGAGCGGAACCGTAGACTTGCGAGTTCTCACTAGTGGTGCATTTATTTTCATTTCTCCATCAAAATATTATATAATTTGAAATGCTTGCGATATTTTGTTTTATGAGAAATACTTTTATTCTTACCTTCCCTCAATAAATGATCCAAAAGATTGAATTTGAATGATAAATATTCCTTTTTCATGTCAAATGGAGAGTATGTTATCTAAGTTTCTTCCGAATCCCTGCTATAAAGCAGGAGTAGTCAATGAAATGTCTACGAGCAACGTCAAGTGGTAACTTTTTATTTTCTCCCCGGTTGCAGTGCTATGTTTAAGGTGAAAAAAAAAATGTCCATTAAGAAATGGATAAAAATAAGAGTTCACATTGAACAAGTTCACAGCAAAACATTTACTGGGTTAACCCAATAAACATTTTTCTGAGGTCCACTTAAAGGTGGATAAAAGGGGGGTAGACGATTTCGCCATAGACAACTTGGGACAGTTATGTGTTATAAAAAGTACATAAGCAGTATGTAATATTTTATTTATTAAGTAAATTATTTACGTATACAATAATTAAGTGCTCAAACATTTTTTTTCTTTCTTGATCGGCGAAGCTTTGTACCTCGAAGATGACGATTTTTGCAGAAACGCTGTACACTTTCACATTGACACTTACGATTAACTTCAAGAAAGTCTATATGGAAGCGCACAACGATCCTACAAATTTTCTTGCGCTCAATTTCTTCTATTAACCACGTCGGCGATCTCTGGAAGCTCGCTAACGTGACTGCCTGACTAGGCCATTTTTATTTATTTCAGTTACCAATCGATGCTACAAATTAGTTAACGTAACAAAATTATATTCTGTTCTTAGGTAAAAAAAAATTGAAATGCTTATGTTACCCGCGACTTCGTACGCGTGTATTAAGAGTCCGGCGACCTAACTAATTTCGACCTAGGCGACCTAGACTAACTTCGCATTGGCTTAAGGAATTCTATCGCCATTTCGTCTAGAAGAAGAAGACGAGTGAAGAGAGCGAGTAATGATACTGACGAGCCTCTAAACTTACCTACAGAGTGACAAAGTCCGATTTTAATTTTTTTTATGACTTTTGCACTACTGAAATCATTCTTAAGTAACTAAGAATTTCCCTTGTATTATTGATTCATTTAACAGCTAATGATGTAGACATCCTCCCTATGTAATGGAATTTTTGATTTGCTTTGTCTACCTATTGAATAAATCAGTCAAAAGTGACCCCTTAAAATGCGGATATTTTTCATAGCTCTATTTTCGCTTGAGAACGTTTTTAAAAAAAACCAAGAACATAAGGGCGAAGATATTGTTAATTTAATTGTACATGCTAAATTTCATCATAATCTGACAAACGGTTTTCAAGAAATTTGAGTAGTGCGTTTGTATGGAAATTTCAGAACGTCGCGGCCCTCTTAAGAAAATAGTATCAGTAAACCTTCCTAGTGATATACTGTAACTAATTATCAAATTTCATCAAGATCCATTCAGCCGTTTAGCCGTAAATAGCATACAAACAGACATACAGACAGACAGATTTACTTTCGATTTTATAAAAAGTAAGGATAAGGATTATTTTAATGGCCGCAGTGTAACGTAAAGACCGACCATCATTTTCGTAATATTTTTTTTAAGCCTTTTCACTATTTTGACGCTCATCGAATTCACAGCAAAATATTTGAGAAGGTGTAGTTAATATTTGACTCAGGTTAAAACTTTATAAAGATAAAAACCTACGCCTCAGAGGCGTCGGCACCGCACTCTTTTTGTCATATCCTTTTAATCGATCCGCTATCAATTTATTCGCCTTAGCCAACTCAGTTCTTGGTATGGTTATCTTTTACGCGCGCCATGGAGAGGTTACCCTTCTAAGGTTGATGGTAAAATCAATGTAAATGGAGCCGATATTCCTTGGTGTACTTAATGCGACTTAATAGGGAAAATAAATTTGGGTCTTTGCTCTGTCACGGGTGGTGGGGCTGGAGCTGCCAGGTCCATCTCCTCAGGACGTCCGGCTTTAGCCCTGTGCCCTTGCCCTTACTGAGCTTGGGCTTTTAGAGAAGGGCCTGCTGAGGTAGAGGAGCCACCGCCTTCTGTTGGCAGCCAATGGGGGCCTCACCCGCTTTTCGGGGAGCAGCCAGTCCATCCGCTATGCCCTCAAAGCGGACATTTATCAGGTTGCCTACCTGCACCATGATTGCCCGAGCACGAGCTCTTCCGAGGCAGTGACAGAGGGAACCGTCGGAGCCGTTTGTACTTTAGTTAGATAGAGATAGAGGTAGAGGTAATGGTAGAGGTAGAGGTAGAGGTCGGGATAGAGATAGGGATAGGGATAGGGATAAGGATGCGAATGCGGCAGCGGATACGGATACGGATACGGATACGGATACCGATACGGATAGGGATAGGAATCGGATACGGATACTGATACGGATACGGATACGGATACGGATACGGATACGGATACGGATACGGATACGGATACGGATACGGATACGGATAGAGATAGGGATTAGGATAAGGATAGGGATAGGGATGCGGATGCGGATGCGGATGCGGATGCGGATGCGGATGCGGATGCGGATGCGGATGCGGCAGCGGATGCGGATGCGGATACTGATACGGATACGGATAGAGATAGGGATAGGGATAAGGATAAGGATAATGATAGGGATAGGGATGCGGATGCGGATGCGGATGCGGATGCGGCAGCGGATACGGATAAGGATAGGGATAGGAATAGGAATAGGGATAGGAATCGGATACGGATACGGATGCGGATGCGGATGCGGCAGCGGATACGGATACGGATAGGGATACGGATACGGATACGGATACGGATACGGATACGGATAAATATTTTTTTATTTGCAATAACAATGGTAAAGCATGCATTTGGTGGTATAAAATTCGAAATTTGTCCTTCAATGTTATTCCTGAAAAGGCGTGCAAATTTATGACGATGGCAACTTTACGGTTACATTTATACAAAATTTCCGGTTGCTTTAATGTAATTTTTAGTCTTTAGTAGGCCGGAGTTCCGCCAACACTCCTCTCCGATAGGTCGCGCCTAAGCGCTTCCTCCAAGTTCTCTGGTTCTCTCCCTACTTTCCTCTCCATCGGTGTCCGTGTTCATGCTTAGGTCGTTTAAATCAATCTGGCGATTTTTAAAGTGTTTGCCCGTTTTTAAAGTATCACTCTCGCACCTTCTTTGTCATGAAATGCGAGCATTTAGGAGCCCAAGTATTGATGTACCAAATCCATGTGTCATTATAAGCACGGCTCGTTAGTTTAGGTTCAAGTTAACTATAATTAAAGTAAACTCTCGCAGGCAGCGGTATATTAAACGTCGACTCTAGAATAATGTTTTTATTTTTGCATTACTACTTATTATTGCACTACAACAATTCTACTCTTTTGCCTTCGATTGCTTAAGGAAATGATATAAAATTAAAATGTTAACTTCCAGTCATCAGACCCAAATTTCGAAAAGGAACGATATCATTCTGAAAATATATCTTTTTAAACAAAAAAAAAAAAACGGTAACTAGATGATGGTTTACGAGGTAGGAAAAATTTATTTATTTAAGAATCTTAAAGCAACAACTGGCACCCGTGATGGTATGTAGTACTTTTTTGCCCCGTTGGGCAGGCTAGAGCCAACATGGCCATGTTACCGCCTAAACATCTGTATGTGTTGCGTATTTTAGTCGTTAAATCTATGATGAAGATGAGAGATATATGCGATGATTTATGAGATGAATCCCTCCCTTTTCCCATTTTAGTACAGTCGTGAAAACTTTATCCACTACGTACTACGAGTATTCTAGATGTGTCTGACGCATTCGGTAAGCAGCACGTTATTTTTCATTAATTTACAGAATTCGTTTTTTACGTGTGACAGAATAAAAACATCATCCAGTCATCCTTACAAGCTTTTGCGTTTAGGATATAAGTAGAATATTTAATATTCCAATAAAGTCTTTTACAGTACAGTACAGGACAGAACAGGATAGGACAGGATAGGACAGGATACGACACGACACGACAGGACAGGACACGACACAACACGACACGACCAAACAGGGTGGGCAGGGCAGAGCAGAGCAGGTCAGGACGCAATGCAATGCAATCCAATGAAACGATATGAAACTAAATTAAATGTAATGGAACGAAATGACATGAAAAGTAATGTATGTTGATGTCAAGTAATGTTATGTAATGTAACTTAATGGAACGTAATGGAACGTAATGTAACGTAATGGAACGTAATGTAAATGTAATATTAAATAATCATAAAATAATTCGTACATTACTATTGGTATATTTGTCCGAACGAGCGTTCATATCTGAACTAGTAAAGGTTCCGATGATACACATAAACATGTTTTTTAAACGTATCAAACATGTTGTCAGCCTTAACACTCTACTCAAAAGCCCAATTTAGTCCCTTTTTACATTTGCGATTTAATTACACGGTTTACGCGCATTTGGGGGCTGAGCTACCCACGTCCGTAGGAGTGTACTCTATCCTGATTCCCTACACGTGGTCCCCGGGTAGTGCTAACCGGGTAGCAAACTCTGGTGGGAGGCTTCGGCCGTGGCTAGTTACCACCCGCCAGACCAAGGCATGCCGTGAAATGACCTAGTCGTGTTTCGGGATGTAGTCCGGTGTAACCGTTCCGAAGACGGGTCTGAGTAGCGTACTTGTGGCACCTTACTCAACTGCCGTCTTTGTACTTCTTCACTCTACAAACTTCAAGGGTAGAATGAATAAGTACCTTTTAGGTGGTCGTCTTAGACCGCGACGTCGCTTAACATCAGGCGAGTTGGTGGTCAAACGTCGACCTATTGTACATAAAAAAAAAAAAAATTAATCGCGCGGTTAAACTACGTGGAATTCGCAATAATATGAAGTGATCTGCTGCAGGCGCTGCAGTAGCGCGCGTGGCCCTAACCGAAAAGAATCTTAAATTTACTCTACAAAATAAAAAAAAATAATATTAAACCCTCTTGTAGATGCTCAGTTTAACACAATTATAAATTTGAAAAAAAAATTACAGGTACTTGCACTGAATGACATACAATTGAATTCACAGGTTTCTTACAGAGTTTTAGTTTCTACGGTTTATTTAGCCCTTCTATTTTGCACGATTTTTTATTCGAGCGCTGTTTTTTTTTATCAAAGTTTTACTTATTGGTTGGTATGTTATTTTAAGATTTTCAGGGCATTATAAAGAAAAGTTGGATATAAAACCTAAAGCTTCGATCTCTGCTCCAAATAAAAAAGAAAATTAATTTCCCATCAAATTTCTTTTGAACAAAACGATTATGTAAAGATGCAATAGTTTGCCAAAATCCGAGCTCGTCTAAAAAACATTTAAGTTGCTAAAATAATAGAATGGAAATAGGTAAGCACTAAGTACTTACATGTATTTGTCGACAGTGTCCACGCACTCCTTGAGGAAGTCTAGCAGCTCGTTATCGAATGGCTGATCTCGAACCAGTATATAACACAAAATAAATATAAATACACTCAGCAAAAGGTCCTGAATTGACTCATTTACGTCCAGCATAGCCAGATATATTAAAGTGTTTTCGTTGTCTAGCGATTGCGCAGTACTCTAGGAACCATCGTAGGAGGTAAAAGCCGGAGGAGTTGGCATATATAGAAAAAAATTATGGCTATAAACGGAGATAGCACGCAAAGCAGAAGAATTAACATCACTGCTCCTAAGATATGTAGCATTGTATCACAAATTCAATAAAAGTTGTAAATTGAAAAAACTGCAAAGCACTCACTATTTTTATTATTTACTATAATTTAATTTTTTTATTTTTATTATTTTTTATTTTCTTATTTATTTAGTTCATTACATTTATTATAATATTATATTTATTCATTTTATTGACTTTCAATTTTTTTTTTATTTTTAAAGTTGTGCAAAGCAACAACGCGAATAACGCAACGCGACGCGGCAACGCGAGGTGCGGTTAGGATTCGCACGAAGTAGGGTGAGAACTGGACTGATAGACTTAACGCGCCGGGTGAATCTATCAGACTGACGATTTATGACCAACTGAGGGATGGTCCACAATTTTCCGTGATTCTATTCTCGCACCTGCGCCGTGACGTCGTCTATCCGCCCCTTTTACTAAAAACTTCTTCACAGATTAAGAAACGAGAGACACAACTAGAAATTAATTTTTATCAATTTTTTTTTTAAAAAATCGTAGAAATGTCTCCAGGTAAATTAATATATAATTTCATTATTTTGCTTTTCATATTGTACATTCATTTATTTCGTAAAAGATAAGACGATATACTCGTAGTTGAACGATTATAAAGTACACACTAGCTTTTCGCCCGCGGCTCCTTTCGCATTTCACACTTATTGTAACTCTATTCTGATTCCCTACACGTGGTCCCCGGGTAGTGCTAACCAGGTAGCAAACTCTGGTGGCTAGTTACCACCCACTGGACCAAGCCCATGCCGTGAAATGACCTAGTCGTGTTTCGGGATGTAGTCCGGTGTAACCGGTCTGAAGACGGGTCTGAACAGTAGCGCACTTGTAGCGCCTCACTCAACTGCCGTCTTTGTACTTCTTCACTCTACAAAACTTCAAGGCTAGAGTGAATGAGTACCTTATGGGTCGTCGTGCTCCATCTTAGACCACAACGTCACTTAACATCAGGCGAGTTGGTGGTCAAACGCCGACCTATTCTACATATTAAAAAAAAAAGATTTTTAGTAGGGAAAGAAAATTTTAGTGGCCTCGGTAACCACGGTGAAGCCGAGAGGAATCCGAGGTGGAGCCGCTTTTTGGGGGTTTTAGCCAAAAGCCCATATGGAAGCCCTAAGTAGGGTGTGGGTCTGTATGGGCAGACCCACGACTGACGCGGGCTGCAGTGCCGTATGGACGTCACTGCAGCTAAAGACTAAGGGTCGCGGAGGGAGAAAAGTGTTAGCGTGCCGTTGCCACTTTGCCCTACCTTCCGCGACCATACGGGATCGCCTCCGTTTTGATGGCGGACGCGGTGGGGCCGCAGAGGAAGAGGCGTGTCGGTGTATCGTGGCCACTCTCCCTATGAGGATAGGCCGAAGTGTGGCTGAAGCGGCAGGTGGCGGGGCAATTCATCTGACCTGTCGCATGGGCACCATGGGCGCCTAGGCACGGGTGCTGGCTGGCAATCACGGCCTAAATTGGTCCCCGAGGAGGTGGATGATGACGATGTGTCTGGTGTTCGACACATCTTCATCGAGAGGGAGAGAGCGCAAGCTCTCGTCTCCCCGTAACAATAAATATGGTGAACTGTGTAGTCCACTCAT
The DNA here is from genome assembly GCA_911728515.1 of Peribatodes rhomboidaria. Classification (NCBI taxonomy): domain Eukaryota; kingdom Metazoa; phylum Arthropoda; class Insecta; order Lepidoptera; family Geometridae; genus Peribatodes; species Peribatodes rhomboidaria. The sequence goes on from OU452166.1 coordinate 733,238, forward strand.
GCCGAAATTTCAGAATATCCAAAACAGTAAAAAAAAGGCAACGTCACATATCATCCGTAAGTCTTAAATATATTTTTATATCCTTTAAAAAACGAATAATTGTAATTAATTCTTAATGTCAACAGAGCGAAAAGTTGCTGAAAAAAGTGTTGCCACAAGGTATTTTTATATTTTCCCAATAAATTACGTTATTGGTTTCTTAAGGATCCAGTTTACCCGATCAGTGGACTAAAATAATTCGCCAAAGTAAAAATGAAAATTAGTGGAACCTCATCGCCTTTCAACAATTTGCTCTGCGCACCTTCTCAAAAAAGAAAGATACGTAACAGAGATACGAGTATACCTATCGTGACAAGCAGGCGTCAGTTTTATTTTTATGTAAATGTAATGTTATTTGATTGCCGAAAAAATAACATAAATGTATGATGTAAATAATGATAATGTGTAAATTTATGTGTAAACAAGATTATAGGGATTACTTTTGATTTTAACTCAAATTCGTACTCTTGATTTTTACTTAAATTCTTACCTTTTACCTACACTGATCTTAGTTAAGGTTTACTTACAATATATAATGTTAGTTTGTAGTACAGTGCCATGAATAGATCTGGGTGAGATTTTGTGTGTAGTTTAGCTCTGGCCTAAGCTGGCCTAATACTTTGTTTCCGGTCTTGTGATTTCTTTGAAATAACTCTGATCGTTATATAATTTACCCAACTAAATTGGGTTACCACTTTTTAAAAGCAAGTTCATCACGTATAGAAAAAAAGATTTTATTAAGGTACCAAAATAAATTTGACATGTTTCAAAATCTTGTTTTGTATGAAGACTATCCTTCTGGACCTATGTAATAGGGCGTATCCTGTGCATATAAGCAAATATTCAATAAATGTGGATAGAGAAGAACCCAGAAAAATGTTATCGGTGGGCCCCAAACTAGGCTAGGCCTGTATCTTGGGTACCCTGAGAACAGAGCATACCTGATATAATTGATCTGCGCTGACAACATGGAATTACCGTTAATGTATTTTTTAAATTAGAATAAATTAATAAATCAATTTAACATAAATAAGTTGATAGTCTAATGTCTAAGTAAAATGAATACACAATTAAGTTAAAATTAGAACAAAATAATATAGTATTAATTACTCAAGTACCTACACTTCCATTTCGCCTAAAGTAACTTGTGTTGCTCGTCAACTCGTGTGCGCGGAACTCGCGCGTTGTGAGTTGGTACCTTCTTAGTTTGTTTGATTAGGTAAGTAGGTTTTTTTTTTTTTACCTTTAATAGAGCAAAAGATAGTAAGTAGTAATGTAACTAAGTATGTAACTTTATGGTGGATTTAAGATGTATTACTTACCTACATTGATGATGATGATAAGTACATTAGTTAGTATCTACTATTAAACTAAGTAACAAATATCGTCATAAGTATTTAAATGAAAAAAAAAAACTTTATTGTAACAACTCATTTCCTATAAAATACATTGTTTATTGGTTGCCTCCCGAGGCAAGCCTGTATCGAGGCAGCCCGTAGTCCTGTGTAACACATTACTCGATTAAGGTGAACGTGTAAAAACTGCGAAACTGCTGGAGGTTTGTATTTTTATAAATCTTTTCTCTCTGCGAGTTCATATTCTTGCAGCTGTGGGGTTGCAGTCTACTCGCATGCGCACTGAAGCCTTCGAACAGGCCACGCCTACCGTTTGCCTACACTGGTAGACTGCATCCAGCAATATGGAAAGGTAATATCGGTTTTACGTTGTTTTGAAACATGTAGATATCTCACTCTCACTTGATGTTAAGCTGGTTGGTATCTTTTTCGAACATGTACATAGTTAATAGTTTTATATATTGGTTTCAGAAAACAAAGGAAAATGACAAAGTTCACTATAATATTCTATGCGAGAGATTATCACTACATAGTATAAAACAAAGTCGCTCTCTTTGTCCCTATGTCCCTTTGTATGCTTAAATCTTTAAAACTACGCAACGGATTTTGATGCGGTTTTTTTAATAGATAGAGTGATTCAAGAGGAAGGTTTATATGTATTATAACATCCATTAAATAGTGGAGAAATACTGTTATTTTTGATGTTTCTAATGTGATGTTAGTAGGCTATAAATGTTATACCCGTGCGAAGCCAGAGCGGGCCGCTATGTTTTTATACCAATATACATACAAGGTTAACAGTTTTTCTGTGGTGTATTTAGTATCAGCATTGCACCCGTGCGAAGCCGGGGCGGGTCGCTAGTATTCTATAAAATAAGTGAACAAAAACCTACTAACTGAGGCTTTCAAACGAACTATAAATTCTGAAGCTAGGGCTAAGGACTCGGCCCATACAAACTTACTTACAAAATATACCTACAAACGTTTACATGATACGTACTTGAAAAAAATCCTCATATTAATATTACTGGAGCATATGATTCGGATTCCAGACGTTCAAACTCCCGTCGCTGACTCTCGGCAATAAACCCAATAAAAAGAAGTATGCTGTATTATGGAGACCTTATCACCTACAGGACACTGCACATATTGAGTTTTATTAATATAATAATAATAATAATAATAAGTTTAATCAATATCTGTACAGAGGTGTTGATATACTTTCGAGTGCGAGCGATTTCGCTCACATGCCGACTTAATATTTGCATGAACTAATTGTCTGCAAAATTTCGTAGACATTTTATCAACGATACTTAAGTTATCGTCTAACAAACAAATGTCGAAATGTTCGAGTAGACTCTGAGAACTTGCTCCACTCGGACAATCTTGTAGGTAAATTTTAACCTACTTCTTTTGTTGTATCGAAATGAAACTTTATCTAAAGTTTCGGTATGGGCTGTGTGTATCTAAAAAGTTTGTAGTTCAGATGACAAAACTACAATTTGGTTGCAGCACAGAGGATGAACCCAGGAGTTGGAAAGCGTGGTTTTTACTTAATTAAATTAGGTACATATTACTCTTATTCATCCTACTTAATCCATAATTTATTATTTGTCCTAACTTAATATCATAAATGCGAAAGTGAGTTTTTTTGTTGTTTTGGAACGCTTTCACACTCTAATTACTAAGTCGATCGTCATGAAGTTTTGCATATACGTTGTCTGAATTACAGAAAAGGAAACTTTTCATCCCGAAAAATTTAACAGTTCCTGAAGGACCGCGGGTAAAACCGCGGGGGGTAGCTAATTATATTATAAAGACGAAACTTTTGTTGTGTTTGTTACTTCTTCGTGCAGAAACGGAAGAATGGATTTTGATAGAAGTTGGTAGGAAGTTAGCTTACATTGTTGAGTAACACATAGGCTACTTTTTAACCGAGGGTAGCACCATAGTCATATTTAAAAAAACATACAGATCAAGATAGAACTTCTCCTTTTTAGAATCCGTTAAAAACAATAAATATGAGACGGATAGTGTGTATTTCTATGTTTTCAACTTTTTTACTGTGAATTAATTGAACGATTTGTGGGAAATTTAGAATGCAGATTAATTAATAGCTCGGTCAAATTGGCCGAAAAAATAGGGCGAGGTTTCAATAATGCGCAAAAAACTGAAAATTGGTACGAATATTGGTAACGTAACGTACTTTTATCACAAAAGTATGTTAAACAAAATTGTGTATCATGCCATTATCTACAGTAATTATTCTGACACTCTTTCTCCTAAGAATCTTTATTTCTGAGATATGGCAATTCAAAAAGTTGAAACAGCAGAGGACTTTTCACATTTAGTTTAAAATGGTGTTCTCAACATTCGGACAAATTTTCAGCTCTATGCGAATTATTGTAACCCAGTTTGTCTATTTTGACTGGACTACATATAGAAGTTTAACTCAAACAACTATATGCCGGAAAAATCAATACGTTTTCAGTTTTCCTTTAAAGGATAAATGTGCTAATAATCTCGCTGCCGCCGACGGACTTCTTCCGCTATGTGCATTGCACTCGCGTGCGGATCTGGGGCCTTTTCTATGAGTAATGACAATGATCTTCGCGTGTCAACCCGCTTGCCTCAACTACTCGCGCCACACATCATTTCCATTACGATTCGGGGGTAATTCTGTGTGTGGTAACTACGAGTATACTCCTGGCCCTCGTGCGGCGCGCCAGATAGAAAAAAGTGCTTCAACTTCAGCTACGACAAAAATGCTTTCGTATGTTCGAATTTTGTCTGGATATCTTTCCGGATCTTTGTCTTCCTCAACAGGTCACATTTCTTACCAGGTTTTCTTGAAATTTTGTGAGGAGGTTTGAAAATTACAGAGATTTTTTTTGTCGCTACGCTCGCTAATGCTCTCTTGGTTCATAAGACTTAATAGGGAGCCGGCGGTAAGCGCGACGAAACATAATCCGTACGCGGGCGGCAATAACCCTCTTTACAGGAATATTTGAGTATCAATAATAAGAGTTCAAAGTTTTTGAAATGACGTTACTCGACGAAAAAACGGATCTCCGTTTAGTTAAGATTGAACATAGATTGATTGTTTGCAGAGTGTTTAATTCAGTTTATCAATGTAATTAATATTTTTATAATAATATATTCTTGGTGTTTTTAATGCGATATTAAAGCGGAAATACTGAGATACGGAGATTTGTTAAAGAAACAGTTTTAAAGATGAAATTCCGCAAAGTGCCGCCTGAATCCTGATTTAATCAACTATGTAGGTAAATATTGAATTGTTGAATGTAATCTTTATCTAAATTGTTATGTATGTAAAATTGGTTTTTTAAATTGAGATTTTTGGCGCTCCTCCCGTCCTAACATCATTTAACGACAAGCCTCCTAGCCTACTTCGTAGCGTGACTATTTTACGGGTATCGCACGTGATTCTGGGTTCGATTCCCGAATTTAAATACTGTTCTGGGTTTGTGTGCTAGTTGATCATGTCTTCTTTGTTCCATGGCATACCCAAAATAGGGAATCTTACCCCATTACTCATAAACGCTGTACATCCTCGGAATAGTTAACCAGTGTTTTGTCTATTTCATTTCTATTAATATTTAAACTTGATCGAAAAAGACGAAACACTGCAAAAGTATTCCGAGATCAAGTACAATTTGTATCTGAGAAAATCAGCGTCATCAACGGTGTCCAGATATATCAGAACAGTTTAGTTTCATATCGTCACGCCTTTCCCCCAAAGGAACACCCACACTTCACCGGACGATATTCAGTCCCAAATGTGACAGAGGGTGAGCCTGTCCCCATACACCGGGCTCCAATAACGAAAAACGAAACAAATTACAATAACGAAAAAATTCAAATAAGTACTACTACTGTGAACTTACTTCTCTAAAAAAAATATCGACAATCCATCTTAGCAACACATCCCATCAATAACAAAACTACCCTATCAAAATTCGAACAACAAAAGAATTTTCCAAAACGGCTCATAAATGACGGAGTTACGTGGTAGCAAACGTAAAAAATACAACCGAATTCAGAACCTCCTCCCTTTTTTAAGTCGGAAAAAAACAGTCCTGGATGCAGTGCATCTCTTTGACTCTCCACTCATTGCAATTCCTGTGACACCTGGCTCGATTTTTCATTTCACGCTTATATTGCAAAACTCATTACGTTCTTAGTCCTACCTACTTACTAATTAAGGTGATAACAAACTTTATGAGCATTGACAGTAAAAGCAAAAGAAAAATCATAAATTCACTAACCTGCCATGTAAATATTCCCTAAAGCATAAACATTTACAAAAACATACTCGTAGATTAAATATCCCCAAAAAATAAACGGTTCCTGTGGAATCGCGGGCAAAACCGCGGGCCGCAGCTAATAGTTAAAATTAGTAAGTATTAGTAGTGCCCTATTGCATATTTAAATCACACAAGTATAAATTACGAAATAAAAAAACCTCCGACACCGATTTTCATCAAACATACTCGTAGCTAAGAACACTCCAGACGAATTCACCTTAAACAAAAAACAGACACGTCAAACTTACCTATAACACCTCGCCGTTTTTGTGTCGGGGTTAAAAATACTTAGTCACATTCAATTCAAACGATACAAAGTATAAATTGAAAGTCTAAAAAAACTCCAGCCGTTAAAAGCTAAAAGGCTCTCGATCAAACTGCAGATCGAACAAAACAGATAAAAAAAGATTCATCCGTTTTAGACTTTCGTCTCCACACACCGATTCCAGACACATTAAACTTTCAATAAAACACCTCTGTCTGCATCGGAACTCGGAGGCTCGAAATAAGACCAAATCATTTCCGTTACAGTGCAAAGTCAAAACTAGATAAATCAGAACTGGTCCTTTAAGCTTAGTCCAAACTGTGAGATAACTAAATAAACTGAGAGGCTAACTTATTGCCACGACATTCAGCGATTAGTAACATAAACGTGCTTTGATTTCATTTACCCTAAATGCAGTGTCCGAACAGCGCGTACTGAACGCATTTTCCAGCGTACCGTTTGCCGACTCATTCACTGAGTGGCTGATATGCATTTTGTTTTTGTTTGCCGCTTGCACAACATTGAGTTTGCATAATACGCGACACAGAATCAGCCAGAGCGGATAGTGAGCTGCTCATAATTCGCTTAGTCGGAACGAAGCCTTAATTTTGTGCGGAAAACCGAACTATTCTCGTTGAGTCAGAATTCAGAAGTTGTCTTCAAAGCTGAACCTAAAACGAATGCCTGCACAGTAATTTCCGTTGCAAGATTGCTTCAGTTCTAGTAAAAAATGTAGTTTACTTTATTTCATGTTGTATATGTGTACTAGACGGAATATTGCACTTAGCGGAAAACTCAGGATATTAGTTTAAAATCTGAATTCAAAACACTAAATACCCATTTAATGTTGGCACCAGCTAAGTAGATTTTAAACGACAACGATGGATGGAAGGATAATTTTAGATCGCACTTAACTAATTAATTGAATGGAGGGTTTTCGCTCTCCGCCACGAGACATAGAGGAAAAAGACGAGCTAAAATGGGTCCGTACATCCCGTCACGGAAGAGTGGCATAATCGACAGCCCGCCGCCGCCGCCGCCGCCGCCACCATTGAACTTTTTTCAGTTTCCGCGCACGATTTAAGTTGTATAACGGTCATTCTCACGAAAAGATGTTCGTCGTATTATTTTCGTCACGATTTTTATTTTTCATTATCCTACTAATATTATAAACGCGAAAGTATGTAAGAATGGATATACCTACTGCGATCTCTACCTCCTTATAATTTACTAGCTGCACCCGCGGTTTCACCCGCGGTCCCATAAGAACCGTTAAACTATTTGGGACCAAAAATTATATGTCCTTTTCTGTAACTCGGACAACATGATTGTATGCAAAATTTTATGACGATCGGTTAAATAGTTAAGGCGTGAAAGCGTTACAAACAAACTCACTTTCGCATTTATAATATTAGTTAGGATAGAGGGTATTTACTTTAAAAAAAAAGTTTGTGGAAGTGTCCTCTTAAAACATAATATGCAAAAGTTCCAAGCTCTTCCCCGCACGGTGAGGCGTTCTCAGGGCGACATTCACAGACCGCACGTCGACTTTACTTTGATATAAACTTTCCGGGCAAGATTCTTGAACTTTGAATCAAAGTAAAGTCGAAGTGTGCTCTATCAATCTCGCCCTCAGAGTTTTGCACTGTGCACGCACTAACTAACTGACTATTCACATAACTATTAGTAAACCTAATGACTGAGATATTTTGTTACTTAATTAAAAACGCGGGCCTGCAGTTGCGGCGCCCCTCAGGGGCTGCATATTATTCGCGGAACTATCCTCCCTATCAGCAATATCCCCACAAAAGCTGTAATCTAACCCCTGTAATGATGCCCAGTTAAAAAAAAAACTAAAAACCTGTCCCTATCTATGCAGAGCAAGTACTTTCGAGTATATACGAGTATATTCACGAATCCCCAAGCATGAGCTATTGTTTATAATTAAGCTTAATAGATACAAAAGTTAGTGAGTGAGTAAAACATTACCGACCGAGTGAATGCGAGTGAGCTAAGCTTCTCGTATGTCAAGCTGTCGTATGTCTGACAGATGTCCGGCTGCTACAGGTCGCATTTTTCAGTGAAATTTGGTGAGCAGGTTCAATTTTTTTAAATCAGAAATGGCGGAGATTATTTTTTTAAACGTTTTCGCTATTTTAAATCCTGGTTATAAAGACGAATCGAACAATATCTCAAATTAGCTGTTTATAGGCTAATTTGAGAACGGCTAATTTGAGATATTGTTTGATTCGTCTTTTAAATTATATATACGAGTATATGTATATTTTTTTTATTTGTTAATTTTGGTTTTTTTTAAATAAATAAAATAAAGTAAAATAAAATAATAGGCGGTAAGGCATCACATAGAAACACACAAACAGACATACTTACTTACAAACTTACACACACCCTTGTACATCCACATTTATATTCTTATTTATCTGTAGCGCGTTTGCTGCTAATATACCTCTAAAACTTTGAACGATGAAATCCAGCTTTTTCTACTTCTAAATTACTGTTACTCGCGTCTGAACGCTTTTCACGGCTTAACATTCGATTTTATAATATTGTAAATAGGAGCATGGATATGGATGAAGGAGAATGTCTGTGCGTGTGTGTGTTTGTTCGTTTTTCATTTCAGCACGCTCAAACGGATTTTTGGTATCTATGTAGGTAGCTTAGATCCTGGATTTTCACATAAACTCCTTTTGAACGCGGGTAACACTGCGGGGTGCAGCTAATAATATTATTACGTAAACAGAACATAAATCTGAAGTATTATATTTGTAGCTTGTTAAATTCTGTTATGTGCTTAGATAGATATATGTATTTAGCAAAACTCCATAATATAATTTTATGAACATTATTCATTCTCTCATTCACTCATTAATTCAAATCAAAATGAAATCAAATCAAATATTTTTTATTTTGGCACAAACAATAAGTACAACATATGATGTGAATCCACTGACTCCGAACTAGTGAAAACTGTGTTTCGATAGCCAGTGGCTACTCCCATTAATAAATCTAAGTTTGTTATGTACCTGGTAAAACAGAAGGTGTGTGTGTGTGTGTGTGTGTGTGTGTGTGTGTGTGTGTGTGTGTGTGTGTGTGTGTGTGTGTGTGTGTGCACGCGGGCGAGAGGTCAATATGTGTATGTCGATGTAATGATCTTAAATAAATAAAGTATATTTGTATGTTATAGACAGATGCATAATATTACATGTAAAATATAGTTACCTAAATTTAAAAAACTTTCAGTAGTCAGGTAGCAATCAGTTAATGAGGGGTCGTAAAGAGATTCTCTGTATTGTCGTAATCAAAGTTCTTTAGAATATCAATTACTTTTAGCTTGCAATGAAAAAAGTTTGAATTGAAAAATTGAATCGTCGGGCAAATTTGCAAAATTGCCCGTAGTCCTACTGCTTAGTCTTACTGGTTATAGAATTATTTAACTATTGGAGTTATGACAAAATTCTGATTTCTGATTAGTTGGGGTAATTTGGACTTCAATTTTTTTGGTGCATGGTACATCGGTACTTTAAAATGCGTTACCAGTGAACCAGTCAGATATTTAAAATCATTTATGACCCAACAATTAAGGGCTTACCACCTTCGATCAGACTTATCACACCACACTATCAGCTGTCGTATGCGATTGACAGGCAGGCTATCTGGCCCTATTCCTGAGGTCAAATGTTTTCTGGTCACATTGTCTCTCTCGTTTGCTAAGTCATAGGAGTGAGAGTGGAGAGTTACACGATAGAGTGTATGAGCCCTCATAATACCTCTATTGAAAGTAGCATGTTTCCCGACATTTGGAAACACGCAATAGTTCGACCGTTGCCGAAACATGATAACCCAGCTGAACTAAAAGATCTTGTATCTATAAGTATTTTGCCCTGCATGTCTAAGATTTTAGAAAAAGTTGTATGTGTGGAATTAACAGAGTTTATTGAAATGAATGGGATTTTGCCAGAATTCCAATCAGGATTTAGGAAAGGTCGCAGTACTACAACAACTTTGCTTGATGTCACTGACAATATACTCAGTGCACAAGACAAAGGCATGTGCACGCTTTTGGTGTTATTACGTTACTATTTTTTACGTTACGTTACGTTTTTGTTGTTACTATTTTTTACGTTTTCTAAAGCATTCGATTCCATACATTTTAATGTCCTCTTATCTAAACTAAGCTATTACGGTTTCGATAGCAAGTCTATACAATGGTCTGAATAGTTATCTTAGTAATCGTTTCTAGTCTGTAAAGATTAATCGAACGGATGGTTCTTCGCTCTTAAACGACAAGCAACCGGTTAAAACAGGTGTCCCCCAGGCGAGATCTATCCTTTTTGCGTTGTGTTCTGCTGACATTACATCTCATATAAATCATTGCCATTTTTATATTTACGCTGATGATATGCAAGTTTACATTTAATGTAAGCCGTGTGACATTGATCCAGCTGTAACCAAATGAAACGAGGATCTCGCGAGAATAGCCACTTGGGCCTCTGAGAACTTTATATTGCTTAACCCTGTTAAAACCAAATATATTATTTTTGGTAGTAAGCATCAGTTAATTAGTTAGTAGACTCAGCCAATATACAAGTGTGTCGCTTATGGGTGAACCCATCGAGCGTGTACACGAAGCGCGAAACCTCGGCCTGCTAATGGAATGTGAACTACGATACGAAAAACATATTGTAAACTGTGTGAGAAACTGCTTTTATAAACTGAAGGTTTTATATAAAATGAGGCCGTATTTGAAGGAGGAGCTACGTATCCAACTGGCAGAATTACTAATTATGTTTAAATTAAACTGCATGGATATGGTCAATGGTTCGCGTCTACTTGCGAAAACAAAAAAGGTAATACAAAGAGTTCAGAACGCTTGTGCTCGATTCTGTATCACAGTCACAGTAGTCACATGTAACGCCATATTTGAACAGACATGATCTCTTAAAGATGACGCACCGCCGCAAGCTCCACTTGGCATGTCTTCTTTTTGGTGTCGTTAAGTACAAAACTCCGAGCTATCTACAAATATGACAAGCTGTCCTGGAAGTCGAATTTTAGCTCTCACTTGCACTTCGGGCACTTGTACACCGTGTGGCAAGTGTCCCGATTTTATTTATTATTTATTTATTTATTTATTTACTTGTCCCGCGCTTGTACCAAGTTGTCGCAGCTTAGGACGGAGCGGCATAGCTCAGCTGCCTTTAGAGGGAGCTTCCGATACGCGGCGACAAAGTATTGGAATAACATTCCACCGCCTATAAGGAACCTGCAAAGTATTTGTGATTTCAGAATGCATCGTTAAAGTTGATTCTTTGTAATTTTGTAGTAATAATGTTTTTCTAGTTTAGTTGTAGTTAATTGGTTTTATTAATTTTATTTTTATTTCCCGTTTATGTCTATTTTGAATATTTGTTGTTTTGTTTTGTTGCTGTATTTGGTATGCATGTATTAGGACTTATGTATCATAGAATAATTTGATAGATGCTTCCATAGACAGGTAGTGAATAAATTAACTGAATTAGTTTTATTTTAGATCTCACCGCTCTTTACGATAGTTGGCGTTGTGAGACTTGCGCTTTTTATATGTAACGTTTTTGATAGGGTTATCTTTAAAACCTACTTAAATGATATCTTACTATGATAACAGCTACAAAATCTGTCTTCTACCTATTGATTTGTAAATAAACCGGATACGTATAGTCCTAATTTACGTGAAAAATAAAATAAACAATGAGAAAGATGAAAAATTGCGGTTTTTTTTTCAAATAATTGTTTTAGGAATTATAATAACAAAAATGGATAAACTATGGCATTATTGTGAAAACTCATTTTAAAAAAATTGAGTTAAGATTTTTCTGGATGATAAAAAATTACATTTATCTTTCTCATAATTTTAATACTTATTATGTCATAGGTTTTATTTTTAAGGTGTTTTCTTAAATACTCAGTACTCTGGACGTAGTTTGTTATATCACACTAAAAACACTGTCAGTGTCCTTTTCTAAGGAAATTTTTTCAAAATTTTTTTTCTTTCAAAACAATTGTTTTCTGATACATCTCCTGACTGCAAAAAATACATCCCTTCCGTCAGAAAAATCATCTCAAATCGGCATCCATTGTTTGTTTTTAATTACTTTTTACGATTTGTACGTTGGTACAATTATTGGTTTTTTTTCTTTAAAAAAAAGTATAATTTTAGGGCAAAATATTTAATATGGGTAAACATTCAGACAACCGGGATCGTCATTGTACTATTGTAGTAAGATTGTAGTAGTTCGGTTCGGCCATCTTCCTTCTTTCGCGCCGGCGCGGCGCGGGCGTCATTCATTGTTTTCATGCATGTGTGCATGTTAGTTGTTTACGTATACAGAGGCTGATATTTAAATGACATTGTATCAAAAATGTAGCTATTAATGGGTTCAACTATGTTTGATACAAGTTAAGGGCAAACTGGTAATCAAGCGAAACCACTAAAATCATAATTTATTTTTGCTAATTCAAGTAAAATAAATAAAAACATATTTTCGGTGAAACAGCGCCATCTCGTGGGACAAGGTGCTTAGCGACAGCGAACATTTAGCCTTAACGTTGCACAATTTTTAGTGTTGCCTACCCCCTACTTTCTGCATGTGTTCTACCTTTTCCTGGATGAATGGCCAAACTGATTTTAATGCAATTTTGTGTGGAAGTTGTAATTATTATCTTATTTTCCCTCTATCTATACATATTATAAAAACAAAGTCGCTTTTCGCGTCTGTCTGTCTAAATATCTGCATACTCCTCCTAAAGCACGCAACGGATTTTTATGCGGTTTTCACCATCAATTATGTAATTTTTCACTTAGGATTTATAATTACCGTGCAAAGCCGAGAGGAGCGTGGGCGGGCCGCTAGTTCTACTTAGATAAAGTTTGAGTGTGTGTGTGTGTGTGTGTGTGTGTGTGTGTGTCTGACTTCTTCACGCTCAAACAGACGGATAGATTTGGATAAAATTAGTAAGGAGAGAGCTTAACCTTGAATTAACACACAATGTTAGTTTTTTATATTTTTATAATTAATTAGTTTATAACCGCAGTGCGATGCTAATACTTATCAGATAAATAATCGTTGTCACCATGGTATTTCGGTCACATGGGCAACACGTAATGACGTCAATCGATGCTAAAGCAAGACAGAAATGATTCATTTACAAATAGTTCGAAAGAGGCAGATGACGATAACGAGTGACGTCTTACGTGTTTGTTCTCGGAATGCTAGACCTTGTTTTTTTGGATGGATGGATGGATGGTTGTGACTAGGTACATATTTGTTTCCGGTGGGCACACCATAAAGGATATATTACGAGATAGTACTCGTAGTATGTGTCTTATTGTTTTCCCCTGGCCCTACCTACCTTATTATCCCTTATTGTTTTTAAACTATAGACAATCGTAAAGTAATAGTTTCTCGGTGATATTACTAATAATAATATGCATAACATGCATGAGCAAGAGTTAGGATTATCCATAAACGAATTTATTTTAGAACTACTCGTAGAATTATCAAAAAACTTGAAATTATTAGTAGGAGTAAAGGCTCATTTACATTAGTCGTTGGAGCCCGCATGTCATAGGGGCAGCATGCAAGAGCCGTTTTCACAAGCCGATAGGTGTCGCGTCCGGCGTGCGAGAGACTTTGTTCTCAAGCACGCCGTTGGTGAAGACCTCTTTCGACCAATACATCATTCCCACATGCTGTATCAAAGTCAAATTCAAAATGTATTTATTCAATTGGGTATCGAAGATATACTCATGAACGTCAAAGAGTTCAGACTCAACCACCTCGTTCGGAAAAAGAGTCACTACTCAGAAGAACAGGCAAGAAACTGAGGGGCTAGAATCGATTAAAATATTCATATTGAAGTCTCAGCAAACAAAAATATATTTATTAAATTTGTAAAGTTCCTTTAGTACACACCATTGTTGACATAAAATTATTGAAGTTAGATGCTGGTGTTCGATATGCACACAATACTAAATTGTGCCTGTTTATTTCTGAACAAGCAATCTCACATACACGTTCCACAAAATAGCCCCCTATGTCAGAGAGCTGCTTAAATTTTTTGTTATTTTTAAATAGAATAATACACCCTCCTCCTTCAGCGGATATTCTGTTAAACGCACTGGCCACCTGAAATTTTGTAACATTAAATAACATTCTATCTGACTTTAACCAAGTTTCAGTGAAACATAAAATATCAAAAGTATATTTATCTAACAAAAGTTCAAAATCTAATATTTTGCCAGAGAAGCGGTATATTTTTGATAAGAAAGTAAAATGTCCGCACACTTCTCTGTTTTTTAACTTAAAAGTTTAAACTATTGGTCGTAGTGATGTTGTTATAGAACATTTACTAAAAACTGTGAACTTATATCGTACTTCGTTATTAGTCAAGTGTCTGCATTTTTTAGGACAATACACGTAGTCCTATATTAACTTAAAATTATAAAGAAATTCATTGCTGTAAAAAAAAAAATAGCAGCTTATCACTATGACGGCATACTACGAGTAAGTTAAACATTAAAGCACGCCATCGGTCTAGACCGCTTTCAGGCAATACCCGCACCGTACCCGCATGCTGTTTACCGACCAAGGTATAGCTGACGAACTCTCATTAGTCGTCACCTCATGCAAGGTGTCCTCCGAATGCCACTACAGTCGGCTACAGACCGAGTTATCGGCTAATTTATAACAAAAGAAAAATGCTTGCGCAAATAAGTTTTGTATCCTACCAAATAATTTATTCTCTACGCGTCACGACCACGTACTTGTGCACCTTCAAAATCACCAACATTTTTTATACTAAACTCACAGAATACCCCATTCAAAAGTTTATGATTCAACTACACACTTAATTGTCCTAATCACTTTTCCGTAGTCAATCCAATACGACTAGAACATGACCAAAAAATTCTTACAATATTTACAAAACACAACGTCATTGTTTTTGATTGCGGCTTTCTGAATGCAATAATGCACTGTGAAATTAAAGAGTTCCCTTCCTAGCATCATCCTCGTAGGTATAGGTTCAGCATAGGTTCCCCCTTTGATTCCCCGACACCAATTTTGGAGTCTAACGTTACATTCTCCCTCATAGGGTGAAAGGAACTCTGCTTGTTGTTTGCTTACATTATTATGAGAAAAACCGTCCAACTTTATTATTCTATTTTTTCATTATTTTCTTTATTTTATCCTACCGCATAATAAAAAAAAACACAAGGTCTATCGTTCCGGGAGCCAACATGTAATGTCGGTACTCGCCATCGCATCGCTGTCGTCTCTTTCGCACTATTTGTAAATTACTTATTTCGGTCTTGCTTAGGCATCGCTTGACGTCACTCCGTGTTGCCCACGTAACCATTTAGGAGACCCTTAATTAAAACACGCTTTACTATCATCATTTTTAACTAACTATACATACATAATATCTAGTAAAATCTTAGAAGTCAATGTTAACCTACTTCTAACTGTCGCGGAAAAAACTTTGTATTTATGTATTTAGGTTTAGGATTTACTTAAAATAAATAAAAAAACCTTGACTTAATTAAGTTACTTTTTAAATTGGTAAGAAATATAAAGCCAAACTTTAATCGTTATCATCGTAGCGAGACTGAACGACTAAGAACCTGGTTCGTTAATATTTTGTTTGAATGGAATAAACTTTGGGCCACAAACTTTTTTTTAAACTTTTTAATCTTAATCTAATTTTAATCTGTGAGCTTTCCAAAATGTCTGGGCCAAAGGTAGAAACTAAAAAGCTAAATTATACCAAAAACAATGTCAAACCTAACAACGATTATTTAATTCTTCCTATATTTAAAATTGTCTTAAAGTGTTTGCAACGTTAGAACTAAAAATTATCCTTTTTTCTATAAACTAGTACTTCGCCTCTAACGGCGACCTCGTATTTGTAACTCATTTTCCGATTTCGCTCATATTCGAACTTTAATATCTTCTTAATATATATAAATTACGTGTCACGTTGTTTGTCCGCTACAGACTCCTAAACTACTTAACCGATTTCAATCAAATTTGCACACCGTGTGCAGTTCAATCTAACTTAACAGATAGGATAGCTCACACATATATATGTATATAAATAATAAACGCGTACGAAGTCGCGGGGTGACAGCTAGTATAATATAATATTGACTATTATTTAGCTACTTAGTATAATATAATATTGACTATTATTTAGCTACTTAGTATAATACTAGCTGTCACCCCGCGACTTCGTTCGCGTTTTGAGCTATCCTATCTCTCAAGTTGGATCGAACTGCACATGGTGTGCGAATTTTATTACAATCGGTTAAGTGGTTTAGGAGTTCATTGAGGACAAACATTGTGACACGAGATTTATATATATTAAGATAAGATCGGATCAACGATACTCAACTTTTTGCCGGACAAATTATTGCCGAGATGTTCCCATAGATTCTGACACCTCGGTTTGCTACGCCAATTTTAATGTGAAAAGCTCCGCCAATCATACATAGCTAAGAACACTCTAGATCAAGTCACTTTTCAGTAAAAAAAATCTTAACCAAAATCGGTTTACCCGTTTGGTAGCTACGAGTACGACGAGGTGCCGCCACAGACAGATCCACACAATACAAAATACATATAGCACACGCTTATTACAACCCTCTGTTCTGCGTCGAGGGATAAATATAGTTTCTGCCGCATTAATTGCAACGCTCATAGAGGTAGATAGCTAGGTAGAAGGTAGCTTTTATTTTAAATGGCCAATTAATTATAAGTGAAACCTGCTTACGTTTTTGCATTCACGTAAGTCGACGATGTAGCGAAATTGAGCTAAACATGCTACACACAGATAATTATTATGTCTGAAATCATCTACAATTCTGTATAATATTCAACTTTTTTATATTTAAGGTAGATTCAGAAAAACTCAATTTGTACAAATTGCCGTACTTGTTTTAATAGTCTACAGGTTGTTATTCAATGTTCCTTTTCTTTAACCGAGTTCTAAAAACGACGAAGTTCTTAATTCGACTGTATGTTTTTTTATATGTATGTCCCATATAAATTTTATCAAAATCGGTCAAGCAGTTTTTAAAATAGCAACACAAATCTAAAAATCGTTTCATGGAAGTCGTTTTTTTAACCTTTGTTTTTTTTACTCATTAGTAGGTACATTATCGAAGTTTCATTAATGTAGGATTAATATCCAAAATCTAGTAAAACCACATCTATCTTATCTGATCGAAATCTGAGGGTGTGCCGCAAAAACAAGGCTGGACAAACTACAACGTTTACAAAACAAAATTATTAAAACTCTCTTTAACTACCACTATTTAACACCAACACAACAAATATTCTAAGAAACTAAAATAATGAATTTGAAAAAACTATACAAATATTATATATGCATTTTTATACAAAAAACTCTAAATAAAAACATTTACACAAACTTATCATTCACCAAGCGAAGAAATGTTGTTGACCACTGTACTCGGCGAGCTAGCTACCTCGTCATACCCAGGCATCGAACAAAATATGGCAATACAATGCTAACTAATGAAGGAGCGCGGCTTTTTAATAAATACTTGTTACTACATGTTTATAAATACTTTCATGGATGCGACTACGAACGCTAAGCTATATTTAACTAAACCATGTTATCACATAAGCGGCATATTGTCTTTGTTGATAATAAAAAGTCTTTAAACCTAAATAAAATCTTTCTCTATACTATCTTTACCACGCCCTTTCACCCCTTTTGATTTGTAGGAAATGGTGAAACGCGTGTTCATTAGTTTTCATAGCTTAGGGTATAAGTCTTCTCATATTTCAAAAACTTTTAACTCGCATTTTGGGAGTAATCGATAATGTGTAAAAAACTTTAGACGCGATTTTCTCAGATAATTCATAACCACACTCACTGTGCATGTAAGGCAGAAACACTGTCAGTTGTCAGATAGTTGCAAGCATCATTAGTCTATGGTTGCAGCAAAGACGGATCGATAAATACAGAGCCAGAATAGTAAATTAATTCAACGAAGGCAAAATGATACTGTACGATGCAATAACCTATCGGGTACGCCCACAATAGCAGACTGAAATACACTAACAATAAATAATAGGTCTATAGGGTACGGCTAGACTAACGTCACTAGCGACTTTTCGCGCCAGAGTTCGGCGATTTAGTGGCATTGCTGAAATTGGATGCTACTTCTGAAAGCTTTAGCCGTCTCCCAGAAAGACACGGCCTGCGGTAGCGGCCTGGACTTTTGCATTGGGGGTCACCGCCGGCCACATCTGTCTACTAGACGCCTTAATCCACATGCACATTTACACCGACGCCGGTCGCATCGATCAAGTCTATTTTTGAACGATGGAAGCAACGGCTGAACTTTATATTTCGCTACGGTTTCTATACCGCGTCAAACGCAGTAAGTCGTTAGCAAAACGCGTTACAGCATCGAGCATTTGTAAATTCACCGATCAAACGATGCTCAAAATCTGTTCGAGCCCTCAGTTAAAACATAATAGCGAGTCTCGAATGGCAACCATCTACCAAAAGATTTGTGAGTCTCGAACGTTTGTCAGATTCGTATTTGATGATCGTATGTTTACAAAATATTTTGAATAAATTATTATTGATTAACACAATTGAGGGGAGTCTTAATGAAGCGTATTGTACGAAAACAGAACTACGAGTATAACTCCAATTGAACTGACGTTTTTCACTCATCTTGTGCCTAACGCACCGCAGGTCTGCTTAAGGAATGAGATGCGAATACAAATTCTATAGAGCATACAAACATAATCGATCTTTTCCGAATTTCGAAATTCAAAGTCTTTAAAAAATTTCCAGAAATGCGATAAGCACCGCTGCATTACGCACACGAAGGTCGATTTTCGCGGACCGTACACTACCGCCTGACGGGTTAAAAAACTTCATCTTGTTTTACTGTTTTTCGCCCGCATAACTATCGATTATACTGTCAATAGTGATATGGATAAATTTACATGTATTTCTAGATATTGTATTGTAGTTAGTAAGTTTTGAGAAAAATAGGTAATAAAAACATTTTGTGCAAAAAGGTTTTTATGACTTCGTGCATCTCAGTTACAATGCTGCAGCCCTAGAATAAATGTATCGACGCCTCGCCAGTCCCATTTGGGAACTAAGTTAAATTATTCATTCGTTTAGCTCACGTCAGCTAACAAGAGCTAACTGACGGGTTGAAAATGTTAATTGCTCGTAAGTGTCAGTTCCAACAATAAATATTTAGTTTCGTAAATTTATTTTAATTAAACGTAATTACTTTAAGTTGAAACTGACACTTACGAGTGCTAAATTAATATTTTCAGAACGTCATTTTGTTCTAGTTAGTTGCATGGTGTGCGCTAAGTAGAACGCGTTATTTTCTCCCTCTCTTGTTACTTAATCTTTATCCGCATTTATCATTTCCGCTCTTCCCGACGTACCGCACGGTGGTAGTTAGCATTCCGTACTTTCGTCTCCATTAGGCATTATTTCAAATTCACGTTCCGTTGTTACCTCGACAGGGCCCACCACCCAAACCTCATTGTTGTCCGTTTCGCAGACTACTCAGTAGATATCGCAGACCCTCTCCCCTCCGTAGACACCTCAGAAATATTTTCGGTGAGCCCGACGACCTTATCGCCGTCGCTACGGCGCGGCGGCGATGTTCGGGCCGTCGACCCTACAGTTCCTTGCAACAAGGAGTTTAAATTATTTGGTATGGGCGTTAGTTACCAAAGGAACACGACCACGCACTGACCACGCCAGCTCACAAACAAGCTCACAAAATAAATTTTACTCCACCATTTGCATCCTCTTTAATATTCTGTAGCATTTTCTTCTTCCCTTTTCCTCACCTTGGCTTCAGTCTGTATAGATATAAGTATACACCATAACTATCTTCCACAGGGGATGGCAGCTTTTAGCGCTAAGTTCCCTCCTTATACATATACGTATACTGTATAATAATATTTTGAAATACACGTGAATTAAACCTACAGAAGGTACCCTAATACAAAGGATGCCTACTTATAATTTTTCCAAGCCCCATGCCCTTTGACTTCACCGTGATGACCGGTTAAAACTATAATCAAAGAGTGCGGCTCTCAAATCAAACTATTCCCTTCCACGAAGATTTTAGATTCCAACATAGCAAACTTGCCTCCCTTTGTTTACAGTAACTAAAATATTTCAATTGAATATTCTATCCTATACGTTCCACATGAAAGCATTGTAATAAATATTTTTTGACAATATTGTCATGACATCCTGTGAAGGCTTATTATTTTTGTATCAGTTGCTTCACTCATTTACAAAAAAAAAAGTAATATGAGTAAGCCATTTAATTAATGGCATATATACTTACTTTGCCGGTACAGACATTTATAATCCAAAATTTTAATAATATGCAGCTCCTCCGCAACAATGCCCTACCATGAAGTCATCTTCCCGAGTATATTTTCTGTAATTTCACTAAAATTGTTTCCTCCAACTATGTAACTCCAGATAAGTATGCCATTTCACTGATGATACGCCACTGTAGTAAAGACATTTTCAGTGCAAAATTATATGCAGCACTATGGCGATAGTAATGGTACTGTATTTATTCTGTGCTAGCAGTCACCATTCGCTCATCTTACGAGAATACCTTTCTGTGATTTCACGAAAAATATTTCCACTAAAAACTAATAAGGTAATGGCAGCACCGCACCACCTTTAATACAGAATATTTTTCTGTAACTTCGCTAAAAATATTTCTACTAAAACGTATGGCAACACCGCCTTACCTTCACCATTCGCTGAGGAGTTTTGGCGGGAACCGAAAAGATGGTGTCGTGTTTTTGTATTATTTTCTAAAACTTGTGATTCTTCGAGTGTTAAAGTGTAATAATGGTGGATTATTAACGTTTACCGGTTCGTCAACGTGCACGAGTGTGGGCAAATGATACAAACATCGCGAAACGCGATTTTTCGTGTTCTCTACAAAACTTCACTTAAAGTTTCAGTAAAGTATCCATAACTTTACTGGAATGGGGAAAGGGGAGGGATTCATCGTCTTCATCATCACCTCATCATCATCATCCCATCATCTGTTACTGAAGGAAAAATTATTACTAAGAATCCGACTGAAGGACGAGTATCCATGGTCATGAATAATTTAAAAAAAAAAAAATTCACCATTCGCTTGTCCTCCTGGTAGTATTTGCGATATTTTCTACTAAAAATGATGTCTGCTATAAACTAATAATAAATGCAGATGCACTTCAGACCCTCTGAATCGTTCAGAAGATATGTATTTCCATAAACTATTTTCCTGCAATATTTTACGAAGATTGGATTTACCTAGGGAGTTGCCCGATTGTCGGCGACGAGCGAGTAGCGAGCAGAGCTAGAATGGGTTAGCGAGCAGCGACAAGTGAATGTATAGTTCCGATAGTTTCCGCGCTGGGCTATAGGAAGTTTACGCCGAGCGAACATTTTCTACACTCGGCGAGTCTTACAGCAGACTTTTCGAGCGAGTTCTTGCCGCATGCTGAGTGGTGTCAACTTCGTGTCAACGTGTCGTTTCTAGTTTGTGTTTCTACTCGATACTCGCTCATCGCCATCAGTCGGACAACTGCCGTACGATAGCTACGATTCTCAAGATATTGTCGAACAAATTTCATTGCATTTCATTTCATTTCGTTTATTGACAAATATACTACATCACACAAACAGCACCGCCAAGGCGTGTGACGAGACATAACAAATAGCAATAATAATAAATAGTCAAATAATAGCAATTAACAAGCATTTTCATTTTGTTGCCAACT
Source organism: Peribatodes rhomboidaria (assembly GCA_911728515.1). Lineage (NCBI taxonomy): Eukaryota > Metazoa > Arthropoda > Insecta > Lepidoptera > Geometridae > Peribatodes > Peribatodes rhomboidaria. Next base: position 755,109 of record OU452166.1, read on the forward strand.
CCAACTTTAAGAAAAAGTGAGTTGTTTTTTTTATTTAGGCTATATTTTTCACTTTGCTGTTTAATGAGCGTAAAAGTGCTGCTTAGTATCTGAGCAGTGATCTTTTTGTGAGGCATGTTTTCATGCTCATCACTTTCGTGATCGTCCTCACGTCAACAAGTGGAACTGGTAATCACATTTGCAGTGCTCGGTTTCGTTGCTGAAACCACACGATGAGGACTTCCAGACAAGATTGTCGTTGACATTGTATTTTTGACCAAATGAAAGCGAGGTCTCAGAGTTAATTCGCCCAAAACGGCATTATTTTGTCCGAAGATTACTGGATTACCGCACCTAGCGTAAGCAGTTCCAATATTCAATAAATTTTGCAGACAATTAAATCATGCAAAAACATTTTTAAGTTTGATTTTGAGCCAAAACGGGCTGTGGAGATATCATGAGGTCTCAAAGCGAACTACTAGTTATTACTAAGTCGGAATGTAGAGTTATTGTCGTCCTGCGCTTGTTTGAGAGATGCCGACTATCGACATTCTATAGCGGTATTGTTAATCCTTGCCCGCGCTGTACAGGAGCGTGGGGCAGAGCATCAAAGGGGATCGAGATAATAGCGCGCTCTGCCGCTTAGCGCCCCTTTATCGCGAGGACTACCTTTAGTCCTAGTGGTAGTATAGCAGTGTCTTAGTCTCAATCATAAAGACTCTGGCTATATTTTAATATATTTTATATTCCGTAAGTTAACAAGCTAAGGGGCCGCCTGATGGTAAGCGATCACCGTTGCCTAATGTATAAACTTGTTCCATGTATCCAGCCTTGTAGCCGACTTGTAAGGACTCTATTGACAGTCCTTTTGAAAAACCCCATGTTGTAGTTACTACTGCAGGAGAACTCATTCCACAGATTGCAGGTGTGCGGCAAAAAAGATCGCTTAAAACGCACAGTGTACGATTTCCATCGATCGATAATAGGTGAGTGAGCTTTGGTGGCTCATGCGATGATAAAACCGCGATTCAGGCATCAGTTCGAACACTCTCCTTTATAAATGCGAAAGAAAATACAAAGAGATCCATCGTCTCTACGCCTACTGAGCTGCTCTAGGTGTTCAGAAAGCTTGGGATTGTCGACAATTCTGACAGCTCTACACTTTAATGCATCGAGTGGCTCAAGCTGGTACTTGAGTGCTTCGTTCCAAATATTGTATGGGAGCAGTCCATGTGAGATCTACTTGTACTTTATCTTTCAAAAGTCTTTGTTTTAACATTAAGTAGTTTTGTGTGGTATATGGCCGCCGACATCAATTAAATTTTTTTTTTTAAATTAAAATATTATTTATTGCATCAAATGTTTTTAACAAGTTACTATTAATAAGTTACATGTTTTTAACAAGTTACTATTACACTAACTTATTACTATAATGGTGACGTTAATACATACTCGTAAGTGGAATATTTCCGCTCAGGTGCCTGCGCTAGGTTAGGGAAAAACCTGTGTTACAGGCACCTGCGCTTCCTTTCTTATGGACTTGATAAAATGTCATGGTATTTTAAAATAATATTATCAGAATTGTAAAAATTTAAATTGAAAAATTGAAAATTAAATTAAATTATAAAATGATTAAAGTTTAGCTAGATTACATTACATTACATTAGTTATAAAATTGTACATAAAAATGTCCCTATTTATGATAATGGCACAATTAACAGGAAAGGATGAGGAGAGGAGAGGAGATGAGAGGAGGGGTGTAGGGGGTGAGAGTGTTTGGATAAAGTGAGAGTGTTTCTCTATTTTAGAATGACCAGTAAATCTTCTGTTTCTCGGTAATTATATGACTTTAGAAGTACTGTCAGTGCCTTTTTTAACTCAAAAGAACTCAGGTCTTTGAGGTTGATAGTGTAAGACATTTTATTGTACAGATACTTACCGAGAAAACATGGAAATTTATGACTAAATTGGGTTTTTTGTAACTGGCTTTGAAAAACCTTGTCACTTCGTCGTTTTTCTATCGTAGGACCATTGTCATTAAGTGGGCGTAGCTTATGTTGCCTTATCAGTAGTCTCTGAATAAAAAGCTGTCGTACCGTTAAGACATCGCACATGTTGTAAAGTGAGTCAGTAGGAAACCTAAAAGGTAGTGACTTCATAACTTTTAAAATTCCACGTTGAGCTATTTCCAATGGTCTTAAATGAGTTCGTGCGCAGCCTCCCCAGCCTTCAATGCAGTACCCCAAGAGTGATTGGCAGAGAGCGTAATAAACTGTCTTCAGAATGTCATCGTTTGCGGAATGGCGAATGTTTCTGAAAACTGCCTTTAACTTACGAACTCTTCCTGCTAAGGCTTGGATATGGGGTTGAAAGGTTAAAGTATTATCAAGCGTCACCCCGAGATATTTAAATGTGTCAGTTCTCTCGAGATTGGGACAACTGCAGTCGGAACTATGAAACAACGTGGGAGAGTTAGTATAACATTGGTGATACCTGATATTAAACAGTCAAGAAACAAAAATCAAGAAACATAGTCGCCGAAATCACGTCGCCGACAGCCCGCACGCCCTAACTGGTACTATACAACTATAGCGAGGGTCATGGGAAACCGCTGAATGTTAATATAGGTACGTGCTACATCGTCGCAGAGATCATTGGGGGAGGCATGTAGGTAACAAAAGTATAAAGTGTAAAAATTATCACCTTTTCTAAAGGCTGGTTAATAAACTCACCTAGTACATTTGTTGCGGACTATCTGGTTCTTCTTTGACTGTAAGATTGATTTGACATAGCTTCGCATAACAACTTGCACTTTCAAACTTTTTCTCTTACAATATTTCGTGTAACGGTTTTTAGATAAACTTTTCTGTGTTTGTAAAAGCTGTACTTCCATTTAGTCTTTCTGTTTGATTTTCATCCGTAGCCCAAGTACAAGAAAATTCTTATTTGAGGCAGTTTTATAAAAATAGAATCGGAGTGTAATATTATACCACGAATAGAATCAGTATTATCAGATTGTTATTTTAGTTAAGAATAATTAATATGAACTGAAGTGCTACATTGTCAAACTTGACTATCCCTGGCTTGCGCGGCTCTGACAGTTTTCATAGACAATTTGTTTGTTTTATTTTTCCCATTCAAACGTTGCCCGTAGGCGCAGATGAACAATTATTATTCTCCGTCTACGCCGTAGACAGAGAATGATTCGCCGTCTACGTTCTACGCATTCAAGGCACGTCAGTACCATTTAATTATAGACAGTATACATTTAACAGTATGGTAAACAGGAGGGCCACGTATAATCTAAGAAACACGTAACATTATTTTTTAAAATAAAACCCGGCTGTAAAATATGGTACTCTATGTCACATCCACTATCAAGCGATTCAAATGGCACCTCACATGTCGAAATCCATTAAGCTATTTAGACTGTATGTAGGTCGTTACAAAGAAACCTATTACATACATACATACCCACATACATACATACATACTTACATACATACTTACATACACTCGAAAAACATAACCCACCTTTTTGCCCAGTCGGGTAAAAAGAAGCTATGGAAGAGATCGCTTATAGTGTTAAAGCCATCGGTTGTTACGTCATCAGTTGTTAGTGACATATTTGCCAATTTATGTTTTGTTATTTCTAGTGTGAACAATAAAGAGTTTGTTTATCTTGACGTCATGGGTAAAAACAAAGACGAAAACCTACGGCAATTCTTTTTAATTATTTCTTTTTATTTTACACCGTCACGTCTTTACCTCAAAGAGGCTGACAGAGGTGTAATACAACACCCACACTTAGCAGGACGATATTCAATCCCAAAGGTGAAAGGTGGCGAGCCTGACGACAAACACCGGGCTCAAGGCATGTAGCAGATGACATACAAGTGACAAGTATTTGCATACTGAATAAATTAGCGAGTTTGTGTTGGTGTTAGACAAAGGCTAGACGTTCAATATTATGTAGTGTGATCTACGGCTATTTATTCCATATCGTGATATTTACTGAGCGTGTAGAATGAAGTATTGACGGATCTCACCTCAGTCCTCATCAGACCTTAATTCCGATCGTGATACATATCATGATAATTACTTTACGTGTAGCCTTCGCCTTAAAAGTGTATATGTTCGATGTCGTATTGTTTGCTAAAAACCTTTAAAACTTTTATATACAGTTTTTCGTAAAAGTTGTTTATTTTGACCCAAAATAGATCCGACAATTAGTAACGTCACACTTCCGCGGTCTCTCGGGAGGTCTGTGGCCTGTACAAAGTGAGATGTTTATCAGTAATGTGACTTTTTCAATTTTGACACAAACGCATAAAGTACGTTATCGGATCCAGGGGGTCTAAGTGTCTAAGTGTAAGGGTTTAAGTGTGGGCCTACTCTACACCATTCAGGTAAGTCGTGTTTTATGCCTATACTTCACACCAAGTAATTTAGTAAATAGTATGCTATATTATATCTGATAGAAATGCATCTTTTATAAATACGAGGGCGAAAGATTAGGCCTTGATTCCGAGCCCTAAACTTGCAACGCCAAAGACTAAGCAGCATCGCTTTCGACGTTTTTTATTGTACATAGTAACTACATACTATATTACAGGAGAATAGCTATTCTGGACGGTATCAAATTATCTCCGTCTCTGCCTCTTAAAAGAAATGGACGCGTTTCCACCCGAGCACCCGCTCCCGAGCCGCGGAGCGGAGCTCAGCGGTTCATGAATCGACCATTTACAATGTTTTTTTTTTTTTTTTTTTTTTTATTTAAAAAAATTACACTCCACGGACTCCGGGGACCGTGACTTTTTTTAACATAAATCTTAAATTATTATTTAAGGGAAATACAGGTAGAGGGGGGTTAGTTATTATAAAAATTAACTTGAAAAATTACAATGTTCGAAATCTCCGCTCGGCTCACTGTAATTGAGCTCCGCTCCGCTTGTCTCTGTTTCAGTGAAAACGCACCCTTAGAGACAGTAAAGAGTCTCGAGCGTACCATAGACCGCTCTGTAGTCGGTTCCGGAAATTTGTTTCCAGAGCAAATCTAGTTTTGCACAGAACTTTTCTACCTTTCCCAACACTTTTTGGTCGTAGATACGAGTATACTCATAGCAATTTCTTTCGCGAGGCGGGGCGCTGTTGATGTTTATTTCCTAAGAAGTGGAAAAACTAATTTATTTTTAGTAAGTTAGTACTTACTCTTCTTTACTTTCTTACAACTATACTCATTTAATACTTTGCTATTTACTGCACGTTGCAACGCTTCGCTAAGATGATGGCTACAGAATTGAATATAACATATTCATAGCTTAACATTTAAAATTAAAGACACCCAAAAATCAGATACTGAGCATACAGTAAATTTTCAAACAAAAAAATTGTAATGTCGAAATAGATTCCATTTGAAAGCCACAACGCCGTGGACAGATGCATACATACACATGTATGTTCGTTGAATTTATCCCTCTTTGCGTCTGGGGTTAAAAACATTTCCAAATTTTGTTCAATAGCGAATTCTGCGCAAATAAAATCTCATTTATATTACAATTCTATAAAAACATCATAAAGCATAAAGCTCACTACTGTACGACGCTAAGAAATAATCGATGCTACTTCAACAACGTTCTTGGAAAATGGCAGCGAGGATCGTAGACAGCATTATGTTACGCAAAGCTGAAGACCCTCAAGCTAATAAATAAGTACTTCAAAGTTAAGAACTTTATTACTCTGTAATATTTAGATAAAAAAAACCATAAAATACAAAGAAGTTGATGTTCACGCTAGAACTGGCATCTCGAACTAACATTTTCGAAAATAGATTTAGTAGTTAGGATGTAGTAGACCCGAAGCTAACCGAATTAAACAGAAACCTCCTTATAAATAAACATCGTTAGCCTCAGAATAGTTGTACTTGCAGTGTTTTGCCTTAATCTTTCCTTTAAATTTTTAAATTCGATTGAAAAAGACAAAAGGTTGTGAAATTGTTCCTACTTCCGTGGCTATGCAACGTTTAATGCCAAGGGGAAAAGTGTACTTAATTAACTGTGTGTAATATTATTGTTTGTGTGTTAGTGTTAGTGGTCGTGTGTAATTTCAGTTAGGGCGAGCTGATTCACCGCCACTTAACGCACACGTAAGCATTAAAAATTAAACTGACTATCGTCCAAGCGTTTCTTCACAAAATGCTAGCCTAACTTACGCCAAAAGTCACGATCAATGCCAAACACCTTTGATTTTTCCGTTTTTTTATGTAATAAAACAGCGCTTTGTATTTAAACGGACGCTAAACAATTTTATAGGTAATCGTTTTTATTTTACATACGTGTGTAATTTTAACTAACCATTGGAAACAATTTACCCTTAGGTTTGGTTGGTTCCGGTTAGCTGTAGTAAGTTCATCAGAGCCACTCCTAAATCCGTGTTCGAAATGCTATGCTAAGTAGTTTGAGAGTCAGTTCTAGTATAATTGAGTTCTAGGCTATTTCATTGATAAAATATCCCTCATTTCTCCCGATTCGTAGAATCGCCAATCTCCCAGTAAATTACGATTTTCAATAGGACGATTTATTTGATTCTAAGAATAGTTGATGTGTATTGAATAGGTACTTATTTCAATTAGTACGCTAATTGCATGAAACTTGCCAACCGTAAGCTTAAAATTCAGCCAGGGGCACATTGCAAGTATTATGAGCAAGTTAATTTAGACGCCAGAGGGCTCATCGTGCGTTTTGATAGTTAACGAAAACTTTTTTCGTTTTCGTTTGGCTCCATATATGTAGCCTATATGTATGTTCCTTAACGTTTTCGCCTTATTAAAATGTATGAAATTAAACGAAAAGAAAAACGTATTCGTAACTATTAAAACTCATGATAAGGGTGCATGATGGTTAAATTTAAAAAAATACATATTGATTCCGCTTAAGTATTCACATAACCGTACCTAGTGATACGATAAACTACTGCCTATTAATCTACTAGTGACGTAGTTCATACGCATTTGTTGTTGGGATCTTGTTTTTAATATTGTGGCAGGAAAAAGCATTTGTGTATCCCCCATAGGGTGACCATTCGTGAGACGTGCGACAATTTCCAGTTGGATTGTTGCGCAATTATTAGATGTCTGATTGGAGGAAAAAGGAAAAAGGAAAAGTGAAGCAAGGTCAAGGAGAAAAATTTGTAAGTAAGCCTCACTTCAGCATGAATCCATCATGTGGGATATGTCGACGGAAAGAGAGAGAATAATAAAGCCGCATGTCACACAATCTGCGTTGTGGTCCTGGCCTTTTCTAACCGTTGCAAAGTTCAAATAAGAGTAAACTGAAACACTGGCGCATTTCCAAGTATGCCAGTAAGTGCCTTTGTTATTAAGACAAGCTTGCATCCAGTAGACAATGATAAGACCCAGACAGCGGTCTAACTTTAGTTTTCTCAAGCAAAATTGTTTAGTTTTGATAAAATTTCTGAGTAAAATGTCTGAGGTAGGTTTTGTGGACGCTTGAATGGCTTTAAACCTATTTTGCTTATGATTGAAACAAGACGTACAGACGTACAGTACCTCTGATTACTGATATCACATAACATATCGTCACGCCTTTCCCCCGAAGGGGCTGGAAGAGGTGTATTACAACACCCACACGTCGCCGGACGATATTCAGTCCAAACGTGACAGGCGAGCCTGTCGCCATACACCGGCCTCCAGTGATGTAGCAGATGACATACAATACGCACATATGATCATTCAATTAGCAAATTTTGATGTGGGAGTGAGTTTGAATCCACTCCCTCTGGCTTGTGAGGCGGGTATCTCCAACTAGGCTATCACAATAAAGGCAAAAGTTTGCGTATGTGCATGTTTGTTACTTTTTAACGGGCAAACGGATAGGTGGATTTGGATGAAATTTAATGTGGAACAAACTTATTACAAGGATTAACACTTTATACTATGATAAAAAAAGCGAGTAACACCGCTAGCCGGTCTGACCTTACCCAGACATATCCCACTGGGATTTGGCGTCGGGTACGTGCCTTCCGTGTGTGTGTCTGTGTACACAAGCTTACACCGTCAACAAGACTGCGGTGCTCTTTTCGAAATTGGTCAATTGATCTTATTTTGTATTAATAACTCAACTCCGTAATAGCTCAACCAACTTTCATCACATTCTCTTTGAATGTAACCTAAAAACTTGGATTATAACTTGATGATATTCTCGTTTCGAAAATTCTCATACGATTCATGCCTAATTATTTCATAGTTAGAAATTTGGTTCAAAATCTGAAAAAACGGTTCGAAGATAAATATTTCAAAACTTAGACGCACACTGAGACATAAATAAAATTTAAATTGGTTCGTTAATTTATTTTATTCACAAAATATTCGAAACAGCTCAGTCTTCAGATGGTAGCCGAGAGTAGCATTTACTCGTACATATGAGCAAGACTATGGGTCGGCTAATACTACAATCGGTTAGCTTTAAAATATGTAACATACGGTTAGCCTTTACCCAACAGTGGCGCGATTACGGACTGATGATGATGATGGTCTAAACAGTCTAAACGAACTTACGTAATTAGCTGGTTATTTATCTGAGTAGTTAATGCCTACGATTAATAAAAGTACCAATTACGAATTTAATTTTCGTAAAAGGCAGGCAGTCCCTTTGGAACGTGTCGATAACTTAGCCTGGCTCGAATTACATATAATCACATTAGCTTTACTAATGTGTTTGTTTGTCTTCTAGTGTGTTACCTTTCACTGATGATGAGCTGGATTTTCGTACAAGTTTACACGGACCGCAAGTCTGAGCCGAGAACAACTTTATTTACTGAATAAATAATAAATCCAAAATATTCAAGACACTTTTTACAAACGGTAGTCTGATCCCAAACTAAGCAAATCTCGTAGTACTACTTGGCTGACTGATAAAATATACTCGTACGTTACTTAAATGCTTATTTTTAATGCATACTAGATGTTACTTCCCGGCATAGAACAAACACAAATGTTCAACACATGAATGTTTGTCCTAGGTGGGATAAAACCAACCCTTAACTAAAAACAACGACAAAACAAACTCACAATTTAATCTTGCATCGAAACCCCATCAAAATTGATAAGTAGTTTTTCAATCATAAGTTAGTAATACTCGAGCTCAACGCCAGACTAGCCCGGAAAATTTTAAATTGCTTTATGATGCAGTACAACAAAAATAAAACCGCGATACCTTAATATCGAATTTAATTAGTTTAGACGTATTATCAATAAAAGTATTTGTAATTAAGGTATAAGAAAGATTATTTTAATTAAACATTACTAGGGTTTTATGTACGTTTCATTAGCTACTATCACTTTAGTATCGATTTTAATTAGTTCAGACGTATTATCAACAAAAGTATTTGTAATTAAGATAAAAGACTAGGGTTGTAAGTACGTTTCATTAGCTACTATCACCGCATTGTTTAAAAATATGTTTTATAAGCTTCTGAAGATTAATTACTCATCTAATGAGACTTATTACCGGAGAGTTCGATCACTGCCAACATTTTATATACTTATGTCAACAATTTAATTAAATTACCACCCCCTCCCCCCCCCCCCCCCCCCTCAAAGTATCTAATGCCCACTAAATATTCTGAAGAAAATATATCTGTTTTTTAGTGATTTTGTGTTTATCTACCATTGATTTTGTGATCAAGTTTACTTTCGTCTAAGTCAGAAGACCCCCAATCCAACTCCGAATTCCTGAATCCGCTACTGATCTGGTATCGCTTTGTAAACCAATCTGCTCGCCTGGGCATCACTTAGTCAATCATTCTATTCAAATTGGGTATTAATTAGTCTATCAATAGGACCTAGACTTAATCTAAATTGCTGAAGCGGACTAGTTTGAGCATTGTATCTGTAATGTATCGGTCATGAGGATAGATACGAGTAATTGGTATAATTTGCTCTCGGCTAAATTAGTTGAATACGAGGAACTGAAATGTAATTACTAAGGTATTATAGAAACATAACAAATGTCGTGTCACGCCTTTCCCACCCAATACAACACCCACACTTCGCCGGATGATATTCAGTCCCAAATGTGACAGGGAGCGAGTCTTTTGCCATGCACCGGGCTCCAGTCATGTAGCAGATGACATACAAAACACACATATTCACAAAATGAACAAATTGGTGCGTGCCGTCGGCTCAGATCGAACCTTTCCCCTCTGGCTTGAGAGAGGCTATCATCGCTTATAGAAAATACTGGTTTAAATGGTACTGGTATTAAACATATTTTAGTCAAAGTTTTTAGCCGCCCAGTGGCCGACGACGTGGCTTGACAGTTAAAATTAAAGGGCAAACATACGGAACCTATTATTTTTAACCCCCGACGCAAAAACGACAGGGTGTTATTAGTTTGACGTGTCCGTGGCATCGTCGCTCCCGAACGAGTGAACTGATTTTGGTTTATTTGTTGTTTGAAAAGTGAATCAGACGAAAGTATTAATAGCTATCAGACGAAAGTGTTTGATGAAAACCGGTGAGGGATTGTTGAGTTTTTAATTTATACTTGTAAATATAGCTCTCTCTATTCTTTAAATGCTTCTTCTTTCTTGAGCTCGCCCCGTTCCTTCCACATTTAGGTCTGAATATCGCTCGTCAAAGTGTAGGTGTCGCAATGTACTCGTACCTCTGCCAGCTCCTACATAGAAAAGGCGTCACGATATTGCATAAAATGCCTAAGCATGTATGAACCTTCATAGTTTGCTAAAGTATGATAATTATTTATGTATGTGAATAAAATACATATGTGTATGCATCGGTACGTAAAATAGTAAGAGTACTTCAGGTGAAGATTCTCAATTTATTGGTTTTTCCTTCCATAGTTTTTTATTACTTCGAAACTTCGTTGAAGCAGTGCTTTTAGTTGGCCCACACCCATATTGTTTCAAAATTCAATTCACAATAAGGGGAGTCGGGTTTTTAATATTAAAAGGTTATATCGTTTAAAGTATGTTCGTAAGTATGTTTCTATTTATCTTGTGTAGCCTAAACGGCTTCAGAAATTTGAAAGTACGACGTTATTGGCCTATTTCCCTCTTAACATTTTCCAGCCTAGGGGTAAAAACGGTAAAACTTCAGTTTTCATCTCCCTTGAAAAACTATCGGGAAAGATTGTCATTATTTTAGTTTGGTTATAAGTAAAACCGAAAAAGAAATGGCACTGAAGTTCCTTAAAAAATATACAGAATTCAAAAACATACTACGTGCAAATAAAAGTCATAAGAAATCGCGCTACTGATGTCATTATTCTTTTCGTTTTCGTAAGATTGATTTCATTGCGACACAAAAGCAAAAAAGTACAAGACTAAGTCTCATCCAAAACGAGATGTTAGATGTCGTTCCAAAGATATCGCGCTAGAAAACCGCGACCGTTCGACAACAATTTATTTTAGGGCATTCGTTATTCGTTATTAGCTATGACGTCACGAGGTGTGATTTTGAAATAGGTCAAACATCATCATCATGGTCCAAAAAACCAGTGTCATTTTTCCTAGCATAAACAAGGTAAAGAGTTCCGGAAGTTGACACTCGACTGCGTCATTCGTAATCGTCCTAATTGTCTCTCTCGAACTTGTTGTAAATTACTTATTCCGGTCTTGCTCATGCATTGATTGGCATCATTGCGTGTTACTCAGGAGACCATTTCTGTCTTGCAACGCTCTACCTGGCGGAACACATTATCGACCGAGCGAGCGTCAGAGAGCGAAGCGGGTCTGTTGCAGCTTCGACAAAAATACTATCGTGTGTCCAAATTCGGTCTGGGTCTGTGTCGTACTGCACACGTCGTACACAAAATTTCACGAGAATCGGTTGAGGATTACGACCTGTAAACGTGGAAAACCGGCCGCGAGGTATCCAGCTCACAGAGCACTAGTTATCCATGAAAAACATGTTTTTGTGTATGTAGTTATTAATGTGTACCTACCTATTTACGTAAGATGGTAATTTGAAAACTTAAAAATTTTGTAAAAAATAATAATAATGGATTTACTTACCTTCAGGTGAGTCTTGACAATAATATAACTAACTAATACTTCATTTCATGACTTATAAAGTTAAAAAACAGAACAAGAACCCTGTGACTTTTTTTTAAGATATTACGTCTCGTTATTCACGTCAATCATTAATATGATGTATTTGCAAGCTGTCGCAAGGCGATTGTTGCATGCGGTTCGGGGTAAAACGAAGGCGTATAAATAATTCACTACAAAATACCTATACTTAAGCCGTGTTTGTTTACCGTCTTTATCGACGGTAACAACTAACAACTAGAGACAAATCGATGAAAGGGAACGAGTAGACATTATAGCTATAAATACATTTGTATAAGTAAAAATATCGCCATATAAAATTTGATCGGTTCCGTAGACTGAAAACTTTGCTTTACTCGGTCAACACTCATATCATATGCCTAAATGTGTTTAAGAATATATGTTTAAATAAAAGGTGTAGAAACATAAAACATGGAAACATATATAACTATTTGCAAATTCACAATATATTCCCATAATGATAATCGCGCCAATGACATGACAATAACTAGCTAAACATGTTGGCTGAAGGTAAACAATAACACGAGGAAACGCACTTATAAAATAAATGAATAAATCGATAACAATAAACTCACCTAGGGACTTGTATCATGTGCCATATGAACGTTTTACAGTTGCTTAATCTCATCGTCGTGTTGAATTACGCGCGAAAATTCTATAAATACAAATAGCTGAAAAGAAACGCGTCTATATTGTACAAAAGTGGAACGATTACTGAAGCAATGAAGTGAAACTGAAGAATTACCTAGTAAATAGCTGCGTTATACCTGTTATCCAACCTAGGCGTACTATTGTTGAATATTGTTAGTTAAGATACAATGCCTATAACCTATGCTATGACTAAACATATTTATGTTTACGTGTGTGTACATCGTTAATACCTGCTTAAGGGTCTCTGTATGTACCTAGTCTTTCCATTAATTTATTGTCAGTTGGCAAGATGACAGATGCCGGCTGCTCTGTTCTTTTCACTAAAGAAAAAGCGGAGCTCTGAAATTTCCATAGGCGTTTGTCACATTTCCTAAACTATTTATCAGATTGTGATGCAATTTGGCATGTGCTGTTAAATGGCCTGAGCAGGTCTTGGTGCGAAAGCAATTAAAAATGGTTGAAATTGCGGTTTGGCACTTTGCAGATAGGTTATTTTAGAAGCTAATCAGTATCTTGTCTTGCTCTCTTTAGTCATCATCATTCGTTATTTGCTAGAGGAATACGACAAGCTGAATATGGCAATAGAAATTCTTTAGCGAATGCGAATTTAGTTTAAAGAGTACGTAGGAGCCTTAATGGCGGGAGTCGCAAGTCTACTGTAGACACTTGACAAGGTTATACTCGTACGGCGTGGCGCTACCACACCGGCTTTAATTTGTCATGCTGGACACATCAAAACAAACGACATTTTTGTTCTACAAATTAGCGAAAAAAAATTTTGTCATCGATCATAATTTTTTTGCGAGATAGGAAAATTGACTATTGCCACGACCGGCCGCGAAAGCGCCTACACGTCGCTCGCCGCCGTTACGGGCTGAAGTAGTGTGTGGGCGGACATCATCACATGGTTTGAAAAGTCTCCCGCGTTGGAATAGAGGGCCGATATTGACTATATGTGTAGATAGCCAGATATAGATCGCATGGTGTCGGCTTTACTAGGTGAGTCTTCATCATAATACATCAGTGTTCCCGGAAATTGTTATCACAAATCTATCAATTCTTCTCATTTTGATCAGTTAGGTACTCGCATTAAGATAGCACTCTGATAGAGAGAAATTGGTTGCGTTTAATCTAATCAGTAACAAAAATGAAATAGAAATTGATACCCGCGTCGGTGTAGATATATTTTTATCATTGCGATAACACAAGTAAGTAATACGTACATATAAATCAATGCTTATTTTAAATTGAACCACGGAACATTGCGAAACTACTCACGTGGTAGTAAAAAATTAGGAAAATACTTTTAGTACAACTAAAATTTCCGGTATTAACTTACCGAATTAACCGATCGTTTTATGTTGATTATTTTTCACAATAAAAACGTATCACGCCTGTCTGTCGATTTTTTTCAACCTACCCTGTTTTAATATTGTGTTTACTCGTATAACCCAGACGACTCTCCATTGTCTATTTAACTAGTTGCTAAAGACCACGCGAATTTTTTTTTTTTATGTAGTATAGGTCGGCGTTTGACCACCAACTCGCCTGATGTTAAGCGACGTTGTTGTCTAAGATGGAGCACGACGACCTATAAGGTACTTATTCACTCTAGCTCAATAATAGTATTAAAAAATCATATCACCGCCACTTGAAAAAATCTAAAAACTGAGTCGAAAAAGAAGTTGGACAAGAATCATAGGACCTGTTCACGAAATTTCATGAGAATCGTTTGAGGAATGCGATCCGTAATTTATAGGATAACCGGACAGCCCGCCGCCGCGCCGCCGCGCCCGCCGGACGGACGAATGTACGAAAGAATTTTTGCCGAATGCAATTGCGTTCGATCTATCGACCAGAAAAATGTAGCTCCTAGCTTCGTTTACAACTTTCTCTTGAAAAGTATCTTTACTAGTACCTTTGGCCAAACCAAAGAAAGAAAAAAAAAAGGTAAAGTGGGAAGAAACAATATTTTTTTATCATGGGCTGAAAACTTTGTCTAATCAAAATAACTTACCAAAACTTAAAATTATCAGTCAAATCGAGTTCGAGGTAAAATTAAATCTATTTCTTATTAAAAAAGTTGTTAATTCGAATGGAATTTTCTACTTAGGTATATAGGTAAGTACATTGATATTGATAGGGGTAGTTGTGTCTATATTCTCGTAGGTAATTAGATAATGGCTAATGCATTATCGTTCTAATTGATTAATTGATTAATTACTAACGTCATTGATATTGAGATAGGGCGGGATCCGTTCAACCGAAATGCGTTCTGACAATACCATTATCTGTAGGTAGTTATAGGTCTGGAACGCTTTGCGATATAGGACCTATCTTCCTACCTGCTTACCCCATGCAGTAGGGGAGGCTTACACACACACGCAAACGGCCTGGTAACACTATACGTATGCGTCCAGATCGCATTTAAAAATGGACTTTAAAGACAAGAGTGTAACGAAAAATTACAAAGCGGTGAAATTACCAACCAACCGTGTTTTACTTTTAATGCGGTCTACGGTGTAGCACACCTTTCGTACCTACTCCGTAACATTTTAGCGAATTCAACATTTTGCTGTATAATTCAAACAGGAGCTTACACGTTTTAAGGAAAATTGCCATGTGAAAATGAAGCTTGTAATACATTAAACTACCTGATAACAGGAAAAGTTAAGGAAAAGTTTCATTTTATATGTTTTATTATTTGCTGACAAGGATATGAAGACGTTTTAGAAGAAGGATAAGAAGAATGGTTTCTTAAAATTATGTTAGATGACTAATGCCTATGTTCTGTCTAATAGCGACCGAGCGAGCGTTGGCGAGCGAAACGTCTATCGAAAAAAATGCTTTCGTATGACCGCATTCCAGATTTTTGGCTTCGTCTACAGGTCGCATTTCTTAAGCCATTCTTTTGAAACTTTGTGAGTATGTTCGATAATTATACAAACATTTTTTGTCAAAACGATTTTTTAGGGATTTCCAAAAACTGATTCGGTAAAAAAAACTTACCAAACCTGCTCACAAATTTTCACGAGAATCGGTTAAGGATTGCAACCTGTAGATCAGACAGACGCTGCGTGGTCTGCAGCTCACAGAGCCACTAACTAGTAAAATAAGGCCCGTTTAAGAGCGTCCTTACAGACAACGCACAGCATGAACCAGTTGGTTTAAAAGGCATGATAATTTCCGCAGGAGTTTCTAGTTATTTTAAATTGAGAAAATGCAAAGACACGTATTTTTTCTTACAAGTATTTTGTAGGTAGATTATATTAGGTAATTTGTAAATATTTAAAGTAATTTAAGTTTAGTATATAATTTTTATAATATATCCTATGTTTATTCAGAAAATTAAATCCAATACAAATCGTCTGTAAATCATTAGTAAAAAATGCAAACTATGCTACGCGCCATTCAATTTATTATTCTGCACAACTAAACGGGTCGTTTTATTGTAGTACTTGAGTGTAGCGACTCTATTTCTACGGGTTGAACGATCTCTATGAATCGCAGCTGACATCTACCATCTATCGACGTAAGATTTACTTGATATATCTGAGCAAAACTTCTGAGCAAAACAATACAAACAAGTGAAAGGTGCCAACATCGCAGTAGGTACTAATCAACATAACCAAGAAGATTGTAGATGGCGTTACCTTCTACTTAAGATTGAAGGAGGCTTTTAGTTCTCGGCAAAAGGTCTCACTTGAAGGAAAATCATAACTACATTTCATTTGGTCTCAGGTCGGCGGCGAAAGTGACGCCGCGCAAATCGAATAAAATGTGAAACTGTAATAATCTTAATATATATAAATCTCGTGTCACAATGTTTGTCCTCAATGAACTCCTAAACCACTTAACCGATTATAATAAAATTCGCACACCATGTGCAGTTCGATCCAACTTGAGAGATAGGATAGTTTAAATCTCAAATTATAGTATGTATATATATATTTAAATAATAAACGCGAACGAAGTCGCGGGGTGACAGCTAGTTATATTATGTATTTGTTTTTATATAAATGTATGAATACATTTTTATTGATTTTTCCCGCCGTCATTGGCTCTACCGATACTGAAGCCAAATATTTCTTATGTATTTTTTTATTTTTTTATTATTTGGCTCAATTTTGTTGTTGTGTTGGAGATGCACGCCTTCGTTAAACTTTTCTGCCATGACTTCTTTAGAATGCACTTAAACTTACTTGTTTGGAGTGCACGTAAGCGTACAAAACTTGTGTATTGTGCTGCATAAGTGTAGCCCCTTAATACTTTTCAACGGGAAGTTTCCCAAAGCCCTAGTGGTTGAGACAAGTGGTTGTGCTATGAGAAAGTCGCGGGAATAGAACTAACGATCGAGCGACTTCTGTCTGTTTATTATTATTTGTGAAGTTTTGTGTGCACAATAGTTTCTATGTAAAGTAAGTGAGGTGCACAATAGGTAAATAGTTTTACACACATTTCACACACACCATAAGCGTGCACTATAAAAAGTTTCTAGGTAAGTATAACGACTAAATTTTATTCAAATACAGCAGTTTTTCCGAATGTAACGTGATACAGGCAGGTACAAGATAATTTTGGTAAGCACCTGTAACTAAAATTTCAAAAGTATTTTTTACAATCTTTTATCGGCGTAAACTAAATTTAATTTAGGCCCATTTAATCTAAAAAAAAACCCTTGTAGCTCATATTCCTATTTCAATTAATTAATGTTTATTTAGATAAAATGGGCCCACGTTTGACCGCTACTCACCTAATGGGAAGTGACGATACGAAAGTCAAGATGGAGCACGCTTGACCATGAGGTGCCTATTCGCTCTTTTCTTGAAGACACCCAGGACGTATTTATTACTAGAGAACACCAGGGCATATGGAAACCAACAAAGAATACATACACAAACACCCAAAGAATCGAAACGAAAAAAGAAATCGTGGTGTTCGTGGTGGTCGCCATGATCAATCACATCGTGATGATCACCGTGGGGGTGTAGGTCGTCGTGGTCCTGGAACGGGTTGACGAGGCCGTCCGGTGGCGCAGGGTAGTCGTAGCCGTCACGTCTCTGCGCTGCATTGTCGTTTGGAGATTTCTGCTCCAACTGTTGCTGTGTCTGTTGATTATGTTGTATTAACGCCTTTCCTGACACTAGAGCGAGTTGTACAATTACCGCTACGGTAACCTGCAACAAAAGAGAAAAGTGTTAACGATTTGAACAAGCACCGCTTATTATAAACTTACATACACTTCAATAAATCAAAACGCACAGCAGCACATAACAACAGATTCATTTAAAATAATCGCGAAGCTCGCATAAACTACAGTTATTACATAACAATAAGGGAACGCGCCGAAATAATTATGCGGTTCACATCGGACCAGATAATCACACCGGTTAATCGGGGCTTGCATTTATAACAAACAAAGTTTCACTGAGGCCCTTGTTAAGAATTATATAAATTTAATGAGGCCGTAACCATAGACATAGAGTAAAGACCCCTAATCGGTCAAAAATAATGATTCCAAAAAAAGTAAACCAAACCATTGAAAGTCAACCAATTCACTAGTCAGTCTTCGATGTCATCCAGTAGCGGTTACGTCTCCCCACTAACCAATAAATATGGTGAACTGTGTAGTCCACTCATGCCGAAATTTCAGAATATCCAAAACAGTAAAAAAAGGCAACGTCACATATCATCCGTAAGTCTTAAATATATTTTTATGTGCTTTAAAAAGCTAATAATTGTAAGTAATTCTTAATGTCAACAGAGCGAAAAGTTGCTGAAAAAAGTGTTGCCACAAGGTATTTTTATATTTTCCCTTTAATTATCTTTAGGTTTCTTAAGGATCCAGTTTAGCCGATCAGTGGACAAAAATAATTCGACAAAGTAAAAATGAAAATTAGTGAAAACTTCGTCGCCCCTATAAGAATTTGCTCTGTGCACCTTCGCAAGAAAGAAATATACGTAACAGTGAAATATCGTGACAAGCATAGGCGTCAGTTTTATTTTTATGTAAATGTAATGTAATGTTTTATTTCCGAAAAAATAACTTAAATGTATGATGTAAATAATGATAATGGGTAAATTTATGTGTAAATAAGTCAATAGTTAAAATCAATAGTAATCCCTTTACTATTGATTTTAACTCAAATTCGTACTCTTGATTTTTACTTAAATTCTTACCTTTTACCTACTCTGATTTTAGTTAAGGTTTACATACAATCTATACTTAATATTAGTTTGTAGAATAGTGTCATGAATGGATCTGGGTAAGGCTTTGTGTGTAGTTTAGCTCTGGCCTAAGCTGGCCTAATACTTTGTTTCCGGTCTTGTGATTTCTTTAAACTCTGATCGTTATATAATTTACCCAACTAAATCGGGTAACCTCTTTTAATGGCAAGTTCATCACGTATAGAAAAAAAGGTTTTAATAAGGTACCAAAATAAATTTGACACGTTTCGAAATCGTGTTTTGTATGAAGACTATCCTTCTGGACCTATGTAATAGGGCGTATTCTGTGGCCGTAACATAGATTATTACGTAAGCCCGTTTATGTGAATCACAAAAGGAAAGTGAGATTAAGACAAGTTGTTCTAAGTAAGGTGGGGGCCATGGCCATTCTCGCGCGTTTCACGCCGGGTCAGGAAGGAAAGGAAGTCTCGCAGATCTAAAATACTTATTCGTCGAACCGGACACCGTTTACTTATCCGATCTCAGTTTATTGCCATTTCACTCCTATTAGGCAATGCCCACAGTTTTGTAGTCAGATCTCATTCATGCATTTTTATCTAGACAAATCGAGACATGTAACAGTTTTGTTAACATTACACAACTAAAGCATCCTAGCGGAAGTTTACAGTAAGTAGTCTTCGCTGTAACCGGAGACATGTCACTATTTATGTAAAATAGGATTAAAGGTGAAAATTACCTAGAAAGTGTCCATCTAGTGCATTAGCGTAATTTACACCAGGTGCCAAATGGTACAGTCCAACCACGATACAACAGTGGGCTTGTTACGCAACAGTTACACAAGCGATGTGACATCGAAACCGGCCGTGACAAAACCGATCGACATCTGAGACATAATTAATGACCTCGTCCATAAAAGAACAGGCCCAAAACCGTAAAACACAATGGACGAGCTAAAATCGAGTTGAATACGAGCGCTCACCTCTTAACCTACTTAGGTAATTACTTCACCTGCAGAAAAATATATTCGTTTTGATTTTTGCGTCAAACTTCTTCCGACACTCCATTTACGACTTTCATACTCGTATTTATAATATACTATTTATAATATTATGTACTTGACTCGAAAAATCGCGCAACCGGAATTAAAATAACGCTTTTTTATAAACGCATTCACTTTTTTTTTTTTTTTTTTTTTTTTTTTTTTTTTTGATGACTCTATGCTGTTGGCCACTGAGGCCTCGACAGCGTACCGGGCATTAGGCAAGCGCAGATGGCGCAGGGCCTCAAAAATGCTTACAAACTATGGGCGACGAGCGCAAGGGCACCTCTGAGGTACGGCCTCGGCTTGGGCTGTCGCCGAGGGAGGGGCGTCGAATTGCCCTGGCAGCCCAGAAGGGGCTTGCTCTAGGGCCCTAACGGGGACGGTTGAAGTTAAGGTTAAAAACAAAATAAATTATTATTAACAATGACTCGACCGCCTTGTTCGGAAAGGGAACCTCACCTCAGAAGAACAGGCAAGAAACTGAGGGGCGTAAAATAAGCGAACACTACGAGCTAACTAACCGATCTTCTAACAGACCTTGTAGGCAGTCTTCGACCTCGCCGGCGAGGTCGGTGTATGATAGTGTGCCTTTGGTAACCGACGCCTATACCAAAAACTGAATACTTCCTGTTGCAAGGAGCTGCCGGGTCGGACGACCCCAGCGCCGCCGACGTGACGACGGCGATGGGGTCGTCCGGGTCGCCTAGGATGTTCCTAGGGCGCCTACGGAGAGGGGGAGGGTCTGTGGGATCTACGGAGTAGTCCACGGTGCGAGTGACAAGAGGGTTGGGGTGGTGAGGGGCTCTATCAAAGTAGCGCCGGGAGAGAAACTTGATGTACTGACGGATGGAGGGAAGTTCGAGATCGCAATGCAGGTCGGCGTTACGCTGGTACCAGCTAGCTCCGACTGCCTTGCGAATGAACCTATTCTGAAGGACCTGGAGCTTGTCCAGGTCTAGGGAGGAGGCATGAGCGAACACTACTGAAGCGTACGTCATGACGGGGCGGATGCACATTTTGTAAATAGTCACCTTATTCCTAAGGGACAATTTACTCCGTGTGCCTACGAGGTGGTGGAGTCGGCCTAGAATGAAGGCCGCTCGGTCCCGGACTATCTGGATGTGTTTCGAGAAGGTGAGTCGTCTATCGAGGGTCACGCCAAGGTACTTGGTGGAGGTAGCCCAAGGGACGGGCTGACCGTGAAGCACGAGTTGCTCCCGGTTAAAGGGCTTGGTGGGGTGAAAGTACATAGCTGCACTTTTGTCGGGATTGACCGTTATGGCCCACTTCTTGAACCAATCGCCAAGCTGGCGAAGGGCTCGCTGAAGTCGGCCACGCAGGTGGAGGGGATTCCAACCTCTGGTGTAGAGGGCAGTGTCGTCCGCGAAAAGCGCGAACTCTACTTTTGGAATCCGAGGGATGTCGTGAGTGTAGAGAGAGAAGAGGATAGGGGCTAGCGCTGAGCCCTGAGGGACGCCGGCGCTGATGGGATGAGGGGAGGAGCGAGTTCCATCGACGCGGTAGCGGAAGCTTCGATGGGTGAGATAGTCTTGGATGATGAGCACAAGACTGTCTGGGAACGCGAGTTGATATAGCTTGTATATCAACCCGTTGTGCCACACCTTATCGAAGGCTTTCGCGACGTCGAGGAAAACCGCTAGGGTCCCCTGGGGCTTGGGAGTGGTGAAGCCACAAGGTCTCTGATTGAAACCTTCTAGGATGTACTCCGTGATGCGGTGTACTTGTTGGACGCAAGAGTGTCTGGACCTAAATCCAAACTGCTCATCTGGGAGAATGTGATTCTCCCTGACATGGGACCAGATGCGCTTCAGAAGGATGCGCTCGTAAATCTTCCCAATGGAGCTGAGAAGACTGATGGGACGGTAACTAGAAGGCTCGGTAGCCTTCTTGCCTGGTTTTCGAATGCCGATAACATCGGCAGTCTTCCAGGGGTCGGGGAAGATGCAGTTGGTCATGGCGGCATTGAAGATGCTTACTAGGAGATGGATAAGGGCAATGGGGAAGAGTTTGAGCACTCTGTTGGTGATACCATCTGCACCTGGGGACTTCTTGGCGTGGAGGTCCTTGATGATCGACTCAACTTCCGAAGCCGTGACCGGCTCGAGGGAAGAGAGGGGAGGGAGGGAGGAGACTTCGTCGACTACCGCGTCCACCGACTCGCGATGAGCGGGGTCGACTTGGTCTAGACTGGGGCTGCACTGCGCCTCGAGGCTGTCGGCCAGGCACTCGGCCTTTTCCACATCCTCGAAGGCGGGTGGGAGATTGGGTCGTGTCAGGGGGGGCATGGATGACGTCTTGTCGGATTTCATAGATCGCACCAACTTCCAGTAAGCCAGATGAGATGGTTCGATCTCTGAAAGAAGTTTCTCCCACCTCTGATTACGGAGTTCACGTATGCGGGTCTTTACGGCACGCTCGTAATACCGCATAGTGACTCTGTTCTCTTCGGTGGGAGTCCAGTCGTAAGCCCTAATGGCAGAGTGTTTTGCTCTCAATAGCTCCCTCACGTCCTCGGGAAGGGCCCAGCGTTGGTCGCCCTCGACTGGGACCTGTCTCGAGGAGCCGCCAATGGCGGTGTGAAGGTGACTATTGAGCGCATCGAGGGAGAGGGAGACATCGTCTGGGGTGACGATGTCGTCGGGGATTCGGTCTAGGTCGGGTGAATTGGTTTCCTTTAGGCTCTCACCTAAAAGCTTCCAATTCACCACAGTCCTAGTCGGGGGGGTACTGATGGCTGAGTCGGGGCCCAGGGACATCAGAACCGGTCGGTGGTCAGAGTCAAGCTCGTGTAGCACTTCCAACGAGCGTAGCTGGAGCGCTATGCCTTTTAGAAGTGCTATGTCGAGTATGTCTGGCCTAAGGTCAATGTTGAAGGGGAAGTGGGTCGGGGAGGACGGGGGAATGACGTCATAGCCCAAGTCGGTGGAGAGAGTGTCCATAAGGGACCCTCTCGTGTTAGTGGCGTTGCAACCCCACATGGTGTGCTTGCTGTTGAAGTCGCCCGCCAGAATGACGGCGCTTCCGAGGGAGAGAAGTGACTCGAGATCACTTCTGAGGAGAGGTTTGTTACCAGAGTGGTAACAAGACGCAATGATGACGGACTGATGGCCCGTCATCGAGAGACGGCAACAGGATGCCTCCAGGTTCGTGAGAGGAGGAGTGTCGATGGGAATGCAGTGGAGAGACCTTTTGTAATAGATCAGGGTACCGCCCCCGCGGGCGGTAGTCCTGTCATTACGAACCAGAGCATAGTTTGCGACCCTAGGGTCCCTCATGCTCGGTTTTAGAAAGGTCTCGCACACTAACATGACGTCGACCTGATGGGTCGTGAGGAACTCGTGGATGAGGGGACGTGAGTTCCCCGAGGAGAGGCTGTTGGCATTGTAAAATGCCAACGTCAACGCTCGCGGCTTCACTTTCGTCGTTGTACTATCCATGACAGTTACGACGAAGTGACGCGGGGAGCGAAGTGCTTCAGAGCGCGGAAGAGATCGCTGTGAGTCGCCATGATGACCAGGAGGTCACCAGGGCGTTCACGGACGAGTTGAGCCACCTCGCGGATCTCGTCGAGGTTGAAACTCGAGGAGATCTCCGTGAGTAGGCGGAAGTCCTCCGTGAGGCTAGAAGAGCCTTGGGCGGGCATGCGGGGTGCAGGAGCCATGGGTGGGGGGACCGGGCGGCTCGGGGCAGCAGCGGGGTAGGGGAGCTGCACTGGGCGAGACACCGGTGTCTGGAGCAGGGATGGGGGTTTCGACCAAGCGTTGGTCGAGGGACGGGGCGCGTCGACGAATTTCGGCGCAGCGGGGGCGGGTGCTACCCGGAGTTTGGCACCGGTGCCTTGGGACCGGGGAGGGTTGCGGGAAGGATGGGTCCTTTTCGACCCAGCCGCGGCCTTCGGGGCCTTAGGGCAACCGCGATAATTCGCAGTGTGCCCTTTCGTCCCACAGAGGACGCAGCTGGGCGGACTGGGATCCCCCTTCTTGCGGCTGCATGCTGCAGTGGCATGGTCACCCGCGCACTTTACGCAGCGGAAGGCCGCTTCGCAAAAACGCGCGGCGTGGCCATACAACTGGCAGCGGTGGCATTGACCCGGAATGCCTTTGGATCGGGGAGCCTCGACTTTAAGCCCGGAGAGGTTGAGTACCTTCTCGACTGAGAAGATTCTCTTGCCCTCCTGGTTGCGGTCGAGGATGACCAGAACGAGGTCTATGGGGGCCTTGGTGCGACCGTTGGTCATACGGTGCACCTGTTGGACCGGGAAGCCCTGGGACTCGAGGTCAGTACGGATGAGGTCCGTACTGATCTCTTTGGGGAGGCCGCGTATCACTACGCGAAGGACTTTCTCGTCCTCAAGGGGGAAGGCGTGAAACTGTATCTGAGCTTCACGTAGGAGACGGGTAGCGCGACGGTACTCGTCGGAGGAGGGGATGGCGACGGAGATACCGTCCTTGTGGTTCTTACCAGAGCACCTGATGCTCTGGTCGGCGAAGATCTTAGAGATCTCCGGCCAGCGCTGCCTGTCCCTAAGGACAAAGGGTCGGGGGGGTCTCGGCGGTCTGGGCGCGGGAGCCACGTCCATCTCGTCCGAGTTGTCGGAAGACGGAGGAGTGCCTGCAGCGATGCAGGAGGCTTTGGACGGGGGAGGGGGAGAGGAAGCAGTGGCGGGGCGCTTCTTCCCTTTGGGAGCAACGAGGGTGAAGCCCTCGTCGCTTGGGCCGGCCACGTCCATCTCCGTCGAGACGGCAGAGGCCAAGGAGGTCGCGCTCTCTGACCTGACGGTCAGGGCGAGACGCGAGCGACTCCTATGACGGGAGAGAGAGCGGCGATTGCCCTCTCGCCCTTTTCGAGATCGTGCCTCGTGCGAGGAACGCTCTCTTACGGGCGAGCGGGCCTTCGGGGTCGGGACGGCCGTCGGCCCTCTGAGGGAGGGCGAGGGCTTAGCGGAGGAGGAGGAGGTGCCCGGTAAAGGCTTAGGCGCAGAGCCTGAGGCCTTAGGGGCAGGGTTGGAGGATTTTTTGGCCTTAGGGGCCTTAGCGGGCTTTGCCTGAGGGGCAGGGGCGGGGGAGGGGTAGGCCTGAGGGGCTGCCGCTAGCAGAGAGGCTGCAGCGGCTACCGGGTTGCGTACGAATTCCTCGTACGCACTCGGATTGGACGCTAACATGGCTCGGAGAGCATTTTCGACGATGGCGTTAGCCGCGCCGAAACTGGCCTCCGACCCGGCAAGCTCCATAGCGACGGGAGCGAGAGCGAGACGGCCGGTGAAGGATTTTCACCGGCGGGAAAGAGAGGGCATGAGCCTCCCTGCCGGGTATAGGCAGGGAGATGTGTACCTAGGTGTAGCCCTAGTGTGTCCCGGCTGCCGATCTTATTGTGCAGCCGGTTGTGTGCCTACGGCCCTAGCTGCCCCGGGGGAGAGACAGGGACTCCGGGGAAACCGGCCGTCCAACACAAACACACACCCGAGGGATAGGAAAAAGGATGGGAAGGGTGGGAGGGAGATGCTTGGTGTCGACGAGGGGCGTCCCCAAGGCCGGTGGTTCCAAGCCCAGCCGGATTCCGTTGTTCCTCAGAAGGAGGAAAAACGAGCGCTCCGGGTCCACGCTCCTAACCACGATCGGCTTCGTTGGCACCGTTATAAGTATCCACCGATCGACCACTAAGCGTGGATTTTGCAATGAAACATTAGGACGCTCTGAAAAGAGCGGTTTGATCACGCCGTATCAAGATACGGCGTGCTTTCTTCGTCCGGCGGAGAACACGGCGAGACGACGATCCCTGCAGTCGGTACCCCGGTACGTTGTATTAACAGAGGACGTTTGAAACCAACGTTAATACAACGAAATCGATAGTGTTAGCGAAGATACGTGGCAACGCTAACACCTCGAAGTTGAGGGACCGAAACAGAGGATCGGACGTCGCAGTCTTGCGGCTTCTGTCTTCTCAGGGCTTGCTGTGTTGAGACAGCAACAGCGGCGACAGCAACAGCAGGCTTGAGGGAGACAGCAACAGCAGGCTTGAGCAGGATGGCGATAGCGGGCAGCGGACGGTAGTCGGAGACGTCCGTACGGTGCGACGGATCGGAGCGGAATGACTGACCTCTTGTGTGTCATAAACGCATTCACCGTTAACGCTGCATGTAAATTGCGTGTAACTGACTTTTACGGTCATCGAGAGAATTCGACCTGTTGACGGTCGATAGAGCGGAAGATCCGACTATGTGTTGTGCAACGCCGAGACGGTCGACACTGGCGGTCGAGTTCATTGCATTTCTTCATCCATAATGAAGTTCTTTATCTACGTCTTCTAAACAATAGGCAGGAACAGAATAGAGAATCGTTGTAATTTGTGTTCGCAAGCCTCTACGAAAAACAACAGATGCCATTGTCGATGATAGAATCGTGACATTACACAAATAGTCGTTTACTTTTTTAGGTAGGTAGAGTATCGAAACAATGTCTTTTAGAAAACATCTTTTAGAGAAACTACGGTTGCAAATTGCAACTATCGTTAGCAGTAAACGTTACCGCGTCTTGTTTGGAAGCTGTACTAGGTACTACTTTCAAAAACGCTTAAGAACGGACGCATCTTGGTATTATGTAACCAATTAAACATTACTGATCGCTTTTTCCGTGGTTAATGTAGGTACACATTTTTTGGTTTTTCTGAAATAAATTTTAGTGTGCGTATGTTCGCGTGAAATCTCAAATGTCTAATGGAAACAATGCTCATTAAATGGTAATTAGAAGTTATGTTTGATCAGTATAGTTTGTTAAATATTCACTCAGCCACAAAAGGTTCATAACGCCTCATATGGAATGGTATTTCAACTATCTGACAACTAAAACTTATACCTCCGTTTAAATTCCCATTTGGTGAATAGACCACGCTCATGTAACGGCATGGTAACCATAAGTTTACCATACTTAACCGTCTCGACACCCACTTGCACTATAAAGTGCCTGTTCGATCAAAACATCGGATAACGTTGCGTAAACTTAGATGGCCTTTACGTAACTTTGGCATAACGTTGTTGTATGCTGGACAGGCGGACGGACGCATTATATCTACGTACTTATTAGGCGAGAATAGTCGAAGTCGAAGGTAGGTCTTATATGGTACTCGTACTGTCAGAGACCATAAGTGTAAGTAGCCCAAATCCGACTTTATCGTCGGTAGAGGTGGCAAATGAGGAAACTGTATACCAATTACCAACTAAGTGCCTATTTCTATACATACTTACATTACAAATAATTTTCATAGTTCAATGGTGTAACTAAAGTTGTCATGGTGGCAGAACATCGGATAAATCCGGTAGCTCCCTCAGTTAACTCTAAAAACTGTATAGCGAATTTAAAACTACCCTTTCTCAGAAACTCCTGCGGAAAATATATTACTGCGCTCATCTTCCGCAGTTAAGCTCATGCTACCTGTTTGACTTGCTTGACCTCAGTTGCATCATAATTTCAATGGGCTAGGACTGTGTCTTGCACTCAACACACTAATACCACAAGCGAGCAAGCTATATAGCTCGTTTATCGATTTTTTATTAACTAAAATTGCATTCCGGCTCCCTACTCCGTAGATGCGATATCGAACGTCACAGTTTTTTAGTTCATGCAACAGGGTTTCGTGCAATATCAATTAAAAAGTCCCTTTATAGCTTCCTCTGACTACCGTTCAACCCCACGTTACAGAATAACGAATAGTGCCATACTAGCTCCATCAATAAACAGAACACAGACCGAGGGGCTCGTTTGACAGTGACAAAGCTCTTGGAAAATGGCGTGCCTTTTATACTTTTTGTCGTTTTTGCATTTTTAATTATTTATGCTGGACATCAAAATTTAAAAATTAACTCTTCTTTGATGCAGGTACTTTTTTGATGTATATCACTGGACCAGTGCTAAAAACTCGCTGCTAGTCCATTGGAAAAAACGAACAGCTTTGTAAACTAGAACGTATTTTGAGGAACTGCTTCGCTAAGACTAATTGGAAAAAGTTGGAACAAGAAAATCCTACCTGAAAGTTTACTGGGAGCGAAGGGAGTGGGAATCCAAGTCTATTGAAAGACAGAAAAACTTCTTCGCTAGAATTCTGGCTTTTCCGAAGAGCACTGGGAACGGCCCAACTTTTACTTACAAAATCGATCTAATCCAGCGTGATATCATTAAGTCTTCATTTCACGTCTCTCTTTCTTCAAAGCTATTCGCTGCTTTGTGATGACTCCAAATGTTGTACGTAACATGTAACTATATCCCACGCCTAATCCACCGACAAATTACGTTTATGCACACACTGTAATGCTGGGTGACCCCGTAACGTGAATGTCAGCGAAAGTGAACTTTGAGCATTGTTCCGTCTCGAAAGTTTCAATTCTTGTAGGCTTGTAGCGGTGAACTGATTATCTACCTATTTCCGTGCTACTCTATCTATACTATACTACTTGTACTGTATATTATAAAACCGACTTCTCATCAGATCTGGATTTGGACATTGGGACTGATGAAGTTTTAAAAAACTGCTTGCAATTTCATCAAAATTTGAATCGAACTTACCTGGGAAGTATTTATCCCTTTTAAAACAAAAAAAAAATCCAAACCGGTTCAGGCCTTAAGCGTCTTCGAGTAATCGGGGATCATGTATAAAAAAAATATTCCGACGAATTGAGAACCTCCTCCTCAAGTCGGATTATGACAATTACTAAAATGAATATTTATTTATTGCAAAATAAGTACGAGTATAATTTGTGTGATAAATGCTTCAGACGTTCAATTGGTCAATAAACTTTTGCCTCAATCCACAATAGAGCCAATACGTTGAAATGGGACAGGTCAATGCACTCTTTCCCTAATCCATATGTCATGAACCATATATACGAGTAGTACTTTATATTATTGATTTACTTAGTCTACGGCGTCTAGACTGCGAAGAACAATACCGCGCGGTCGAGGCGCACCTATAGGTAATAATTTTGTTTATTCTATAAAGTAGTCTATTAAACTCGTTTACTCTTACAAAGTTTAGTTATAAGTAGGTAGGAGGAGAAAAAAAAGTGTAAATCAAAATATGACAAGACCTAATGCGAAAAAGAAGCGAAGTAGTTTTTCTCTCTCGTCATTTGGTTAAACGCATGCCTTGTCCGTTGTAATGTACTACACAACTCTCAGATCAACCTAGAGAATGAGATGGCGCACGGCGTATGATCTTAATGAAGCCAAAAACCATCCAAAAACTACGCTACTGTCGTATAGGTACACAACACTCACACATTGACGCAAAAAAATACTCGCTTGGTCATTCTTACCTCGACCTTACAGACATAGGTGTATGGTATAATTTCGTGTAGGTACTTAAATATACATACATAGTGCATTATAAAAGTGTGGCCAGGACTACATTTTGAGGTTCTTTTTAAAAACTGTGCAGTTTTTTTACAAGTCAATTTTGAAAAAGCCGTATCATTAAACTCTTACAAATATGTGCAGTTTTAAAATATTAAATCTAGTAAGGTTGTTTATTGGAACGGAAATGGCTAACGTACGTAGAGTTTGGGAATTACGAGTAATATTAGTTTTCGTGCAATTGTAAATGTCTTTCATGGAAACATTACCACGCACACACATTGAAAAAGAAGTGGCTTCAGCGAGATATAACGCAGTGTTCCATCTTTTCCTCTAGACTGATCGGAGCCACAAGTATAAATTACAAATTATAAAAAACCGTAAAACACAGCCACATTGTCGATGAAACCTCAAACCAAAACAAATATCGAAATTGATTTGTCCGGTTCGTACTTACAATGCCATAGACAGACACACAGATCACTGACGCACACGATGAACTTACAATACCTATGTATGTACTTAGATCAGCCCTCTATTTCGCATCGGGGTTAAAAGGGAATCCCTGTTCAATAAAAATAAGTAAGCAGCTGTGTTGTGCACTCTCGTGGTCATCATATTTATTAAATCGTATCGTCTCGTATTATTGTTTGATCAGTAGAGACCTTCTCGAGTTGCTCCGTCCTTAGCCACATTGGACGGTAAGAGATCGTAGAAAGTGATGAAAACACTGAAAATAAAGAAAAAAAGGTTATTAGTGAAAAAATATATCTCATGGGTATATTTGTCATCTGCAGTAATGCATACGTTCTAAAGTAAGTACATTTTTGAAATACGTACATATGTTAGATCAAAATATGCACAGGAATGAATCGAGGCCCTGCGCCATTTGCGCTTGCCTAATGCCCGGTACGCTGTCGAGGCCTCAGTGGCCAACAGCATGTAATCCATAAAAAAAAATAAAAAAAATAAACAGTGATTGCTTAGTCTTATTGGCAGTAGTACGACAGAAAAACAGAACTACCCCAATTTAGTTTTTCATTTTGTACTACTAATAAAATGGATGATATGTAGAACCGAGAGAGACTAAAGCTACGTCCACACTACACCCTTTTCCTCTTTGTCTTTCAATCTCAATTTCGCAAGCGCTTTCAACTGTTGCATGCTTTAAGAGGCATGCAAATAACTGTCCACAATAGCCATCGAGTTTGGGTCAGTTTGTGAAGATGTGTGACGAGAGCATTCTACTTGCCAGAATATGTGATGCAATAGTCATGAAATATATGTACTCGTTTGTATTTGAAATATGAGTATGTGAATTTGGCTGGCCAAAACTCGCACACTTTAATTTTAATTTGATTCCTTATTGTTTTATGCATAGAGTTCACTATTCTTATCACATAGTTCTGCAACACTTTCATAGTAAAAGGAACTTTAAAGTCCCTTTTTTGGCCGCTATTTTGATTGACATGCTAATGGTGTTGACAGCTTTGTTTACCCGAAATCCACCGTGTTCGCGACGCGTCCCTCACAGAGCGCTACGCTCCAAAAAGCCCGTTCCCTGTGACGCATGCCTAAAAAGAGGCGTACCGTCAGGACATATATCATGTGCGCTTGTTTACTGTCGTCAATGTCGCGAGTTGGCAGGGAACATTGACGGGGAACACCAGTAATTATGGCAATAATAGACGTTGAACGTTAGCGTGTCCACGACTTTTTGCGTTAATTTTACAACTACATATATTTGTGTACGAGTAAATAGTCGTTTAGCATTACTTGGTAATTATGATGGTTCAATCACAGTGTACCTATACTAAACGGTGATGATATTAGAGATGAATCGAAATACTTTAAATACTTAAATTGATACCAACAAACAAAATTTGGTATCAATTTACGTAAATGTGAAGCATCAAGATAATATCGATCGCCATACCGTTGCGCAATATTTGTTATCACATCGTTCGAACTGGAGTGATAACCTTGACTGCAACCTAAAGTCTCAACTTTTGGCTTACATAAAATGGTTAGTAAATAAAATTCGCAAAGAAAGATATTTTGAGAAATATATAGAACTTTTGGGGTTGTGGCTTAGGATAATTGAAATAAATAATTATACCTACTATGTAATATGAAAATCAAAACTTGAGTCTTTGTCGATCGATAAGCTGACAGTTAACCTATTTGAAAAATGGCGATTATAAACGACAGGTTATCGAACCGAACTTTCACTACTGCGCAGTTAAGGGTTCAAAAATAACTCAAAATACTGACTTGTTTTTGTGCACCCCTAGTTCTTTAGAGATACACTCCGTGATGTCTCTCGAGATGATCTGGTTCTCACTCGGGCCGAGGTTTCCGATGGACTCGAGGCTGGCGATGACACTTGGCTCATCCGTCCCATTTACTGACAGGATGCTGTCAGCGGAAATGGACACAAGGAATTTCTAAACAAAACAAACATTACTCTATTATTTTATGAAAATGATGATAACCGATTTTTGGTAGTGTCGAGAAAGCGATATAAAAAAACCTTCAACAACATCACTGAAGTGTGAAATCAAGAAAATAAATAAAAGAAGATTCTAAATGAAGTGACCCTTTTGGTGGATTTTTTATTGCACATCCTCACACTGCACATTTTTTGGTTAAAAGGCACCTCAACAAAAAACAAAGAACAAGGTGGAATTGTTATGTAAGTATGTATGTTTTTATACATAACTTTAATTCCGTTGATGCAATCATCATACAATTTTGTTGGCACGAATTTTTAAAATCATTTCAAACGGCATTGAATTTTTAGACAAAGGGATGTAGATATATCGGGGATGTGAGTTTCAAACCGAGACGAACATTGGTACTAGAGGTAGTTACTCACATCCTCTGATTTTTTTACACATTTTGACAATACTGGCACTATATTCTGAATAAAACTTTTCGGGATCGCACTCTTCGAAATATTTGTAACAATTTTTAGGCACGGCATTTTAAAATATTTTATTGATGCCAGCAATGAGTTACAACTCCTTGTTTACTTTAAGTTGATGTTAAAAGTCTAATGAATTGTTTGAACGATTTATAGCGTTTATAAGCAGATTGTATTATCTTCGCGACGTCTTATCAGTTCGTGAGTTGAATAATATTTTGTACGATCATTTTTATCCGACTGCCGAAAAACAGAGTTTTGTTTTTATTCTGTTCGATGTTTTGAGGTGAAAACACAAAGATCCTCTTCTTACTCCATGTAAAACAGTCAAACGAACGTCAAAAGCTAAGGTCAAAAGATTCAAGAAATAGGATTCCAATCATGAAAAATAAAAAAAAAATATAAAAATAAAAAATATAGTTGGTGTGGTTAATTTGCCTAAACTCTAATCATGGTTTTTTTTTTGTTTTTGAAATTTTAAAATGTATTATATCTACATTTCTAATGAGTTTTTAAATTGAAAGAAAACAAGAATGCAACTCTCTTTTCAATTTCCCTTCAATTTAGATTTTTTATCACACTAATATTTTAAAGATGAAAGTTTGTAGGTGTGTGTGTTTGTTAGTTCTTTACGCTAAAACGAATAGACGGATTTTGATAAAGTTTGGTGTGGAGGTAGCTTATACCTTGAATTAACACATAGGCTACTTTTCAACCACGGATACAACCGCGGGGCATTTTTGTTGTTATAGGTGCCTACAGAAAAATTGTTCGATTGGGACAAAAGAATCGTTATTTGGTGTTTACCTTAGCGATTAATCCTTTAGGACATTATTATAATTGTCACTTCATATCTGTGAATTGACATTTTAAAAGTGATTAGAACAGTCATGATACTAAAAAAACAATAAGATAATAAGATACCATGAAACGCATAGTAAAAACGATAAAAATAGTCAATTATAGATAGTCACAGAAGCCACAAACCCAAGAATTCAAGTCATAGTCAATTTGTACGTTAGTCATGTGTAATTAGCCATGATTAACCACGTCCATAAAAATTACTGAAAATTTGGTATTTCCCCGAATGTCAACGTAGTATAAAACTAAGTCAGTTCCGCGTCTTTCTGTCTCTCTGTTTGTTTATCCGTGAACTCCTACTCAACCACGCACCATCTTTTCCAATGATTTTTTTTGTGATGGTGAAAACCATCAGTTAAAAATTTTCACTTCAGGCTTTTAGGTATCGCGCGAAGCCAAATCTGGTCGCTAGTTTCACAGATAAAAAGATAAAATACAACAATGCAGTCGATAGCATGTCCTAAGTTATCAAACGATGAATTTACTGTTATTCTTGTCAATAACATGAAAATAATGAAATATCATGTTTTGGCATCATCACTATAATTATATAATCTGTAGCAGATTGATTTCTTCAGCCATGTATAGTATACAAAGAAGGATATAATTAGTTAACACGTGGATCTTTGTAGTAAAGTTTCAAAGTTCGTATTTGCGACAATTCTTATGAAATCTTGATAATTCGACTAAAACTGTGATTAAAGGATTTTAATGTATGTATAGCCCCCTACTAATAAACGTTTTCTTTTGCCATTTTCAGTCGAGTTCAAAAATGTTCAAGAAAGAAGAGAGCTCAAATATACAGAAACACACACACACACACACACAAACACACATATTACATACCATAAATACATTTGAGACTATTATCCTAATAGACAATGTAGTTAGTATCCAATTAGAGCAAAATTGATTAATGTAAGCGCTAATCCTCTTTGAACTCGACCCCGCAATGAAAGCTTTTGCAATGGGGAAATAAACACAAAATTTGCCTCCGATAATTTTCGATCAAACACATTAATACCAAACAAATACATTCGATATTTGCTTTTCCAATCACTACACCAAAACCACTGATTATCCAGTTTTGAATATTATATTTATTCACGAACAAATAAATACAGGAAAAGTCTACATAGGCTTTGGCTGAAACTTCCATTTCACATACATTAATATGCAAATAAAATCCATCAGATTATACCGAGCGCATTAATTTCTGTGAAAAACCAACTGAAACGGAAAATGAAATCTACGAACTACCTGTTAGCAAACAAGGGTCCGTTTCACGATGGCGCATTCATTTCAATTACCGCGGTCTGTCGTTCATGGACCGTACATGTTGTTAAAAACTGTGATGGAAGGGAATACTCACTACGCCCCTGTTTCACTCGTCAGTGTCCGGTATTTTCACAACCTCTGCCTGCCCAAAATAAGGGTTGTTTTTCAAATGTACCTACGTCATTGTCGTCATTGTAGAATATACTTGTACAGATATCCTGTACCTTAAATTGTTTGACAAATTCTGAAAATTGAAGAAAGATTTTTAATATTTTTTTTACTTGCTTAACAAATGTAATTATAGCATCGAAACCACCGAATTAAAAACTTACTTTTAAGTTAACACCATTTTATGTAAGAAAATCCCAGATGAGAAGACGAAACTGTCTGTTCGACCAAAGAATTAGAAGTTCAATTTGTGTTGAGTTTGAATTAGAATTGCTTTGTTGCAATTTTGATTTGACTTTTACGTTTTTGGAACCTTGCATTGAAACGGACAAGTCTTCTGTTTCTCCGTGTCCGTGTTTTTTTTGGAATTATGGACAAACAGTCAAGTCTGTCCAAATTTTAAATAAACGGACGTAATTTTAACTGACAGCAAAATATGCAATTTTAATTGATATCTCACATTCATAGTGTAACAGACTGGAAAATTTTTAATGATGTTGATGCAATAAGGGGAATTTTCATTGGAAACTGTGTTTGAAAATGTTTTCGGTTTGCATACGTGAATCATGGGAAGGGGCTGCGTTAATTATGAAGTTGAAATGAGACACCTTGATTCAATATTTATCAATAATTAAAAGCACTATTCGAAGCAAATTCTGTTATTTTTGTGAGATATACTCGTACATAGGTATTGTTTGTTTGTTTGACGGGCATTATCCGCACTTAGCCACTTGATTGGGCCGTTGTGCGTGTACTTTTCTTTTTCCCTCTTACCCTCACTCCAACCAACCCAGGTGTTCCCAGAAGGTTAGCAACCTTTTCAGGCCGCTACAAGCCTCCGGAAACGACTATGGGGATTGAAGGATCTGAGCCCTTTGATCGGCCACGCTCGTGCATTCCATAAGCACATGCCGTGGCGTTTCCTCCGCTTCCATGCATCCTCTGCATAGAGGGCTGTCTGTCACACCTATATTAAACAAGTGTTTGTTTAGGGGACAGTGACCAGTTATAATGCCTATAGCTTTACGAATTCTATCCCTATTTAGTCGGATGAGATTGCGTGCAAATCTTTTAGATGTCACCGGAACTGCATCTTTGGTTTGCCTGCAGCCCTCAACATTTGTCCATTCCTTAAGGTGGGTCGCATTACGCAGCCATGTTTTTGTCTGCGCCTGGGGTATGGACATTTGTGGTTCCGGTCCATCCACTATACCTTCTGATCCCCTTCTGGCCAGTTCGTCTGCTGCGTCATTACCTGGTGAATACATAGGTATGTGACGA
The DNA here is from genome assembly GCA_911728515.1 of Peribatodes rhomboidaria. Classification (NCBI taxonomy): domain Eukaryota; kingdom Metazoa; phylum Arthropoda; class Insecta; order Lepidoptera; family Geometridae; genus Peribatodes; species Peribatodes rhomboidaria. Next base: position 790,957 of record OU452166.1, read on the forward strand.
GTGGAGAGTGACTTACTTGTAAATACGTTACGTAATGCACAATTTTTAGAGTTTTGTTGATGTTTTAAAAACTTATTGATCGATTTCGATGCAAAATGTATGGGACCACCTCTAAAGCACATTCTACCAAAAAAATCATTAAATCGATTCTCAATTGGCAGAATAATTGCGCAACATAATACAAAAAAAAAACATACATTCAAATTGAAAACCTCCTCTTTGTAAGTCAGTCAAAAAATATTTTAGACACGCTGAGATGTGTAACATGTTTTTATTTTCTTTATCTGTAATTTGCTTGTAAGAAAATCTTGGAATTCGAATTTAACTATCTATCAAACCCAGCCGACGGCATGCACCAATTTGTTCATTGTGTGAACATACATATGTGCGTATTGTGTGTCATCTGCTACATGACTGGAGCCCGGTATATGGCGACAGGCTCGCCCCCTGTCACATCTGAGACTGAATATCGTCCGACGAAATATGGGTGCTGCCATCCCTCTTGGAGGAAAAACGTGACGATATGTATGTTATAATTGTTTTTTGGCTGCCAAAAATAACTTGAATCGCTTTCACGCTGGGTTACTTAAAACAGTCTTTCAGAATTACACATCTCAAAACGATCCAACTATTTCGAACAATAGTTAAAATAAATGATAATGTATTAATTTATTTATTGATGAGTACTAAAATAAATAAGAAAGTAAATCTTATTTTTCAATACTTATTAAATCAGATAAAGGACTACCGTTTGACCTTCAAAATCGTCAAACCTATCTAATAACATTATGTTCGCATAATTTAATCTTAGAACATATTCATTTCGTTTAACTTGGGCACAATCTGAATTTCATAGTATCTGAGATGCAAATCACATTTCACTTTGCGGTGAATTGTCGCTCTAGATATTTAAAGTCCCAATTGCGATTCTCGCTTCCTAATGCTAGCACGAGGCTGAGCAACTCAATGTTTCCATGGCTTCCTGCTGTTCTTAGGCGACCATCATGAAAATCGCCTATTGTCTTTCTAGTAGCTTTAAATGTCTGAATCCACACGAGTATTGGCATTACCTACTAGGGGCTTCTCCAATATTGTGCTCTCCAAAACCAAGTCGAAATAGCCGACGAACGCTAATGGACGATCGATTGTTCTCGAAATACACGCGCAGCAAAACGAGAGTTAAGCTGGATTATCACTACAGGATTTAATGTAATTTAAATTACATCTCTAGATACAAATGAATATTGCTCACCGCACTTTAAAATTGAACTTTTTACACTGCGCTGTAATATTATTTTACATTATATAATTCTAATATGATATATTTATTATATTACATCTCAAGCTATAATACTTTTTCGGCCGACCGAGCGATGGTCTTAAAGTTATATTAAAAGCAAATCCTCCACACTTCTTCTGCGCCGCCGCTACGCCCTTAGTTCGAGTCAATGAGAAACAGAAACTGGTCAAAACACAATGCCTTACAGTGTGAAATCAAATCGCTAGATATAATTTTATATTTCGGGATAAAAATTATATTACATTCCATAGTGAAAATCCAGTTTAACTCTCTCGTTTAAGGCATGGCGGCGACCTAAAACATTAATACCGATCTTGCTAGCGCTATCCCTCCCTCACCTCCGCTCCACTTTTTTCGGAGTCTCGTTCTCTCTCAAAATAGTTTGACCGTTCAAAATTGCAACGAAAATGGACGAGCGGGTTAGTAAATATTAGATTACCACACTTCCGTACGACGTGGCTTGAATCGGATTAGCCAAGGGTTGCCACACGATTTTTAAAATTCACACCTAAAAATCTGTCGTCCATTTTTTAGTCGATATCGGAAATATTGCAAAAAATGCGAAAAAGTGCACTCCCGACATGATATTTAATTATACGAACGGTGTGTGCGATGCGAAACAGGGAGAGAGTTTTAAATGAAGCCGCCGCTAGCATAATATCTTTGAGAGTTATTAGTGAGGTGAGGGCGGTACTGGATTTTTTTAATGAAATATGGTTTTCAATTTTTCATTAAAAATTTCTGTTCGGAGTTTTTACTAAAGCTGTTAGTACGTGGAAATAATTAAAGACAAGCTTAAAGAATACTCAGAAGCGAAATTTTCTTTAGAAAATACTTGACATGGGTAACGAAATCTAAATAGAATTTTTGTGGTTGCCGTCAATTAAAACACATGTCATTGAGTAATAGTTGGTGACGGTCGTTTTTCTACGATTTCTTACGATCAATACTCCCAAGTCGGACGGACATGTTATTTTGTCATTCAACCTTACACATCTTTTTCTTGTTTTGATAGCCCATCGCAACTTTTTGTCAACTCATACGACCTTACGTAACAATAACGAGATATTCTATCGATTTATAATAAGTAGATTGTGTTCTGACCCGCTTGTTTCTATCTTCGCAATATAACGTAAAGCCACGAAGCCTCGAAGCAATATGAGACTTTGCCACAATAAGAATGAACGCTCTCTCTTCATGATCCAATCGATAACAACACAAAGCTTATTGTGACAAAAGCGTAAAAGTAAGTTATATTTCGACTATGGTATTCCATTGTTACACGTCGTTAAAAAGGTGAAGCAATTCCGAGTGGGTTTATAGCTAATGGTGTGTGTTAAATTTAATAGAGCTTGGGTGTGGTTAGTGAAAAACGTTAAATAATGATCATTAATGATGACTTAACTATATCACCGGTCTATCTCGCTGCAATATGACCGGTGACATAATCATCAAAGGGTAAAATGGGACTTTTCCACCTTTTAACCCAGCCCAAGAATTCGGAAAATGTACTTATTACAAATATTCGCTAGACCGTGTCTACATGTTTGTCCCGTTTGCGGTTGAAACTTCAAGTCCGTGGGGCCCAGCGGCCCTATCTGTACCTGTCCCTGTATACAGGGACCTGGCTAAACAGTTGATGGAGGCGTCAGGTGTTCAGAATGCTGGCATTTATTTAGACTAGAAATTGAGCATTGCCACGCTGGGTGGCAATGCTGCTAGCATTCTGGGTAGGGCGTGCAAAACCGGTTTTCGGTTTTTTAGCAAAACCGAAAACCGGTCGAAATTCGCCAAATTTTGAAAACCGGGGTTGAAAGACAAAACCGGGTTTACCTACGGTTTTTCCGTTTTTACAATAACTTACAATCAGTGGCAATATTTTGTAATAATGTGATGTTTTTATATCAAAATGCCGCCTAAAACAAGGACAAAATGGAGCTTAAAGTAAATAGAGGTCCAATACCGGTGAACAGTAATATAAACAATCAAAATGTGAATGTTGCGCAAGGACCAGTTGAAGCTAAAAGACATGTTCAGCTACGAAAGCTAGTAAATGTAATGTTGCAGAAATAATGTACAATCATTGCAGAGTTAAAAAAAAGCTTTTTATTCAACAGGAGAAATATAGTAGTCTGAAATAAAAGATCTAATAGACAAAACGACGTCTTATTGTTAATCGGCTGATGGCATCGTCTTCGATGTCATCGGCGTAGTAGGTGAAAGCCCCGGTGTGCCGTGATATTGCGAAGACTGCGTGGGACACGCTCTCATGCAGCTTCATTTTGGGCTTGGTCTTTATGGCGATAACCGACTCGTACTTTAGCCCCTGAGCTTCGTGGATGGTTAGGATGCGTGACCCTGCGCCTCCCCCATACCCTTGACTTTTGAGGGTCTCCTTTTCTTCCTGCGTATGTACTAAGAAAAGGGTGTTGGGGAGGGTGGTGGGAATTTGTGCTCCCTTGTACCTTCTTTGTTCAACGGACTTAATACGAGGAGCCGAGGAATAAATACCCGAGTAAATTTCCCTCAGCGCATACGCAACGTCCATGGGGTTCCTGTGTGTGCAAAGCAACTCCTGGCTGATGTTTGTGACCAGGCTTGGACGTTGGTACCTCATTTCGAAGAGATTTTCTCTGTCAATAAAAGGTAACTGATTTACATCTCCGATGAGGACAAGCTCACCAGCACCAGACAGCCGTGCAATCATTATTATGGCTCAAAAATGGTTCATGAGCGCTTCGTCTACCAGAAGGCGGTTGAAACTCTCTCTACCAAAACCATTTACGAGAGAAGAAGCCATTGTTCGTACCCTGGATTTCACCAGGTCTCCGATACGGTGCGATAGTTTCTCTCTCAGATCTTTTGCTGCCTCTGTTGTTGTGGTGATGATGGCGTCCCTGTCCACATCGAAGTGACGGATCACCCATGTTGTCTTGCCACACCCTGGCACCCCATTGACCCATTGTATCTTTGGTACCGACCAGCTTTCCCAACTTGCGTCGACGTCTGGGTTCCCTTCGATGGTTTTGGCCATCTCTAGGATTCGGTCGTCCAGCATTATCTTGGTGCACTTGGCGGTGACTACAATTGGATTCTTTGATGGTGTCCCGTATTTCGGTTTACCTGTTCGCTTCGCCTCTGTCTCGTCCAGCGCTACAAAACCACTTTCTTCGCTATAGGCTGCCATATACTCTTGTTTCATGGTTCCTTTGATGATCTGGGAAGTGACGTTGTTGTATATGGCGGCTTCCGCTTCCTCAAGCCTCTCGTTTAGAAGACTTTTACTGCCTAGCCTAGAAAGTCTTATAAGCTAGGAAGTGAAGATAGGCAAGATGTTATCGCAGGTCCTGAGATTAACTTGTTTGGTCGCTCTCAGTATGGCTAGGAATTCGAGGAAGGCGTTTCTCGCATGGTTTTGCAGCCCCAAGGTCGAGACATAATGCATAATGCGAATCGACCTGGCCCATGTCGGCTCTCGTCCTAGCTGCTTGAAGTTGTGGAGCTGCTCTCGACGTCTGTGGAGATGGTGTTTTCGGTGCGATACGGAATAAGCTCTGCGTTACAGCGCTGAATGCTGTTATGAAACCGGTTATGTGGCCATTCCCTCTTTCTCAGTTACCACTTGCATGGGGTGCGGTCTTTTCAGAGACAATTTTATGTTGTGCCCTTTCGGAACCAGACTGGGTGGTCGAACTTGGAACGGGGTGTCCCCAGCTATCTGTAGCACCTATGTGGTCTAGTGTTTGGGATTTGAGAAAGCTCAAGTTTTCTCCTCTGTCCTCGTACACGACAACCTCATGGTGTTCAGAGGCCTTGGTGCAACCTAACCGGTCTACGACTTCCGCTTTCATATATTCGACCATCATCGCGTCCACGCTTATTACCCGGGGAGTGCTGTCAGCATTTTTGCTTAGATAATTAAGCAATGAGCTAGCTTGCGCAAAAGGTGACTGTGCCGTCCATTCCAGCAGTGCGATCGTTTTGTTTTTCGTTCGCACTATTCGGAATCGGTAGCCGTCTGCCATGCACAGGCACACTGGCATAGCTTCGTAGGATTTCCGCTTCATAGTTACTTTAGCGGTGCTCCCGTTGAGCAGACATGCTAATCCGGGCGATAGTCGAACACGTTTCTGGTTCCTGACGAGGCAAAAGCTTATTCCGAGCCTTCCCTAAAGGCACATCCCTATCTCACACCTTTTTCGTAATAAACCAGTCTGTGTAAGCCCCGGTTTATCTTAACACAAGCACTGGAACCCTTGTAGAGAAATTTTAGTGCTAATAATAATAATATTTATTTACCAAGAAAGTAATAATGGCAAGATACCGTTCACCCCACCACACAGACAACGTGGACCACAATTTCTTCCTCACCATTTCTTCATAAGCCCTATATAAACTTAAAAAACGTATAAAAATGTAAACATTAGAAAATTGTTACCAAAACCGGGGCTAACACCGGTTTCCGGTTTTGGGCCCTCAAAACTGGATTTCAAAACCGGTTTTGAAGACCCTCCGGTTTTGCACGCCCTAATTCTGGGCACCTTTGCCTCTGTCAATGGTCTTTTAGATTAAAATAAAGTTGTATGTAAAAATACTAATAGGTATTTAAAAATTAACATGTTTACTGACGCCTGTTTATAATAGGTACATAATTATATTAATTACATACATTTTCATACGCTTTAAATCATCATCACCATAAAGCATTTTCCACCCACTGCTGAGTAAGTATTAGTTTTTATTTTTTATTTTAGGTAAATAATCGTCTTATAATTTCTTCTAGTAATTTTCCCCAATCTGTGCCAGTCACTTCCCACGTGCCTACTGCCTTCACTATGCCATCCAAAAAAGGAGAAACTTACAAATTCTTACGAACGTTATTTAAAAATCATAACAAAATTTGGACCACCGACAGAATGTTGATACAACGTACAAAAACACTGTATGTACATAAAAATTAACACCATAAGAGGTGACAATGACACCTCTTTCGTATCGTACGTACGCAGATTGATGCATTCCAAGCTTTGAGTGTATTTTACTTTCGCCTTTATTTCAATAGCCTCTACGATAACATTCGATTAACAGTTATCTCTCGCACGTTGCGTATTTTACAGCTCCATGCATGCTTTGGCAATTTTCGTTTGCTTTTACGAGAACTTTAGCTGCATGGAAATAAAGTCGAAAATCAAAGCGCGAGCATGCAATACACGTGTGAATAGTCCCTAAGTACTTTAAAGCTTACTATGTAAGCATCGACGTTGTTTGTTAGGTAAGTATCTGTTTTAGTAACATAAAATTAACAAAGATAATATTTTCATTCATAAAATCAGTGGCCGTTGTCTACGTAGAGTCGTAAACGTGTAATGAAAACCAGAGCCTATTCAGACGAATTATCGCAACATAGTTTATAGCTTTAAAAGTTGTATTAAGCCTTTTTAGTGCTATTAAACTGATTTAAGTAGTGTAACTAAGATGTTTGGCGACCTTATACGTCATGATTGACTAATGCAGACTATCATAGAGGGAAAAGTAGGAAGAAAGAGAGGAAGGGGAAGATCAAGAAGTACATTATAGACCAAAAAAGGCGATGGCAGATGTCATGTCGTCCAAGGAGGTGTGAACATTAAGAGGGCTGCCACGCCTGGTCATGACCCCGCCGTCGACAAGAGCAACGCTCAAAATATTAAGAACGAATAAATAAACCAAGTTACCGAGTTGAAAAGGGATTTTAAGATATGAAGTTATTTAAAAACCATAAATGTCATGATAATGGAATAGTTATATTAATATTCTAAGGCATGGCTATTCACGGTCCAACACTTGGAGCCCATCCGTCCATCCAGGCCAAGGCTCAACAAGAAGTTGCTTAACAACTTCTAACTCTAATCTCATAGCTTTAAGAACTACGCACCATTTGTAGAGATTGGCAAACAAGCTGCGTTTGGATGAAAAATATTTGTCTTAGCTTCTGAGTGTACAAAACTGAGCCGGTTGTGTTTATTTTATGAAGCTGTTAATGACTCTGTATGCTGAGAATTCGAATTAGCATACATGCAGACTAGTAGCACAACCCGAATTCACCTACGTTCTAAAATGTTCGTCAGAACGTGCAGTTTCAAAGTTCGCTGTTGGAAACTGGAAGGGATTTAACATTAAATGTTTGATCTCTTCCAGTCAAAGTAAATCGAAAAGGGAACTTTATTGTAGGTACTCAAATTTGTAAATAACTAGAATTAACTTTAGAATTTAAAAAAAATCAGCAAAGTATTCTTTACGAAAACATCATTGACACTGGATAAATGAGACAGCAAACATTTTACAATATCAGGGTTGATCCTACAATTGAAAATTGCGTTATTAGCTATTTATTTAGCTTATACATTTCGAAGATTCAGAAAAAACTAAACGGATCCTCCTCACACTTAAAAGTCTGACAAGTCATACCAGAAGATAATTTTTACAGACCACATTAAATTATCATTGTGACAGTTTATTCCACTTTGTTCACCTACGCGATATCACTTGGGTGAACGAAGTGAATTTTATAGTGGAATTATTATTTCACCTTAGAATTTAAGCACCTGGTGATATCAGCCATTATAATAATTATTGGAGCAAGCAAAAAATCGATTATACTCGTATCAGCGTGTTCCTTATGACGTACCCGTCACGGTTCAATATTCAACTCAAAAACGTCATAAAGTCAGTTGCTGCGTTTTGAACCCTGCACGGCAAAATTAGATTGTGGAACTGCGTTCGCCGTAACTATGTTTTCCAGACATCGAGCTTACGCCCGGGGGTAGCCAATAAGTTATCTCGCCCACTGACTTCAGAGGCCTCCGAGATAAATAAATAAAAATAGATAGTTTCAAATGAATCTAAAGTCAACATTTGATTTTGGGCAATACTCGGCAGTGGATGGCAAGTGGTTGGTGAGGATGGTCATTTTAGCTAGATGGACCGAATTTATTGTCCCCGATACAAATATTAAGGGAAAAACGGAACCCAAAAACGTAATGGAAACTCTTGCAGTTATTGTTGCGGAAAAAAAACGCAACTACTTAGTTACTCATAATGATTTAGCAATAAAAAATGTTGTAAAATATTATGTAGTGTAAAAAAAACAGCTACAAGAACTCCGAAATAGCAAGTTAAAGTTTGATCATTCGAACTACCTGTCAACCAGAACGCGTACAGAATACTCCCTATTACCACAGAATAAACAATAGTACTGCCAATTACTCAAAGTCAAAGTCAAAATGCTTTTATTCAATTTAGGTATCAAAGATACACTTATGAACGTCAAAGTTATTTAAATAGACTCGACCTTGTTCGGATAAAAAGCCTCTACTCAGAAGAACAGGCAAGAAACTGAGGGGCATTATTTTTTCAAATAATAAATAAAGCTAATATGCCTATTAATAATATACTCGTATATCTAATCTACATAGTATAAAGTTTAATTTCGATATGACAATTGTCGTCCGTAGTCATATCGTATTAAGGGTAGAAACTTCTAAGACTTTATTTATTACAATGTTTGCTAGTTATTTACAAGTGCAGCACTCGTAATAATGTGTTCTGCGTGTTAATGAAAAGTCTCGCGAGCGAACCCTTCTGCATCGACAACCCTGTAGTTGATCAATAGCGCTCAATAATAAAATGCTTGATGTTTACTCTAATGATGTGTTAGTGAGTGGTTGTGCAAATGCAATTCAGACGTGTTTGAACACTTAAAGCCCTCCTCATTGGTTGCGACACGCATTGCACATGCGATAGAAATTATTTGGAATGCTAATAAAACAATAGATGCTTAATAACTGCCTGCCTCGGTGGCTCAGTTGGTAGTGAACCTGCCTTGGGAGCCTGGGGGCGTGGGTTCGATTCCTACCTAGGGCAAACATTTATGTGATAAGCATTTGTGTCTGTTCTATGTCTGGGTGTTTATATTTTTTTAAGTATGTATTTAATAATATATGATAGATATACAAACAATATCAGTCTTACAAGCTTTGCTTAGTTAGGGGTCAGACGACCGAGTGTGGAAGTGTCCCAAATTTATTATTAATATTTTATATACTATAGGTGCTTATTTTAGTACTTTTTTTAATGTCAGAGCTCAAGTCAGTGTGTACCAAAAAGTACCAAAAAAAACGTAATGCAAATATCTCAGAGTAAAAAAAATCTGATATTTTTTTTCTAAAGTTCAAATACAAAAGCTGAAAGTTTAGTTTACTACAAAACTATAAAAGAACATCCAAAGTTAATAATAATATTCTGATTAAGCAAGGGTGGAAACATGCGTCGTCCACGAACCCTTTAGATCGTCGATGAGATTAGCACAGGACCAGTGGCCCTATTCGGAGATCTGAGATTTTCATCTCACCTTTTTCGTCCTTGTTGCTCTCGTTTGAAACGTCATCGATGTGAGAGTGACCAAGATAAAATCTCATCTCATCTCACGCGTAGGAATAGCCCCCCTGGAGGGCTATTCTTACGGAGTGAGATTCAATCTCACCGTTTTTCATCCTTGTTGCTCTCGTTTGAATAGTCATAGGTGTGAGAGTGACCAAGATGAAATCTCATCTCATCTCACGCGTAGGAATAGCCCCCCTGGACCATTTTTGCACTTGATTTATTTCTCTTTCTCTTTCTTCTCTTTTGTCTTTGTCTCTCTCATTGAAGTCACATGCGTGAGAATATCCAAGATAACATCTCACGACTTAGAATAATGGGCCGGGACAGGTGGCCTATAACAAGAGATCAGTAGTAGGCGATTACGGGCTGATGATGATGATTAAGGGTGGTGACAAACATTTAATAAATCGAATAAAATTAAACATTTTCTATTTTTGTATAAAATAGTGCATGTTAATAAAATAACATTCAATTACATAATTTTCCAACAACAATTTATGTATGTATGTATATTAACGTTTTTAGTAGAGATGGCGATCACACCACTCTCACATAACAATATACATGTGATAGTAACAGTCTGTTTTTTTGTCTGTTTAACTTTTCCAAAACAAGTTTATGAGTTTTTGGAAAAATTGTAGACTGATTATTTTTTAAATACGCGTAACCCAGATTTAGCGTTAACCCAGTCATGCTTACTCTATATCTCTAGTACTATCCTTAAGTGGCTTATAATCGCTCACTGCTGAGCTTCGGTCCCTTTTTGTACGTCACCCACCCCTGTCCCGTGTCATGTCATAAGTCTACCTAGATGTACCTAGATTGAGTTTTATTAAAAAGAGGGAAAACCGCGAGCGCAAGCTAACTCATCTATAAGTTTATACTGGCGCCGCCTGATTATGGAAAGTGCGTAAAATATAGATTTTAAATTGGAGAATTATGCTTATATTGTGTTAATTCGGTGAGTGACTACAGCTACCCGTGGGCTTTGCGTGTGCGATGGATAATTATCTTTATAGGTTTTATAAGGTTCAGTTTAGACTAGCAAAGACTCCCATTCTGGCACTTGCATGGCAAGTGCTAGATCTGTGAACAATAAAGTTACGATTACATTATAAAATGTTGCTTGCAAAAAATCTTTGGACCTAAGTTATTATACTTAAGTAGCGTGTAGAATGATGTATGTATCTTTTACACTAACTGTGACCTCACAACGCCAATCTTCACAACCGTTTGACAGATTCTTTTTATATTCGAGCTTAAAAACTATTTTTGCTTAAACTTCTTGGCTAAGAAATTCTTAAGGATTGAATCAACCGTACTTGAGTGTGGTCCAACAAATATACGAAAATTGAGTAAATATGAACGTAAGTGTCAATTTATGAAACTCGAAATCTTCGGAATGCGCGATCAACCATAGAGTTGTCTACATGATTAATTTGACTTTTTTTATTAGACTTGTCACATCCGTATAAAGTTCAGGATTAAGCTATTAAATTTCATATTCTTATAGAAGTATACAATTTTAATACTACTTTTTTATACTTACTACTGACTAATTCTACATTTTTATTAACCTTTAATTACTCACTATTATCTCAAATGCTACTTACGCTATTGTATGTCTTTAAAAAAGTAAACACAGCTCATGTAACTTTATCAATTAAATTAGACACTTGCTGCAATTTTTCCTTTTTAAAAATTGCAGAGAGTTCTGGCTAGTCTAAACTTTGGTTTATTCGTTCTCGTCCTTTGTGATGGGTTTGATGTAATCTGTGGATTAGAAATTTGGTCACGTCAGTTGTAGCATTCTTTTTAGACGTCCTACTAAACTTTAGGTGCGGTCACACAAGTCGTTTTAGCAGCGTTTTTCTAGCGATACAAGCTCAGGACAGAAACCAAACGTATTTATTTTTATAAGGCGTCGAAAGCTAAAAATGATTATTTAATAAACTGCAAAAAGAACTGAACAAAGGCTGCCTGGAATCCCCCTATGGCATCTTTCCTATTGAGCTGTAATCCAAAAATAACATTCCTCCCACCACTGAGTGACTAGTAGGTCACCCCCTTTCAGCGCGCCGCCATCTTTTCCGGTCCAGGCTGTTTCCAGGTTATCATTTGGTCTTTGTCTCTCTCGTTTGAAAAGTCCTAAGAGTGAGAGTGACCAAGATGATAGCTCATGTGTTAAAATAGAGGGCCTATCTCAGTCTCATCCACTGCCTTCCTACCTCAATAAAATGCCACCCGACAGCCAAATACTTCGCAAGCTTTTAGCGAAACTTTAAGCTCACAATATTTTCTAAAACATTCCAATTTTAATTAATAAACCCAAGATAAGCCTTTATACCTACTGACATCATTAAAAACAGTAAATAAAGCCGACGCACTCTTAATTGCCCACTATATACGTATTACATAAAGCAATGTAATTTGTTTATTTGAGTGTAATAAAACCAGTATATTATGGAATGCGTTATGCTGACCTAGAATGCAATAATTTTAATAAGCAGATAATCCTAAAGTTATAAAATCATTAGAAACTTTAACAATGGAATGTTAATTACCATAATTATGGCGAAAGTCTTAATTAACCACGCATTTTGAAATTAAACTCAAATACCCTAAACATAAGGTTTGTTTTATTGTAATGATGTGTTTGAATGGAATGTATTTGACTTGCTAATATGCGGAATAAAGCTTATTTATGGATGTTTTGGATAATTTACGGGTTAACAAAGATAAAACCTTGTACCTTGTATTGTTAATAGGTTTGTTTGTAAAGGAATGTTGAATCAATTATGATATTAGGCAAGATTCTTAATGGAACGAAAATACGCTGCAGTTCTGCTAAATAAAATTCCCGGTGGCAGTTTTGTTTCCTGGTTTCATCTGGTTTTTGTTTGACAATTTTTACAGCTTTTCCAAACAGTATTGACCTGCGGGCTTTTGCTCCATGGCGGCATTTGCTCCTGGCAAACATAGTTCTTTAATAAACGAATTGTTCTGTCAGTAATTCCCGTCCCGAGCCACGCACGCCGCGATCCCGTTTGCATTTTTATTTTCACCCTTGTACAGTATGATAAAAAGCCAGTGCATGCGTTTCCTGTCGCTTTGAGCTTTTTTATCCGTGTAGCTTTGCAGAGAAAAAGACCACCGAAGGTTGTTTCGAAGCCAAACATCAGGTGCATTGCGACTCCAAAGAGTAAACAAAAACAGAAACAATTGATGGAATGATATAAAATGGAGTTTGGTTTTCATTCGTTCAGTCTTTTAGCAGCGATGGCGATGTTTGTATAGCTTTTAATTCGTTAAGAGAGAAAAAAATATCCACATGAGAATCGGCTATGAGCAGGTTCTCTTTAAGTAATATCAATCTACATAAATAAATATTAATGTATATTTCAGAAATACCGACATAATTACTGATTTAGGTAGGTGGGTACCATGTTGCTATGTACCTATGTACCCATTTGTTCAAAATATCCTTTATAACAGACCCTGTAAGTAAAACCTGTTCTATAACCTTATATATTGCAATAATAGACTTAATACTATAGTAATATACTTAATACTTAATAATATAGTTACCCTCTAAAGCAAATGTAAATATCTTACAAATTCATATTTTCAATTTAACATATTGACATTGTAATCATGCATTTGACATAAAGACTTTAATTTAATTGAATACTTTGACATAGCCGAGCCGCAAATATTATGACTATTATATTTTAGAGTTAATTATGTATTTATTTTGACATGCCATCTTTGACTTTATAATATTATTATTAATTAATTTTGACAACACGTCAATACATATATAATTGTACCTATTTTATTTTTATAACTTTTTCATGATTTTGTAAGCTATAATTTTAATTTTATTTTATTTTTAGATGTGACAAAATTCACATGCCGAATAACGGCAAAATAGGAGAACATAATTATTTTAAATAACTAAGACCATTGTAATACCCTATTTTTAGTGAATAAATTTCATTTCTTTTCATTACGTTATACTTACTAGTGGCTCTAGCTGTGATCTGAAGACCTCGCGACTGGCGGCGCGCGGCGTCTGTTTCCTCTACTCTAATTCTCGTCAAATTTTTTGTGCTGGTTCAATAATCATCCTCACAGATTTTTTTGTCGATTTATTTTTTTGAAACTGTTCAAAATATCGGGGACACTACTTACGTTTTTTTCGTTTAAATAATCACCTGACGTATAGTTTTTATTTTACGTTAAAAAATAATATCTCCGGCATTTTAGAAAAAATCCAAAAACTGACCCGATAGAAAATTCTAAGTAAGTATGTAATTATCGAACCTTCTCACAAAATTTTAAGAGGATCGATTGAGAAATGTAACCTGTAGACTAAGACAGCCGCGGCGGACAGACTCCGGACATACGAAAGCCTTTTTGCCGAAGTTGAAGCATAGATGCTTCGGTCGCTAACGCTCGCTCGGTCGATTACAAATAATAAATAAATAAATAAATTCGGGACACTCCCACACACGGTCGCCTGACCCCAAACTAAGCAAAGCTTGTACTATGGATGCCAGAGACTGATATACATACTTAGATATTTTTAAATAGATATTATAATATAAATAGATAACATACATAGATAAATTAGAGATAGGTTTAATATTCCATAGGTATAAATATATACAACAGCTACGAGATGATAAATCACAAAAATATATTACACATCACCATAAATTATATATTCTCTGTTATTAGAATTGCATAACTAAATACAGATATGGAAATAATTTCTAATCGTGAGATATTGATTACAAACTAAAACCCGGTGTCAAGGGGTCACGGTAATTAAATATCGTGTTACGTTCACTCAGGTTGCCAATAATTATACATTTCCTATTCAGTTAAATTAGCATAACCTTAAACATAAAAAAACTTACTAATTTTATTGGCGCAACGGCCCAAGTCTCCGCCGATACTAACCCTCTTAGCAATAAACGTTATATAGCCTTGGAATGGTTGTACAGTTTTTGCTTTTTTTTTTACATTTTTAACTCGGTCGAAAAAGACAAAACAAAACACTGTCTAACTATTTCGTGTCTATACACCGCTTAATGAAAAGAAAGTAGGAAGTTAGGAAGAAGTCATACTGTAAGTAACAAAATGTCGACCGTTGTCGGCGACTGGAGTAGGTCTAGGTAGCGTATAGTCAACAAAAACAATAGTCATAAGCATAGGATATTTCTAGCGCGGATAACAAATACAATCGTTCTCAACTTCTGGTATAGTTAGTTTAAAATATAACTTTACCGATACAACTTTAATACTAACTTAAAAACGGACCCAGATTTAATTCTGGGGTACATCGTTTTTAAGCTTAGTGATATATGTATGTATTATGATGTTAGTTACCGCAAGTACATTTCAATCAACTTCATATCGATAGGTCCGCACTAGTTATTTACTATATTCCTTGTATAAGAGCTTTTATGAAACCTTAGAGGTATACTTTGAAACAATCATCATTCATCTACATATTGTTGAAACACACAAAGATTGACATATGTAGAAGGACCTGCGCCATCTGCGCTTGCCTAATGCCCGGTGCGCTGTCGAGGCCTGAGTGGCCAACAGTATTTAGGCAAAAAAAAATGTTTCACATAGCTACAGTAAGCGGATACCGTAAAATCCCAGCCCCTATTAGGCTATTGCTTATATTGAACTCACCTGCTGGTCTAGGATGCGTCTTTACAAACCCAAGTTCAGTCGATAGCAATTTTTAGTTGAAATAAACAAGTATGCTATCTTCACAGACCGGTACATCGCGAGGCTTATATTTGTGTGCGAGCCTGTTCGCACAGAGCAAAGATGTTTGAGATTAGTCGCGACTGTACCGGCGTTGGTTTCTTCAAAAATGTCTTCGCCCACTGTAGAAAATATTGCCATAGTAGAAACAGAATTATACAAACTTTATTATTAATATTTTTAACTATTAAAAGAAACGAGCTAATTTGATCTCAAAAGAATATACTTTTACCGGATCGTACATAGGTACACCCGCTGCAAACATTGTTTAAACTATGTACCAAATTATTAACAACCGTGAAAACCGTATCCTTATTGTTTTTTTTTTATTTCCTACGTATTGTTTTTTATTATGAAACCAATACCTATAATAAGGTACTTACCTATAAAACTTACGGACAACCCTGCGTTTCGAGCTAGAGTAGGTATTTAAATCTCGTAAGGTCATCGAGTTGACTTACTACATTTAATTTTGTTATGTCAGTAGCTTCTAATCATCACGGTTTTGGGGTGGAATCGACGTTTCAGATTTCGTTTTCAATAGGGGCACGCTCCCTCGGACTATGCAGATGAGTCAAGAGTCAAGTATCACAATTGTCAGATTGCTCGTCTAGAGCTCTAGAGCCAAGTAATTGATACCAAACCCGAGTATGTAACAAGGCGTGTTTAAACTAAATGTGGTTTCTGTGGAGAATTTGGGTTTTCGATTTCGGCTGCCAAACTGCACTGACCGTCTTGAGTGTCCGTCCACTTGCAAGCTGAGCTCCCGACCGCTTTGCAATGGTATAACTTTTTGTGACGTAACGGACGCCCATCTCACCTTATGTCAGCTTAGGTAAAAATAAGTGGACATACTAGTACTATGTACGACTATGACTATGACTATGTACTATGTATGTCGTACTAGTAGTATGGTACTACTAGAAGATATATTTTGGGAGGTCAAAAAAGTGGGCGATGGCATTGCGATGGCAGCCTAGTTGGGAGAAGGCCCCCTCTTAAGCCAGAGGGAGCGGGTTCGAACCCAGCCGACGGCACGTACCAATTTGTTCATTGTGTGAGCTTATGTGCGTATTGTATGTCATCTGCTACATGATTGGATCCCGGTGTATGGCGACAGGCTCGCCTCCTGTCACATGTGGGACTTAATTTCGCCTGGCGAAGTGTGAGTGTTGTAAAACACCTCTGCCAGCCCCTTCGGGGGAAAGGCGTGACGATATGTTATGCAAAAAAGTGGGTAAAAACGGAAGATTTTTTCTCGAAATAGCTAAGATTGGCCCATAGTGAAAAATTTATCACGTAACTAGTTATTTTATATGGAGACTCTATTTTTAGGTAAAATACATAATCAATGTCTAAAACGATGTTTTGGCTGCATAACGACAAACATACATATTACATTTATACCCTGCATAATTCAATAGGGAAGTACATTTTAGTTAACGACCAATTAATCATACGACGTGACCATTTCTTACTCAACTCATGTTTATTAATTCAATTTTACGTTGTTCTTTATAATTAAAATCACATGGACAAAAACACCTGTTATTTTCGTAATAAATAATTATTTTGCACAACAGTCGACTGCGGAGTAAAAGACTTTTGTAAGATTAGAATACCAGTGGCGGATCCAGGATTATGGTTAGTGGAGGGGGCTTGACTTATGACAAAGTAAAGTTTTATCAAGTTAGCTGAGGTTTTAGCTTCAGGAAGCGGCTAGATTTAGACGGTGACGTTGACGTTATCTTCAATGTATGTAGGTAAACATAAAAGCACTAAAGCAGACAATACCAAATTGACTTGAGTGTGGAATTAGATAGTTCTGTGGGGGGAAGGGGGCTCGAGACCAGTAGCCCCCCCCCCCTTGTCCCACTGGGTTCGCTAGTGAGAATATCTCATCAAGTAAAATAAATGATAGAAGACGATTTTGAAGATAGTTATGACATGCCATGCAATAATATTAACGAGGTTTTTTTATTTGATTTATTATGAATAGACTTGAGTGTTCGAATAGTGCCTTACCGCAACTTTGTTTTTCTTATGTTATAGCATTGAGACGCTTTCATACTGCGCTATAATAAAAATAAACACTTAGAAACAAGTTTTCTTTTACTGATCAATGTATTTTTCAAAACCAGCTTTTAAGAACTGTACGTCTGATCTAATCATGATGAATGATGACTAAAATACTGGTAGAAATGTGAACTAATAAAAAAGAGCCCCAACATGGCCAGGTTTATAAATAACTATGGACTATTAACCTGACCGCCTCCTGGTTGTATTATCAGACCAGCTGAAATGTTTTAAAACTCAAGGTTAGCTTCGCGCTTCACGGAATCCGAGGTGGAGCTGCTTTTTAGGGGTTTGCCCCCAAAAGCCCATCTGGAAGCGGCCTAAGTAAGGTATGGGTCTGTATAGGCGGACCCACAACTGAGGCGGGCTACAGTGCCGTATGGGCGTCACTACAGCTGAAGGCTGAGGGCCGGGAGAGGACTGTTGGTGTGTCGTTGTCACTTTCCCTACCTTCCGCGACCCAAACTGGGTTGCCATTTTCTGGATGGCAGACGCGGTGGGGCCGCAGAGGAAGAGGCGTGTTGGTGTATCATTGCCACTCTCCCTATCCTCTGCGGCCACTCATATGACCCGTAACATGGGGACCATGGGTGCCTAGCCTCGGGTGCTGGCGCCCACGGGCAAATTCGTGCCCGAGGAGCTGGATGATCTGGATGAGAGGGAGAGAGCTGAAGTTCGAGGTAGTGCCCGAAGGAGTTGGTGCTGTCGGGGCCGCGGAAGAGTGCGAAAGCATCCCCGTTACCCCGACATTTTGCGCCGAGGTGGAACACCCTTGGGTTTTTAGCGGATAGGCCGTCAGTGGCGGGATTCCCACAAAACCACTCTGTGCCCGAAACCGGGCGGTTGGTGGAATTTTCCCAAGGTAAAAAAAAAGTTAGCTTCGTAGCGCAAGAAGATTTTATTAGTTTAACCTCTAATAACATGTAAAAAAAAAATAACCCGAGTTTCTACAGGTACACCCATTACGTCTTACCCTGTAAAGCATAGTCTGAAAGTTCGTTTAAAAATAAATGATTTCACTTCGCTATTTGTGTAGTAAGACACTTGTAGGTGAGTTTTCAGTAAAAAAATAATGATCGCTGTGCGACCTAAGTTCACGGCTAATCATTTAGCAAGAGTGAGCTTGGCATACATTTGACGATTAGGAGCGATGGAGCGATGATGATTTGTTTTTTCAAGCTCTTATTTAACTTGCCGTGCTAGCTATTTAATATGTGTGAGTGGGTCAAATCATGGAACCTAAGATTAGAACCACTTCCTAACCTTCGATTGGTCTCAGGTACACTTGCAGATCTTCGGTGACAAGTCAAATCAAAACTTTAATTTGGTGGTGGTCACGACCCTCAGACATAAGGAATGCGACTCAGGGAGTTCATAAACAAGGCGGTCGAGTCTATTTAAAAAACCTTTGACGTTCCGTGTATCTTTGATATCCAAATTGAAAAAAAAACATTTTGATTTTAACTTTGATCGTCAAGTGTACCCTTCTTGAAAGCTTGTTTTGAATAATACGATTGACAAAAAAACTTTTTTTTTAGTTTTGCTGTTGAACCATAATTTCACATTCATTTCATTTTTCGTGCACCGTTCTTGCAAGAGTACTCTATTGCGGCTTAGGGATAAACAAATTAGTCGAAATACTTTGTAAAATGTGTAAAATGTTAATAGGTATTTGTAAAAATATGGTCCTCTTCCTTTACTACCGTCTAATCAAAGCTGTATCTGATTTGTATAACAAATTCAGCCCTGCGTCAACCACTGATAAAGTTAAAAATTTACAAATCTAGCATGCTTTCCTTACGTAATATGTCCCCCACATGTCATGTCCTCTAACGAAGGGAACGCGAAACAACACGAGTCGCGTATAGAAGCAAATTTAGCAGCATGAGCCATCAATGTTCATTATTCCATGGCGCCCGAAGATGGTTGCACATTTTTCGGTTTTAACGATGAAAACTGGCCGTCGTCCAATCACCCAACTGGCAAGTCACTCAACAAGTCCAACAAGATTAATGTGCATTATTCGGTGTCGCAGGCTCATTCCAACTCGTTTGCGAATAAAAATGCTAATCATCGTCCACTGTCCAACAATGCGATTTAGTGCGCGTGCTGGTTACATCACCTCACGTGATGAACTCGGATTGGTGGCGAAACTGTTTTCTTTGAAATTGAGGAAGTCTTTTCTTGGGTAATGGAAAAGGTGGTTCGCTTACATATGGGGTGATTTCTAGCGCGCAGAGAATTAGAGCGAACGAGACGGGCAGATTATACTGTGCCCCACTTTTTGTGGCAGAATGGGAGTTTACGCCTCGCGCACCCACCTGTTTGAATGGGATATGTTTATAAATTGACCTATGTATTGTTTGTATTATTTACTTAGGAATAATGTCCCTGTTTCCTTCGTGCGCAATCTATTTTCACCGCTTTCCACGATGTTATGTTATTTCATGGAGGATTACTTATTTCATTTGGTATGTTACTAATAATGTTATCAATTTCTGTAAAGTAGAATTTCGCTGAGAGGAGGTCCTCCAGCGATAAAGAAAAGTGCAGCCGAATTGACTTCCACTTGTAGGCTCAGTTTAAATAAATAAAACTATACGGAAACTCACAATATGTCATCACATTAATAAAAAGACAAGATGCGCCAACTTGTGTGTGCATTGATCTCAAAGATGGCATCAGTCTCCCACCATTGTGACTGCGATGGAAAAGTGACAATAACTTTGTAGGTAAGTTCAAGAACAATTCCCACGAGTTCATCATAGAATATTAATGATAGATAACTCTTACAGTAGGTACTTAAGATAAATAATAATGGTATGGTATAGCCCAGCACTGAAAAGTTTAAGTACGACGTATAGGCCGAGTGGAGCGCAATGGGTGCCATATTACGGCCTCACTAAAGGGCAAGGCCAATGCCCATCATCGCTTGAATTGTTCCGATAAATAATGCGTTAATTTTTACGCGATAAATTGTGTGGTCACACTTAAATGGTCTACGTCAATGCTCATGAATGTTAAACGGCAATGTTAATGCCGTTGTTAAATTACGCGACAAATAGCTGGTCACACTAAAGTTCAACGTCCTTCATCGCCAAAGTTATCGGCGTTTCCCATTCATGTGGCCGCGACATCAGGTCTCATGCCGCCTGAAAGCCCCTGGCATTCGAGGCGTATCAAACGTGTGTCAACCTGCCACTGCAAATAAACAGCACATACCTAAGTAGTTCGATGTGTTGTATATCAAAACCTATTACAGACTGAGCACGCAGCAAACAGTATCATGCAAACGGTAGTTTATTTAGTTAAATACCGCATATTTGCGGCTTGGAGTGTTTTCGGAACATTGATATTTACCCTAACCATACGCCTGCGGTGATATTCGGCGGCCAATCATATCCCGCTATTAGATGGTCAATGGATTTTCCCATATTCACCAGTGATGGATCCAGGATATTAGTTAGGGGCAGGCTTGCCTTAGGTAAAAGTAAGCCTTTTCAAAGTAGGTAAGATACTGGTTTAGGGCGGGCTTGATCTAGCTGAGAGTAATTTTTATCATGGAGGATGAACACAAAAACGCTTAAAAAGCAGACATAAGCGGCTTATATAGAGTGTGAATTAGATGTTTTTGAGAGGGGCATGAGCCCCAAGCCCCCTGAATCCGTTGATGCTATGCACGATGAAATATCGATCGGCTAGTGGCTCGGTTTACGCCCAGGGGCAAATACTCGAGGGTTAGTCAATAGGTGGAAATATGATCACCCTAGCAACTGCAGGCTATGTCTGTGTGGTGAAATTGCATCCAACTGCAAACAACATTTTTTCAAAAATTTTTAAATTACAGACTAAAAATTTTTGTTTGCGGAGCAGGATTCATGTAACTGTTTTGAGTTAGTTAAAACAGTACAGTTTTACACACAGTACAGTACAGTCCTAGTTTTAGTTTTTTTTTTGTTTTACACTTCCACACACGGTCGCCTGACCCCAAACTAAGCAAAGCTTGTACTATGGCTGCCAGAGACTGATATACATACTTAGATATTTTTAAATACATACTTAAATAGATATTTACACCCAGACATAGAACAAACACACAAATGTTTATCAGATAAATGTTTGCCCTAGGTGAGAATCGAACCCACGCCCCTAAGCTCAGAAGGCAGGTTCACTACCAACTGAGCCACCGAGGCAGTCAATACCATACCATACCGAGGTTAGTCATACCTATCGCTCACCACCAGACTTGCTAGTGTTGTCCATTGTTGTTAAAAAATCATATTAACATTTTCATAACCCTATATCCACATCAAAACGAGTGATACATCTACACTAACAATCTTTGCATAATTGTATCAAGTATCAAGAATTGTGAGAACCTCTTAAAGGAAGTGTAGGTGCAATTTAAGAAGCTGGTTGACCAGGCTTTGTAGATTTCTACTGCGTAAAAAGATAATAATAACAAGAAGTGTTAAGAATAGGAACAGTTTATCTTATCTGGGAAGCTAATCTAGATGCGCTCTTGTTTTTCTCATGTTTGGAGTTTGGAGGATGTCATACTTCACAATAAAAATACACGACTAGCTAACTTAGGGCCACTTGCGGAAAATACGTAGTTAAAATTTAAAAGCTGGGTTAGTTAACTTAGAGTTATAATGCTGTGAATGTCACTGTAAAAATGTTATAATTGTCACTTTCATATTGAGTTATCTAAAGGTAAGCTTCCAACTCTTGATAGCACAAGGCGATTTATCCGTTTAACCTCTGATGAGTGAAGTCCGAGTTAATAAGGTAACTCGTTCTTCTGCAAGTAGCCCTTAGTAGTGTCTGCCTTTCTAAACAAATTAATATTTATACAATACTTGGTATAGTGACATCTATCATAGCTATACATCTATCTATCATATTCATTTAAAAATTTAATTTCATTTCATTCAATTTTACTCCATTTATTTAATTGTTTAATTTTATTTTATTCGATCTATTCAATTTTATTTAATTCTTGTTTTATATTTTATTTCTGACCATTGCATTTTAATTTTAATCATTAGATAATTCATTTAATAATTAACGAAATAATTTGATGGATGCAAATCTGGAAAAATAAACAATTTCATTTCATTTCATTTCATAGCGTTCCTGGTATAAAGAAATAAAGGGTTCTTCTTCAGTTTTTACACTAATGGAAATAAATACCTCATTAAAATTATATTAAACAATACTTCGTTTGTTTCATAGTAAAATCATAAAAACATTTAAGAATGTGTACTTTGTAAATGTATACTTTATATAACATTTTGACGTAAGAACTCATAGTTACATTTTCATATTTATTGATACATATTTGAGATAAGTATCATACGATTCATAACAACTAAACGTATTGAGAGAAATCTTGATTAGTGGTGCCATAAGACGGGCAGTTATATATTACAAGTAAACAAAAGGTCAGTAAAAATTGGTTTCAAATGTATCACCTGTCGCCCAAAGCTCTGTGACTCGGTGAAATGCGATTGTTCGAGAAACTCCTTACGTAACTGAGAACTGGCCGAATGCATATATTACTGACAATAGCTAACAACCTAGCGGCTAAATCTGTAATTTGTAAGCGGCATTAACATCAGTATTTTCGAGTTACACAATCTAGGCATATCTGCATGAAGGCAAATATTTCTTTAGAGATGGAGATCCGAACTCTGAACTCGATTGCGTCTGATTGTATATTGGTGCTACTCGTTAAAAATTTCATTGCATTTTAGCGTGCTCACTGCCCAGTGGAATTAATTACACGCACTTCGACGCAGAGGCGATGACGCGTGAGGTAGTTGGATGTCAGCTCCCCCAACGATAGTCCTTGTTTTTTAATCATGGTCCACTGCAAGTGAGTTGACGACGACGGTGTACAGTGTGCCTGTGTGCACCGTGGAGTCCGACCACTTGAAAACATTCATCTGCCCAATCCTTACAAAGTTAATTATACTTCAATTCAAAGGTGAAAGGCCTGAAATTATCTTGTCTTGAGAAAAATACAGCAAGGGGAGTCCATGAGAGGCATTTATTTAGATGTCAACATGACTAGGCTAAGAGGGAAGACTGACATGGGATTCGCTCTCACGTAATTGAATCTAGCGGAAGCGGAACGCGTGTACGTGCTAGGCGACTTTTCACTTGAGGGTATATAGTACAATAAAGACACGTTAAAAATAAGCAGGTACTCAAAACAAATTTTCGAACCTAAGACTCTATTTACAAGTGCTTGCTTTATATACTCTACATTTTATCAAATTAACATATAGTGATACAATTATTTAAATTCTATGAGTTTTAGTAATTGAGATTTCGTAATTGCATGGCCTTAAGTCATATTTTTAAGAATTATTGTATTAAATTAAGGGCTGTGGATTTTGTATAACAAATAAAATACATAGGTAACTAGCTGCGCCCCGCGGTTTCACCCGCGGTCCCATAGGAGCCATATTTTTTTTAAAATAATTTTATTTGCTATAAACCTTAGGAGCCCGAGACCTTTCCAACGAATGCAAAACCGTGGAAATCGGTTCGTGCGTTCTGGAGTTATTAATTTTATGATATTAATTTTACCATTTCTATTACAATTCCTACGACAGCAAACTCTTACAATGCGTTTCTAAAATGACACAAACACTAACCGTCGCTGTCATACCTCCGAACATTGAAATATTGATTTTTTATGGTGAGATCGTAACTCTGTAATAGATGCGTGATTACGGATACAAGTTTACAATATTCTTAGAATAAATCACGTGAAAGGATTACAACAAATCTGTTGCGAGTTTGTTATTTTTACACTCAATTGGTGTGTCATTCGATTAGCCATTAATACACCGTAACAGAATTGAGGTGAATGTACAATATTTTACGTACACAGGGTTTTGTTGCGGCTCTGGTTGTTCTCTAACTTTTTGGGTAAAGTCTGCTGAGCATAACATATCGCCACGCCTTTAAATTATTGTCTATTGTCTATTGTCCTTTCCCCCGAGGGAGCTGGCAGAGGTGTACAACCTACACTTCGCCACACGATATTCAGTTCCAAATGTGACAGGGGCGAGCCTGTCGCCATACACCGGGCTTTAGTCATTTATCAGATGGCATTCAATACGCACTTTGGTCACACAATGAACAAGTGGTCCCGTTTGAACCTCTGGCATGAGAGGTGGGCCTTTACCAACTAGGCCATCGCTTTTTTGCTCTGCTGCTGAGATATGCAGAAAATCAGTAAACATTCACATAGGCTTAGGCTACTTTCCCCCTTAGCAAAAAGCGATGTTGGACCTCCGAATAGTTATACTTACAATGTTTTGTCTTTCTCTTTCTTCGTCTTTTTTCAACTCGATCGAATAAGACAAGGGACTGTGAAACTGTTCCGAGGCTATACAACGTTTATTGCTAAGGGGGATAGAGTTTGGAGCGGTAGGATAGGCTATTTGTAACAGTTACTTACTCCAGGCTAGATTTTATTTTATGCAAGTGTTGGAAAGGTGGAGCAAGGTGCCTTAGAGACATCATTTAGCAACATTATTATGAAGTCATGGTGAACCCCGATAGGTGAAGTAAACACTGATATTTATAGATAAATAGATAGGCACACACTTTATTGTTCAAACCAGAAACAGCAAAACATAAGAAGAGAAATGACTTAATTTACAATGTATAACTGGCGGCCTTATCACTAAAAGCGATTTCGTCCAGGCAACCTTAGGATGGAGAGGATGCATAAATTACATACGTTTTAATATTTAACATATCGTCACGCCTGTCCCCCGAGGGGGCTGGCAGAGGTGTAATACAACACCCACATTTCGCCGGACGATATTCAGTCCCAAATGTGACAAGGGGCAAGCCTGTCGCCATACACCGGGCTCCAGTCATGTAGCAAATGACGTACAATACGCACATATGTTCACACAATGAACAAATTGGTGCGTGCCGTCGGCTGGGTTCGAACCTGCTCCCTCTGGCTTGAGAGGCGGACCTTCTCCCAACTAGGCTGCCATCACTTTTTTTAATATTATATTAGCAAAATAAATGCTGATTCTCGCTACATCATAAATTACAACTTTTACTATGGTGCCAAACTTGAAATCGCAAAAGCAAAATCAGCTGTTCCATACATTTTGTTCCCGGTCAATCAACTTTTAGAACAGCTGATTTTTGTTTTGCTTATTTAGGGTTGGTCCCATGGTTAACGTTGTTTGTTATGATGTAGAATTGTAGAGAGTCTGCCTTTAAAAGTTTACTAGTATATTCAAATTTCCGATGGATATTTAATACAATGTATAGTTCGGATACAGTTAGCATTAATAATAATTATCATTAGTAAGACGAACTAAACAAAAACAGTTTGTTAAGCTATTTTTGGGTTAGACCCTGGTATAATAAAATACCATGGGTTATATTAGATAATTATATTTTATATTATTAATCCAACATCCACATAGGCTATTGGTAGTAAGTATTGTGCATTGTACACGCACCTTAATGGAATATTCCGCACTAGTGCGGTGCGTTTAACATTGTTTGATAATATCGATTAAATTTAATTGCGGACTCAGAATCGATTGGCAAATCTACAATTCTATGCATCGGGTA
This sequence comes from Peribatodes rhomboidaria, assembly GCA_911728515.1. NCBI lineage: Eukaryota > Metazoa > Arthropoda > Insecta > Lepidoptera > Geometridae > Peribatodes > Peribatodes rhomboidaria. The sequence continues at coordinate 817,172 of OU452166.1, forward strand.
GGTATTTCTCCGCGTAATAAGTTCAATGGAAGTTTTTGTTGAGAAAACAATGTGTTTTGACACAAATCGAGGTTACAGGGAAAGGGTATAGGTACAAATTCGAAAGGAAGTCATTGTACTCATCATCATGAACAACTTTTACTATGGAAATTACACTAATAATCGTTTTTGTAGCGATTAAAACAGCCCTAAAAATCAGCCGATGGCAAGTTGGCTAATTACGAGACTTCTTTGATGATTATGGGTATAAATAAAATTGAACGATGTCTCAGACCCTATATGGTGGTAATACGAATACGAGTCAACAAAAATTACGGTAATGAATTTTTTAAAAGATTTCCTGATGCATAATAGGGGTAAAAGCGCACTGAGTCGCACGGCGCACCACGGCGCGGCGGCATCGACCTGCACGTCACGAGTTCACGACACAGTTTTAATGCGACTACCCCAGAATTGTTCTGATGTAATTAAGTTTCTGGTGTATGTAAGCGTATTTGTCTTTTCTATGCGCTTTCTTGAAACCTTGGTAACGATAGATTTTAAGCGCAAAATGTTGTCCCAGAGGTTAGGTATTTTTAGCTTACGGGTCTTTTGATTTTCTAGTGAAAATAAATAACAAGTACTTATCTACTTCCTTATTAATGTGGATTATTAATTTTACCTCTTAGTTATTTTTGTTGTTATTGATATTTTAAACGAGTTTAAAAATTTAATTTAAAAATTTAATTAAGACTACTTTAATTGATTCGACCAAAAATGCAATGTATGGAATTGGCAGTTCTATTTAGTGCGCTTATACCTTTGCGTTGAAGGTAATGCTAATTGAGAATGAAGACGAAAGGCATTCACACACCCGGATACATAAAATTATCAGGAATGTTGGAAGATCCTACAAAATCGATTAAAAAAGTTATTATCGATCGTAATTTAAAAATTTAAAGCTACGAAAGAAATCTGTTACTATTCTCAATCTTATGAACATCTTTGTCGCTGCTCTGCTCGTTTTCGGGTCAGCGTCTATTTTCTGCAAATACACCATTGTGACCATTTTATTACGCTGGAGTACAAGGTACCATTTGGTAGAGCGATAATTGTGGTACTTTAAAATTACTACTAAATTTAAGAAAAGAAACTGTTTGAGGGTGTGCTTAGAGCATAAATATCTGTATTATTTTGAATCGAATATGTCTGAAATAGTCTGATTTTCACCTACTTACTATGTTTTTACGTTGCGAGTTTCGCATTTTTTATTTTTGCTCTAATTAATTGTCTTTGTATATTCGGGCTCTGGGAGTTTAGGGAGTAATATAAAAATAAAAAGAGAAAATAGTTAAACAAAATAGTAACTAGGTATAATAGAAGCATAGCAAAAAAAACAAAAGAAAAATCTGGTAGCGTGTCACCATTTTTTTTTCCGCATTGCTCGTGTGTAAACGGCGACTAAGCCAGAGGTTACAACGCGGAAGTTTTCAGCACGTCTCACATATCAGATGGTGTACGCCTCGCCTTACCGGGGAAAGTTGAGAACGGAGAGCGAGAGTTCAATGCTCATCACGACTTCACGGGGCTAGCTGGCTACAAATGCCCTATCAAAAGTTAAGAGGTGGACATACTTTTTTTCTTATTGACCCATAGAAGTTAAAAGTTGGGCTTACTTTTTTTTTTAAATAAAACTTTGTTAACCCTATGAAAAGTTTGAAGGTGGTCTTTCTTTTTTTTTTTTTGTCGAAAGTTGATGTTATCAGAGGTTTTTTTTATTATAACTTTGTTGACTCTACCAGAAGTTGAAAGATTTTCTTTTTTAGGTTCCGAAAGATGGTAAAAAGAAACTCTTTTGACGAGACTTCGATGTCTGTCTGTACTCTATATGTAGGTACGAGTATGTCACAGCCTATTATTTTTATTGTTTGTTTTCAAGTAGGTACTTAATCAAGATCTAGATTCTAGGTGATGTTAAAACTACTGTTTCTTTCTATCTGTGTATCTCCAAGCCTTTATCTCTCTCTATCTCTATGCATATATGTATATACATCTATCTTTCTCGTGTTCAACTTTGGTCGCACTTAACTAAAAGTAGTAACTAAAAGTGTAAGTATAATGTTCTGAGATTAATCTTTCCAATTTTACTTGGAATTTTTATAAAGCGCAAGTCATTGTGATTCATACATCTTCGGCCAAGGCACGCTAAATGTAATGTAAACTTAGTCCGGTCAATGTCATTTACGTGTCTCAATATATTTTTAGCAAAACAAAAAGTGAAGTGCTTTAGGCTTAGTTAGGTAAGGCTGACAATAGATGTGTGCGAAGATGAACGGTGCGAGGTGAGGGTGCGTAGCGCAATTGTGTGACCTTCGCCACACTTCCATCACGTCCACACATCGTCACGTCGTTCGTTCAAACACATAATATCTCTTGGATACTATAAACCTAAATAGCATATTAAACGATCGTCAGCAGACAGAAGATAAAATCACTAGTTTAGGAATAAAAAAAAAACAGAATATAACATCTTAAACTAATACTTATTCCTTTTTTTTAGCTAAAATTTGCAAACAATTTAAATAAATGCTCCGTTTTTTCCGGAAAAAAATAGAAAAAAAAAATAGTAGTACAGTGTTCTCGAAATTGCAAAAACGCGAGATAAACCCCCTCTATAATGAACGCGACGTAAATAAAATACGATGATGTTTTAACTAAAAAACTTTGCCTCAGAGGAAGAAACTTCTGAGCAATCATCCATAAAGATTCTAAAAGACTGTCTACGTCCGGGAAAGTCGGGAAGTATCTGAACAGCGCGAACAAACTTCCCATCCACCTTTCCCTATTTCTGAACCTATTGAACTTTGACCAGCCTCCTCCACCGTGCCGCAGATTAAACATCAGTTGCTGAGCGCCGCACCGCAATAAGGTGATTATTTTTAGAAATCGCGAAGATTCGCTGGACTTTGAACCTGTTTGTACTGCAAAGGTCGTTAGTTAGGTTGTTTTTTGTATTTCAAAACTCGTGCCGTCATCTTAATAAGCCTAGTCATCATTACTGCTGGCGCAGCCATAATGGTGTCAGAGAGATTCTTTTATATCAAATCTGATGATCAAAATGTAGTGTACTCGTACTTTGATCGTTACATCACATTACAGAATTGAGTTGTAGGTACAAGACGCTATAAGGTCAAGCTGTCATGAAACACTATTGAAATTACTATTGTTAGTACGTAATATTAAATCTATGGTGGGTACTTGTTACGTATGGCGACATAGAAATAATTAATATGTACTTATTACGTTAAAAGGTTAGTATACATACAGGGTTATCAGAAAAGGGTGTACAAATCTAAAGGGGGTCTTTGTACTCATCATTGTGAACAACATTTACTATGAGGCCAAACCTGAAGTCATGATTAAAACAGGTGTTCGATACAAAAAGTTCATTGATCGTCTACAAAATGTGTGAAATATAAATATAGTTCTATGACAAAAACTGATCATATTGATTTGTATAATGACGCCCTTTCGGTTTAGTGCACCCTATGCCGATAACCCTATATCCAAGTAGAGTGAAGCAACCCAAACTACGATCACTTTAAAAATCGTCAAGTTGTAAGGATGAAGCAATAAGGGTCTAATCCCTTTACAATGCAAAGCAGGAAGTAATCACTTAACAAATCACCAACACATGAATTTGTTCTTTTTAGTGAGTAAAGTTTACTCAATAAGTCAAAGTTTATAAAAAACAATGTAGAGAAGTTTCAAATCTAGATAGTTTTTGGAAAAAAATGCAATTTTGCAAAAAGAAATACTTATTCCATGTTTCTTATTACGTACCAATAAATACCCGAAATTCAATAAAAGCTTCGCCATTGCTTCTGAGGGATAAATATTATTATTTATAACGTATTGTTCAACATAATACATTTAGTGTATTTTTTATACAAATCATAAAACTAAAACAAAATTTCTTTATTAGGAAAAAATTAAAAATTAAGTGTTAATAATAATTTGTTGATATCCAATTATTATTAACACCTCCTTTTTACTTCTTTTCTGGTTTTTGGACTGACGCATTTGCCATTAAACCTACTTACAGTTTACATAACTATAGATTTCAAATATTTCGGTTTAATGTTGAAGTAGCTGACTTTAAGAGGAGGTTTTCAATTCGTCGGAATTTATTTTTTAAATATGATCCCTGAGTACACAAAGACGCCTGAACCGAATTGGAAAATTATTTATTGTCAAAGTGAGACTTTCCAAGTGTCCTACTTAAAATTTATCGAAATCAGTCATGCAGTTTTTAAAAATCAACAAATACCCAAAAAATATTTCTAAAATCCATTTCGGATACCGGAATTTTGATTTTTAATTTTAAAATATTAAACATGAAGTACAAAAATGCAATAGGACGATATAGACCAGACAGACGATATAGGCCAGTTTATCGTCCCTCTTCCTCTCACGAACGTAGCAAATATTATTTTGTTAACATTTTTCCCATACAAAACTGTCCACTGTAACATCCCAAACAATGACCTGGCGCCCGCGCAACCCGCTTACGCAAGTGCTAAACGCAAGGTGCTCTAAAAACGCATTGTTTCACGCTCCCACACTTTTGTAATGCGTAACTGTGATACACGGGAAATTGACCACAACATTTAGGATAATGAAACCTTTGATAAAATAAAGCACGAGCTCTCTGGTTCTTATTATTTTTATTCAATATGAGGGCGAAGACGACCCATGTGGATTCTATGTATTGATAACGGGATAAATCGCGTTTGGCGATGTTTATCATTTCTATTACCTATCAAAAATGAGGCGCACCAAGAATCGTGTTCGCAGAATTCTTTAATTGTAAAACGCCAAAACGCTACTACCTACCTATTGTAAAACTACATATAAAAAACGAAGTCAGCCAAAACGGAAATAAAGAAGAAAAATTGTTTCAAAAATGTGACTTGTAATAAAGACACAAAATGGATACCAACGATAAAAAATAAAAATAAGTTAAACTAAAATCTGAAACCACATGAAAATTAATAGATGTTATTATAATATTATGCTAACATTAAAAACCTAAAACGAATCTAAAAGCCTATTGGTGGATGGAAAATTTGCCTGCCAAGACAGATCCAATTGCGTTTTATCAGGATCAACATCGACCTACATACTCGTACGTCTACAAGAGAGGTCTATTGAGCGTTCGATTGACTGCTACTGTGCTCGTAGCTAAATAAACACCCGCCAATACCGAATGCTAAAAGCCGCCGCCGGAAAGCCACGAATACGTCCACCCTTTATAGTTCTATACAATCATGATTATGCTCAGATAGGTACTGAGCTCGCTACAAATAGGTACACATCTTACCAAACGACTAAAAGAAACCATTAAAATACCCCATTTCCCACAAACTACGGATGCTATTTACACTTTATTAAAAACCTTTGCAGTTATTACGTTTAGCAACACTTTTATAATTTAAAATTACGAAACCTACAAGCCCATTAGATTCTATACTTTCACATTAACATCATAAAGGGCACGAAGTCATAACATCGTCAAGAACTAACTCGTAATCGATTTAACGAAATCAATCTTTGGGCAATACATGTTACCAAACATTAATAGAACCAGCTGCGGCCTGCAGTTTTATTCTCGTCGATTTTCCCGTCAAAATTCTCGGTAATCCGCAGTCTGCAAATAGGGTTTCCAAATGCATTCTGACCCGCTCCGGGGCGCTGCGGTGGTTGTTGGGATGCGGACAATGCTCGTAGGGTTTTCATCCGTTCGAAATATTCCAGCAATATCAGGTTTCCGTCGGACATTTGGATTGGATTTTAAAAAAACAGAAAAATAACAGATCAAACAGAGCTGGTCAAACGCGTACCGGTTCGTGGTAAACATTTTTGATTTTTTTAGTGCAACTAGGAGCTCAAAGCTCATGTCAAAAGTTCGGAATTTATTTGTAAAAGCATAAGCACATATCGTGTCTACTATCTATCTCAAAATAGAATGCTTCATGTTTTGTATTGTAACTAGGCTGCGTGCTCACTGGAAACGTGCAAATAAAATGTGCGGTGACCAAAAAAAGTAGCCAATAAAATTGTTGCAATTAAAATTGGTTTAATTTATTACTAATTTAGTAAGTTTTGACTAACGCCCTTAGACAAATCTAATTTTGACTGATTCTTGCAGCCAAAAGTAGTTTTGATCGGGTATGAGTTTTGACAACAGAGTCACTTTTGTGAATTGTGTGGTTTGGTGTCACTTCTCTGATGGATACTCAGCTTAAAACTGGTAATCATAAAAGGTAAGTCGCGATTCACCGCCTAAGGCTATTTTTATGTAACGAAGCGTTCTCGTAAGTTAATTTAGTTTCTCGAGGTAATTGTTTTCCAAGAGTTTCTTTGGTTGCGTGGATGTTAATGACGACTTCGGCTAAGCCCTACTTACGTTAAGAGTTGCTACTGACCAGCCCTAGTGTCAGAATTCTTACGACCTATACTTTTACGATTGCTGTTCGAAGATGATTAATTGGAACCTACAAGCCTCCGAATCATGGTAGCACTCGTTCATAAATTAATGAGACAATTATCCTAAGAGATAGTCAGAACACTTGTGATCAACATAACGTTGACCAATACGTGCTCAGTTGTAAATTTCACTCGCGATCACCCATCCAAATTCTGACCTTACTCCGAACCGTCCATTGCTTCACTATCACCCACCAATTTCTCCGTAGTCATGTAAACAACTATTGCGCAAGATAGAACAGAAACAAATGTAGGTATTTAGGTAACGATCAATACGTTATTCATCCTGCGTATCGTAATCACCAGTCGACGACATCGCTTGAAGCTTGATTTATGACGCTTCTAACTGTGCGTCGATAGTTCTTACGAAGGCTGAGTGTCTAATGGCTACTTACTACTCTAATATTCTAGCACTACAGGTTTACTGGTTTTCTTCAAATCAAATAATAATTATATTCGGGGCACTTCCACACACGGTCGCCTGACCCCAAACTAAGCAAAGCTTATACTATGGCTGCCAGAGACTTATATACATACTTAGATAGATATTAACACCCAGACATAGAACAAACACAAATGTTCATCACATAAATGTTTGCCCTAGGTGGGAATCGCACCCACGCCCCCAAGCTCAGAAGGCAGGTTCACTACCAACTGAGCCACCGAGGCAGTCAAATCAAACAGTTTGCTACAGTTCACCGTTTAGTTTGCCAGTTCGACATTGAGTTTGCCCAATTTGCGACTCAGAGTCAGGCAGAGGACAGTCAGCCGATCGCAGTTCGCCTAGCCAGGACAAAGCCTTTGTACTAAATGTTTGTTTCAATTGTATATTTGCTAGCTGCCCTCCGTATTACACGGTATTAATAAATATTCGGGATGTATTTCCACACACGGTTCGGTCTCCTAACCAAAACTAAACATAGCTAGGACGATAGCCAAGAAAACATTCCTAAATGAATAAAACTGCCAGAGACAAAACATACATTTATTTTTAAGTACATACTTAAATACATAACACCCAGACAGTAATGTTCATCACAGTAATGATTTCCCTAACGGGAAACGAACCCACATCCACTCATGGCAGGTTCACCACTAATCACTACCTACTGAGCTACGTTGCTTACTGGTTAGTCCCATTTTTTTACAAAATGCAATTCGGATGATGGGAGAGTCATCGGTATTTGTACTATGAAAGATTATAATATTATTTATAATATCCCTGTGCACGCATGACGTTTACATGTAGTTTGTATTCGTACGTAGTGTGCCTTTAGCTCATAGTTCGTTAGATCCGCGGTGCTGCCGACTAACTTTCTCTGATCTTCATTCACCTTTGGTCGCTTCTTAGAATATTACAGACATAAAACAGTGAAGCAGTTAAACAGCTCTTACTTATACAACTTATGGGCGAGCTCTTTAAATATTGGGATACTTTAAGCCAATTTTTCTCTATTTCGAATAGGACTCAGGAATAGGACATTGCGACTGTTACCCGCGGTTAAAAGCAGCCCAGGTGTTAATCCAAAGTTTATATAATACCATAATTATCAAAATCAGTCCTTTGAGCCGGAAGGACTTACGAAAACATTTTGCCGAAGCTGTAGCAGAGACGCTTTGCTAGCTGACGCTCACTTGTTCGATAAATCAACTCAACTGCCGTGTTTGTACTTCTTCACTCTAGTAAACTTCAAGGCTAGAGTGAATAAGTACCTTCTAGGTCGTCGTGCTCCATCTTAGACCACAACGGCGCTTAACATCAGGCGAGTTGGTGGTCAAACGCCGACCTATTCTACATAAAAAAAAAAAGTTAAGATCACCTTCGATCAAGTCACCTTTCAAACAAAAAAAACTAAATCTAAATTATTTTGTCGAGTTACGATGTCACAGACAAACATACATTTAACTTATTGCAACCATTACACGATTTGATTTGAGATCTTAATTAAGGAGTGCAATTACTGTGATCGGATATACTATGCCAACATTGTGCATCGAATCAGATACAGGCTTAATTAATACTGATGACGATGGGGGAATCGAAGCTAGGGTGGCTAGATTAAAGGGAACTTGGGAGTTAATTGAGTCGTCTATGTTCATAATTGTACATCTGTCCGACGATTTATGGTTGATAGATCCAAGTAAATGTTTATTTAACCGAATAGATATCTGAAGGACGATTTTTTAATTAATCTGCAACATATTCACAATATATTGCAGATTAATTAATTTATTGATATTTACAATAATTCGGAAACGTTTTCGTTCGGATTTCAATAACTTTAAACTCAAATTATTCGAATCTCTGTCCGTATTCTTATGTTTTTAAACGTGATTCATTTACTTACGATGAGAGTTATACTCGATTCTTTGTTCCAAAATGTATAAAAGTAAACTGAGATTCTAATAGTTTGAGATTGAAATTTGTGGAATGCGATCGGATATGTTTTCGAATGATTGTGAATTTGAGTTACTTGTCCTTTTTTGTGTATACTCCAAATTTTGAGAAATACGACCTGTACATGACGACAGTCGAAGAGACGCTGGCCGGAGAGGTCTTCAGCTCACGGAGTCACTGGTTTAATTTTCTTTTAACTTCGTTAGCAACTACGCTAATATGTTACAACGAATAAAGTAAAACGGTCATGGTGTGATCATGATATATTATAGGGATAGTCAAGATTGTTGGTGGACAGAGTGAGGTCTCACGAGGTGAGAGTGAGGTGGACGAGAAAACCAGGCGTTTGTTTTGGTGTGTTTGAAGGTACGCTTTAGCTTCGCCAAAATAGCTTTAGGATATCTGTTTGTCCGGCGGGCGTCTGTCCGGCTGTCTTCCTCTACAGGTCACATTTCTTAACCGATTCTCGTGAAATTTTGTGAGCAGGTTCGATGTTTAAAAACTTTTTTTATCTAATCTTTTTTTTACAAAGGAGTTGTAAATGTTACAGACTCACGAAGTATTCAGCATATCCACTAGTTTATAATGCCAGCTAAAAAGTAAGACTACTGTCGCTCAAACCCCTGATGCGCTATGGGGATACGGCTTGAGGGTGTAAGCGTTATTAGCCACTAGCGAAAGCTTTATTTTCAAATTTTAATTGATATTGGCATCTAGACCCCAAGCAGAGGTAGCGTAGCTGTAGTCATTATGAATGTTTGATCAGTCCTCTTTGCTTTGAATCTAGTTCCGCTCTGTGATGTTACCCGCGGTTAAAAATTGGCATATGCGCTATATTGACCAAACTATAATCTATCTCAGTGCCCAAATTTTGTCCAGAGTCGTTCAGCCGTTCTGGCGTGATTGAGTAACAAACACCCATCCATCCAAACTTTTGCATTTATATATTAAAAAGTGGTTTAAAAGTTGCCTAGGTGTTAGCTACCTCCTTAACAAATTTCATTAAAATTGGCCGAGCCCTCACACTCCCAACACACGCTCACAAACTTTTGCCTATATAATACTAGTGTGATGACATAGTAAGATAATAATGGTGTGCTAAATTGCAGTATCTCCCAAATAAATGATTGCAGCGTATCTACTTGCAGTGTTTCTTGTCATAATAGAATAGTATAGAGCTATACAGGGTTATCAGAACAAGGTGTATTAAGCCAAAAGGAGGCGTCATTGTAAAAGTCAAATAAAAAGTTAGTTGATCGGAAAATGTTTAAAACGATGGAACAGCTGATTTTTATCTATATTTCAGTGTTGGTCCCATAATACTAGTAGTTTCCCTCAAACTGTGACCGCGTCACCTCCATATCTCCCCAATTCCTGCACTGATTTTGCTTTTTATTAGACTTAGAAATGGTATTGGAATGAACTTACTTGTCAGAACTTCTTGACGATTGGATCACTGATTAGTCACCTACTCAAGTAATCGACTTTAGGACCTTTGTAGTGCATCTGTTCTTAAAGTTCCTTGAATTATTTTCAAAATAGCAGAGAGATGATTAACTGAAGCAAAAATCCTAACTCCGCCATTTTGCAAAAATTCCAAAAGCTGACTCGACAAAAAATATCTATCTTTATCCAACCTACACTACTAACTTACTAACAACAAATTTCAAGAGAATCGGTTGGGAAATGCGACCTGCAGAGGAAGACAGGCACACAGTCAGGCACATGAAAGCATTGAAGTATACTTCGCTCGCTGACACTCTTACGGTCGATGAGAACAATGTCCCCTTTCCGCTTGGCACACCCTTTCCTGGTAACCCTGTAGAGTAGTGTAAAGTATCAAACGATAAGTGATGTGTCGCAGTTGCATTTTACAGCTGCTTCGTACTCGTATCTATGTTATTAAGTGATTTGCGGTTGGCAAAAAGTGGTCCATTCAAGACTCGTGCGCTTGTAAAAATAGAAAAAAAAAATAAAGAGCTTGTTATGCGTGCTCAATAAATCTGAACATGTTTTTTTGTACGGCATTTGTTGTAGTTTTATGAATGGAGGTTTGTTATACCAATTTTAGATCTTGGCTTGTGGGATATTTTGAATGAGCAAGAAAAACCTTTTGTGCACAACTGTACTTGTTACTGACATTGACATGAAAAACTTCGAATTATATTTTTAACTCAGAATTAGCTGCTCATCAGAGGTTAAACTGATGAGATGCCAAGAGACGACCAAGAGTTACCTTTAACCTTTAGATAACACAATTTAAAGTGACAATTAAAATATTTTAACTAAAATTTAATTAACCCTGCGTTTAGAAATTTAACTCCGGATCTTTTACCGTAAAGTTTTTCATTGTAATTTTCTGTGTGCAATTTAGCGTAAATGTATTGTATCTTCTGAAAGTTGACCTGAAGAGATTAATCGAACATGATAAAATTGGCCAAGTTTTCCAGCAATTTTCCGTTTTATCAGCATTTTTATAGGTAAGTATAGACGAATAGAAAGCTAAATAATTATACTCTTATTACAGCATGGTGCGGGTGTCGCCCGCATGTATTGCGTCATTTGCTTAGTTTACTACAGTTGTTGATGATTCCGTACTCCGTGTTGTAATATTTAGGATAGGGTAAGTTTAGGAGCAATTTTAAGTCGTGATTTGCGAATCGCGGCGACTTTTAAGGGTGAAAAAGAATTATTTGTTTGATGTTATGATGTTGATGTCATTGTAGGACGGTGCCGTCCTACAATGTAAATAGTTATAGGTCATGTCAAGTTTGGGGGTCGGCGGGCAAACATTCGTGCAGTAACAAGATGCGTAAAAAATAAGTAGGTTTAAATAAGAAGAGACAGATAAGTAAATATAAATAAACATAAATATTCACCAGAAACAAAACAAAGAATGATAAGTGGTAAGAACCAATTTCTTTTTACTAACTACAAAATTTTACAAATTCTTCTGTAACTTTTTGTAATTTACTTTCGATGAGTCAATTATATGAGCATCTTTAATTAATTTTTAGTTATTTTATTTAAAGGAACTGTTACTTAATGACAACACAAAATTATTCTATTCTACTCTAACTGTCGGCTTTGTAGCTAAGAGCAATCTCTTCCAGGAAAGGCGAGTGGGAGAGGTAGAAAGTTGATGATACTATTGGTAAGTACCTATACTTAGTGCTTGAATATTAGGTTATTTTTTCCATTTTGCTCGATCATCTCTCATGCACACGGAAATGCTCTTGCTTTCTCTTTCCCACCCATCATCAGCATTGAAAAAGCTCACTCGAGATGGAAACGCAATAATATGTGATAATCATAGAATGCGACAAACTTACCTGTAAATTTGAGGAGTTCGCCACCATCGCACTTTATATACCAAACTAACAGATACACGTTGAAATGTTTAGTTCCTTAATTTGCTCACCTGCAGAGTTAAGTTGGTCACACTGTAGTGTTCAAGTAAGTATTGAAGAGCCACAGCCTGGTTGCGTCACTGAAGACCTCTTCATATCACTTGACTAGCCAGGTTTTACTTAACTACGCAATAATTTGCATGTTTATATTATACTAGCCGTTGCCCGCAACTTTACACGTCTAGTGAAGTAACTTACCCGCTCATCTAACTTCAAAACTCAAGAGTTTTATGCAAAACCGCTTTTTCCTATCTTTTTAGCTTGCACAAATTCAAAGTTCAAATATACTTTATTTTAGTATCCAAGATTACGAGTCCAAGGTTTCGTGACGAGCGTCAGTGCATTAGCCAGTGGTATTGTGCTTTCTTTGTCTTTAGACGTCCGCCGGGCTGACGTGATGATGATGATGATGATGGTTTTGCTTTTACAACCAAAGATTTAGGAAACATAATTAGTATTACGATTATTAAGTAGTTAGTGTTATAGTACCTACTTATTAATCTACGCGGGACGGCCAGTCCTTAAGGCCCTCGATTCTATTAACCGTTTCTTAAATTGTTAAAGAATTGCCTCAAATTGCCTCGAATGTCAAAAGTAGACAATTCATTAACAATTTAAAAACAATTTATAATTATAATTTTATAATTTTGGGACACTTGCACACACGGTCGTCTGACCCCAAACTAAGCAAAGCTTGTACTATGGTGGCCAGATACTAATATACATACATATATATTTTTAAATAGATACATAGATAGATAATTAACACCCAGACATAGAACAAACACAAATGTTCATCACATGAATGTTTGCCCTAGGTGGGAATCGAACTCACGCCTCCTAGCTCAGAAAGCAGGTACACTACCGACTGAGCCACCGAGGCAGTCAAATTATTTAGTGCAGTAGAATCGAATAGTAATAGTAGGCCTACTATGACATCTTAGTTTCGAATCGTATCGCTTCGCAATAAGGTTCATGTTCGTGCAGCGTCAAAAACAAAACGGGACCATCATGGCGATAATCTGTCATAGTAGCCCCCCTGAGCGGCGACCGCTCTGTTTGATAGATTAAATGCTATCTAATAACCCTGCTATAGTTCTGTAATGTTAAGAGGATTTTAAAACGCATTACCAGCGTTGTGGGTATTAATTTCAACCACTACTCAGATTAGCGCACCCCGCTTTTAGGCCTGTAGTGCGGCTTGCTTTACAAACGCAGTATAGACTTTATGGATTTGAATTTGTAACAATACTTAGTCTAAAATTTGGCTTTTAGGCTAAACAGAAGGTACTAAAATAATCAAGAACCATTATAATCGCATAATAAAGATAATATACATAAATAAAAAAAGTACTTCGATAATGTTATGGTTAAACTTCTAACTTTAGGCGAATCAATTATCGAGCGTCAGGAACATTCAACGACGCGACGCAAAATCGACGGGGTGTTATAAGTTTGACCTCTCTCTCTCTCTCTCTCTCTGTGTGTGTGTGTGTGTGTTTTTTTTTTTTCTACAGAGGTTTGGAAAAATACACTTACATCATCATCAGGCCTTGCATCAGGGTATGTCGGACTCGATAAGTATCCCTACCGACCAAAACCTTCCTCTGGCACCAACCTCTACTTCCCCCGCGGGACCGCCGGTAGGCATTACTTCGCGGGGGGAGGCTTTAGCTATTGCTTTTCCTTCTGAATCTTCCTAGCTTCTATCTAGCTGTCTTATTTCAGCCCGCTTCCTTTCTATATTTCGTAGTTCCTGGAGAACTTCCGTCGCAAAACAACTTGTGGCCTGCCAGGCTTCCTCTGCGGAGAGCATAGCTTGTGTTAAGGTCTCTGGCTGTATTTTCTGCGCGAGAGTATCTTCCCAGGCCTTGCGTGTCTCGCTGAAACGAGGGCACGTGAAAAATACATGCTCTGCATCTTCGTTAACTCCCGGACAGGACGGGCACTCTGGGGAGACATCGTGCTTAAATCGATATAAGTAAGCCCGGAAGCATCCATGTCCTGAGATCAGTTGAGTCAGATAATAATTCACCTCGCCATGATTGCGATTCAGCCAGACAACCACTTGTGGAATAAGTCGGTACGTCCACCTGCCATTCGCTGACGTATCCCAACGTAGTTGCCAACGTCGTATGCTATTGCGTCGTTCTTTGGTCCTGAGTTCTTCGGGGCTTAGTATAGTCGTTCCTTTACTGCGGTAAAGGACTTTTCGTTCCTCGGCTAGCACTGTAATTGGTAGCATCCCAGCAAAAATGCACACAGCGTCTTCAGATACTGTGCGGAAAGCGCTCGCGACTCTTAAAGCACTCAGCCGATAGACCGATGCGATCTTCCTTCTCGCTTCCTCTATATAAAGCACATCAGATCAGATAGGAATCCCATAGGTGAGGACGGATGTTACTACAGACGCTAGTAGTGCCCTCCTTTTTTGCTTTGGCCCACCTATGTTGGGCATCAACCGCGATAAGGTCGCTCTTATCAACGACGCTTTGGTACCTACGTGTTGAACCTGACGCTTGAAGTTAAGTCGGGCATCAATCATTACTCCCAGATACCGAAGTGACGGCTGAGATTCGATTTCGGGCGCTCCTACTCGTAATGTGAGTCTTTCAGTCGTCAGGTTTCCACCTGCTTCCTGCTAGTAATTAGATTTCGAATGAAATTAAATTAAAATCGGTTCGTCCGCGTACTACGGTCTACGTCAATTTGAATTGGAAGCCATGATCCCACAGACAGATGTACACACAATACTTGTAACACCCCTATGTGGCGTCGCTTCGGGGGTTAAAACCATTTTTCCAGGTCAGGTCTCAAACGTACCTATGATAAAATCTGACAACACCATTTACGTAACATTACAGTTTATCTAATAAAGAAAGTGTTGAGACGACATATTTGTTCATGTTCTCGATAATGGTTGTGTTTATTATTTATATCACCAGCTTGTAGGCAAACGACAACTGAAAACGAAGACATATAATGTTACGTAAGAGTTTCACGCGCTGTTCAAAGTGTATTTTATTTCAGATTCAGCCTTTGGCACTCGTATTGCAAGGTGTTTGGCTTGCATCGCCTGGATTGCGTCTGCTCTTACAAGCTTTTATTTGTTTACTTGCAACGTTGGAACTTCGTATGTATGTAAATTATGTTGTCCGTTTCAAAATTTGAAAACCATTTTTCAACCACTTGTTGGTATCCGATCGAACTGTTTGGCATCGTTAAGTAAGTTTGCTGACGATGAAATATTAAGTTTCCACCGAGGTGGTTTTGTGGCGACGAGATTGTAATAACATACTTAATTAATTTGCTTGTTTTAAATTTCTTTTTAAATTAAAACTTATTTTTTTGTGAAATAGAATTCATATCCGTATTACCATTTTGTGTGGAAATGTTTAATTGATCTCTGTTTTCTTGTTTTCCCTCTTTTGAACACAAGCAACATAGTTCCGATTTTATTCCAGTTTACCAAATCAATATCGAGCGCAAATACATATGTTAACAAACGTGAATGTAAATAAATAAATGACCACTCACGCAGTAGTAAATATTGCCCCTTACCTAGCCACTTTATTTAATTCTAGCGTCAGAAATGGTATTTTCCAGAATTTAATGAAACACAGTAAAGTTATACCGATGTGGGGTTGAGATTGATTAGATACATTTTTGATGCGTGGGAAGACTATCATGTCGTAATAGGTGTATTTTGCGACCTAACAAAAGCATTTGATTGTGTGCATCACCAAATACTATTGAACAAATTAGAAATTTATGGAGTATCGGAAGTATTCTGAAGCTCATTTCCTCATACTTTAGGGATCGTATTCAAGTGGTCGAGGTTGATGGAACCAAATCTCAAGGGTCTCTTATTCTGATGGAGGTATCCCAAGGATCGATTTTTGGACCATTTTTGTTTATTGTTTATGCAAAAGACCTCATATTTATGATGCAAAAACAAATTAACACGGAAACGGTTATGTTTGCTGATATACATCACTATTATTTAGGAAGAGGAAGAGGTGTCACAATTTTTTGCAATAAATGGCAATTTAAGCCTTCTTAGTCAATGGTTTGATGCAAATAATTTAGTTTGAAATCCAGAAAAACCTAAACGCATTAGATTTTCCCTCCCAAACGTATGAAATTCTTCACCAAAAAGTATTATCAAAGATAAAATTATTGAGCCAATAGAATCCACAGTTTCTTGGGCTTTACTGTACATCAGACTATCTATCAATGCTCTTTCTGACAGACTCAGCTCGGCTGCTCATGCGGTCGTCAGATTAGGAAGATATTGGACGTGGCAACTGCCAGGATGGTATATTACAGATACTTTCACAGTGTAATGTCCTACGGTATATTGTTATGGGGATCCGCCGCAGATGTTGAATGTATTTTCATCGTGCAAAAGAGAGCAATCCGTGCTTTATATAAGTTACCAGCTAGATAATCGTTAAAAGATATATTTAAACTATACGAGTAAGCATCCTTACGGCACCATCCATATTCATTTATGAGTGCATTATGTATGACAAGGCCTTTTTACAGTTTCTTAGAATTGACAAGGCATTATAGCCGCTATGAATTCAAATTGTACTTGTATTAATCATTCTAAAACGTGACGTTACGGAGTATTTAAAATATCCTATAGTACGAATAAAAAAAACGAATTGAATTGGGTTCATACTAAACTAAGGAACTTTTTCAGTTATACCATGCCTGTCTGCTCGTCTACACGAAAAACACTAATGATACTAACGTTAATAAGGAATCAGACATTTTTTTTCAGATACGCAGCTCGCAGACTTTCTATCAGCTGATAGTTTTGTAGGCTTTTTAATCAGTGTGTACGCAAATGCGCGACTGGTATAAAAAAATGGGCTTAATGCCCTCAAACCTAGCACTAGTAGCCCAACCCAACCAAACTATCGGCCAATAGAAAGTCTGCAGAGACGTTGATCTGCGCTACACTATTTTGTTTTCCAATTAAGCCTTGAATATTCGCCAAACGCGTCTATTCAAGTAATTGTGAAGAAGCTACGGACCCTACCGATATGAAAAAAATATCACCAATAAGATCATTCTGTTACCTATTAATTAGATTGATTAAAATATTATATTACTTACTAGATTGCGAGTAAAACAATATTAAATGAACCTTGTTTTCGTTCTCATGGCGTGCAATACCGTGTTTACGGAGATTACGTTACTATATATTTTATAGTTATAGCATGTTATAGTGCAGTCTCGTCTGAAACCCTTAGCCTCGACGCAGCTAGACACAGATATGACTGTTCTTACACGGGTATGGACAGATATTTTGTTACTCTTGTCCATAGCAATGTATATGATTTTGTGCATTATGACAGAAGGGAAAAATTCGGCTGCTATGTATTTATACAATAAAATTGTTTAAATAACTTCATGATAAAACTTATTGGTTTAAATATATAATTCAGTACCAACATCAATGAAGATAAAAATACTGTTTCCAAATTACAGACTATCATTGTGAACATACCTACGAGTAAAATTTCACATTTACTTTCTCCAATCGTTTTATTTGCAAGCTGCGATGTCGTCGACTTCTTTGGCAATATCTCAGCGCTGGTACCGGTACTTGCGAGGCCAGAACATAACATAACTTATTGTAGAAATCTAACGAAGGCAGCATCCTCCGGCTTGACCTTGCGTCCGGGCTGTGTCGGCCGCTCGAGAACAATTTTAACTATTTGTTTGACTCGCAAAAAATATTTGACAATTAAGCTTCTCAGAGGAAACGGAGCTACTGCCTCTCGTTACGAGCAGATTCCGATCTGCCGGCTAGATATGATAATTATCTTTTAAGGTACCTACATTAATTTTGATACCAACAGAAGCTTGTTTTGGCAGTTTTTAGCATTTATTTTCAATGATATCTCAAGTTCTCAACAATCAGTCTTATAAAAACATTCAAGTAAAGACATACCCAGATCTGAAATCTAAATACAATGCTTAATAATAGATGTGTGAGACTGTGTTCATGGCAACAGATAAATAGGATTACAAAAATTAATACCTGCCTGCCTGCCTTTACATTTATAGGATTACCTGCCTAGCGGAATGTCTGCTAGGTAGGCATCCACACTGACTTCTTGCCCGAATCCCGTGTCTATTGCATCAGTACTAATACCTCAATGAATTCATCTGTCTAATTGCACATGTAACATTGACATATATAATATGACCGTTTTTCTCGTACTCTTTTTTCTTTTCTACTTGTTCCTAAAACTTTATAACTATATTTGTTTACCAATATGTGTAAGTTCTTATATGTTAAAAAATACCTAGTATTAAGTAGGATACAGTAAATTAAATAAGACAATACAAGTACATATAAGATGTATGATGATAAGATGAGATTAAACAGGGCTAATACATATTAAGGGTAGGTTGAAAGTAAGGTAGCTGAAAAGTAAGGTGTAAGTACCTACTCATCATTTTAGCAAATCATTCTATAAATATTCAACTGTGACGTGTAACTATAGGAGTTATCAATAAATTCTGATTTCTAAATAGGTTTTCTTGTGAGACCAACGCTGAAATCTAGAAAAAAAACGCATCTTTTCCATACATTTTGGCAAGTAGATATTCATAACATTTTTCTAAGGAACATTTTTTTTTGCGATTTTAGAGTCGGTCGAATAGTTATTCCAAATTCTGTGCCCTTACCCCTGTTTTCGGGTAAGTACTCTTAATTCTCGTAAATCTGTATACGTTAAACCGTTGACCACCTGTCACAGCAAAAAGCAAAACAAAGGTAACACACTGATGTTTTCCATTAACTCCGTTATCTGTAATCACGATATACTTGGAGCTTTAATTGCTTAATGGTTCTGATAGAATATAATAGAATATTCTAGGCTGCATAATATCGATAGCTTGCCCGAAACAGGGAATTGGATCCTAATGGGGTTGGGAGCAGAGCCGTCAGGAGTGTGTGGCGTGCATGTGAGGCTTCCAGCCGCGGCTGGACACGTTGATTAACTATTAATTTCGACCGAACAATAATAGCTTATACTACCAATGTGAAACCAAATTATTTAACGGGTAAGTAGCTTATCTGTGTAACTCAGTAATATTAATATACGAATTTAAAATTTCATTCAAGTCGGTGTGCCGTAATGACGTTTAATTTAAATCAAGTTATGACGAATAACCACATTACTTATTAGGCCCACTTGCAAAGGTTACAAAGTAAAATTCTTAAACGCAGGGTTAGGTAATTAGGTAACAGGGTTAAAATGTTATAAGTGTCACTCTAATATTGTTAAGTCAAAGTTAGCTTCTAATTCTTGGCGGCGCAAGACGGTTTATCAGTGTAACTTCTGAAGAGCAGTGAACTCTGAGTTGAAAAGATTACCCGAGCTTCTGTAATTGGACCTTAGTTCTTCTACTTAGTCTGATCTTTATCTATACCTACTTGAAAGTTCTAAACAGCTTTACGAGAAGGCTGCATTTGGTTTCATTTTTTTTTCTCGGTCTTTCATCTTATTTCATACCATAAATATCATCATCATATTATTTCCTTAAAATTATATTATTATGGAGGCGGAAATTTATGTGTGTGTGTTTGTTTATTACTACTTCACACGCAAGCAGATCGATAGATTTTGATGAGATTTGGTAAGAAGGTAGCTTATTCCCTGAATTAACACATAGGGGTTCTTTTTCCATTCGGCCGCGTACGAAACCGGAGGCTCGTAACCAGTTACGGCAGAAGAAAAATTCTTCGTTATACGACGTTACTATAGGAAATAAAACAGCTGGTAACATCGCGGAGAGCCTTCAGTGTTCTATAAAAGTGTGTTCACTTAAAGTATAGCATTAAGAAAGCAGGCCAAGGGACAGAATTCAATATAACGTAGATTCAATAGGGTACTTTAAGTTAGACACTGCGTGTTCGGTTTCAAGTACGTCGTCAGGCGCGAATAGCCCTCGGTTGTTGGTCCAGTCGAAATCAAGGTGAGTGTTGTGTAATGCCCTAATAGTATATTCTAAAGACCCTAGGGTCGCAAATAACAAGTGCGTCCTAGGGTTATCACATACTTATCACCGCCAATATAGGTACGATAGTTCTAAAAATTACGTGCAAAATTACCAAATTAGTGCCAAATCGAAATTTAAAGCGCTGGTTGTGGATTTTGCACTATTTTTTTTAAAACTCGATTTTTTAAGTTAAAGATGTTTTCGTTTGTCCTGATCGAAGTTTCGCCTGGCCTACTTTGTTAGAGAAAAAAAACACAAATATTGCAAAATTAAATATAATCCCGCATTAAAATATACTTACTTACTTGCTTTACATGTTTTTGTAAAATTTCTTTCGATGAGAAATAAAATCAATTTTTCTGATGTAAAATAGCCAACCCTAGGAGTCGGCACCTGTGATGTCCAACGAATTGTTACAAAATACCCGTGCCTACACATTTGGAATATATTTTAGCTAAACGCCACGTGAACTTGGCCCGGTTAGCTACTTGCACCGTGTTTGGGTGCACGTATGGACGCTGAATATTGAATCAGAAATAACGACGCCATGAAAATAAAGTAAAAAATATATCATAAGTAGAGTGTAAAACAAGGCCCGCCTGATGGTAAACAGTAACCACAGTGTATCGACACTTGCAACACTAGCGATGCTGTAGATGTGCTACCGACCCGGAATTAAATTTGTAGACACTCTTTTTAAAATCCATCCTCAATCCCCTTATTATGTGTAGCCAAGGAACCATTACATGGGGTCTTATCTCTTTCTCTTTTTAAATTTTAACTCGATCGAAAAACACAAAATACTGTGAGTTTAACTATATCGAGGCTATACGACGTTTATTAGTAAGGGCGACTTAGACAACTCTATGATTTTTTTTTTTAATTCGGGAAACTTCCACACACGGTCGTCTGACCCCAAACTAAGCAAAGCTTGTATACTATGGCTGCCAGAGACTGATAAAGATACTTAGATATTTTTAAATACATATTAACACCCAGACATAGAACAAACACAAATGTTCACCGCATAAATGTTTGCCCTAGGTGGGAATCGAACCCACGCCCCCAAGCTCAGAAGGCAGGTTCACTACCAACTGAGCCACCGAGGCAGTCGAGTATTTACCTACTTCTACATTGTTACAAACAGACTATCCCACTTCTGAGAGGAAAGGGCCCCTCATCTTTCCAAATCGTGCGACCACGCGCTAAATTGGACCAGTCTGCCAAGAACGAGTAGCGGTCTTTGCAACTGGTATCAAACAGTCAACTAAACTTGGCAATTCTTTGTTAAAAACCAGTACTAACTGACTGGTTTCTAACTGTCTGTATCGCGACTTTACTTGCAATTTTACTTTCTTTACCATTTCCTACTTTATAATGTTATTATTAAGTTTCAGTGTTCTTTTCCTTGATGCACTCTACATTCTTCTTCGATTTAATCAAAAACGGTAAAGTCATACTCTTGAAACGGTTATGAACAGCGACCTTGCGATTTCGGTCGCTTACACCGAACTAACTTTTGATTGTTGCACGCTGGATGTTAGAAATATCATGTCCATTGTTTTGTACACTTGTACAGAGTGTTCCGTGCACACCTAGTAGCAGACACACCGTCGTTTCGAGGCGTCACCGCCCATTGTATGCAGATAACATGTTACCCCACGTTTCAAGTCTATGTCATAGAACGTCATAGTTAAGTCGCGGAAACGGTGCTAGAATACTTAACTGACAGCCAGCGGGATGTCTTAATGTCTATGACTTACAACCTGTAACCATGCCTGTCTATATTAGCGTATGCAGTAACCCACTTGCACGTTGCATTCGTACCACAAATTGATATTAGTAGCTATAGGTATAAAAAGGACTAAGTAACTGACCGCTGCACTCAAAAACGGTGATGACTACTTATCACGGTTATCACTAAGAACCACATTTCCATAGGAAATCTTGTGATATTTTTAAATAATCATTAACGTCTTTGAGTGCGTTGGTAAAATACTTACTTAGACATTTTTAATACGTTATTAAGCTAAGCTAAAACATAACTTAAACTTAAGTTAACACACCAATACCAGTAGAAGTCTCACCCAAAACGCTGGCCGCATTGGCACCTTCAATAGAAATACAGACAAAATCACCGGCCAATTTTTACCCAAAACTTGCATCAGCGGTCAAAGCGCACTACTTTTCGACCAATATCAAAATTATGGCAAGCAAAGGGCGTATCATGAGTCTTGTTGCGTCACTACCAGACCACGCTAGTGGGGAAATCTGACATGAATACTTCGCTAGCCCTTACCTACGTGTCTCGATACACATCGGTAAGTATTATCTAGCGGTTATTAAACGTTATGCAAACATTCTGAGGCAGAGGTCATGTTTTTAGAGTTGATTTGATTTTGTAACTTTCAACTATCGAGTTGTTTATTTATGTTGAAATGTTGCATGAAAAACATGAGTGATGCTAATTAGATGAGGTGCTGAGCAAACAGTGTGACCAAGCTATCAATTGCCAATGGCTAAATGATGGAACTAAAAAATTCGAAGCTTAACCTTGAGGGTTGATGGTTTTGCTTGAAAAATACGATAGTGGCGTCGCGGTGGTGGATGGTGGTTGTTATTCACCATCACAAGATGCAATGATCGCTTGCCAAATAAAATTGCTTCAAATAGCAATATAAGATAATAATAATAATTAAATATGTCTTATTTGTATGTAACAAATACTTACTTACTCAGAAATTATTAATAAGTAAGTAATAGATACATCATACTCATAATACGTTTACTATCCAGAAAATAAAAAGGTAGGTAAAGCAACATTTTTATCATCATTATGACATTCTTTATAAAACCCAGTCTATTTGTAAACAATTCGCTTCGTTTTATATTAAACAGACAAATATTAATTATAAATATCTATGATAATGAGATCCAAAAGCGGTTATTCGTATGCAAGTAAATTAACGCATACAATATTGCATATTATGCTACACTGAAGTCGCAATTGCAAGCAAAATTCATAGAGTAAAATAAATAGTCGCGTTGCATGGTACACACTTAAAGCTTACTCATATGGCTGACTAGACTCCCGGAGTGTTACCCCTGGTCCAAAAGTAGTATATGTGTTAATCCAGGGTATGAGCTACCCTAAAGCTTACCAAATTTCATCAAAATCCGACCATGCGTTTGAGTGTGAAGAAGTATCAAAAACACACAAACAAACTTTTACATTTAAACTAGTATTTTTACGCCCCGTAGTATTACCCATGGTCTAAAAATAGTAGATGTGTTAACCCAGGGTATAAGCTTCCTTCATACCAAATCTCATCGAAATTCGTTCATGCGTGAAGAAGTAACAAACAAATACACAAACAAGTTTTCGTATTAATAAGTAGGATTATGCTCGTGCATCATCGCAGGTGCGCACCCCTAGCTTGGACTAGAGTTTCATATTCCACCCTCTCGTTCGGTAGTAACAATAATTAAATCATAGGTATTATGAAAATCGGCGCTTCAATTTTGTCGTACAATTACATTCTGGACAAATCAAGCTCGGTTGCTAAAAAAAATTCCCAGAAATGGAAACGAGACTAGTAAATCGGTTTTGCGTCTCTCAAGTCTTGACAAAAGGCGCTAAGTATTTCGTTTAAGCTATTTAGAAAAATGCGACTGAAACTAACAATTAACTATCTACATTATTACGAACAAAAAACGCTAGCAATTTTTAATTGTTTCCTGGGACCACGGTCCGCGATCATGATGCTAACTCGTTCAATCATTATTGTAATACTTAGTGCATTTAGTCAGAGTAATCCGCTTAAGTACCTATGTCTATGAGCTAAGCTCAACTAAGATGCGGTTTTCTTTCATCATACTAGTGCATGCTCTGGCGACACGACCATGTACTAGTATGATCTATCATCTACGGCCTTGTTTTATAGAGCACATCGTAAACCAAGCTGAAGTTTTCTGCACTATTTTTGTATGAAAATGTACTTGGCTATCTGCAACGCCCCCGACCTGACACCGAGGTCTGAGTAAGGTGCTCACCGGTCATCTCTAAAAAGTGATGCGCGATCCTTTACCCAGGAGCGTAGAGAGGGGCGTCTTAATAAAAAGACTGCGCGCCTCATCTCGGTACAGTCGCTCGGCGTATCTACGACCTGTCAAAATGAGGACGCTGTCGCTGACGGTGGGTTATCCTAGTGATGTGAAGTGGAAAATTCGCGGTGATCGAACAAGTGAAGTGTATTCGCGAAGTGTTATGTCAAATTAGATGTCAAATTATGACATTTTGTTTTTGTCACTTTTTTTAATTGGCATTGTAAAAGCTTTTTTTAAATTATCTCTAGATATAATAGGCACCCATAACGTTATTTGATATTGAAAATGAAACTTTTTTTTAACAGGTCGTAAATAGATCGTTAAGTTCAAAATTCAAAGTGTTTGATAACTGCTGCACTGCTGCTGCAAATAAAGTTATTATTATAGTTAATGTTTATGTAAACATGTTCAAATAGTCGTATCAAAGCTTATTAAAATGAGATTTGCTTAAAATAATATCAATCCAAAATAAATGTACACCAGTACCTATGTAAATAAATTAAAGGTAACTGATGTTTCTTCAACCAATAATAATGAAATAAATTCCAAATAAATAGAACAAACTAAAAAAAACAATCGAAAACAAAATTAAATGTTAACGTCCAATAAATATGGGTGTAATAATGTACTAATACTATTACTTATCTTCTTCTTCTACAAGGCGAGTAGTAATTGTGAATTCGTTGTAAAATATTTCGAAAAATGTCAAACTGATTTTCGCATTTTAGAGTTAAACGTTAGAGTCATAGGTGGGGTCATAAACAACTAGAGTATCGTTATAATCTTTCATCAAATTACCGCTAGCCGAAAGATATAATTGAAATTACTTAATTTTTATGTCTATTTGAAACATAAATCACTTGTTACGTAAGGTGCATTCGGGTAGTTACGAAAGGATTTTTAATGAGTTCACAGGGTCTTTGTACAATCACCAATAAGTCAAAATTTATAGACTTCATGTTTCCAGCTTATGTCACTCCATATGCGTTAATAAATGCCTAAAGTACTATTGCTGAGATTTTTAAATTCTAACATTGTATTTAATAACTAAAAATATTTGAAAACCTTGCTAATTTATTTTTGTCAGGGTGCAATTCCGAATTATGTTCGGTTAATTCTGAATGACACTCAAAAAAGGGTTTTAAGCAGTTATGTCTTAGAGAAAGTGTTTCTTTTTCGTTCAGGTTTACCTTCGTGAAATTTATGTAGCGGTTTTGGCCACTGAATAGGCCAAACATCACATGAGTGATACTTTTATTTCGGAATTACCCGACAGCTAGCCTACGGTACTCAAAGTTTTAGAAGGCATTGGCAGGTAGATGATCCAATAAACCATTCTAACAAACCACAAAATTTCTGTTGTAAACCGGTTTTTGGAAACAATTTATGTTATTTTTTAGACAAATTTTAGACAAAATCATCACAATGGAAATATCGTATTTACCCATGAAACGACAAATTTTGTGGGTTACATCTTGAATTCACATCACAATCACTAAACTCACAAGATGGCATAACTGCATTCAATTACAATTGCTCTCTTTTGAATCTATTTAAAATTATTTTAGTTAAAATATAAATCATAAGAATTTCCGCGTGTTCCAAGGTGGCTCGCTGTCATTTATGACGAAAGAAAAATTGACTCTAACATTTTATTTGTTGGCGACCTCTTTCTCTCTTGTGGAGTTAACATTTCGATGAAGACTTCTCTGTCCCACGCTTCGTTGGTCTTTTGCGAGGCAAAAAAAAAATCTTAGGTCTGTGATTATTTCGGTCTTGCTTAGACATCGATTGACATCACTACGTGTTTGCCCACGTAACTGGAATGCTATACCTGGCGGAGAATATTATTATACCATAGGCAGATAAAAGGGGTTTATAGTAAGTAAAGGAATTGAAAGTTAAATGTTTTTTTTTTAATTAGTCCGGAGACACCCGCAAGACGTTACAGAGATGCGGGTACGATGCAAAAAAGAATTACAAACAAATCTACCAAATCGACGAATCTAACAAAACTTTTTTTTTTTAAATAATAGTATGTAAAAAAACATTGCTTACCTATCTCTAAAATTAAAATTAATTGTTCTCCAACCGCTTTGACAGTCATTTACTACAGGGCACCAAGTCTCTTATTTCAATAATTTATGGCCAGTCGATTTTCTAATCTCCACGGAATTGCTAAACGTCTACACACAACTTTTGTGCTGTACGTATTTTTAATGTTGTCGTAGAGGGTCGTCGTTGGTATTCCGTACTTTTTTGCTGCAGCATATATGAAGAGTTTAGTCGTGATGAACAACTTTTACTATTGGACCAAGTATGAAATCGCGAACATAAATTAGTAATTACATACAAAAAGTTTATTGGCTCTGGAGAAAATGTATATATAATGTATAACAGCCAATTTTTTTTTTACCAATTCAGGTTTATACCTGATGTGTGGTTTTAGTATGACTGGGCCTTTAATAAAGAAGTTGTATACACCCCTCAGCTGGACACGGGTTTCCCGTTAGGGACAGTTGTAGGTCATAGTCCGGCCAACCGTATTTAATAATAACTTTGAGAACCGCTGACTGTTTCTATGAAAATACAACATCGGGTAAATGCGAAAAGAAAATGATTCGGAATTTCCCTATTCGGCTAAATCTGAAAAGTGCAATAAAACTTGAGTTAGAAAGTTCTAAGCCTACACAGAATTGCAATAAAACGTTTATCTATGGCATAAGGAACATAACAGTTTGAAATCTTGCCAGGTTTCGTAATTATGGATGTTCGGGCAAATCCAATAACACCAAAAACCCGCGAAATCGCCGTTGCTTGAAAAAATGACACTTGGTGACGCGCGATCACTCGTAGCAGCCAGAGGTGAATGGTGGCCGGATGCGTATGAAAATGGCCGCTAGGTGCATGTTGTTAGAGCATTGTATTGCCGCGTCAATTGAAAAACTTTAATTATTGGAATTCCCCGATTTTCGGAATTAGCCGAGTGCACCTTACATTATTTTGTTGTTTACGCATATTTCAAAAGTGCCTTCAATTTTGTAATGAAGTAGTAAAAAGTTATAGTTAAGCACAGCTGCGCCATCTACATACGGCTATTTTCTTTTCGATAAAGTTAAAAACGATCTATAAATACTTACTTAACAAACTTGTTTACTTACTAAATCAGCCAATATAATTTGAAGCGATTGAAGTAGACATTGGTCTACAATACTTAGTCAGAAAGTAAATAATAGACACTTCGGTATTTATGTTCCGTGGAGCTTCATTAAAATAATTACTAAATTCTTTATCCATTTGTAAGAAATTAATGTTAAAGTTAGGAATTTACAGTATGTAAGTAGGTAGGAGTTACTGCACTGAGATATTTGAGAAACTCAAAAAAGTTACAGTGTGTATGGACTGTTACTATGACTTTTCGTTGTCAAATGGCAAATTCAGCACACTTTCTTTAGTTTTAAAAATACATTTTATACTATTTTTATTTATTCTTCTAACTATCCAGTTTCTATGTCAAACGTCAATGCATATGTAGCATGTGTTGACACAGAAGCTGTGTAGTCAGAGGCAGAACAATCCAAATATCATAGTGTGTGGTTTTGTCAACAGCTATGGGTAGTGCTGGCCTTCGCGGCATCGCTGGCAGTGCCGATACAGGAACTTGCAAAGGATGCTGACTTATCCAGGGAGAAACGCTCTCCGGGAGGCTGGCACTCACCGCCGGAAGGAGTGTGGAAAAAGAAACTTGTCTGGCAAGAAGAATGGCAGAAGGCCTTGAAGACCGAAAAAAAACTCTTTTGGCAAACAGAATGGGTAAAGGAAAAGGTACCAGCGTGGAAGACGGAACAAGTAAGGCAGTGGAAGGAAGAACAGGTCCCAGTTTGGAAGACTGTCAAAAGAGAAGTGTGGGTCCCAGTTCAAAAGAAAATATGGGTAGAGAAGTCCAAAGAAGTTCAAATACCTGTATGGAAGGAAGTACCCCTGTGGAAAAAGGTGTATAAGCCGGTTTGGGAAAAAGTGTGGGTGCCCGTACACCACGAACATCATGGCTGGGACTAAAGCTTGGTATGGATCCCTTCCCCTGTATATATAGATAAACGTCATAGTCATTTGTTAACTATTTGTTACCGAACAATACGTTACGAGGCTAGATATTGTTGTCGTCTGTTCAAAGACGGCTTATGTTTTTTTTACCTACTGTTAGAGTTTTATTCTGGTGAAAATTTTGATACCTTGAAGGCCTTGATTATGTCAGACAGATACATAATTACCCTAATATCAGTATCATAATTATTAGGTAAGTACCTAATATTATTTTTCTGTATGTTACACTAGGACTAGGAAGATTAAGGTAGCAAAAAGATCACCAGCACATTGATTTTTAAAAACTAACAAAAGAAATCACGAAAAGCTTGTTATTATAAAATCTTTACTGAAACTTACTTAACTGTCGGCGTCGGGAAGAATAAATTTTATAACCTGTAAACTATAACAGTCAATGTTGTAGTTGTATCTTCTAATGGCCTTAAAACCAAGCCAATTAAAATATTCTTCTGATCGTCAAAAAAATAATAACGTTTCTTTTCGATCTTTTTATTAGTTTATAAATTTAAAAGGCTTGAGTGTAACGAACGACGGGCGCTCGTCCGATGGAAAGTACAAGTTTGTTTTTATTATTTTAAGTGTAAGCAATAATTTGTTTAAAAATAGCAATAAATATAATAAAAAAATCGGGCTTTTTATTTCAAACTTTTTGTCCTAATATTATCACTCACATGAGATAATTTATTTTAAAAAAATACGAATTATTTCCATTTAAACATAAATTAATACATCACTAGAAATAAAAAGTAGACTATTCCCAGGCAGGTCGGCGGTCATACACTAGGCTCAAGGCGCATCTTCAATTTGAAATAAATTATTCCTCTAAGGTATGAAACGCTAGGGTGTCAGACGTTGAGGGGGGTAGACGCATGCCACCCGCCACCCATGGCAGGTATGGTGAGGCTGACGAATATCTGAATTCCGTACCCCTGACTCCTGTGTGTATTATTTTTTTACAACACGCTTTTATTAACTTGTATCTAATATCTATCTTGTGTCTTACCCACAGTAAACAATGTGACAAAATATTAGAAGTCCATTTTAACTTCAAGTGTCGCATTGAAATGATACTTTGTACCTTTATGTAGTTCGAATGACAAAACCAAATTTGGTATTCTGGAGCAGATTTCATGGTGGAGCCAGGAGCTGGAAAACTTATTGTTTAGTTTTTTTACTACACATTATTATTGTTTTACTAGCTGTTACCCGCAACTTTGTTCGGGTTTATTCAGAAAATATTATGCAAGCCTTCCTCGTGAAATACTGTAACTAATTATCAAATTAGTTACAATAACTGCCTCGGTGGCTCAGGTGGTAGTGAACCTGCCTTCTGAGCTTGGGGGCGTGGGTTCGATTCCCACCTAGGTCAAACATTTATGTGATGAACATTTGTGTTTGTTCTATGTCTGGGTGTTAATATGAATTTAAGTATGTGTTTAAAAATATCTAAGTATGTATATCAGTCTCTGGCAGCCATAGTACAAGCTTTGCTTAGTTTGGGGTCAGGTGACCGTGTGTGGAAGTGTCCTGAATTTCATCAAGATTCGTTCAGCCGAGAAAATCCAACAAACAGTCAGACAGACAGAGTTACTTTCAAATTTATAAAATTAGTATGGAAATGAATAAAAAAGGTAAATACGCTCAAATCGCCTGATAGTAAGTTGGTTCGTCGTCAGCAATGAACAACTGCAACTGAAGTCTTAACACTTGCAACAGTGGCTTCACTATCGAAGTGATTTTTAAGTGGTCATTTTGTGACGGAACACGTCGCAAAATGACCACTCAGAGACCGAGTGGGTCCGCAATACCACTATTACGAAATGTAACGAAATACGAGACTTCCGCCTCAGTACCGAAGCTGGTATAATTGCTTAGGTACTATACGCTTCTGAGTAGGATTCTGTTATGGCAACTCAACTTGTAAAACCTCGGGAAGGCTTCCAGAAAAAAACGATTGTCAATCGCTTTCCTTGTATTGAAATCATCATATTTTTTATCGTTGCCTGCTATGTTCACCACGAAAACTGCCGCCAGTAGTAATCTTGTTACTTCAGTGTATGTATTCTAAATAAAAACAAATTAAAATATAGTATTAGTATTATGGACACATCAAATTTAGATTTCAAATTCAGCTCAACGGATTGACTGATTTTGATTAAACACAGCAGAATAACATTATTCCGATAAAATAAATAACTGAGAAAAAATACAAATCGTTCCAATAATAGGTAGTCCACTAAAAGACAGCATAACACAAAGGTATAAAAGATATTGGGTTTTCTGAGACAATAATATTATCTAAGGGCCGAATTCACCATTTATGCTACTAATCGAGATTTATTAAACGTCGCTTAACATCAGGCGAGTTGGTGGTCAAACGCCGACCTATTATACATAAAAAAAAAAAAAAAAAAAAAAGTTTAGTGAAATGCAAAATGACTGTTTAACTTCAGTTTTTCACGTAAACCAAGTTTAAAATGAGCTAATTGCGTTTATATTCACTGGTGAAATCGGCCCGTAGTGTCTAAGTACTTAAGTATTTGTGACGTAATATTCCGACTTCCCTATTCCTTATTTTTTTTTTAAATTAGTTCAGGCGTTGATGGTCTTAATTTCTGAAAAATTGTCAACGAATAGAGTTACTATAGCGTCTAGAGATTAATGTTTTCTAATATTTGTATCCTGTAATTTTGCCATACTTTTAAATTTTTCTAGGATAACATTTTTACCAAAACTGTTCATTTCATTTCAAGTTTATCAATTTAGTTGCGAAACCAAATCCACCCACCCTCCGCTTTCGAATCTTCGTAGCATAAATATAAGCAATAAAAAAACCAACTTACTACTCTAAATTAATTCTCGCAATTAAATACCGCACTGTCTCTCTCAAGTCAGCACTTGCCAGAGATGATGCTAGAGAACATCTCCAACCAGCTTGAAGGACCCCAAATCTATACAGATGGCAGTAAGATAAAGGGTCAAGTCGGGGCAGCCCTAACCTGGTGGGAAAACGGCCGAGAAGTTAAATATTCGACATTCAAGCTACACCCCGAATGCACAGTATTCCAATCGGAACTTTATGCTCTTTACCGGGCGACCGAACTGGTGGCAACAGGCGAGAGTTCTGAAGTTAACGTTTTGAGCGACTCACGATCCTCACTCGAACTGCTTCAGAACCCTAAAACAAACTTCAAGTATATTTTAAGTTAAATGATTCATAATAAATTCCTCGTCCAATATGTAAATCGCCCGGATTAGCATGTCTGCTCAACGGGAGCACCGCTAAAGTAACTATGAAGCGGAAATCCTACGAAGCTATGCCAGTGTGCATGGCAGACGGCTACCGATTCCGAATAGTGCGAACGAAAAACAAAACGATCGCACTGCTGGAATGGGCGGCACAGTCACCTTTCGCGCAAGCTAGCTCATTGCTTAATTATCTAAGCAAAAATGCTGACAGCACTCCCCGGGTAATAAGCGTGGACGCGATGATGGTCGAATATATGAAAGCGGAAGTCGTAGACCGGTTAGGTTGCACCAAGGCCTCTGAACACCATGAGGTTGTCGTGTACGAGGATAGAGGAGAAAACTTGAACTTTCTCAAATCCCAAACACTAGACCACATAGGTGCTACAGATAGCTGGGGACACCCCGTTCCAAGTTCGACCACCCAGTCTGGTTCCGAAAGGGCACAACAAAAAATTGTCTCTGAAAAGGCCGCACCCCATGCAAGTGGTAACCGAGAAAGAGGGAATGGCCACATAACCGGTTTCATAACAGCATTCAGCGCTATAACGCAGAGCTTATTCCGTATCGCACCCAAAACACCATCTCCACAGACGTCGAGAGCAGCTCCACAACTTCAAGCAGCTAGGACGAGAGCCGACATGGGCCAGGTCGATTCGCCCCGTTATGTCTCGGCCTCGGGGCTGCAAAGCCATGCGAGAAACGCCTTCCTCGAATTCCTAGCCATACTGAGAGCGACGAAACAAGTTAATCTCAGGACCTGCGATAACATCTTGCAGTCTTTTAGGCTAGGAAGTGAAAGTCTTCTAAACGAGAGGCTTGAGGAAGCGGAAGCCGCCATATACAACAACGTCACTTCCCAGATCATCAAAGGAACCATGAAAGGAGAGTATATGGCAGCCTATAGCGCAGAAAGTGGTTTTGTAGCGCTGGACGAGACAGAGGCGGAGCGAATAGGTAAGCCGAAATACGGGACACCATCAAAGGATCCAATTGTAGTCACCGCCAAGTGCACCAAGATAATGCTGAACGACCGAATCCTAGAGATGGCCAAAACCATCGAAGGGAACCCAGACGTCGACGCAAGTTGGGAAAGTTGGTCGGTACCAAAGATACAATGGGTCAATGGGGTGCCAGGGTGTGGCAAGACAACATGGGTGAT
Organism: Peribatodes rhomboidaria; assembly: GCA_911728515.1. Taxonomy (NCBI): domain Eukaryota; kingdom Metazoa; phylum Arthropoda; class Insecta; order Lepidoptera; family Geometridae; genus Peribatodes; species Peribatodes rhomboidaria. The sequence goes on from OU452166.1 coordinate 850,155, forward strand.
CCGTCACTTCGATGTGGACAGGGACGCCATCATCACCACAACAACAGAGGCAGCAAAAGATCTGAGAGAGAAACTATCGCACCGTATCGGAGACCTGGTGAAATCCAGGGTACGAACATTGGCTTCTTCTCTCGTAAATGGTTTTGGTAGAGAGAGTTTCAACCGCCTCCTGGTAGACGAAGCGCTCATGAACCATTTTGGAGCCATAATAATGGTTGCACGGCTGTCTGGTGTTGGTGAGCTTGTCCTCATCGGAGATGTAAATCAGTTACCTTTTATTGACAGAGAAAATCTCTTCGAAATGAGGTACCAACGCCCAAACCTGGTCACAAACATCAGCCAGGAGTTGCTTTGCACACACAGGAACCCAATGGACGTCGCGTATGCGCTGAGGGAAATTTACTCGGGTATTTATTCCTCGGCTCCTCGTATTAAGTCCGTCGAGCAAAGAAGGTACAAGGGAGCACAAATTCCCACCACCCTCCCCAACACCCTTTTCTTGGTACATACGCAGGAAGAAAAGGAGGCCCTCAAAAGTCAAGGGTATGGGGGAGGCGCAGGGTCACGCATCCTAACCATCCACGAAGCTCAGGGGCTAACGTACGAGTCGGTTATCGCCATAAAGACCAAGCCCAAAATGAAGCTGCATGAGAGCGTGTCCCACGCAGTCGTCGCAATATCACGGCACACCGGGACTTTCACCTACTACGCCGATGACATCGAAGACGATGCCATCAGCCGGTTTTTACGGCGAGCATCGGCTGCATCACCGAAGACCATCAAGGAATATAACCTGCAGATGGCCATCAGAGATCGGAACGCGGTAGTGATGGAGGCTCTGAGTCGGGAGGAGGCCATGATGTTATATTAATTGTTATAAAATTGTAATAATTTCTGTTCTCGTTATAGTTTTTATTTTTGTTATCGTTTTATATAAATTGTGGGTCCATCTCGAGCATTCATGCTCACTATCGAAGGCACCTTCTTGCGGCGGCGTCGTGTGTCGGGTCGTTCTCTTCCCTCAAATATGGTTGAGGAGAGCGATGGCTGGCACATGCGTCATACTCGTGATCGGGTGCTGCTTGCGGGTCGCTGGTCTGCTCGTGGTGTACTCACAATGCATTAAGTAAATCTGAAAACCTTTAACCTAACCTTAGATTAAGACTTAATAACTAACCCCCCTCTACCTGTATTTCGCTTAAATAATAATTTAAGAATTATGTTAAAAAAAGTCACGGTCCCCGGAGTCCGTGGAGTGTAATTTTTTAAATAAAAAAAAAAAAAAATTAATTCTCGAATATACGAGTATAATAATCACGCAATAAACTTGCAGCATCATTTTTTGTGACAATGATTAAGTTTTTAGGAAGTCAGACATTACAATTTTATTCTTTGATACAATACAATAGAAGGAAACGATTCGGTATAATATTTATGTAACACTATTATATTCACAGAGATAAAATCTTTACGTCTTGAACCTTGCTTCTCTAATAAAATTATAGTGGCTGTAGTCATTATGCTTTTTACACAAAAATAATAGATAATCTTCAATTACATAAAGCTAAGAAGTAATCATTATAGTGTGCAGAGAATCCGATAGATTATTTAACAGTGTTTTAAGACAGTCAAAGAAAATTAGGTGTATACGTCATAGTTGGCAATTGAGCGGACGGGCGCCTAAGATTATCGTAACGATCACCGTCGTTTATAGTGTTTATACCTGTATACGAATAGATTCATTGACGAATGTTTTACCCCCGACTCAAAGCAGAAGGGGCTAAGAAATCACGAAGCTCTTTTCTACCCGCGCCCGCCGCGCCGCCGCTTCTGCGGGTCCTTCAGTTTGTTTCGATACTCGTGGCACCGCAGATTTTTGCGGTCCAACAGCCGCGGCACGCGCGACCGCAAAGCGAGCGATGATCGCCAAGCATGCGGTTGCCGCCCCGCCCCGCGAGCAGCCGCCGAGCTCCGCGCACGCCGCGGGCGAAAATCTCGTCGTGAGTACCGGGCGCAGGCCGCGGACCCGCGACGGGAGCGGCTAAAAATCGCTCCGTGATTTCTTAGGCCAACGTCCCACTGCCCTACATAGGGTACCGCAAAAACCCTAATTGAGCAGGGGAATCGATGTAGGGTAGGGCACTGACCTACCCTACTCGAGGGTGATTGAGCCGTTATTGATTACGCTGACACAGTTAAGGGTTGGTGGATGCCATATGTTTTTCGATTTATGAATTCTAAGGCATACTCGTATTTGTTTCCTCGCAATGTTTTTCTTCACCTTAGAAGGTACGTGTAAAATTTTGAATGTAGGTACTTACCATTATAGATTCATAAACTTATAGATTTAAACAGAGAGGTGTCTTATATGGTTAACTTGTTTATCCCTCCTGATCAAAACGTCTAATTGCGCAACATGTCTGTAACACACAATGAGCTGTAAGCTTGATTAACCAAACGTCATGGAGAGCAAGATGTCCAATTACCTAATATGTCTGCGGCATGCGGCTACCAAATGTATAAACAGATTTTGATTTCGTGTATTTGTCTGGAAGGTGGCTTGATCGATAGTTTTCTTAGCTGTGATTGTCGGAGGCTTTCCCCATTATTTTTTTAAATTTAACTACGCCCTTTCGAACTAAAAAAAAAACTGTATAATTGTCAAACCTGCTTACGAAATGACAAGAATCTGTTGAGATATGTGCCCTGTAGAGAAGGACAGCCTCACAGACGCCAGCCTTGAGGTCTTCAGCTATTAACAGAGCCGCTAGAATTGCTTGTTTAGTATAAAAATAATAGCTTGTTAGTGGTCTTTGCGGGTACAGTAGTTTTCCTTTGGCTTTGTAGCACAGTCTGTTCCCGCCTTTATGTGTGCGGTAGAAAAAAAGGTAAGGATATTATTAGAGACTTGTTAGTCTTTTACTTGTAGGTTTACGTTATATCCATAGACATTACCGTACACCGTGGAAATATGAAATACGAGAGGTTGTCGTATGTCTATTCTATATTCACTAGGTATGTTAGTTAGTTAGTTGTTATGTTATGTTATGTTGTTATGTTATGTTAGTTTAACTTAGAAAATGGTACAACAGATTTAACGCCTTAAGCAAGGCTTTTTTAGATTTCTCTATCTCTTTACTTTTGTTAGAGCTGAAAATGTTTTGAGAAAGTACGTAGGTACTCGTAATGAGGTTCTAATGACCACTGATGATTGTATTATAATTGATCTAATCTGGCGATGTGGCTCAATCTGATGATGGAGCTGGAGGGTGGGAACTGGAACTACTTAATAATGGCTGATAGGTTGAGTACGGCTTTGTTTATTCGGTACCACGACCACTTTTACTTTTACGACATTCTGATGACGGAACCGGAAGCCTGGGTAAATAAAATTACCTTCATGGTGGTACTGAGAAGGAAGGATGGTAACCCCATTTCGCTGGTTTGTAGGTACTCAATACAGCAGCGGCGTGGAAATCGTCATTTGCTTATCGACTCAAACCCCATAAGAAAAGTTACCAACGATACCCTCATTGCTGATACTCGGGGTAAAAATACCAGCGACATCAAAGGTCACCATCACACTAGTTTTAATTTTAAGGCATCGTTGGTAGGTAACTCTATCTGACTGCTAGGAGGTTACCAACGATGCCCTCTCGGGCCATAGGCCAATAAATATACTGCACATAAGTTTTGCGCAAGCTCTTCCGCCTCTAAAGCCGTAATAGGAATAGTCGTTCACGTCGTCCAATAGAAATCTGAATGCGTGCAATATGATCAAACAACCACTAAGATTCGCGCTTTCACCATTCGTCTACTGAACTTTGGCTGACAGTGACAGATGCAAGACAATTTATTAAATTGAGAACTTTAACAAAGACTGGATTAATTGAATTGAATGCGTCGACGTCGTATACAAATTGCATACCGAGCATAATATTATCTCAGGGAGATCAAAAATATATTCCCTTATCTCTGTAAATCTACATATTAGCTTCAATGAAATTTGGCATGGAGTATTCCAAATTTCATTTAAATCTGTTGAGCCGTTTAAGCATGAAAAAGTAACAAACATATCTAAACCCTACACACGCCATCTTTTTGCAAATTTTCGCATTTATAATGTGATTGTGACGTTTGAAAATATTTGTTTTACCTACTTATAAAATCTTACTCAATCTATGGAAAAATTAAATAGGTGGGTGGGTAAGTATAGCCGGACATCGGTAAGAAAAATAAAGTTTATACATTGAGCTATGTACTATGCCCTACGTACTATACCTACCAACTTAGGTGACACCGCAATAAAATCGCGACTGTACAATTGTACATCCCGAAAAAAAACTCGTGGGTAAAGTAAGTACCTATACCGAGTGAAACTACGACCTTAAGCCACAGAAGAAATACTCGTAGTAGTTTCTAAGTAATGACGTAACAGTTTGCAGTTATACAAAATCATCCATACACTTATACCCACTTCCCTGGCCGAAACTCAATTAAGTACAAACAATGTCGGTAGGTACGTACCTATGTATGCAAATGTTCTTATCTCGTGCATCTCGTAGAGATAACAAAACAATGGCCTGGAGTTTCCTGCAGCAGCCACCTTGAATGGAAATTAATAAATTTACTTTGAATAAAAAGTCTGTCAAATTATGAAGAACCAACTTTTGGTTGCGATTTTGTCCAAATGATTTTGTTGACACACTTTTTTTTACCCGTTACGTACGTTTTCTCTCTCTATCGAAATAGATATTAAAGTAGGTACCTCACCCTAGTAAAAACAATCGAAGAATACTTACTAAAAATAAAATAAATAATTACCATTAAATAAATATACTTTTGAATAAATAATTACGAGACCCATAAAAACATGAACTCAATAGGTAGGTAGTAATTGAACGAGTTTAAAAGAACTTAGCGCACTTTTCGAAGAACATTAAAATATAAAATGATTATCGTTTCAAATATTTTTATCCATCTAACTTTAATTAGTATCTACCTATCTAATAAATACTATGCATGTCTTTTCTAAGATCATTTAGCCATCAAGCAGAGACTTAATAATATCTCTAATAATAATAATAATCTCTAATAATATCTCTGGTAATTCAATCAGGCGTTTGCCATATGATAGAGCAGACGACGAACATGCATTTTTGCATTCTCCACTTAAGTAGTTCCTGATGAACAACACAATAATAAATTTTATTCCGAATATGCCGCCGTTAATAAATTGAAAAACTTCGTTTCACAAACGAAAACCACATCAAAGTCAAACCACAATTGACACCTAATTAAAAACATATTACAAAACAGTAACAATACGTTGATATTTCCGGTGAACGTCCCAATTATTCCTCCCCTTTGTCAGTGAACTATCCAGTTAATTCAAAAAAGATATCTCGAATATGAAATCACAATATTATTTTACCCTTTGTATTGTCACGTAACAAATTAATTTACATCTCGAATTGGTTGAATAATTAGACAATGCCGCCGGTCACGTGTTGAAATGCAACCGCGTTATGTTTCAATGCACAGAAATATACCTATTCTTTGAATAGGTAATTTATGTATGCTTTGAAAGTAATAAATTGAAGCAACCTTATATGGACTGTCAGTCTGATAATTTACAACAGAAACGTACTAAGTACTTAACTGGATTTTTCAATTAACTCTCGCTTAAGGAGCAGGGAATCTTTGATAAATTAACTCTTCATAGAATCCAATATCAGGTATAGACCTCCGTGCCATTTAATTTGCGAGCACGGCAGTGCCCCGCCAAGTCGAGCTCACAAAGGCTTAGCCGTACCGTCTTTTTCTCGAAGTCATTCAGAACACTTCAACCTCTGTAACTCCCGTTGTAAACAAAGCTAGAAGTCTGAACTTTTAGAAGCAAAGAGGGGTTAGTAAATTTCATTCAATTTGAGCCATCAGCTTATAGAATTATTGCAAGTCAAAGTTTCTTAATTTTGTCACTGACACACTCACTCATTCACTCACAGATAGATCATCATAATTTCTGGGTAATTATGATTTCATAATATCTGGTACTTAACTAAAGTTAAAATGTATGGATAAGTTTTAAAAAGTACTAGAAAGTAGGTATAAGGAAAATAATAGAATGGAGCATAAAAGATCTAGGAACTTATACGTGCGCATCTTCAGACAAAACTTGTGTTTTCCATGGACTGAAGCTGAATCGGGCGAGATTGGCACTGGACTGGACTGGCACTGCACAGGGGCGCTATTTCTAGAATTCGATATAATTTCTGGTCTTTGTCTTTCTTTTTCTTTCGTTTGAAAAGTCTAATGCGTGGAACTGATCTCATCTCACGGGTCAAAAATAGCCCTGGGTGGCGCACTCGAAGAGAGAACCATGCTCAGCAGTGCAGTGGGGGAATACGGGCTGATGATGATGATGATGATGAATTGAGCGGATAGTCCCTAAACTCAATCTACGAACATAAGCAGTAGGTAAAATCATTTTTAAGTGTTGAAAAGGTTCTGTTTTTGTTAGTTGGTTGTGGTTGTGGTGGTGGGTTGTTACCTCCCTGTATCAAATACTCGTAGTAATTTCAATAAAGAACAGGGAATCACGAAGCAAATGGTACGTGGTAGGTACTTGACCAAAAGGGTAATTGCATTAAAATTGAAGTAGGTAACCGGGTAAAACGGGGTGAATAAAACGACGGGGTGTTTATTAGAAAATAAACTAAGAACGTATATTAATTAAGTAGGTACCTAGGTACTTTTATCGTTAAATTTCTAGACTTATTTTAAATATTTTTTTATCAGAATATCAAAATATCTAAAATAACTACAGTTTGGTAAATTTTCTTATTTTATTTTGTCTGAATCTTGAACGATAAAAATAGTCGTAGTTTTGTCTTAATTCACCCTACCTACTGTTTCTATTAACCCCGTTTTACGTAAGTAGTACGTATTTTTACGTACCGCACCTACGGTAAGTATCTGACGCATTTTTATTAACTACTTAGATCTATGTTCAAACTTATTAAAAAAAACATGCACATGCCGCAGCTGAAGCCGTGCGCGTAAAATATTATGAAAATGCGTCGTACTTACACGGATAAATTCTCCGTCTAAGCCACAGATGGGGAATGAACATTATCCGTCTACGGTCTAAGCAATGACACAAAATATTCTAAACTTTTTTTTTTAATCTTTAGATTCCTCGCTTTCGAAATGAATAGTAGAGTAGAGGCAGAGTATTTCGCTCGACCGTCAAACCATCTCGTTTGCAATAGATGACTTTTATCCTACCTGACACAGTAGGTAGGTATACCTGCCTACTATTTTATACTTAACATCTTTTCCATCTATTCAAAAGGAGCTAGTATATTCTTCTCAGGGACCAAAATAGCTCTTTGATTCCAAGGAAACAGATCACTTATCCTCCATAATTAAATCTCATTGAATTTGGAATGTGGTTATTGACTGAAAGTACCACAGACCTAAGATTTTTTTTGCTTCGCAAAAGACCAACGAAGCGTGGGACAGAGAAGTCTCCATCGAAATGTAAATCGCGACTGTATCTTGAAGTGATTAGGTACCTAATTAAGAGATGGTTTGAAAAGTTTACCTTGAAACCTGTAATTTGTGTAAAAGCGCCATGAGGCGCCACCTATTGACGCCGCATATTTACAGTAACGCAAGACCAGTAGCACCTTAGCAAAAAAATTGAGCAACGTGTCGTTGACGTTCCAAAACAGCGCCATCTAGCAATTCATCACAGCTGTTTCCGAAACTCGTATGATTAGGACTAAAGTTTGATAACACAGATTTTGGTGTGGGACTTATTTTACGATATATATAAAATTCGAAGACTTAAAATAATGACTTAAAATTAAAAACTTAAAATAATGTGCTACTCAGTGCTACTCCAAATTACCTATCTTATAAAAAAAAACACTGTCAATGTCAATTGTGAATTTCCAAACGAGAAAAAAATTAAATTGTTTCAGTTTGACAGTTGACAGTTTGTGTATACGAACTGAACTTGAATTGTATTGATTTTCATTTTTGTTTGTAAATTTTCTTTCATTTTGTTCTGTTTGTGCTCTACAATTTTATTTGTATTGTATTACATACGTTCGTCTCTATTTTCCTTGAGTTTACAATTTGTTTTGTTACTTCTTCAAATGAATCTAAATATATGAGCTAAAATCATAATGCAGCCTCTTTATTCAGTTGGTAAGTCTTATTTTATTTTACTGAAATTACCCTGGACTTTTAGATTCATTTGCATTTAGTATTGATTAAGTATATTTTCATCTATTTAAATGTATGATTTTAGTTATTCATGATCAGACTGTTTCACAAAAGATGCCGACATATGTACGTATACTTACCAATGTCAGCCCACTCAGGTTCATTCAACTTTTTTCAGTGATAATGATAAAGTGCTACGGATGGTACCTATTAATAGATGTATGCACTTTATTTACTTACTCATTTTGAACTAGGTCAAATATAAGAAACCTGAGTATTATACATACTTACCTACATACTCAAAATATCATGATCATTCAGTGTGACAAAGTAAAAAATACAAACCTTGTGCCCATAGATGGTCTGTTTTTTTGGAAAAATTGGCTTTGGATTTGCAAATTATCTCACTCACAACAGGAAATACTGAATGCTATTAACAATTCTAACTTTTCATAACTCATATTTTTTATTTGAAACTAAAATAGAAACAACAATCAATGTTAGGCTACTAAAAACTGCCAAAATATGCCATACATGAACATCAGAGTGTCTTTTAACCATCAATTTCATCAGTTGTTTAGTTGCAACCAAGGTGTACACTCAAATCCTCGGAACGGCCCAGTGGTGTCACTGTTGTTCTTCATACTGATGTATTGACAAAGTTGCACTCTGGGTGCAGTCCGTTGTATCCTCTGAACGGATCCCTGTGCATGGTCTTTGCTCTAGCGAAAATAATGAATAGTTTTGACCTGAATAGTTTTAATAATATGATATAAGATCTGTAAGGTAATTAAAAACAAGATTTCAAATGTACTTAAAAGCTCAAAAATTACATACCTACAGCCCAGGCAAACTCTAGCAGTAAATTTTGTTCAACAAACATAACCTGACCTGAATGATTCACACAGTTTAAGTCATGTTATTCTTTCTAAGACATTAGCACTCACATTTCAGAGCTACCTGAGTCTGGCACTGATTTGAAAAGAACAGAATTTAAAAAACAAACTTCCATTTTGCATAACAATCCACAGCAAGTCTCAACAAAAACTAGATTAAAAAAACTAACTGTAGCTCATATGAATATCTGCTTTATGATACCTACTATGATAATACTGCGGATACAAAGTCACACATCTGGCAAATAAAACATGAAAAACATATTATGTGCCCCAATTCTAATAACTACCTATCACCATGGTCACTTCTATCCACAACCTTCTTTGTCTCAACACTGGCACCCTCTTCCTGCACCATCTGCCTCCAATCTGCACCAATCGGTCTGACAACCTAATAACACTATTACACTCACATTAATATTATAAATTTGAAAGTTTTGATGTAGTCTTTGTTATTGAATCACGCCAAAATGGATGGATCTGAATGAAATTTGGTGCGGAAATAACTGCAGTTACCTGCAGGTCGAAGCTAGTCTCTTACAGATTGTGGTGACAACTTTACCTCTATCATGCTAGTAGTACAACATATATAGTCGACAGAATAAAAATAGTCATAGTACACAGCATAAACAACAAGCAAAATATATATACATATATCCTACATTTGTGTCAGTATTTTTCCACACAAGAGCTATAATGTGTTATTATTTTTCCCTTGCAAGGCTTGTAAAAGGACTGTTTGTTTTTCCCCCACAAGAGCAAGTGATACCTAGCTGCAGAGTGCAGTATTTAACTTTTATTATTTAAAAACCACTAATAGAATAGGGGCTAAATTACAGTATTAGTAATTGTTACTACACTCATATCTGCAACTGATACTGATTTTCCAACAGATGTATCCTCTTATGAAAACAAAATGTATTAGTTACAACTCCATTATCTGTCATGGGGGAAATACAACTTCACACAATGAACAGTAATATAATTTTCATTATCACTTTAATAATTGTAAAATTACAGATGTTTGTTAGTGTGTGTGTTTGTTCTTAATCAATTCTTTTTTTATTTACTATGTGGGGAAAATTTTTTATTCCTGAGCTAAAAAGTGTTGTTCACAACATTATAACAAAACATGATTTACTGGATTTACATAATATTAGCCCACTTAGATCCTTAAAAAAATCATCCAAGCAATGAGCAAGCCCCCAGGATGCAGCTTGTGTATGACTACTTTTATAACATAAACTTCATACCAGACTCTTATCGGAAGTCAGTGTGCTTATTTTGTCCCATTTGAGTGGATTTACTTGCTTTGTTAGGTTATTATTTAAATTGTGCAGTGCTGTGAAACTATGGTGTTTAAAAGAATTAATTTTGAGATGTTTAGGCTAAAGTGTGGGTACCTTTTCATTTAAAGTAACAAACAAGCAGACAGTCCACTTATTTTTATGCTGTAATTGCATCCCACATGCTATAATCATGATTTTAGTGGTGTTGTCTATGACTTGCTGGGACAGAGTAATAATTTAATATTGGTTTTTAAATGCTTCATTTTGTAGTTCAGCCAAAAGATATGACCACAAGGATACTACAAATCTTAAAAGTGTGAAGGAGAAAGAACATTATTTTCTTACTAGGCATCTGTTGTTTTTCCGTCCAGCATTACAGACAGATGAACTAAGATAGATAGGGGGTGGTCAGAACTAGATTCTCTTTCTAGATATTTATGTAAAAAATATTTGCTTATAATTATTGCCAAATCTGTATCTATAAAAATGTATGTGTGTATGTAAGGTATTACTTAGGTATGTGCTTTATGGACTCTAAAACGGCTGTAATGACCTTGATGAAGTTGTCATGCAATCTTCAGATTAGCCAACCGGGTGAGCGATCAGATCCACAAAGCGAATGTGGGTAGTAATCTAATAAAAGCAACAATAGACTATGTATTTAATGGTGATAGTCTTGAATTCCAGAGTCACTATGTTATATGACCAACTTTGTAATTGAACCAATTATGTACAGCCGGTTATACAATTACGATGACATATTACACATGTACAAGTAAAACGGGCTGTACAAAACTCGGTTGTAAAACTGTTTTGTTTCATAAGAGTGCAGAGATTTTTTCATTCAATTACAGGTTTGCGTTTTGCCCTTTCATTAACGGAAAACAAACATGATCTCTTTATTTCTAGTTTTATTAGTTTTTAGGGATTGGCTAGTCATAAAAAAAACCAAACCTTTAACTGTCACCCCAATGAGTTTTGTCACTGAAGGAGATTCTGGGTGGGGCTCCCGCCAGAAGTTCTGTGCTTGCCCCAAGTGTACATGCCTCTTACAAACAAGGCATTGCTATGAGCTGGATGCTAATCTATACTCAGCTTGAACTGTACAAAACCTGACCATGCAAAATGTGGCTGCCATAATCGCCTGTACAAAATTTTATATGGTCCATTTTATTCAGCCAGGTAACAGGTTATACGAAACCATGTACACGTACACGGGCTGTACATAGTTGTGGTCGTACAAAATGGTTTACCGAATTTCAGATCATGAAACGAGGCAGAACTCCTACCGGGTTGAAGACAGCTCCCCCTCGCCGAGGGAGGAGACTCCGCTGCTGTACCGGTTCCCTCACGCCAGCGTAGAGCGGAGCCCCTTCATGATGGTCGCAGTTAGCCTGCTGCTCATCATGCTCATCGCTGGGGTCATCATCGGCATCTACCTGCTGGTGCTACAGAGTAACTCTGGTTTGTTAACTTCGTACAAGTTTTTATTCCACTTGCCGCGTTAGTTAGTCAGTAGGTTATTGAGTATGTTTGAGGCAAATCTTGGAAGCTTCAAATTTGGTATACTTGCATATCTTTGGAACCGTGAGTGGCACAATCCTCTCATTTTTGCATTCTTAGGGTTCCATTTCCATGCCAATATATGGTAAAAAGGAACCTTTATGGTGAGGCTCCAATATCTGTATGTCACAGCCGATTATCTCAGAAACAATGGAAGCTAGCGGCTTGGAATTAGGCACAGAACTAAGAACTAGTCTAGATAACATTAGTAGCTACAAAGAAAAATGGTAATAGAATATCTTTTAATGTAAATGGGGTCTAAAAAAGAAATTAAAAAAAAAAAGCTTTGCAATATAGGCATTTAAGTTTAATTTTGCAATAAAGGTTTGAAAGGTCTTGATTTAAGTATTTCAAAACTTTCTTTATTTTTTATACATTTATGTTTAATTTTTGGGTAATAAAAAAAAAGTTAAAAATCCACCCCATTGTCCCCCTTTTCTCTGAAGTTTATGGGTAAACTAAAATGAGTTAGGTAATAAGCCAAGCATAGGTTTACACCGAAAATTAAATGTACTTACTCGATAATACATAGTAGGAGTTTTAAAAGTGCTTTTTAATTACTTATTGTTATCAAAATAACAATAAAAACTACGACTCCGTTTTTTACTACACATTTCCAAAAAATCCATTAGATGGCGCCACAGTAGGGCTTAAAACTCGCAAGCGTTTTGTTCCTAAATTATTATACCTTCCTTATACACATAAAATCTCTAAGGAACTCCTGTGTTAGACCTTCTTGGTTCTCCCACAGGCCTTCCTTCGAATATAAGATAGTGATAAAAAGAATACCTTAAGGTCCCGCACTTTTTTGTGCAAGGTTCTTGAGGATTTTGTAGTATGTACACCAAGATATTCATAGCTACATTTTAATCATAATCTAGACAATTTTTTTTTCACCTGGGCCAACACTTTACATGTCATACTTACTAATATGAGTATGTCATACTCGTATACACAAAGTATGACATGTTGATCTCTTTACGTATACTAGTATTAGTATGGAAAGTGTTTTTTTGTTCATTGTAATTTAAACTAAAATCGTATTATCGGATCGAGCGTCAGAGATCATGCGGTTTATAAGTCTTATCAGTCGCAGCAGCCTGAGAGCACGTATGACTTATCTAAATCTGGAATACGTATTGAGTATTTGACTTTTTTACGATTTGATTTCTTAATTTTTTTTAATCACTCACGTTGTATTTGGCGAGATAAGCCACTGCCCGATATGGTAGCAGCTAATCATGGCAGCGTTAGAAATCATTTAGTTATTGGTAAATTGTTTAAGCATGGTTTCTTCAGCACTCACCACATCACCATCCAAGTTTGATCATTATGTATTATTCCATCAGAGGTTGTCAGGAATAGAGATCGCTTTTAAGCGATAAAATCGCCCATTGCACCTAAGTTTCAAGATATTATTTTTTTAATTGAATTAGTGTTTTCCGATGTTATCGGATGTACATAAACGAACGTAAATAACAATAACCTTTCAGTAAAGTATAGAAGTGTCAGATAGTGTAAATTAGCTGCGTCTCGTATGTAGAATTCTCGTATGCATTATTGTTAGTCCTTCCTAATCAAAATTTTAATCCTAACTTCCTAATACTTTGACTGCAAAATATGTACCTACCTCTGAAACTGTACGTTATTCCAGAGAATGTCCTGCCCCCAGTGGAGACACCACTCCAGCTAGTAAGTCGCAAGCAGTGGCGCTCCCTCGCCAGCTCCAAGCCCGTGGCGCCGGTCGACGGAACCTCGTTCAGTAAAGCGAAACAGGTCATCGTGGTGCAGACGGACACGGAACCCTGCTCGAACACGTACTCCTGTGCGCAGCTGCTCAGTTTACTGGTAACTATAGATTTTTAGACTCTGATAGCAAAATGAACAACGATGTAATAAAATAACGTTGTGATGTGAAAGAAGATTGACGAAACAGATTTACAAGGCGACTGTAAATGGACAAGTCGGTAAGGGTTGACCGAGGAAAACGTACATAAATCAAATCCATAACACAACATATCTTTCACCCGAGGGGCTGGCAAAGGTGTTATACAACACCCACATTTCGCCGGACGATATTCAGTCCCAAATGTCACAGGCGAGCCTGTCGCCATACACCGGGCTCCAGTCATGTAGCAGATGACACATAATTGTCCAAGATCTTGGAAATCAAATCAAGTCAATCAAATCAAGGTCAAGTCAAGACTACTCGTAACCAACGAGAATGTACTCGTATAAAAAACAAAAGACTTATGAAATTAGAAGAAGCGAAAGATGTGTACCAGGATCGTAGCAAGTGGAGAGTAGTGGTTACTGTTACCGTTACGGGGAAAAGGCGTGACTATAATGTATGTTAATATTTTATAATTTAATTTTGCGATCATCCCTGTTGTCTATAAGCAGATATGAGGGAACTATAGATAACTTGTTTGTTTGCCACATCTAAATTGATTACTGTGCCTCAATTTGGCTAGATTTGCATTCGCTTTGAGGTGATTCTATTTCTACAGTCACTATCGCTTAAAAATCTTTCCCTGGTCAGCCTCTGCGTTTGTAGATGTCTAGAACCGCTGAGTGCTTCCAACCATACTTATTAATATTATAAATACAAGCTAGCTGAGTCCCCGCGGTTTCACATTAATCGTTAGTTTTTTCGGGATAAAAGGTACCCTATGTTCTTTTCTGTATCCCTGAAAATAGAATATTTCACGAGAATCGGTAGAGAAATGCGACCTGTAAAGGAGAACAGCCGGACATTCGAAGGATTTCTGTCCATGCTGAAACGGAGACACTTCGTGCTCGCTCGACCGATAATAACCTGTACTATCTTAATATATATAAATCTCTTGTCACAATGTTTGTCCTCAATGAACTCCTAAACCACTTAACCGATTATAATAAAATTCGCACACCATGTGCAGTTCGATCCAACTTGAGAGATAGGATAGTTTAAATATATATATCTTTAATATATATAAATCTCTTGTCACAATGTTTGTCCTCAATGAACTCCTAAACCACTTAACCGATTATAATAAAATTCGCACACCATGTGCAGTTCGATCCAACTTGAGAGATAGGATAGTTTAAATATATATATATATATATATATATAAATAATAAACGCGAACGAAGTCGCGGGGTGACAGCTAGTAATATTATAAAATCAAAAGTAACGCTGTCTGTCTGTCTGTTTGTAGACTCTTGACGTCTAAACGGTCGACCGGATCTTGATAAAATGTGATAAACTGTAGCTGTATAATAATATAGCTAAGCTATGCTCTTGTAGTAAGAGACTAACCTTAATTACAATGATATCTTACACCGGGTGTTAGATAACATCGCATTGACCTCGGTTGATGTGGTTTACTATTGTACTACCAGCTGTTACCCGCGACTTCGTTCGCGTTTATTCAGAAAATAGTATCCAAAAACCGTCCTCGTGTTATACTGTAACTAATTATCAAAGTTTATCAAGATCCATTCAGCCATTTAGCCGCGAAAAGCATACAAACAGACAAAAAAACATAATTTCTTTTGATTTTTATAATACTAGTGTAGATTATGTAATCTAGCATGTATGACTCGTATCTAGTATGTAAGCAGCGAGCCACTGCTTTGAAGAAATACTTATATCTATTGATTTGTGTTATGATATCTGGTTTGTTCAATATCACCAAGTATGGTTAAACGGAAAGGTGATACTTAACAAATAAAAGACCGTATTAGTCACCATCATACACAATAGTTTTTTCGTAATATAGTGAAATTCGTTGAAGCAATCATTATGAACAAAATTTACTATGGTACCATGTCTGAATAGAAAAATAATAAAAAAGGTCTTTGTCATTATTACACCAAAAAAAGTGGCGATCACTATACACTGTATCTGAATAGTTATACAGTCTAGCGATCGTGTTTAAGAATTGAAAGCGTAGGTAAAACCGGATGTTTGTGCGTTGCAGATCAGCGCGTTGCATAGAATGTCACATCACCGGCCAGTTTACCGTGATGTGCTGTGCTGCACCGCGCTGAGCTGCAACCCATTGTTGTCCTTGTCCTTGTCCTTGTCGTTATTGTCCTTGTCGTTATAGCGCGGGTCAAACCGCGCAGTGTAGCTTATGACTTTGAAATTTATGGAATATTGTAGGAAATGACAGACCAAACGCACGATGCTGTCATAAACGCGTCTCCGCGCACCAAGCCAGGCAGAGGCAAACCAAGCGCAGGAAAGCAGCAGGATGTCTGGCAACGTCGCATGCGCTCCGTGTCTTGATGAATGGCTCTCTCTAGTTGATGTCACACCGCTGACGACAACGCGTGTAGACATGCAACGCTCTGTGACACCTTTCATCACACGCGTCACCTTTCATCACCTTTCCTACGCGTGAGATGAGATGAGATTTTATCTTGGTCACTTTCACACCTATGACGTTTTAAACGAGAGCAACAAAGACGAAAAAAGGCGAGATGAAAATCTCAAATCTCCGAATAGGGCCAGCGGTTTGACCTACGCTTTAAAGAAAGAAAGACAAAAATCTACACTATTACGAGTCTATACAACGTTTAAAAGTTAAAAGGTAAAACTTTTGAATTGTATATTTAATTTTCAGGCTAACTCGACGTCTGTGGACAATGTGTTGCCGTACAACTTCTTGGTGTCGACCGACGGACAGACGTACGAAGCACTCGGGTGGCACCGGCCCTCGCCTATGTTCCCAGAGTACCCCAGCTCTTTGCTATTGGCTTTTATTGGTAAGTGACTTACTGGCTTCGAAAGTCTTGATTTTACTTCAACTTTGTGGTCGACGTCAGTTGTCAAAACGACTTTTATCGTATGTTTTATAGGTCTACTAGGAATTAAAACAAAAATTTGTTAGATCATAATTCTTTATCTCTCTCACTATTGTAGATTTTTTTGGACCATATATTTGAAATAATGTGACACAATAAGTAATCATTGCCCTAAACTTAGAACGAATGACGAACAGATCTTCCTCCCTCATTAAGGGAAGTTAGCGTACGGGCTCGTGGTATTTCTCTTTGCCGAGGCTGGGCTCTGAGACTCAGTCCCCAGAAGATAGGGGGCGCGTCGGCTGCTCCACTGGGGCAAAGTGAACTCTTAAGGATCTTATAGGGGTGTTATCAGTTGAATGCGGGTGGTGGGGCTGCTGTAGCTCTAGGCTAAACTCAGAATAATTAGCTTTCGTTGAAGTGTATAAGTTTAGGGTATGATGGGATTAGCATGCCAGTATTGGCAAAAATCCCTAAATTATTTTTAAAAGAATTAAAAAAAAAAAAGAATAATTGGCAGTTGTCCAGGCGACGGTGACTACTTACCATCAGGAGGACCAATATTTCTATGTGTTTTTCAGGTAATTTCACCGGATCTCCACCCAGCAAACTGCAGCTCGACGAAGCACGGAATTTCTTTGCGGAGTCCGTAAGCCAACAGCATTTGGAACCGTCCTATTCCGTTTTCGGTAAGAAGACTCTTTACAATGCTACGTACCTGTTCCGCAGCCTCAAAAGTCTACCGCAATGGAATAACGATCTCACTGATGCTTGAACTGTTACTATTATGACTAAGTTAATACATTTTATTATACGTTTACTAGTATTAAGAATTAGCTCGTAGCGCCAACAAATTAGTCAAAAACAGATTACCAAAGTTTACGGACGGTCCGGTCGAATTGTTGTTAGGTGACCGCTCACCTACGTGTTTTTTATTTACTCAGGCATTTTCCTTTTGCGTCTTATTATTTTTTAAACAGAACTTTCTAATTAAACGAATTCGTTGCGAAAAATTCGGCCTAAAGTTAAAGGCCAACAAATATTCACCAAAGTATCTGAAACTAAGGACTTATGGTGATATCTTAGCATATTAATTATAATATGAAGCATGAAATATTATTGAACGTTTTATAAGTAATTAAGCTAGAATTTATTAGGCAGTCTACCAGAAAAGTTACCTAATCGTCTGACCGCAGAGTACCTTTTCTTGTAGAAAAAAATCCAGAATCGGAGACACAGAAATCTTCAGGCATTATAGTTATTATTCATAAGTAGAATTAAAAGGGATAAACAGATGTTATATAAGTAGTACATTCATTAAAACGCAGTGTCATCCCACTCGCGCGAAAAGTGCGACCGGTTTGCGTAATGAGGCCTAATAATTATGTTTAAAATAAGAAAATCTTATCCAACAATTATATTAAGTCGATTAAGCTAAGCTATAAAGCTTAAAATACCAATGACGTGTGAGAAAAGAATGATTATAAGTATTCATAAGACATTCCACTAGAAAAGGTACCTTAACCTCATCGTCTGAACGCAGGGTACCTTTTCTTGTAGAAAAAGTTCTAGAATCGGAGACGAAATACGAATCAGGGTTATAACTATTTACTAATAGGTCGTTTTAGTAATAATATACGGACGATATAGTACGTGTATAGCGTCATCCCACTCGCGCCAATGATGAGAGTCAATTAGCACGAGCGGGATGACACGATAGAGTTGACTGTCTTGCGTATTAGGGACATAATAACAAGCGTTTGGGAAGCACAAGAGATGCGCTTTTCGAACGCGCCTTTGCTAAAATGTATGAAATTTCATGCGTAAGTGCAGTAGGTGACTTTAGGGATGCGCTTTTCGATCGCGCCTTTGCTAAAATGTATGAAATTTCATGCGTAAGTGCAGTAGGTGACTTTAGGGATGCGCTTTTCGAACGCGCCTTTGCTAAAATGTATGAAATTTCATGCGTAAGTGCAGTAGGTGACTTTAGGGATGCGCTTTTCGATCGCGCCTTTGCTAAAATGTATGAAATTTCATGCGTAAGTGCAGTAGGTGACTTTAGGGATGCGCTTTTCGAACGCGCCTTTGCTAAAATGTATGAAATTTCATGCGTAAGTGCAGTAGGTGACTTTAGGGATGCGCTTTTCGATCGCGCCTTTGCTAAAATGTATGAAATTTCATGCGTAAGTGCAGTAGGTGACTTTAGGGATGCGCTTTTCGATCGCGCCTTTGCTAAAATGTATGAAATTTCATGCGTAAGTGCAGTAGGTGACTTTAGGGATGCGCTTTTCGAACGCGCCTTTGCTAAAATGTATAAATTATTTCATGTCATAATCACGGTGTGCCATTTAATAACTTTGTTTCACTGATATAATGTATATCAGATGTTATTTTCGATCTTCACCCTTTTTCGTTAGTAGCCCTAAGAAGACTTATGATTCTTTTACCCGATGGATTTCTACCTTAAAAAAAAAAAATTCTATCAACTGCTCTAATAAATCCAACAGTAGCGGAAGAATCTTTAAAATCTGGAAGATGTAAAATTGAGTCGCAAAATACTAGTGCATCGGCTACGCTACTACTAAGGGTTTGTGCAGCTAAATATACCTTCATTTTATTTATTTATAAGTCACATGAAGGCTCCTTAATCGATTCCCTAACTTTAAACTTAAGCTAAATTTTCAACAAAGTCCCATTTTATTAATTCGTCTTCATGGTCTTTTTATGCTTTATAATCTCCTAAACAGTTCTATTTTTTCTCATAAATGTGACAAGGATCTAATGCAACGTGAATTTTGAGATATTTATCAATTGAATGATTAAAGAAAGGTTGAGTATTGCTTCCAATTATTAACTTGGCTCCCAGTTTCGAAACCACAGAAAAGTGTTCAGGTGGTCCATCTAAAGTTAAGGAACAAATTTCTTTCGAAACATGATGATCAATGAGCGCTGCTTTTCTTTCAACAGAAAAGCCAGTAATTAGAAAATATGACTACGATTGGCAATTTCCAATTACCTTGTAGAGGCACAATCATAAATACTAACGCGTCTTTACATGTTATAGGCAAGTCACTACTTTCAGAATCCATTCCTAGATCAACATGACCGCGTGTCATACCATCGAGAGAGCGAGTACCACTCTTTTTCAAACTCATTTCGTCGATATTATAATGCATATAAAAGTTTTTTTCCTATTTGTTTTGCTGACTCGCTTTTGCATAAAAACGTTCTACTGAGAGGATTTGCATCTATTGAACTGCACGAAGAACGTGTAATCACAGTATGTGGTAAAGCTAAGTCATTTTTTTGCGGAAGCTGGAGGATACTTGGAACGGCTAATATTATGACTAGTGGTTTTTAATATCCTTTTTACCCACGATGGAATGGAGGCTTTAAAAGGCTAACCCTTTAACCTTTTAACATATTGTAATAGCGCTGTTACTCGCACACGTGACCATTTCTAAGATTTTTTTGAGGATTTTGGTGGATTTTCATAGCGCTAATCATGCTTAATAATAAACTAGAATTGTCTTTTTTCTTTTGTCATTTGCAGAGCCTTAAAATACTTGGTCATGTGCCCATGTTAGTTACAGTTGATGCATCGCGGACCCGAGGACTGCGCAGACTTGTAAGGGGTTTTCTTTGACTTTGTCTTCTTATCGTGTCTTTGTCATCGAAGGCTTTCTCGAGCTTTTCCCATATCTCACGCGTAGTCACCGCGTCCTGAATATGAACGTAGTTCACCGTATCCAGGAGCGACACGATTTTTGCTCTCACTTTTGTGTCTTTGTCGGAATCTACGATGGTGCCAGTCGTGGGCTTGATGCACTGCCATAAATCGCCATGCCCCAAATAAATTTGGGGCATGGAAATTTGCAATGAAGATATCATTGCAAATTTCCAAGTTGTATCATTGGATTGGTCAAACAGTTGCTATCTTGGTTCAATGAAGAATTCGGGCAGTCGTCAAAAAAGTTTCAAAAAGTCCGATTAAATGGCGTCTACTACAGACCGGCCGGTGACGTTTATCGGTTTTTTTGAAATACACTTTGTGTGATCGAATCTATTATCACAAACCACGCTCTGCTTCCATGATAAGCTTATAGAGGTGGTTTGATTTTTAAAAGAAGCGTTAAACAAGAGTAAAGTATGAATTGTGAAACTGTATGTGTTTACAAGATTAGATTATATTCTTGGCTTCTGTGGCTATTTGTCACAATTCTGCCAAAGTCCATTTTATGCTAGTTTCATAGACTTCTTGGAGCATGTAGTTATTAAAAAATTGTTAGTTGGTTAGTATAGTTACTAATATGTATGGTATCTCTAATGGAGAATCCCAAGGACTTTGAGCGGCCAACAGATGATTTCACTAAAACAAAAAAGACAACACAATTTGCTAGTGTTATTTATACAGAAATACTATGTAAAATTGTGTTAGTAATAATACTTAAACGTATAATAATTGCAGTATAATATTATTAATATACACAAATTTACATGAATATTATAAAGCTTAGGGTGGGAGGAACATGATGTTAGATATTTAAAGGAAGTAGGACGGGGGATGTCCGGAGGGAGGATGTCATTTCACAAGAATACATCGAAGCGGAAAGAAAGTAAAACGTCAAAACCTAAATGCCAAAATAGTAAATGCTTGCGTTTAAAAACTAAATTCTATTAACATCTTTTCCTAAACGCAGGCCCATTTTAAATGTTCAATAAACTCGTACATGTTTTTAATTGAAGTGCCTGTAGTTAAAATATCAGCGACCATCTCTACACTCTTTACAAACGAGAATCTTACATAAGATTTGTGTACATAGTCTTTGATGAAATGAAATCTAATATGAATAAAAGTTCCACCCAAAATTTATGTGTGTCCCATTCACGCGTATGATAATAGTAAGTTGGTGTGAGCGGGTAGACACTACCTAGTGACTTGCGTACTAGGACCGCAAATTAACATCGGAGCAGCAGTAGATGTTCGACTTATTGTCGGTTGATAAACTGACGATAATATGGACTAAATCGATAACTTTATTTAGACCATAGACAAAATCCACGTTTTGCAATCAAACGTGTATCGTTCGACAAAGTTCAGAACTTGCACTGCTGATGTCATAAATAGGAGATGTTTACCCAACAGTAAAGCTTAATATATGTAAATAATTAAACTGTGAAGAAATAAGAATTGATATACTCGTAGCATAGTGTAAGGTAATATTTGTAAGACAGTCTACTAGAAAAGGTACCTCATCGCCTGGTCATATGGCACCTTTCCTTATAGAATCAGTTCTAGAATCGGAGATTATTCTCAGGGTTAAAACTTTAAACTAATAGGTAGTTTTAAGAATTACAATTGGATTATATATAGCACAAGCGTAGTGAACCCTATACGCGTATGATAATAGTAAGTTGACCGGGCTGACACTACCGAATGACTTGCGTACTAAGACGGCAAATTAACACCAGAGCAGTAGTGGAAGTTCGGCTTATTGTTGATCGATAAACTGCCATTAATATGGACTATATCGGTAACTTTGTTCAGACCATAGACAAAATTCGCGATATAGTCGATTAAACGCTTATCGTTCGACAAAGTTCAGTACTTGCACAGTCACTGCTGGTGTCATAAATAGGAGATGTTTACCCAACAGTCAAGCTTAGTATATTTAAATAATTAAACTGTTAAGAAAATAAGAGTTGATATAATATAGTGTAAGGTAATATTCGTAAGACAGTCTACTAGAAAAGGTACCTTATCGCCTGATCATATGGCACCTTTTCTTGTAGAATCAGTTCTAGAATCGGAGAATATCCTCAGGGTTAAACTTTTAATTAATAGGTAGTTTTAAGAATTATAAACGTATGATATATAGCACAAGCGCAGTGTATCCCATTAACGCGTATAATATGTAGGTAATAAAATAGTAAGTTGGTGTGAGCGGACAGATACTACCGAGAGACTTGCATACTAAGACCGCAAATTAACATCGGAGCAGCAGTGGAAGTTTGGCTTATTGTCGATCGATTAACTGACGATAATATGGACTAAATCACTAACTTTGTTCAGACCATAGACAACATTCACAATATTGTCAATTTAGACGTTTATCGTTCGACAAAGTTCAGTACTTGCACTACTGACGTCATAAATAGGGGATGTTTACCCAACAGTAAAGCTTAGTATATTTAAATAATTAAACTGTGAAGAAAACAAAAGTTGATATAATGTAAGGTTTTATTCGTAAGACAGTCTACTAGAAAAGGCACCTTATCGCCTTGTCATATGGCACCTTTTCTTGTAGAATCAGTTCTAGAATCGGAGAATATTCTCAGGGTTAAAACTTTTAATTAATAGATAGTTTTAAGAATTTTAAAATATGATTTTTTTTTTCAAATTTTAGTAATTGTGAGTTTTAAATGTTAATCAGTTTTGAATTTAATTAATTATTTTGTATTTATTAAGTAATTTTTAAATGTGATTTTATGTTTTATATTATTTTATGTGATGTGTGACTGAATTTCTTTTTGTAATTATGGACATGCTTTCTGAGTTAAAATTATTATTATTATAAGTGTATCTTTGATACCCAAATTGAATAAAAACATTTTGACTTTGACTTTGAATTATCAAATCAAATCAAAATTGTTTTATTCAAGACACAAAGATCCACACATAAATTACAATAAATTGAGATTAAAATTATTATGATAAAATTAAATTACTATTATTATTATTATACTTATTAAATACGTATGAAATATAGCACAAGCGCAGTGTATCCCGTTCACGCGTATGATGATAGTAAGTTGAGCGGGCAGACACTACCTAGTGACTTGCATAATAAGACCGCAAGTTAACAACGGACTAGCAGTGAAATTTCGGCTTATTGTCGATCGATTAACTGACGATAATATGGACTAAATCAATAACTTTGTTCAGACCATAGACAACATTCACAATATTGTCAATTTATACGTTTATCGTTCGACAAAGTTCCGTACTTGCACTACTGACTCCATGAATAGGGGATGTTTACCCAACAGTCCAGCTTAGTATATTTAAATAATTAAACTGTGAAGAAAACAAAAGTTGATATAATGTAAGGTTTTATTCGTAAGACAGTCTACTAGAAAAGGTACCTTATCGCCTTGTTATACGGCACCTTTTCTAGCAGAATCAGTTCTAGAATCGGAGAATATCCTCAGGGTTAAAACTTTTAATTAATAGGTAGTTCTAAGAATTATAAACGTATGATTATATTATAGTACGAGTACAAGCTCAGTGTATCCCGTTCACGCGTATGATAATAGTAAGTTGAGCGGGCAGATACTACCTAGTGACTTGCGTACTAGGACCGCAAATTAACATCGGAGCAGCAGTGGAAGTTCGACTTATTGTCGGTTGATAAACTGACAATAATATGGACTATATAGATAACTTTGTTCAGACCATAGACAAAATTCACGATATTGTCGATTTATACGTTTGTCGTTCGACAAAGTTCTGTACTTGCACTGTTGACGTCATAAATAAGGGACGTTTACCCAACAGTAAACTTTAGTGTATAATGGATATAGTGTAAGGTAATATTGGTACTAGATAAGGTACCCTATCGCCTGGTCATAAGGCACCTTTTCTTGTAGAATCAGTTCTAGAATCGGAGAATATTCTGAGGGTAAAAACTTTTAGTAAAAATTAATAGTTATTAATATCAATCAAATACCTGTTAATATCAAGAAAAGATTTATGAAAATGATTAGATAAATTATTTTTACACCAAAGCGTAGTTTTATCCCACTTTCACGCATGGTGTAAGTAAGCGCGAGGGAGATGACACGATAGCGAGTAACAGACTTGAGTTAAAATCCATGAATTAGGTTAAAAGCATAAATAAAACAAATTCACCAATAGTTAGTACGATAGGAAAACCTAAAAAAAAGTAAAGCCAACAAGGCCCTCATAAAAAAATAGTATAAATAAAATAATTCCTCGGAATACGTTCCTAGATAACTTATTCCGATGAACAACCGTAAATTGTAAGTAACCTAAGCTTAGTCTTATAATCTATTTATTTAGGTGAGATTTAGTAAAACAAGTTGGCTTGTTTTAATTAGGCATACCGTTTCAATAACCCGGTATAATGCCACAGCTAAATATGTTGATTTTGAAAGTTTGACATAACAAAGGCAAAGTATTAGTCCGTTTGCCAGCATACACACATACATATAAGAACCCCTTTTTCCCATAGGGGTAGGCAGAGACCACTCCTTTCCACTTACTACGATCCTGGCCTACGTCTTTCACTTCTTCCACTCCCATGAGTATTTTCGTATACGCTTGTCGGTTACAGGTACTCTTGACCTGGCCTTTCTTTAAAACGTCTTCGATTTGGTCGAAATACGTGCGCCTAAGACAACCCTTACCGGCTTGACCATCCACATTCGCCCTGTAAACCTGTTTCGTCTCATCCACCATTCTCCATCCATTCTCTCAATGTGTCAAAACCGTCTAAGCATTCCTTTCTCTATCTTTATCACTACATCCTCTGCTTTGCCAGCAACCTCATAAAAAACTAATTAAAACCCTTTCTACATTAGCAGTCTGGTAATAACAGTAAACAAAAATTTTGTTAGATTTTTTAAATTGTTATTATAAAAAAATAGATAAAATTATTAAATATTATCGTTGAACTACTTTTTTAAATTTTAGTTAAATGCTCATTTTATTCTGTGATATTATTTTGAATTCATTACATTAACACCAGTTTAATAGTATAAATTAATTTTCTTTACTAAAGATTAAATTTAGTCTAGTATTTATATTAATGGCTATATCGGTAGAAGACGACCGAAAAAAGTATGGATGATGTGCGTGAAAGAGGACGTGAATAAGAGTGCATTCAGATATAACGTGTGACAGAGACGAATAGAGAAGAAAATGTGTAGATACTGTACAGAGCACACTTGAGTAGCATGTATAAAGCACTGTACGGACTCCGCATAACTGAAGAAAGGTTACCTAGTACCTACCCTTCATCGTATACCTAGTCGTACCCACGGTGGCGTAAAGTGGTCCACACTGGTCACAACAAAATTAGTTATTAATTTATTGGTAAAGTTCAAATATACCGCACCAAACAATGATGTGAGTGCAAAAGAGTTTAAGTAAAACAAAATGTTGAAAACGAAAATTTAGCCAGAACCCTCGCAGGTTCTGTTTTCTTCCTACCACGGGCTTATTCAACATTTTTAGGGGTTTTATCAACCATTATCATTATGTTTATGTTGAAATTATCTAAAACTACGCCAATATTAAAAAGAAGTATGTAAATATAATATATATAAGTTTATAATGTATAAAAGAAACCTACGGAACGACTAGTCCGTTTTTGAAAATTCTTCCTCTAATATAGCTACAATTCATACATACTTACATGACATAGGATGTGAAACGTGAGCGAAGCCGCAGGCAGAACGCTAGTGGCTTGATCATTGTAAAACCTAGGCTAGGTTCGACAGCGGCCTAATAACTTTGCAGATTCTATGAGCAACCACTCAGTGTGTAAAATGAGTCTTTCACAAAAGCCAAAGCACAAAATATTAGTTTATTGACATTCCGAATATATGTATAAGTAATCCAAATTAATTAATTTAATTTTTTGTATGTTGTATGTACTTGTGCGATATTGACTATATTTATTATTCTAATTTTGTAATTATGTGACTTTTATAATTTGTATTTTTTTTTTCTTGTAAATTAGAAAATTACTTTTTTTACCGAACAAAAAAATATCCAAAAATATTGAATTTATCTATCAAAATGTAACATTTGTCATAATAATATTATTTTAGTCTACTTAAATTTAATATTTCAAAATGTACAATTTTTCATAGTAAATTATGACTTACCATTTCCTAATTAAAACTTCCAGTAATCATAATAAGAATAAATAATAATGTAACGATAAATGTGTGACGTAATATCTGTATTTCATTGTAATGTATATTCCTGTATCTGTGTCGTGTTAGTATGGCGATATGCATTCTGCTGTACCGTTCTTTAAGGTTAAAACCACACGGACGCTAATTTACGACCGCAATTACGGTCGCGTATTTAACGTTTGTTGTATGCGGCATTCGTTGCGTTACACTCATTGCGATTGACGCGCACTATTTTATTCCGTGTAAAGCGATCAGTGTGCATTGATTTTACGCAGCGAGAGACATGACTCTATGACTCTATCTCTCTCTATCGGCGTAGACGCGAAAAAGAGAGTGCGTTTGCCGCAGGCATCTTGCGCAGCAAATGTTGCATAAAACAATGGTGCCGCGTCTCGAGAACTGTTCAAACAAAACCGCCGCCAATAGTAATTGTATTTAATGTTGTACTGTATTTAAACATTCTTGTCTTAGCATTTAAGTTCAATAAAGTGAATGTTAGTAAAATGTCTTTTATTATTTTTGTTAAAATTTAACGGTATCTATTAGGTATTAATTAATTAATTATTGATTAATTAATTTAGAACACTACACTACACTCTAGAACAAAAAGTCAAGTTCAAGTATAAACATTTCACCTACTCTTTTGACCGTTACGCGAAATTGAAACTTGTCGTGTAACACGAGCGTTAATAATACGCTTGGAACAACTGACTCGAAACCGATTTGACGGCAAGAGCACAAGGTTCCTACTAGCCGCTATATTCTTATATAAATACTAGCTGTCACCCCGCGCCTTCGTTCGCGTTTATTATCTTAATATATATAAATCTCGTGTCACAATGTTTGTCCTCAATGAACTCCTAAACCACTTAACCGATTATAATAAAATTTGCACACCATGTGCAGTTCGATCCAACTTGAGAGATAGGATAGTTTAAATATATATATCTTTAATATATATAAATCTCGTGTCACGATGTTTGTCCTCAATGAACTCCTAAACCACTTAACCGATTATAATAAAATTCGCACACCATGTGCAGTTCGATCCAACTTGAGAGATAGGATAGCTCAAAACGCGAACGAAGTCGCGGGGCGACAGCTAGTTTATATATATATTTAAACTATCCTATCTCTCAAGTTGGATCGAACTGCATATGGTGTGCGAATTTTATTATAATTGAGGACAAACATTGTGACACGAGATTTATATATATTAAGATGAAAATATAAATCCATAAAGATAGGTGTGTATTATTTCAATAAATAACCTTTACTAATTGAGTGTAGTAAGTAAAAACACTTCAACATACATGATAACATACTTGTCCATCTTTTACCGATTTTTGTATTAGCTATACAGTCATGTCTGAATATTGCGGTTCCAACTAATTAAATAGTAATTGTATTGCTTGGTAAACAAACATAGGCATTACGCAACTAGTACTTAGCTCGACGCGGCTTGAGCGGTAACCTCCTGCTATGCTCCTACCGGGTAGGTGCGCCGGCCAAACGTACCTAAACAGCGGAGTGACACCCCCCTGGTATTATTTCGGGAATACATATCGTCACGCCTTTACCCCGAGGGGGCTGGCAGAGGTGTAATACAACACCCACACTTCGCCGGACGATATTCAGTCCCAAATGTAACAGGGGGCGAGGCTGTCGCAATACATCGGGCTCCAGTCATGTAGCAGATGACATACAATACGCACATCCTGCTAATATTATAAACGCGAAAGTTTATAAGAATGGATGGATGGATGGATGTTTGTTACTCTTTCATGCCAGAACGGCTGAACAGATCTGGATGAAATTTGACACAGAGATAGATTATAGTCTAGAATAGCATATAGTATACTTTTTAATCGCGGGTGAAACCGCGGGGTGCAGCTAGTATTTCATAATTTCGGAAATAATATTAAGTAAATAGTGAATGCATCCGAGTTTATCTTTAAGAGGGTTCAGTGAATAATTAAAGATTAAAGATTCGATAACGTTGCTAAAGAAAAATTTCTGTGTATAATTCAGTACCTAATAAATTTCCTGACATGCAGGCCTAACACGGGCAACGCGACAATGGTATGTCGACTAATTTATCGTGACCAACGTATGCTTACACCTAGCCTTGTCTCGTTCTCACACGACAAAAAAGTGACGACAAAAATTTTATCGCGCTCTATTGCTAGGCCTGCTGACAGAGAGCACTGTCGGACTAACGAGATAGATAGAGAAAAAGTAAGTACTACTTCAAAATACTGCTACGATAATAAGTTATGAATAGGTAGGTAATAATAAAATTCAACTTCCTTTAAAATCGATTAAAACCATTTTACTGATTATAAAATTATACATAGTACAAAATCTACAAATATTGTAATTTAACAATCCACTTACAATTAATTTATATCTATCACATACAAATAAACAGGAAACAATCAATATTTAATTATTCCTTTTTTTTAAATCTTAACATTCTATTCGTTTTTGTTACAATACATTTACTTATAAGTTGAAATCTGAAAATCGCCAGACGATAATCAGTCTCAAATGTGACAGGGGGCGAGCCTTTTGCCATACACCTGGCTCCAGTCATGTAGCAGATGACAAACATTACGCACATATGTTCACATAACGAACAAATTGGTGTGGCCCGTCGGCTGGGTTTGAACCCGCTCCCTCTGGCTTGAGGGGCGGGCCTTCTCTATGTTATCATCGCTTCTTCGATTGATCGAAATCGCGAAAATAGCTGTTCCACACAAAAAGGTAATTTATCATCGACAAAATGTATAGAACGGCTGTTTTTTTCTCGCTTTCAGGGTTGGCCCATAGTAAAGATTAATCAAATTGATGAGTAAAATGACATCCTAGAGTATTTCCGTCGTTCAAAGATTACATGCCGTATAGAAGGGCAAAGTGCCCTAGAAATTACTAACATTTTACTATGCGACAGCGGGAACACTTCGTAAAAATAAAGACGGCAAGCAGGAAGTAGGTACCCACTGAAACAGTTGGCCTTGTGTGGTATGCTAAAGGTAATAAGATGCAATAAAAATAACTTATTTAATTTTTTTAAATGATATTGCTACGATCTCATCATCATCAGGTCAGCTCGATGGTAAGACCATAATATTGCATTGTCTCCGAACTTACATGTTATAAGTGTTCCAGATTTCAGCTCAATCCGATACCAGGAAGTGGTTAAAAATGGTATGCAAAGGAAACTGACAACGGTACACACTACCTGAACATTGGAAGTTAAATAAAAGTTTGTAAAAAGATGAAAAAGATTTTTTTGAGTTCTCGAATTCAGCTGCGAGAACGGTACAATATATGACGTCATACTTCATTATTTTCTGCCGCTTACGCTGAAAGTAAAGTCAGCCAGTAATAGCAGCCTATAGGGTATTATTGTGTGAGCATAGTGGCGATAAAAATCATAGGCCGTTCCGCTCGTTCGTATGGTGCGAGTAATTCGTTTGAGCGGGACAGCATACAATAACCATTGCCACCCCGTGACCCCGCTTACAAAGTAAGGTCCCAGGTCTAAAACTCATTCGCATTATTGATACAAAACGACAATTTACAAATAACTCTTGATTAACTAAACTTAAACAGGTAGGTACAACTAAACTCAGAAAATATCAGTACGATGAAGATTATCACAAGAACAAAGTAATTGAAGTACGCGAAACGGTGGTGCTACGCCGGAACAACTTAACTATCGGACCAAACAACGCTGAACAACGAGTATTCCATAGAAAAATGACATTCAATTCATAGAAATGTTCAGAAAAGCTATTTTTTCTGTATTTCATGATTGGTTTTTCTTACATAGGGAAAATTCATTTACAATGCTAAGTGCATAACAATAGGCACTTTCTAGTTTAACACCATCGTTCCATGCAACCCACGAATAGTTAAATCCATAAAGATCTTTGAACTACATGTAAGTAAATGCCCACCTAATCTATCTCCAGTTTCCTGAAGCTACCCTCGACGGAACCCTCTCCAGGCTGGCCACCGTTCGGCCTTCTAGACGACGTTATGCCTCTGGGGCTGAGGAGCTCCATGTTGTCCAAGTTTAATATGGCCTGTCGTCTTTCTAGAAGCATCTTTTTCGTGTAGGAGACCATTTCGCTGAACTGTATCTTGCCTCCGAATTCCTTGGGAAGACATGCGACGTCGATCTTTTTGGTGAGAGTCTTGAGGTTGCAGTGGATCTGTAAAGTTGTTAGAAGAGAATGTGGATAATTTAGTGATAAGTACGTCAATTTAGAACAAACTATTATTTTTTATTGATAGTTCATCAGTTCTATCTGGTTTATTCTTTTTACTGTAGCATGGTGCGGGTGCATGAAAGCCGTATTTATTTCCTTTATTGCTTAATTTGCTAGAGTTACGAGTATTCATGATTCTACATTTTATTGTCTGCTGCAGTTTTACGGATATTTTAAGTGATGATTTGTAAGTCACGACCACTTTTAGGGGTGAAAACGTACGGTTATTCTAATGTCACCCGCACTATCCTACAATGAAAGTTGTAAATATAAGCAGGTATTAAAGTAATGTAGTAGACATGCTTGTGTTCGTATTTTCAGGCTCTTGGATTTTTCGTCAAGGGTGACGTAAGCACTTAGCGTTTCATTATAGCATGTCATGCCATGCCATACCATTTCGTGATACTATTGCAATTTTATTTGTATTTCGTTGTGGAGAAATCAAAATCTAGGAACGGTGAATTTCAGAAATTAGAAAATTAGCATATACTCGTACATATGTATATAGGTAATTATTAGATATGCCTATCCAAGGGAGTCAAGCTCAAGTCAGTAAAGTACTTAGGAATGCATCATTTTGGATCTACGTAATATCAAATTTAAATTTAGACAAATGAATTAGATGTTAGGCTTATGATCAGTAGTAGGCGATTAGGGGTGATGATAATGATGATATTGATTAACAAGTAAGATCGCTAATCATTGATTTACAAGACGGACCTCGATCAATTTTTTTTTTCCTACACTAGAAAGATCTAGAGTGTCAGCAAAAGAGAGTGTGGCAAAATATTAATTTGGAAGTCATCGCTGAACCATGATCTCATATACATATTTTTCTAAAGACCATGGCATAGAGAAACCTGCTATTATCCTGATGTATCGTGAACCGTCAGGTTGTAGGTTGACTCGCATCATCTTGTAACTTTACCATAAAGAAGCAGCTCAACCAGTTGTCGATTATTGCGAACTTTGTCACATTGACCTCGTTTTGCCGAGAGCGGGATTTTAAAATGGCGGAATTAATTAAATAATGCATAGCGCGTAGAGTCAATATTATGCATGATAGTAAAATTTGCATACGCCTAGCATAGATTAGTGTGAATGAAAAATTAATTGTTGATTTCGCGACGCTCCGGCCGACGGATGTTGCATCGCGACCTCTGTCCATACAAACCCTTGACCGATTTTGCTTGTATTCGAACTATGGCGAACATTGGCGGATACATGGTTTTGGGTTAGGCTTGACTTAGGTAAAAGTAAGCTTTATCACAGTAGGGAGAAGCTTGAGTTAGTTGAAGGTAACCTTTAAATTTTAACAAGGTAGATAACCCCCCCCCCCCTCGTAGTAGTGGGCAAGTAAATTTTATGAAACCGTCCAGTAGAGTCGTAAAATCCAATTTTGTGATGAATTACTGTACAACAAACAACGACTCACTTTGAGGCGCTCTGTCATTTTCGGTGAAACTTTGCTCGCTGCGAAGTCGACAATGTACTTGATGGCCGCCGGAACGTTCACCAGATGTATCTCTCTATGCCTCATTGGTAGCGATTGCTGAAATTATAATACAAATCAAAGTGTTACTTTCAAGAACTTAAGGTAAAGGAAATCATTTTTTTTATATCGACGAAAAACCGTTTTGAATTTGCACAACGGAGGCTGGGCCAAGGGCTAAGACCTTATTTGGAATCGCTAAGCCATGCTGGAGGCATTCGTAACTATACCATCAGAGCCGCCAGCCACTAAAGCCTTTACTTTTTTAGTAGCTATTCAATTTATTAAGTAGAAATACAATAATACTTTGAAGTTGACGAACTACGCACGAAACGCGTAAAAACTCATCTAAATAAAAGTACTCGTACACCACGCCAAATAAAAAGAAAAGCAAATTTGTTTTCTCCAAA
This sequence comes from Peribatodes rhomboidaria, assembly GCA_911728515.1. NCBI lineage: Eukaryota > Metazoa > Arthropoda > Insecta > Lepidoptera > Geometridae > Peribatodes > Peribatodes rhomboidaria. The sequence goes on from OU452166.1 coordinate 883,065, forward strand.
TTCTCCCTACCTATTACATAGCCCCTACATACCATAACCTCATGCAATTACTTATCTAAGTTGGTAGATTCATACGCAACGACTTGTCAAAACTATGTAGGTCGGCTAGTAGGCTCATTTCTTACAAATTACATCATGGCTATAAGTGAATTGGCTAACGGATTCAAAAACAATAGGTACCTGACTCCGCTACATTGCTTGCCTACTTTAGTCATCATAAAGGATAAAACAATTGCTTATCTGAGTCAGGCAAGTTCTTTATAAGTGAGGTTAATTAACTATTAAAATATGCCAGAAGCTTGAATTATTATATACTGTAATTACTTATTCTGTGCTAAGTGTGTTTGTGCTACAAATGTATAAAATAAACACCTATAGCTACACTATACTATACCCATATTGTAGGTATGTCCTCATGCCGCGATATTGTATGACATGGTGTACTATTTACACTACATAACTACTCTACATTATATTATAACAGCCTACCAATATTTTACATTTACACTGTGATCACATTTGACTCGAGTTTGCACTCGACTTAAATTACTAAAATCATTTGACTCGCGTGCAAATAAAGAATCTTTTAAAATAAAAAAATACGGCTTCCAGTCATCTGAACTGGATTTGTAAACCATTAATATTTTTTGTTGATGTTTTAAAAACCTCTAGAGCCGTATTATATAAAACTTAAATGGGTCCATCTGGGAAGTATACCTACCCACTGAAACAAAAAAGAATTTCTCAAATCGGTTCAGGCGTTTTCGAGTAATCACGTAACAAAATACAAAAAAAACATACAGTCTAGTTGAGAACCTTCCCTTTTTTTAAAAGTCGGTTTAAAAGGAACAGTGGGCATGACGAGTAAAAGTGACGTAAGCGTGGTGTCTCGATCTTCTCTCACGAGGAACTTCTCACGCCACTTACCAAGTGTGCGGTTGAGGCATTACATAAACTTATGAAATGACCAAATCAATGCATGGTGGCCAAGCGAGTTGTAGGCACAGCGTCGCAAAACTAGTGCACTTTTATGGCAGCATGAAATGATGCATGATGAACGAATGCTGAATCTAAAAACTGGGTAAGATTCCTGAACGAAATTCGAAATTAGATTCCTGAAATCAGGGAAAGAAGTTTAGGGTCTGCTGCGTAGACTGAATTAACCATGTAACACGGATCAATGAGGACACGTGCAAACAATAAACTAAGATTCCAATGTATCGTATTTCGTTAACATAATAGGTAAAGGTACATAAAAGGTAGAGGCTACACCCCTCTATAGATAATACTAAGCATGTCTTCCTCAAGCATTTCGTCGTTATTTTCATTATTCTTTGTGTAGTTCGAGCTATGAAAAAGAATCATAAAAATCAGTGAATAATTGCAGAACATAGTCATATGTATAATACTTCCACTTATCAGAACTGCTGTTTCGGTTTCACCCACTTGACTGTGACGGTGACTTGACTACATTGCACCCATCGATCGGACCATAGTGTCAATTTTTTCTAATCGCTACATTGAACTATCGTGGACGACTACGTTAGAACGACGTAGAGCCAAGTCCAGGGTCGAATTAAGAAGGCCGGGTCCACTTACATTTTTAATTTACACATTTAAATTTTTTATTTAGATTAGGCAGTAGACAGAATTTAAATGAGCCAATTAGTCTTCCTCTTTTTTCTTAGAATTGACATAAAAAAGTAAAGAGGGCGGACCTATAACAGATTCTTAGGTTAGTAAGTACGTATATATTAATATGACTTATTTTGGTCAAGGTGGCCTACCATGACATCTTGTTGCCATGATGGTTACGTTTTGTTTTCGACGCTGCGCGACCGCGAGTCGTATCGTCGCGCAATAAGGTCCATGGTAGCGCCGCGTCGAAAACAAAACGTAACCATCAATAAGATTTCCCTCCTCCCTGTTCGAAATCCAGGTAGGTCCTTTTCAATTCCATCGCACTCTACCACTAAGCTGTCTGTAGAAACGACGGATTAGGCTAGAATCATGCACTTCCCAAAATGTACGTGCATTTTCCATTGGAGCACATCTTAAAACGATTCTTCCAAACCGACTTCCAAAAAGAAGGTTCTCAATTTGACTGTATGTATGTTACGCGATTACTCCGTCAATTGTGAATCAATTTTAATGAATCTTTATTTATTTAGTAGTTATACTTTAGAGGTAGTCCCAAGTAAATTTTATAAACTTAATCAAGCATTTTATAAAATACCAACAAAAGTCTATAAATTGTTTACATGGATGACGAATTACAGGATGGGAAGTCGGTTTTTTAGGCTTTTGCTTTTTATATTATTCTAGCTCAACTCACAAAATATCTTTGCATGTAGCAATGTTTACAATTGCCTTACCTCTCCCCATTTCATAAGTCTCGCGAAGTCCGTAGGGTTCCAAGTGATGATGTGAGCGCTGGTGACTCCGTTTCCGTCTCCGACGTGGGTGAATCCGCACATCTGGTCCAGAGGGTCGTCCATGAGGCTCTCGTACACCAGCACGTGCGCACGACACATGTCCCAGCAGTTATATTTACTCGCGTTGAATTTACCTGTTGAGGAAGGTAAGTTTAAAATAAGTGCTTGCTTAACTATTTGTATATAAAATATAGATATGGTAATGTATTTCATATTAGACTTCACATCTCCAACTGACATAGTAGAACATGACGAGGATGCTGGACAGCATTGTTACGCTCACACTAGGGATTTCAAATACTACTTGCGATTTGTGTTAAATATTGCGTCATTAAAAAAAAAGAAAACTGAATTAAAGAGACGGAGTCACTTTTCACGAGTAAGTTTAGATTTTCGAATAAAACACGCGATAACATTCACTGCCTCGTGATCCTGCATGAATGATAGCCGTTCGACAAAATGAGTTCGCGATAGCAACTCTATTATTTTTCTCAATGCGTACAAAAGAGGCGTTGGTCCTCCAGTTGGATCAACGGTTTGATCTTGAGCAAGTTAGCAAAGGAGTCCTATTCCTAGTGAGATATTTTCTGGTCATTGTCTCTCTCGTTCGAAAAGTCATAGGACTGAGATTGGCTTATAACATCTCATATGCATACACGTTGTCAGGGGCCCTATTGGAGATTTGAGATTTTCATCTCACTTTTTTTCGTCCTTATGACAAACTAGAGCAACAGCTCTAGTTTGTCATAGGTCATAGGTATGAGAGTGACCAAGATAAAATCTCATATCATCTCACGCGCAGGAATAGCCCCCCCTGGGGTGCAGAAAAGGACATTCGGTACTTTCTAATAGCCGCGGGTAACGCCGCGGAGCGCAGGTAGTTAGTAATAAGTTACACGTCCACTAAACTATAGTTGGTGAATAAAAACAATTGTTTTGTTATTTCTAGTGTAAATAATAAAAAATTTATCTATCTGTTTATCTATCTAATAAATATTCAGGTTATATAATTATGTTTGTTTACACGTAATTATAGTTACATGTACAAGTACATCTTATCTAGATTAGATTTTTGGAGCTTACTCATTATTTAATTAAAAGAAAAACACAACCGACACGCTCGGTAGGTTTAGGTCAGTGCCGTATTAAGCAAGCGCGGGGCCCGTAGCAAATGCAAACAGGGGGCCCTTTAGTTGTCAGTATCCCGCCAAACTCCCCAATTGTTGTCAAAGTATTGTGGTGTGGCCAAGAATGGTCAGTGCTTTATTTTGAGAATGACTGAGCTATTAAGCGTAGAGTTTTTTTGCTTTTGTTTTTAGCCCGGAGCCCGTAACATTTACTGCTTCCTGCCACGTGGATAATCCGGCACTGGTTTAGGTAGGCTTGCAATCACAAGTAAGAAATAATTAATCTAGATAAAAATAAATCTAATTATATTTTTAACAGAAAAAACTGGTAAACCAAAATTGCGCTAAAATAACAATCTTTCGCAACAGAATAGAAACAAATTCGCGAGAGTTGTGTGACTAATAACATTTACAAAATATTCGATACTTACCTAAGTATTTACTTTAATTGTTCGCAAGCACGCAAGCACAGTCCTGTTTAAAATGCCATGTAAACAACTTATATACATATTTACTAACCTATGTAAACACTAAACAAAAACTAAAATATGTTACAGATTATTTACTTAGTAGGTAGGTTACACTAAGTACGTAGTTGATTTATTAATAATAATAGAAATCTTACAATAGACCAACGATTTTAGTTAATATTAATATATGTATAGGGTATAACTATAAACGACGGACATATTCTAGGATTTCTAGGAATATCATGAAGGATAACTTTTATCAACCCTGAAAACTTCAAAAATATCAGCTGGTCCATACAAAAAGTTAATTGATGATCGTCGACAAAATGTATGAAAATGCATACAAAATGATGGAATATGAATTGCAATCAATACAAAATGCTGCTTTTTTCCCTCGATATCATTCTAGAATTCTTACATATTCTAGAATATGACCGCCGTTTAAATATAAAACATACAGTAAATGTGTGACTTTAACATTTTGACCTCTAATGTCACCAATACTTGACAAGCACTAGGTAAATCGTACGCTAACGGCGGGACGACGTCTTCATTACACAAAAAAATCCCGCTCTAACGTCGCATTAAGTACGCCAAGGAATATGGGTTCCAATTACTATTAAGCCAACCTGCCTAAGAAATAAAATATTACTCAGGTTAACTTAATAGTAATTGGAACTCATATTCGTTGGCGTACCTAATTCGACGTTACAGCGGAAATACCACTACTAGAAACAGCTACTACTCAGAAGAGCAGGCAAGAAACTGAGGTTACTTTCGTACTTTTAAAACCGTCACTACGCTCAGAATTCTAAAACAACAAAAAACAACTTTGCAGTCTTCCCAAATAAATATTTATCTATGTTTTTGCTGTCATAGCGTACAGAGCACGGAAATGCGTTGTTGATGTAACGGTCAAAAGGTAATTAAACCCAAGTGAAATGATAAAATAGCGTAGATTTAGTAAATAACAGTCAGTTAAAGTAGTAAGAAAAAAAAGTGTCTTACTCATATTATAAACAATGACCCGTCGACCCTTGGAGTCACGTACCGGCGAAACCACCACGTACCTGCAAATTAAGAAATTACAGTTATGAAACACAATGCAAGGGAATTATATCACACAGTTACGCAACATTTGCAAGTAGAAAAATATGGAACCAGTTTCGGTTATGTGGATTTAGAAAAGTTCAAGGACATATTGTACTGCGTGGGAATATTTGAAACTTTCTAGATGGTAGTTAGTATTCAAGATTGCTCTAAATGATAAACTCATTGTGACTTGAGCCTATAGAAATAGGATAAGTATGGTGTGAAGCCATTTTACACAAACCGTCCATTGTTTGAGTTGATCTAAATTTTAAGTAGACCTATGTTAGCTAAAATTTTACATCAAAATCAGCCTGAAATCGCCTTACTGAGCCCCTATTCTTACGTGTGAGATATTATGTTGGTCATTGTCTCTCCTATAGAAGTGAGAGTGACCAAGATAAATTTCATATTATCTTTGACTATCGACATTTAACTTGAATTTAAATGAATTGTGATGGTTAAAAATAATAATTGCCTTATCAATTTGCGCCTTATTTTGGTCACTCAGATATATCTACTTCTACTTTTCTTGTAACAGTATCAGCGTCAGTACTCAATGCAAGGCTAAAAGTTTGAGAAACGATAGTTTGACTGTAATAGCTCAGAGTAATTATAATTTTATTCAAATTTTATGTAATAGGGCAAATAAAATATTAAAATGAACTTAAAGACAAAAGCTAGATCCGAAGTGACCCGTGCGTGGTGCACCCGAAGTTCAACTCACACAGACTATTACAGCAAAGAAAGTCAATAGTAATATTAAGTCAATAGGTACGTAAAACTATGGTATAATAATATACTGTTGGATCATGCTTAAAACAAAGCTGACTTAGACAATAATGATGCTATCATTTTGGTGCACTATGTACCCATTCAAACAAAGCTTTTTCTTCAAGATTATTAATAACCTGTAATTATGAGTATGCCTTACCTGTATCATTAAGCTATTAGTTTTAAATACTAAGTGAAGTGACAGTGAAATGTATTATAGTTACCCGTTATTAAGAATGTCTTTCAGTTTTTCGTCCTCGCAGTCGAGGTTTTTGAATATGTCTGGGTAAAACTTCCTCAAGCTGAGGTACTTGAGTAATGTCTGCTGTGCCATCGGGATGCTGTACTTCTTCTGACGTAGAAACCGGAGTATGAAGGCGTCATCTGAAAAGACGTGGTTTGTACTTAGATCCTAGGATAGAGGCGCTGTCACGTGGCGGTCGCAATGAAATCAATGTTTAGGCACCGCCACTGCCCCGGACATTAGTGTTTTAGTTTTTTACCTAGTCGGACATTACTGATATCGTTATTTTGCTGGATCCACTCTCTCATGATGCGCAGGCCTTGATCTCTCATCGCAGGTGTCTCCCTAATCTCCTGTGCCGCCTCGGAGACGCAGTTCTTGATGTTCTTGGCTAGACATCCTTCCTTGTCGATCTTCTCGCCTGACACGTTCCAGCTGGTTGTCACCGTCACCAGCACACTGGCTGTCGTCATCTTGGAAACTGTTCACGTCAGAAAATAAGAATTTAGTATGTTACAGTGTTACAGATTATGCGCATGTTACAGTTGGGTGATGGTTGCGGGCTCCCCGCAACCTGAACCTGAAAACTCTGAATGTAGAAAGCGCGCAAAACTGCCATCGTGGAAAACTTTGGGGGTCTTTTTCTGGCAGTGGACATCTTCCAATTGAGTCGATGATGATGTGTAATATGACATTTCAATTTCGTGAAATCCCTAATAGATCGTTATTCCCTGAACATTGTTTTATTAACCCTTCGCCCGCAAATTCGGCACAAAAGTTCAAAAATTCATAAGATAATTAAATAGGCCCCATATGTTATATAATAAATTATAAATATAACATTTAAATATTTATAATAAAATATAGCGATGATAGCCTAGTTGGAGAAGGCCCGCCTCTCAAGCAAGAGGGAACGGGTTCGAGCCAGCCGACGGCACGCACTAATTTGTTCATTGTGTGCACATAATTATGTGCGTGTTGTATATCATCTGCTACACGACTGGAGCCCGGTGTATGGCGACAGGCTCGCCCCCTGTCACATTTGGGACTGAATATTGTCCGTCGAAGTGTGAGTCGTGTATTACACCTCTGCCAGCCTCCTCGGGGGAAAGGCGTGACGATATGTTTAAAATAGATACCCCGATCGTGCGTCATGGTGTGTAATATAAAAATGCAAAATAGTGCTAAAATTGATATTAGGTAATGCCACGATCGGCCTAGGGTACCGGTTTGGCGCGTCCGCTTTGAGGCCAAACTTGTTTCCATAAATTAAAACTGAGTAAGTCAGTATAACCTAGTTCAGACGGATGATTGTCATTGCAAATAATTAGTATATGTACCAATTATAAAGTCACGTGTTTGTATCGGTCACGCTAGTCCAAGAACTGAGTTATTTTAATAGAGGAAGTTATTGTAGAGAAATCTTAAGACACAACTAGTTCTGGGTATAACTATGTTAACTATACTATTTATCTAAATACCTATAACGTATCTACTACCTACCTATAATAACCGAAACTAAATGATCGAAGTTGCACGTCTGATATCATTTTATCTCTGTCTCATTAAAACGAAATGCACTAAAATTACGAAATTTAGATTCGACTTGATATTTAAAAACCGATCAATCATAAATCAATCATCCAATAAAGTCTTAATAAACCATAGAAGTCGAATCAATCCGGTTTCACGCATGACCGCGGGCTCTATAATAACTTTAAACACTTTATAAAGCAAATATAATTAAATATTTTAATACAAACACGTTGTTTACGATCATTATTAACGACTGCGTGCATCCACGCTTGATCTCCTTGTATAAACCACAGTGGCTTACACGCTAATTAAGTACCATGTAAGTGCCTACTTACACATTAAATACCTTTTGTTACAAGTAAATATTTATACCCCTCGAATTAAGCTTTATCAAGGTAGGTAAGCACTAAACAATTTATTTACACTGATTGAATTTATTTACACTAACAATTTATTTTACATTACCTTTTATAATCTTAATCTTAATACATACCTATATATAAATTACGTGTCACGTTGTTTGTCCGCTTAGACTCCTAAACTACTTAACCGATTTCAATCAAATTTGCACACCGTGTGCAGTTCGATCTAACTTAACAGATAGGATAGCTCACATATATACAAAATATAAATAATAAACGCGAACGAAGTCGCGGGGTGACAGCTAGTATTAGTATAGATCAAGAAATGCAACCGTCTCTGACCGCCTAGTTATTCCATAATAGTCAAGGTGAAGCCGTGTCGTCAATTTATTCAAGTGTTTCCGGCTTGCATATTAATATTAAGTATTTTAATTATCTTTATGGTATACGATTGCCTTTTCTTGCTGTTAGGTATCGTAATGTAGGTGTTAGTGTGTGTCTTACAGACAGTAAAAGCGGCTACAGTGAGTAATACTACAGTCTGAAACTTTGAGTTTTACCTTTAAAAATTGATGTTGATCGATGCGATTTCATATAGAAAATAGATTTCCCTTACCGTTCCCGAATAAGTACTTCACCTCGTATAATTTGTACATCCTGTATACAACGTGCTGCTTTTGTGTATAGTAATACTTCAGGGTGTTGTTCTACCCATCAAAGTGAACAACTTTTAGAACGTTATTAAGATTCGAAAAAAAATAACCAAGTCTACATACAACATAACTAGTCACGTGATCAATTTTGATTATGGTTTTTTTAATATTGCAAATTGAAAAGTTGAAAAATTTATGTTTATAAAAGTTGCTCACTTTTATGGGCAAAACAACACCCTGAAGTATTACTACACCCAAAACCAGCACCCTGTATAGGCGGCAAAACTAAACTTACTAATAAAATATTTTAATTTCGAAAGCGAGTTTTATGACGATTTCACGCCATAATTACTCAATCTATCATCATGTAATTCTGCAAACTTATGTTCTAAAAGTTGTTTATTTTGACGGGTAAAATAACACCTTTCAGTTTTACTACATCGATTGATTATATCATCTAAAACTCTAAAACCTTTGTACTTTACTGTACTAATCTTTAACGCATATTTACTTACTAAATGATATTCAAATGTTATGTACATAAGTACACTTTGTCACGGTCTCCAAATATTTAAAACAAAAACATTTATAACAAGGCTTTACAACGTTTCCGGTCATTATTACAAGAATTTTCCTGACTTCCTATCTGCCTACGGATCTTAGACAAAGCTGTTTTAGTAATAGAAGCCTAAATAGCATCAAGGAAATGATAATCAATAGTCAATCTATTAAACTGGTATGTATATAGGTAGAATCTGTCAAGTGCAGGTCGTCACACGATCACGGTTCCGTAGCTATTGTTAAAAATAAAAGACCATCATCATAATTTGACCAGTTTATTGTGATTGTAGTGTTTATTTGTAGAGATAAAACTTGGTCAACTATCGTACAGCAAAATCCCTATTTTGTCAATCACGACTACTGAAGAGGTTGTTTTGTAACTGTAGTTATGGGGAAAAAATATTGTTTACGTAAATGAGTGACAAAATATCCTTGTTAAAAGAGGTCGGTTTCTCAACAAAGTTAGTCAATAACTCTATATATCCATCTTATAGAGACAATGCGCACGCAACTATGAGTCATGAGTCGTAGCCCGATTAATCGAAATATTCGTATTCGGCTAAAGGTGAAACAATTTTTTTTCAACAAAATTCGGAAAGCTTTTTTTAGACGAATCACACATCCACTTAGAACAATAAAGTAACCTAGTAGTCTAAAAATTGTTGACATGGATGGCGGCTTGACGGAAAGTCGGTTTTTTAAGCTTTGTTTTTTATATTATCTTGATCACGCTCACTCCTATGACTTTTTTAAACGAGAGAGACAAAGACTAGAAAACTTCTCACGCGTAAGAGTAAAGACAGGTTTGCAAAATTCGAGAAAAACAATTCGAATCTCCATACAAAATTGATTACGTGAGTAGTTATTCTTTATGAAGACTTGATTTTGCGAACAAATGTTCCAAACGTTGTTTATTTAGTACAACACCCTTTAGTATTACCTACTACGCTTAAAAGCAGCACCCTGTATAAAGTTGTATTGTTATCGACCGGGCGAGTGTTAGCGAACGAAGCGTCTCTGCTTTAGCTTCGACAAAAATGCTTTCGTATCTCCGGATTTCTGATCGAATTTCGTCCAGATTTCTGTCTTCGTCTACTTTACCATTTTGATAAATTTCCAATACTGACTTGGTAAAAAAAACTGTAAAATTATAGTGTTAATAATTTAGTTTTATTATCGTTCTTTCTAAATAATGTAGATAATTATATAAATATGTAGTCGAATGCGTAAATGTGTCCACTAACAAGGACGAAAATTGTATTTGGCAAACAGTATCACTGGGTGCCCAAAATACAGGCGTCGCCTAGTTTGGGACCCACTGTTATACTCGTAGGTCTCCAGTCGAGGTAGACATAAAACTAGCCTGAAATATAAATGGGAGTATAAATCTCGATTTTCTAACTAATCCCGGTAGAGCAAATTTTGAAAATTATGAGACTCGGTCACAAAATTTCACGATAATCGGTTATAAAAATGCGACCTGTAGAGGAGACAGACGTCGGCCGCGAGGTCTCCAGCTCCCAGAGCCACTAGCATATATATTTTTAAGTCATAATCATGTAAAAGTAGGTATTTTTTTATGTTTCATTGTCTCTTTCACTACTACAACTACAACCAATTTATCTTAGAATTAACGAATGATTAAATTGCAAATTGCATGTTAACCTAGGCAAGGATAGGAAGCGATAAGGATTGCTAGAGCAATTAGCTCTGCACGCTTATGAAAACAAGCATAACGCTTAGCTAGACATTTAAAGGATATGAAAACAGCAATGAACAGACTAGCGCCAAAAAGGACTATAGTTACCTACCTACTCACTGTTAATGTTACAATTGTTTTCAAAAACACATAATAATCCGGAGATATGTGGTCAAAAGTATAGCCTGCTTACCATAAGAATATAAATAGCTAAACTTATGACTCTGTTAGCCATAAAAATATACTTATTATTCGTTTAATAGTGTCCAGAATTACCTTCTAGACGCTATCAGACGAATAATATATAAAATGGATTTGTTTGTTTCACTATATTTACATTTTTATAGCACAGCTATTTTAGTTTAAAATAGTCACTCTTATTATGTAGTGCGAATTTCTTATCTAGTTTTAAACAAGGACATCAAGTTCACCAACAAAGGTAGGTTCAAGAATCAGATATATAACCATTTCAATTTGACATTAATCTGATCCAAAGAAGGAGAATGCTATTAATATTATAAACGCGAAAGTTTGTAAGAATGGATGGATGGATGGATGGATGGATGTTTGTTACTCTTTCACGCCAGAACGGCTGAACAGATCTGGATGAAATTTGGCTCAGAGATAGATTATAGTCTAGAATAGCACATAGGATACTTTTTAACCGCGGGTGAAACCGCGGGGCGCAACTTGAAAATAATAAATGCCACAGTACGTTTGGTACTTAGGTACTACTAACTATGTAGTTATGCTATTATGCATTATAAGTTATGCTATTATGCATTATTAACGATGTGTATAGATATAGCAATGATAGCCTACTTGGAGAAGGCCCACCTCTCAAGCCAGAGGCGAAGACGGCACGCACCAATTTGTTCATTGTGTGAACATTATGTGCGTATTGTATGTCATCTGCTACATGACTGGAGTCCGGTGAATAGTGACAGGCTCGCCCCCTGTCACATTTGGGACTGCATATCGTCCGGCGAAGTGTGAGTGTTGTATTACACCTCTGCCAGCACCTTCGGGGGAAAGGCGTGACAATATGTTATGTGTATAATTTTATTCTAGTCATGTAACCTTCGAACTATAAAATTTGTTTTGCGGGTCACAAATAAAATTATTTAGGACAAGCTGCGCCCCGCGGTTTCACCCGCGGTTAAAAAGTATCATATGTGCTATTCTAGACTATAACTACCTCTGTGCCTAATTTCAACCAGATCTGTTTAGTCGTTCTGGCGTGAAAGAGTAACAAACATCCATCCATCCATCCCTTCTTACAAACTTTCGCGTCTTGACACCGACTCTTCCAAATAGATAAGTCGCCAGCGCTAACAATACTGGTTAATACTAGCTGGCTCCTTAAGTGGCTCTGTGAGGTGAAGACCTCGCGGCCTACGTCTGTCCTATACAGGTCCCATTCCTGAACCGATTCTTTTGATTATTTTTTTTCAGTATTTTTTTGTCGAGGCAATTTCTGGATTTTTTTTAAATCATAATCTACGCTGTTTTAAAAGATTTCCAAAAACACACTGGGCAATAAAACTGTACAATAATCCAACCTGTTTAATGTCTACAACTCACAGATGTTGTTGACAGTAGTTGTTTTTGAAGTCGTTTGAACTTTTTTGTTAAAATTTTTTAAGAGCATTTCCTTACCGAAAGGGATTTTTGATCTACTTTGTCTATCCATTTCCTATTATAAATAAATCAGTCCAAAGTGATCCCTGACAAGCACAGGGTATTTTTGGTAGCTCTACATTTTCTCTTGAGGGCGTTCTAAAACGAACTAAGGCATTGTGGATGGATATTATAGCTTATTTTATTTTCTATTTTATATTTTGGCCGTTTTATTGAACCAGCCAAAGTTAGTCACAATCTGATATGAATAGTTTCCAAGAAATTCGATAAAATGGTTTCAGAACTCCAGGTGACCCTAGGTTTAGTTTTCTCAAGAATTTGAACCTTCAACAAGCTTTTACAATCTCATTAACTATAACTGTTAAGAGAGGAAAATCCTTATCAAGACCAATCTTAAAAGCTCAAACATGGTGATCCTGACTGGCGTTACCTAGAGAAGTTCCTATGGCCACCATCCGACTTCACCATTAGACCAGGCGCCATCATGGTACCATATATACCTATTATTGCATTGTCACCGTAGGTACATAGACAGGTAGGGAGGTATACCAATCAAAGCTCAATCAAACCCTGATAAGTGGTTCATTCATACTTAAGTATTAAAAAATTGTTAACGAGATTGACTTCGTTCTAAATATTTTAATACAATCATTAAAGGCACCGACTACAAGTACCAAAAACAAACTTTACAAATCAAAACAAAAACTAAACTAACATAAACTTACTAACTTTTACTAAGTTAATTTATATGTATCACAACACAATAACATAATAATATACTTAAGTACAAAAAATTTAATTACACTTATGCACATCAAAGCTATAAAATGAATCTACCACCTTAATCGGAAAAAGAGCCACTACCTAGAAGAGCAGGCGAAAAAATTAGAGCCATAGTGGCGAAGTCGTAAGTGAATGAGGTCATACTCTAAGCGCTAGTTCAGATATACGGCGGGCATCGCGCGGAAACCGCGCGTAGTTGTATTGTTGTCCTTGTTATTGCTGCGCATTAGACAAGGACAACAATACTACTACGCGCGGTTCCCGCCGTACGAACTAGCGCTATGAGACATAAGGATCTTAAAAAGCTTTGTGATTGTGTTAGAGAACTCTTTACTTAATAACAAAACAATTGTCAATCTAAACCTACGTATTAGTTGAACTAAAATATTGTACATTTCATGTTTCTTTTTTGTTATACTCGTAGTTACCAACGTTAAACCGTGCAACGAGATTTGGTGGTAAATATTCAGCCACTTTTCCCATTATTTTCACAGTATTGTCTGACCAACCATTAGGCGACCCAAACGCGGCCTTAGCCATCACCAGCGTAGCGAACCCGACCATAACTTGAGCTGCACAATTTTCTAGCTTTCCGATCATCAGAGCAGCTTCTCTATACGCTGATGGATGTATCCGCTCTATTTCACTTCTGTTAAAAACACACAGGATCTGCCGCAGTGCTGTTAGATCATAGTACGTGTAGTCTTCAGGGTATTTCCCGGCGAAATCTTCTCGTACTTTATCTGCAATGGCCACCAGTTGTTCCTGATCAAGATTGTAGTTCAGTCCGAAGTTCTCTATTACATCGATATTGTCTAAAGTAATGTTAGCGTAGTCCTCCGGCTTCACTGCAGGCGTTATCCAATGTAGTATCATGAGGAGAGAATCAGGAATGTTTGCTATACCTCCGTGAAAGGTCACAAGGGTTTGCCAAATGAATTCCACTTCCGCCATCGGTAGCTGCTCTTTGCCCAAGTGAGCTAGACACTCGACGACATCTTTAGGCGGTATAGTCTTTAATATGTCCAAGGTCCACTTTTTATCAGATGGTAGAGCCAAAATTTCTCCACATGTCAAACATTGTATATCAGCAATGTTGTAGAGAACTAACACAAGAATAGTTAGCCTCATTCTGGTTCGATGTGAAGAGTACAAATGCGAGCTAACAAATTTATTTTCTTCGACCTTTCCGTCAAGGGCTAGTATTTTATTCATGTTTCAATTTCCTTTGCTATTGAGGGTTCAATTAACCTTTGACTATCTATTGCCATGGAACTGATTCGATTGAAACAGAAATAGAGAACCTAAAGAATGGACTAGAATGATTAAGGATTTTGTTGCGATTAAACAAGCCAATTATTATGTAGGGAAATCTGCATAATACTTTCAGTAGGTTCATCGTATTAGCGCAGGCAAAGCTAGCTTTATGATTAACTATGGCCATGATGGCCAATGGACCAATTCATAAAGTGTAGCTTACCTGATACGCAACCATGTATTAATAGGATTCTGACATCGACTCATACATAACATGATTCTGTATGACAACGATTTCAATTAAAGAAGTCATTTTAGATTTAATTAGCCTTTTTTGTGAAAGTTTCTCCAAACTTACTTAGAGCTATAGTTTACATATTGCTCTCCGCAAATTAGAAAATACTTATTACAAACTAACTTTCAAACTCCTCTCCAAAGATGAGACAGAATGAGAAAAATTTAATTTATTTTCAATTTCAAAGTATCTTTATTTAAATATGAACATAAAAAGTAGTCAACCAGTGTAGGTCAAATCCTAGTTTAACAAAGATTTGGGTTTTTTTTTGTGTGCAATTCTAGGTCATAACTACAAACTTTTAAGCTTAAATTTAGAATTCATAAATTAGATAATGTTACAAATTAACTCTCAAAAATTCTAAAAGCTCTACCTCTATAAATGATGAAGTCGAAAACACAAAACTTAGTGCTTTAGATAATAATCATACTGAAACTGGTACTTTAGATAAACAGGCTACATATTATATAACCACGTACCAAATAAGGTAATTCGTCAGATTTCATCAAATTACAAAAAGAAAGCTGTCGCAAAACTCTTGTCGTAAGTGAACAATGGCTTGTGTAATAATCCAAATATAGTAATTTTAGGAATGGATCTGATTCACTGTATCGTTACATAATAATGTAACATTTAGGGCATTACGTGTCTTGTCGCATCACACGAAGACGTGACAATAAAATTATTGTTATTGTAACATTTTGCAAAAACAATGCTAGAAAACATGAGAGAGATAATGGTTTCAGAAGTCCTTGGCGAGGATGTAGAGAAGTAGATAAGTAAAGTAGAGATAATGAACTCGTAGTTGTCTACATCGTGTAGGATTAATAGTCGGGAAAAGAAAGGTTGACAGAGAGAGAGGAAGAGGTATAATGGTGTCAATTCTGTTGAATATACCGCTAACTAAACTGGATACCTCATTATATCAATTTCTCTATGATTATTCATAATCAAGCATACAGATAAAGGTAACAATAAAAGTAAAACTTCATTTAAATCAACTCGAAACTTCCTCTTGAGTAATTTAAAAATTCCATTGTTCTACAAATTACAATAATCACTATAGCATTGGATAGGGCTATTTTCCTCTACTTTCTTTGAACAATGTACTGGAAGCCTTGTAAAGTCGCTGATAAATCTGAGCATTTCCTTGTAATTAGCATTCAATCTCATTTAATTCAATTTAATTTAATCTAAATTACAGGTAGAAGTAAACGCTTACATAACTTGTGTAAATATCAGTTAATCACATTTTGATGAGCATTTAAGCGCTCGCAAATCAATGCTCGATTCTTAATTTATAATTAATCTAAATTTGCATTTTAATGTACGTTGTTTCTATTAATTTGGATACGACAAATGCTATATACATAAGGCCATAGCCATAATAGACAGTATTCTGTTGCCACTTCCAATGATAAAGTCTGTTCAGAAAGAGAATTGACGTGGGAAAGAGGTCGCCGCTGTACCTAATCATAAACCAGTTAGGAAGTGAGCAGCCAAGGAAATGGACGAAACTAGGAAGTGGACAACTTTGGAAATGGACCAAGTTAGGAAGTGGACCAAGGCAAGGTTTAAATTATTGTCTGTTACTGCTTTATTATGTATTCGGTTTTTTGTTGTTGTAATGTTTTGTGCGACTAAATAAATTGTTTCTTTCTATCTTTCTTTCTTTCAAGGAGGGATTTTGTTCGATGAGAATTTGTTTCTAAGTTTTGTTTTGTTTCAGACGTTAGTAGCTATCTCTTTCCGCCACGGTAGTTCTTTTTCCGAACAGATTCTAACAGTTCAAAATAGAAGTCAAGTTTACTGTTCCGTGTTCCACAAACGAATAAAACCCGGTAAAATGAGGCCGCAGCCAGATCTTAACTTGGCCCTCATGTTTCTGTTTGCTTTGACATAACTTTTGTTTGACATTCACGAAACCGGTGATATGCAAATAGGTACTTAGACCGTACATGAGACGGATTTCTGAGGTTCGCTGGCAACCACTACACTATAAACAGTAACTTGACTAGTAAAATGTACTAGTAATTCATTCGTTCGATTTACATGATCTGAGTGTATGGAGCTGTATTTCCATTCTGAAAACCATGCGCTAAAACCTTCTTTAGAGAACATCACTAAAACTTGTCTGCTAGGAAAGAAGTCTGACAGAAACTGTGCCTTAGTTGAAAACTGCATGAATCAATTTTGGTATGAATTTGGTTACTAGTTCGGCTCTACATAATATGCCAAACTAAATCACATCAAACCCAACTCTACGTTTCCCAAAAAATATTTCTCAATTTGACCATATTTTATCTAAGTCCGACCAACAATGTGCAACATTTCAACTCGACAAGGGAAATCCACTTTATTTACTACATACGGTGCAAAATCGCCAACACTATTTGGAGGATTCACAGAACTACAAAATGGATTATGAAAATAGTCCCACACAAACTAGTTTTTTGTGTCGACCTAAGTTAATATGCTATCTCAGTGTTGCAATGTATGAACTTATGCGTCATGCTCTCTCCATTCTTAGCTGAAATTTCGTTTTCATGTTGATTGGTGACAACAGGAGCAAAAGAGAAAGTAAACAGCCATAGTCACAAAACAGACTGATGAGTGGTTACGAACAGAAGTAGGCAACCAAAGGATCTTTTGTCACTTCGCGCTTTAGACACTGCGCCTAAACCATCTTTTGTTGAAATTGAGTTACCGCCATCGCCAGTACGAACGTAAACTTGATGCGTGAAGAATTGAAGATCCGTCGCTAACAAATGACAGAGTGACCGTTCATGGACACGCGATATAGGTACCAAAGTAATGATTACGTGTGTCTGGCACATGTAATATGTTCAGCGTTGGTAATGTGACGGCACTAGCAAATATTTATACAGCGAGATCTACATTGTAGACATTGCGATGTAGAGATGAGCCTAAGAGTACAAATGTCACATTAGGCCGTGTAACATTTGTCTACTGGGCTCAGGTCAGTTAGGCAGTTTTTTTCGCGATTTCAGGGTTGATCTTATAAGTTTGCTCACAGAGATGTGTGTACCTACATAAGAAAAAACGTTCCGCGTAACCGTGTATCCTCTTTCCCTATTCTGAGCGGTGTATATTTCAGCCCTGTGAATATGCCTTACTGCATCTTCGTACTACCTACGTCACAAATGGTACCAACACCAACCCGTATAATCATTACCTATCATCGGATCTATTAGTGGAAGATATAATTTAGCAATTATAAACCCTTGCAGTGTTAGGGCACTCCTAGACTGGTCACATTTTTATTGCATTACTAGCCCGGCAATACTGGCAGTATTGCCGACTAGCTCGGCCATAATCAGCGATGCCAGAAATGTACGACAATCTAGGCTGGCTACACTCACATTATTACCGGGCCAGTATTCCAGAAAAAATATGACCCGTCTAGGAGCACCCTTGTACAAACACCTAGAGCAATTGACAGGTATAATAAAGAAATAAATCCCCCCTAATTGTTTACGACTAAACAATTACCTATGTGCTTTAATAGATCAGATAATTGTAGGTTAATTGTTTTTCTAGTATTCCGCCAGTAGTGCCCTATAGGTTGGTATGTAAACGCAATTAAATGTACTTAGGCACTATCATCACCTATCTATTTTAGAATTAAAATTGATCATTTTCATTTAGGTTTTATTTTTTAGATGTAGACTAACAAGAACTGACAAAAATAATTACTTATCAGGATAGAAATTGCATACTTACTTACCTACCTACTATTTTTCATGAAA
Organism: Peribatodes rhomboidaria; assembly: GCA_911728515.1. NCBI lineage: Eukaryota > Metazoa > Arthropoda > Insecta > Lepidoptera > Geometridae > Peribatodes > Peribatodes rhomboidaria. The sequence continues at coordinate 901,761 of OU452166.1, forward strand.
TAATATGATCAAATAAACATTTCATCCTGTACAATTATTGTTCAGTGTAAGTAAAATAATATTATTTATTGTAAGCGCACTAAATCATCTACGCTAATATAGTTAATCAATAATTGAGCCAATCAAGATGTCTATAGAGTTCATGCATGATTTTGCTGTGGCCGTTTTCCTGTAGATAAGTACCTACCTATTACAGTAATAGTAGGTAACTGTCCATACTTGACCTCTATAACCATCACACCCTGCTTCATAATGTAGATACGAGTATGTCTAGAACTCTACGGTCCGGAATGAGATATAGGAAACCTTTGACCCAAATGTCGAAAAATTGAAGATTGAAGAATCAAGTACCATAGTCCCTACGAGCTCTACTTTTCCGAATTTGTGAACCTAAAGATAAATATCCCTTGTTTTCTATTCAAATATTAATTTATTAAGGAAAACCAACAGTTTACATATTTAAATAAAGTTTTCTTACAGCCACTAGGTACAGTTCTGATAAGAAGGGGGTGCGAATGTTTAGTTATATCTTTACTTTTGTCATAATTATCTTTGAAAATACACAATACGTTAATACAGACTGGTCAGCAAGAGAAAAATAAAATAAAATATATGGATTAAATATACATAAATAAATATAGACACTTGCAAGAATCGGTGAAAATTATAACTATTTAATTTTAATTATTAATTGTTAATTTTTTTTTTGTTTTGTTGATACTTTGCCCCTGAATAAATTCAAGGAGTCGTGAAATATATCGATGTCGTTCGTGGAGGCATTCATTTCGTTGTTCGTACGACATACCCTGTAAAAGGAAGAGTTGTGGGTCAAGTTGGTTTTGATTTGTGGGATTTCAAAGATTTTCGACATTTTATAACGATTTTCGTCGGTCAATAAAGCCATCGTAAGTATTTATGCCTTCGCCATAATCGCGAATGCGATATCAATCGCGACCGCGACCATGGAACTCAGATCATTATTCATTTATTCTGCAACTCTGCGTAGAAAGAATATATCAGAAACTCAACTCAGGTGCCCTATTTGGAGATTTGAGATTTTCATCTCACCTTTTTCGTCCTTGATGCTCTCGTTTGAAACATCATAGGTGTGAGAGTAACCAAGATAAAATCTCATCGCATCTCTCGCGTAGGAATAGCCCTCCAGCATTTGTAAATTTTCGAGTAGGTAGGTATTTCAGATACGAGACGTAATTTGATTTAGATTTTAATATATAAATAAAACGAGCACAAATGTATAGGTTTATGCGTTTTAAGTACAGCACGAAAATACTCGTATCACTATTAAACAATATGTTTAATGTGGATTTTTAAATGGTTTTATTTAGCTTGATCTCGTATATTTGTTTGATAATCTTTGTCCCAAATCTTGCAATAGGTTTTTCAACTATTTCTGCTATAAACCGATTCTAACCTACATACATTGCGCACGCATTAAGTTCCCAGGCATGTATGTACTAACTACTACTACTAACTTAATTTTAAAAATGTACAAAACCACGCTTTATAATATATCAATGGAAATATATACAAAATTGAGAATACTGCACGCACTATCTTTCGACTTTCGTCGTAGGCACCAGAAGAGTTTTAAAGTTTTCCATCTGCGTTGTTCAAATCTGTTGCATAGGCTGGTTGCCGTATTATGTAATGCCATAACGAATTTTCGTAATATAGGTATATGTTTCTAAATTGTTAAATTTGGGACACTACATTTATGCTCACATATCTAATTTACTCAAGCAGCGCACGCGAATTTCGGTTGTTACGATATCGTTTACGTCTCGTATATACCGTAAAATACCTATTGGTTTAGAGAGGTATTATTTTAATGTTGGTATTTTCTAACTGTTACTACATGACTGTTTTTGTTAGTTATTGTTTTATTTTTTGTAATGGTTATTGTTTTAAGATATTGGGGTTAACGTTTTCAATTTATAAGGTAATTTGTAAAGTTTACATGTTGTTAAGTTTTATTTATGTTTTGCGTAGTAAGTATTGCGTAGGTTTATTCTAGGGGCAGAACAGTAAAAAATCATAGATATCTTGGATTTATTTGCATAAGTAGATATCAACATGTATTTTTAATGTATTTGGTTACTAGTTTATTGGTGAATAAGTTTCTATTAAAGTTATAAAAATAATTAGGTTGTTTATGTACTTAATTAAGTACCTACTTACCTAAATAAATAAATAAAGATTACGCAAGCATTTATTAATAGTTTGATGAGATTTAGAATTTTCACTTTTAATTGCGAATAAATACGCACTTGACCGACTTGAGAATACATAAATTATTATAAATAGGTGCACCTAATTATAAAACAATTATATGCCATATATGTCAATATACCTGAAATAAACAAGGACCTAGTGGTAGAAAATTGATGGATTCGAAAATAGTTGGGTTAATGACTTTTGCTTTGGCCTGGCCAAAATATGAAAATTTCTGTCAGTTTTCTTTTGCTGAAAATTTGCACAATACACCTTCGATCTCATTCTATCTAGTCGAAGCAATACACATCCACAATTTTTGTATGGATCACAATTCACGCTCAGCGAAAAAAAATCCTTGTCCTATTTTTGCAAAATCAGTTCACTCTCGGTAAATGTGTCAAATTTTATAAAATATCAATATTAAAACGATGTACTCACATGGGTGCGCGTACGCAGTGCTTAGGGGTGCGCGGGCGGCGAGCTCGGCGGCGCGCGGGTGCGGAATGATACTGCGAACCAAATTGCCTCCTCAGCCTGTTCTAAAGTATTTGCAACATCGCGTCATGGCGGATAGAATCCATCTCATTCAGGGCTACGGCTGCGAAACTATAGCGAAGTTAATAATTAGCCTATTCATTCGAAAGCCGCTTGTGACCAAACAAAATTTATAGTGACCATTGATCTTACAATACAATATAATACATATTTATTGCACACCAGAACTACAAAGTAAGATCTTACAGTTGTATAATTCAAAATATATTAATAAGTATTTGATTTGATTTACATTTGAAAGGAGCCCTAACTGCCTCAAGATATAGTTTAACCTGTGATGACGTAGAAGTTGCTTGCTACTGTAAAACAGTTTCTCAGACATTATTACAAAATAAAAAATCTTTCGTTTTAATTTCACTTGATGGAGTAGGATTTTTTATTTTATTTAGTGACGAGCTACCTACTTCTTGAAAGATGTATCTTTACCATACATTTTACCATTTAAGTATTATTTTTCCCCACTAGTAGCTAATTTAAAAAAAAGCAATGGTAAGTAAAATACATCTTCGCCCGCACGGTACCTGAAGGGACGCGGAGGCAAGGCGTCAAAGGAGAGCGAGGTAAATAGCTATGTCCACACTGTGCCTTTTTCATCTTCAATTTTCCTCTTCATCTTTCTATTCATCTTCCGTTTGGCGCTTTCAATAGTTGAATGCGTAAACGAACGAAACGTCAATATGGTCATTTAGTTCAGTCGTAGTCTCTGTCAGCTTTAGGAAATATGTGTGATGAGAATATTTTACTTGGTGGAATAAGTGCGGCTTACTTGGTCATAAGAAATTCCAGAAAAAAGAGAACCAAGAGAAAGTTTTGGATACGACGTTATTATAGTAATCGAAGTAACGTGATTTATTATTAGGATCCCAAAGTTGTGGGAAACTTCTATAGTCTTCAATAAACTTCAATGTATTATCTTTTTCTTCGTCCGCCATCTGTTGACTGCGCTATGACGCATGCCCTTAATGAACAAAAAAAGGCACAGTGTGGACATACCTAATGAGAGTAGACGATAGGGTCTGTCGCGTACTGCTGTCTAGATCCCCATAATATTTAACGAACTACCGATGTAACAATATTAAATTATGACGAATATCAGAGTTGAACAATGTCGTTCAACTCTATTAAACTAGGTAGGTATAGGTACCTAAACAGACTATTTTTTTTAAATATCCTAGATCTGTGTAACTGTCGCAACCTACTCGCTTCCTCAGCCGTTAAAATAACAGCGTCATTTAGTAAAATGGCTAGATTTCTGTTCAACTAGCTTCCTGTATGACATACGCAGACACCGATGCTCAGCCTTTTCCTACAATAGGATAGTTATTTGCTAAAATTACTGTTTTTGACCGAAGAAATGTGATTGAATTAATTATGATAAGAACGAAATCCGAAAGTCGGTAAATCGAACCGCAATTCCGATAGATCTGATATTAAAATAACCTAAAACCTCATCTGCCCAACTCCTTTATCAGGGCATATTCAACTTGGATTGGTTAGGTTACAAGCCTAGTTTTAGTTAGTTAGCCTTCGTATTTATTTTTTAATCACAACCCGTAAACACAACTACTTAAATGACTTGACTTAGCAAGTAATCAACGTTGGTCGATCCACGTCATTTTGCCTAGCCGTTTGATTGAATGGCTGAACATCATCAGTAAGCTAGTTAGCTAGAACGGCGCCGATTAGTAAAGAAGCTAGGCTGTTAATTGAACGGCGACTCAAGTTAGTTGGCTGCGACATAACTATACCAGTCTATAATCGTAATTTATGTCCAGAGTTGACACGTGTAGAAACTCTATAGTCAAAAGCTTGGCTGACCGGCAGCTGCTGACTGCAACATAATAGATAGACTATGGGTAGCTATTGCTACCTAAGCAATTAATGTGATAGTTATGTCATTATTTTTTTTGACTTAATTTTAAATTTATAATTGCAATGTATGTACTTACGTATGTACACCGATATGGATCAGTTGTCCGAAATAAAGCTTTTTATTATTATTACTTATAATAAGTTTCCCATACCAAGCCTACTAATATTATAAACGCGAAAGTTCTTAAGAATGGATGGATGGATGGATGTTTGTTACTCTTTCACGTCAGAACGGCTGAATAGAACTGGATGAATTTGGCACTGAGATAGATTATGGTCTAGAATAGCACATAGGATACTTTTAGAACTGATAGTCAACTGACGGTCAACGGGTGGTCCGTGGGTGGACGCCGCGTGGCCAACGAATTTCTACGTAGTCTGTCTACCAGCGATTGTCACTTGTCTCAGGTGCACTCATCATGGAAGGCGGGTGATCACCGGGTGGGCTACTCGCTGTCTGCGCGTGATAGCTTACGCCTAAGTGATCCGGAGTTGATGTAGTGAGCGCTTATCTATAGAAGTTCATATAAAGAACACCTAACTGCACGAGGCGAGGCGATATTTCGGCCATGTCGGGTCCCGGGTGGCTGTAATGATAGGTAACCTTAAGAATAGCCTAAGTCCATCTAGTGCTATATTTTTATCGACCCAGCGAGCGTTAGCGTGCGAAGCTCTAAGCTTCAGCTTCGACAAAAATGCAATCGTATGTCCGAATCTTTGTATTCCTCTACAGGTCGCATTTATTAACCGATTCTCTTGAAATTTTGTGAGTTGGTTCCATAATTATATCGGTTTTTTTACTCAGGTCAGTTTATGAAAAAAATCAACGAAAAAATATCATAACTAATAAATAATTTTGAAAACATTACAAAAACTGAATCGACAGAAAAAAGGGGAGGTATAATTATCGAACCCGCTGACATAATTTTACGAGAATCGGTCGAGGAATGCGACTTATAGAAGAGGACAGCGGCGGCCGCTCACAGAGCCACTATTTAAATTAGGTGTGACGTAGGAACTTATGTAAAAAAAAAAACAATACTTAAATTCACCCCAGTTTAATGCAACAAACCCAATACTAGTAGAAACGATAACATAAGCTTAGAAAAGCAAACAACAATTTAGAGCGTCATAGCGGTCTCTCAACTTCTCGCTTACGAGAAATGTCACGCGTATAAGCGAGACAAGCTCATTTAAAATAAGAAATAATACCAAAGCCGCATTAGTAAAGAAACGAATCTAAACGAAGCTGTGCTAATAATGTTATCTCATTCGCACCAGCAATATTGTGCAATTATTCGAGCGAGATGACATGATTAGCGCGGCTCAGTCGAATTAATTTCTTTTACCGCTAAGATAAAACACAAATCAATGGATTGAGTCGTAACAATCCTAGCACGTCAATGTAATGTACGTTCGTTATATTTATACATACACGTTAATGTTTAAAATATTATAAAATGATATATTATCATCATTAAAGACTAGGTACATAGGTACTCGATAGATTTGTTTATAATCCTAGAGCTATTCTTAAAGCTCTTAGTTCATTTTTATTATATTTAAGAGTACTTACTCGTACTTTGTACAAAAAAAAAAACAGAATTTATATTCATAAGTACTTAATGTAAAAAAAAGGTACAAATCATCATAAAACGAACACTTTCGATGGAAGGCTCTATTTTTTTTAACTCTGCTGTTTTAACATCAGCCTGTATTGTATATTTTTTTCTCTATCATTTTTGAAGTTCCTAAAATGCTATAAAAGTATGATTATTTCAAAACTTTTTAAATTTTCCTATTTGCCGGACACCCAAGTCTAACCTTAATGAGACGTTTGGTACGTACGGAACCCTAAATATAAAAACCGATACAAAAACATGTAAGTTTTGTGGCTAGAACATTTTAGGCAAGTTTCCTCGGACTAGAACTGGATAATAAGAGTTTCATATCATATTTTTGAAATTCATTGATTAATGTCTTGATAATTGAATAAATGAGTGCAAATATTCTATTATGTTCAAAAGAACATATTAGAATACAGAATAGAAGAAAGACAATAAACAAGACTTGCGGTCAATTGGGGTGACATGGGTACCTCGGCTTCGACGAAATTGTTCGTGTTTGTTCGAATTGTTAGTTAAATGTTTTCCCCATTTTTCATATGCTCAGGTTTTATTTTTCATCTTAGTAAGTTTTTTAACATATAAAATATATATAACCATAAATATTATATGTGTTGTTTTGCATTCTTTCGGAATTTGTAGAGGTAGTAATACTCCACTAGCAGGGCCTGAATTAACTATGGGACACCCTTGAAATCGCAAAGTAAAGCAGCTGTTTCATACATTTTATCGACGATCAACGATTTTTTTGTAACAGCTGTTTTTTCTCGATACCAAGGTTGCCCAATAGTTATTTGTGCTCTGTAGTGTAGTATGACTACATCTACAATTTCCGAGGGAATGCAAAGCAACACGTTGTATATATGAAGTATACAATATATTACTCTAACTTATTTCACTAAAAAAAATATCACGACTAATATAGGTCGTTTATAATTAGGGCCGATATCGTGATCTCGCGTTAACACACTCAACACTTTGAATAATATTACTATTAAGTAATTAGTTGATTTAATATTATTTTAATTATAAATTAAATATAACTAACTAAAAAAATATATAAATTATTAAGTACCTAGGTACCATGGCCGCTATCGCAAACATGTTCTCTATATAAAACAGTAAGCGTAGCGGTAAAAAAATAATTGAAACATAAAACAATTCATTGTAAAGCCTAGTATATAAGTACCCAGTTCTAATTTCTTTGTACCAAACAGATCAATTAATAATAAGCTAGCACAACATCCTTAGCGCTGCACCGCCAGCGTGCGGTGAAAATAGCTCGCGCATCATCTTCTTTTGACTGGCTATATAAGTGATAATAGGTAGTTGAGCAGACTGGATAAAGCAAATACTTACTTACAAATGACGTTACAAAATTACAATCTACATACTTAATACATATTATATTGTAAGTGATATTTAAAACAATAAATAATTAATACATAAACTGAACTAGTTAAATAAGTCCCATAAACAATAATAAGGATGATATGAGTATATAAGAAGGGAAAAGACTAATATCGTTAAAGTGTCGTTAATTGACAAATAATATTTTATTTGCGAGCGAGAGAGTTCCCTCTCTTAACGATTGACTGAATTGGACGTGCTGACAGATTTCAAGTCTGTCGTTCTTTCATCCGCGTCCCCTAGCATGCGCGCGCGACAAAATTCTTCTCGTCAGTTTTTGTCTTTTTGTCATGCGAGAACGTGACAAGGCTATGCGTAAACATACGTCTCTCTCGATAAAAAGAGTCGACATACCGTTGTCGCGTTGCGCATGCTAAGCCTACAGGAAATGTACAAGAATAATGAGCGGTACGTGAGAAAAAAAAATTCTTATAGAATGACTTTGTTTGTGCATGAAGTGGTTTTATTATTGGATTTTTCTTTGCGCAAAGGTAAGAGACAGGTGACAACACAGTTGTGACCAAGCGCGACTAAAAACACGTATCTTAGTAACATCGCAAACGTCATAACCGACGACATTCATCTTAATCGAGAAACTACCGTATAAAACAAGCCATAGAATTAATACTCCAACACATATTCAGCCCGCAGCTCCAACGCAGCCTGTGGCTCCTCGTATACCTTATTACTATGATAAGGCATAATATTGCTGATTTCTATTTAGTCTAATATAGTCTGTTGCACATTTTTTTAGATTAATCTACAATTTACAGCTTAAATCTGTTGCGTATAGTTGAAATCACACAATCAGGGCGGCGACTGACATGTACGCGGCGAGCCGTAATACGAAACGACGATACGCCAGTCCCGACGAACGACTCGCAACGCAACTCAAACTCGATACATTACGACAAAACGTTCAAAAAGACAAATCCAATTTTGTTAAGATTTCTACAAAGGCCGTTACAAACGATAAAATTCTAAACCTTATTTATATGCAGATAAAATATTTTATTAGCTTAGGTTACCACAGACGACGAAGATACGATAATACACAAAATTGTCTCATCCCTGGGCCATTTTCTTTGAAATATATTATCTATTGGCATATTTACATACGAGTACGTAAGGATAGTAAACCAGCGTTCGCTCTGTATATTAAGACGTATATATTATTTTCGTCGCGTGTGTTGCTTCGTTCTCATGCATGACTGGCAATATTGTTAAATATAGTCTAAGATACATATCATAGTTTATAGTATCTTTATTGTATGCCTTAATGCAAGGTGACTTAACTATGAATATGGACAAAAATACACTTACAGCGGTCGTCTAATTTTGTCTTTAGCGCTTTCATTCATAGTCAAGCAATTCCTTGTAGCCTCGGCACACCTCTGCAAGCTATTATTAGAGGTGGAAAAAATTGGAAAGTTCTAAATTAAAGAAATAAATTGCTGGTTACATATGTGAAATGGACCAAATGCTTTGTATTGTACAATACAAAGCATTTGGTATTTGAGTAGTACTTACTCAAACTTGTACAATACAAAGCATTTGGTCCATTTCACATAAGTAACCAGCAATTTATTTCTTAAAAATTTTCGTTTTTTACCACACAGTGTATTTAAGCAGTGTCACCCAGCACAGATTATTTACATAAAATGGAGCCCATATTTATAGGGTCATTATTTCCGAATCACAATTTTATAATTTAATTGATAGAGACATCGAAGTAAAATATCGCTGATCCTTTTGATGCAAACTAGGACAGCAACACTTATGGCCACTCTTACTAAATTAAGAATTGTTTAAATCCTTGCTTAGCTAGTTTTAAAGTACTATGAAGGAGCTAGCTAGGAGTAGATTAAACTAGGCAGTTCTTAAATTTAGTGCAAGTGACCATTACAGTCTATTTCCAAATAGCTAGTTACTTGAGTCTGTATAAAGTGTGCTGCTTTTGGTACTAGTAAAATTTATAAAATAAATAACTAGTCATGTGATTAATTTTGTTTGAATGTTTTTTTTTTAATTTTGCAAACTTGTGTTCTAGCCGTTAAAGTGCACAATGAAAAGTTGTGAAGACAAGGTAAACAACGCCCTTAAATATTACTACACCTAAAACCAGCATGTTTTATGAAACTAGTGCTTAGGTGCGAGGACTGCGAGGCAGTCAATTCTAAACCTCTCGGCGCACAATGTCACGTTCTCATGTCACGATGTCTCAAAATGTCACGTTCGCAAAATGCCACAGTCACAAAATATCACGTTACTAAATCGTCACGTATCTATTTCAATTTGTTCAGCTTTTCGCTTAACCATAAAAAAAGATTTCTCCGTTTAAATAGAAACAAAAGACAATCTAAAAAAGACGTTCGAAAAGAAAAAACAAAAGACGATCAAAATTTGAAAACAAAAGACGCAAACAAACAAAGATGATCAAAATGTGGAAACAAAAGACTTATGTTTTTCCAAGTTGGTTGTCTTTTGTTAAAATTACTAGAAATAATCCGTTAACATAAGCTATATCGTACACTGGACATTTTTGAACACCAGTCATTCTGAGGCACTGGACATTTTTAACTCCGAGTTAATTAACCCTGTGTCTAAGAGTTTAATTTCGCACCTTTCTAATGCAATTTTTAGTCCCACTTGCAGAAGTTAGGGAGTTAAATTTTTTAAAGCATTTTAACACTGAGTTAACGAACCCTTCGTTAACTCAGTGTTAAAATGTTATAAAAGTTACTCTAATATTGTGTTAACTTAAGGTTAGTTTTTAACTCTTGGTGGCGCAAGACGATTTATCAGTTTAACTTCTGATGAGCAGTTAAGTCAGATTTAAAAAGATAACCCGAGGTTATGCAAGTGGCCCTTAGAGGATAACTGTGAAAGGCTGACATTATGAGAGTGTAATTATTAAAAACGTGACATTTTGCGAGTGTGACATTGTGAGAATGAAATTATTAAAAATGTGAAATTTTGTATACGTGACATTGTGCTAGTGAAATTATTAAAAACGTGACATTTTGAGAGTGTGACATTCTGTGATCGTGACATTTTTGAGTGTGAAAAAAAAACGTGACGTTCTGCGAACGTGACATTGTGCGCCGGGAGGTTTTTAAAAATATCCCGCACCTATTTACGATTAATAACTACAGATTTTTATCGATTTCAGGTACTTACTAATCGTACATGATGTATTTACGTAATATTTTACGTTTTATGTACCTGTCATAGATACTTGCTACTTGAAATAGACTATAGTTTAGTTCTACCATCTTAAAATAATGAAATCGAAATAACTGTATTACTTTAAGCGTTTTAACCGCACACTAAAAACACCATCCGATATGTCCCAACAAAATATTGAGTGCTCTGCCCACTTTCTGTGGGGGGAGGCTTTATCGTATCTTCGTCTTAACCATAATTATCCACCAATTTCAATTTGCCAATTCACATAATGGATGGAAACATTTTAATCTGCGTCAAGTATTTCTGCTGCGCGATTATTAAGTTAAATATTCACAATAAACTATCCTCCTAACCCTTATAAACAAAACATATATTTCGTACTTAACTTTAGTGATAAGTAATGTTTTTTTTTACTGCTGGTACCGCTTCATTTTTCGCTCCATTTTTTTCCGCTTCTTTTCGTCTTGCTCATTGTCTTCGGGCGCTTGCTGGAAGAACCAGGGTCCGAGGAAGTTGGTCCACACCAGCCAGAATGCCCTCAAAGGCAGCAGGAGTAACAGCAGCCAGAAGTATCCAGATACAACGGCGAGGACGTGAGTGATCGATACCAAGATTATTATGTCTTTGATGTGCCTGAAATGGCGAAAAATGGTGTTTATTACAGCATACCAGCTGCGCCCAGCGGTGTCCCCAGCGGCCCTAGTGAAATTGTTATTTTTTTCGGGGTAACTACCCTTTGTCCTTTTCTGTAGCCCTGACAATGTGCGTGCAAAATTCCATGATGAACAGTTGAGTAGTTAAGGTGTGACAGCGTTACAAACAAATAAATAAACCAACAAACAAACGAACTTACTTTTGCTTTTATAATATTAGTTAGTAGTGCAGTAACCGAATATTCGGATACAACACCTTAACTACATGGGTTGAGTAGTATGTAAAGTAATTCTTTCATCAAAAATTTTAAATCTGGGATCGATGGTTTTAATTAGTTAGTATTTAGTATTAGTTTAAGATTTAGTATGCTACCTATGAAAATCGGATTTACCTGAAGTTAATAAAATGTGTTAAAGGAAGCTTTCATTTTTTTTTGAGATTACAAAAGTTGCTGTCACTTTTTGCCCTTAGAGTAAGGGTGCTCCTAGACAGGTCATTTGTTTCCTGCAATATATTTTGCATACAAAAACCGCAGTGTATAACACACTGAAACCGCGTCTCCGTGAGGAGAAGCGCCATGCTTTCCATCGCTCCGCAAACTGAAGCGGGATGTGGTGGCAATGTGTTATCTGCCGAATCGAGATTATCTTATCATTATACACTATATAATATAGATAGATATATATATATAGTACTTACTCTCCCATGCCTCCTTCCATGTTGAGGTCCAACCCTGGGTCAATCAGCAGAGAGGTGTCAGAGTACTTCGGACGGCTGGTGTATTTCATCATTTGATAGCAGCTTATATGTATAACTATTGTCAATACATTGAATACCTGAAACAGACAGAAAGTATGATCACAAAATAAATAATAGTAAGTACAATGTGTATGCATACTCGTAGATTGCAAAAATCTATATCTATATTTCATCTTAAAAACTGAAGAAATTTGGTACAGAGATAGGGACCCTAAGGAAAGACATGGGCACTTTAATCATCATCATCATTCTCCATTACCACATTTCTGAAATCGCAGAGTGCAGCTAGTAGTTAATGAAGGTATTTGACCACTGCTTGCCTAGGATTACCAGATGGCTGGGACCTAAATCCAGGTTCCTCAAATTACGTCAAGTGGGTGATAGATATTCAACTAAATACACATACTCATAGCTTGACAATAGTTTTGGCCTGTGTGTCATCTTAAGTAAGCATACTTTGGCTTCATTGCACCAAGTAAGTATACTTTTAGAATCATAACCTCAAAGCTGGTATGTATAGACATTTAAGCTTTAAGGTTGATATCTACTTATCCTCTGATCTCCAACTAGCTTTGGAATTCCATATTGCCACAATGTTTAGGAATAACATCCATTTTAAGCAAATTTTTTTACTGGCTTTTTCTTACTCAAGAAGGGAGCAAGAAGTCTTCAACTAACATCCAGCATGGGGGTTTTTCTGTTACTTGCTTTAACTTACAGCATTTTTTCCTCATGCCACTTTTAATCTCTTAGAATTTAGTTAAGTTCTTTTTACATTATAAACACATTAATGGCCTAGTATGAAGATTGCAAATAAATGATAAGTCATACTCACTACAACCCATGTTGACACTTCATCTGGGTACAAAATTGTCATTAGGATACCATAAAATAATGTCGACCCCAAAGCCATGTTTCTGTAAAAGGTGATTGTAGCTGCATTTTCACTTAAAATCTGCTTGGCACCTTTGGTAGGAGCTTTGCCTTTCTGTGGCTGAAAATAAAACCATTTTTCATGATGATTATTTTGAACTACTCTACTAACTAAATTATTTTTAACTACCTCTGCTAGTAAACACATAGAAACACCATGAGCCAATATGTCATAACTATGGATGTCATAATAAAATTATAACTAACATAATTAAGGCATAAGGCATAATATAATTAAGGCTTTATAATTACCATCATAGACATTTTAAGAACATTTATGTCAAATATTCAAGAGAAAGAAATGTTAGTGAAAATGCTGGTTTTAGTAAATCTTGAAAATCAATTTTCCAACTTTTTTAAAGGCTGTTTGTTTGTTCTTTTACCCATGCAGAATGACATATATATTTAGATGAAATTTTAGACTGAAATAGTTGTCCTGGATTAACACTTAAGCTACTTTTAAGCAGCAGATAAGTGAGGGTGAGTCGGTGCAAGCCTTGCAGCAGGGTCCCTCCTACACACTTACTTGATACAGTATCTGCTACATTGCATGCTACATGGCTAAGTGAGTATCTTGCTTAAAACTGCAGCTAGGTAGTACTAATTATATTAACATCTGTGTTGTGACTTTCTGTTATAAGTTACAGATACCAGTAACATTCTCTATTGAATGGAAAAAATTGAATAAATGCTACTAACCAATATCTCATACAGAATATCTCTATCTTACAAGTCAATCTCTTTTTCACCCTGACCCTCACATGGGCCATGCTCAAGTGGTTTGGCAAAATAACAACAACACCAGAAGAAAAGTGAGACAGATGTCAAAACCCAAAGTAACAGGCTGTGAATTATGTAATTAAGGTTATGATTTATACAAAGTACTTAATTGACCTCATTATATTGCCACATGATGACTTGTCATGTTTATGGAACATAGAAAATCCTAAAACCAAGCTGCATAAGAAGACATTTGCAATTATTAAATAGGAAAAAACTTACTGGAGGCATGATATTCTTTCAGTAGTTTTTGAGTAATTATGAATCCGTCCGAGTCTGCAAGAAAAAAAATAGTTGATTTAAGTACTACCTTGGCTTTATTTTTAATTATTTTACCACTTTCAGGCTCAAACTTTTTAAATTGCAATTATAACCACTAAGCATACAAAGATAAACTTTTAAAGTGAACAATATATTAAATAACCCATGAGATATGTAAGTAGATAAATTAAAAACTATATTAATTATAATTTAAATGAGTAAGTACATACATTATAGGAATCCGGCGGCGAGCAATCCCAGCAGCAATTTGGAAAAATGAGTTTGATATAGATATTGTAAGAAATCTGAAATACCGTCTATCAATGTTATTTTATTAAGCATTGATTCATAATTTATCGAATTTAAATCATTTGATTGTTAAACTTTATGTAAGGTTTTAACTGTACGGTAAGTACGGTCATTGATAGAAGTAGTTAACGGAGTTTACGTTTACGGTAGACACTTGGCATTTGGTAGTGTTGCTAGATGTTTTTGAGAGCGCTCGTACACTGATCAGAAAAGTATTTATTTTGGAACTCTCATACCGGAATTGAATTCGTATTTAGAGTTTTTATGTCGAGTCGGTTTTTAAAATTTGATTTTATTTGATTCGATTTATTGAACGGCAAAGTTTAACTTTGGGCGCTGTCCGTTGTATCCCCTGAACGCGGCCCAAAGTTTAAAACTTAATTTAATTATCTATTCCAATGTAAACACTGTCAAAATTAACACATTGACATTGGATTGACACAACACTGCTGGTCACGTGAAGGTATACACAGAACCAATTTTCTAATTTCTGGATACCGTATCATACCCCTATTTTTAAACTAGCACCGTATTCTGAAATTGATTGGATAATATTGAACTGATTAAAGTGAATTTCCTCGTTAATAAATTAAGAGATATCCCCAACTAGTAAGAGTACTCAGTGAGTTCTCTTATTAGTTGGGCAAACATAATCAGTTTTTTTTTTTTTTAATGATAAAGCATGAATAAAAAAGTCGAAATTACATTCCAAAAAAATTTGCGATTGCTTTGATGTGATCGTACATAAAACGGGCAAAAAATTCGTACGAATACCATTTAAATCGCACGTCTGGCAACGCTGATTCAGTCCACTCTCCGTTTACGGCTCCACGTCAAATCTAAAATGTCATTTGTCAAGCAAATGACAATCCAGTCTAGTTCAGTCCACAATTTTTTTTGTGTTATTTGTCTGGTTACTGAGGTTTTTGGCCATGTCTTTATTTTGGATCATGGCACGGTGATGAATAATGATGATGGTGATGGTACAGATAATGAAAAAATTAAGGGTCCATTTTACTAAAACTTCAAGGGGGGCTTTGTAAAGAGCACTAAAAACACGTTGCGCAATGTTTGTATCATTTGCCCACACTTGTGCACGCTAACGAACCTATAAAGTTTAAGGGCTCTGCGACGCTCTGAATTTTAAATACAAACGCACTTGTCAAAACAATATCTCCACCCCTATGTTCTTGTTTTTTTCAAAACGTTCTCAAAAGAAAATAGAGTTATGAAAAATAACGACAGTTAATCAATCAAATGGTCAATTATGACTGATTTATTTAATCTATTTGTTTCTTATTTCGTTTCTTATTATTAAACTTTTAACGTGGCCCTCATTTTAACTATAAAACACTAGACATACCGTTAGCACTTTTGAAGCTTCATTCTCAGAGTGTTTCCTCTATCGTTTGGTCTTATTTTTCTTTAATGGAATTATTGTTGCATCAATAACCTATAGGTCTGAAATACATTTTTGAATGAAACAACGGCATATAATAATTACGGCGTGCGCGCGAGATATCACTTCAATGAGTTTCAGCTTAGTGCGGGCGTTGGTCGGGGCACGAGCGAAGCGAAGCGAAAGGACCGATGACGTCACGCGCCAAGCGCGTGCTATCTTGGATATTGAAATAATGCTTAATACTTCTCACGATCATAACTTCCATAATACTGCATAGAATTACGGGAAATAAAGACTATTAAAACGTACGTAATCTAAACTTTACTGTTAAGTAGTAGGTTCTAGTTCAATATTAGCACGTGTTAATAACCCTAAGCGTCCGTCTTAATAATTTTAATTTATAAAATGATGATCATCTGACAATATTGTTTCTAAGTGATTTTTATAAGTTGGAGTGGGTCCATATTTTTTCAACAACCATTGTAGAAAAATGTTGACTATTTCAAAAATATCAAGATGCATTCATTGATGAGGCAAATGCGTCCAGTTTTTCTTTTCTTTTTAAGCGCATTTGCGTTATAAAAGTCAAGGGTACAAACATTTTTAAAATAACTATTTAAGTTTTTACTCGTCTTCCGAATGTTTATAATTAAATTGTGCGGATATTATCGGAGAGGCAAGTAAATTAAAAAAAATATTTCTCTCTTGTTTGGATATTCGTTTGGATTTCGATTAAATCAAAAGTTAATTTTGTCTGTTTGTTTGTAGCTATAATGATACGGCTAAACGGTCTAACGGATCTTGATGAGATTTGATAATTAGTTACAATATTTCACAAAGATTTTGGATACTAATTTTTAAATAAACACGAGCGAATATGCGGGTAATAGCTTTAATTAAATAAGTAATTCATTTTAATTATAAAGTTTCCGACTGAAAGATAGTATCCATGGTCTTGAAATAATTAAAAAAAAAAAAAAAGTTGAGCGAAGAGACGAGACGAAGAGAAAATGATGAGGAACTACTGAAGAAGGATTTTATTTAGAGTTTTTAATGTTATTGATTACAAAGTGTAGTTGTTTAGAATCTGTTATTAATAAATCTGGTAAAAACAAACCAAGATTTCACTTTTACGAGACACACTTCAGATACCGTAGGCTTTTGAGGTAAGATAAATAACGCACAAAATCGCATTCGTTAGTCTTTCATCTTCAGCATGATTCGTGCTTCAGTTATTAAAGAGCTATGATTCAGATATGTTCGTTAGTTTCAGGCTTGTGCCATTTAGATAATTTCTATGAAGGTTTACTATATTTTCCTTGCCGATTTTTCGGAATTTGTGCGAGCTATGCATTCTCACTACCAACATTACATGTGTATTTCACAGGTTTCTAGTTAAAATACGCATGCGCGAGGGGGTTCTTAACGACATTCCACCACTCAGTCTAAGGACTCCTAAGCGCTCGCTCGCTATATTGGTGCGAAAGTATCATTTAAATAAATTCAAGTTCAAAACATTCTGTCCATTATAGAATACAACAAGCCTATGTAAATTAGGTAGGTATTGTGTTTGTGTCAAGATATTTCATGTCATGAAGAGTGTTGTGTTTCTGTTTTAGGCACACTTAACCTGATCTTGGCTCTTGGTTTGTCTATTTCTAAACCAGTCTTGAAGAAGGAATATCTCGGAGACTGAAAATGATATGAGAATACACAGTTCTTGACCCTTGCCTTGGGATTTTGGTTTTTTGAAGCACAAATTCTCTTCTGAAAGGTAAGCAAAGAATTAATCTTGAGGCACATCCTTACTAAGGCTATGACGTCTCCATAGTTGAGCCACAACATAGTGAAATGCTGCCTAAGTGTGGATGCAGCTTTGTTTATTGTGCTGTGCTGTGTTAATAATTTTGTTTCCCCTTAGCAATAAACATTGAATAGCCTTGGAATAGTTGACCGAGCAAGCATTAGCGAATGAAGAGTCTATGCTTCAGATTTGACAAAAATGCTTTTGTCTGTCCAAATTCTGTCTGGATCTCTATCTCTGTCTGTTTTATCGCAATTTTTGGAATGATGTAAAAAAAAATTAGTAATAAAATTCTGTACAAATATTGAACCAGTTCACAAAATTTCATGAAAATCAGTTGAGGATTGCAACCTGCAGAGGAAGACAGACGTCCGCCGCAAGGTCTACAGCCACTAGTTACACAGTGTTTTGTGTTTTTCTCTCTTTGAATTTTTTAAACTTAATCAAAAAAGACAAAAGACTGAAACTATTCCAAAGCCATACAACATTTATTGGCAAGGAGGGTTGTAACTAGTATTGTAGTAAAAGTACTTTATTGGTGTTTCATTGTCATTGCACATTTTGGTTTCTCCTTGTGCTTACATACACTTACTACACAATAAAACCTGAACCAGCCTTCTGAGCTTGGAGGCGTGGGTTCGATTCCCACCTATGGCAAACATTTATGTGATGAACATTGGTGTTTGTTCTATGTCTGGGTGTTAATATCTATTTAAGTATGTATTTAAAAATATCTAAGTATGTATATCAGTCTCTGGCAGCCATAGTACAAGCTTTGCTTAGTTTCGGGTCAGGCGATCGTGTGTGGAAGTGTCCCTAATTTATTTATTTATTAATTAAAAAAAAATAGATTGTTTGATATTTTGGGGAGAAAAAAACAAAAGAGTGCCCACATGACTTGATTTTAACATGCTGGCTATATATTTTTTATCACATCTGATTGCGTGCTCATGTTTTCATGTTTAGTAATGAAAAATCCTGTAGTAACAAGTTGTGTATTGAAACAAACTAGCATTTCAATTCTAATACTTCAAAGGTAGATGGCCCATGTTGGTTAGACAACATAGGCAATGAAAAAAGTCATCACCTGTTATTCGTAGGTAGATTAAAAGTATACAGGGGAATTTCTGGTGCTTATGTGGCTAAATAAAATACATCCTGTCTGTTACCATGTCAGTGTATTAACCAAGGCAATTTGTGGAAAAGTTTTGCTGACTAGACAGAAAGAGTAGATAAGTACCTTGTTTATGTTACTAGCTTCTGATTACACTTATGTCATACATGCAATAGTTTGTAAGTAAGAATATTAAATGTATGTTACTTACTAGTTGCGCCCCGCGATTTCACCCGCGATCCCACAGGAACCATTTATTTTTTCGGGAAAAAAGTACCCTATGTCCTTTTCTGTACCCCAGACAACATGTATGCAAATTGTCAAGACAATTGGTTGAGTAGTTGAGACGTGAAAGCGTTACAAACAAACAAACAAACGAACGAACAAACTCACTTTTGCATTTATAATATTAGTTAGGATTCACACTGCTTCCCGCGGCTTTATCAATTTAGATGAATTTTTGGTTCTTTAAATTCAAAATTGATAGGTATACCCTGGATTAATATCTATTTCTATTTAAGTATGAATTTGAACACAAATATATGTATGTGTATCAGTCTCTGGCAGCCATAGTACAAGCTTAGTTTGGGGTCAGACGACTGTGTGTGTAAGTGTCCCTAATATTTATTTATTAACATCAAGGCTCTTTTTAACCCAAAAAAAATTTTATGCCTCAGAGGATAGCGGATAAAAGCATTAGGCGGTACTAAATATATGAAAGTGATCAGGAAGTAATACTTTTTTAATTGGCGAATATTTTTTTTGAAAATTTCTTATCTTAGTCTTTAGACATTATATGAGTGTGCTGGCACAATTATTGTTTATAAAGTACCTATTGAAAACGTTATACTAAAGTGAATACAGTAGCATGTGACACACAATGAAATGTTAGCTAAACAATAGCATTTGTTTAGTTAGCATTTAATTTTAATGATTTAGAGCTAAACTGGAGTAGGAGTATTATGATTCCTACAATATTAAATTACATATTTAGAACACATTCTTGCGTTACAATTACATGACATTCACATCTAGTAATCATAACATGCATAAATAAGCCAATTATAGTGTTATAGTTTAGTATTGCCTATACTCGTTAGTGGGCGAGTTCAGGCTGATGATGATGATGGTGGTGCGCTATACGTGGTTTAATTTAATACAAATATTAAATAATAGGCCCAAAATATACACAAATAACATTCGCGCGTGCTGAAAACAACAAAACATAAATTACTAGTCCATTTAGAACAGGTTATCACATGACATGCCCACGGACATTCATTTGTCATTCAACATCTCTGTTAATAGCAAAATTACTGCACAAAATGATTTCCGTAACTTCAGGCTCACTTTCATCAGTCGATATCTTGTCGTTAGCCCGCATTCGTGGGACTCCTTGTATGTTGGGTAACGAATAATGGAAATGCCTCGGTCGATATAAAGCATTCGGATATGCAATCAATTAAGAGCCAGCACCCTAAATGCGGGCCCTAACGACCAGTGAAAATGAGACTATTTCTTGTGTTTGTCTGTATTATGAAGCTGGGCGCAAATGAACAGTGACAACTACAAGATGTTCGCAGAAGTCGTTGATGTGATTTGTTAAAAAAAAGTACGCGTCGATTTGAGAACCTCCTCCGTTTTTTCGTCGGTTAAAAATACGCCACACACGGTAGAGCCGGTCGCGCCTCGCCGCCGCTGCTATGACTTCAAACGCCCGCCCATCTGTCTTTGTCGCTGGTGGCTTCATTTGCACCTAGGTCAAGTCGCTTTTTGTAATCACCACGTAATCACACTCCCTAATGCGAATTCTCAATAGCATCGCAAATTTTGTCTGGTTTCCGTAGTCTGTTGTCTGCAGGCGCAACGTACATAATGTTTTTGCTTTTTCAGTTTTGTTAATAATAGTGTAAAGAGGTTAAGTTTGCATATATAAGTTTGTTTAGAACTACAGATACGATTTAAAAAAAACACTTATAAAAAGAAAGCTACACATTGAGTGTCATACTCGTAGGTAATAGAAACCGGATCGAAATCGCTACATTAAAAACAGCATCGAACATACCTACTTTGAACTGAAATATTTTAAAGATGTTAAGTTATTTTGGAAAACGGTTTTAATAGCAGATTTGTTTTAATTTTTATTTTTAATGATATCGCCTCGGTGGGAAGTAAACATCCAATTATCATCCCAACCTATCCCTAAATCCATACTCATCTGACCGTGAATAGAACTGGGGGCTTACCACGGGTTTTGATCGTTACGAAAACTTTTTCGTTTTCGTTTGGCTCCATACATTTCAATGAAGCGCACCTGGCAGAAACGTTAATAAACTCTATTAGGCTAAATGTATAAGCAACGAAACTGTCAAAACTCGCGGTAAGCCCAAATTAAAATGTGATTAAATATATTTTTGGTTATTTATTTAAATACTTATTTTTTTATTTAATTTTAATTTAGTTTTATGTACACCACCTACCCTTTTCATATTTCTTTAAGTTCCTGTCCATCCAAAGGTTACCTGGAAGAAATCGCTTTAGGCGATAAGGTCGCCCTTGTACTGCCGAAAAATATATTTTAGTTCTTAAGATTTTCATGTAGTTTTTTGGTGTGCAATAAAGTTGTATTGCATTGTTATCATCGTCTTGCAAATAATTATTTTCTTCTTGTAAAAAGTTTTTTTTTAAATTTATTTCTAAAATGATTTACAATATTGTACGATGATACTTAGCAGCCCTGAGCTGTCCTTGTTGTTCGATACGACTACTATGCATCAAGGTTCACTCACGCCTTGTACTGGATCACATGTCTTGACGCCTCTGCAGCGGGACGACGTCCGTTGCAAATTTTCACGACTCTAACATCCACGAACTATGTTCGGCACATGCTGCTGCGTCGTAAAACCCCCCGATGCAACAGACATCGCACTTGATCCATTTTCCCTTACAGTTTCATTTCCAATATCAATGATACGCGAATTCTACGAAAGCTCCGAAGATGACGACATGGACAGCCAGTTTCAAACCGACCCCGAATGCCTGGTCCTCTCGCGCCCTGACAAGGATATGCACAACAAGTGCTGCGGTGGAAAAGCTTGGTGCATTAAGGTAATAAACATTTGTACTTTTATAAACGGGAAAATTTATAAGTGTGTCGAAGCTTCTGCTCAACTCTGTAACGGCTGAACGGATTGGGATTAAATTATCTGTTTTGTTTTAATAGTTCGTGCTTAGATTATACACATCTAGTAAAATGGATGGTTTCTACAGGATGGTAGTAATATGGTTTCACTAAAATAATAGCATTATTTTATTTTTAATTGAATTTAGCTTTTTTAAAATAAAGCTGTATAGCTTTATTTGAGCGAAGTCGCGCGTACAGAAGCTGCTCTACCTCAAGTCGTATTCCTCATGTTTGAGGGTCGTGAATACTGCCTCTAATAATTCTCCCATTGATGATCTTCCACCAATTTTTTTTATCCTCCGCAACATGAATAGAACGTGTAAAGGAGCGAATATACCTGAAGTTTAAGTTGTCCTCGTTTTTTCTAGGATATCTGCGGCATAATATGCGCGGTGCTGACATGGCTGCTGATAATGTACGCGGAGTTCGTCGTTATGATGGTCATGCTGCTACCGGGCATATCGACGTACCCGGTCTACAGCTACGTCAACATTATAGTGTTCCAGAGCCTCGCGTTTTTGGCTTTCGCTTCGCATCTCAGGACTATGTTCACTGACCCTGTAAGTTTAAGGATTTCAAAAGTACGTGACTGTAAGCCGTCGACTAATAGCGCATTCATTTCATCATAAGACGTCCGTTTTTACAAAATCGTTTTTAATGGTCCCGTCGTCACTTGGAGGCTTCGTTCGCACCGCGTTTACGCGATCGTAGTAGTAGAACTGAAACGAACTCAATTTGCCTAGGGGGCCTGGTATATGGTTTAAGGTAGCAAGTTGTAAGGTAGCAGGTTTACTAAATAATTAATAAATTCCCAATTATTAAATAAAACTACAAGTATTCATTTTGTCATTCATTATTTAGTTTATCAAAATTGTTGAATAATGTAATCACAGCTTTTATTATTCAATCAAAATATTATATTGTAAAAATATAATATGAAAAAGTTGGTCGAATCAGGCGTTACTTAGAAGAAGTTCACCTTAAAATCCGGTCTTTTTTTTTCTAAACGTCTAGTGTATTTCCGCTTCAATGTCGCATAAAGTACACCAAGGAATATGGTTTTAAACTACATTTATTACTACTAAACTAACCCGAGTGAAATATTTATTATACCTAATTGTAAACAGTTTGGATTTCATTTCATGAAATTTACAACGCAGGAAAATTAAACAAAGTCAAAGTCAAAATGTAACAATGTAAAAACAGCTCGCCTATTATATGTAGTACCTGGATGTCCGAGCTTTGCTCGGTATTTTTTTTTTTTTGTGTTTTTTGGAAAATAAACAATTGATTTTAGTCTAACCTCAAAGCAAACACTCATTGACTTCGTGTTACTTAACAACGCCATCTGCTGTTGTGTCGTTAAAGCAGGTAAAAAATAGTATTATTATTCGCCAATAGATGTCAGGAAGAGTCATATTTTTGTTATTTTTCTTCCAAGTTTATGTCGATAAAACACGAATAAAATAACATTTTCTAAAAATGATTCCTAGCTAGATCGATTTATCGCCCCCGAAACCCCCTATATACTAATTTGTATGAAAATCGTTGGAGCCGATTCCGAGATTCCAATTATATATATATATATATATATACAAGAATTGCTCATTTAAAGGTATAAGATACATACCCGACATCTTCGAATTTAAACAGTCATCATTTTAAGAGTCATCTACTCTTTAATCCTCGGAAAAGCGGCGTTGATTCGCTCAACGAGCTCAGTGGTGCTTTAGGTGCGCGTATACCGTATCAGCATTTCTGCTTACGCTGCGTACACAACAGCATTACCTCTCCCTCTGCCTGCAAATAATGCCAATTGACAGACAGAGACAAAATATTTCCAAGGTCAATGCTGATGACGTCGTACGCAGAAATGCTGATGCAGTCTACGCGCACCTTTACGTTTACTTCATACACCAATTCTCTGGCTCGTTCTCACACAAATAAAACCAAGTGGCGTAATGGGAAACGTGCGCTACCCTCGCTGTGGCCAAGCTTACGATCCACGTGTTGGGAAACACAAAAATGGATGAAAGCAATGAAGAGAAAGCATTCGATAACACCGAAAAGTCACATGGGTCGAATAGTTTCCAACTACGAACCCAAAAAAGTATTTTGTTTGTGATCTGTACTACAAATTTCATGATTGTAGGTTAAAGGGAAGTGTATTGTAAATCGTTTTTAATGCACTGCCCTTGTGAGTGCGAAAATCCGGCATAAACGGCTGTATATTTTTATTGCGTTGATTTAAAAGTTTGATTTTTCACATCTCCACGTGATTGCAGACCTAAGTATTTGATTTATGTAAAAGAAATAAAAAAGTATTGGGTATATTTTTGCACACACGGTCGCCTGACCCCAAACTAAGTAAAGCCAAAGTAAAAAAGCTTAAAAGCTCAAAGCTTTAAATTGAAATATAAATTTCAATTTGATACCTTCGCACGTTTCTGAGAAAAAAGTCTGCAAACGTTATTTGAACTCTTTTCCCACGCGCGAAGGTATCAAATTGAAATGTATATTTATATTCCTTTCATTTCCCATAAGCACGTTTGCAGAGTGACGTCATCACTGACGACGAAATTTAAGAGAACTTGCAAAATCTTCTCGAATCTAGAATTTCGGTAATACTGCATGTATCGACTTGAAATAAAAACTAGTTTAATCTAATTTCTCTAACATTTAATTTAAGACAATATTAATTTAACCTCTAATATGTTTTATTGTAACGTGGCGGTCAGTCTCATTGCCTGAATTGTTCCAGGGCGCGGTACCTAAAGGCAACGCCACCAAGGAGCTGATAAAGCAGATGAGCTTCCGCGAAGGTCAGGTGATCTTCAAGTGCACCAAGTGTTGCAGCATCAAGCCGGAGCGCGCGCATCACTGCTCCGTCTGCCAGCGGTGCATCAGGAAAATGGACCACCACTGCCCCTGGGTCAACAACTGCGTCGGAGAGAACAACCAGAAATATTTCGTGCTCTTCACGGTAAGCGAACGATTTGCCCTAAGAAGCTTTTTTTATCATTATTCGATTATTTCCTAGTACCAGTATCGTATAATGAAGAATTTTACTTCTGCCGTAATTATGAGTCTCCAGTTTCGTTCGCGGCCGAAGGGGATTACAATTGTGTTTAACACCAAAACAAAAAAAATATATATAAAACAAAAAAAAAACATTATTTTTGCGTCGTAAAATTGTGTTGAAATTTTAATTCGAGTACTTGAAATTACGTTGAAATAAAACGAATTTCCCTTTACTAATAAACGTTGTATAGCCTCAGAATAGTTGTACAGTGTTTTGTCTTACTCGATCGTGTTCAAAATTTTAAAGAAAGAAAAAGTCAAAACTTGCATAACTATCCCGATGTTAAACAACGTTTGTTGTTTAGGGGGCGTGTAACTATTACGAGGCTATATAACGTTTATTAGTAAGAGAATAAACGTATATTTTTCTATTCCGGCGTAAAAGAGTTTTACAAAAAACTAGATTTTTCCTTGTCACCTCTATCATTTTTTATAACCTTCCTTCCCTAAACTACTCTGACAATGTCACCATGGAAAAAATTGCAGAGTAAAGTATTGCTAGGTAAACCATGGCGTGTCTACAATAACTTGCAAAATACTAGTTGCATCATCAAAATGAAAATTGCATTTAATTAATGCAAAATCGTGATCTTGAGCAAACAACATTACAGTGCATTTAGTTGTACTTACGAGTACAGTGTGACCAGGTGACGGTCATTTTGCCTTCTTATGACTACTCAATTGACATAATTACATTTTGATCAAAATTGCAAAGTTGAACTAGTATTATTTTTCTACATCAAAAATATAATATCGTCGGAACTCAATGCCTCGGACAGAATTATTTATGTCTAACTACCCCAACTTAACTGGAATTTGTTCAATCATTGGATCGATGGAATAACCGCAGTACCAGCCCTGCAATGTATACATAACTATTAGTACGAACATTGCCAGGCCTCAACCCCTTGTATGTAACCCCAGTTGTATGTAAGCATGCATACATGCGCTATCTTCCAAGGGGGTTGAGGCCTTTATTTAATGATTTAAAAAAAAAACGATTCTCTTATGATCTTATTGCTTGTCTTGACCTTCTCTTAGCTCTCTTATCTTGACCTCATTAGGCGCCTTCCTGACCGGCTTGGTGCGTTTTCGTTTCTATGCCAAATCTGGGGCCCTAGACAAGGTGTGGTCTTTTCCAAACGATTCTGATTCTAGAAACGCGGACGCTTGGACGTCAGCTGCTGATTGGACGAAATACGAGCTTTGAAAATGTCGAGTTATAGTATAACTGGTCGAGGGCCCCTTTTCTGACTGTAATGTAATACAGTTTAGGCTGTTTCTTTGTTTTAAATTTTTGAACTCGATCGAAAAAGACAAAACATGGTAAACTATTCCGAGGCCATACAACGTTTATTGCTAAAGGGAGTTTACGTTTTAAGAGACACTAAGGCTAGGTTGTGTCACTCAGGCTGTCAGGCTCCACTAGGCTGTTTCAAAGGGATGTTTTAATTGTTTTCCTTGATAATTGCATAATTTATTGATTAATTGATTGATAATTGCATTATTATAATTGCATGAAACTGCGTGACCACGTCATGTCACGTATTACACGATTAGCGACATCGATTAACGAATGTAATTATCTGACCCTCCTTTACTATAATGTGTAAGGAAATGGATAGCAAACATTATTAGACAATTTGAACTAGCAAATGACACAGCCGCATACAAATGACACAGCTGCATACACGCCAATTTCCAATTTATATCGTCGTGACACTTTTCCCCCGAAGGGGCTGCCAGAGGTGTACAACACTCAATTTAGACATTATAAATTGATACGTTACGCCCCTGCAACAAAACAAACAGTCAATGTTTACGGCTGCAGTATAATTCCTACAAAATGGCCTATATTTACTTCATATGTCACTGTCTAATAGCAAATGTAAAATTCATTTACTGCGGCTCTGCATCGGTACAGACGCGGACTAGCATTCCAGGCCGCCTTAGGCCGACCAACCAACCATCAACTGCCCTTTTCTCCTACATTTATTATGCTTACTTTGTAAATTTCCCTCAAAAATCACAAGATTAATTGAGATGATCTTAGCCTTATCAGACTGTGACATTTTGAGACATCGTGACATTGTGCGCCGAGAGGACCCGGACTTCCCGGACGGCCCCTGAGTCGGCCTGAGTCCGCCTTTGATCGATAGTAATGTCGCGCGTGCTAGGCTAGTACTTTGGTCACAAGCACAAAGTATACCAGTTCGAAAGACATTTATTCATTTAAAATTTAGCCAGGTCAACCCAATGCAAAGGCTGACCTGGATGAATTGTAAATTTATTCGGAAACAGCAATTATTTTAAACACTGCCTTGAAATGTAATTTTGACATGAAGTGACAAACTTTTCCCCTTTCGATTCGTTTATGCCTTTATTACTTTTACTTTGTACTTAAATGCGATGTTGTGCATGAAACAGCATTTTCAAATAACTGATTATTGATTACATAGAAAAAAAATATATGCCAAAATTTCGTTGGAAACTACACTAGGTACATAAATAGTTTGTTCGGGCAAAACTCCAATGTTGAGATTATCGACGCAGAAGCTATAGCTACGAGTATATAGGTAGGTAGGGCAGGTATAGGAATATACTCGTATGTTTTTAAATTTTATCATTTTGTAAGGCATGTCACTTCGGGGCTATCGCCGCACTCCTTTTGGGCTGTCATTCTAAAGTTTAAAAAAGTTATGAAAAAAACTTTTCAAGGCTTGCCAAATACGGTAGTATTTTTAGATGATATCTGCGTCACGGGAAGGTCACGTAAAGGTAATTTAGAGAACGTAAAAGCTGTACTTGAACATTTGCGTAACAGTTGGGTTTACTGTGAAATTAAATAAATGTTCATTCTTACAGAAAAGAGATAAAGAGTTAGGTTTTATAATTTAAATATATTTAGAACTTTATAAAATACAATAAGACGGCTTCACGACAGGATCCTATGAAAACGGATGCCATTTTCTATGCTCCTCGACCAACTGACGTGACACAGCTAAAGAGTTTTCTCGGTATGCTCAATTATTACGAAAAATGGCACCTTGGAAACTAGGCTTAGATCAAGTGTAAGCCTTGTTTCGCTGTCAGTCGCTCTGTGATCGCGTCGGTGTCACGACGCCTAAATGTGCTTCAAACACTTCAGCAAAAGTGATCAATGTTATTGTGAAATGGTTTAAATGAAGTTGTATGTATTTTTGATTATCTTGAAAACAACGGTAATTGTCGATGCGCCAAGACATCTATGTATATCTAGGGGGCGAGCATAGACATTTAAACTGATGTTTCAAATCGACTAATTCGACAAATTTGTATGCTAATTACCGTCAGTTTAAATGTCCGTGCTCGCAATGCACCCATGATCGAAGCTGGGCGCAGCTAGTATATTATGGTGACAAGTAATGTGTACCTGTGTATGGACCTGTGTATGTGTACCTTTCCAGTTCTACATAGCCGCCATATCGGTACATTCGGTGTACCTGGCAGTGTACCAGTTCGTGACGTGCATCCGGCACGAGTGGCGCGACTGCAGCACCTACTCGCCGCCCGCGACGGTCGTCTTGCTCCTCTTTCTGATCGCGGAGGCGCTGCTCTTCTCGATATTCACCGCCGTTATGCTGGGCACGCAGCTGCACGCTATTTGGAACGACGAGACTGTTAGTATGGACTTTTTTTATTATTACTTACTAGCTGTTACCCGCAACTTTGTTCGCGTTTTTTCATAAGATAGTATCAAAGTCAAAGTGTCTTTATTCAATTTAGGTATCAAAGATACACTTATGAACGTCAAAGTTTTTTTTTAAATAGACTCGACCGCCTTGTTCGGATAAAGAGCCTCCACTCAGAAGAACAGGTAAGAGGAAGTGACAAAACACTTCCTCGTGAAATAATGTGCCTAATTATCAAATTTCATCAAGGTCCGTTCAGCCGTTCCGTGAAAAGCCTACAAACAGACAGAGTTACTTTTGATTTTATATTATTAGTATGGAGTACAACTTTGTACTACAAGTGTTTTTTTTAAATATAGTTATCTTTATTGCTCCACTTTTGGCCAAAGGTCTCCTCAAATTTCCTTGAGGTTTAGTACTTTTTGCGTTCATGACGTTACTGCGGATAATCCTAATTCGTGCGTGGTGTGACTAAAACAATTTTGATGACCGTTGCGTTTTCTTACCAGGGCATCGAACAACTAAAGAAGGAGCAGGCTCGATGGGCGCGCAAGTCTCGGTGGAAGAGCATACAGTCAGTCTTCGGCCGCTTCTCAATTCTATGGTTCTCGCCTTTCACGCAACCCTCGCCTAAAACGAAGCTGGAAAGCTACCTGTACAGCGTCTAAACACGATATTACTTGCAAAACAGAGCACTTGCCCCTTGAGTCGAAATGTTAGCCAGTGTGTTGTGAAAAATCGAACAAAACACCTATAGTTTAGTTATTTTAATTTTTATGTAGGAGCATTGAAAGACATGATACAACAGCTGTGCAGTATTCAGCGCGAGCTAAGTCAGATTCTCAGACCAACCTAGAAAATAAGATGGCGCACGACGTATGATTTAGGTAAAGCCAAAAAACCAACCAACAACTACGCTACTGTCGTATATGTACACAATACTCACACATTGACGCAAAAAACTACGCTACTCACTTGGTCATTCTTACCTCGACATTATCTGCATTGGTATAATTTCGTGTACACTTAATATACATAGTGTATTACAAAAGTGTGGCCAGGACTACACTTTGAGGTTCTTTTGTGTGTGTGTTCCATCTTTTTCTCTAGATTGATCTGAGGTCGGAAGTAACTTCTTATTGTGTTATCGCAATCGTTGCTGGCAACATAATTGTTGATCTGATTTGTCATCATTTCATGATCTGACATGTAATAAAGCGCAGTTGTTTATGTATCAATCTCAGTTCTGACTTAGCCCGCGTTGAACTCTATTCACGTCGCGAGCTATCTTAACTAGTGATTGATTTAAACGGGTTTTTGAAACCAAAATAAAACCTCTGCAAAAACAACTAGAAAATTAGCTAATTTCGCTCGCGATTTGGATCGTGACTATCGCGCCGTGCTTAGTATATCAAACCTAAGGTTGTTTGTCTCGTTTTTTGTGTCAAGCATCTTTGCGTAGCGGTGCTCCATCTCGTTTTCACACTTATCATCAAACAAAATTTGACAAAAACATTTCTCGGCATAAATAGGCTTATAATGTTTGTGTATGAGAGGGTAAGTGATGTTATATCTTCTTAATGTCACTCGATGATCATAATGTTACATCAATTTCACGGGGACATTACCAACGTGCTAAGATAGTTTCCCAATCGCCGTTGCTCGCAACGTCGATATTATCATTTATAAGCAATATTTTAATTTATTTTATGTGTAATGTGATGTTTCTATTTCTACACGCTTTATATTGTTATATCCGAGTTTTTAATGCATTATTGTGTAATGCATCACTTCGGAAGTTTGCGTTAGGCCTTCCATACACGGGGAGACTCGTTTCCAACCTGGCAAAGGGAAAGAAGCTCTATATCGTGTGACGTAATAAAATTGGAGTCTCAATATTGAATCGAAGACATCAAATAATAAAACGAAGTAATATAATAAATATCGAAGACGTGTAATGCAAAATAACACTGGGTCTGTAACTATTTCAGTTATCAATAAATTATTATACTTGATTATAAGTCTCATTGTTATATGCTCATCACATGATTTAAGTTACTATTGTGTCTATCAAATGAAATTAGTCTCGAAATTATGTCATTGTCATGATTATGAAATTTTAAGCCCGTCCATGATACAAGTCTGTCAGTCATGTATTTCAAACGACATAATCTCTATCATTAAGTCTGTCACACGATATGAGTCTCAATGTTATGTCTGTCAGACGATATGAGTCTTAATTTTATGTCTGTCACACGATATGAGTCTCAATTTTATGTCTGTCACATGATATAAAGCTCAGTTTTACTTCCCTGCTATGCCAGCGTGCTGGGTTTTAAACGCGTCTCGCGCGTGCTAGGATTTTAATATAAGGACAATTACCTGCATTTATTAATTTAACTGTTACAAAGTTAGATCACGAATTGGTACCTACTGTTGTGGAAAAATATTATGAATTATGATTGATGATGTTGATTTATTAATTTTATTTCGTTGCAATATTGTTTTGACTAAGTTTTTAGAAGAGATGATAAATATATTTTGACGTCGTTTTTAAACTAAATTAAAAAAATCTGACAGAAATTTAATTATCTTATTCTCTTTTCAATGCGAGAAGAGTATTTAAATGATTTGTGTCTAAAATCGACACCGTAATGACACAACAATTAAAATTCCGTTTATTTAAAATGATAGGAAATAATTGTTACAATTTTAACTAGCAGTAATTAAAAAAATACATTGTTGTATGGATCATATTTTTATAAATATAAACGACGGGTTTAGGGCGTGTTCAAATAAACCTGACGGTAACCAGCTTACCTGTCTGCCAGTGTCCGATATCAGTGACGATAGCTCCCGTTTTTTGTATGGATGTTGTTTAATATTGATAATAGTATGCAAGCTATACGAACTATCACAAGTCTCTTTTAGTTTACAGCACGCTCTGTCGGCTGCTTAAGGCCTTCGCCGACAAAGCGCGATCCCTTCGTCCGATGCGATCTGAACATTCTCTGTATTACAGGAATACGTTGCGATTTTTGTTGGGATCTCATGCAGTGGGGAGGAACACAGTTGGTCCTTGGTTATGAAGTCACTGTTTTGAAATCGGATAGGCGGAACGGATCGCGCTCTATCTGACGATACTTTATACGCTAAAATTTGAACATGCCCTTTATTACTTCTCATAAATGGTGTATTTTAAGTATTTTATTTTCAGACTTATTCCAATAGATCTCCCGCGAAATGTAGATATTTTGTTAGTCATCTGCTGTTATGCTGTTGTCGAAGTGCAAAATATCGCAGTATGAAATAAGATTTTAAATTATAAATACAAATGATGTATTTTTTGTTTGAAGTTATATTAACTATGTTAATTTGTATGTTTTATTACTTGCTTTAAGTAATATTTTGAAAACACTGTTTGTAACATTGAGATATTATGTATTGCCTACTTGAAATGGCACCATGTAATAGTGGCACATGTGTACCACAAATCGCTGTCCCTCGCTACAAATTAATAATTATTCTTATAAATAACATCTCATAGTAAACTCGAAATAGTCATTTGGATAATACACAAGAAAATATGTGCTACACAGGGGAGCATCTAGCGAGTGACTGAGTGAAGTGGGAAGTCGAGTAAGGAGACTTAATTGAAATGGAAGATTGCGGCGATTGGAGCGCCATCTCCAGGGTTTAATGCATAGTAACTCAATGGTTTAGAATATCTATATTAATAGTGATAGGGTGACAAATTATAATAATTATAAATTCAAGACTATTGTGATGTGACTATTTTTGTATATTTGACTATCTTATTTAATTGTAATTATTTAATAACTGATGAACAAGATCAATAAATAAAACAGTATAAACTGTTAAAATGGGGAAAAAGAATTTGTAAATCCAATGTTGA
This sequence comes from Peribatodes rhomboidaria, assembly GCA_911728515.1. NCBI lineage: Eukaryota > Metazoa > Arthropoda > Insecta > Lepidoptera > Geometridae > Peribatodes > Peribatodes rhomboidaria. The sequence continues at coordinate 934,515 of OU452166.1, forward strand.
TACTTAAATAATATCAGGAACCATACAGGGTTATTTTTAACTAGTCAATAACTTCTAGCACACAGCTTAATTGTATTATACCCAGAAATTACATAACTTTTAATAGTCTTTTCGTCTCCCGAAACGAAAATAGGAATTTAAATTTAATATTATGAATGACAATAACTACGCAGTTTCAAATGAAATGTAAAATAAAAACCTTCGCAAAGCTTGGGAGCTGAATCTTAAAAATACTTTTTTTATCATACAAATCTTGAACAAAATTGCTATATACATTATAAAGTCGTTGAACAAAAGTCAAGTAAAACAGAGAAGCTGCCTGCTTGAAATTTTTGACTAATTACAGATAACTCTGTGTATCCGTTCGTTATTATATTATAGTCCGTTCGAAGTCGGATGATTGCTGAAGGCTGCAGTTAATTGTCCAAAAGTGAATGAGAATTTAGGCTCGATTGATTCGTCACTACAGAAAAACATTTTAAAAACATTATTGGATTCAAACATTATTGGAACAAATCATGAAAGTGAGACTAGGTTGGCCCTTTATGTGTTAAAAATATTTTTGTTTTCGGCTAAAATCAGGAAAACATCTCAAAATGGGCTACATTTATATCGATTCCATAGCGTAAGATAAACAATTATGAAAATTAAAAACGGAATTCGCGATCATGTTTTATTAGGTAGTTAAGTTAAAAGGTATAGTTTTGTTAAAATATTTTTCGTTTTATTACTTTGTTATACAGGGTAATTTTTAATTTAGCAAAAATCATGCAGCTTCTTTACTTCTAATAATAAAAAATACATATCTACTTACATACATACATTTACAAAAAAAAAGTAATAAAGTTTTTATCAAAAATATTAGCTTTAAAATTGACGAATCTTCAAAAGTATTTCCGCTTTAAAGTTGAATTACACTAGAGATTCGTCAAAGAAACAATTTTGAAGATAAACTTCAGCAAAGTGACGTCTAGTTTGGTCAACCAATATTAAGCTTTGTTCGTACTTATTTGTAAATATGAGTTCCTAAGCTTCGGCCGGTTCCCGTGTTTTTTACTTAAACCTCTTCTCAAACTAATTGTCATTTTATTCATATTTATGTTTTTTAACGAAAAAAAAACAAGACTAATAATATTATAATTAAAAGTTATTAAACTACACTTGTTATTATGATAAAAGAATAAAAAAATCTTTAGTACGCAGCCTGTGCGTACCAAAGGTTTTTTTAAATTAAAAATAATCCTGTATAAACGTGTCGTTAGTATTTTTTGTTATTATCGACGATATTAAAGTTATAGATCGAAGTAGACAGTAGTGAAAATGTTGTTTTAACCCATTCCAACAATAACATTAACAATACAAATAAACTATTGATAACGCCAATTATTAATTGTTATACGGATCAAGTCCATTAAAGATACAGATAAAAACAATTATACAGATCATTAAGGATTAACTGATGATTAACACAGTTATATAAGTGAAATATGCCTACATATAAAAAGCATCGAACGACATCTCAATCTGTCAAACCAACTGTAGAGATGGCCACAAGATGAATCAGTTATCGAACTGACTTCACTATATTTTTATAGTATACATATAACATTTTGAAGAGTGTTTTGACGGCTTTTCTCTCTCTCGCACACATATCTCAATTATCGTTAAAATGCCAGATGCGTGAACGAGACAGCGCGAAACCGTCTTCAAACCCTCTTCAATTTTTGCTGATAGTTGGCTATTAATGCAGTACGCTTTTGTGTCTTAACAATGACCTCGTATTTAGCTTAATACAGATTATATAATGGTGATATGAATATTATCTATATATTTTAAAGTATTAATATTTATACCTAGTCTATTATATTTCATGTTTTGTCCCGTTTGTGGGTACAGTGCAGTTGCGGATTTAGAGGTATATTAATAGAAGCTGGTGGAAACTTTCCGATGCAATATTATTTGTTACTGTCTCGCTCGTCAGTGACTGAGGTGTTAGAACGTTGTTCGATCCATCGTTAATCGATAGTATCAATCAGTGTTAGAATGGAATAGTCAACGTCGATAGGTCTCTACACCATTCGTGTCGATCGACGTCGGATTTTCCATTCTAATAATATTTCATAAAATCGATGGACGATCGATCTATCAATAGATCGATCGAACTTTCGATTATTCGATCTATAGATAGATCGATTGTCCATCGATATAATGGAATATTGTTAAAACCGATCGATCTATAACAATACATATTCCATAATATCGATGGACAATCGATCTATCTATAGATCGAATAATACACCAATAGGTATAGCAAAAATACAAAGACAGTCTTTTCATGACGCTCAATGTGTTTATCGATTTCTGGCGTAGAAACTAAACGGTGCCAGCTTATGTCAATCGATCTATAGCAATACTTTATTATCTAATGTGGCCTAAATCTAAGAGACCGAATGATTGGCCTTGTTACGGTGGTGACTCCATTTGCTCTGAATTCTATTGTCGATTCCACAAATAGTGTGATTATCGATAGAGTGCAATGCCGAAAGGGTGTTGTCATTGCAACCTTAGTAACGATCAACTTAACTATTGCACTAAATCTGCAATGGTGAAAACTTTAATTGTTTTTTTTTTTGTAATGTTGATGCCAACCGTTTTCTATAAATCTGCTAACTTTTGTTGCAATTTTCATATTGGTTAACAAATCTTTGTTCATAATGAGTACAACAAACTCGTTGAATGTGCACTTTACTGGTAATCACACTGATATGATTTTGATTCGATTATAACCAATAGTTGCCTTCCCATAAAGGCTCTTAATATCTTAGCAATCTTGTGCCTAAATATTCTAATCCTAAAGTAAAATAAGGACGGGTCGATTTACTTATTGCGGTTTCTACTATATTTTTGAATTGTTTTAAACGCTATTCGGAATTTCAAGTAGGAAATAAGTGTCTAGTTGTTCTGCAATAATATTAGTATTTATAATAATTATAAGGCGACCCTTGCACCGCTTTGAATTGATTAGCGTAATATATTAAATGATTTCACACTGTATTCATATCATTTACAAGAGAGACAAAAACGTATTTTGATTGTTTACTAATACTAATACACCCGTAGCAATATACTCGTAGTACCGACTACAAATAATGTTTACAACTTTTTTTCAAATTGGTGCATGTAGGTCTTAGCTTTGTACTTAGTGCTGAAGAATTCTTGAGAGCAATAATTTGCAATATTTTTAAGGTGTGTTTTGTGAAATATATTTATAATGGCACTGTTTCAGTGTAATAATGGTACAAAATTTGGCACAGTTAATTACATGCTAAACTTAAATGCTTTTGCAAAAAAAATATCGGTTAGGTAAATTGGGTTTTCTATTTTTTAGATGGATTGTTTGTAGATTGTGTCGTTGGGCCATTTCTGCGGTAACGGTAGGAGAGAACTAGGCTGGTGAAGCTTGCAGGAGTTGTACTTTTGGATAAATTTATTACCTAATTGGTACAGATAATTCATTCCTACATGAAATTAGTTTTAGTAAATGGCATTGTTCGCCATTCGTGACCCTTGTGTAACGTAACACCTTCAAACTGTAGAATGATCTATCGGAGACCAATATTTTAGAGCAGTTTTTGAAAAGAAATGCTCATATATATTTGACTATGCTAATATTTAAAAATTAACAATGTTTCCGGATATTTTCGATGATACAGATATCCGCAGGCTGTAATGCTCCGTCAGACAACACCGTTTCTATTACGGCATAATCATGTTTGCCTAAAAACTGAAATAAATTGCAGCAAACTCACTTCTGCAAGTTTTATCAGCTTTGACACTGCAGTTCTTGCTCCATATTTACTTGGCTAGTATAATATTAATAATATTGTATAAATAGTTTTTGTTTTTTTGTAAAATAAAACCCCGTAATAAGACAAATAAAATATATTCATAAAATATTATGTATTATTTTTCTTATTACAAAATAAATTTATATTTATTATACAAGATCATTTTACGATTGAATAATACATAATATTATATATTGTTATGTATTATTAGTTACATCTGATTCGACGGTTCTATACATAAATATACATTAGCAGATATATATTTACATAAGCAATTTACAGAAGCAATTATACAGGCTGTCGCGTTAGGCAACGTCAAGCGTGCAGGGGTCCCGGAGGTCATACTAGTTCAGGAAAAAATAGATTCCGTATCAGTTAGTTTTAACTGGAAAATAAATGAAAATGAGAAAAGTAGACTACTTAACGAAGCGCCGATACTATCGGCGTCACTGTCCGTTTAACTAAAGTAGCAAGTGTCAAAGTTAGGTGATCTTAATACGTTAACTACGACTCAGCAACTACGTTAATTTTAACTACCCTGTCCTCACCCCGTATACTCTTTGCCTATTACCCTTTTGGTTATTTTCATAAATTTGCCAGTTAGAACTTAACTGATATGGATTTTTTTTCCCGGAACTTTATATGTATTCACAACCACTCGGAAACGTTTCCGTTCGGATTCTTAAAAAAAATAAACTCAAATTGTTCAAATCTCAGTAATAAGTTTGAAACGTGATTTTGAAACTTTTTCTTGGAGTACTCTGGGAATAACTCACTCATTCTTCCGATCGGATTTATACTCGATTACCTATTCCAAAATGTTTGAAAGCAGGCAGATTCGAACAATTTGAGTTTGAAAATTGTGGGATCCGATCGGAAACGTCTCCGAATTATTGTAAATATAGTGGGTGCTGGCCTCGCCCCATCCCCGCTTGACGTTGCATTACAGGACACCCTATATTAAACTACAATTAAATGATAGTCCCTATCTACCTACATATAAAACACCAATTCAATGTCAACTCATATTATTATGTATTTATAAATAAGTATAATCAATGTTACAAACATCCTAGTGCCGTAGGGGCCCTTTTATCTACGGAAAAATATTTTGAAATAAAGATGGATATGGACATAGTGTTTTATTAGTTACTTACCCTGTAATTATTATGACACTTGTATAAAGCTATACGACACCTTAGCTTCGTCCTAACTGAGCGGTTGCTTGCTTCCACGGCGTATTCTATAGCTCAACAGTGCGTACTCTACGTAGTTTGATCGGCGTAATGGTAGCCGACCAATTTAATGAGCGCTCGATTCGCGATTCGCATTTTGTTTGCCATAGTTCGCCATTGGGTTTGCAAAATACGCGACCTAGAGTTAGGCAGCGGACAGTCAGCCGCTCGGTGTTTGATTTACAAGCAGGTAAATCATTAATGTGATGAAAATCAGTGTTTGTTCCAGGTCTGGGTGTTAATATCTATTTAGTGACCGTGTGTGAATGTGTTCCGAATTTATTTATTTATTGTACACTTCTATAAGCACATGCAGCAAATTAATAATTATTAACATGCAGCAAATTAATAATTATTAATTTGCTGCATGTGCTAATTTTCGGAAGTGAAATTAATTATAATAATGTAACTTTCATTGGTGTTATATACTTCCGAAGTAGAAACAACTCGCGAAAAAGGTAATTCGCCCCCGTTTATCCCTCCTGTGTCACAAAATACGATTTTCTTATATTTTCATGAAAACAGTAGGTACCTATGAGACAACTGTCAAAGTCTCATATGGTCATCAAAGTTATCTACGACTCTTCGTTCGAGTGCATCTTGATAGGACCTAAGGTTTTCAAGATAATGAACTGTTAGTAGTGCAACTGTAATTATTTTTGGCATTAGCATAATATAGCTGACAATGCAACAAAAATAGCTATTTCGGTTCTGTGGTCCTGTTCAGCAGTACATTATGAGTGCCAAGGTGAAGTCACGTATTCTATTTTGTAATAAAGCTGGCTTTTAACATAATTGAATCTGATAAGCTCTTTATACACTTTATAATATTACACCTTGTGGGTCAAATCAGAGAAAGAAAAACGACGAGTGATAACAAAATGAATCTAAGGTATCTTGGAAACGGTAAGAGATGTAGAGTGAGTGGAGCATTGTAACTTATGAAATGTAGAAAAGATGCACCTTTTGGAAAACATTTTGATCTGCGTTTGTAAAGGCTAGAATTTTCGACGCCATTTACCTACGTAAAGACACCGAAACGTCGTTTTTAACGAAGTATTTGTTTCCTAAATAGAGTAGTGACGAGATTTTTATGATTTATTTCATAACCGACTGCCTAGAAGAGAGGGTACTAAGTATTTTTATTGAATTTTATCTGCTGCTACACTAATATTTTAAAGAGGAAATATTTGTATCTATGTAAGTATGTTTCAAAGAATTCACTCAAAAACTACTGGTCTCATTATAAAATTTCACCATTAGAAAGCTACATTATTACTGAGTCTCATAGGCTATAAACGCGAGCAAAGCCGCGGGTAAAACAGCAAGTTAAATATATATTTTGTCATAATAATATATTGTTTGATTGTGGCCTTAAAAACAGCAAGTTAAATATATATTTTGTCATAATAATATATTGTTTGATTGTGGCCTTAAAAACAGCAAGTTAAATATATATTTTGTCATAATAATATATTGTTTGATTGTGGCCTTAAAAACAGCAAGTTAAATATATATTTTGTCATAATAATATATTGTTTGATTGTGGCCTTAAAATTCGGACCTGCGTGGCGTGGGATTGCATTATAAATTATGTTAAGAGGTCAAATGTTACTGAAGGTTGACAGGTAGTTCTTAGTTGTTGTAGGGTTTTTGCCTTAGAATATAATAATACTATTAGAGTATGTTTCATTTACTCCGGTCAAAACAAATAGATAAAATACATCGAAATAATACAAGGAAGAAGCGGCACGAAGCTAATTTCTAGTAAATAGCGCGTGGACCCAATAGTACTACAAGCAAACGGACTCTACACAGCTACATTGACAGTATTATGTTACGTGTATTATAACAAAGATAGAGTTATCACTCTTGCGACTGGCTACGTTTACAGAACCTAATTTATGCGGTCTATTTTCTGTTTCTCGTACCGTGTCTCCCTTATACAATACTCACGAACGTAGAAAAAAAGCTCTACGTTCATGACAATACTATTACTTAAATGTGTAAGTATTAGAAAAATCGAACTGAATCAAATAACCTACCTATTGTTCCTGGCGCAAACGTGCTTGCTGATAGTAAGTATAGTCAAGGTTAGAATAATTCACATAGAGCTGAAAATTGGAACAAATGTTAGAAACACCATTTTAAATGAAATGTGAAAATACCCATCGATCCCACATCCACAAAAAAAAATTAAACGTCAAAGTTGACATTTCTTTCAAATGATCAGTTAGACCTAATAAAATCCTAGCCGATGTTTTATTTCACTGTACGAGCATGCATTTACAAACACATTACCTTCTGTAGATTAACTGATTGGTGCAAGACCAGAATTGAACTCACGACCTCCAGATAGGAAGGCATGCCATATAAAAACATACCACGGCCGAATACGACTTATTGGTACAAATATGATCAACTGCGTCCTGAAGTATAACCTTCAGTTAAAAAGTAGCCTAAGTGTTAATTAAGGATCTAAGCTATGTATTTTCCGGATTTCATCCGAATCTGTCGATCGGTTTGAGCATGAAGAAGTAAAAAAAACACATACCTACAACCTTTCGCGTTTTTTTAAAGTACATCTTTACGAACATCTTTAATGCGGATCCTACTAAGCTACATGTCTATGTGTGTTTTCATACCACGCTGATTGATACCTAATGTTTGGTCTGCTAGTGTATTGGATGCCTGTCTGTGACCCTGATCAAAAGCTAGAGCCAGCGCTGATTACAAACATACACCAGAGCCAATTGTTTCTCTTTAGATTCCGACCTTCACTTTGCTCAGTGAATAAGTATATGGACCTTATTCCGCGGCGATACGATTCGCGATCAGGCAGCGTCGAAAACAACGTAGCCATCATCGCATTAAAATGTCATAGTAGGCCCCCAGAAGATCCTAACGACAAATAAACGTTCTTAAGACTCGGAATAGTTATACAGTGTTTTGTCTTTTTCTTTCTATTACATTTTTAACTCGATCGAACAAGACAAAACACTGCATAACTATTCCGAGGCCATACAACGTTTATTAGTAAGGGGGTAAGCAGGGACCGCGGAAGTACTCCATGACGGGGGGAATTTCGTTAGTCACCTCCTTTCTGGCTTAGTAGGTGAAATTAGTGAAATTCCTCCCCCTCTCTGCTTGATTTTAGAGGGGCTCGTTGAAATGATACGCCGAACCGTTCGCCGTATCATTTCAACGAGCCGAGTCGCTCGCCGCGAGCCTGCGAGGCTGAATATTGAATACTATGTTCACAGACTACTGAGGGTTACATAGTTGCGTAGAAACGAACCTCAACATTATATGATGTATTACGCCTACCTGGCTGCGTGTTACAAACAGCCAAGATAATTAAGATTTGTAAGTTATTTACATACACAAGGAAAACATTACCCTTTTAGGGCAGTCGGTTAAAAGTAGCTAGAACAAGCATTGTTTCATGTTTCTGTAGTCTGGCGCATTATGTCACTCAATGAAGGACCTTGCACAACGCTTGTAGAGGCTATTCGTTAAGCTAAATCGTTGCGCATTGAAAATGTATTAGAACCTTTACTTATAGGTGCGTGTAATAGTCCACAGTCAGTGTGTAAACGGCAACAAAGGTGTCGGTATCGTTTAATATAGCTCCAGTTAGACATATCACAACGTGTCGTGAAGGGAAAGTGTCGTCGCGGATTTCGTAGCAGTTTTAGCATGGACCCGCGCTCAAGGTGACCGAGTGCCACCGCCTTCGATTTTACGTAACCGGACTCAGAGACACTCGTCGCCGATCTTGTTACCCGTACGTGACTTCTTGCGGTGTCTTCGATTTGTTTTATCGAGTTAAAGTAACAGTTGAAGATGTTGTGTGTGGCGTTGTTGGTGCTCGCGATAGTGTCGCCATCTCTTTCTCGGCCGTACGACCCGGAGGATGGCGATTTGAAGAGTGTGCTGCCATCTGATGGAACTTTCGAGGCGTTTTATCCGCGAGAAGCGCATGGCATACCCAACGGGTCGTCGCGGCCTGCGCACGGGCACGGCAGTTTTTACAAGCACCGCAACCCGGCGCTAGTCGACGTCAAGAATGCGGCTGCCTACGGGTTTAGGTTCGACGGCATGAGGCGATTCAATTTCGATGAGATTGAAGAAGAAGAATAGATCAATACTAAACATTAGTATTTATAACTTAATTTTTATAATGGGCCGTGGACAACGACAAAAAATATTAATATGCCAACCTGTGCTAAGGGTTAAGCTCGAAGGGACTCGTTATAAAATAGACAAGTGCCTATAGTTAAAATATTACTTTCCTTCTGAACTGTCGGGCATATTGTCACGACCTACATACATACTTAGGTACTTTACCTACATTTTTGTGTTATTTTTTACCGCATTTTTTGTTTGTAAACTTAGTAACAGATTGAATAAATACTGAACAAATACATTTTTACCTAACTTATTGTTATTTGTGTTTGCTCTGACTTTCTTCTAAGTACTTAAGTATCTTCTGAAACTCTGTCCCTAATAGACAATATTATTTGCCTTCTATTTAATGAAGGTAGTAGGTAAATGTAAATTGAGTATAACGTTATTTAAACCCGTTGATAAGTTTAAAATATCATTGTTTAACCTCCTTCAAAAAAGGCGGTTCTCAATTTGTCAGTGTGTTTTTTTGTATGGATTTTCTATTACTCCGCCAATTTTGAATACTACTATTTTAATGATATTTTTTTTGTTTAATAGATCATATTTTATTAAATTTAAATATTAAATGTAATTAAATAAAATAAAAAACATGGAAATAATAATAATAACTTCGGGACCCGGATTCTGATCCCAAATTAAGAAAAGCTTGTACTATCTATGGCTGCCAGAGACATAAACATACGTATATATTTTTAAATATATTCTTAGATAGACATATTAATATATTCTTAGATACACCCAGACATAAAATAAACACAAATTTCCATCACATTAACGTTTGCCCTAGGTGGGAATCGAACCCCAAAAATTGGCCAAAACATTTTAAAATCAACAAAAAATTAAAATTTATTTACGTGGATGACGGGAACTTGGTTTTTTAAGGTTTGATTTTTATTCAGTTATACAGCATTGAGAAAACAAAACGTCACATATTTGGTTAACTTGAGCTTGAACGATATCTAACTACTAGGACCTATCGTCTGTAGGTCCCTCCTTTTTTTTTTATCACAACGATCCGATCTAAATTGAGATCCTCATGCAAGCGGTAGGTATAAAAATGTTCCTAGGTAAATAGGAATTGTAAAAGTATACAGGTAGATGTAATAACTTTAAATTGTAAGGATTCTTACTCATATAAGTAATCTTTTTCATCCTAAGGTTGCCTGGAAGAGATCGCTTTTAGTGATAAGGCCGCCAGTTGTTACACTATTTAATAAGTTTTATCATTATATTTTTTCTCTTGTTGTTTTGTTATCTGTGGTGTGAACAATAAAGAGTTTATCTATCTATCTATCTATCTATCTATCTTTTTTTCACATCTGCTGCTCAAAAAGTTCGTCATTAGAGGCACCAGTCGGAGGAACAGCTTATTTCGCTCTAAGGGAAAAAGTGTTTTTTGGTCCTACGAGTCTTTCGGGTCGAACAATAAAAAAGTTTGATTTTTAATAAAAAATCATTAAATATTTTATTTTCTCGCAATCGTAGTGAAAAGTAGAGTATAACACGGTTGCGTAAAAACCCCATTATAACTCGGTTTCTATTGAATCCCTTCGCTAAAGCTCGGCAGAAAAACTTCCTCGTATGCTTATAATCATTTAGCTCCTTGTATAACAATCTACTTTTGCGTTTCACTAAGTGTTCTTTCGTTGTCAAGGCAGTTCCGGCGATACGCGGTGGTCTCAAAGCTCGGGGCACTATACTTACCAACTGAGCACTCAGCTTTTATGAACTCAAGCCAACCATGGCCGTCGCCTTACTTTGTCTGCGCAGCCCTTGCTATCAAATGGATGATGTTGATTGTTTCTCTTAATTTTACGCATGGGGAAGCATGACGAGTCGCAACGATGCAGCAATGGAGCCAGGAGGTTGTAATGAATACGTCTTGATTCGACACGAGTGTCTGTGCATCCTTCCCCTGATATTCCGGTGCACCGGACCGCAGGCGCGGCACCAGGCATCACGGCTCTAGCAGTATTTAAGCTCTATAATAGATTGAATGTTGTTCGTAAGTATAGTTAGGCAAAATGGCTTGGCATAAAACTTTAGAACGCCGAGGGTTGATCTGAAATAAGTTCACCGTAAATGACCATAAAACGTTGAATATTTTAAATGTGGTTCAAAAATTAAAGATTTCAATACTTCTACATCTTTGCCAGTGTACTCTATAGGCTTTAATACCAGATTTGATACAAATACCGGACCAATGCAAGTGTACAGACGCTGAACTGTGAATTCTTATCTTGGATCAGCCGATATACAAGACCTACGTGAGTTTATATTATCACAAATAGAAACGTAGAATCAAAAGCCTATTATAAACCAGACCATGCTTGATCTATTTAGCAATCCTGTCTAAAGTTTTGGTACTGTTTTCTGGAGCATCGGGATCATTCGATCGTTCAAGCCGATAGACCATCCCCCCAAAAAACCCATGTCAAAACACTTAAGCCGCTCCGAGGAAAAAGTGTGAAATTATCTTAAGTGGCCTGTGTCTATGAAACTCCTCTTTAAAATCGGGCTAATATAACGGTACGTTCTAAGTAAAGATAGAAGTGTAGATAAGTTAATAAGATTATTATTATACCTCATGTTGAGGTCGGGGACCGGCTTTTAAGGACGGGAATGTTTCTGAAACCGTGTATAAAAAACGACTGGACTCCTGGGATCGGTCATTCCGTGGTCGGAGTGGGTGCGCGCATCTTCCTTCCCGAAATATCGTGCCTTTTTTATGTTAAGCCCTTTCATTTCTGGGCAGTTCTCGGCCAAAGCTCGCAGGGGGTGAACATTTTTGATCTTTTGAGTCAGTTTTGTTTTATCACGAGTGCAATGTATCCGGATAGCAACGCATCGGTGAGTGCGCCCTACGACTATGATTACTTTCATTGCGATTTCTTCTTATTTATTTTTAGATGTCTAGTGACTTTGTTTTCATATTTTATTCTGAAGTAGTTTGCGATGTATTGTAATAGGATAACGCTGTGCATGATGATTCTAATATTTCAACACTGTAAGCATTGTGCATATAATAACCACTTACGTAGTCATAAAATAATGGACTCGTAATAGGATCGCAATAAATAGGTCCAAACGGTATAATTAGGTACAAAATTCTGTTTAAAGGCAGTATAATACGGAAAATATAACGCATTATTAAGGTAAGGCAGCATAAAACAGAATACCTATACTTTAATAACCTAAGCTTCTTAACAGTTTTTATTTGCATAAACAATATTGTCAGTGATTTATCGATTTTATTTATTTTCCATTCATTGATAAATTTAGAGCTTTATGAATAAAAATTAAATGATGGAGCTAGTCAAGTGCAAGTCATGCCGTCATCTTCTAACACTCTGTTATCTTATGGTATGTCAAGTATTAAAAGTTAACTCATGGTATCAATGAGTAGGCTACGAGGATCACATAGTTTGACAGCCGTCCTATGAATTACACGATAGAGCAGCTGTAAAACGCTTGTATAAACAGCTTTTTTTATTAGGATGTAAACGTACTATTGTTGAGCTATCAAAATACGTTCGTAATAACACTGACACTGTAGTTTTGTTGCAACAGAACGTAAGGCCTTGGTTTGTTACGTAAAATAACTATAAGTACAACTCTTGCTTTTCATTCCTTTAAGTTTATGTACTTATCTTAGTGATAATTTATCTAAGTAGCTACCCAATATACTATTAAGGCACTTACTAGGTTTGCTAGGAATCTATGATAGGTTTTTTAGTTGAAGTTATAGTTAGTTTGTCGACCGACCGAGCATCAGCGAGCGAAGCGTCTTTGCTTCAGCTTCGACAAGAATGCTTTAGTATGTCTTAATTTTGTCTGGATTTCTGTCCGGATCTCTGATCGGATCTTTATCTTCTTCTACAGGTCGCATTGCTTAACTTATTATTCGCAATTGAAAAAAATCCAAAAAGTGCTGAGGCAAAAAAAAAACAGTACAGTTATCAAACCTGCTCCCAAAATTTCACGGTCGGTCACAAAATCGGTTGAGGAATACGACCTGTTGAGAAGGGTAAGCGTCGGCCGCGAGGTCTACAGCTTACAGAGCCACTAGTAAATATAATCTGTACATTAAAAAAAAAAAAAGAGTTGCAAACAAGCAGACGGCCTGCCTGATAGTAAACGGTAACTGCCGCCTATTGACACCTGTTTATGCGTTGCCAAACCGAAAATAAGTTTGTAGACATCCTTTTTAGAACGCTCTTTGTCCAAATGCGGTCCAAATAAGAATTATACTTGATTAGAAGAGGTGGAGGAGGTTTTTCATTATTTTCCGCAAAAATTATTGCGTCGATTAAATATTTTTTTGTAGTTATAATGATCTTGTATTGGAATGTTTGAAATTGTGAAATTCGGGCATCGGTAGCGTTTTTTCTTGAATGGGCTAAGATTTCTTGAGTTATTTACTTTTTTTGAGTTCTTTACTTCAGTCTTTTTCAATTCAGCTAGTTACTCACTTATTATCTTCTGTAAAATGTTAAGCAGGTGTCGTTAACCTTTTTTCCAAACAAAATAGTCTAATCAAAATAGTTTTTTTCTAATACTGTCAATGACCTTTATGGGATAACTATAATTTTATGATTTTGGAGCTCGCGTGGTCCATTTACCAATTAGTTACGGACAGAATGAATGCTCAAATCTCTTTATAATGTTTCTATCTGAAGAATCAGTGGGTCCACTGAACGAGGATAATTGCTGCATGGTTTTATTGTTTGGTTCACGTTATTTTAGTTACGTGTATCTTTGAGGATAAATGTTAACGAGTAAATATACCTAGAGTAGGCGGTAGAGTGGATTATAGTTACCTACTATGTGAACAGCTAGTCGATTGTTGCTACTGTTAGTGCTTTACATAGAGATTTATAGGCTGATCGTATCAACTAGACTGAGACCCGATCACTAAATTTTAATGTTGTAAATCTGAACAGAAAGAGCTTATGACTTCGAGCTACACGGTACTATCGCTGCGGCTCGAAGGCTTATAATTTTGTTGATATATCGGAATGATACTTTTTCTTCTCAGTATAGCTTTCTATACACTTACTATTTAAATATTTCTTCCTTTAAAATTTTAGAACTCGATCTAACAAGACAAAAAACTGTATAACTATTCCGGGGCTTTACAACGTTTATTGCTATGATCCACTGCAATAACATAGGTTATGGGGGAGTGGACCTTACCTGTCTAAATCAGAGTGGTTATATGCATTCTGGAAGACCATTCCTTTGCTCGATCAAAATGAACACATTTTAGCAATGATCGAACTTTCTTACGTTCAGTGACTAGTCTTGTTTGTTTTATTTAGCTCTATTACATATGATCTCGATGTAACCATTCTTATTTTTTATATTCATTTCTATTCGTTGACTACGTAACGCGATTCGAGATTATAAGATTGTGTTCTAGTTTTCAGAATGAAAGGAACGTAATTAATAATTGGCTTTGAAACATAAAATAATAAGTGCAAAAGTGGAGTGATTTTGTTATAACAAATTTGCTATCTAGATAGTTTAAAATTAGATAGTTTTTTGGTCATTATGTTCTTGGTGCTTCTTCTGTATCTGGTAATCGCTGGGGCTATGCTCAATGCACAGAATACTCCATGTTACACTATGGCTCTATGCTCGTCGAATAAAGCATGTTTTTAAGCATAGGTTCATATAGAACAAATGCATATAGTACTGTGCAAGTAGAGCATACCTGAAATGAGAGTGCCAGCGATGAGTTCCAAATATAACATTTTCCAAGTTCTATTATTGAATATATGGAAGCAAAGCAATATTTTGCATAGTGACGCTTTCGAGTTTCCAATTGCTTATAATATCATGCATTTTCGTTAAAAATGAACATGCTGATTAGTAGCACAAAAGAAACAGTTACTTTGCCTTTTCAGTATACTTTTAAACTAAAATTGCTTTAAATTGTTTCAGATGGGAGTATTCCTGGTGTTAGCATTAGTAGCATCTTCTGAAGCATTTTTCCTCAAATGGGGCTCTGACACGGCGTAAGTTTTGCTCTAATATATTATACTTTTAAGGGCCACTTGCAGAAGTTCGGACCATCGTTGTAACTCGGAGTTAGCTGCTCATCAGAGGTTTAACTAATAAATCGTCTTGAGCCAACAAGAGTTAGAGCTTGCCTTGAGTTACCGTAATATTAAATTGACATCTCATACTATTATAACTCTGAGTTAATAAACCCTGCGCTTAAGTATTCGACTCTGTATCTTCTGCAAGAGGCTCTTACATAAACAATTGAAAAACTATCTTGTCTATGCTATAAAAACAAATTATAATACAAAACTGTACTCAGCAGATGAATAAGAGGTGAATGTGTGAGGTGAAATTCCGTGTTTGTGTTGTGTTTTTTGTTTGTGCTGTTGCGATTTTATTTGCGAATGCATATTACTTGTATGTAAATATTATGTAAATGCTCTATTAGTTAGGGACAGTACTAGTCCAAGATAACTTCTGTCGAAAACAATACGTGTTAACAACTAGTTCCCATGTGTGAAACTACATTTTTTATAATTTTTTCCATCGAAAAGGTCTTTTTTTTATACTTTTTTTTTTATTTAAACGTATTTTTATACTCTTACGTATTTTTATTTTTGACGGAATAAATTCTAGGGGTACTGTTCGAGTGAAAATCTACCGGACCTATGTAGAGCTGCACTAGATTGTGTCAAAAATAATAAATGATGGCGTAACTTTTTAAGCGATTTATTAGTTTTTGTAATGTAAATATCAGTACTTAATGGCAATTCTTTTTTGGGCTTAAATATCCACATAGTTCCGGTTAATTTTTTCTTCAAATTATCTTATTTTTGCTTGTTGTTAAATAGTAAAAATACAATATTTAGGTGCCGCTAACACAACAGTTAATCCGATAGTGTATAAATAGTGTCACGTGTAACAACTGCGTTAAATCTATGACAAAAAGCGACGCTTCCTTTACTTTGATAACAATATTTATGTGCTTTTTACATTGCTTTCTATTAACTGTCGGCGGAAGCAAGTGATACTTTATTTCCTTGTGCTGTAGCTGCTTATAGGCGGCTATTTCGATCTTGACGTGCCAGGACGGCAGCGGCAGCAGAGTATAGGCATTGGATATAGGTTGTACAAAGCTATCTCTAAATAATACAGTCAACAACTTAGATCTCAACCCCTAAACCACCTCTAACGTCTCTGTTAGGGTAAAGGACGATTGCATTCAAATAAAATGTAGTTGACGGGCCTGCTTCCTCTGTCAATTTACTGCACGCCGCGGTCGAAAACGCGGCCATATTTCGCCGGCATTCAATTAAAGTACACGAGTGGTATATTTGTCGTTTTGTTTCAGCAGACAGCCGTCGGCGCAGAAGTGGGTGCAGCCGATGTCAAGCGTATCACCGTTCCGGTACCAGTACGCGTACTCTCCGTTCGATACTCGCAAGATGTACCAGATACAGAGCAACCAGTACGCGCAGCCCGAGATGTTGCAGCAGAGCATGGCGCCGATACCGATCAGCGTGCCGGCCGGGGCCTCCCTCACTCCCGTCTCGCTGCAGCACGTGCAGCTGGTGCCCTGCATGTGCCCCGTGGCCCCCGAGGAGGCCGACAAGCTGCAGGAACAAGTCGGCCCCGGCCCTTACGTCGCACAGACCTACCCCCAGTCCTACCCCGTCCCTCAGCAAATGGCTATCGCTGAAAACGCGAAACCTTCTAACAAACAATAAAATTAATCATACAATTATTAATCCCACCAATGAATATTTTTATAATCATTTTTCATTATTTATCATTAATTCCGATAGTTTAATGCGAAGATTTCGAAGACTGATAGTGTAAGCGTGTGTTCATTCTAATAAATAAAGTACGTACTAACTATTCGTGTTTTATTCTTAGGGGTTTCTTCGTTATTTAATGGTATCTAACAGTACGTAATGTTCGTTATTTGGTGTCGTAATAGAATTTGAGTGGGAAAAAAGATTGTTTAGTAGGTACGAGTAGGTGTGCGCCGCCGCCGTGGACCGCCGAGCCCCAGCCGCGGTGGCGTGCTCTTCTTATTGCACGAGCGCCTCGGAAGCAGTCGGGAAGTAAAGTAACATTACGTAAAACACTTTCATTGTGTTCTCGATATCACTAGAACGGCACTATTCATTCATTCCAAATGAGAACTCAATTTTCACGCTCTGATGGTTGGAGCATTGTAAACTCATTTCATCGGATGGTGTCCCCATTTGTGAGGCGCCTGAGGGCAGACATTATAAAATACTTTGAGTGGTTTATTTTTCTAACATAATTGGGTGGGTGGCGATGTTTGTTTTTTGTTTGGTTTTGTAATGGGATATTTGGAAATTGTGTGGTATGCAAGTAATAGAGGCGGATCAGTTTTAATGCTGAATGGTTTAGATTAGAACCACAGAATCCTCCTTATTATCTACCTACATGATTAGAATTTGTCGGTCTTACGATGATATTTTTTTTAGTAAATACTGACCTATTTTGTACAAATTAAACTTGTCACTCAAAAGTCATTGTCATGGCTTGTTTGTTTTTGCATTGTAAAACACAAAATATTGTAAAAAATCTGTTTTCTATTAAAAAGTAGATATCGTATTTCGATTTGAAAAAATAATTTCAATTTAAGCGCAAAATTACGTAGATAGTGTTCACGCGATCGTTAAGTTAACTGTGCAGAAAATAATGTTCAAGCTTAGATCAAATGCTAGAGCAAACCTTTCCGGTCATGATCTCCAGCAGAAAATAAGCCAACTGCATCACGCATACATGCCCATGGACTTAAATTCCGCATTCCATCAGAGCAAACTATCCGCTATCAAGAAAATAAGATACATCCTCAAACATAGCGACAGAAGGGCTCTGCAAGACTCAGACTTCGAAGAGCTGCTACTATGTTCTCTTACTTTACTCTACTACTTCGGTATGAGACTTAAATTAAGCAGGCTCACCTCCCGATACTGGTACTGGTGTGGGAAGAGACACTTCAATAAAACTGAAGCGGTCTTCCAAAAAACAATGGACCAACTGCACCCTGAGCGAAGTGAAACCACCATTAAAATCACCCTGAAGTTCTTCTCCGATATTGATTTGTGGCCATTTGAAAGTTTCATCAGGCAGATATTAGAAATAGTCCTTTATTTCAACAGAGGCAAAACAACTTTGTTTAACATCATGCTCACGGACATACACTGCGTTCTCTTTCACGACGTCAAGTCTGCCCGCCATCGAATGCGAGTACTGTACAGCTTGCTGCAGAGTACTAACTGGGTAATTGACAAACAAAAACTACTACCTTTCGTAATGAGACTCCTAGATTACTTTGCGTACAGTATCAGTAAGAGCGAATCGAAAATACCTGAGTACGGGCACTTAAGAAAAGGTTTTGAAGTTTGTTTGAGAAGGATTTTTGAGAGGGTAGAGAACAGTCATCGTTTTCTCATCATTTACACGATGCTGAACTGGCTTTCTATTACATCGTTGATGTCTAGTGATGACATATTAGAGTTTTCGTCTTTGATCGATCATGTGGCGAAGCTGTACAAAGTGGAAGGGTATATGGATAGTTTCCAAGAAAATGTGTTTGTGCATGTGCTTAGTAACTTGGTCGGCTCGTCTAATGCCTTGTACAGTCTAGTCGGCTGCCGACTGTTGGAGAGGTTCTTGGACCGACGAAAAAATTCGCCTTTTCTGATGGCACCAACCATTTACTATCAGTTCTCTCAGGTGAATACTTGCAACCTACTTAATTTTACATAGAAAATTATAAAGATAGGTATCAGACAGCTGTAATTGTAAAAAAAAACATATTTTAGCCAAATGTTTAGAAAGAAATCGTTAAAGTCTTTAAACAACTAATCAGAATATTAGCAAAATTGTTTGAGGTCTTATAATGTATAGATTCAGATTCAGATTTTATTTGCATAACCGTATAGTGTGCATAGGTCTTAAACAATAACGCACAAAAGTCACAACGGGCCCCGTCAGCCGCTGCAAGTTAGGGCAGAGGAGGACTATAGACCGACTTATTGTGTGTTATAATTAAAGTTTCTTGTATTGTACCAGGTACGATTAAAAGTAGGGGTCTACGATAAATACGACAAGAAATTCATCAATCATCACAGAGAAAAAATCCACGAGTACCTGTTCCATGCTGTGAAGTTACATTGCAATAACTCTACCAACTTGAAATCTCTATTTGCGGTTATATGTTGCCTAGTTTTGGAGGTTCCCTGCGGGCTGACGGCCGCCGCATCGGCTTGCATGGCCATGTCGATCCAGGACCATGCTTTGAATGGCGAAAACTTGTCAGCTACTTGCAGATACTGGATGCATGCTCTAGTTATATCCATAATGTCCTTGATCTGCTGGGTTCACAAGGCCCCCGTGCTCTACCGTTACGTGAATCAGATCATTTCACGCCGAGCAAAAGAAGCTCCACAATTGAACCCTCCCCTCATGCAGGTTTATAATTTAGGGAGGCATCACGTCACCTGGAATAAGCCTACGTTGTTTTTTGAAGATTGGGAGCTGCGATACGGGCTTTGGAAGCATTTTCAGGACTCACAAGTTCAGGTGTGGATCTCACTCAATATCTATCTCTGGCTTGTTTTAATTACAGGTTCCTTGACTACTCATGCACATAACATAAACTCTCGTACTATAGTATAGCCGTGTTTAACCTCGGAAGAGACATACCTTTTGACAATAAATGTTGTATAGCTTTGGAACAGCATTCAGTGTCTTGTCTTTTTCTTTCCTTTTATTTTAAACTTGATCGATAAAGACAAAACACTGTCCTCCTCAGCAATAAACGTTGTGTATTCTCGGAACATAATTTCAAAATGTAAAAGAAAGAAAAAATCAAAACACTTTTAGTAAGGCGGTAATGTAAAAGCTCGTTTATAAAATAGTTGAAACTTTCCGCACTAAGCTCTTGGTGTCCTTATTAGAACCTGTATTAATAGTTAGCTGGGACATTTTGTTCTCCAGCTAATATATTAGTCAGGCTTTGTGCTAGATCCAAGGGCAAACCAAGCTAGCATCATTTTAGAAAAAAGATATGTTTTGTGCTCTATTCCATAGCTTTTCGATTTTTCACACACAGATCTTTTTGATGTTTTAGGTACAATAGTGACTTCACTGATTTCTGTTTTATTTCTAGCCGGTGCAAAGTTTCGTTTTACCAGCACAGAGGAAAAAAATACCTACCATGGATCTACGCGAATGATCTCCAACGTAATACACTTACCTAATTTGCCTTTAATCTACGTCATATACCTTAAACTTACAAAATAAGAAGAAACACAAGTTAACAAAGTGTTACTTACATAGATTGAGGTAAGTTCATAATGAATTCATAATCATAATTAACATACTGCAGGTACATTATTTTTGCATATTTTGCAACTTCTGAATGAATATAATGTAATGCTCGCATTGTAAACGTAATCAATACGTTACGTGTGCATCGGGGGAGTGAATTATCTGTAATCAAACAAAGGAAACGTTATGCAGTTTGCGTGGATTTGGTGAAAATGCGTGAAATTGCATACGAGCTTGTACCTTTTTGTTGTGTTATGTAGGGGAAATAATCATAATTGGTCACAATCATCATTGTTTTTCCTACATAACATCACCTACCTAGTATCATATCTATCATAGTGAATGATGACCCATTATCTAAACTTCACCGCAAAATGTTTGTAGACATTGATTGAGTACCCTCGGGCATTCACCTTGAGTTGCGTTAATTTTAATAAACTTAGCTACAATGTACCAATTTTATTGTTTTAAATAAGTATGTAATACCTGTACGGTTAACATAACGACTATTGAAAAAAAAATACGGATATTCTATAGAACAATCTATGAACATGGGATAACTTCATTAGAGGGCGTTAATTAGAAACTGCATTTTTCATACGATTTTCTATCAAATACGTGAGTACTAATAAATTTTCAACAAAATTTATGCTAACTTCTGATATCGTTTAAGAGAAAACTTCATACTTATCTGAATATCTCGATTGTCGGCAAATACCCATGAGACAGTGCAATGCGACATTGTAACCGCACGATTTGCTACACTCTCATAATTTTCACTCTCATCATTAGAAAAGTTGATAATTGCGCTGTAGATTAAGAATCTTTAACGCATGACCATAATAAGGGAAGTTAACATTTCGCACCCAAAGTTGTATAATATGATGATTTCAATAGCAAATATCAATCAATTTTATGGTTATCTTTCGCCATGATGTGAAACTAGGCTACGGACCGTGTAATGGTTTTATTAAGCTAACTGTTTTAGTCACGGTTCGTGGAGATTGTTTGGAAATTTGCTCAAAATGTTTGGCAAATTATGGAATTATGGTCACGCTGCAATGTTGTCACAACTATTTTCTTTTTAATTTTGTCTTTTATGCCGTGTCTAGTTTACAGAAAAGTTTTGATGTGTGCAATGACCTACTACTATACTGACGTCGGTTGTGGAATAAATAGGATTTTGTCTAATTTATGTTGTTTAATTTATGTTATTTCACCATTACGGTGGACCGACTATGTAAAAGGCTGCACTTAACGGTCCCGTCAATATGTGTACAGGAAAGGTTTTGTATATGTTGTGTGAATATACGTGACGACTGGCGACGAGTTGTGTGAAAGGAAGGGTGTGTGTGAGCAGTTGGGTAAAGCGAGCCACCACCCGAACCGATGACCACTACCACTCTGACAAAAGTGCTCACTACTAAGAAGAATTATGGTCTAAGGTGTCAACGTTCAACAACAACAACGTTGTAACGTTTTAAGGTTAAAGCGTTATTTTAGCATGCGGGATGCCAAAAGAACGCTAAGTCTTGAATCTGGTTTCAAAACTTGTTACACCATAAATAAAAACAGTTATAGAGATGATAGCCTAGTTAGGCCCGCCTCTCAAGCCAGAGGGAGCGGGTTCGAACCCAGCCGATGGCACGCACCAATTTGTTCGTTGTGTGAACATATGTGCGTATTTTACGTTATTTGCTACCCGGTGAATTGCGACAGGCTCGCCCCCTGTCACATTAGGAACTGAATATCGTCCGGCGAAGCGTGGGTGTTGTATTACACCTTTGCCAGCTCCCTCGAAGGAAAGGCGTGACGATATGTTATGTTAAATAAAAACATTTTTAATTTTAGATTCGTGTCTGAGCATCGTTTTTGAATACGGGCCCAAGAGTGAGTAAGGCTTTGAGTTTGTCTATGGTTAAGAGTGTATTTCTTTGGTAATTGAGATATATACCTCATTTTAAAAGCAGTTAGTAGCCAAATACATTTTGGAAGTGATTTAAGAACTGATTCAAAGTGACGATGTGGTAGATGGTAAATACGTCTGTCTTGAAATGGCACAACGCAAAATTAAAAGAAAAACTCTATCGAAAAGCATGTTCCGTGAAAAAGGTAGAGTAGATATCACTTTACATATGTTTTATGCTATGCTAAAATGATTTGATCTCTTTGAGAAAAAATACTGAAACTCTTTTCTTTTATTTATCTCTCTCGTGTTTGTTTACCTTTATCTAAAATACACGTAAGCTTTATTCAGTAGCTTGCAGTTTCCATTTAATTTTTTCTACGTACATTTGATAGCTGCAAATATCTTGATATTCGTTTTTTTAACTCCAGATACTGTGGAATCGGGATAAAGCGCACTCACATGGTCCTGCATTCAGACCTGCATTCGTACAGTGCATATAAGGGTATTAACAAGCGCATTTGCTTTCATTGTCAGTGTGCACTTGCGATCGAGCGCATCATTTTCGCGCTAGCGTGGGAAAAGCGATTTTCCGTATAGCGTTGCATCTTAATCGCACGCCGCTCTCGGCACTTTTTCGGTTTTTATCGCAACTCGGGACTTTTCACCACATTGTAATACTACTAGCATGGATTGCCGAGCCGTGGTAAGTTTTTGTTATACAGAAATAATTGAGAGTGATCAATTAAGTCTGTGATTAGTTATCTTGTCAGTTAAGATGTGTTTGCTATCTAATTAGTTAGTTATTAAACGTTTAAATTAAGCCTTTGAGAATGTTTCTTGTTGATGTTGATTTTGTTTGATTTCTACGCAGGTGAGTTGTATTGTGAGTGAGTCGTATTTAATATTTTTAAGTGTTATATTGTCTACGTCTTGGCTTGTAATCGAAGCTTTATTTTTGACTACCTTTTGCCAGCGACTTTCTAAGTGTCGAATAATAACTTCCTGCTCGTTTCTTAGTTTTTTTGTCATATCTCACTTGGTTTTTATACTTTGTGCCATATATCCTACACGAATTGCGTTATATGACTTTATTCTCGTGATTGGGACTTGCTTCATTTATTCACCTTTGTCTTCATGACCTTGGTGTCATGATGATAAAGAAGCTTAACCTCGAATTTTGTCTCATGTGGCATGTGTAAAAAAATAAGTAAATGTGTTAAAGTCTATTTTGACGATTATCGTGAATAAGTTGATTGTACTTCTAATGCTTGACCAATTTTGGTTTAGCATTAGCCGAACAAAATTTAAGATGCGAAATATTTTTCTTGGAAAAAATGAGATAAAAGCTGGAACCGCTTGGTGCCGCTGCGTTCGGTGTCTATAATTATAAATAAATAAATAAATTCGGGACACTTCCACACACGGTCGCCTGACCCCAAACTAAGCAAAGCTTGTACTATGGCTGCTAGAGACTGTTATACATACTTAGATATTTTTAAATACATACCTATTAACACCCAGACATAGAACAAACACAAATGTTCATCACATAAATGTTTGCCCTAGGTGGGAATCGAACCCACGGCCCCAAGCTCAGAAGGCAGGTTCACTACCAACTGAGCCACCGAGGCAGTCAAATTAGAGGCTCAATTGCTTATAAAATTGAAGGCTTTAATTTTTACAATTTCTTTGTGTAACACCATAAAATATTTTATTTTTCAGACGATATTTTGCATGGTTGTATTCCTGGCGGTGCTTGTCGCCTTTACTGAGGGGTGAGTTAATAACAAACAATGCTCTGAATCTACTAATTAGAACATTATCATTATTATAAGTAAGTAACCTATGTTTTTTTTCAATCACTCAAATTTTTTATTTATTTGACATTGATTATTGATTAGGTATGATGATGATACCAATAATAAATTTATAGTATCTATAACAGATTTACCTCTTTACTAATAAACGTTGCACCTACAGTGTTTTGTCTTTTTCCAAAAACTAGCTTTTATAAACACATTTTGTATAGCCTCGAAATAGTTATACAATGTTTGTATTGTTCTTTCTTTTACATTTTTGAACTCGATCGAGAAAGATAAAACACTGTATAACCATTCCGAGGTAACGTTTATTGCTGAGGGGGTATCTGTAAACTATTCCAAGGTTTCATAACCTTTATTATTAGGGAGTTAAGGTTTGTAATTAATCCATAATTAAGTTTGATCTTCATTACATTTACATACTCGTATATAAGGCAGGTAAATTTTTTAGCGCTTCAGGACGATGCTATTTTGGTACGTCCTGCCTAAGATAAATTTAGCATATGATAATACAACCTATTTTTAACTCACATGTAAGAAAAATACGATTAGATAAAACAATCAATTTTTAAGAAAACTCGCTTCCAGCATATTTTTAAGAATTATTGTCTTGACATTGACCTTTAGATTGATTTTGTATTTTTATCATCTGCTATCTAACGTAGACCAACCGACAGATTTACATGTATATTTTTATCTTTATTTCCATTTTTAAAATTGTAATGAATAGCGAATTGTAAAGGAAACTCGTTTCGAGCAAATTTTTTGGCAAGTAAGCCTTGATCTTGACCTTTTCATTGTTTCTGTATTCTTTATAACCTGCTATTTACCTACGTAGACTAACAACATGCTACACCATTATTGTTTATTTAAGCACAGATTTCTACATAGATCTTTTTTTATTCCACTTGTAAAATTCTCACGCGCCGTTCAACAAAACCTAATTTAGAAAATACAATGTCAAAGGTAGGGCCATGACAAATTGTAAGTGCCTTCAACGGAAATGTGTTATTTTCTACCCGCTTCAGAAAACGTTTCTTTTTCCCCTAATGATCATGTATCATATCATTACATTCATTAGCAACGCACAATTTGAACAAACTTATTGTTGCGTTATACACTCCCCCCTGTTGCCAATTTGTGGAACGATCGACGTAGCATTTGGTGACGTCATTGTTTACATGACGTCATTTATATTTCGTTCGACAACTGTCGACAAGTACGTTACAAAGCCGATACTGTGATACAGTCGGAGAGATTCTACTTTATTTGTGACAATAAACTCAAATATTTACCTATAAGCCATAAATTAAAGTTTACTGTTAAATTAGCGGAGCCATCTTATTAAAGCAATATAGCTTCAAACTACGTTTACAATAATAATAATAATAATAATTCATACCCTATGTCACTCAAGGATAATGTAGTGAAATAATTACTAAAATCGATTCAGTAGTTTCGGAGATAACCCCCGACAAAGAAACTTACAAACTCACAAATGTTACTTACCTCTTTAAGTATTAGTATAGATTACTACCCAAGAGCCCAAGCCTTGTTGCACCTTAAATGATGATAAAAGCTGACATAATTATTAATTCTAAACTTCGTCCCCAGGCGCACAAAAAAGGTCGTGATCCACATACCTTACAAAGTGAAGAAGATCAAGCACACGCACACGGTTTACAAGACCATACACCATCACCACGCGATGCACGACACCCACAGCGATCACGCGGGCTCTCCGACGGACGATCACGAGCATTTCCACCACATGCACATACACGAAGACCCAGTCAGCGGTGCCCACAGCCAGCCAGTGCCTGGCCTCGGCATCCCGGAGTTCCTGCCCGATGTGCCCATTGAACTGCCTATAGATATGCCCGACGTGCCTCAGATGCCGGCGCTGCCCAGTCGGCATGTCATTCCTCTTTATAGACGGGCTTAGGTGAGTGCTCTTATGGATCTTCATCATTTTATCCACTTTTTGTGAATTTCATCATTTTGCTCCACCTTTTAAACGAAATTTTTAAGATAAGAAGATGTTACGTCGTATAATAAGAAGGTGAAAACGCCGTTACTTCCCCTTGGTACAACTGCTTGGCAAGACTGCTGAGCTTGGACATCACTCCACCGTCAAGGGCAACGCTGTTAAATTATGAATAGATGACAATATTTGACAATCTTAAAATTATTGCCAACATTTTCTCTGATAAAGAAATTGGAAAGAGACGCATAATTTTAGTTCGCTAATTGGTTTAGATCGCTGAATGTTTAAAAATACCAACGGAGACTCGAGTCTAGAGACTCTAGACTCGATTCTCTACTATTTTCGAACCAAACACCTGAAGAAACAAGTTCCTCCATTCATAATTTTGTGAATAGCAATCAATTGCGATTTCGTGACTTCACGCCATCTTTCAACAGGTTGGTTAATAAGGATGGATGAAAAGTTTAGAAATCGTGATTTTATTCCGACATTTCACTTCGCCTGACTTTTGTTTGGCCTATAAGGCTGCGTTTCTTTGTACCTGCAAGTGAATTCCTGACATGTCATCCCGGAAATGTCCGAGAGCGCTTGCTACGGCGATAACACTTGCAAGCTGCTGTGAACCAATCTGTCGGACATTTCTAACGGAGTTTACTTGCAGCTGGAATTGAGGCCTAAAAACAGCCGTCAAACCATGCCTTTGAGGCGACCTAAAAACTCGAACACTAGGGCTAGCTACTCGTCCTATAGATACCTAAGTGATGATTGATGGTAAATGGTAAAAGCCACCTATGAACACCTGCAGCGCTGGCGGTGCTGCTGATGCGTTTCCAATCCGGAAACAAAATTGTAGACACCTCTTTTAAATCACTCTATATAGGTTACTTATTTACCTTATCTGACTGCAGTGCTCTCTGTTGCAGGTGGCATGACCTCTGCGGAGATAAGACTGAGGTGTGAATCGCCATAAAGTATTAAATTATAAACGTATTTAGTTATGGTTGCTTGAAAAGTGTTTAATCATTCTTGCCACGCTGGATTTGTTATCTATGGTAAGTGAATTGCGTTATTTTCTTTAGGCGGAGATTAACGATATTCAGCTATTGTTTTGAGCAATTTTACAATTTTGAAGATACAAAATTACTGAAAAAGATTATCGTTTTGATTTCTTTTAAATCTTGTAAAATAAAGGTTTTTCGAATTCCTCTATCGTTAAAACAGATGACAACGATCAGTTACTTTAAAATATTTGGAATGTTGCTTTAAACTATTTTTCTATTCTTGTAATTACCACAAACAATAATTTCTGCAATAACAATTTTATATCTTTGCGATTCAGCTGGCGACAGTTTATCTATGTGTGAAGATTTTTAATGGACTTGATTTCTATAATCTTCTACTATGTTAGGCAAGAAAGATATTAAGGATTGTACAAAATTTAATATTTATATTTAGAAAATAGATTAATATTATCTGTATTTTTTGGTCCTAATGACTACATAGACTGCTTTTGTTTGTTTAAAATTGTTAATTTTATGACTGATTTTATTATGTTATTTTTTAATATTCTAACAATTTTGTGGATAGTGAATGATCAGAAATAATTGATTTGGTATTGTACCATTACCAAGGTAAAGACTTTTATTATGGGTGCTCCTAGACGGGCCATATTTTTATTGCAAACTGAACTGACAATTTTACGACAATATTTTGTGTGGCCCGGCCGTTTCTAGCATGGCCGATAATAGCCGAATATTGCCAGTATTAATATGGTATTATATAGTAAAAATATAGCCAGTCTAGGGGCACCTTTAGATGTTATGTCAGACTTTTGGATGTATTTCCTTTTAGAACGCAAAACTCTTTTTGGCTTTACATTAATTTTATTCACTTAATAATAATATTAGATTGGTAATATTAGATTTATTTATTGATTTGCCTATGATAATTTAAACTTTAAATTATTGAATACAATGGATTCCTTTACAAATGTTGTAAAGTAATTAATTTAAATCTTTTTTATTTTTTATTTCATAAAGCCAAAGTGGTGGTTTAATGTTACAGCTAATGTAATAATTATGACATAGTTTTATTTTATTGTGTCCAAATTATTTTTAAGAAAGTATCTTCGTAATAATCTATTACTACTACTGGCTATAATTTAACGAAAGTTAGTACACACACTACATTATAATATAATTTAATAATAATATTTTATTTTAATGATAATTCAAAGTTATTTTAATATTAACTAATATTCATTACATTAAATCATATTCTAATTTCTATAAACTTTTATTTACAGTTAAGTGGAATTACATAAATAATGAAAAGATAAATATCGAAAATAAGCCTTTTAAAAATGTTTAAAATTAAACATAAAAAAGTTATACTCAGATTAGTTTAATACTCGTAATTTAAGCAGACGTGGCATTTATATGGTGAGTATAATTTAAGTGAATCCATCCGAAAAAAAAGATAGATTTTAGGCTCTTACAGAAACGTCTCCCGGGAAACCAATAAATTGGAATGGAGCGGATAATTAATTTTTAATAGGCCGCGTTTACACTAGGAGGAAGTTTACGGTTACCATCCAACGCCTACGAGCTCCATCTTTATTTATTGGACGCCACTCTGCCTTATTGATGCGAGTACTTATATTTATTTATGTTCCCCGGTCCCTCTCGGACAATGAGTGGTATTAAAAGATCCTCATTTGTCATCACGTATCGACCCGGGCTCGGAAATAAAAACATTGTGGATAAACACACACGGCGGCACAAAGCCTGATATAGAGATGTGATTTATTCAAAATCTCTGTTGACATGTGAAAAGGAATTTCTTTTATCAAGGTACGTTCGTAGGTAGAAGTTGGAGTAGCATTGCGCGGTGAATGCGTGCAATTTGTACTTGTGTTACGCCATCCGCCCTGCCCACCGCAGCCCGATCGAATGCGTTGTTTTGGAACGGTAGTGAAATACTTGTTACACACAAACAACAAAAAATCTCGACACTTCCTCGTCGAGAACTGAACTCTGCTTCGGTGGAATTAGATTGACAATCGTTTCAGCGGTTCTCTGCGGCGCTTCGGGCTCGCTCCGCCGACAATGCCTGTTGTTGTCTTTTTGTTGATATTACGGGTTTATTTAAGTGAAATTGGATAAATGGTCATCTCACGATGTTTCGCTATTCAATCCGTTGCGGCGTGGCGGCTGTGCGGTGCTAGTGGTGGTGCTGCTCTATAATAAACTGCAATCGGGTTCTGGTCAAAGTAAAGACTGTGTAAACAAAATGTGAGCGTGAGCCTTGCTCGGTGCAATCTGTTCTGCTGACTAAGTAGAGCTTTGTGGACATTAAAGTGCTGACGAGGAGCCAGGAGAACATGGATTTGGAAAAATATTTGCTGCTGTTGATGGTGTTGTGCCTGAAGGATGGAGAGACGGGAGGCCACGGAGAGAAACACCAGTAAGAGCTTTTACATTTTCTTTAGGCTTGCTACTTCGACCACAACTTAACTTTAAATTTTGTAAGTAAGCTGTGGTGATACACCTAATTGGTCAGAAATACAAAAACCTGCTCCTGTAAATCGCTCACAGACTTAAAAGACGAAATACTTTGATTCAGTCCGCCGCCAGAAATCTCAAAGCGATATAAAGTAGAAGCAGACGCTTGCGCATTCAATAATTTTACCAGACTCCAATAAAACCTACAAACTGTATGTATTTTTACTTCGAATCTGTCTGCTCGTGCGAATGTATTCAAAGAAAAAAAAATCGAACAAGTTTATTTTTAAGACGTTTTCTTTTAATCATAAGAACGTAAATAAAAATCCCGAGATAATCAATGCCTGAGCATCCCAAGTAAAGATCTGCGAAATGGTTCCCAAATCTTGAGATATTTTTAATGAACTGCAGGATTCTACAAACTCCAATTATTTCTTTCAGTGACCACGTCAAGGTGTACGTGCCAGAGTTCATCCACCACGACCACCATACCAAGGTGATCACGATCCATCACCACCATCACAAGCCAAAGAAAGAACATCACCATCATCACCACCACCATAAGCCGCATATTCCTACCCATCATTTTCAACATCATCACAAGAAAGCACATACAACTACGCACACAACGTCGAAAGGTCATCACGGTCACCATGGGCACCACGGTCACCATGGACATCACGGTCACCACGGTCATCACGGACACAAGAGCCACGGCCACGGTCATCATCACCACGACCCGGTTAGCTACGACCCCCCGGTTCCTCCTTCGTACGACGAGCATTACGGATCGTACTCTCCTTCAGTTCCAGCATACGATGGCGGCATTTCTTCACATATACCTCAAATCCCACAAGTGCACGGCGTATCACACACAGTGAAGCAGGTCAAAGTATTCGATTCTCTGCCAGGTGTTATACCTAGCACTGGAGCGGGTGGAAACCATGGCTACGAGGTCACCGAACACGGTGACGATGGTGAAGACGTGTTTACTTCCGTCAATAGTCTGCACCAGACTTACCCAGCGACTTACGGGTACTTGCGGGGCGCGGCAGAGCAGCCATCCCACGATCCGTTCGCTGAGCTGTCGCCCCAGGGCGCGGTGCAGAGCAACAATCACGACCCGTTTGCTGGAGCAATAGCGCAGCCGACTGTCTCGCTGTCGGGAGGCGAGAGCTTCACAGGAACTGTTCACAGAGACCCTTTTGCTTCATCGGCTCCTTTACCTTCCGGTCATCCTTCTATTCAACCTGCGCAAGAGTTTCCAGTGAGCTTCCAAGGAGATGCAGGTTTTGATGAGCATGCAAGTGGTTTTGTAGGAGATGATGGAGGTAACACAGTTTTCCTCACGAACGAGGGAGGTACAGAGAGTGACACTCCGGTGACCTTCCACAGGGAAGCTGGCATCCAGCAGACTGTAAAGACTGGAGGCGTTGAAACTGTTGTTTATTAATAAGTTATTGACTAAGTTGTGTTGTATAAGTCGGCATCCCTATGTCTGACATTGTTATTGTTAAATTATTTTTGTGGAAAATATTAATATTAGTTTGTTAATAGATTTTTATAAGTTATCATTTGTTTGATTATTTTAGTATTGTATGTTATGGTCAGCCCTTATTCAAACAAATTCTTGTAGTGTACTTTTTAGATTGAGCCAGTTCCATGCCGGTGCCTCGGGAAGTGTTATTTGAGATTCAAACGTCTTATGTCACTCGGTTACATTAAAAAAACGACAATGTCTTCGTGATTCGACTCGCCCTACATCCGGAATTGCGCAAACCAAATAAAACATAGTAAAAAACTGAAAAACTGGCGTAACAACGAGTTGAATAAAAAGAATTTGCCCTCAAAATAACTATTACACAATAACTTTAAAGTCTAGCAATTGCCCGAAACGAGGCTAAGTGCTAGGTGTAGGTAATTACATTGAAGTCTTTAGATTTCAGGCTACTGGTTTGTTTCCGCATCGTAGGTATACATGACTTAAATATTTACAAAATTCATACGCTTTTTTTTTACTTTCTAAAGGTGGTATTATAATTTTAATTAGAATGTGTTTAATCAAATGTCATGGGTTTTACGTCTTAAGGTTTTATTTGCAAGGTTTTTGCTAATCTACGCTTCTTGTACTATCTTCTCTATATTGGATTCGGAATACAAATTTACAGCAGTTCTTTGAATTCTTTGGCAGCTTCGGTGTTATTGGCAATCTCTCACTTTAACAAGCAGGCTTTAACTTAGGCGGGACCTCCGCTTCGCTTCGCTAAGGCTAAAGCAGGAGCCATAGCCTTCTAATCTAACCTAACCAATCCCAGTCGGATTTGCTCTGATAAAGGAGTCCGGCAGGAGAGGTTTTAGGTTATTATAATAACATGTCTATCAGAATTGCGGTTCGTTTTATGAATATTCGTATTTTATTTTTATCATAATTCATTCAAAATACATTTCTTCGGTCAACAATGGCATTTTTGTCATATAATCACCCTGTTGCACGAATGCCCGAGCATCAGCCAGCCAGTTTATAAAATGTTGTAATAGACGCTACAGCTTATTTTCATTCAAGAAGCTAGTTGATAGGATCCGTTTAGTGAAATGGCTAGCCTGTTAATTGAACGGCTGATTAAACACATTGGCTACGACAAAAACAAAACATGTTTCAATTTCTAAAACACACTTCTAAAAAACAATATATTTAATAAAAAAACGACTGTTAGTGCAACATTGTAACCTGCATCAGCCACTTCGCTACTCGTAAATCTGTGAACTATTGACAAAAGCAACAAGTGAGCTCTCACAGTTTTTCCCCGCGACAGATTTGATGCACAGATATCTTTAAATAGTGATACAAGTTTCTTACGCATTCTTTAAATGAAGACTGATTCTCACAATTGACTAATGGGAAACGGAAACTGGCGTAGAAATGAAAAGCAAAAAGATGAGGTTTCTAAAAAGTTTACGTAGTACCGTATTCACTGGTGGTACTTGGCGTTTTTCACATTTGTCAGATGTTATAAACCGAGCGAGCGCGTGGCGTCTCCGTTTCTTCTTCTTTCGTATAACTTCGGCAGAAACGCTTTTGCATATCCGACTTTTGGTTGTCCGGTTATTTTCCTCCACAGGTCTTTTGTCAAACGATTACAGGAAAATTTTGTGAGCAGGCTCAGTAACTATAATTGTGTATTTTATTTGTAGATTCAGTTTTTGGAATTATCTGTATCTGTGAAAGCGCTGGTATTAAATCTATAGGCAACGGTGACGTTTACGTTTAGGCGGCCCGATTGTTCCGTGTATGTTTTTTATTTTTGTACAATTGGCCAAAAGGAACAAGGTTTTTTCAAATAGGTATACGAGGTGCTGGCTTTGGGTGGTGTTACACTTAAGGGTGTAGTTCTAGTCGTCAAAATGAACAACATTTGTAACTTCAGTTTGCGAAATTCGATGAAAATAATGGAATCTCATACAAAAACTAGTCACGTAATTTTGTGTGAATTTAGTTTTATTTTTTCTCCATATGTATGTGATCCCCTACCAGCTGACTGGTTAGACCAATTTTACAAGTATAGTATTTTTTGTAAACTGAAAAGAACTTGAATAAATCTACATGTAACAATCTATACAATCTATAGTAGGATGTAGAGTATAAGTTACTCTACATCCTCTACATCAGTAAACTTTGTAAGTAGGATGTAGAGTAACTTATACTCTACATCCTACTTACAAAGTTTCAAGAAAATCTGTTCTATGTAAGTAACATAGAACAAAAATACTGTTTTTGTTCCGTTCTTACTTCCGTATTTTATTTTCGGGATGTTTTGAAATAACTTTTTTGGGGGCTGAGCTACCCACGTCCGTAGGAGTGTACTCTATTCTGATTCCCTACACGTGGTCCCCGGGTAGTGCTAACCGGGTAGCAAACTCTGGTGGGAGGCTTCGGCCGGGGCTAGTTACCACCCACCGGACCAAGCCATGCCGTGAAATGACCTAGTCGTGTTTCGGGATGTAGTCCGGTGTAACCGTTCCGAAGACGGGTCTGAGCAGTAGCGCACTTGTAGCGCCTCACTCAACTGCCGTCTTTGTACTTCTTCGCTCTACAAAACTTCAAGGCTAGAGTGAATAAGTACCTTATAGGTCGTCGTGCTTCATCTTGGACCACAACGTCGCTTAACATCAGGCGAGTTGGTGGTCAAACGCCGACCTATTCTACATAAAAAAAAAAAAAAAAAAAAAAAAAAACTTACTATTACTAAGACTCCGCTGTCCGTCCGTCTGTCTATCCGTTTGTCACCAGGCTGTATCTCATGAACCGTGATCTTAGACCTTCTAACTAAACCGTGATAGTTAGACAGTGTACATTTTCAAAGATGATCTATTTCTATTACCGCTATAACAATACTAAAAAATAGAACGAAATGAATATTTATGGGGTCTCCCATACAACAGACATGATTTTTTGCCGTTTTATCGACCGAATGAGCGTTAGCGAGCGAAGCGTCTCTGCTTCAGCTTCGACAAAAAGGCTTTCGTATGTCTGATTTGTGTCCGGATCTTTGTCTTCCTTTACAGGTCGCATTTCTAAGCCGTAAGTAAAAAAAACAAATCTCCGCCATTTTGAACAATTTCCAAAAACGGACTCGGCAAAAAAGTATCTGTAAAATTACCTAATCTACTCAAAAATTTCACGAGAATCAGTTGAGGAATGCGACCTGTAGAGGAAGACAAACATCGGCTACGAGGTCAACAGCTCACAGAGCCACTAGTTTAATTTAGCGACCACCAATACCTACAGTAAGTACATTAACTTGAAATCAGACTAGATGGCGCTGGTTATCGTTAAAACTCGCAAGCGTTTCGTTCGCCGAGCAGTGGGGCTCGTAGCGTATTCACAAGTGATGTTAAGTTGTTAGATAGGAATATGAAAAGGTATATCGGAAGATAAATTCCAACCAGTTTTTGAAAGCGCCTGAAAAGGTGCGTTAAATCGTGATTTCAGCGAATTGGGCAAACTCAATGTCAAGTGAGCAGCGAACTGTAGCAAGTTAGCCTTTAATTAATACCCAATCCCGAACTTTTAGAGTACGATTAAGAGCCCGTGAAGTCGTTAGATTCCACTTTGTCGCGCGAGTATCATAATTTTTTAAAGTAACAACACTAAACTTGTTGAGTTAATAATGATTCGTTTGGAGTCTTAGTTTGGGGCTTTTTTAGGTTTGGTTGTTACATTAAATTAATATAGTTTAATTTTTTTAGGATCCTTTATTGTTTTTAACAGTATTTTATAAGAGCACAAATGATATTAACAATTTATTGAACAAAAAGACAGTGAAAAAAGAAAGTGATGAGAGAAGACAAAAATGCGACGCGCGGCTTCATCCGCGGTCCCACAGAAACCGTAATTTTGTTCGGGATAAGATGTACCCTATGTCCTTTTCTGTAACCCAGATAACGTGTATGCAAACTTTCATGACGATTAAGTTAGTAGTTAGGGCGTGAAAGCGTTACAAACAAACAAACTCACTTTCGTATTTATAATATTAGTTAGGATAGTCATAGTTATAGTTCTGTTATGATATAGTTAGGATTAGAAAGGAAGTAAAACATTATAAATATAAGCAAAATAACGAAAAAAAGTAATACTCGTAGGTAGGTACATTATTTTTTCAAAATCACAGATTATCCCTGTTTTCAGAAATTCAGTAGTAACATTGATTCATGACATAACAAGGCACAAATACATACCTTTATTTGTAATTAACTAAATTGTAATTTTCTTTGAATGCTGGTAGCTCGGATTAATCGCCAATGATAAAAACGTCACGTTACGTAGTTGTAAGGCCAATGACATCCCCTCAATATATTCTGCGCTAATTGCCCGCTATGACTTAGGGCAAACGTAGGGAGGGCATGCAATACCGCTTGTTACGAGGTGCCTAACCTACCGGAACCGAGTGCGTTTATTTTCCACTCAGCTCCATGTACTTTAAAATTGGCTTTACACGACCGATATTTGACCACTGCCGGTGCTACCATATATACATACATCGTCACGCCTTTCCCCCTGGCAGACTTTTACAACACCCACACTTCGACGGACGATATTCAGTCCCAAATGTGACTGGGGGCGAGCCTGTCGCCATATACCGGGCTCCAGTCGTGTAGCAGTCCAGTGTTCACACAATTACCAAATTAGTGCATGCCTTCAGCTGGGTCCGAACGCGCTCTGTCTTGAGAGGCGAACCTTCTCCGACTAGGCTATCATAGCTTAAAACCGAGGATTCCAAGGCTCCCTAGGGTAACGAAAACACTATATCGTCAACCATTTTCTACCGAGTGCTCCTAGTGCTATAGGGCTCCTTCCACTGCCTTCCTGCCGTCTTCACAATGTCATCCGACCGCCGAGCTGGAGGCCTGTCTGGCATTTGCTGATCTATGGCTGCTATTCTGTGACTGCTGTGGTTCACCAAAATACAGATTATAATAATTGTAAAACAAATTCTAGTTTTAGATTAAATTCACCTTCACTCTCACCCACTAGTAGCTCACACTAGTAGCTCTGTGAGCTGAAGACCTTGCGGCTGGCATCTGTCCTGCTGTCCGTCTCTACAGGTCGCATTTCTCAACTGATTCATAAACATTACATAACAGTCATAACAGTCCCAAATAAGAATCTGTCCCCATTCACCGGGCTCCAGTTATGTAGCAGATGTCATCCAAGCTGAAGCTGCGCCACTTGTTGATAGGATATTGTCGTCATAGTTGATAGGATAGGCGTTAGACCAAAGCTCTCCTTATGTTAAGTGACGTGGTGGTCGAAGGTAGTGAGTACTTTAAGGCTGCAATGGGAAATAGCTCTTAAATGTGGATGCTGGAGCATGACGTACGAGTATAATGCTTAGAGTCCGATGTGGGCTAAACAGTTGAGAACTACAGTTAAATGTGGTTTCCTCGTGATTTTGTATAAAATAATATGGATCAATCACCATCAGCTTTAAATTAACTGTTGAAGTGTGAACCCGCAACCTGCGCCATGCAATCTGAACGCGCTAAGCACTGATCTATCATCACTAAACAGTTTTAGTATTAAGATTAGGAATCAGTGCCGCTTAACTTTGGTCAACTAAATTATTATTTATGTACAAACAAATATGCTAAGTAAAACTACTTCACAATGTTTCAGAAAAAAAAATCGGTAACTAGCTGCGGTTATAGCGACAGCAAACGTGCAGAAAAATAAAAAGAAAGAACTTCAATGGAAAGCCACAAATAGGCCTTATTATAGTTTTCTCGTTTCACAAGCAAAGATCTTAGTTAAGGATATGTTCAAAAATGTGTAAAATACACATACATATACCTATTTTTATTCTTATTAGAGATAGAAGTGATAAGTCCTGCACTGACGTCCCGCTTAGGGGCTTAAGGCGTATTGTGCATTTCCAACTACTGGCACCTACCCATTATTATATAAAAATTTTTTTTGTTTAGGGGGAGGTAAAAAGGGAAGTGCGAGGGCGCACTTCCCTTCCACTGCAGGGGTGGCGGAAAGGGGTATGTGGAAATCGAACCCACTAAAATCCTCCCCCGTGAGCAGTCCCTCGCCAAGGTGGGGCGAGAAGGGGTCGCGCTAGCAGTCACCATCTCGCCGCGGCGGTAGGCCCAGGTAGGCCTCTGCGCATGTGTTGGGGAAACCTTGCTCACCCCCTAGACGTGCGGGGCCGTGCAAGTCAGTGGAGAGTCCCTGACTTCCACCAGTGACCACGCTACGGAGGGTGGAGCAGGGCAGCGAACAGCCTTCTCTTTTCTCCTGTACAGAGGCAACCCAGCTCCTTGCAATACCGGTTTAGGTTCGGGGGCGCTGGCATAGTTACTCCAGTGGCGTAGATGGTAGGGTGCTCACACAAACACACACATATTGTGTGCATCATACGCTACATTCAAATATAAACCAGGTGGCTTACCACAAATTTTGATCGTTAAGAATACTTTTTGCGTTTTTGTTTGGCTCCATACATTTCAATAAAGCGCACCTGGCGGAAACGTTAAGGAGCTACTCGTAGGCTTAATGTATGGAGCCAAACAAAAACGAAAAAAAGTTTTCGTTAACTATCAAAACTCGCGGTAAGCCCGCAGGGGTGCTCAAAAGTGAAGTGAATAGGTATATCCTAGGCACCATCGATTACGTCGTCGCTCTCCATCAGCCGAAACGATGGTCAAATGCATGCCTAGTCCGATGTAAAAATAACATGGGATGATC
Source organism: Peribatodes rhomboidaria (assembly GCA_911728515.1). Classification (NCBI taxonomy): domain Eukaryota; kingdom Metazoa; phylum Arthropoda; class Insecta; order Lepidoptera; family Geometridae; genus Peribatodes; species Peribatodes rhomboidaria. Next base: position 972,602 of record OU452166.1, read on the forward strand.
ACAATACCTCTAGTTTAAGACATATTGGATCTTATATTGATTTAAAGATCATCCTAAATTGATATCAAAATATTAACAGATCAATTAAATTTTCCAATCATAAGAGCTACAAGATAAAAGGACCAGGGCAAGAAAACATTTAACAAAACTAAAATTAACATTTTATAACAACAAATGTTTGTGAACATTGTTACAAGCTTACACAATAAGTTAACGGATTCTCGTTGAATCGAGATAAAAATCACAACATTTTTCTTAAAACTAATATCTTAATATATTTAAGCATAGAAATGGTTAAAAAAAGGAATTAATCACTGTTTCAATTTAAAGTTCACTGTTGTTGTTTCTTTGTTTTTAAGTCACAAAAAACAACAAAAATTTCCAAAAATATACAAAAATGTAGCTTCTCGAGGATTATAAAATCTTAACGTCGTTTATTTTACAGGTGGCTTTGTCTTTAAAGGATCGCCCCCTGTCATGTTTGGGACTAAATATCGTCCGGCGAAGTGTAGGTTTTATTTACCACTGCCAGCCCCTTTGGGGGAAAGGCGTGACGATCATGAATTGAATTCACAAATAATGTATTTGGAACATGCAAACAGTCAAGTTACTATCCTTGTCCTTGTTGTTTCATGTAAAAGAATGTTTGGATCCAAATCAAAATTATAATAATGGATTTCATTTCAATATGTTTTATATTTGTTTATTTTTTTCCATAATTCTTTTATATATCACTTAATATTATCAATACTGGTCACATTGATTTAAACTGTCATAATGTTGCATTATAACATTCCAAAATTGTTTTGTACTATGTTCACTATCAACATTTTCAAGCATACTCATTCCTATAAGTCTTAAAGAAATATTACAACAGTTACTTACAAACTAAATAAAAATAGCCTCTACTTTCATTTATACTCATGCATTCGTTTTGTACAATAATATACGTCCCGCTCTAGAGATTGAAATATCATCGTACTCTTTACGGCCTCTATAATATAAATATACTTAGATAAAATAACTTTCAATATAATTTATAAACTGGATATTTTAGCTGTCTGTTGGTGTATGGCGGTAATACTGAGAGGTTTAACAAAATTCAGAGGCAACTGTTGTTTGAATTAATTGAGAGTAAGAGCAAGTCACTCCCCTGTTAGCACCGCGTTTGTTAACAATCGCTGTAACCTACAATTTAAAACTTCAACAGTTCAAAACTATACGCGAACTTGGACTGCACTCGTGAAATCGTCACCCAAGCTAGGTCGCTACATATGTGACGAGATAATATCTCGGACGGGACGGGGACGGAACGAGACAGTGTGAATGTGTCCGTATACGCACCGTGAGAATTCTGCAAAGCCAACGTAAACACGGAGTTCACTTCACTACACCACTCTCCGGAGCGAACGGGGACCTGCGCCGGCCGGGACGTGGTAAACATCGTCCACGACGATGTTTTTTCACGCTCCGCCCGGCGCGGGCCTCGTCTCGTCCGAGATCCCGTCGTATATTTGACTACTGTACGTTTGTATGTAACGATGTTTAATATTGCTCCGTTCCGTCCGGCTGAGTAAAATCCCGTCATGTATGCAGCGACCTTTAATTCAGTCATTGATTTTAACGTCAGCGATTCAAAGAAAATGTCAAATTTATACGTCTAAAAACTATGTGTAAATATGACGTTTTCTTTAAATTGTGACACTGAAGCCAATGACGGGAGTTAAAGGCCAGAGCACCGTGAGCTGAAGACACGGTTACAGCGTACGAAATCTACGCGTCGCGCCTTTCATCGCGCCGTATTCATTGTCTTTGCATTACTTTGCTTCGGTTTTATTTAGACCTATAGGTGTGTCATTTTAGCTATTCTATTAGTCCTATAAATTCGCTGGAATAATACTATTAGTTACAAGCTAGTTCCAAGTTGAGAGTCGTATGTTCAGTAGCCTTCGTGGCCGGAGCTGTAGTCTTCGGAGCCCGAGAGAGCGTAGCTGCCGTGGTCGCCACCCTCGAAGCTGACGGGCGAGTCCTCGTAGCCCTGACCCTCGTCGGCAGCGTGCCAGCCGTGCCCTGGAAAACGTAATAAAGCTTTACATATAACTTGGACACTAAAAAATTAAAAATAATTGGAGAAATTGTGAATAAAAAACTCTACGTAGAAAAATTTTGAGTGATTGCACATTGATATAATAAACGGGTATGAGTTAGACGTGTGTGTTTGATTGTCACCTAACACTCAAACCCGTAATGGCTGAACGGATTTGAGTGAGCTTTAGTAAGGGGGTAGTTTAACGCTTCTTTTTATTTCGAAATATTAATGGTACTACGGCTATACAGGTTAAATCGAGTATACCAGCAAACACGGTGACGGTTGTTTATGGAGGCTCTGTTATTTAATTGGAGTGAAATAGAACAGGCTAAAATAATAATACATTGTCATAAATAAATCAGTAAAGAAAACAAAAAACAACAAGAATTTGGAATTCAAAAACTACTACTAACAATATTTCATAACAATCAAAATTACAGCTCCACTAAACGGTGCACCATAATACCCCATGTTAACTGGTCTATAACTTCATTGTAGAGTAGGCCGACACGCACGTAGCACTTACTATGACATGTTTTATCTAACAGAGGCACAAATAATGACACGTGTGTGTTGTGTGGTCATGTAGTTTACGTCATGAATCGAAATATAGTCGTAGCTTAGAAAGGCAGGAAGCGTGGAGCTTCCGTCTTCGTGCGACTATTGCATTGCACTTAATGATCATCATCAGGATCAATCAAATGCACTCTACATTTACCTACAGCCCAGAATACGACCGTATGCATATATAACCCGTTGTCTTATGTGAACGACTAACACGACGCAACGGCATGCGACGCTAACATATATTATATGTAGTATAGTCATTGTACGTATGTGTGTACCTACGTGGAAAAGTCAAATCGCGTCACGTCGCGTCCTGTTGTCGTTCACCTAAGACAACGAGTAACTACCATTTTTTGACATCGGACTTACCATTATACTTATACTAATATTGCCACGGGATTTCTGCAAGGCTATAGAGCGGGTAGTCTAACAAGTTCCACAGGTAATGCATTTAGTTAATTTGGTAATGCATGTCGTTAGTACCACCGAAACAAAATAAATAATAATAAATAAATTCGGGACACTTCCACACACGGTCGCCTGACCCCAAACTAAGCAAAGCTTGTACTATGGCTGCCAGGGACTGATATACATACTTAGATATTTTAAATACATACTTAAATAGATATTAACACCCAGACATAGAACAAACACAAATGTTCATCACATAAATGTTTGCCCTAGGTGGGAATCGAACCCACGCCCCCAAGCTCAGAAGGCAGGTTCACTACCAACTGAGCCACCGAGGCAGTCAAAAATTGCCTCTTCTACTAGACTGTAGGACCAATAAATCTATGATTAGCACGAGTCTACAGTATAAATTTCGATTAGCCAACGTTAAGCTTTTTTTAACGTACTTGTGGGAGTCTTATGATACACAGTGTAATTGCAGTACAATTCCTGAATAAATTATTTGTCATCATCGTCATCATCACACCAGCCAATAAAAAGCAATATTCATTTATTTTAATGCACAAGACACTACAAAGACAGTAAAACTACTTAGGACCAGAACACAAAGAAGATGATAGAAATGTAGCTATCACTTCAGTGCCCAGTGTGTCGATAAAAATCAATGTCCAGCAATAATGCTGAAAATGTCTCCTCGACTCACTGAGGGCAAAGACATTCTCTAAAGATTCTACGATGGCTACCTTCAATTGCATGTAGAGAAGGATTTGTATTGTTTATCATTCTTATAAACAGGTAGCTATTTACCTCCGACTCCATGGTGCGGCGCTCCCTTGGGCTCGCCGTATGTGTATCCGAGCACCTCGTAGTGGTCGTCGCCGCCGCCGCCGCCGCCGTGCTTGTGGTGGACGTGCTTCACGATCGTGTGCTTGTGGTGATGATGCTTCACGTACACTGGCACGTGGATGATGACCTTCTTGTGACCGCCGCCGTGGCCGCCCGCCTCGATCAGCGACGACAGGACCGCTACGCACGCTACTGCTAGCTGAAAAAGGGATAAGAACAACGTTATAAGTTGCCACACATCTTACATTTAACAGCTCATCTCAGTGTGACATAGGGTGTCTTTATGATGCATATCTTGTACCGGATTCGATCGTGATAGTCATCGAATCCGAGAGGGAGCGCAACTGTTGGAAGTTAGTAAGCGCGAACGTGATAGCATGCGATATCAGGATCACGACCTTTACTCATTTAGAAAGCAGTATCATGTTTGTTAAAATCCAAAATTCTGGATATTACTGCAGTAGTAATATAAACCGCCTAGGTAAGCAAATTCTTCAGGCTCAGAGTAAGAGTTCAGTCACAGTTATTAAGTATCCTATTGTGTTTACAACATAAAACTATGTCATATAGCAATAAACAATCGCAACGCAAAGCACATACTACGAGCTCGTTAGCGGCAAAACAATAGAATTCATATAAAATACATAATAACACGCATTCGCCAGAAACTCGAACATTGATGGATAAAAACATAGATTGTATACTTGCAATAACAATAGTAATGACCACCTGCTCATAAATAAAGAAAAAAACGCAACGAAACTTTCTAAGTCTGTATCAAACTTGCGTAACCGATGCAAAAAGAAAATGACATCCAGTGATTCAGATGGACGGCAAGGCCCGTTGTACTACGAAATAAAAGGTTCCTTTTTACTTTTTTGTACGTACAAATTCCAGTTGCAAAAGTATCTAAGTACTCTCTATCGTAACTCTGTCCGTGTTTAAGTTACGTTGATGATATTCTCAGATGAAGCTCGTTCTTATAATCGTCCTTATTTGTCTGGATCTAGTTATAAGGTTTTAGTAAAGTGTGATTCGTTTAGGGGAAACTGTAGCGTACAAAATATGCTGACAATCCAATAGCAATCAATTGGTACCTATTCATATTTTTTCCAGCAATAAAATTTTAGAAACTTGGCGTGTAAGTTCGTGTTATTCCAACGTCTATAAAAGGAATAAAGAATCCAAAAATAAATCGATGAAACAAAGTATTTTGATTTTCGAGCCCCAATTAAAAGCATAAAAAAATATTAGCAGGATTTTTACCCACGACAGAAGTGTGACGGTAAAAATAATATGTGTGTTATTGATATTAACCATGCGACGATAATATTAGCGGGATAAGGTTTAAACTTAGTCCCTCAATTATGCTTCGCGATGCAGTCATGTTAATCAAAACTTTACCGGACGATTAGTTAACTAATGTTTTGTCTTACCTTTGTAAAAGATCCGGTTAATAACCAATCGACTTGTTAAGCATTAATGGACTCGGTCCGATGTGGCAACAGTTAGAAACTACTGATAAACAAGCAATTAAACTTATAATAGAGTTGTGACACAGCTGTAGGTCACTTTACGCAGGATCTCTCTTATTAATGAACCATTCATCAAGATATCTGTTGCAGCAACTTTCAAATGTAGTTTAATTATAATTTGAGTTAGCTTTGTTAAATCCTTATCCTTGTTTGGATTATTAAATCTAAAATAACTATGTATGTCTGTCTGTTTGTAGGCTTTTCACGGTTGAACAGATCTTGATGAAATTAGATAAATAGTTACAGTAAATCACAAGGAAGGTTTCTGTGATAACAACAATATTTTTGTCATGAAATTCTGTAAATTCATAAAAATAACGCACCGCTTACCAAATGCGTCAGACAACATCACAGAATAGTACGTAGTTGGTACTAAAATAACAACTGACAACTAAAATTAAAACTCCGCTCAAATCCAGCCAGGATTTTTTTTAAATTTTGGACTCTGATCTCTTTTGTAACGGATTATATTTCATAATTTGACAACTAGTGACAGTACAGCACGAGGTGGAAGTTACAGGCAACAGCTAGTATCTGATAAAACCTATTTAAGGCGTGAAATCTCTTCTGTACAGTTTAAAACAAAGTTTCTTTTCGTGTCTGTCTATATTTCCGCAAACTCCTACTAAACCACGCAACGGATTTTGATGCGGTTTTCACCATCGGTTAGATAACTTTTCACGGAAAGTGTATGGGTACCGTACAAACCAGAGCTGGTCGCTGGTTTTAAATATTAATCTCTTGTAAAGAGACTACGAAATAAAAATGTCCAAAACACTGTTCATGTAATAAACAGTGTTTTGGACATTGAAACTTGTAATATAAACTTGCTTCATGACTTTTGTTTCATCATATTATTTATGCCAAGTCGAATCATTTTTCAATTTCACAAAAAAAGTTAGGTCTCAAAAAAACTAGATCAAAGTTCAACAAAACTTGAGAAGGTGATCAAATTTTTAAAAGGTGATCAAACCGTCTGTTTTTGACAGCTATTCAATAAGTTAAATAATAAGTCAACAATAGATGGTTAAACAAAAAATCGCCTTGTTACATTTTTTGGTTACAGTAAATTTTTTTTTGGAAGAGCGGTAACAGTCAGCAAACCTACACTACATTATTATTCAATTAATTTTGTTCATATTCATACATACACAATTAGATTACCTTGTCTCCGTTTTGTCGTGGGTCCAAATTGCAACGTTACGTTAAATCATAATCTGTTGTGAGACATTGTTTTAGTTATCACTATGACGTCATAGACCTAATTACTTACTATCATAATAACTAATGTACTCACCAAAATTCGTGCAGACATCGTGTGAGTAGTGACGGAAGAGAGAGACCGAGCGCGGGAACAGTCAGCGGGTGTGTGATAAAGAAATTATACTAAACTTGCTTTTATATCGCAACGTGCTCGCGTTTCGCGACACTGCATCTCGACAACTCCAACACAGCCAGACACGAACTAATTCCAACCCTAAATCAACGACGCAAAAGCTACATTCAGTCGACGATGGAAATTCGATCAGATTCGATTGTTATCGGCGTATTTTCGACCGGAATGACCCGAACACAAGACTCATTTTCCACAAAGGAGTGTCTAGTTAAAAGTCTATTATTAAAGTGAAAATGTAGTCTAGGTTGTAGTAGTAGTCGCTAATCGGTCGTGGCGAAAGAGATGAAGATAACGACGCGATCGATATCAGGTGAATGAGATGCGCCTGCGCATCGACCACAAGCAGTTATCAAACTTGGCGCGCTGTCATTATATGCACATTAGTATTATCACACAAATAACAGGTGTTAAAGCTTCACACCGCTGTTTCCTGAAGTTAATAACAAAAAAAGCTACATGCAAAAGAATCCTACGCTCCATACACCAACAATAATATTTTAGCAAAATTTTATTTTTAATGCTTCCCCTACACCTTTATACTAGTGGTCCTGTGAGCTGTAGACCTCGCGGCTGACGTCTGTCCTCTTCTACAGGTCGCGTTCCTCAACAGATTCTCGTGAAATTTTGTGAGCAGCTTCTATAATTACCTTTAACAGTTTTTTTTGCTGAGTCCTAGTCCTATTCCTAGTATTACCTATAACAGGTTTTGGAAAAATTTCAAGCTTTTTTAAACCTACTTACGTACCAATCGAGAATCGGTTTAGGAATGCAACCTGCAAAGAAAGACAGAGATCCGGACGGAAATCTGGACTGAGTTCGGACATACGAAAGCATTTTTGTCGAAGCTGAAGCATAGACGCTTCGTTCACTAACGCTCGCTCGTTCTAATATTGTCAATAACCTATATTGTGCAATATTACTGTAGATGTATGGGCCGCCTCATGCCAAATATAAATTTGAAATATTTCTTACATTGGTCATAAAATAATATTGAATGATACAGGTACTTAATTCACTCGTACAACATTATTTTATGAATTAACTAGCGATCCGCTCCGGCTTCGCACGGGTGCAATGCTGATACTAAATACACTACAGAAAAACTGTGAACGTTGTATATAAAAACATAGCGGCCCGCTCTAGCTTCGCACGGATATAAACAAAAAATATTATTGTGGGATACCCCTAAGAGATAGACATATACTATAGCGGAGTTTTCTGTAGACCTTTTCAATATGTACAAATAATTAGTACATTATTTTGATAAATCTCGTAGGGTTTCAGCCTGCGTTTGCAATGTAAGCGGAAAAAAAATGATAATTCACGACATCACATTAGAAACCTCAAAAATAACAGTATTTCTCCACTATTTAATGGATGTTATTATACATATAAACCTTTCTCTTGAATCACTCTATCTATTAAAAAAAACCACATCAAAATCCGTTGAGTAGTTTTAAAGATTTAAGCATACAAAGGGACATAGGGATAGAGAAAGCGACTTTGTTTTATACTATGTAGTGATATAGTAAAGTAAAAGTAAGGAGGGAAAAGTTTTTATTCTTATTCTATTCTATTCTATATCTTTACTCTATCTTTAAGAAACTTAGAAAGAGAAAGGTACAAACTATAAACTAAACTATATAAAAATAAAATTAACTTAAAAATACACTGTAAATAAAAAAAACTAAACTGTACAAAAACTTTGTTTACAGGCACCTACTTACAATATGGCAACACTCTTAATGAACTCAATGGCTGATTCTCGCACCAAGTCAGTCAGTCAGTAGGTTACCGTACTAATATTGTTTAGTCATGCAAGTGTAATAATAATAACATTATTATATCTGTAATGTCCAAACAAATATTATAATCAAAAGTAACTCTGTATGTCTGTCTGTCTGTTTGTATGCTTTTCATGGCTAAACAGCCAAACGGAACTTCACGATAGTGCTGCTTGTGATAGTTAGTCACAAGCTATTACGAGAGGAAGGTTTTCCGATACTATTATCTGAATGAACGCGAACGAAGTCATGGGCAACAGGTAATAAATTATAATATTATATTATCATCGAAAGTAAAGAACTCCGTCTTTTTGTAAAATTTTCACGGCTAAACGGCTGTACGGATTTTAATGGAATTTAAAAATTAGTTACGTCACGAGGAAGGGTTCTGGATAATAGTTTCTGAATAAACGCTAACGAAGTCGCGGGTAACAGCTAGTAGATTATATATTGGACAATCACTCAACTCACACAACAAATAATACACAGTCTGTTAGGTCATCAAACGATTGAGACAAACGTGTTATCTATTAATGCTTAGGATTTGTAGTTAACAAGAAAACGTTAATAAAATAAATAGTCACGAAGTCACATCGAAGACGCCAGCATAAGTGTATTAAAATAACCCAAAAAAAGCAACAAGTAAAACACATGAACTTAACTGAAGGAACGTTTTTATTTTTTCAATCTTCTGTCATAAACTTTATTATTATTAACAACTAGCTGAGCCCCGCGGTTTCACCCGCGGTTAAAAAGTATCCTATATGCTATTCTAGACTGTAATCTATCTCTGTGCCAAATTTCATCCAGATCTGTTCAGCCGTTCTTGCGTGAAAGAGTAACAAACATCCATTCTTACAAACTTTCGCCTTTATAATATTAGTAGGAAGTAGATAATACTGTTTTTTTTACTTTTGGTTCTGAACGATTTAAAAGATTTTGCAGCAATTCGGTAGAACCATTTTATCGGGATAGGCCCAAAATAAAAACTTTGCAGTTTTTGTTACACTATTCAAAATTAGAGCATATCTCAGTTGATGCTTTTTTTTCGAATATACATCTTTCTTCTTATCTTCTTAATATATATAAATTACGTGTCACGTTGTTTGTCCGCTATAGGCTCCTAAACTACTTAACCGATTTCAATCAAATTTGCACACCGTGTGCAGTTCGATCTAACTTAACAGATAGGATAGCATATAATTATATATTAATATAAATAATAAACGCGAACGAAGTCGCGGGGTGACAGCTAGTTTAATATAGAAAATGAAAGTTACAGAAATGTTTTTTTTCTTTTATTTCACAAATTAGAACATTGTAAAACGCATTTCGCGTTGTCTCCATTTTCTGAAAAGTCTATTACGAACTTTTTTTTCAAAAGCAAAGTTTGCAAAGATTTTTGGACCTGACAACAACCGTACAACCGATTTCTTAGTTGCAGACTGCGCCACTTCACACCTCGTGGAAAGCAATGCCAATGAAAGAAATGCATTCATGTTGTAGACATGCATAAATTAATGTACTATTGCGAAGATACGCGTGTAACGGAAGTACTCTCACTTTTGCTATCCATCGAAAGGGGAATGTGCGGTGAGATTAATACAACTGATACAAATGTATAAACATATTACAACTACCGTTGCGCCGTGATTCTGCGCCGGCTTGCGTAAAAATTGCAACATTACCTACGCTAAAGTGCACTATTTCAAACGCATAACCTAATACTATAAATGCGAAAGTGAGGTTGTTCGTTCGGTTGTTATGTGTTCACGCCTTAACTACTCAACCGATTGTCATTCATGTTGTCAGGGGTTACATAAGAGGACATAAGGTACCTATTCAAAACGGGTAACAGCTAGTAATCCTTCCTATCCTACTAATATTATAAACGCGAGAGTTTGTAAGATTGGATGGATGGATGGATGGATGTTTGTTACTCTTTCACGCCAGAACGGCTGAACACATCTGGATGAAATTTAGCACAGAGATAGATTATAGTCTAGAATAGCACATAGGATACTTTTTAACCGCGGGTGAAACCGCGGGGCGCAGCTAGTTTATAATAATTATTTGATTTCATTTATAATTTTTCGAATGGTTCTTCAATTGTTTATTTCATCACCATTAAAATATAATATTTCACCCGCTGCTGAGTAGGTAAAGATCTTATTGAGCAAACACCAAAAAAAATAATTGAAAGGAATGATTCTTTTCTTTTATTCTTTGTTTTCTTTTGGAATCTACATTCAACTTGGTTTACTAATCAATGTCGTATAGCCTCGTAATAGTAATACTGTGATCTGTCTTTTTTGATCTACCTTTATATAAAAGGAAGAAAAATACTAAACACTGCGTAACTATTCCGAGGCTGTACAACGTTTAAAAAAGATGTTTATGTGGCAGATGAAGGTGATTAGTCGTCTAGCTCGGAATAAAAACTGCGCTCAAGTGTTCATTACGTGGCTGCCGGAACTCAATCTGGAAGAGATCACTCTCAGCGATAAGGCCAACAGTTATTGCACTAGTTTTTAACTGTTTGATTGTTATCCTTATGGTCATCATTTCTGGTGTTCAGAGTCTTTCTGTATAACTCACTGTTATTTACTAACGATAGACTTTTTACTAGTAGCACAAGCTCATTGTTTAGATTTGTACTCACACTTTAGGTTGGCGATCAACCGGTTCAACCACTGAAACAAAATACACATGGCGACTGAATATTAAACAAAACTAAGATAGATTTTAGAATGTGAGCATAAAGCTATAACTTATGTCGAAGTTTTTTTTTAAATTAATATCGTCACGCCTTTCTCCCGTGATGGCTGGCAGAGGTGTATTACAACACCCACATTTCGCCGGACGATATTCAGTCCCAAATGTGACAGGGGGCGAGCCTGTCGCCATTCGCCGGGCTCCAGTCGTGTAGCAGATGACATACAAAACTAACATAGATTTTAGAATGTAAGCATAAAGCTATAACATATGTCTAAGTACACTATATTATTTAAATTAAGTACAAAATTAAATTAAATTTAGTCGATAAATAGTAAACATTTTAAAGTTTAATACTACTCGTATTTACAATTATAGTGTATTTTATTCCTTAATAACCGAAAACATGGAAGATTGTTAAGTTGTAAACTAATCGTGTATCCTTCGATGCCTACACGGCCCATATAGGCCCTTGGACAGAGACGAATAAGCCACAGGACACGTCCCTCCGACCTATCTAGTAGTAAGAAAACTAATTTCTGCCAGCTAAGAACTATAAATATTATAAATTAACATGTTTAATGGTTGTTTTTTCTGAGAGAGTTACGGTAATAGTAAATGTAATATTCTAATAGATTTTGGACATTCAAAATGTGTGTTAAAATAAATGTAATCATAATGTTTTAAAAAGTATTGTCTCTGACTGTTCGTGACCGACGTCTGTGCTTCTCTACAGGTCGCATTCCTTAACTGATTCTCGTGAATTTTGTGAGCAGGCTCTATAATTATACAGATTTTCTTTTGGCAAATCAGTTTATGATACATTTTTAATGTTTACATACATTATATAAATTTAAAACATCTCTTAAACCTGTAAAGAAAGACAGAGAGATTGAGACAGGATTCGGACATACGAAAGCATTTTTTTCGAAACTGATGCATAGACACTTCGCTCGATAAGCTACCGGGACCCCCGCGGTTCCAATCAATTCTCTTACGGAAACTGTACATATTTTGTGTCACACATTAGTATGGTCAAAAAATTACAACGATTAGTTATCATATTTTAATTATGTCAGTTATTTGATTGTGTGTATTAGGTTTAAACTCATAATAAAAAGAGGATACGAAGACTTTTTCTCAGCAGAAGGCTAAAACAAGTTAAAATTACAAATAAAAATAATACCTAGTAATGTATTCATATTTTTATTTACTTTATACATACCTCGGCATATTCATGTCTAGTAGCTTATTCGTTCAACCAACCAACTCGTCTTAGGTCATCACCCTTTACCGTTACACCAATTAAATAAATAAAGGTTTCTCAATAATAAAAGTTAATTATTTTAAAGTGATATCGATAGTCTACGGGCAACTTCCGCCAGCCATCCGTGGCGGCCGTTCCACTCGAGACGGAGTTCCTGTGTCCGCCAGAAGGTCACGTGAAGAAATACCTATATTACTTCACAACTATGAAAAACAAATGGAATAGTTTCACCTGTATTGTCACCGATTAAGGTCTAAAAGTTTTTGTATTCATCAAATGGGCTGTTATTTAGTAATATGAAACTACTGAAAAAATTTTGTAGGTGTCGCGATCTCTCTTCTGCGAAGTCAGTTAATTCTATAGTACTGCAGTAGATAGGTACACGAATTGTTAAACTACTGTTTTTATAGTAGAGTATGAAGTAGGAATAGTAGAAGACTAGTTAAACCGTCGCGTCGTTACGAAAAAAAGAACACTTGAACAGGCACAATACTAGATCCAAATATCTTCATTAAATGTACACGGTACATGCTACAAGGATCTTTTAGCACTTTAGTGAGGTCACCGGTGTCAGTTTGGTAGGATAATCTCCTTAATTATTACGGGAAAAGAATGTACTTACTTATCACAAATGTAACTATATTATAAGATTTATAGGTATTGGGTATATGATACAGTTGATGTAAATACATTCAAATTCTTAATTTCAATCGTTATGTCCGACTTTGGTCACGTGCCAAAAGATCCTTTTAGGTCTATAATTATGTACATTTTCTTAGCGGATTTACGTAGCGTATAGTTGTCTTTGAAAAGACTTCAACGCGTTCGCTTCTACGAGTTGTAGCCACGTAGACCTACATTACAAAATAGTACGTCAGAATCTTTTTGTTACCTTCCTATGTTTTTTAGGACATATGAAGATCCTATCCTTATTGATAGGAGGATATTCCTTTGTATCCATCACTTAAAAATACTATCAATTTTATTTGTATGTAAGTATGGAATACTTAGTAGTGTTGAGTACAATAACAAAAGTTGTACGCAGTGAAAGTCGGTGTCTTCTTACAAACTGATAATATGTTGTTTAAAGAAGATACTTATGTATGTTTCGATCTTTAGATACTCACTCAAATTAAAAATAATTTTTATAATTCGATTATTCCAAGATCAAACTAGGAAGGGTGTAAGCCGGATGTTACTTAACTGAAAAAATAATTATCTTATTAAAACATTCTTCATCACGGTCATTCATATTGAGAACTAATTGCGTAATACTGTATGAGTCTTGTACTCGTAACACTTTTTACGGTTATGTTTACCTTTTTTTAACCTACTTCTGAAACTAGAAGGTTTCAATAGTTTATTTTACTTTTTACTTTAGTAATAACTATGCTGCCCATTCTAATATCTTAGTTGGTTTTAATTTTCTTTATAATTTTGTAGTGTAATTTGGTTCTTGTCTTTCTCTGTTCGCCCGTCATCTCTGTCTAAATGAAATAGCAATGGAAAATCCAATGCCAATGCGAAGATAGCTTTTATTGTTCTAGTGAGTCTTAAATAGTAAACTATCGAGTATTAAACGTAACAAAACACACCCTGTATACAAGAGGAACTAGCCGGCTCCGTGCCAGCTCTAGGTATCAGAGCCAAATGATGGCCAGAGCTGCCTTCGTTGGCCACGACCAACGCGAACGACAAAACATCATCCATTAATTTTACTTCATAAAGTCGTAAGTAAAAAGAAGTCATAAAGTTAATGTGTGTCTTAGTTGTTAAGGTTTTAATTTTTATCGACCGAAAAAGCTGGCCACGCTGACAACCATCGTACATGATTTCTCTAAGTAAAACACTTCCTTCACCAAAAGTTTTTACTCCCACAATAAAGAAGCGGAAAGTGAAGATCAGAAGACAGAGACCCTAAACAGTTTTCCGTCCAAATCCACAATTGAAAAGAAAACCTCCTCGGTGACTTGGTTGGTAGTGAATCTGCCTTCCAAGCTTGGGGTCGTGGGTTGTATTCCATGTAAGGCAAGTATTCATGTTGTGTTTTATTTCTGGGTGAAAATATAAAAATATTTATTTCGACTCATATTTAAAGATTTATTAAAAAATAATAGATAATATAAATATATTTTATTCATGTCAACCTCGGGCAGTACAAGTTCTGGCAGTTCTTCTTCAAGCTATATAGGAAAATAAAATATAGACATTTTTAGTAGATAGTCGTAACGTACTTAGTACTTATACTTAGTAAAGTATTTATTGGTAATAAAATAATTATGAAAGCATTTAAGTTCTCTTAAGACTGAAAAAAAAAAAAGATCTAGAAATAATTACTATGTTATTTACATACTACTACTGCTCCCCTCGGTTTCTACCGTAGATAAACAGTATCCTATGTGCTACTCCAGACTAAAAGACCCCAGACTAATTAAACTCAATGCCAGATTTTATCTAGATACGATCAGTCGCTTTAGCGTGATTGAGTAACACACATACATCCATACATCGATCCAAACTTTAGCCTTATAAATATATTTTATTAGTATGGTTATCTATTTGGACATCACACTATGATGCAAAGGTTCGTAAGTAAGTGTGTGAATGTGAATGGCCCGACGGATATAGAGAAAATTTCGTACGACCATTTCGTTAGCACATAGGCTACTTCTACCCCGAAAGTAACGGTTCATGTGGGCTAGCAAGTAAAACCGCAAGACACAGCTAGTACCTACTCTACAAAAACCCATTTGATTACACCAAATAAGGCGCTGAAAAAATGACGCGAATGTAAGATACCACATCCATAATTTGCCGTTGAGACTACAGGAGGTACTTATTTAAAAAAGTTAAACACACATATAATAATACTTACAAATTACATACACATTTGAACATTCCTTCCATTCATTTAACTTTAGAAATAAATCAGTTAAATTCATTGTCGAAACATTTAAGAGAAGACATTTAAATTTTCATTAACGTATTTGAATTATCATATTGGGATTTCTGATTTTATTTTTATTTTTGTGAGTGGGTGGCGATGTAACTCGCGGGAGGTAGATTTAATGCATTCAGTATTTTGGATTTAGTATTTTTCTCTAGCTAAACATAGTTTTACACATAATAAAAATTATAGTTTAACCCCCTTACTAGTAACCGTTACTTAGCCTCGTAATAGTTATAAAGTGAATAGTTGTAAGGACAGTGAATTGTGTTTTTTTGATCGAGGTAAAAATTTAAAAAAAAGCAAAAGACAAAACACTGTATAACTTTTTCTTTCAACTGTTATAAGAGGTACTTAGTTGGTTTGAAAGTCACACACTCAAACCGAAGTTAATGTTGATTAAGAAATCAAATGTTGGTTTTCCAAATACAATCCTAGCGAGGCGAAGACAACTCGCCTAGCCTAGCAGGTAGCGAAACTGATTTATTAGCTGGAGGTTTGATTCCCGACGGGAAGTGTATGAATCATGACTTAAATTATCTGTTCTGGGTTTCAGGTATTGTCTAGGGTTTTATGTGTGTGCCATGGTCACCGACAAAAAATATTAACAGGAGCTATAAGTGTAAAACGCCACTTTTTTTGTCAAAAAATCGTTTAACATTCTGACTGATCCCATCTAAGTTACTGTTGGGCAAGCTATGTTTTTTTACATCGGGCTAGGCATACGTTTGAACACTGACTCGCCTGATGGGACGCGATGACGTGATCGAAGGTGTAACACGGAACACTTGCCTAGGAGATACCTATTCAGTTTGGAGAACAAGAAAGTACGAACCCACAGCACTGAGTCGCACGGCGGGCGCGCGGCAGGCCCGCGCCCCCGCGCCCCGCCCGTCCGCGCCTTGATACCCCATCTTATTCTCTACCTCTTTTAACTATACCAATTAATTAAGCCCCTCGAGCTTAACTTCTGACGGTAGTCATTTTTTGAAAGAGTATTATAATTAATAGCACACCAGAATTATTGAATGCGCATCAATATGTCTCTTTCATCATGTGTCATGTCAGGTTTTGATCTGCAAACAGAGATTTCAGATCAAAATAAGACTATAGGTATGCTAGAACTAGATGCATAAGATGGGACTGAACAGCATCAGCAGCAACAGCAGCAGCAGCAGAAGCAGCTCTTCTGATCGAATCGGGTAGAATTATTTTTATTGCCTTGCTTTTTGCTGGTCTAATTACTAATTTTGATATTTATTTTAGTAAGCAGTTAATAAATATAATTGTTAGTAATTCGGAATATTTATCGTAATAGAAAATTTATTAAAATAACTAGCTACTAACAATATAAGCCTAAAATAAACCAAACAAAAATAACAAATTACAAATAATAAACAGAGCTCAAGTCAGTATCCGCGGGTAAAGTACCCAAAAGGCTGGCAACGTTACCTCGCTGAATAGCAATGCTAATTCGCTGACCGAGGTAAGCACCAGCCCTTTGGTCGTTTGTTCTCTCTATCAGCCGCTTTGACAGCTCATTGAAGAGCAACCATGCGCTTGGACCCCAAGGGCCCAAAGTTTCTACCCCAAAAGGCAGAAATATGTATCCATCACCGAGGGATTCATATTTCCGCCTCTTGAGGGTTTCCGCCGATGTTGCCGCCGCTCCCGCCGTCCTGGAGGTAGATGATACATGGGATGCCGCCAGTGTGTCGACGCATGTGGCATCCCACACCAGTGGCCTACCATGACTCCAGGGAATCAATGTCATTCCGTCAGGTCTCTTACCATCGTCGCGTGCGATACCGTTCGGCTCAAGTATGGCCGGCACGTTGACGGTGGTAAGAGCCCTCCGAATGACATCGTTCAGAGAGGCGTGTCGGGACTGGCGGCCAGCGCTTTGGCGGCAAGAAAGACCGTGATGTCCCTGACGGTCCACGGATGCTCCACAATGGCAATGATGGGGCTCGTTTGTATTAGCCCCAATTCGCAGGCTGACAGAGAGAGCAAACGTACTGTTATCGAGTAGCGTCCCAATGTTTCTGGATGGTAAAGTTTGAAGCCAGAACCCCGATTCCCGCTTTGCAGAGGCTAGAAGACGAGCACGATCGAATGGTGAAGTAGTTAAACTTATAAGGTCGTTTTGAATTTTTTTGTTTATGGGCTCGTCCCAAAGCCTCTGCAAATGAGGTTTTTCGGGGAGGCTTTCTCCAGGGCAAGCTGTTGTCCAAGCGTTCGTAGCCTCGGTCATAAGATTGGTGTCACTGTGCCCTAAAGATTTAACCAATATTTTTGTAAGCAATTTTCTGGTGCTGTAGACCGAAGATAAAAAAGCCGGGAGAGAAACACTCGAAATTTTGCGGATACCCAAACCACCAAACCGGATAGGAAGGGAAGCTTGGGTCCAGGAAGATTCAGACATTGGACAATTTAGAATTTTTATAAGGATATTTTTCAAAGAATTGTCAAGAGTTGACAAAAGATCACTAAATGTCCACAAAGGGCTGCATCTTAATACATAAGTTAATTTAGGGACAAAAAGGCAGTACCGAATGATGAAGAAAGCCATGTGTGAATGGATAATGGAAAGGCGGTCGAATGATTCTTCAAATTTTGTTTTTTGTTCTGATATGAATGAGGGAAATGAGTCTGTGAATATCGGAGCACCCAACAAGCGGAGTGAATGCTTGTCAAGAATTTTGATATTTGGGGCTACAACATTAAATTTTTCTATAATTTCATTTCTGGCCGGCGAAGGGACTGTATCAGAGATAAAAAGCTCACATTTAGAGAAGTTTAATTCTAAGCCAATAGAATCAAACTTCTCAGTGAGGAATATTTTAGTATCAAAAGTATGTAATTTGATGAGCGTTTAAATATCTTTTTTTTAATGGAACTGATGGGTATATTGCTCCAAAGAATGTCTCCGGTAACGGGATCGAGCGGTCCATCCGTAAAGTTAATATTAATTTAAGTCCGTTTTGTTTTTAATCTGATCGTTAAGGAGTACTTACTTAGTAGTTTTTACTTTGGTGCGTAATTATGTTATTATGCGTCTGTTATAGATATTTACTAAGGGTATAAATATAGGAACAAGGAACGAACCTGTTGGTTACACTATAGCACCATAGTCAATGGCTAGATAAACGATCTTTACACTAGCAAATGCTAGTTTAAAGATGCTTACATTACCACAATACGAATTATTATCACGCATTTGATTACCTACCTTCCAACTTCTAAGTAATGGTTAGGTTAAAGATAGAACACGCAGAAACAGAAGAAACCTTTCTCTTTTATAATGGAACCATAGTCATAGATATGACTATGGTTCCTATGTCGCATAAATGTGCTATTGCGGTTATAAAAAAAAAAACTGATTTCTGATTTCATAGCTAACTGAAAATAAGGAAACCGTCATTTGAAGGACATATATTTAAAACTGTCATGGTTCAGCTCCATCTATCAGAATAGCTGTAAATCTGTTTCGTGCAAAATACCGCCGGACGTAGGTACGTCGTCGCTTACAGTGAAAGCGAGCAATTTTACAGTGATACGAAAAAATTGGCATAGATGGCGGCAGTGCGTTAAATATTTTTTACTGTATTTGAAAATGGACCTAGGATCCAAAAGTATGTCTTTCGAATAACCGAATCTGAATTTTCAAATGGCATGGTTCTGTAGCCCGATACCTTAAAATGTTTAATTAAACAAGTAACATTATTTAAAAAAAAACCGGCTACCAAATGATGTACCCTATGTCACTTCTACTATCCAGACGATTCAAATGACACCTCGCATGTCGAAATCCATCAAGCTGTTTAGGCTGTAGGGCGTACCAAAGAAACCTCATACATACCCACATACATACATACATACATTCGGAAAACATAACCCTCCTTCTTGCGCAGTAGGGTAGAAACTATTGTACATACAGTTGTTACTTACTTAGTTGTTTACGTGAAATCAATGGCCAACCAACAACAAAATTGGTGACAAGTGACAAATATGACCTCTAAATGACATAATTATGTAATATGTAATAGGGAGAATTCTGTGGGCAGTTTTCTGTGGCCACCTACGAACGATTTTCATAGAAAGTTTGCTTTTAGTGGGCGGTCGATCAATAAAATGAAGCCAAAATGTGTTACATCGATCTCAACCAGTGAAATAGTACTGGTAAAAGGTTTAAACAATTAAATCTATTACCAGTACTTATTACAGCTTTTTAAATGAGGAATGTTGCAATTACAGACCCAAATTTTTCAAATGTCAAAAATTTACAATGACTATTTCTAAGTTCGAAGAGCTTAAATTCTGAATGTCAAATTTAAAATGTAAACTTTTAAACCATTTGATATTTGGATTTTAGATATACTTAACTTAGGTTCTTAAATATTAGAAAGTTACACAAATTTATGATATTAAAATACGTAAGTACTTTTGTTGCAAAACGAAGTGGTCACACCTAGGTAGCTCGAAAATGTTTATTAATACTGCACGAGAACTTCCCAGGCGATTTACCGTAACACAAAAAATGTAAAATGCACCGATAAGCCGACTTTCTAATATACCCGCTAGACGTCCAGCCTCTCTTCCCTGTATATAATAAATCTTAAAGAGTCCTCCACTAGACGCACCGACTCTCAAACTGTTTTAAAATGTTACTTTTTTCTTTTTTTTTTGTGAGGATAAATAGTATTTTTGATCGTTAGCTCTATTTTATCGTAATGTAATCCAATTTGGATAGTATATTTGATGTCGTTGTGTTTGTAGGTAAGTAGTTGTTTTTTTTATCAAAATCAAATCGTAACTTACTTGTTTGTATTGGTATTATCAAAAACATTTTCAGTCTTCTTCTAAAAAAATAATTTATTGTTACGTATCTACAAAACATTACGTAGCATCAAACATTACGTAACATGAAACATTACGTAACATGAAACATTACATAACATTCAACTTTACGTAACATGAAAAGGTTTAAAAAACTTGGTTTAAAATGATTATTTGACTTTCAAAACCTTCTTAATAATTTAAACCTAAATAGTAGAACATCAATATAATTTTTTTACAAAATGCTGTATATTTTCCGGATGTTTACTACTGTAAGTATATGTATACTGTATGTAGTGACTGTCTAACTTTTTTATTACAATATTGTAAAAAAAAACCGAGAGCATTGTCATACTGTTTAGGTTTAATTATTAAGAAAGCTCTGAAAATCAGATAATCACATATTTCTAATTTTTTTTTAGAAAACAAATTTAAAATTCACACAAAAAAAAACAGAATTTCACCTACAGAGCCATGAGATACAATATAACCAATGTAAAAGTTTGACAGTCACTGTCTGACATTTTAATGTGGTCTAATAATCAGAATGGAAATAAAAAGAGCCGAGTGCTCCGGTGGGCTTTAGCAGCCCCGTAGATTGATGCCCACTCGAAGGGACAGCGAGGCCCTTATCGACTCCATTTTTACCTTTTTATCTTTAGTTTGAATATTACCGCTCGTAATAAGGCCGTGGACCGTATGACTGCCTTTGGTCGCTACGATACGATGCAGCGGTTCCAAAATTATACAAGTATTTATATTTTATTTATTTTAAAAACCATGTCCTAATAGGCCTTTAGTTTTTTGGGCATTATGTCTATTATATTTTCTACTTTATTTCATAAATGCGAAAGTTTGTGTGTTTGTTTGTTATTTGTTCACGCTCAAACGGATGGACGGATTTTGATGGAATTGATAAGGAGGTAGCTTAGCCCTGGACACATATGCTACTTTTTAACCTTAGTAGCCCAACGGGGCGCTGCTAGTTCTTTTTAAACAAATTTTGAAACAGATGAAGAAACAGAGCTCAAAAGTCAGTATTTGTAGGTAAAGTACCTAAAACCCGATATCTCCTCGTTAATTAACAACGTAGAGGCAGGCTCTGAGAACTGGAGACCTCGCGGCCGGTGTCTGTCCTCCTCTACAGGTTGCTTTCTTTAACCGATTCTCGTGAAATTTTGTGAGCAGATTCGATAATTATGTAGATTTTTTTGTAGAGTCAGTTTTTGTAATTTTTTCAAATAGGCGAAATATCAATTTTTTAGTACGAAAATACAAAGCTAATTTGAAAAAATTCAAATGAAAGAAATGCGAAGAAAAGAAATGTGACCTGTAGAGGAAGACAGAGATCGGAACAGAGATCCGAACAGAACTCGGACATACGAAAGCTTTGCTTGCTAACGCTCGCTCGGTCAATGATGATTCTTTGATCGGTGCATTCAGCAAACACGAAATGACGTCTTCGCCATCCGCCACTTTCGAACTTATTGTAAATGTCTTATTTCGGTCTTGCTCAAGCATCGATTGACGTCACTACGTGTTGCTGAATGCTATACCTGGCGGAGTATATTATTATACAATGGACCGGGGTAGGTACGTTTTAAGCATTCATCTTTTTAAAAGCTGCTTTGACACGACAATAATAGGATGTCAGGATTAATCGGAATAAAAGCTTGTAATTTTCTTTCAAGTAGTTGGCATTGTTCGGAAACTAGCCAGAGTGTAAATTGAAAAATGCAGCTGCGGCTAGATAATGGAGGAGCTCAATGCTTATCGAGTTAGCGGTGTCACCAGCCATGAAATCGAGCTTTTGTAAAGAAAAACGTTTAATTCAAACACTAGCTGCACCCTGCGGTCTTATTCACGGGGTTCCGGCTATCTCGGTACCGGTTTAATTTATTTTGTTAGCTCTGAACGCTACGAGACTTCACAGGATCAAACTTGAAGACTGCCTGAATATTTCATCAAAATAACTCCAGTCGTTTTGTAGTCCATAGAGAATATAGACATATGTACTACGTATACACAAACCGAAATTATAAATAGGTACCGAAGATTACGAAATGTAATGATTGAGTATTCAGGCTTTAAATCAGACTTATTATACTCTTCACAAGAGTTAAATTGGTAGGTGAGCTGAGGTCGTCTGTCCCCTGATCGGTCGGTCGATCTGTCGGTCGACACTTAGAATCGTGTTGTATAAAGGTGGTCGAGACAGTGAATGCGCGATCATGTGAATGAACTTCTATGTCCACGTGGGTCGGAGATAGGTAACTGTGGTGATGTAGACAATTATGTAAAAAGTAACATTATGAAAAGAAAAATAAAAACTGGGCTGCAAAATGCTGTACCCTATGTCACTTCTGCTATCAAGACGATTCAAATGACACCTCATATGTCAAAATCCATCGAACTATTTAGGTTATAGGGCGTGCCTCATACACACATTTATACACACTCTCGAAAAACATAGCCCTCCTTCTTGCGCAGTCAGGTAAAAATAAGCACATTGACTAACATTTAGAACTTTGGGTTGCCGATAATGTAGAAATCGTGGGACCAGAATTGCACAAAACCAAGGCAAATGGCATTGTGCGGCATCAAAAATAGAAGGATAAAAAAGCTTGTATAATGATGATGATCATCATTAAAATTTAAAATATTCACAGTCTGCATTCGTGTACGACTTTAAAAGTACTTCAGTATTTGATAATTCATTGCAATATGGGTGTAAATAGCTATCGCCTCATCGATCATTACAATTACTGAATAAATGATTGAGAGAGGCACAGCTTGTGAAAGTGTTCAATATTGACAATTCTCCTTCAATACTAATAATAATTAAGAAACTTAATTTAAGCCACTGTCTCCGGAGTCCGAGAAGTGTAATTATTACTAAAAAATAAGTGGTCTATAGGTAGGTGCGTTACTTATATGTGCGCAGCGAAGTGTGAGTGCAATGGTCAATTGGAAATAAGTACAGAAAATGTTGACACAATGCTGACAAATCTCTACCAAAATTCCTCATCTCTCTTCTCAATATTTCTCTCTCAATAATTCTCTCCCCCTTAGCAATAAACGTTGTAAAGTCTCAGAATAGTTCTACTTACAAACTTTGCACTAATGCAATTAAGTTACGCTTGCCTCGGTCGGTATTGATTTTAGTAATAAACGTTGTATAGCCTGGGAATAGTTGTACAGTGTTTAGTCTTTTTCTTTATATGGACAAGGTGACGGTGTTCCTGGGTATAAGCATTGGTTCCAAACTGCAATGGGGTCCTCATTTTAGTGATCTATCTGGGAGACTTAGTTCAGCTGCTTTTGCGGTTCGTAATATTAGGCAACTGACGGATATAGCTATACAGCTATAGGATAGTATATACAGCTCGGATTGTTTACTTTGCTTACTTACACACCATAATGTCATATGGCATTTTGCTGTGGGGTTCCGCTGCTGATGTAGAGTCCATTTTTATTTTGCAAAATCGAGCGGTCCGCGCTATCTACGAGATGAGTCCCCGCGAATTATTGAAGATTTATTTAAAGAATGAAATATATTAACTTTACTCTCCTTGTATATCTTAAAAATATTATGTACGTTCGTAATCTACATAAATCTAAATTAAACTGTAACTATCCTAACAATAACACTAGAAATAAGGCTAAATAGGATAGCTCTACCTAGATTTAGTCTGATTAAGTCAAATAAGTAATTTTCAGGCAACTGCCTTCGTTTTTATAATAAAATATTTTGTTCAATAAAACTCTTTCTTTATAGTTTTTCTAATCAACGTATTGGCTACAAATTACCGCTTTATTGATAGGTGTTAATAACGGTACACTGGCAAAATGTAGGGATGTTGCCGCATTCTTGATGCGTAATACGACTCAGCACCTACGTGTAAAACATAATATCGGAAAACGGTAACTTCCTCGAGTCTTCCTTACAATATTTTACCATTAAAAAACGAAAAAGGTTTAGTTTAACTGACAATGAGCCAAGTGCGTTCATGGGCTAGATAAGGTGTTTTTTGACTATTGTGTCTTTTATCACAGTCAGTCAGGTTACAGTTCATGGCGAAGAACTAGTTTAGGTTATAGTAATACGTTAGCTGGGTGCAGATAGTGTCAGTCATCTTTCGGCTGAGATGATGATGACGATGATAGTTGAGCTTGCAGGCAGATCACTAACAAGGCTTTTTTGAAGAACACTTTGTATGAGTTGTCAAGAGCACATTGATTACTCACGACAGTATCGACAAGAGTTCGCATATCATTCTCACGCCTTTCCCCCTTTCATTGGATTGGCAGAGGTGTATGGCAACACCCTCATTTCGCCGGACGATATTCAGGTTAACGTGACAAAGGCGAGTCTATAGTCAAACTCCGGGCACAAGACATTAAATACGCACATTTCATCATTTTGTTCACAAATAAACAAATTAGTGCGTGCCTTCAGCTGGGGCTGAAGTCGCACTCTCTGGCTTGTCAGGCGAACCTTCTTACAACTAGGCTATCGTTGACTTGATAACCGGCTTGACAAGAACTTGGCGCTAGATAGTTACCTTGTTATGCACCGATGAGCGACAAGTGCGCATCAGTAGGTAATGCCTAGTTGCGTGTCGACGGACCGTATTTCCTACACTTACGCCTGCTGCGGTGAAACTCATGAAAATTCACCGATCAGGGAAATGCTATCGAGAAAGTGATTTATTAATTCAACCGAAAATTCACCTGAGCAATTAATTTATAAAGAATTAACTGTATAATAAGTACATAGCTTTAACAAAGTCGAGTTGTTAAAAGAAATTAATTAAAATAGTTGTTTAATAATACTTTATGAGTTAAGGAAGAATTTTCGTTCTTTACTCTATAAATTGTCAAATTTTGCCACTGAACGACGATGAAAGCGGGCCGCTATGTTTTTATATACAACGTTCGCAGTTTTTCTGTAGTGTATTTAGTATCAGCATTGCACCCGTGCGAAGCCGGGGCGGGTTCTAGTAGAATATAAACCATCCATCCACTGTGGTTATCAGCTCTGCGACAGATCACAATTTGCCTACACACAAATATTACCGAAGATAAAGCTTGAACCAAGCTCACAAATCGTAAAAGAATGTTTACAATAAATATTTGTTTCTACGTTGGTTTGCTCATAATGAGTATGTTAGTCTAAAGGCTTTTTGATGGGTGCATTTAAATAGGACAGCCTTTTACGGCGCTTAAAGTGGCCTCGCTGGAGCGTGGCACTGATCTTAGCCCACAGAATACCCCATAGTACACTATTTAAGGGGGAGATGAACAGTCGCTAACTAACTCTGAGTCAGTGAAACAAAGGAAAACGGGACCTTAGTTTAAAATAATTAAAATATGAACATATAATAAAGGATGGACTCAGAATTATTTTTTTTATTGTACCTTATTTATTTACCTGTACTTTCTACACTTACACAATAATCTACACCTTTAGTTTAAAGATTTGTATTTTTTTATCTTAGTATATTTGCAACGAATAAACTCAAAAACTGTTGGTCCGATTTCAAAAGTTCTATCACCATTAGAAAGCTACATTATCCTTAAGTGACATAAGTTATGGAACGCGAGTGAAGCCGCGGGCAAAAAGCTATCAATCAATAATATTATAAATAGGAAAGATTTGTATTTAAAATTTTTGTTCGTTTGAAAACTCAAAAACTACACACAACTACCAATAAAATTATTTCAGCATTATAAATCTAATTATCTCTCAGTGACAGACTATGAACTATGATACGCGAGCGAACCCACGACCTAGTTGATTGATGAGTCGATGAGTTAGTTCTATTTAATATTATTTAGTGATTTAAAGTGCAATCGAGTTTAAGGGCGTCAGTGTCTGGCCCTTAACTGACTTAGATAACAATTTGATAGTTGCATGGGTAATAAAAGCGTTCAGAAATTGGTCACAATTACTCTGGTTACAGGCTCGTAACGTTTTAATAGATCCTGTATGTGTGGGAACGAGTAGGAAGAGCGACTTGTTTACGACTCAACCTGCAATTAGTGTGCGTTTCCATTGAAGCGGAGTCGAGCGGAGTAGAGCGGTGCATGAACTGACCAATGACAACGTTCTAAATCTTCATTCCAGTTCAGTTATAGCATTGTGATTGATCAACTCATGCACAGCTGAGCTCCGCTACGCTCGTCTCCGCTTTTGTGGAAACGCACCCATAGCAGCTCCCCGGACATCGGTCATTTTCAGCCCGTTCACTAGTAATTTCTCGGAATTATGAAATGTAGTCAAAGTCAAAGTCAAAATCTTTATTTGCATGTTAGTGGGACATAGTCTTAAGTATTACGTCCATCCATTAACAGCCGTCAAGCCTGCAAATTAATACATATACATACATGTCCATTCTGAGAATCGGATTATACATTGTCCGTGTGAATTATTATATTAGAAATTAGAATTGTATTTGACATTTTTGTTTTGTATTATAGATGTTTAATGTGTAACAAACTATTTCCCTATGTTTAAATTAAATTTAAGCTCACTATTCCACAAACTAAAGAAAATATATTTGCAAGTTTAAAAAAAATATCAAGGCATGCCATAAATTGATTTTTTAAATTATATCAAAATCGAACGGTTTCTGATTGATGTACCTTGCACGTTGCACGTTAGTGACTGATGTCTGGGGCTCCACGCGGTTTTACTCATTCTTGTAATTTATTTTTCGAATAAAGAAAATTGTTATGTTCTAATAAACATAATTCATAGATAATAACCTTTTCCTGTGCGTAAGTATTGATTCACGTCCAAAAAATTTCGACGACAGAGGTCTTTAGTCAGAGTCAAACACTAGCCCGCATCCCGCGGTGTCATCCGTGGTTAACAAGTAGCCTATGTGCCAATCTATAATCTATCACTGTGCAAAATTTCATTCAGATCCGTTGCCGTTCGGACGTGATTGAGTAACAAACATCCATCCATCCAAACATTCGCATTTGTGATATTAGATTAATGAGAGCCGTTCCAAAACATCAAAGAACATACCGATCAAAATATAAGCCTCCTTTTGCGTCACCGCAGTCGGGTCAAAATTTAAATTAACAACTAAAACAGTTGTTGGAAGTAAGACCAAAAGTACACTAGGGCTGGTCACTTAGTCTCTACGAACATAAGTAGCTACCTACTTCTTCTTATAATTCTTGCCTTGCCTGTTCTTCTGAGTAGAGGCTATTTATCTGAACAAGACGGTCGAGTCTTTTTAACAAAAAAACTTTGACATTCATAAGTGTGTCTTTGACACCCAAATTGAATAAACACATTTTGACTTTGACTATAATTCTAGTCGCATATATTCATCAACAGTACCTCACTTGCTTATTCCAGGAACTGATGAAGTAAATCATATTATTAAAATGATTTATATCGCGTAGCGCCCGGGTCGCACTCAAATTACCGAATAGTGCAGTGGAGCGTGCAACAATACCGCATGCCGGTATCGATCATATTTCAAAATAGCTCTAAGACAGTAAATTGCAATTGCAATCTTGTTCATCTTGATGATAAAATCACTCTCTCTAAATAAAAACATGTTATTTACTTGTTATTTATAGAGAGTGTGATTTGAATTCTTTTGTTTTCTTTAAACATTTTTGCTTTGTATTTTTTTTCTTTCAAACGTTTATGGCAAAACGAAATCTATAACGACGATTCTCGTGAAACACGAAATCAACAAAAACGATGTGCGAAAACACGTTACCTTTTATAACAAAAGAGTCCTATTTTTGGGTTGATGAAAGGAAGTATTTATCTTCGTACTTAGGTGTACAGACTCGCGTAGACAAATTACCACAGATCGGATAAATCTAAAGTGTCACGTTTACAAATATTTTTTTGGGAGAAAAATCGTCAAATGACAACAGTTACAATTTTTTAAAATTCATTTTTGAGGACAATGGAATATGTAAACACGTAATTGCTGCATTATAATTATTTTTATATTTCTGGTATGGCGATAGATGTCGAGAACGTGACACTTTAAGATACCTTATAGCTGACATTTTTTGTTCGTATAAGTGTTTTACCTACGAGTATATTAACTACTTCCAACGTGCGCGGAAACTTTGGTAAAACAATCAAGGTGGCGGCGGGTGAATGCCACAAAGGTTCTAACCCCTTTAACTAAATTTTCTAATAAAATAAAATGAAGTGAAGAGTTGTTTCTACACTTTATTTTCTTGGACAACAATTGTCCTGGTTTTCGGGAAACATCTACAGCACCTCAATACCTACAAGGATGGTAGATAAATTAAATTCAAAAGAAAACAGATAAAGTAATTATAAATAAATAAATAATAAATTCGGGACACTTCCACACACGGTCGCCTGACCCCAAACTAAGCAAAGCTTGGACTATGGCTGCCAGAGACTGATATACATACTTAGATATTTTTAAATACATACTTAAATACTTATTAACACCCAGTCATAAAACAAACACAAATGTTCATCACATAAATGTTTGCCCTAGGTGGGAATCGAACCCACGCCCCCAATCTCAGAAGGCAGGTTCATTACCAACTGAGCCACTGGGGCAGTCAAATTTACCTCAAAAAATTACCTGAAAAATAGACCGAATTGCATGAAACCATGGATAATCGATTGAAGTATGTTCTTATTTGTATGATAACTTTTCAAAACACTTATAAAATCTTAGTGATGACTTCTACGAAATTACCTAGATTTATTTTAGTCGCTGAAAATGATCTCAGTCTCTATGAGCCAGTACTTAATAAATTTTTTTTGTATTTTTTTTTTCTAATCTGCTAATTTCATAATAATTTGCTCACAATCCCGGGTTTTTTCCAGACGATAACAAACAGCTCAGCTATTGCCCACTCAATAGTCGACATAAGGACGCTTAGGAGCTTAAAAGAGATTACAACTTATATTTGAAAAATAACAGTAAATTCAGTCTTCCATAAAAATCATCAAAGAAATATTGTAATATTCATCATAATTGCCAATAAATCCCTTGTAATATAAAATATCTAAAGGCGCAATACAAATGGCTTCTGTGTGCTAGTACTTGCTCGAATCATCATTATTTTTCTTTTCGTTGAGTTCTGAAATTTTCATACAAACGCGCTTGACGAATTTCTTGGAGACTATTCAATAGATTGTGATAAAATTGGACATGCGAATTTAATTTGAAGTGCTTGCAAGAGCCTTGTCAACCTTCATCATTAATTGATTCATTGATTCATTGATTCATAATATTCATTGTCTTCATCGTCTTACTGCAGGGACACCGACCTACCCTACGTCGAGGGTGATTGCGCCGTGCCATCCATATTCACCACGCTGGCTCAGTGCGGGTAGGTCGATGTCACATGTCCAAGAATTATTTATTCTACGACAAGTTTGCGTATCCTATATAAGGCAAGAGCCTTAATAAGGATAAACTCTATCTACATACATATATACTAATCTACACCAATATTATAAAGAGGAAAGATTTGGATATTTGGATGTGCTACGAAAATTAAACGACTGGTCCGATTTCAAGAATTCTTTCTTTATTTGAAAGCTATATCATCCTTGAGTGACATAGGCTATGAAACGCGAGTGAAATCGAGGGCAAAAGAACTAGTCTGTTTTATAACCAAACCCGAGAATACTAGCTACAAGTACTTTTTATAATACCTGGCTTACCTATAAAGTATCTGCCGTAAACTAAGATACTGTAGAAGCTGTTAGCACAGTCATTAATGAAACTTTCCACCGCCAAGCGAACTAAAACCACTCTAGCGCTCCTTGTTCCTCTTAACTCTTTTAAATGACGTTAACGTGATTCAAAAATAAACTAAGCAACGTGTTTATAACTACTTATAACTGCTACTTATAACTGCTTATAACTACGTGATTATCTACCTTTGTGAAGAAGTTCAAATTTTGCTACTAAGAACGGTACACGGAACGGTTTCTTGGCCAAACTTTTTCATATTTTATTTTTGAATGTCGAAATAATAGACATTTAAGGTTATCACTCATTGGCGCCACTCGGGACTGCCTCGACTCGTTGTCCTGGACAATTCACGCTGAAGCGATCTTGAGTTGATGTAATGAGAGCATATTCATGGAATAAATTCGTATTTCTGTCGTTCGTATAAATAATACGGAGGCAAGGCGACGCGGCCCGTGTCGGATGATAATGAAAATGAGTGATAACCACAGTCACGAGGACTATGTTTGAAGTTTGAAAAAGTTTGACGTCTGAAATCCCGCGGAAAGAAATAAATATTGTCCGTTATTTCAACCATTTAAACCGTCTATCTTAATCATCATAGTCCATCTGGTAACAATGCACTCTACCAATAAAAATTCCGATTTTAATGCAAGCCACGATTTTAATGAGTTACGGAACTTAAAAAAAAACCCGATGCATTAAAAAGTGGAGATAGAGGGAGTGATTACGATGCATTAGTGGAATTAACTATATCAACTATCCATGACCGTTGCCTGCTCTTGGTTGGGTGCGCAGTGCACCGCATTACCGTGTCTAGACACACCATTTTTTTTGTCAAGTTATTTTTTTATAATAAACAAATATTTATAATACTTAAAGTATACTTAATGTGAATGACCAACTTAATGAGCCAATCGACATGGAAAATACGGAACTAAAAAAAATTCGGACAAGGGCTTTTATAAATAATATAAACGGCTGGATTGAATTTCATCACCAGCACTGCATTGAAGTCTGCTAAGCTAAGTAAAGAATCATCAATGCCGGATTGACAAAAGACGTGTTTTTGAGACAAAGTTAAATAGGAACTAACAGGAAAACTATTTATTACTCTAAACCACAGAATTAATAACAAAATAATTTTTTTACATGTACCTGTATTAAAAGCTAGCGATACAACTTGCCGTGCGGTGAGCGGAGCATTTAAATGTGCATTTTGTGCGCCAATGTGCTGACTGAAAATGCTCACCCGATAAGTGTCTAACAGGGTAGGAAATCAGTGGAGCATACTTATTGCTTTACGATAACCGATTCCATCGTCCATCTTATATGTACTTATTTTTGTACTGTGCTGTATGAAACTATATATTTAACAATTACTTGTGATAAGTTTAAATTGTATCCAAATTGAGTTGTAAACACACACATAAACACATTACTTATGTGTGTTATGTGTGTTATACACCATTATGAATACTAAAATAACTCATTTTGTAGTTTTTTTCCTTACTTAAACAAAGAGGCTACGAAACGAGCGAACTCGCCGGCCGGCACATATAATATTTACCTATATACCTACTTAGAATATAATGTTAATTTATAATCGTAAATCTTATACTCGTGTAAAAATGTACGTGGTACATATTTGAAATACATAATACTTTAAAGCTAAAGGCTGAAATACCTTAGTAATACCTGTGTTGCAACTCGACTAACTTATCCAAACAGACCGCTGAAGGTAATATAAGTTTAGCCACGCGTGTCGTGGCCTTATATCTAAACTTTACCTGTAATAACCTTCACGAACCCATACTAGCTCCTTGAACACTAGACTCGGACTTTACAAACTTAAATAAGATACGCGAAGTTAAACACGAAAAATATTCCACACCTTCATAATGCGATTAAGAAAAAAACATGAGGTATCTCTTCATGAATAGCCTGCTTTTTATGGATTCATTGACATGATCAATGATCCAGGAACTGAAATTAAATTTCAATTGCTGTTAATTGCGATGTGAAATAGGTGCTCTTTAATACTTTGTAATCGATGTTGCTTTATGACTTTGTGATCGATCTTGTTACACTGTGCCTTCATTCAAATTTATAGTTTCAATACCGTGTTAGTAGTTTTAGTGAAGTGGCAGCGCAATTATGATATTGAAGAACTTACAAAGGTTGAGTAAAACAAATCTCCTGTAAAAGGCACTTGAAGCGAGCTACGCGCGCAAGTAGCCTACGTAATCTCCCGGCTCCAATCATTTAGGGATTTTCTTATTAATTGTTTATTAATTGATGCTAACTTTTGAATATTGCATTATAATAGCAGTTATAGAAGCTAGTACCAGGCGCATAAAAAAATACCTTGTAAAAGGTACTTGAAGCGAGCTACGCGCGCAAGTAGCCCACTCAATTCCTGGGCTCCAATTATTTGGGGATTATCTTATTAATTGTTTATAAATCGATACTTACTTTTGATTCTTGCATGGTAATAGCAGTTATAGAAGTTAGAAATGGGTACATAAGTCTCGGCTGAGACAGGACGTAAAAGTCCTCGTGTATTTTAGGCGTCATTAAAATGAACTATATCACCATATCCTAAAATTAAAAATCACATAATATCGAGGCGGCGCTGACTTCTTTTTATTTTTATTTTAGATTATGGTAATATTAGTACAGCTTTTATCGGAGTAAATTCAAATCAAAATTGAGGTTTTGGTTGAGCGCTGGCAGAAGGGCTGAAATGTAACATGCATTATTATAGCTATCTTAAAATATTGTGTTCTTCACTTCCGAAGTAAAAACACCTCGAAAACTAATAATTTCCCCCAGTTTCCTCCTTTGTGCCCCAAAATACAGTTTTTAGAAGTTAATGAAAACTATGAGAAAAGTGTTAAAGACTATGCGTCTCGTGAAATTATCTATAAGAATGTTTCTTTATATGCATTTTGGTATGGCTTATGTTTTTCAAAACGTCGTTATTCACGTTTACAAAAGAGCTTTCCAGGATCTTTTAACATTTTTGAATCTGATTAGCTTTATAAACACTTTAAAATGTGACTCTTTTTGAGTCAAATCGAAGAAATAACGACGACGGATGATGACCAAATGCCTCAAGTATTACCAATGCTGTAAGAGAAAAGAGCATTGTATACTTTTAAAATGTAGAAAAACTATGGACCTTTCTGAAAAAAAAGATGATTGCAAGCCAGAGCCTGTCGCCTGCAGTCGGCTACGGAACCATAACTTGCAAGTTACGATACTGGTTACATACTGCTCATGCATGTAGCCTTCACCAGGTCTTGATATAGCCAGTTACAGTGAGTAGTACAACGCGGATGCGATGCCTCGCGTGCAGTGTCGCGGCACGCGATTCTCTTTGCCCCGATCGCTCATCAATCTGCATGTGTTACACTGGCATTGAATGAACGTGCATCAGAGCGTTTTACGAGGTTGGGCCAACCGAGACATATAGGAAAAACAGAACATGTGACGTAAAAACGTTGTTGCACATTTACATTTAAAGAAAATCGATAGTGGGTGGGCTTTCCGCTTGATGTGATGAAATAATGATGCGGCTTACAGCGGAGCACGCTCGCCTAGAATAGAAGACACTAATTAATTTCAGACTTGAAGATATAATGGGCTTAGGAATATAAGTGCCTCGGTGGCTCAGTTGGTAGTGAACCTGCCTTCTGAGCTTGGGGGCGTGGGTTCGATTCCCACCTAGGGCAAACATTTATGTGCTGAACATTTGTGTTTGTTCTATGCCTGGGTGTAAATATCTATTTATGTATATATTTAAAAATATCTAAGTATGTATATCAGTCTCTGGCACCCATAGTACAAGCTTTGCTTAGTTTGGGGTCAGGCGACCGTGTGTGGAAGTGTCCAAAAAAAAAAGTATCAGGGAACACCTATGTACTCAGTCGAGCATTCAACAGTTCCACATTAGTAAATCGTACAATAACTTTTTTAAGTTACGTCACACTTTTATGTCTTAAGAAACACTGTTGCCAGTGACCTAACATTGTTTTTGGGAATCATTAGAAACGTAACAATAGTCTTTGGCATTTAAAAAAGCAAGAGGTGAGAGTTGCAAAGAAGGTCTAGTTTGTATTTGTTTCTGTCTCTGGCCCTCGAACGAATCAACTGCCAGGGGTACTCCTGCTACTAATTTTTCATGTAAGAAATGCAGAGGTGTGGAACTCGTTACCTGCGTCTGTCTTTCCACCTAAATACAATCCGGCGGTGTTCAAGAGTAAAGTGAATAGGTATCTCCTTGGCAAGCGTGTTACACCATCGATCACGTCGACGCTTCCTATCAGGCGAGTCAGTGGACAAATGCATGCCTAGAATGTATTTTATTAAAAATGTATTATTAAAAACAATGGAAATTACACATTTTGGTGATGCTAGGCTTATGTTTTTATATTATATAGTACTAAAGATTTCATAACCCATGTGTAATTATGTGTCTAGAAAAAGTTTCGTACTGTTTAGGAACGAAAAATGACAGGCCAACTTTTTTAAATGTGCGTAACTAGTTGGTCTTACAATAGCTTTGCGTCATTCTTTTGGGTTAACAATTTCCCACAAATTTTATGATGCGTGCAAAGTTTTTTCAGCCCATCTATACATATAATTTATTAAAAATCTTAACATATTATAGATTGTGTGCTTATAAGTTATTTTCCGATTTAATTTCAATCATTACTTAAATTTTGGGGACGTTCAATCAAATGTTTATTAATAGTACTGATTATCATGTGTGTGGGATGCTTTCGTCGCACAGCGTGTGGGTGGTTTTGGTCGCGTTATGCCTTAATTTATTCATCCATATTATTTATCAAGAAACCCGGTCCGAGGTACAGCTTTCCCATATCAATAAAAAAAAATTACTCATCTGTAGCGTATTGTCATCCTGCAAATAATAAATGTTACCAGCGAGAACATTTCTTGCATAATAAAAAACTAGCTGCGTCCCGTGGTTTCGCACGGTCACACTGGAACCGTTACTTTTTCGGTAGAAAGGGTACTTACCCTATTTTCTTTTCTGTACCCATGACAACGTTTATGAAAAATGTCATGATGAGCGTTGAGTAGTCAAGGCGTGGAAGCGTAAAAACAATCGAACAAACTCATTAATATTAGTTAGGGCGGTCCCGCCCACGCTAGAAATCACTGGTGTGGTTTTGTATCGGCACGTGCGAATAAAACTGGTATTTTGCAGCTCCGGATGTCCTTCTCCTATAAATAAAATTGCTTTTTACCACAGCATTTTTATAATAGTTTTATAATATTTCCAAAGAGGTGTCCATGGGGCGAAATAAAAAATACAATAGAACGCCTACGTTTAAGAGAAATTCAATAGCGCGTTAACTTTTGCAAAATATTACACGTTTGATTTAATGTTCCGTACCAAAATGGTAAAAAGAATCCCTTATGGGGAGACTCCGATTTCTGTCTGCCAATCTGAAATCCAAATCTGAAAGTAATCTGAAACTCAGAAACTGTAAAAGCTTGTGACTTTAAAATTGGCAGTCCTAGATAACGTAAGTGTAAAAGGTGTGCAAAAAAAAACCTTCGCAATATAGTCGTGTGGGGTATATTTTAAAGGTCTAAATTTAAGCATTTCGAAACTATTATTGTACATTTTCTTTATGCAATGAAATTTATTTTGGTTTTTGAAAATGATTTTAAAAAATTACCTTCCCATAGCGTCCGTCAAGCTCATAAATGAATGTCTTACCTTATATGTTAAGCATGAAATAAATAATTAAATTCGGGACAATTTTACACACGGTCGCCTGACCCCAAACTAAGCAAAGATTGTACTATGGCTGCCAGAGACTGATCCACAACTAAGCCAACATTTAAGAAATATAGTTAATTTGTGCATGTGAACAACGTACTGACTATTATTTTGAGATGGGTCGCTGCGAACAATTAGCTTATTTGTTAAGGATTTTCTATAATTCTCTCTTTGAATGCATTTTGATACGGCTTATGGTTTTCAAGATCCCCTAAAAGCAATAGCAATAGCAAAATATAACATTTTGGTTTAGTTGTTCTGTTTAGCAATTCATTGTTGATTCAAGGTTACAAGAAAACTGTCCGGGAGCTTTTTACATTTCTATATCCGGTAAGCTTTTTTTTTTTAATTTGACTTGTTGTGGGCAAATTATAGAAAAAACGACTATTAGTTAAGACAACTATTACTAAGAAGACTATTAGTTAAGTTAACAATTTATTTAGTCTCTTGACGTTTCCGAGATACTTATAAAGAAATTCATTTCTTAAATTATCTATAGTAGCTCTATGAGCTACAGCTCATAGAGCTACTATAGATAGGACTTCGCGGCTGACGTTTGTCTTCCTCAACTGCACCCAAATTTACAATCATTCGGAAACGTTTTCGATCGGATTCAACTCTCGCACTCTACAAACCCTTTATTGACTGGTTTAAAAACATTCATATACCTACGGCCACAGTGATTCCACCTGAGAAGCATGAAAGGTATTCGAAAAATTGTATGCTGTATGAATTGTTAAGTTCTATAATTGTATTATTTTAAACGGCTGGTGTAAGGCAAATAAATATTTTTCCATCTTTCATTTTCTCTCCTCGCTGTTAAAAAAGTACATTGCTGCCTTTTCATACAAAAAACAGCATTTCAAAGTTATTTCTTACTTCTTCAATGGGTAATTGACATTAATGATATTGCCTGGTCTATTTGATCTTTTCAGTTTTTTTCGTTTAAAAATGTCTTTAAACATATTATATTTCGTACATTGCACACGTCTAGTCTAATTAAGCTCCAGAGGTGCCATAAATTAATACAATAGTTAGTTTTCGAGCTTAATAATAACACTTCTATAAACTTACACCTGGTAGCTAATAACTAATAAATTATAATTGAATATTATTTTATTAGTGAGTCACATTATTATGTTTTAGTATGAGTGTTAAATTTTTAGCGTTATAATATTGGATAAATTATTTTTTTAAAAACCGTAGTTTTTATCATATTAGCCTCAAATGAAAATAGTATTTTTTAAATCTGGCTCCTTTTCCTTTCCTGTGGACAGACTGTGACTTTTTTGTCCATCTAGAATTCTTAAGTCTACAGATATGTCTTGCCCATTTTCACTTAAGTAACCTTATTCTATCTGTCGTGTGTTCAAATATTTTTTGCTTGCACACACGGTCGTCTGACCTCAAATTAAGTAAAGCTTGTACTGTGGCTGCCAGAGACTGATAAAAATCATACTATTATTACAAAAACGAAAGTAACTCTGGCTGTCTGTCTGTTTGTAGTGCAGGCTTTTCACGGCTAAACAGATCTTGAAGAATTTTAATCATAAGGTAAAGTACCTAAATCACGTGGAAGTTTTTGCATATTTTTTTAATAAACGGGAACGAAGTCGCGTGTAACAGCTAGTTAGACATAAAATAGCTATTTTTTTACACGGCTGCAAAGTTTTTTTTGGATTCAGTGCTTGTATTGAATCATGAGCAGCGGTTTCAAAAGTACAAGACGCCGAATAATTTTGATGCCGAACGAAACACACAACTTTTTACCTCACTACAGCGGAAAGTTAGGTGTTTTTTTACATGTCAAACAGAATAGAACTAAATAAGATTTATTTTCTAAAGTATTTCTCTCTCTTTTGGATGATCCGTCCATTTTCTGAGAGCTCAAGCGTCAAGCATCAGGCCCTCTATTCTCACTCTCACTCTCACTTCTATGTCGTTTGAAACGACAAAACAGTGACAAAAAATATCTCGAGTTGTTAAAATTGCCATCCAGGGTTAGTAACTTTTATATTACCTTTCTATCTCACAGTAAAAGTAATTAGACAATGCTAGCTATGTTTTCCATAATTTCAGGGTTCCGTATTGCGAGGCGGATGTTACAGGAACAGAAATCTAGACTAGCGAGTTCTCGCTAATTGCGGTTTTAATAAAGTTATTTGTTATACAATTCTGCAAAGTCGCTGTTTGGCGCGAGTTCGTGTATTAAATCCTGAGTAAACAAAGGAACGTTCTAGGAACGTTTAGAATCAAATTACAGCTAAGGTTCGAACTGAGCGTAGCGAGGGTTTCAATTGTACGAGACGTAGAATAACTTTGCCGTCGAGCGAAACACATAAATTTTCACCTCACAACCAAAGAGTAATAAATTACGTCTGCGAGAAAAATGCCAATTAAGTGTAAGACTAGGAACGAGGTGCAAGAAAAACAGCTTGAATAGAAAAGAAAAATTTAAACATGGTTTTATTCTCTACCTATATTTTATTCCCTATTTATTTGCATAATATTGTTAGGTATAATTTTGAAAGTCATAAAATTGTACATCCTAATATTACTTGTTACTAAATCAGTATTCATAACATCACCACCCATACTATCACTTGTCCTAATGTTAAAACTAATAATATTTGAAATCCATAACCTGTAAAGGCCTAACTATTTACAGCTACATTACTTTAATTTAAAAAAGTACCATACAATTTTTCGCCATATTGGTCAAAAAAATATAATTCTACAATAGTAGGTACTCATTTAGACAGTGATATATTGTAGCATTTATTTATTTATTTATTTATTATTTACCAAAATACAGTGCTGCATAGTGCTTAGACTAAGTGCAAGTACAAAGACCCTGTAAGGGCGCTGCAAAATAGGTTTAAGTATTGAAATCTTACAAATAGTATAACATTATTCTAACAGAATATCATACTCAACACTTATCTAGTATATGACATTAATTAGAAAAATACAAAGCATTCTTGTTTATTTAAATCTTTTATATAAATCTATACTATAACTATATTAATTTAAATTATGTATCTGTATTTAAACGTAGTTTGTGTTATATTTATTTACCATTTATCTAGCATAAATTCTTGAATACTATAGTAGGCCTTTTCAATAAGCTTTTTTTTAATTGTGTTTTTAAATAAGTTGTCTGTATTGATATTTTTAACACTGTTTATTATTTATTATTGTATATTTTTGCGCAGCGGTATTCCTGGCTAGTTTTGTGTAGTTCTAGGTTAGGTATAGGGAGGGCTAAATTTGCTTCACGCCGTTTATTTTTGTCGAAATTGAATAGGTGTGGGTTTTTTCTAACGAACATAGTTCCTTCTAAAATATAAAGAGATGGTAGGTTCAAAACTTTTTCTTTTCTAAAATGGGGATTGCAGCTTTTTCTTTGTTTAATGTTGACTATGTTGACAATGTTGACTTAATACATACATGCGGCTTAAGGGTAGCCCAAGAGCCACCCCGCCGCACTAATCCCTGCTCCTCCCACATAATAATCACAGTTTTTATTAATCTTGTACTCGTATCAAAAATACACAACTTTGACGATAAAATAATAAACTATTTTTGCATTGCTATAACATTACAATGAGGCACTTATAACAAATCATTGTTTATTGAGTCAAAATAAAAATATCATTCAATATCATTGTATTGTTTTTATTTAATTAATTAGAAACAGCAGTGCACAATAATGGACCGAGTGAGCGTTAACGATGCTTCAACTTCGACAAAAACTACAGGTCGCATTTCTTAACCGATTCTCGGGAAATATTGGGAGCAGGTTTATAATTAGACTAGCTGCGCCCCGCGGTTTCACCCGCGGTTAAAAAGTATCCTATGTGCTATTCTAGACTAAAATCTATCTCTGTGCCAAATTTCATCCAGATCCATTCAGCCGTTCTGGCGTGAAAGAGTAACAAACATCCATACATCCATTCTTACAAACTTTCGCGTTTATAATATTAGTAGGATATACAGATTTATTTGCCGAGTCAGTTCATGGGAATTTTTCGAAATGTCGGATTTTTTTTATAAGAGGATCATAATAAGGCAGCCATTTTGAAATTTTTACAGAAATAGATACCATATAAACTGTGATGTGTTTTAGCATTTAATATAAACATGCGTTTTAGGAGTGGTGCAGGTGGTGTGAATAAAACTCTTTCCAATCTAGCGCATAATATGCACTTTATGGTCGGTACGTATGTTTGTTTCTATGTACAGAAAGCATGTATGGATTTATAAATGTATATATGTACTCGTATGTTCATCTGTTTCCTTATAGCTTCTGAACTTTATGTACTCAGTAAACGAATGATAAACAGAATCTCTCAGAGCTTTGAGGTGAAAACAATATTTTTTTCACAAAGACTTACAAAAAACAAAGTTTAAAACATTTGTAGAATAGATCCGTAATAAACAGGAGTTCGATGAATTTTGGGTTTTGTTATTTAAACGGTTGCTGGGTCGGACTGAGCTGGAAGAAGCTAAAGTATGTAGGTACCATTTTGTTCGATAACTTTTTGCCAACATTGTAGGTAGGGACATGATCCCATTGCTATAGAAATTTTGGGACTTCTGATCAAAATACCGCATATTTACGTCGTAATAAAGAATCACAAATGAGTACACGGTTCATTAGGTTTCTTTCAGTGAGCTCGTGAGGTACCCAAATATCGAGCTTTTTTGTGTACCCAGTTTTATTCAAATGTGCCAAAACTGGTTTGTGGTCAATTCCCAGTTCTTCAGCTACGTCGTAACTACTGATATGCCGATCTTGCTCCACTTTTTCAAAAATGACACCCATTTTATCCGTAATAGGGCGACCAGAGCGACGTGCATCTTTGACTTTAAATTTCCGGATTGAAAACGCTTAAACCAAATTTGTGCTAGTCTTACAGACACTGCACTAGGTTCATAAACATATTTTTCATTTTTTAAACTATGTTATTATTATTTATTATGTTTTTATATTTTATTATTATATTTATATCAGGTTATTATTTTTATTATTCTTAGGTCCATAAACATATTTTTCAAAATGTAGCGGCTTGCGTTGCGTACCTTTTTTGTAGTAAAACTTAAAAAAATTCGAATTTCTTCATATCAGTTTAAGCCTTGAATATTCGCCAAATGCGTCTATTCAACTCGTAATTGTGAAGAAGCTACGGACCCTACCGGTATGAAAAAAATATCACCAATAAGATCATTCTGTTACCTATTAATTAGTCTGATTAAAATATTATATTACTAACTAGATTGCGAGTAAAAAAATATTAAATGAACGTTGTTTTCGTCTCATGGCGTGCAATACCGTGCTTACGGAGATTACGTTACTATATATTTTTACACCTTCGGATAGGAAATTTAAAAAATGATTGATCGTTCTTTTACCATATTTTTAGAGCTAAAATTGAGTTAGTTCAGTAATATTTTGTGTTATTTTGAAGTATTTCGTCAGATCACGTGACCACTGACACCCGCGAGCTCCTTTGCGGGGGACGAGCCAGTCGGCGCCAGCGCCTCACGAAGGAGGGACGTACTCGCCTTGCCGAAAAATATTTTCGCATATTTTTTCTATTTGTACGTAAATCATCAATTAAACAGTGCTTAATTATCCAGAGACAATCAAAAAAAGTAGTTTTTCAAGACATTTGATAAGTTTTTAGTGACTTTACTACTAGTGAAAATATTTGGACAATAATTGATCGCGTTGTGAGTAGAGGGTACAGAAGGTTGATCCGATGAAAATGGGAGATGTCACCAAGGCAGCTAGGCGTAAGAAAAAAATTGGACTCCAACTAGCTAAGTGGTAAGTACCCACCTACCTATTAATATTTAATTACCACATAAATATTTTTACCCGTTTGTTCTTATTGTGTAGACTGAAGTGACTAACCCTAGTGTCTGAGTTTTTAGTGGCATATGATTCGGTCTGACGTTTGTTTTCCTGATATAAATAATAGAAAACTACAGACGTGTCCTCCGACCTATGTTAAGTCTCAGGGCTTCACCGTCCATTACACCTTATTGCGATGATAGTTGGATATACTAAGGTCAATATAAGCCATTTCAAATTGAAGCTGTGGCATACTTGCTGATGCCCCAACACCTAGTTAATAACATAGAAATGGGGAGTATTCTATAGTTAATAATAATAAATAATCCTTCTTGAACAATCGGGTAAAAATAAAATAATGATAATTATTATGTGTACTTACGATGTCAATATCGGAAAGCGGTCGTTGCGTGCGAACTGCGAACGGTGTAAATGACTAATACTAATTTTTGTTTTTGGTATAGCACATTTCCTAAACTAACCTACCTAAACTAGAAACAATCACATTTTTATGTTATAGCTGACCAACCACGGTCCGCAACACATTATTATTTTTAGCAGTGTAGTGAGCATATTTTTTTAACTTATCCTGGTTTGTTAACCGACTTCAAAAATTAGGACGCACTCAATTACATTGTATAAATTTTACTAAATGTTTGTTGCAGCATAACTTCGTCATTTATTTTTTATTTGAAAGAATATGCTTACTAACACTCTGATCAGTCACTTTGATCAAAATAAAGTATTTTTTTGTAAAAAATAGTATTTAATACAAAAAGTCAAGCATTTGCATTCAGAAAGTAGTGTTCCGAGTTATGGCCATTGAATTCGAAAGAAAAGTTATTACATTTTCTTACAACAATAACCGAGCCAGAGATCGTTAGCGAGCGAAGCGTCTATGCTTCAGATTCGACAAAAATGCTTTCGAATGTCCGAATTCTGTCTGAATTTCTGTCCGGATCTCTGTCCAGATCTGTCTTAATCTACAGGTCGCATTTCTTAACCTATTCTCTTGAAACTTTATAAGTCCGATATTTAAAAAGAATTTTCTTGTCTAGGCGGTTATTGGAAATTTTTCAATATGGCAGAGATGTGATTTAAAAAAGGATATATGTGCATAATTGGAAAATTTCCAAAAAAATTTTTGTTCCGAGTCAAAACAAAAATTTATATAATTGTCAAACCTGCTCACAAAATTTCACGAAAATCGTTTGAGGAGTGTGACCTGTAGAGGAGGACAAATACAAATACAAATAATTTATTTGGGTATAAAATACATGTGACAATTTCAAATCGGACAGTCATCGGTCACGAGATCTCCAGCTCACAGAGTCACTATTGTATGTATTGTTATTTATTTATATTTATTAAATACAACAATTTCTTTGGTAACTGATACCAACCTGCATCTAGTCTTAATAGTTATTTTAATCTAGTCTCTATTGCATGACTAGAATAATAATATATTTTAAACTGGGATTATAGATTGGTAATTGTTTTATATTTTATGGTATCATGGAAAGAGACAAACGAGACGCTTTGAGTAATACGAATATTGTGTAATTAATATCTTTAAATTGCTCTATTTCATTTTTTCAGAAACAGAGATCAACGAAATTATCAAAGTTTAAACACAAGCGTTCAGCCAACAACAAATGCGAGTACTGAACTAAGGTGAGCTAAAAGACATTTAACATCTTATATTATTAGGGTGACAAGCATAGTGCATAGTCAGAGCTATGCCAAATGGAAATGCTATTGCTGAAGTTATCGTATGTCCGGCGTCCAGCGTCTGATTGCACGGATGTCCGATTGTTTTCCTCTACAGATCGCATTTCTCAACCGATATTTGTGAAATTTTGTAAAATTAGGTTTTATTTAAAATAGCAGAGATATGTAATTTGTGAGACGTTGCTCATAGAGCCACTACTTATAATCAGAGTGGCGCTGAACTGCTATGG
Organism: Peribatodes rhomboidaria; assembly: GCA_911728515.1. Taxonomy (NCBI): domain Eukaryota; kingdom Metazoa; phylum Arthropoda; class Insecta; order Lepidoptera; family Geometridae; genus Peribatodes; species Peribatodes rhomboidaria. Next base: position 1,016,374 of record OU452166.1, read on the forward strand.
GCATGCGTGACGCCAGTACAACCATTAACTTAGCGAGCGCGAAGCGCGAGTGAAGAACTTCCGTTTCAGTACTAAAAACTTTTCCTATATTTTTATCTACAGATGCCTAGTTCAAAATCATCCGAAGGTTATCAGAGCATCCGAGGAACAGGGACTTTTTCACCTTCGAATAAACTGGTAATCATTTTTTTTTTGTGTACACAATGTACATAAATAAATTATTGATACGAGCGTTGGGACTTAGTATGGTTGCAAATTAATTATTATTTAATATTGTTTCTAGGAACAACAATATCAGTCTTTATTGCCGAATCTCATCGTCGAAGAAGAAGCAGAACAAGAACAGAAAGACAAAAGTTATTGGCGTATTATAACATTAGCTTCTTCTTCGTAAAATTGAAGGAAATATCAAGACACAGTGGATTTGGTTGCGCCAAACAATCGATAGACTTGATTGGAGAAGAGCAAACAGGTCTTGCTTCTAAATTCACCTTTTTGTGAATAAAGAGTAACAATAATAAATTATGTACCGAGGGCACAAAGCAGTGCCTTACGTCGCGGGCGGCTTATTGTACCTTGAGCGTAACGAGGGAATCTAGAGTTAACTCCCGAGCGCAGCAAGGGAAGATGAGTCCTGAGGGCAGCGAGGGGTTCAAGTCGCCCAAGACAAAAACACTGCTTTATCCTAGAAGCGAATCCTCTACTAAAAATACTGTCTAATATTATACTCTCTCATAACTAATAAAAAGGTACTAGTAAGGTACAGTCTTTTATTTTAAATTTCGTGCAGCTCGTGGAGCACGTGCTCGTATTTTTTTCTTGGTAGCTAGTTCAATTTTCAAATAAACTCTTCTTACAGTGCTTATTCTGAGTTTTCATTCAATGTTAACCTCTTTGCTTGGAAACTCCCTACTGCAAGCTTCGCTCGAATTTATGTTTCATCTATAAAACCAACATTTGATTTTCATGTGTTAGATTAAGGATGTGTTAATCTGAGCGATTACTGCCTTCAAAGCATTTGATTTATTGATATTTTTTGATTCTCGGTTTATTTTGATTATTTTTTTTGTGTTTGCTAAAATCTAAGCACTATCCATGTATTTCAGCTACAAAAGGTTTTTCAATATCCAATCTAAGACCCCTTTAGTCCAGCTAGAGAGGATTTTTTTACTATATTAACTACTAGCTGTTGCTCACGATTTCATACGCGTAGATAAAAAAAGCTCGTTCCGTTAGTTTCTTGTATTTGTCATTCACAGGTCCCACTTCGAACCTGCACCCTTCTCTCTACCATCATCATATTGCCAGACCATGGTACGGGCAACAGTTATCTAGTTGGCATTGGCAATTGTCTTTATACTGGGTTTGGCTTTTGTTATGAGATTTTTGAAATGTTGTAAGCATTGGTTTAGGATAGGTTGAGTAATTTATCCCTGGTACCGGAGTTCTTAGGATGCCCATCAGGAGCCCTATTCTTACGAAAGATATTCTCTGATCAATGTCTCTCTCGTTTTAAAAGTCATAGTGAGAGTGACCAAGAAACATCTCACGCGTCAAGAATAGCCCTCCAGGGCTATTCTTACGATGTTATATTATTTCCCCTATTCCTACGCACGAGATATTTTTTGGTCAATGTCTCTCTCGTTTGAAAAATCATAAAATTGAGAGGGACCAAGATATCTCACACTTCAGAGAGTCCGTGGTCTATGATTGTGTTCTTAGATTTTACACGCACGACCAAAGGGAATCAAAACCTTTAGATGCGGGATATTTGTGAGTTCATACTTAATCTACTTATACTTATAAACAAACTACCGCGCTCATGCTGCTTAAAAAGCTCAACTTTAAAACGCCGTTGGCTTCAAATAATTTAGTAAAAAAACATTACAATAAAGCATAACATCACAGAGGGCTTTCATTTTTAGGCAAAAATATTTTTTTCACGGTGTTTCGTCTGAATTTGTTTGTCTTTGAGAAATGCTAGCTCAATGTTCAAAAGCTTCGAGCGTTGATCACTAGAGGCGCTAAAACCAGCTGAGCGCCGAATGCCAAATGTCATTGGCGCATCTTAACCTCTTGACAGTACGGAAAACAAATGAAAATCACACATTTTCCTAATTTGAGTATGCAATTATGTTCTTTAAAATTTAAACTTTCAATGAAACCCAAACCAGCCAGATACAAATAGCATAGCCAAAGAGATTTTATTGCTCACACATACTATAATGCGAAAAGTCTTTTTCCCCAACCTATTATTTATTACATTGGCGGCTTTTATTTGAATAAACTAGCGCATAGTTTACAAACAAAATAAACGCGATTACTGACTGCGTTAACGCTTTTCGAAGGGCGGAGCGCGATGTGGCTGCAAATTTTTGAAAATCTATATTTAATTTAAACCAGCATTAATGCATACTCCAGTCGATACTGTTATATATAACAACCCTGTTATAACGCGGGTATAACAGGGTTTTTGTAACACCCTTTATAGAATGTTTTGTATGCCTATTTTTGGGATTCTTTCAATTTAAGAAAAAACATTTCTCCGCTATTTTAAAGAATTTCCAAAAACTGTCTGGTCAAAAAAAACTACATATAATTAACGAATCTGCCCGCAAAATTTCAGGAAAATCAGTTGAGAAATGCGACCTGAACAGGAAGACAGACGTCGGCCGCGAGGTATCCAGCTCATAGAGACACTAGTTTATTTCTTGTTTCATTTAAATCTTGCAACATTTATTCAACTACTTTTAATGAATCGATTCTTATGACAATTTGCACACATTTTTAGTTCCGATGACAATAAAAATACAATGTAATGCAATAATTTCTTTTTTAATAATAATACTCATCACTACTCTGCTATTTTGAAAAACTTTAAAAAAGTCCTTGGAAAAAAAGTCTGTATAATTATCAAACCCAAAGTTTCCAGAGAATCGGTTAAGAAATGCGCTCTGTAGACGAAGACAGAGATCTGACAGAAGTCCAGACAGAATTCAGACAGAAATAATTTTTGTCAGCCGAGACGCTTCACTCGCTAACGCTCGCTCTTTCGATTAAATTAATTGTAAAAAGAATGTGAAACTTAGTTAATTGTTACTCTTAATTAAGAAACATTATTAAGATTAAAAAACCGCATTAAAATTTTTAAAGCTATTTTGTTTTTAGTTCAATTCAAGGGTAGGAATTAGAAACAGAAAATTATTAAATAAAGCCCTAATAATAATAATAATCCATTTATTTCTGGCAATATAACTTGCATACAATGCATCTTACAGAGGCCCATAGAAAATAAATACCTTACAGACTTACATACATATAAATAACATCAATAAAATTAACTAAGTCTTCTGGGCTTTTGCTCCCTGTGCGGCCTCCCAGTAGCGCCGGAACACTAGCCCTTTTGGCCAGGACTCAGAAGAGTAGTGCTGCCTTGTGTTTCGCTGGAACCCGTAGTAAGTAAGACTTGAAATAAGTCTTACGGACAGTCGACTCCAGGCGCTGCATCGCTACCACCGGCGCCTCTACTCCCAGTCAGTTCTGCACAAACTTGTGCACGTCGACTCCTGATGTAGTCGGGTCCACCCGGGACAAGTACATCAGAAATGTCGGCTCCACGGCTTTGAGACTGGATTCAGTCGAGGTACTCCGTGTGTTGAGGTTAGAACGACGTTGACGATTTTTCCTCTGATCTACTAATGTGAAGCCTTCATCATCAGGTTTCCTCGTATCCGGGGCGAACGTTGCCTTTGTCTTCTTCAGCTGCGCAGTTGGAGCAGGAGAAGGGTGAGAGGCCTGAGTGTTGTTCTTCTTCTGCGTCTTTGATGGTCTCGCTGGTGGAAGAGAAGATGCTGTAATAAAAATGCTCCTAATTAAAATTTAAAAAGCAATGTTTTAAAACATATTCTATTCTCGATCATTTTGTACAAACGTACTCGTATTACTAGTCTATTGGCCAATAGACTATTAACGTATCAAATACTAATCCAATGACTTTTAAGATTATCCCCCTTAGCAATAACCGTTGTATAGCCTCGGAATAATTACACAGTCGTTTGTCTTTTTCAATCGAGTTTAAAAATTCAAAAGAAAAAAAAAGACAAAACACTGTGTTACTATTCCGAGCCTATACAACGTTTATTGCGAAGGAGGTTATTGTGTATATGACTGGTAATTTCCAGAAAAACTCAATGAAATACAAGAAATACTTAGCTAGTATTTCATTGAGTTTTCCACACAGTCTCTACAGTCTACAGTCTTTATGAGACAATTCTTAGGTTTGATTTTCTCCTGGCCTTAAGACGTGGTCTTAGAGACAAGTTGAAAGACCATCACCGCTATCGTAATTTAAAACCATCGGCACAACGACTCATTTTCTATTTTACGTCTAAGATACAACATTCATATCGACCGTGACTACAAAAAACAACTCAGTTCTGGGAAGTCGTTCGTAGACAAAACAATAATAAAAATAATTTCTGGAAAGACGTTAAGAGGAAAAACGAAACTGATTTCTATACCCAACGAGATTATATTACGACATGTGTACGTAGTCCTTTATACATGGTTATTTGTAACTTACCAGAAACCTCTTAAGGGTTCATTGTAATCATTTTTTTTTTCGCGATTTCGGAGTTCGCCCCATAGTAAAAGTTGTTCGTACTGATGAGTACAATGAACCCTTAAGAGGTTTTTGATTAACCCTGTATAGCGATGAATATACCTGTAATTCTAAGGCTACATTAGTGCGCGATAACTCGTGTCGCGTTGTCGCTCTAAAATCATCGTTGTAGGTTATCAGCGATGTTCTTAAGAATAAAGAATAAAAATAAAAATAGTTTATTGACAAACACAACATAATTCAATTATACACTTTATACTATTACAGACTATATATAAACAGATAAGTGTTTGGCAATAGGAGTAAGCTCAGCGTTGTACTGTACAAACAAGTTTGCACTTGTTTGCACAGAGCTGGTTTTCAGCTTACTCCATTGCTCGAGGTGTTGGTCGAGCGGAAAAATTAGTAATAAGCGGCACCATAAATTAAATTACACTGAAGTGGTATGGAGCAATCGATACAAAAAATAAAGAAAAGAAAAAAGACTTCATCATCAGACTTATTGTGAAAGTAAATGTGGGGGTGAGTGTGTGCATGTGTGTGTGTGTGTGTGTGTGTGTGTGTGTGTGTGTGTGTGTGTGTGTGTGTGAGGGAGTGAAAGTGAGTGTGGAGTGTGGGTAATAGCGTGCATGTTTGTATAATGGAGGGTGTGATGGGTTTGGATGAGGCAAGGGGGTGTTTGTTGAATGGTTGGATAGATGGGGTGTATATGTTGCTTTATTTAAAGGTTGCTTCAAACTTTTTTTTGGATCGTTGTTGTAGAAGATTTTTGTATTTGACCCTAAAAAGATTTGAACTGATCTTTATCCTCATGGGAGGCGGGATATTGTTCCAGATTTTAGACGCACTATATTTAAAGCAACCCTTAAATCCAGCGGTCTTGTGTTGAGGTATTTTTAAGGCGTTTAGGTACTGCGAGCGAGTTTTATGAGAGTGAGTATCTTTCATCCATGTTAGCTTTTCAAAAAGATACTCAGGGTTTTTATTCCATAAAACCTTTTGAGTTGTACAGGCTAGGTGAAGTTCTCTCCTGGCCTTCATATTAAGTATGTTTCTTTTAACCAGGAAAGGGGTGACATGTTCCCTTCTTGGTATACTAAAACAGAATCTTGCGCAAGCATTCTGTACTCTTTGAATTGCATTTTCTGTTTTAGCATAGAGCCTCGGTCCATATACAACACTGCAGTAGTTAAATGGAGACAACACCAAAAGATCACACAACAAAATCCTTACATCTTCCGATGATTCCTAATACTATAGAGTACCTTAAGTTTATAGAAGGCTGTTCGGATCTTTTCGCTGACATGCTTAACAAACCTCTTGCATCACTAGCGGTCAACTCGTCGCCTTTCTGTGGAGTTGGCGATAATTCGCCCGATACATTGCCGAGTGACGAACTAACCGACTACATTTGACGCGACAGCTCAAATTATCGCTGAAAGCCGCTAATGTAGCCTTACCATAACATTCAGGTGGTAACTGGATATCCTCAAAGCATGGAGAAATATGTGAGCTCTTTCCAGTTATTTTTAGTAAACCTTCACAAATATAAGCGACTAATGTCCTAATTATCCGAAAATCTGATCAGGCCACAAGGAAGCTGTGCTGTGTGTAAACTATGTGTACCTCTTCTAACTCGGCGCTCGTCGCTACCGAGTAAAAATTACCACAGAGCAACATACCAACAAATTTTTTTTCGTATTTTTTTGTAATTGCTTCAATAAAACCCGCACGAAGCGCTTTCAGCAGGGCTATTCACAATCATTCGAAATCGTTTCCGATCGGAGCCCAGAAATTTCAAACTCAAATAGTTTGAATCTCAGTCTACTTTTATACATTTTGGAACAGGGAATCAAGTATAAATCCGATCGGAAGAATTAATCACGACTGAGATTCGAATAATTTAGGCTTACAATTTTTGAAATCCAAACGGAAATTTAATAATAATAATAAATTTGGGACACTTCCACATACGGTCGCCTGACCCCAAATTAAGCAAAGCTTGTGCTATGGCTGCCAGAGACTGATATACATACTTAGAATTTTTTAAATACGTACTTAAATAGGTATTAACACCCAGACACAGAACAAACACAAATGTTCATCACATAAATGTTTGCCCTAGGTGGGAATCGAATCCACGGCCGCAAGCTCAGAAGACAGATTAACTACCAACTGAGCCACCGAGGCAGTCAAATGTTTCCGAATGGTTGTGAACAGCCCTGCAGAAGTGCTTCCTAATATGAATTGCCAAGGAATGGAACGCACTGCTTGTGTCTCAGTGTTTCTCGACAATAGTACAATACAACCAGGGTATCTTCAAGACAAAAGTGAATATATGTATGGGCACCTCATGCGCAAGCGTGCGCTATCTTAGACCGCGTCGTCACTTTCCATCAGGTGTGTTGCAGTCAAACGTGGGTCCGATCAATCATAAAAAAAAATAGCGACCACTAGCGACTTGACGCTTTAAGGACCTTCTTATTAAGAAGTAAACAAAGACAGTATATCCGGCGTCTTTGTCGGCTTACTCTACACGTTTTTTTATGTATTATTATACATAAAAAACCTAACCTAACCGGTTAACCGACCTAACCTTAGGTCGGCGTTTGACCACCAACTCGCCTGATGTTAAGCGACGTTGTGGTCTAAGATGGAGCACGACGACCTATAAGGTACTTATTCCCTCTAGCCTTGAAGTTTACTAGAGTGAAGAAGTACAAAGACGGCAGTTGAGTGAGGCGCTACAAGTGTGCTACTGCTCAGAACCGTCTCCGGAACGGTTACACCGGACTACATCCCGAAACACGACTAGATCATATCACGGCATGGCTTGGTCCAGTGGGTGGTAACTAGCCACGGCCGAAGCCTACCACCAGAGTTTGCTACCCGGTTAGCACTACTCGGGGACCATGTGTAGGGAATCAGAATAGAGTACACTCCTACAGACGTGGGTAGCTCAGCCCCAAAAAAAAAAGCAATAGACGTATAAAGCGAGTTTGGGTGAAAAATACCTAGTAGAGACGGTTCTTGTCGTCTATTTTTCATGTATGTGGCGGCACAGAGAGCAAAATCCCAGAAGAAATAGTTACTTCATTTTAATTATTTTATTTATAAGTATAGTAAAGTAGTATGGTAGTAGTAAGGAAATTGTAGTCTGTAAGGTATTTATTTTCCATGGGCCTCTGTAACTTGCATTGCATGCAAGTTATGTTGCTTGAAATAAATGAGCTATTTTTATTTTATTTTTTTAATAACATATCGTCGTCACACCTTTCCCCCGAAGGGGCTGGCAGAGGTGTAATGCAACACCCATAATTCGCCGGACGATATTCAGTCCCAAATGTGACAGGGGGCGAGCCTGTCGCCATATACCGGGCTCCAGTCATGTAGCAGATGACATACAATACGCACATATTAATAATAATAATACGCACACACAATATTACACACACAATGAGCAAATTGGTGCGTGCCGTCGGCTGGGTTCGAACCCGCTCCCTCTGGCTTGAGAGGCGGGTCTTCTCCTACTAGGCTATCATCGCGTTATACTTCTGTGACAATACCTAGTTATATTTTATCTCAATAAAAATCTCTATATGTTTACAACTTTATCTCTCATCTACAAGAGATGATGTAGCGATTGATTGCACATGTGCTCGCGGCTATTATGACTAAGTACATAGAATAAAATGGATCTAATTTTATTTATTTATTTATTTATTATTTGCCAAAATACAGTGCTGCATAGTGCTTATACTAAGTGCAAGTACTAAGACCCTGTAAGGGCGCTGCAAAATAGGTTTAAGTATTAAAATCTTACAAATAGTTTATCATTATTCTAACACAGTATTATAACTATCATACTCAACACTTATCTATTAGATAACATTATTTAGAAAAATACAACGCATTTATATAAATCTTTTATATAAATCTATACTATAACTATATTAATTTAAATTATGTATCTGTATTTAAACGTAGTTTGTGTTATATGAATTTACCATTTATCTAGCATAAAATCTTGAATACTATAGTAGGCCTTTTCAATAAGCTTTTTTTTAATTGTGTTTTTAAATAAGTTGTCTGTATTGATATTTTTAACACTGTTTGGTAGTTTATTGTATATTTTTGCGCAGCGGTATTCCGGGCTAGTTTTGTGTAGTTCTAGGTTAGGTATAGGCAGGGCTAAATTTGCTTCGCGCCGTTTATTTTTGTCGAAATTGAATAGGTGTGGATTTTTTCTAACGAACATAGTTACTTCTAAAATATAAAGAGATGGTAGGGTCAAAACTTTTTCTTTTATAAAATGGGGTTTGCAGGTTTTTCTTTGTTTAATGTTGACTATTATTCTAAGGCATTTTTTTTGCGCTATAAATAAAGAGTTTGCGTCGGTGCTATGACCCCACATGACAATGCCATAGCGGAGCCACGCGTACGCATACCCATAATACGCGGATAGAGCGCAATCTTTTTTTGTATTTGTTTTTAACACACTTAGACCGTACGTGAATTGTGACATTTTTTTACTTATTTTTTCGATATGATGTTTCCAGTTAAGTTGTGTATCAAGAGTTAGTCCTAATAAATTGCATTCTGTTGTTTCATTAATATTTATACTTTTAGTTATCGTGTTAAGGTTTAAGTATTTTTTCTGATAAGGTTTAAATTGAATGATTTTTGTTTTATTGTTATTTATTTTCAGATTATGGTTTTGGAGCCAGAGTTTTAATGTGTTGTAAGTTTCAGTTATAGTGGAGTTAGCGTTGGTGGAATCATTTGGGCTATTGAATAGTAGGGAGATGTCATCTGCGAATAGGATAGAGAGAGGGTTACATATTTTGGGTAGGTCATTAATATATATAAGGAATAATATACATCCTATTACACTTCCTTGAGGTATAGACCAATTTGTAGTCAATGTATCGGATCGCACGCTTTGTATTTGTTTTGAGTCTTCTTCTAGATTTTCAATTTGAACGCATTGTTGCCTATTATATAGATATGATTTTAGCCATTGGAGTGCGTCTCCTCTGATACCGACCCCGTGTAGTTTAGTAAGGAGAGTGGAGTGTGACACTTTATCGTAGGCTTTTGATAAATCTAGTAGGAGCCCTATTGCATAGCACTTGTCGTTTATGTGATTATATATTGTTTGTGTGTATCTATATAGGGCTAAGGTTGTAGACCGATTTTTCCGGAAGCCGAATTGGTTTGTGTCAAGGATATTATATTTTTCTAGGAATTTACACAATCGGTTTGTCATAGCTTTTTCAAATACTTTGGAGAATGCTGGTAGTAGTGCAATGGGTCTGTATTGACTTGGGTCTCTGGGTTTTCCGCCTTTTTTAAGGATAGGTTTTATTATCGCTATTTTTAACTGGGTTGGAAAGGTTCTTTCTGCGAAGGATTGGTTTACTAAAAACGTTAGCGGTAAATATAATTCAGCTGCACAAGCTTTTATTAGTGTAGAGGATACATCATCGACACCACAGCTGCGTTTGCTTGGGAGATTTTTAATTATATTCATTATTTCTTTTTCATTTACGGGCTCAAGAAACATGGAGTTTATAGAAGGTTCTATAACAGGGCAATGGTCAGAAGTGTTCGCATTAGGGTTATTATTTTGGGGGTCTCCTACTGACGCAAAGTATTCGTTAAACGTTGTTGCAATAGAAAATGGACATTTATTAATACCGTTGTTGGTTTCAAATTCTATATTTTTATGAGTGTTTTTAGATTTTTTGGTTTCTCTTTTGATGATGTCCCACATCTTTTTTGTTTTGTTATTTGATTTATTCATTTCTTTTATATAATTTAATTTTTTAGACGCTTTAACACATCTTTTCAAGATTTTTGAGTATGTTTTGTAGTGATGTTTTAGTATTTCATTTTTGGTTTCAGTCAATAATATGCTAAGTAATCTTTTATGTTTGCAAGAGGCTTTAATACCAGTAGTTAAATAGTTAGTACTATTTTTATTTGTTATTTTTATTTGTTTATAGGGAATTGTGGTATCAAGAAGTTGTTTTATTTTAAAAATGAATTTATTGTAGTTAGAGTTAATGTCATATCTTAGGTTTAGAATATCATTCCAATTAACTTTGCTTAATTCTGTTTTTAGAGATGTTACATATTTTGTATTACTAGTTAAACGTAGTTTTTTGTAAATAGTTTTCTGTTTATTATTTTGGTTTGATTTCAGGTATAGATCTGGACTATATATTACGCTCTTATGGTCAGATAGTCCATGATTTTTTACTGATATCGTGTAAGCTAGGTGGTTGGTAAAAATCAGATCGATGCATGTAGAGGTAGAGCTGGTTACTCTAGTTGGTTCCTTAACTATTTGATGTAAATTACATTGTTTCATTGTCGCTACTAGTTTTCGGTATTCTGAAGAGTCATCAAATGCGTTTAGATTAAAATCACCTGTTATTATAATATGTTTCTTATAGTGGTGAGATTTTAGTTGAGCGAATAGGTTTTCTAGAAAATCAAAAAATAAATTTATTTTTCGATCTCCTCTATAAATGGTAATTAGTATAATATTAGGTTTAAGCTCTACTGCACAACATTCTACGATGTGTTCTATAGATAGATTAGTTATATCAGATCTATCGGTGAAGCTGGTGCCAGAAGGAAGTAGAATAGCAGCTCCACCGCCTCGATGGTGACTCCGACAGAAGGCTGCAGCTAGTTCGTAGCCATATACTTGTATGTAGGACCGGCGCTCTTCGGGGATCCATGTTTCGGAGAGGCAGACGGCTTGGTACTTATATTCTTGAAGGACGTTGTCAAGTAAGTGTATCTTGTTGTTTATACTACGCATGTTTTGGCTTATAATTTTAAAGTTAGTTGCGAAATCTATGAGTTTTTGAGTTTGGAGCGTTCTTTGTGGTGGTTTCCCTTTCAGAAATAGTTGGAGTTTCAAGGTATGCTTTTATAGGGGTATATCTTGCATTTATTTCAGTTGTTTGGTTTGTAATATTATTCTTTTCTTGTTTCTCTTTTTCTGAGTTGTTCTTCTGTCTCCCACTTGTGTTCTTCGAGTCCATATATGACTAGTTTCTTGTTTTTGTCACTGCAGGGCATGTTACCTAGAGTGATCGATGGAGAGGAGTACTGGCGGTTTTGTCCCTGGTTGTCATTTTTAAGTAGATTGCATTGTTTTTCCAGTGAGCGAATTTTTTCTGTTAAATGGTCAATATCGGTGTTCAATTTCTTTTGCGATGTAACTAGATTGTCTAGTTGGTGAGACATTTCAGAGCTTAAGATACCCATTGAGCTTTTAATTTCTTCTTGAATCAAGCATCTCATTTCTGTTTTTAATAATGAGACTATCTTTTTCTCGTTTTTTTCGAGTTTTTTATCTAATAGTAGACTTATTTGTTCCAGTGTTAACGGACACCCGCTACACGGTTGTGCGTCCGGTATAATATTTTTTGGGGATAAAGTATCTCCCAGTAGGCTTCTGTCGTTATTGAACAGCTCTTCTCCAGAAGATTCGTCACTGTCTGAGAGTCCGGTTAAGCAGTGTTTTACGCCACGTTTAGTAGGATTTTTTTTGGTGTTTGGTGTTTCTATAATGGCTGTCGACGTTATTTTTGGGATGCGAGGAGCACCAGACGAGGAGGTTGTTCGGAGAGTGTTAGCAGGGGGGGTGCGTATTGGAGGTATAAATTTCAAACGCGAAGCCGGGGGCGTGCGTTCAACACGTGATACACTGCTCAATCTAGTCTCAGTTTCACTTATAAATCCCCTTTGCTTTACACCTTTTGCTTCTAAACATGGAACGCAACTCCAGTTGGTTTTTTTCGTCGGTGACATCAGATAATATCGCTTAATAGCCACTCTTCCACATTCCAAATCATAAGATTTTTTGCATTGTGAGCAGGTCAAGTATTGTCGTGTCTTAATGTTATTTAGACACTTAGTACAATAAAGTTCCATCTTACGGATTTAGTCGGTACTTTTATTATAAAATGCTTTCTGGGGCCAAAAAAGATCTCGATCGACCTTTGATAGTGGTTGTCCTTGGTTCCTCACAGATGGCGTGTTGAAAGGTTATAAGTCAGAGGTCATGGTTCAAGATACTTGTAGGCTGTTTTCCCAGATCACAGATGGCGTTAGCAGTATTTTTTGGCGATTTTAGTCAGTAAGTAGGTAATTTATTGTTCTTAATTTTAGGTTATCAGAATTAATTTCGAGAGGAATTAGCTTATATTGCACTGTTATCACTTTGAAAGTAATTTTTAGTCACTTTAGTTACTTTTATAAGCACTGATGAACTGAATTTTTAGTTGAGAGATGTTTTAAACACACTTTGTCAGCACTGTTTTAAATGTTTGATTTTTATAGTTTATACATAATGCGACCTTTTGAAAACACTGTCACAGTTTGTTTTGGCCACGAGAAATAGTTTTAACAGTATTTGTCATTGTTTGGACACTAACACTATTTTTAAAACTTTATAATAAGGGAGCTATAAACTAAGCCGCGGAATACCTAGGTTGTAGTTGCTATATAAGCCTTAAACACAGCTAGAAGAGAAAGTACCTATTTGCTAGCTTTTCTACATGTTCTCTGCATTGTTGCAGCAAGTGACGTTAGTGACGTGTGCACATTTTATAATGTGCACACGTACCCAGGAATACGGTCTAGAACCAAACTATGTTGTATTTTTACTAACTAGCTGCATCCCGCTGTTTTACTTGCGAATAGTAGCCTATGTGTTTATCTAGGCTATGGGCTACCTTCATACCAAGTTTCATCTATTTCCGTCTATCCGTTTGAGCGTGAATAGGTAACAAACATACACACTTACACACTCACAAACTTTCGCCTTTAAAATATTAGTCTGATTACGTTATTTGTATATATTTATTGTATCCTGTTTTATTAAAAGACACAAAGTGCTTACATAAACAAGTAACATTATTAAAACAAAAACCCGACTGCAAAATGTTGTACCCCATGTCACCTCCACTGCCAAAACGATTCAAATGACACCTCACATGTCGAAACATCAAGCTGTTTAGGCTGTAGGGCGTGCCAGAGAAACCTCGTTCTTGCGTAGTCGGGTAAGTAAACAAAATAAATAATAATTAAAAAACGATTTTTTCGATTTCTATGAAACTTGGGGTGGGAGCACGAACATTTAAACTGACTAACTTCAAATCGACAAAATCGGTAATTTCCTTATATAAAATGTCGCTTTAATTAGTTTGAAACGTCAGTTAATATGACCGTGCGCGCGTCCCTGGCATTGAAGTTCGTGGCGTTCTGCGCCGAACTGGTACCAACTATTGTCCTGAATCTCATTCTATAGTTATTCATATTTATTGCATTAATATTTATATATTTCGATTTATACATTGACATTTGTTATAACAGTCCAATTATTACACGAACTTATATAAGAGACAGCCGATGCTCCGACAGAATGCTCGTACATACGCGTATGGCGAATTGACCGCACTCCGTCACGAGCTATGCGAACCGCAACTCCTTCAGGCGTGAAAATGAATGTTATAAATGATCACGCGCACGGCTGCGATTATCATATGAGCTGGAAGGCCACTGCGGTTCCACTTGTTTTCAACTATTCATAAAAATATACTAAATATAAAGTTTTTTCAAGAGCTTCGTCCGGTCATCGTCAACAGCAGAAGGCGACAATGGATTTGTTGAAATTGGTCGGTATTTTTGAAAATTACAGTGTATGTGATAGTGTTTGTGAACAAGGACTGTGTTGTGAAGTTGCAATGTGTTGGATCTGGCTCACTGTGGAAAGAATAACTTAAAAAGGAATCAAGTAAATTATTTAGTATAACAACTTAGGCGGTTCAGAATATAGCCCAATAATCATGATCTTTCTTATGGTATTTTTTATTTCTTACTTGCTTTTATTTAAAGTTTTTGATTAATCTGAATTCTGACAACGATTTTGTGTGTTTTGTGTATGAGCAACTCATGTGATATTATTACTGGCCACTAACAAAAAAATTAGGAGATATTAGAAGCTACAGGAAGGAAAGTAATTCACTTTCTTTATTGAAAAATGCATTCTTTACTCACACTTTTCATTATTAACGTTGTTACGGTACTGTTTTAACATATTATGTTTAACGTAGCTCAATGCAAAAGAAGAGAGAATACACTTGTCTTAAGCGCTAAGGTGCAAGTGCAAGTGTATTGCAAGGTCATGTATGTTCAACGGGTTATGTTATTACTAAATATTAACATAACATTTGAAAGTATACAATATTTCCAATTCAAATTGCAACAGAAAAGACTAAAAAATAAATCGTTCTAAAACGGGGCGTAATTTGTTCCTTAAAATCATTTTTAGTTAAGTCAGCGGGCCAATATTAAATTATTTACATGATTACTACAAAAAAATAAATACATAAATAAAGAATAAGTAATAAATAAATAAACATACAAAACATTTATTTGGTTCAATTCATTTACACAAAATTAAAACCGTCTGCCGTCGTAGCGTGAGCTGTGTGTCAGCAGCCAGTGCCTTTTCAAAACTAGGTACACTTAACTATGTAAAGGTACTATTTCTATAATGGAATAGGTGCATAACAAAAGAAATATAGAAATAGCAGATACAAGTACCTACTATTTTTGATTTCATTTAAAACTGTACAATACTTACAATACAATTTAATTTTATTGCACACCAAAAACTGCAATGGAAAACTTTAAAAACGATTTTTTTTTTTTACATTTTACATTATTTATTTTTATACTTGTATAAATTTATTTTATTTGTTCAGTTTTATTTATCTAGGGTGTAGCTTAGCAGGCTATTAGCAGCTTATTATTTATTTATTTATTTATGTGTGGGACGATATGTGAGTAAATATGGCAGCAGTGATAGATGACGATGATGGTGTGTGATGTGTGTGTGTGTGTGTGTGTGTGTGTGTGTGTGTGTGTGTGTGTGTGAGTTTGAATTTATATATGTATATGCATGGTTGACTTTAGTTCACTCTCATAAAATGTTTTCTAGGGATTTGTAGTCATAGTCCAACCACAAAGTAAAGAGGAGTCAGAGGTGGGGCAGCTTCTTGGGGCTTTCCGCCCAAAGCCCATTTGGAAGCGGCCTAAGCAGGGTGTCGGTCTGTATGGGGAGACCCACAACTCAGGGGGGTTGCAGTACCGAATGGGAAACACTGCAGTCGAAGGCTGCTCGGCGTGAGAGGACTGTTATATATGTAAATTATGCCTTCTGCGGGCCAAACGGGGGTGCCATCGTCATGATGGCGGACCCTGCCCGCCCCTGAGCCGGTGCTGGAACCTGTGCAAGGTTTTCCCTAAATAAATAAAATTTGATGCCAGAGACTGATATACTTACTTATTTCTATAATTTTAAATGCATACTTAAATCAATATTAACACCCAGGCATAGTACAAACACAAATGTTTCTCACATAAATTTTTTTTGTCCCTTAGAAAAAATTTACAAGATAATATTTAGGTGTTGCACGAAAAAACCAAATGGTTTGTCTTGGTGCTCACATCACCACTTACTCACCACTTACCTCTCTCTGCTTACCACTCGCCTAAACTAAAAGAAAATTCAAATAAAAGTGAAAATTTAATTTATATTTGGCCTAGGTGGGATGATCTATTTCCTATTTCTAACAAAAAAAAGTAGCAAAAAATATTTTATTAATAATCGGATACGATAGAATTTTAATAATCAAACAAATCATAAAATAGCATAAAAACGCTAGGTTTTCTCTAAACTACTCAACAACGACAATGGATCAACTACACTTGGTGAATAACGATTCTGTACAGGATATTCGTTTATTAATTTTTAATAAATACATTTTTCAGTACAAACATTATTATGTTTTTGGTAACATCTTGTCCAATTTTAATCTGTTTCTATGTATGAGTAAACTAATAATCCTTCCTAATTAAGAAATCGAAAGTAACTCTGTCTGTATACATGTTTGTAGGCTTTCAAGGCTAAACGGCTGAACGTATCTTGATAAAATTTGATAAAAAGTTGCAGTATGTCACAAGAAAGGTTTCTGGATACTTTATTCTAAATATGTTTTTTTTGTCATGAAATTCTGTAAATTTTAACAAAAATAACGCGCCGCTTACCAAATGCGTCAGACAACATGACAGAATAGTACGTAGTTGGTACTAAAATAACAAATAACAACTAAAATTAAAACTCCGCTCAAAACCTGCCAGTACTTTTTATTTTAATAATGGACTCTGATCTCTATGGTATACAAGCTGTCACCCCGCGACTTCGTACGATTTATTATTTATAATTATATATATACTATTATTTATATTATTTACTTACATATATATAATATAATATATATATATATATGTACTTCTTCAATCTACAAAACTTCAAGGCTAGAGTGAATAAGTGCCTTATAGGTCGTCGTGCTCCATCTTAGACCACAACGTCGCTTAACATCAGGCGAGTTGGTGGTCAAACGCCGACCTATTCTACATTAAAAAAAATATATATATATTTGTAAACTATCCTATCTCTCAAGTTGGATCGAACTGCACATGGTGTGCGAATTTTATTATAATCGGTTAAGTGGTTTAGGAGTTCATTGAGGACAAACATTGTGACACGAGAAGTCAAAGTCAAAGTCAAAGTCAAAATGTTTTTATTCAATTTAGGTATCAAAGATACACTTATGAACGTCAAAATTATTTATATAGACTCGACCGCCTTGTTCGGACAAAAAGCCTCTACTCAGAAGAACAGGCAAGAAACCTCAGTTTCTTGCCCCCCAGGGCATTATTTTTTCAAATAATAAATAAATTACAGTCTCACAAATTTTGGCTTACAACTAGGTAATATCTATAATATCTATAACTAGTGGCTACTTGACGGAAGTGGACGGCTCCAGACATCTTTATCTTCTAAATAATTCTTAACCTTATAATATCCTCTTTTCATTAATGTAGTTTTTACATGTGATTTGAATTTTCCCTCGGTGAGCCCTGTTATATTTTTCGGGATTTTATTGTAAAAACGAACGCAGTTGCCTAAAAATGACTTTTTTGACTTAGTCAGTCTAAATCTCTGTACAGCTATCCTATCCTTATTTCTAGTGTTATAATTGTGATAGTCACTGTTCAATTTAAATTTATGTAGATTTTTGCGAACGTGCATAATATTTTCAAAGATATACAAAGAAGGTAAAGTTAATATATTTATTTCTTTAAATAAATCTCTCAATGATTCACGGGGACCCATTCCGTAGATAGCGCGGACCGCTCGCTTTTGCAAAATAAAAATGGCCTCCACTTCAGCAGCTGATCCCCACAGCAAAATGCCATATGACATTATGCTGTGGAAGTAAGCAAAGTAAACCATCCGAGCTGTAGCTATATCCGTCAGTTGCCTAATCTTGCGAACCGCATAAGCAGCAGAACTAAGTCTCCCAGACAGAGCACTAATAGAGCACTAATAGAGAGATTTATATATAGTACCTGGATGACCGAGCTTTGCTCGGTATTTTTTAATTTTTTTTAAATTGTGTTTTTTGAAAAATAATCAATTGATTTTAGTCTAACCTCAAAGCAAACACTCATTGACTTCGTGTTACTTAACAACGCCATCTGCTGTTGTGTCGTTAAAGCAATTAGTTGCTTACAAAAAATAGTATTATTATTCGCCAATAGATGTCAGGAAGAGTCATATTTTTCAGTTGAGACTACTCAAACGCCTCCTTTTTGTTATTTTTCTTCCAAGTTTATGTCGATAAAACACGAATAAAATGACATTTTCTAAAAATGATTCCTAGCTAGATCGATTTATCGCCCCCGAAACCGCCTATATACCTACTAAATTGTATGAAAATCGTTGGAGCCGATTCCGAGATTCCAATTATATATATACAAGAATTGCTCATTTAAAGATATAAGATTAAGATAAGATTTGATAATTAGCTACAGTTTATCACGTAGAGGGTTTATGGATACTATTTTCGGAATAAACGCGAACGAAGTTGCGGACAACAGCTAGTTAGCAATAAATAAGTTTGTGATCATTTGAAATGTACCTACTTATTTGTATTTTAAATAGATTTTTTTTTTGGTAGGCTTTGAAGAAAAAAAAACATCATATTTGCATTATCACATCATAATTTAGATTGTTTGCCTGTAAACTTTGAAGTAATGTTGTTTGTTGATTTTTGGAAATAAAATAAAATGTTAAAGTTTTTTTTTAAATTACTTTAAGGACTTAAAAACTTTGTGGCACCTCGATTTTTTTACAGTCTCCGCGCACGGTGAGATTAGGTTATAGTTTATTTTAAATATTTTTTTTTATTTCATTATTTATATAGTAAGAAAGTATTATGTAGTGTAGTTGGACACTTATACAAACTAAAAATCTTTTTACTTCTCTAGCTCAAAAAGTCCATATCGCGTACCAGAGCAATGATAAAATAACATATTACGCTCGAGGGAAAGGCTTTTTTGTTCTTTTGAAAATAACTACAAGCGGCGACCTCGCACAGACATTGACGCGAAATTTTTAGATTTTTTTTTTAAATTACAAATTGAATTGGTGACCGTAATTTATTTTTAATATTGGATTGGGTTATTTTATTTTCTGGCAATCGAATAGTGAAAAGTAGAGTGTAACTCACGGAGCTATAAAGCCATTGTAACTCGGTTTTAATGTTCTCCCTCGCTAAAGCTCGGGAGCAAAATTACCTCGTATACAATGGGTCACTTTAACGCCTTGTTTAACAATCTAATAGGTATTTAAAATTAAAAAACCGACCTCCCGTCATTAAAACTGGATTTTGTAAACAATTTTTAGTGATTTTTTAAAAATACTCGATTTAATTCATTCATTTCGATAAAATTTAAATGGGTCCGCCTATGGAGTATACCCTTTGAAACGAAAAAAGAATTATCCGAATCGGTTCAGTTGTCTTCGAGTAATCGACGAACATAGATTGAAAAAAATCGATAAATTAAGAACCTCCTCCTGCTTTGAAGTCTGTTAAAAATGTCAAGTAAAAAGTATTCTAAAGTGCCACGTATATTTGGAGGTAAAGAACGCCATATCAGAACTGCTGCATTTTTAACTATTGTAATTATTCTCTTATGGCAATGATAACCTCCAAATTTGTCGGGAACGTGACACTTTGGGTTACCAAAATAATATTGACATAATTATTGTGTTTGTATAATAAAATTGTCCTATATCCATTATTACACTACTTTCAACGCGCACAAAAATCGATAAAAGTTAAGCTGGCGACAGTTGCATATGCCAGCTTCCATAGAAAAGTGCACGAACCCATTTAGATCCTTAATATTGTCCACTTTATGTGACCTATTGATTATCTGCATCTACACTAATACTAAACAACGTGCTGGTTTTGGGCTAATACTATACAACGTCGTATAGTATATACTGTATATATATATGGTCGTTGTATAGTGTTAGCGTAATACTGCAGTGGTTGTTCTACCCATCAAAGTGAACAACTTTTAGAACATACAATTTTTAAATTCGAAAGAAAAATAACCGAGTCTAGTAGTAGTAATCACTAGTAGTAGTAATTAGTCACGTGACCAATTTTGTATTTTTTTTTTTTTTATTAGGAATACATTCAGTGTTATGTACCAAGATTATTTTTTTAGATTATTTTTTTTGTTATGCTCATGAGAGAAGAGAAACGTTATTATTACACTAAAAATACACACAGAAATACACAGTCAGGGAGACACACAAAACCAGTTGTTAGCTATCTTTTGTCTTATTGAGTTCAGGGATGTGTTGAACAGGTCAAAGTCGGAAAAGTCGACCAGTTTGTTTACGGAGTTAGATGCTCTTAAAAAGTCTGTAACTTGCATACAAGTATGTATTTATGTATGCCTCTGTAACTTGCATACAAGTATGCAAGTTACAGAGGCAACATGGCATGTATGCAAGTTATATAGCCTGAAATAAATGGATTATTATTATTATCATAATTTTCGTATTTTTGCAGTTCGCTCTTCTGGTTGCTGTTGCTATCGTCCGGATCTCGGCAGAAGGACCTAAGTAAGTTTCAAACAAAACGCCTAGGTATTTTGCGAAAGAAGTATAAGTATTTTGTTATTTTATTGATAGATTTAGGTATTTTAAAGAAATCGCGCAAAATAAATAGTCACTTGTAAAGTAACATAATTAGAAGAAAAACAAAAACCTGACTACAAAATGTTGTACCTTGTGTCAATTCCACTATCAAGACGATTCAAATGACACCTCGCATGTCGAAATCCATCAAGCTGTTTTAGCTGTAGACCATGCCAAAGAAACCTCATATATACACACACTCGAAAAACATAACCCTCCTTCTTGCGCAGTCTGTTAAAAAGTTTATTCACATTCGAGAAAAAGTCAGAAACAGCTGAAGTTGTCAGATTAGTTGAGAAATAGGTACAAGAAACTATTTAAGGCTTAGGATAATCGATACAGGGTTATCAGAAAAATATATGTACTAATCCGAAAGGGAGTCAGAGTACTTACCATTTTAAACGACTTTTCCTATGAACCCAATTTACCATGAAATCACAAGGAAATTAGCTATCCTACTCCTACTATAATATTATAAACGCGAAAGTTTGTAAGAATGTATGGATGAATGGATGGATGTTTGTCACTCTTTCACGCCAGAACGGCTGAACAGATCTAGATGAAATTTGGCACAGAGATAGATTATAGTCAAGAATAGCATAGAACACTCTTTAACCGCGGGTGAAACCGCGGAGCGCAGCTAGTTCCAAATAAAAAGTTTATTGATCATCGAACAGTTGGTTTATTTCTTCTTGATTTTAGGGTTGGCCTCATGGTAAAAGTTATTTATCATTATAAATAACATTTACCACAACACAATGACCCCCTTTTGGCTTAGTCCCTTTGTCTTTTTTTTAAATTCTAAAGGTGACATATTTTTACTGCAATGTATGATCACAATACTGTTGCTCGCAATATTAATTATAATGATTAATATTTTGAGTGTGGCCCGGCCATATCATGGCTGATGATGTCCGGGCTGATGATGTGACGTCGCAGTAAAAGAAGGCTCGTCTAAGATCACCTTAAATCACTTCTTGGTAATTTTACTGACGAAAAATAAAAACATTTTCACGGTCACTATTTTGGGACCGTCGCAACTAACCCTCAACTTTTGCTGGCGTCAGAATACAAAAGCATCTTCAGTTGTGAAAGCTTAATCTTGGTAATCTTTGCCAATAATACAATTTGATCTCATGTGACAGCGATCTGTAAGGGTTGAATAATCTGACTTCGTATTTACAAAAATAATTTTAATAAATCTGACTTGTATGTTTTTTCTGTCATTTATTCTATAAAATAATTACAATTAGGTTTCGAATGTTGATCATAAATCCAGTATTGGTATTGTTCTATTAAGTCACTTACTGATTGATCCGTGCATAGAACCAAAGTTGATCAAACCTAGCTGGCTAACTATCAGTCTAGTTAATGGCTGTAACATGTATCACGAATTACGACTAACGAGTAGGCACGTTCAACCCTTACAAGTGTGCGAAAGTACTTTCCCTCATTATAACATTGCCATGCGATGGAAACTGTAAACATTGTCAATGTCAGTGTGCCGGTCGCTGCGATTATTTGCTATGCGTTGATTGGATAATTGGCTGACCGCGTACCGGCACGGTTAGAAAGTGCAAGTACGTTAATTCCGCAGTGTTCCTCACTCTGACGTAAAATCTATCATACAAGTTGTGAAGTCATACATCGAGTGTGACGGCGACGTCGCGACGCCTCCGAGAGCGAAAGCCGCACGCGCTACCGCGTCACGCGCTCAGCCATTGACACCGCGCAGATGCGGAACAGCCACAATCATAAAAAACGCGTGCATGCGATTCACTCCAAGCAGGAATTATAACCGACATTATAACCGTTGATTGTTACAGGAAAAAGATCCGCATACATCTACCACAGAAGGTGAAGCACATTCATCATCACAAGAAAATATACATTACGAATCATGCCGCCTCGTCGCAGTACGCACCGGCATACATGCCGAGTGCAGAAGGAGCGATGACCGTAGCGAGCAGCGTCGCGCTGCCGGTAAGCTCCGTAGAGATGTACGAGGAGCCCGTGCCGCGCGTGCCCGCCGCCTCCAAGCTGCTGCCGCTGTACCACGAGCGCGGATACTACGGCCCCAACGTCGCCGAGTTGGACGACCAGGAGTACGACCTGTCGCCGCCGCCCGACCCCACGGACCACGCCTACCCCCTTGCTTTTTCGGGCCCTTCGGCAGTCGCCGCACCCCTACCACACTATCCGCAGAAAAAGGTCAAAATCGTCAAACTAAACGAGCTTCCGCGAAAGAAGTTAGTTCGAAAAGGGAAGCCGAAAAGAGTTCCGCCTAGGGCCAAACCTCAGCTGGACGAAGAAATTCCAGTTACCACTTTTCATGAACAATTTTATTCAGATTTAGATGGGTCGGCGACGTTAAAAAAAGTAAAGAAACCACAACGTGTTGAAAAAATAATCGACGGTGATACCGAACACATTCATACTTACAGTGAGGAACACGTTCATAAGTTAGTTTACGACGACGGCTCGTCGAAATTGGTCGGCATCGACCCTGTCGGAGGTATGTCTGCGCTCAGCCCTTCACATCAAATATTTCCAATTAAAAATTCGCTGCTAGCCCTGTCGCCTGAAGCTCTCACCGGGTTTGCATCGATCGGCTCAATGGGAACACCATCGCACTTAGAGTATGCCGCGTACAATCCCCGCGACGTCACTCATGACCATGTTTTCCACGATCACGGTGAAATACCGTCTAATGCGGATGTTTCAAAGGAAAATTTACCTTATCCACCTAGAGTTTCCTATAACAGTCAAGGAATCCGAGTCGGTGGACATGGTTCTAAAGGTCACAAAAAACAATATTCCAAGCCAACTAGACCGACAGCTATTAATGATTACTCCTACTATGAAAATATGTATTCACCTTATGCTAGACCCCGATTGCCACGACCTATTAACCCTTCGTCACTTTATGATCTCACAACCGAAGCGTCTTTGGAAGAGTATAGGCCAATTCCATCCTATAAACTAAGAGACAAGGCCAACATAAAATCTCGAAACGTTCCCGCTCAGATACCTGCATTATACTACGGCGGGAAGCAAATCCCTGACTACCGCCTGCAGACCAGCGCTCCGTCGCCCTTTGCTGTGTCCTCTACGATCGTGCACGACTACCAGCCTAAACTGCACGGTGACCAGGCGTCTGGTGGTACCTTCGGAATTAATAAATACAGAGATCCTCTACAAAATTTTAAAGATAGTAGTTATATGAGCAACCTCGATTATGATTCATTTGCTTCAGCATCATCAAAATTGTACGCGCCGGATGGTAAATTCAATACTTTGCCTATATATTCAGGTAAAAAAGGTAAGAAGAAGTCTATATCTACCCAGAATATAAGGATAGGTGGTTTGGATCATCAGACTACGGTGGATCACTTGGCGGACTCTGGACTTTCGACATTTCTGAATGATGGACTACCGACCGCTTTAGACTTCAACCAAAATAAACCACTAGATTCCGCCACCTCTACTCCTTACACAATACGGGAGTCATCTCTGGTACATCCGTACTACTCTGCTATGGCAGCGAAAGCTTTACATGGCGGAGAACAGATGCAGGAAGAGGCGTCCAACACAAACTTTCAATACGTCGAAGCTCCCACAACTGAAATGTCCCTAGTAGCAACAACTAATGCTCCACATGATTATTTTGAAGAGAGCACAGACTCTAATCCTACCGAATCAACAGATTCTATCGAAACCAGACCAATACACAGTACGAAAGAAACAAAGCTAAGTGCATTAAATGTTCTAAAGGACACAAGGCAGAGGTATTCAGAGCTGGAAGCGAAGGACTACAAGAGCGCTGACCGGCCTGCGGGCCCGTCGCACGCAGCGCCGCGAGTCAGGCACTTGCACTCGGGCGGTGCTGAGTCGCCTCCGGGAAACTTAGGGAGCCGGAAATATGGAGACAAAATTTGAAACCTTATACTTTGTATATATTTTAGATAGTGATGTTGTTTTAGTGTAATTTATAGAAGCTCGTGATTTTAGCTCTACAAAGGTGTGTCTGGTGTCGTGTCTCATGAATGTTGCTTTTTGAGAGCGTTGCACGGGCTTTTTTCGCTCACACAAATCAGCGTTTTTAATTTTTAAAAAATTGATGGATGAGCAATAAAAATTGTTATAGGATAACTATTTAGCTCATATTATAATATAATAACACTGGCCGCTTCATAATCGGGCTCATAAAGTTAAATAAGACCTAAGAGGACTTAAGATTGACTTGTGATTAGTGCAAGCAAATTTTTCGGTAAGAGTAGCTTAAACTAGTTAAGCAAAGACTTAGGTAATTGGTATATTCAGTGCAACCGGGCATAAGAGTCATTTTAGTTTTCACACCGAAAGGTAAGAGAAATCTTAGTCGGAAAAAAAGTTCATCAAGTTTTTCAATTATTTGATGATTTTTATCTCCGTCTAAAAGAAAGGTATGAAAACTAAAATTACTATAAAATATCATTCAATAATTTTTTATTCTTAAAAATTTGAATCTGAATTGTGTAAGCGAGAGAGCAATAACGCCCGTTCAACGCTCATAAAATCATTTCTCTTGTTATTTATGAAATGCTATATAAGTAGGTATAGCCGTCGTCATATATTTCGATCCTACGCAAAGTAAATGCGAACGATAATGGTATTCATGCATTTTACACGAACTTATTAAGCGAAGATGTACCTAAGTAATAAATGAAACAAAATATTTTTTTTACTTTTTATTTGAGATAAAATCATTAATGACTAGAAGACCTCGTGACAATCATCTGGATCAGTGATTACATTAGAATTTTACTAACACAACATCAAGATTCAAGATTAAAATTTTTTAGAGAGCAATAATGAGATCTAAGAGTGAAAATTTATCTTGATTACCAGGCCTGATGATACCTTAACTAAGTAGTCAGATTATATTATCATCAAGCCTGGTCAACAAAATCAGAATAGCAATGCCGTGCTAAAACATTGCTATTCACTTGCATGTAGGCTAAGTGAGAGATACTACAATGACTCAATGTTTGCATTTTGTTGCAAAAGTTGCAAAATTGCAGAATTACTTTCTTCCCTTCAACATGTCATAGTATCTCATCATGCACAGGGTCTTGTACCCTATGCACTTTCTACGTTTTGGTACGATTGGAGGTGAAGTTTCAAATGTGGGATTTTTAAAAGCATTGTTCAGGAGTTGGTTGATTCTGAACACTCCGGGCAGCCCTACTTTGTGGATCATCTTGCTAATAATCTGATCGTAACTCTCCCTAGTATATTGTACTCCAGGATTGAAGACTGACAACTCATCCAAAACCTCGCTTATCAGTTCTGAATCCGATGGCATGGTGTACTTCGTAGGTTGAACGGTGTCCGGGGGATATTCCGGGTGATCTTCGATCTCTGGTTGTCCTCCGTCAGCATTCAGCTTTGTTGGCTCCGCTGTGGTTGTTGGTGGTGTAGCAGATTCAAATCTTGAAGTGTCTTTATTCATTTCTTCAGTTTGAATCACCGTTGGGGGCTCGAGTGATGTACCGATGTTATAGTTTGGATGGAAATTGACGCCGAGTCCAGGAGTGTCATCTGTACAAATCATATCCCTTTTCATTCCGAGCTTCGAGAATGAGAAGGATTGATCCTTAGAAGCAAATTTAGGCTTTGGTGTTTCTGTAGTTACCAATATGTCATCTTTTTCATAAACCACACCTTGAATGACGTTGCAGGCCTTGTTCTTTTCCCTAATGGATTCTCTATATTCTAGATTGTCATCGTTTTTACGAACATTGGATTCTGTTTCTTGTTCTCTCACTTTAATTTTTAGATTGTCCATAACTTGTTTAAGCGGGTTGTCTGAAACCAATAAAAAATCCGAGTAAAATGCACTGTGATCAAGTCTGTCAACTACAAAGAATCGCGCTCGGTAGGAAGCCCAAAATTTAGGGACGTTCGCAGACCCTAAATTTTGGGCTTCCTACCGTGACCTACGGTGACGTTAATAAATTATCTTAAAATACGGAAAGCTAAACGACGGGCATATTCGAAGATATAATTATAAGATCATTATAATTAACTTTGATATTAATTAAAAAAGAAAACAGACGTGCCATTTATTTTGTCGACGATCAATGATATCCTAGAATATGTGCGTTGGTCAGGGAAACAGCCTATTTAGGTGAGTTTTGAAATGAATGGAGGAAGGTACCGCAAGGTAATTGCTCAATTATCTCATTCAGAGATCACATACACTTACCAAGATGGCAACTGTATCACTGTAGTTATAAAACAAAGGTATGTAGTTATGTAACTAGGAAACTTATGTAGCTACTAAAGGTACTCACGATTTCATTCGCACTAGCGTTCACGGACATACGGACGTATGTCCATAGCTTTCACATAGAAGAGCCTGCGGGTACAAAATGTGGCAAAAAACAAAGATGAGCTACGAGTATGGGCATTGTCTAGCGTTCGTTGTCACAGCATGAACTTTTACTTTGACAACCAGCAAACAAAAATATTTTGTGGCACCGATTCTCATTCCGATTGGCCATTTGTCTAATGTCAAACCCTTTTTTGGGTTATTCCTTTCCTTAATTATACTAAAAAGAAGGAAACCCCCATAACCCCCAAGCTAGTGTGTTGCATTATTGCACGTATTAATGCACGGAGTAAGGTACTTAATTCAATGCGGCGCACCTTTACCTTTCCCTTCCGGAAAGCTAGATTACGACCGCGTTTTTATGACCACTAGTACTTATATAAAGCTTCAGATACATCGTACTACACAGTGCTTTCGGGCACGTCTTCAAAAATCTGTTTGCTTAGGTGAGGATAATAAACTAGTAGCTCTATGAGCTCTCGACCTCGCAGCCGACGTCTATCCTCCTCTACAGGTCGCATTTCTCAAACGATTCTCGTAAAATTTTGTGATCAGGTTTGAATATTGCACAATTTTTTTTGCCGAATCAGTTCCTGGATTTTTTTTTTAATGGCGGAAAATTGCCATTTTGATGAAGATCCAAAAACTGACACGACAACAAGTTCTATTTAGTTATTAAACCTACTCACAAATTTGCAAGAGAATCGGTTTAGGTGTATGGCAAGGCACGGCAGCTGTCTCGCTCGCTCGCCACACTATTATCTTAAAATCTTAATATATATAAATCTCGTGTCACAATGTTTGTCCTTAATGAACTCCTAAACCACTTAACCGATTATAATAAAATTCGCACACCATGTGCAGTTCGATCCAACTTGAGAGATAGGATAGTTTAAATATATATATATATATATATAAATAATAAACGCGAACGAAGTCGCGGGGTGACAGCTAGTACGAGTATATATATTACGTGTCACGTTGTTTGTCCGCTATAGACTCCTAAACTACCTAACCGATTTCAAACAAATTTGCACACCGTGTGCAGTTCGATCTAACTTAACAGATAGGATAGCATATATATATTAATATAAATAATAAACGCGAACGAAGTCGCGGGGTGACAGCTAGTATTAGATATGAAATTATGTAATTTTGCATTTTACGCATTTTTGATCAATCTAGAGGCAACTCTATCAATGCATTGAAAACAGTATTACAAAGTATTTAGAAAAAAATTCATGGAAAAACGTAACCACGGAAACAAATTACATATTTACGTATCTCTGAGCACTCATTATAAATATCAAGATGAAAACTATCTATTTTTATATAACTTCTGAATACTTTGTAATACTGTTTTCAGTGGACTGATAGGGGCAAATTTATCAAAAACACATTCTATAATTGTATACCTAATATGATAGTGTGGCGAGCGAGCGAGCCTTACTCTACACCTTAAATAATGTGACCTGTGGAGGAATACAGAGATCCGGACAGAGATCTAGACCGAATTCAGACATACGAAAGCATATTTGTCGATGCTGAAGCAGAGACGCTTCGCTCGGTCGAATATACACAATAAAGAAAAACTACGCGTGCCAGTTGAAAATAACATCACTATCTGTTTAGATAGAGTCGAAAATACTTTTTTGTCTTTTCGACTATTAAGGTAAACAGATTTTGTTTAAATTAAAACTGAGAAGGTATGCATCGTTAGAACGGCCATGGAGTAACTTTTCTAATCGTTAAGGTGAAGAAAAGATACAAATCGCATATGAACTAAAATGTCTAATTATTTGTAAAATTGCGACTCAGAGTAATGATATTATTGTTATTATTTTCATAGATAAAGTTTAAACTATTTTTTTAAAGAAAATTTCCTAAATTATTAATTATTAATACTCGTATTTGTCAAGTCTACTTGTACACATAAACGACTGAGCGAGCGTTAACGAGCGAAGCATCTCTGGTTTAGCTTTGGCAAAAAAGCTTTCGTATGCTCAAATTCTATCGGGATCTCCGTCTTCCTTAACTTTGGCTTACCACGAGTTTTAATCGTTACGAAAACTTTTTTCGTTTTCGTTTAGCTCCATACATTTGAAAAAAGTGCATCTGGCGATAACGTTAAAGAACTAGGCTAAATGTATGAAGCCCCCAGGGGGTCAATGCAGCTAAGCTCAGCCGATACGTAATTGAACCGTTGATGTTGCGTTTCTCATTAAAAAATCGGACGGGGCTCATTATCACTAATGTCTCACAAACGTACCAGCTAGACTACCGGTGACGCGTTTGTGAAACGTTAGTAATACTGAGCCGTCCCCCGTCTGATTTTTTATGACAAACGTAACATCAACGTTTTAGTTAAGCATCGGCTGAGCTTCGCTGAATTGCCCCATGTCGCATTTCTAAACCGATTATCGTGAAATTTGTGCTTCTGTATAATTATCGAATGCGCACAAAATTTCGCGAGAATGGGTCGTAGAATGCGACCAGTAAAGGAGGACAGAGTCGGCCGCGAGGTCTGCAGCTCGCAGAGCCACTAGTTCAACTCAGCTAGCTGAGAAGTTCCGCAAATGGCCTAGGTACTGTAATAATGTGTCATTGATTGAAAATGGTTTTGAAAAAGAATGTAAGAATGTTTACTCTACCTCGGATTTTTTTTTCAAAATTTGAACTGTTTCTCGTAAGCTATGAGGGTAAACAACATTGAGATTATTACTGTAATTTTGACCCTTTTTTGAAGCCTTTGGGGTTTATTTACGGTATGAATTTTTGAAAATCCTTTCTTAGTGCGCCCTTTCACCCTTTCATAAACTTTAAAATTGGAATCTTAGCATCGGTTTGGGTTGCAATATGCCTGTCAGTCAGAACAAAGTAGTCTCCTTCGCCTGGTCACCCTACCGCTAACATCTGCGCAGGATTTTAGAGAGAATGAAGGTTGACAGTTCTAAGTGCAAGTGTAAGTTCCTCCGTATTTACAAACACTACTTTATTAATTAAATGCCAAGACCTTTCTCAGTACATTGACGAGCCAAACGTTTTCCGTCCCCTGTGCGTGTGAGACGTCAAAGTAATGTTTGTAAATAAGGAGGTTATTATGAAAATCCGTTTTTAAAAGCGATGCAATACCTCGAACATACATATGCATTGTATGTTCGAGGTATTGCATCGTTACATCTATCTAATAAATCTTGATACTTTGAGCTTAAAAGGTCATCAGTTCATGACATAACTTGTTTTGAATTCTTTCACTGCAGAATAATAATAGCAGTGTGTGCTGATTATGAACGGTTTTACGTAATGATTGCATGACTGGTGAATTTAATGGTGTTAGATAATCATTAATCGGTAATGTTAACTTTTAAAAGTTTATTTTATAATAACAGAGGTGTATTTTACTGATTTTAAAACCTGTGGAATTTACCTTATTCAAATGTTGAAGTATAGGTATTTATTTGCAATTATTTAGTTTCATACTTTTGTACAGTTTGTTAAAAACCCTTTCGACTTGTTTTCCTCGGCAACTTCAAATTTTTAACTCTATAGACAAACTCCTAAACAACTTAGACAGATGGTCAAGAAGTCTAAAAGCCCATCAGTCGAGCTTCCGAGTCGAGCTTCAAAGTTGAGCAGCAAAAGTCTCAAGCCTAAAATGTGGTGAATACTTCAGTGCAATCTTTACAGTCTAAAGTGATTCCAACTTCAGCTACATTCGCCTATAAAGGCGAAATGAAAAGTACTTGACTCAGACTTCTTGACCATCTGTCAAAGTTGTTTGGGTGTTTGTCAATGGATTTAAAAATTAGAAGCTGCCGAGGAAAACAAGTCGAAAGAGTTTTTAACAAACTGTTTAATAATAAAAAGTGTAAAACTAAATAAAGGGCTATAAATACACTACAATGTAAGAGACAGACTTTTTATGTTCGTGTAAATGAAACTTATCAATTTAAATGTGATAAAGCTATAATTCTGTGGCATGTATTACCTAGATATAAACTACTCGTGTATAAAATTCAAATACTCAAAAATGCTGCTAAAAATACAATCTATGCAAAAGACATACTGACAAAGAAATCCGCTAGAATATATGGTAGACGATGATGGCATTTTAAGGATATTTTACTATCACATCGCAAAGGAATAAAAATCTAAGTACTTACTTAGAAAACTTTCTGACTGACTGGCAGACAAAATAGAAAAGGATTTTCGAAAATTAATCCCTTATGAGGCTAATGGTACAAGATCGACGAAGCTAAACACCACGGAGGGTAATATCTAATTTTTCCAAAAATGTACCTTTTGTAATTGCAACTTAATAAATAAAATAAAGGAAGCAAAAAAACAACAAAAACTCAAAAACATAAATATTTACTTACAAAAAAACAACAATAACTTAAATTAAAACTAACTTAAATTAAAACTTAACAATACTTGTACAAACATGACTTAGCGACATTAAACAATTATAACATTCTTAGAAGACAGTAATCATTTTTTATACGGACCACCCCCGTGGCCTGCCCCTATGGCATTGGTGTAACTGTCTCCACCGAAACTTCCACCATGGCTGCTGTACCCACCAGCATTACCAAAGCCGAAGCTCGCATGTCCCCCGCCACCGCCATGGCCGCCACCTCCTCCGTGGCTACTTATTACACTATAACTATCACCTACATGGCCACCGAAGCTACCACCCCCGCCGCCGTGACCACCGAAGCCGCCACCTCCTCCATGGCTACTGATCAAATTGTAACTGTCACCACCATCGCCGTGAGCTCCGCCGTGACCTCCGCCGTGACCACCCCCTTGACCACCGCCGTGACCACCCCCGTGACCACTGCCAATGGTGTGATAACTGCTCAAACCCGAAAAACTATCATGTCCTCCACCGCCTCCTCCATGACCGAGACTGTAGCTATCGCTACCACCGTGACCTCCTACAAAATTCCCAAGACCTGAGCCGTGGCCGAGAGTGCTAAGGCTAACTGAACTATAGTCGCTGCCACCGCCACCGCTGTAGCTGTCATGCCCACCATCGAAGCCTCCTCCGCCTCCGCCAAATCCGCCGCCGCCATGATCATGACCACCCCCAAATCCGCCGCCGCCATGATCATGACCACCCCCAAATCCGCCGCCACCATGATCATGACCACCCCCAAATCCGCCTAGGCCATGATCAGAACCACCCCCAAATCCGCCGTCGCCATGATCATGACCACCCCCAAATCCGCCGCCGCCATGATCATGACCACCCCCAAATCCGCCTCCTCCAAAGCTATCGCCATGTCCTCCGCTAAATTCATGGCCACCGCCGCCACCATGACCTCCGAAATCACCGCCGCCGCCGCCATGGCCTCCGAAATCACCGCCGCCGCCGCCATGGCCTCCGAAATCACCGCCGCCGCCGCCATGGCCTCCTCCTAAGTCGTACCCTCCATGGCCTCCAAAGTCACCACCGCCGCCGCCATGGCCTCCGAAGTCATGGCCACCGCCGCCGCCGTGTCCGCCGTGACCCTTTAGATGATCTGCGAAGCCGCCATGCAAGTGTTCTGCGAACCCACCTGATACTTCGTCGCCTCCGTGTCCTCCATAGTCATGGTGCCCTTTTACTCCCTCCTGAGCTGATGAAGAATGTTGATCAGGTAGCAATATTCTGATATGCACACTGTGAACAAGAGAAACCTAAGTTCAGGTGTAAGTTTTGTTACACGCGCTAATGTCTCTCTCGACGGTACTTACATTTTTACATAGTAAAAGAGACAGACAATAGAATTCTTATAAGTAACATTACATTAACGGGTGGGGCGCAAATCGATGCCAGTGAAAACAATGTGCAAGGTCTGTCCTTGCACATTGTTTTCACTGGCATTATAATACAATACCTAATCATTTCACCATTTACCGCCGCAATAAAGAGGCGCGTGAGAATCTTTTGTAGAAATCTCATCCAAATTGCTTCCACTATATCGTTTTTTGTGGTTTCAACAGAACTTTGTACCGTGACTAATTTTATACTGTAGATTATTGGAGTAAACGACGTTGTGTGGAGGCATTTTGGACCATAAATGTAAATAAATACTTACTGTTCTGTGCCGAATGTAGCCGACGTCAAAGCAAAGCAGGTAGCCAAAAAGAAGCAAAACTGTAACAACAAACAATAGGTTAATTATATTTAATTATTGTTTCAGTCATTGTAAATCTTATTCGTGTGAGCTTGTTAGTGTGTTCGCCCCTCGCGTATGTGTTATGCATGAAATTGAAAGTGGCACAACGGGCTAGAGCAAGATATTATCTCTTGTACTGACCGGCGTAGCCGTGGCTGCGGCACGCGGCAGCCCGGTGCAGGCCGCGTCTTATGCAATCCTGATAACATACTCGGCTACGACTAACAATTCTACGATGTATCATTGATTATTTTGATAACCGGAAGTATTAGTGTTTTGCATTCGTTTAATTAGGTAAGTATGTTATAATCGACTTAGCACAGTCATCGTAGCTCGACTCTACTAGTTCGTAACCAATGACCGGTGTCAAGCAACGGTGACACAGTCCGTCGTCGGATGGGTGACCGGAAGAGGCATAATTACCTCTGTGAGGTACCGTTACTTGGTTGACGTTAATAAATAAAAACGCGCCTTGTCATGTAAGAGGGCTTATAATAGTTTTGCCATTAAATTAGAAATTTGTTTTTTCCTTCCCATTAAACACCTGCTACAAGTGAAAAACTACAAAGAAATGAAGACGTTGTTAGCTTACTCGTAGCTACAGGATTGACCAATACAAAAGTCATTGACTCAAGAATTAGTCAAGTAATAGTATGCAACTCTAGCAGGCCTAGGATTATTAAAGTAAGAAGCAAATAGTTGCTGATGAAGATGATCTTTCATGTTCCCGAAAACATAAAAGAGTGCGATCGAAAACACATATGAGGTTGCAGCGTAAATTATAAGCAGTATAAATTAAATTCAGCGAAACGATTCGAGTAACTGTGCACTCAAAATCAAACGAAACCCGAAAACTGCGGTTAAAATCGCGGAGTACAGAAGAATTGAATAGAGGCAGAAAAAAAACTAAGACTTTAAAAAAAAAATCGTAGATAAAATTAAATTTTCTATAATTCCAGCGTTCCAGGATGAGTAGAAAATGTTTATTTGTTTGACGCGTATTCCCAGGTATAAGTCCATAGCTGGTAATTGAATTCTTCCAAATCTGGTACAGAAATAAATAATACCTAATATGCAATCATAGTTTAAGGTAAATGGGAGAGACCACTTTACTACCTTGGAGTGGATTTTAGAATAGATTTGAAAAATATGGGGAAAAATTATTAAAGTTTAAGGTAGTTTACACAGCTCTGTTATCTATTTACTCTTTACTTAGACACCTAGATTACATTGAGTGTTAATTAATATAATCGTAAGCATATAAGATAATTAACAATAATAAATATCGCGTAAAATATAAAAACGCAACATGTTTCAATGAACACTATACCATTTAAGACAATAGACGTTATAGTACGCTGGACATTTTCGTACACTAGCCAGTATGAGACACTGGACAAACTAGGCATTAGTCAGTATGAGATACTGAACAAACTAGACGTTATAGGCAGATTTGAGCAGCATTCGAATTACTTACTTTACATATTTAGTATTTCGTAATTTAATTACTTGCGATACAATATTTTTTTAATTTGTATTTCTGACTGATTATTTATATTCAAATGGAGACAAAAAGCGATCGAAATGGAAAAACAAAAAAATATTGAAATAGGGAAACAAAGGACGATCTGAATGGAAAGAAAATGGTTGTCTGGAAAGTCGGTTTACGGATGATAGTTCAACGTAACACCGTCATAACAAATCATTGATGAAATCTTCTGCTCGGACGCGTACGCCAATCGAGTAGAAGAGATACAGATGCGGGCAAGCCGAACGCTCAAGCCGATCGTGCCTTGCGCTCGCTCGTGTAGCGCTCTCGCTCCGATCGACCGAGCGTAACGGGACAATGAGTCATAATTTTTCGTGCGTGCAGTCAGCGTTTATCGATTTATTAGACGTTGTCAAAAAAAGACGATTGAAATTGAAAAACAATTGACGATCAAATTGCGAAATAGTTATGTGTTTTGCAAGGCTACAAAGTTCTTTTTCCATTTCGAGTGTCTATTGATTTTCTACTTTGATCGTCCACATATATACCATTTTATCGCGCAGCTACCTCAATTTTAAGACTGGACAATACAGGACTAGAGACTAGACAATGTTGGACTAGACATTTTGAGACACTAGACGTTTTCGGAAGTGGAAGTTTCGATACTAATCGTTTTAGGACACTGGACATTGATGAACTAGACTAAATGTAACATGGACGTTTTAGCAAACTAGACAGTTTATGACGCTGGACGTTGTCAGCCTGAACGGAAGAACGTTGAACACACAAACTTTCGCAATTTAATAATATAAATACAAACGAAATTATAAAACGAAAAAAAATTGTATGCGCTTGTGCACTACTACAAAATGCTTTAAAACATTCGCAGCATTCGCTGCGGCCGCGCATCTCTAAGTGACACACTCCCCTAAACGAAATCCCGGATCCATGTCTGACTGAACACGTAAACCAACTTCCTGATGCGAAGCCTTCCAACTTTTGATATCACTAGCTGAGATGACAATGGCATAAGGCAGTGGTTTTCAAACGTTTCTTTAACGTGATAAAAATAATAAGGGTCTACCAGGGTAATTGCGTTTTTTTTGAATCAGTTTTGTGGTTGTGGTTATGGTGAAAATCAAAAATAATAAAATCGATAATATGTTATTATAATAGACACATTATAATAGACACATTATAATAGACACATCATAATAAATCATCATCGATTTTATTATTTTTGTCCTTTATTTTACAATTGTTCAACAGTTGAAGACATGATTATAATTTGATTCGAGAGGTGTATTTGTTGACGCATTTGCCCCAGGTGGGGTAATCGCGTCCGTACACATATTTTAATATTTCAACTCATAAAATGATGACAATCTGTCAATTTTGTATTTGAGTAAATTTGATTTTTATCAAATTGGTTAATATATTTTCCATGAACATTATGGAAAAATTTAGACTGTTTCATCATGTAAATCAAGATAAATTCATTGATGGGGCATATGCGTCTATTATTATTATTTTCTTTTGAGACGAATTTACTAGAGGTGAAAACATTTTTAAATTAAATTTAGGTTTTACTCGACTTTCGAATCAGTGTAAATTAATCGTCCGTAGAATGTAAAACTATGAATTGATAAATTAGGGAGGCAAGAGAACTGAAGAGTTTCTTTTCTCGGGTTTGACTCCATAAATTTGTATCTTACATACTGTATTAAACCAGTATCAAGTAGGTAGGTAAATATTAAAAAAAGGTAAAAAAGCCAGCTACTAATAGACAAACATTCACGAACATTTTGCAAAATCATTAGTGTTACATACCTACGGATCGAATTAATAACCTCCTTGTTTTGAAACAGGTTAAAAATAAAATTTATGATATTTGAAGTAGAGGTAAATGCGCCAGATAGACGTAATTGCCCCATGGTAGCAGACGCTTTTGCCCCAACAGAAAAAACTGAACCTCAACTTTTTTTTTTAACTTAATTACCTTAGCAAATATTTACGTCTACGTGCTAAATTTATTTTGTGTATTCATCCATAGGAAAAGCATTAAACTCTAAGCACACTTGAAATAAAACCAGATGTTTAGAAAGCGCTTTTAATTATTAAGTTCCCGGAAAGATGTTTTTTTCAGCTTTGAATGTTTACAAGAAATAATCGATAAGTATGAGAAAATGATCAAAAGCTCGCATACCTTGCGTAACCGCGGTACTATTTGGTTTTGCCAAATGCGGTCATTAATTTCGAAAACAAAGTGTTGTCTGGAAACTGGATTACATCGCCTTAAAGCCGAAAACCTAGCAAATTGTTTATAGCTTATATAATGTTTACACTTCAATTTTTCAATTGTCACTAATAGTTTCACATTAGTTTTTAGGTAAATAATGGCTGAAACTCATACTTTACACGAGTATTCACTCGGCCAATGATTTTTTTAATTCCTGACAAGTTATTGTTCAAAGTGTTGCAAGAACGAAGTTGAAGGTCGAACTTTCGTTACAATTCTAATAAGGTTTGACTTTTAAAGCTAAACAGTTATAAGCCCTCGTTTTCATGATTTAGTGATGATACAAAAATCACTGAAATCTTTTCGCTGTTGACGGAGAAATCGCAGAAACTTACATGAAAAAGCACAATACTTAATACGATCGATAAAAAAATTGAAACACTAAACACCTGAAAAAACGCGACGCGAAAGTCATTTCACAAAATAAATAAATAAACAAGTACTTATTACCACTTTAAAAAACATTAGAACTTATTTAGTTAGGGGTTTAATCTTTTAGAGTTTCACGGGAACGAAATTTGTGTTCAAAGTTTCATAACAATCGGTTTAAAAAACTTAAAGCAGTTGAAAAAACTGTTGCAAGTTTTGAAAGAAAGACGAAACAAGAAGAACAAAGAAATAAACAAACAAACAAACGAGTGAACTTTAAACCGTATAAAAAAACACTTTCACTAAACGCAATTTTATTATGCAAACTGACGGTTTTCACACATTATGATTTTATGAAACGGGAAACTAAACGCGGTAAGGATTAAAAATCATGTCACACAATCGTAATTTTTAACTTTAATCACAACGACGATAGCTACTAAGTATTACTTTCAATTTCATGCCGTCCACATTTCTTCGATTTACTTGTTTTGATTTTTTTCGGTGTTGATTTTATTATATTTTCGCGCGGGGCGGGAGATTGATTTCGATGATTTTGTATAACTAAAAAAAGTTGTGATTTTGTATTAAATTCACTTCGCGGATACTTACGACGGTCAAAAATGCCATAGTTTCAGCAAACTGGTACTGTCGCGGGAAGGCTTAGTTCAAGTTAGCAGCGCGCGTCTGAGAAACTGGTACTGTCGCGGGAAGGCTCAGTTCAAGTGAACCGCGCGCGTCTGACTGAGAATATTCGCAGGTCGTATCGGAGCAAAATGCAAATATTATGTGCCGCAACAGCCAGCCGGCCCGCTTTTATATCAGGGAGGCCGTCCGCCGCAAGCTACTCCTACCCCTCTGGCAAAATATGTCTAAAGCTTGTCGTGACGTGAAAAGGTTCCGTAGTTAAAAAATTGAAAAGCTATTGTCAAAGGTGAAGTTTTTACCTTGAGTAATGGTTTCAAAAGCTTTTCTGGAAGCTTATTCGGTGTTTTTTGGTTGACATATCGAAAGCTCAAATTAATGTAATCGGGTGTTTATCGTAATTTGTTAGACTAAAGGAAGATATAATAATTTTAGACTGTTTTAAGTAGCTTTAATTATTACTTCCTGTAAAAGTAAAATAAAAGTATTGTAAATAGAACCATATTTAAATATTTGATATTTTGGATATCCTATGTAACTACATCTTACTTGAGTAGTTAAAACATTTATTTTAATAACTGCTCAAATTAAGTACCCACTACCAAGGGGATGATTTTTCCAAAATTATTTCTTTGTTTTCCTGGTGGCGTGTAAATTTGAAGGCTCATTTTCCTTATGGTCCTGAATAGAAAGGCCATGATATACAGACTGACATACACCCATTGCGAAACTGCATGTTCGCTAATCCCGTACTTATTTCATTAAAAATTGAAAGAAATATTAAGCAAAATTACTTAGGTAGATTCTATTTTTAAATGTTCATGGTAAATAGAACTCTTATAGTGAAACTTCGGTAACCACTTGTCAGTCTGTATTATTATCACAATCGATTTTCTCAGCAACTGTAAAGGCCACGACTTGGATGCTTCGTAATATTCAAGTTAAGCTTACATTATTAAGCTCTCTGGTCTTTACCTAAAAATAGAGCATGGAATAAGGAGGGCAAATTAATATACATATTTGAAGCATTGAAGTATGGTCAAGTGAAACAAATGAAAGGTTATTTGCCATCAAGGAAATGATTACATTTCCAAAAAAAAGGGAAACTTCGTATTTCTTACTTACTTATCTCTTTCTTACTTAACTATCTTTTCATAACCAGACTATATTTGAGATTTAGGTTTTTTTGCGTGGGCATTGCTTATCGAAAGCGTGTGCGTCAATTTGCTAAGATTTGCGTCGGCTAACTGAAGGAAATACACCTACCGCTAGAGATGACTGCCCAATGACCATCAGACAGCCAGACAGTCAGACAGCTAGTCGCTCGGTTGCAACATTCTGTACCACGCCTTCCCATGACGAACTCGGCCGACTCTAATAGTGAATGCATTTTACATGTTCTCCAAAGTAATTGATTGCGAAGCTTGACTATCCTACCTTTAGCTCTACCTCGGTGGCTCAGTTGGTAGTAAACCTACTTTCTGAGCTTGCTGAGCTTGGGGGCGTCGATTCGATTCCCACTAGGGCAAATATTCATGTGATGAACAATTGTGTTTGTTCTATGTCTGGGTGTTATGTATGTGTTAAAAATATGCATTTATGTAATTGTGTAGTCGCTGGCAGTCATAGCACAAGCATTGCTTAGTTTGGGGTGAGATGCCCGTGTGTGCAAAAATGACACAAATTTTATTATTATTTTTATGGACTAACCCTAACTAACAAACATGGTTGTCTTTTTTGATCGAGTTAAAAATTTACTTGAGTTGAAAGAAACAAGAACACTGTATAACTATATTGAGGCTATACAAAGTTTATTAAGAGGTTTTGAATTAGAGGACTAGATCCTTTACTTCTTCTAGTTATTGAAGATTTTATGTATTAAGAAATATGTGAAATCACCAGAACTATAAACTTAATTTAATAATCACCTACTTTTTATCCCTTTTTTAATATTATTAATTTATTATTAGATCAGACTATTGGTGGCAAAATGGATTGTGGCGTAAATTGTGTCTATGAGCTTACTGAGCACTGTATAATTACGTAGTCCGTTTTTGCAGTCGGTATTTTAAATGTTTGCTGGTCAAAAAACCTTCTCTTTTTTTAATTTGGTTATTTATTCGACTGGATCAGCGTTTCGTGGAAGAGCGAATACATGTCATGTATTTGTTCTGTAATATAAGCATCTATCGAGCTTTTTCGAGTCGCGGAAGCTTGATTACATCGTGTGCAAACGCTCCGCTCTAAATGCCACTGTCGGTCACCTATACAAAGACTGTTGAGTTTGAATGTTACTTAGGTAACATCTGGTCATCAGATTGACAAATTACGAACAATGGCCCTATTCGGAGATTTGAGATTTTCATCTCACTTTTTTCGTCCTTGTTGCTCTCGTTTGAAACGTCACAGGTGTGAGAGTGACCGAGATAAAATCTCATCTCATCTCACGCGCAGGAATAGCCCCCCAGAACTATTACTAAGGTTCTTGATTTGTAATGTAGGGACAACAGAACCCTAAAAAACAACAAAATTAAGCAAAGAATCCTAACGAATGTTTTAATGCGAAAATGAATTTCTTCGTATGTTTGTTTGTATGGTTTCACTTTATATCTACGAAACCGATCTTTACGAAATTTTGCTTACACGTTGTCTTGGGTACAGTAAAGGTACGTAAAGGTAGTTACTATCCCGAAAATATTAACGGTTCCTACAGGACCGCGGGCAAAACCGCGGGGCACAGATAGTGATTAATAAATAATTAACTGACATTAAAACTCAATTTGACCTTTTTAATCATTTGTACATAGTCCTTTGTTGTTTTTTTTTTCT
The DNA here is from genome assembly GCA_911728515.1 of Peribatodes rhomboidaria. Lineage (NCBI taxonomy): Eukaryota > Metazoa > Arthropoda > Insecta > Lepidoptera > Geometridae > Peribatodes > Peribatodes rhomboidaria. Next base: position 1,057,325 of record OU452166.1, read on the forward strand.
CAAAGTTGTCGAGGTAAGTCATCCAGAAGCCAGTCAATCTAGGTAAATTTAAATCGAACTCTATTGTTACTGTGTATATTTTTGCAACTTTGTAGAGCCTGTAGAGGCGTAGTCGTACTAAGGGAGGGGCAATTTTAAGTTTCTTTCGAAAGAAATTTAAAACAAATATTGCGCATTGTTATTTATGATGTGGTGTTGTTTTACATGAAAAAACGAGCACATCAAAGTAGATTTCTAGATCAATTACGGGTGATCTAGAAATAACTCAAAATCTTTGAGTTTGCTAGGCTCATGCATGAATTTTGGTGCTGGTCCGTTGTTGGTATTCCTTTACTCATCTCACCTAAACAATGTATTTTACTGTGCGCTTCATAAACTCTAATAAAAATAGTTAACTGCAACTTCTACCATCATTCTCCTCATTAACGCTGACGACAGTTCTAATTAGAAGGTACGTGCAAAGGGGGTATACCAATGCTTGCTCTGATAATTATTCTAGGTAAGTGCGTCCGTGGTACGTTACTTAGATTCAGCCCTGTCGTATTTGTGCTGTTATTTTTTTTTTTACTTAGCGGTAGAGCAGCCGCTTGTTACACGTGATCGAGATTGTTCATCTAGAACAGGGATTCCCAAAGTGGTAATCGATATCGACCCCTTAGGAGGGCCGCGACGTTTTAAAATTTCCATACAAACGCGCTACTCAAATTTCTTGAAAACCGTTTGTCAGATTATGATTAAATTTAGCATGTACAATTAAATTAACAATGTCTTCGCCCCTATGTTCTTGTTTTTTTCTAAAAACGTTCTCAAGCGAAAATAGAGCTATGAAAAATATCCGCATTTTTAAGGGGTCACTTTTGACTGATTTATTCAATAGGTAGACAAAGCAAATCAGAAATTCCATTACATAGGAAGGTTGTCTACATCATTAGCTGTTAAATGAATCAATAATACAAGGGAAATTCTTAGTTACTTAAGAATGATTTAAGTAGTGCAAAAGTCATAAAAAAAATTGAAATTGCACTTTGTCACTTTGTAGGTAAGTTTAGAGGCTCGTAAGTATCGTTACTCGCTCTCTTCACTCGTCTTCTTCTAGACGAAATGGCGATAGAATATCTTAAGCCAATGCGAAGTTAGTCTAGGTCGCTGTTAAAGCAACTCATTTAAAATTTCCCGCTTCCACTCATTCAATCCATTCATTCCATCAATCATTTCCGCGACGGATCATATCCTTCATTCCCTTTCCCCCTATTTCACTTCCGCAAAAAACCGCCATTGCTCATGCACGGACATAAGACGCGCTCCTCAAATAATAGAAAATTAAGCCGTGCAGTGTGCCTAAACCAACAAAATACCATTGTGTGTGGTCAACCGTGGTCATACGGGCACGGAGACATCAAGGGGGGCCCCCGGACATCACACGGTATTTCAAAGCTCGACACCGGTAAGTCCATCCCTCCTTCATACATTTCCATCAAACTAGATACAGTCCACTTGCTATATTTCAATTTTCACGGGTAACAAGAAACATTTAACAGTCGCCTAGGTCGAAATTAGTTAGGTCGCCGGACTATTAGGGTCGATATCGATCGATCGGGTCGATCAAAAAAGTGGTAACACTTTTTTCCTAGGGGTCCTACGTTTCGTCTAGGGTCTAGGGTTTCCTAGGAGTCGACATAAACGAAAACTGATATTGGAGGTCAACGAAGTCTAAAAATCGACCCCTATTAAATTAACACAAGTTCTTAACTAACTTAGCACTTGGCTTTAAGCTAACTTAAAGTATTGCTAATTCTCTCTCTGTCTTCTTCTATTGACCTAAGTTAGAATGAAAAATAACACTCTCTAGCAGCTGTTTTAAGTTAGCGGACCATTATGAATAAGGGGGTTGATCTTAAAAGTAAGTAATTTGGCCATGGGGGTCTGAGGTAACAGTTCATTTTGGAAAAGGGGTCACTTGTCCAAAGTAGTTTGGAGATCCCTGATCTATATGGACACCACCTTCCTGGGTTTTGTGGTTCGGGCGGCAAAGAGTTGTCTACTTTTTACCCGACTACGCATGAAGAAGGGTTAAGTTTTTTGAGTGTATGTATGTATTTATGAGGTTTCCTTGGCACACTTCACAGCCTAAGCAGCTTGATGGATTTCGACATGTGAGGTGTCATTTGAATTCGCCTTGACAGTGAAGTGGATTGACTACTCTGCCAATTTGGTAGGGGTAGATTTTTTTTTTTAGGATATTCCTGAAATCTTTTAAATCTGCTGTATTGAGGTATGAATGTATGTACATAGGGTGTATCTAGAACATATTCTAGGATATAATCGTACTCTTTTTTTTTAGTTACTCTCCACGAACTCCGAGGACCGTGATTTTTGTTAACTGGTATTTTAATTAACTACCTGTATGCCCCTTAATTATTATTTAAGGGGAATACAGGTAGAAAGGGGTTAGTAGTCATCATTATACTCTTCATAATGTCCAACTGTTGCTACCGTTCTAACCTTAATATCGCGAAAAAAAGTCAGCTGCTCCATACAAAAAGTTCATTGATTCGTTAACAAGATGTATGGAACAGCTGTTTTTTTTTTCGTGTTCTGTGTTGACTCTATAGTAACGGTTGGTCATAATGATGAATACTTATCCTAGAATATTTCCATCGTTTACACGATGTACATGTCAACTTGCTTAATCAGCCGTTCAATTAACAGCCTAGCCATTTTACCAAATGGCAACGTTTAACTAGCTTCCTGAATGAAATACAGCCGTAGAGTCTAATCCTTAATGAACTGTCTGCCTCATGCTCAGGCCATTCATAAAATGTGGTGGTTATTTACCAAAATTACTATTTTTAACTGAAGAAATGTCTTTTAAATTAATTCAGATGAAAATAAAATTCGAAAATCCGTGTTCTGATTCAATTCTACACAAATGGACATGATTTTATATATAGAGATACATAAGTCTAATAACCTCTCCTGCTCGACTCCTTTGTCAGAGCTAATATGACTTGGATTGGGTAGGTTAGAAATCTAATCTTCTGCCTTCGGTCTGTATGGGCAGACCCACAACTAAGGTGGGTTGCAGTGCCGTATGGGCGTCACTGCAACTGAAGGCTGAGGACCGCGGCGGGAGAGGACTGTTGGTGTGTCGTTGACACTTTACCTACCTTCCGCGGCCCAAATGGGGTCGCTACCGTTTGATGGCGGCCGTGGTGGGGCCGCAGTGGAAATGTGTCGGTGTGTCGTTGCCGCTCTCCCTATCCTTTGCGGCCGAAGTGGCAGGCGACGGGGCCACTCATATGACCTGTCCCATGGGGACCATGGGCGCCAAGACGCGGGTGCTGGCTGGCACTCACGGGCAAATTGGTCCCCGAGGAGGTGGATGATGACGATGTGTCTGGTGTTCGACATATCGTCATCGAGAGGGAGAGAGCGGAAGCTCGAGGAGGTGCCCGAAGGAGCTGGCGCTGTCGGGGTCGCGGAACAGTGCGAATGCGTCCCTGTAGCCCCGACATTTTGCGCCGAGGTGGAAGACCCTTGGATTTTAGTGGTTAGGCCGTCAGTGGCGGCATTCCCACATAACTACTCTGTGCCCGCATCCGGGCTGTTGGTGTTATCCGTAAAGGATATTCCCAAGGTAAAAAAAAATAAGAAAATGAATGAAATCTAATTTTCGTAGTTATTTTTTTAAAACAACCCGTAACCTCCCCTACTTAAACTACTTGGCTAGGCAAGTAGCCAACGTTGTCAACCGAAAACACTTTGCCTAGCCATTTGACTGAATGACTGAAAATCATTAGGAAGCTAGTTGAACAGCGCCGTTTAGTAAAAAGGCTAGTCTGTTAATTGATAATAATAATAATAATAAAAAAAAAAAAAAAAAAAAAAAAAAAATAATGACAGCTGCCAAGCTAGTAAATTTTTCTTCTCCCAACAGTTTTTTTTTTATTGCTTAATATTTTATTTTTGATAGTTTTGGCCTTTAAATAATTTAAATTTAAGCAATAACATTTGGACGAATTTATTTATCAAAAAGTACAATAAGCAACAAGGAGAAAAATCAATAGTAACAAGGAGAAAAGTCAAGTTCAGTTTTTGACATATTTTTTGACAGTACATCACCCTAACAAATTTACAAAATTTACAATGAAATGTTAACAAGACTGAAGAAAAAACAATTAGCAGCTGAAGCAAGCACACGCCCACCACCTCCGCCCGCCTCGTCGTCTGGGAGTCCGTCATCAGAAGAGGATGAGTATGCCACCCCTCTGGACACGACCGACGAGGAGGCCGCTCCGACGCCAGCGCCGCCGCCACCACCTGCGCGACGAGGACGTCCTCCGCTGCCGGCACGCTTGGGGCCTGCGGGGCGATCTGCCCCGCCTACGGCTCCCGCTTCCGGTGGTGTAGTGTGCCGCATGCGATGGACTCAAGTTATGAATGAGAACTGCATGCGCGCCTACTATGGGGCTACAGAGGGGGGAACTAACCTGACTGCGTATCGTGTTAGGATGCTGTCTTTGTTTCAGGTCCTTGAACCGACTGTGACCGTCTCCACCCAGCGGCTATCGGATCAAGTGCGGGCTATTCACCGGTGTAAGCTGCTGGATCAGTCCGTGCTTGATCGGCTTTGCCTAGAAGCGATTCGCGCTCGTCCGATTCCTGCTTCAACGAGGGACCGGCCTGTTGCGTCGTCAGCCCCGACATTGGCTTCAGTGCCGGCGTCGGCGGTGACACTAGCGACAATGGCTAATACCGACGTTGACGGGGATCGTACGAGCGTGAACGTTTCTAGTCAGGTAAGTGAGCATTTGAGGAGGGCTTTGGAAGACGCGATCTCCCAGTATAGGTACGCACCCGACTCTAGGCCGCGATTACCACGTTTGCCCACGCATAGACGTAACATGGCTTTAATGGGAGCCCTGAATGTTTTGCTAGCCCCGTACTTGCGGGCTAGCGAAAATTTGACTGATACACACTCGATCCTGTACTGCGGTGCCATCGCGGCATGTCGCGTTGCACGTGTTAAGTTTCCGGACACTAGCCGTGCACCGCGACCTGCCGGGGGTGTGCCTGCATGGCAAGTGCGGATCGAGCGGCGTATCAGCACATTCAGGACTCTCATTGCAAAGCTACTCTGCTTCAGCCGGGGGAATACTCGCCCCCGAGTCATGCGTTTCGTAACGCAGGCGTTCGCTGGGACCGATATAAGGCCCCAGTATTACTTGACCAACGTTACGGAACGCATTGACTATCTGAAGCAGAAAGTCTATGCATGGGCAAACCGTATTCGTCGCTACAGGGAGCGTGTGGACAGATACTGGCAAAATCGCCTCTTCCAAAGTGACCAAAGGAAGGTATACCGAGGCTGGGAGGGAACCGAGCAGTGTGTTATCGACGGACACCGACCGGATGCTAGCGCCATGATTGATTTCTGGCGTGGTATCTGGTCGGTGCCCGTCGAGCACACTGAGGGTGAGTGGATGCGTATTGTCGAACGGGAGTGCGAGTCTATCGAATCCATGGAGTCTATCTTAATAGACTCCGTAGACGTAAGTTGTGCAATCCGCACGGCTCAGAACTGGAAAAGTCCTGGACCGGACGGATTGCACAACTTCTGGATAAAATGGATTCGATGCTCGCATGACCGTTTGGCAATACAATTCCAGGAAGCCCTCGAGCTCGGTTCCCTGCCCAGTTTTATGACCACCGGTGTCACCTTCCTGCTCCATAAGTCCGGTAGTACCACGGACCCAAAGAACTATAGACCCATCACGTGCTTACCTACCATCTACAAGCTCCTTACATCCATTCTGAGAAACAAAATTAATACGCACATTGTTGCAAATAATGTTTTGGCCCCCGCTCAGAATGGATGTAGGGTTGGGTCCCGTGGTACTAAGGAGCTCCTCCTCATCGACATGGCCATTAGCCAGCAAGTCCGGCGGAACAAGGGAGCCCTATCTGTCGCCTGGATTGACTATAAGAAGGCCTATGATTCAGTGCCTCATTCATGGCTGGAGAGGATTTTAGAGTTATATAAAATCGATATAACTCTAAAATCATTCTTAAGCGCATGCATGAGGCAGTGGACCACAGTCCTTTGTCAACCAGGTGGTGGAGAGGTCTCCGCTGATCCACGGGACTTGATAAGGATTGAGCGAGGCATCTTCCAGGGCGATAGTCTGAGTCCATTGTGGTTTTGCCTAGCCCTAAATCCTCTCAGTACCTTGCTGAAGGATTTAGGACTAGGCCATCGACTTCGTAGGGGGGGTGAAGTCATTTCTCACCTGCTTTACATGGATGACCTCAAGCTGTTTGCACCGAAACGCCAAGACTTAATGGAGCTACTAAAAACTACAGAGGTTTTTAGTAGCGCCATTAAGATGGAGTTCGGTGTAGACAAGTGTGCGGTCATGCATGTACAGCGGGGGAAAGTTGTAAATTCACCGAATTTGCAACTTTCTGAGACAATGACTCTTAGATCCCTGTCCGAAGTCGAGACCTACAAGTACCTTGGTATGTCGGAGTCGTTGGGTATATCAGTAGCAGACATTAAGAAATCGATAAAGGAGCGCTTCTTTTGTCGCTTGACAAAAGTACTTAATAGTCTTTTGTCGGGCGGCAATAAGGTGCGCGCCTTTAACGGTTGGGTGATGCCACTACTGATATACTCCTTTGGCATACTGAGGTGGACTCAGACTGAGCTGGACGCCCTGGATAGAAGGGTCCGTCAACTGCTCACAACACACCGCATGCTACACCCACGGTCGTCTGTTATGAGACTGTACATTCCGCGGAAGTGGGGAGGTCGTGGCATGTTAAATGCCAAGAACCTCCACAACCGCGAAGTGTACAGGCTCCGGAGTTTTTTCCGCAACAACGACTGTGGGATGCATTGCGATGTTGTAGCAGTTGACAAGGGCCTGACGCCGCTCTCCTTGGCAAACGAGAACTGGCGCCAACCACCGGTGCTGAGCACCGAGGACCGCAAGATCGTATGGAAGGGCAAGGAGCTGCATGGGAGGTTCTATCGGGCCTTAACAGGGCCCGATGTAGACCTCCTAGCGTCGGTGAACTGGCTACGCTTCGGTGACCTATTTGGGGAAACCGAGGGTTTTGCCTGTGCGATTGCTGATGAAGTTATCAAGACGAACAACTATCGGAAATATATCCTGAAGGACGGTACGGTCGACATTTGTCGGGCATGCCACCGTCCCGGAGAGTCACTCAGGCATATCATTTCCGGTTGTTCGCATCTTGCTAACGGCGAGTACTTGCACAGGCACAACCAAGTAGCCAGGATCATCCACCAGCAACTTGCCCTTCAATACGGTCTTGTCGAGTCCGAGGTGCCGTACTATAAGTACGCACCAGCGTCAGTTCTCGAGAATGGCCGTGCTTTGCTCTACTGGGACCGCTCTATCATCACGGACAGGACTATTGTTGCCAATAAGCCTGATATCGTGCTGGTCGACCGGTCCCAGCGCCGGGCAGTGCTCGTCGACATCACCATCCCACATGACGAGAACCTCGTGAAGGCCGAGAAGGACAAACTCAGCAAGTACCTTGACTTGGCTCACGAGGTAACCGCCATGTGGGATGTTGACTCGACGATCATTGTCCCGATAGTCGTCACGGTGAACGGTCTCATAGCGAAGAGCCTCGACCAACATCTCAAGAGGCTCTCGTTAGACGGTTGGATCAAGGGCCAGATACAAAAGGCAGTGATCCTAGACACGTGCCGTATTGTCAGGAGGTTCCTCACTCTGCAGCCCTAACCACCGGTAGCTTGGGCCTCGCCCCGCTGCCGGCGGCACCCTAGTTTTTAAGTTTTTTATAGTATTTGTTTTTTATATTCATTTATTGTAAAAAACTTAGAAATTAAGAAGAAAAATAAATATCTTGGAATAATAATAATAAAGCCTTTATTCGCTGACCTTTTTAACTTACACGCTATTTTTTTCAAACAATACTATTCTTAAATGAAATTTATATAGCAAACAATAATAATTTAATGGCAACCAGTTTGGTCAGGTTGTCTGTCGACATAGGCCTCCCCCAATTGTTTCCACGTCTCTCTATCCTTGGCAGACCTTCTCCATCCTTTTGGTAAATCGTCCTCCCATCTTTTGAATTGGCCTCCTCGTTGTCTTTTCCCGTTCCTCGGATACCACTCTATTACATCCTTAGTCCATTTTTCTTTCTTAGTCCTCATTATATGTCCAGTCCATTTCCATTTAAGTTTCCTTATTTTTTGTAACACATCACTGACTTTTGTTCTTTTCCTTATTTTTGAAGTTGTCCATCGATCCCGTAGTCTTATGTTAAGCATGCTTATTTCCATGCTGTGTTGACAAACTACTAGTTTTTGGTTGTTTTTGCTCGTTGCAGGCCAGGTTTGACATCCATAAGTAAGACATGGCAAAATGCATGCGTTAAATAATTTGCCTTTCAGTGCCATGGGAATAGTTTCATTTTTAACTATTTCTTTTAGAGACCAGTACCTTTTCCAAGTGTTAATTGTTCAATGATAAAAGAATGTAAATACATAATTGCATGAAACTGTAGTTTTGGTATAAAGCTCAAGTATACTTGAGCTCTATACCAAAACTGTAGCTGAGCTCAAGTGTAGTGGGCGCAAACCTCACGACATTCGTATCGAGATAAAAATGGAAAGTACCTCTATTAAAATATAATTTCTTTCTAGTAAACTGAAATCTGGTAGTCTTCATAAAAGACCAGACTGACTGCATGAAGTAAACTTTGGTAATTACTATACAAATAAACGATGCCTATGTTATGGTTCACAAAAATACTGAGACTTACTTTTATGTATTATTATTTAGATCACACATGGATCACACCGTGGTATATAACAGTATACTCCGCCAGGTATAGCGCTCCGTTCCGAGTCAAAAATGGTCACGTGGGCAACTCGCAATGACGTCAATCGATGGCTGTCGAACTATGTTACGTCAAGCAAGACCAAAATAAGTAATTTGCAACAAGTTCGAAACAGACGATGACGAGTGACGTCATCTGGTGTTGGTTCCCGAAACGATCTAGTTGGTTCTAGACCTTAGAGTAAATATTCTAAGTATAGAGTATGGCTAGAATTTGTTTTTTTTTTTGATCATGGATCACCCAAATCGAGTTTCATTAACGTAACATAGTTTGTTTTTTTTTGTTTCTTTACATTGAAGATCATTCATTCTTAATCTTTCAGGTTACATTTAGAAAATAAGACTGCCTATTAAAAAAGGATATGGTCAAAATATTATGTCCCTATTCTTGTAATAAAAGTATGCTGGGACCATACTATAGTTTATTGGTGCACTGCTTTCAAGGGATTTTCCTTTATGTAGATAAAATGAGCCAGCTAGCCTCGGCTCAGACTGAAAAGAAATTTTCAATCAGCTAGGACTTTTCTCATCATTGAAAACCTTCTAGTAAATCTCACTGCGTACAGTATTAGCAGTTGCAAGAATATTTTTATTAAAACTTACTTTACTTTTTTTTCTCTTTACAATATATTAGGTAAGTAGATTTCAACACATACGTACCTACTAAGTGTCACTGAAATATTAGAGATATCAATATGTTCTGATTTCTGATTTCACGTAAAATGCAGTAGTATTCGTTGAGTAGCCAATTGTTCAGTTGATAGAGTTTGTGTTACATTGCAGGCGGGTGATATGCGATTCTCAATCTAAGATCACTCTGTAAAGAGACGTTTCATAAAGTAGTTATGATAAAATTGGGTACTAGACGAAGACGAAGACCCCTGGCGAGCCCTTAGGGCGAAACCTCCACGAAAACGCGCAGGAGCTTTCATACTCATATTTTGGCACTACCGACCTGCGTTCTTAAGGCTGGCAAAGACTATTTCTACGAAAAAACCTTCAACAAAAACAAAGTTTCTTAAGACTTCTTTTCAAATCTGTTAGGAGACTTCTCTACGTCGAATTGAAAGTTCAATGAAATGATATTAAATTAAAATTCCTGGTATCAGCAGTTTGCACAGTCATAATAAACTTACCTTACCTACTGTTTTTTTTTTTTTTTTGTAATAACAATTCGAGCAAAAGATCACCTGATGACAAAATACTTTAGTTATGTGTGACTATTTTGACACCAAAATATTTAAAGTATGCTCAATATGTAGGTGAAGAATACTTGTAGTGTAAATGCCTCGCGATTATCTAATGCTGGTAATGCAAAAGTAGCCCTGTTTCTTTGTCCATAAGAATGTCATCTTCTCACATGTGTTTGGCTTTAACAATTTCTTGAAATGTGCTACAAAAGTAGTCTCTAAGACATTACGAGATGGAAATGATAGATAGATAGACAGATTTACTATTTATTGTTAACATCAGAAATTAAAACAAGAATATAAAAGCACAAACTAGTTCGACAAGTATCGCTGAGAATGATCTTTTCCTGGCATGGGACAATCCATGGAAATATTTACGAAATATTTCAAAGCATAATTACGTCATAGATAGGTTACCTACAAATACTTTCTTATTACGTAGGTACTGATATTTTCTGCCTCAACGCGGGACACTAGAAAACCCACAGACCTAAGATTTTTTTATTTGTATTTTGTAGATATCTATATAATTATTATTTATTTAGGTACTAAGTTATTATTTTCTGAAATGTTTCGGTTTTCAAGCGATAATAAGGTATGATTGTTATTTTCATTATTCCATTAATTTTTAGAAAATAAGAACACATAATTAAATAAATAAACAACAACGAACTTTTATTCAATCATAGTGAAGTAAGATTATTTTTAGTTAATTATTTACAAAGCTGACTTCCGTAATTTCTGAGCGAGCACTTTGTTATTATGTAGTCGATTACGGACAGGCGGCGAGACAGTCCGGAACTGAGCAAACCTGTTGATGATCGCTTGTACCATACCTAGATCCCATTACATATTGCAACATCTTCCTCGAGTACCTAAGACTGAATGGCGGCGCAGCCAGTCTGAGCTGAGCCGGCCTCTGCTCTCGTCTCGCGGACGGAATGAATACGCTGCAGCGAAAGACGGTAAAGTACATCACGGTAATAAAATAAGGTTGCATATCACATTTCGATGTGTTTAATACGCAGTTGTATCATTTGCCGTCCGACTAGTCGATCTAGAGAGCGGGAGTTAGACAAGCGGTCGATTAAACGGAGCAACATTTTTTTCCATAATTTGTAATAGAAGTCAATAGCGAGCTTTGTGAGGTAGGTGACTTTCTCGTACGATGATTCACGCCAGTCCTACTGCGCTCAGCTGTTTCTGTTTATCTTTAGGTCTAAACTGCACCCGTCACGTAGTATTGCATCGCCAACTGGCCGTTCTGACCAACACACGTTTTGAATAGAAGATTGGTGCTTACACCAAAGATGAAGTGATATTACAGTTTTATGCTTTCCTTGCACATTTACATGTAGGGACTGAGGTACTTCAGCGCAATAAAATTACACCATATGTTTTTCTGTTACTCAATCAGATGAGTACAATTGCAACCAAAAGAGTATTTATAGAACTTCCTAAGAACTCTTTTATTATCTCTTTTTTTCTACGCCATTAATAAAAAAACCTTTAATAACCTAGGAATAGTTATAGTGTTTTTTCTTTTTAGATCCAATTCAAAAGTTCGTACAGTTCACAGCACGTACGTTATAATGATTTTACTATGACTAATGAGTTGATTAGCGTTATGTATGCTAATCTACGCTGCGATGTGATTTTCGAGACTTGATTGGTTTGATTCCATATGATTTGATTACGTAAAATGCATATCACGTTATTTCTGATTCAGTATTCAGTTAGGAACATGTCATAATAGTATTTACTAGGCAGAGAACGTGACGGATCGGTGATAACGCGCTTAACGAGTAAACAATGCGTGGAATCAGGCAACCACGACTCAGTTACGAGGACACCGATGCGGTCGGCTCGAGGACGTGACATTATGGAATAGGGATTCCATCGTTAAGCGCATAATATCCAAATCGCAAAATGTCCAATTCGCGATACGTCCAAGCCGCAAAATGTAAAACATTAACGTCAACTTAGAGGACCAAGGCAACGAAAATAGTTTTTATCACTAATAGATGAGCCCCGTGGTTTTACCCGCTATCTTTAAAGAAACCGTTAGTTTTTTTTAAAGAGGGGCTGGCTGAGGTATATTGCAACACCCACACTTCGCCAGACGATATTCAGTCCCAAATGTAAGCTAGGGCAAGCCTGTCGAAATACACTGGGCTCAAATTATTTATCAGAATCATGTTCACGAATGAAAAAATTGGTGCATGCGTTTGGCTGGTCGAACCCTCTGGTTGAGAGGCGAGCTTTCTTCTAACTAATAGCTTAGTGTAGATTAATGATTACTCTATTTTATTTTTTTATATAAGTAGGTATTATTCATTAATACAGTATTAAGAAGTATTATTCCGTAAAAAAACATGCTGTTTTAACGTAAACATTCAAAGAAATGTGTTTTTTATGTAAACAGCTCTGAAAAGCCTTTTGAAGACTAAGCTAACTATGTATGTAATGGAAGCTACACACATAGTCTAGTCGGCCATTTGGTACGGCAGTATTTGTTCTCTAACAAATACCTTGCCCTCTGGCAAGGCCTTTCCTAACACAAAATCTGTCAATGGCTGACGCGAAGCATCAGCTACACAGATACGTTGCCAACACGTGACAAAAGTGGCAGACATCAATAATAATAATAATCGGGACAATAATATTCGGGACACCTGCACACACGGTCGTCTGTCCCCAAACTAAGCAAAGCTAATACTATGGCGGCCAGAGATTGATAAACATACATACTTTTTTTAAAACATTCTCAAATAGATAATTAACACCCACACAGAACAAACACAAATGATCATCAATAATGTGCTTAGTTGATGCTTAAAATTCTATTTTCACATGTACGAGTATATTGTGGTAAAGGATGTCTAACACCTATTCATAATATTTATTTACTGGCTGCGCTCGCGGTTTCACCCGCTGACTCACAGCAACTCTTAATTTCCATATAAAAAGTTGCCTAAGCGTCGATCCCAGGTATAAGCTACCTCCATACCAAATTTCATTCAAGTCCGTCCATCTGTTTAAGCGTGAAGAAGTAACAAACTAACACATAAACCAATAAACTCAAAATCTTTCGCATTTATAATATTCGAGGTAAATTGTAATATTTCGTTTGAAGACTGATATCTTATATCTTTAAATGAGCAATTCTTGTATATATATATATATATATAATTGGAATCTCGGAATCGGCTCCAACGATTTTCATACAATTTAGTATATAGGGGGTTTCGGGGGCGATAAATCGATCTAGCTAGGAATCATTTTTAGAAAATGTCATTTTATTCGTGTTTTATCGATAATAAACTTGGAAGAAAAATAACAAAAAGGAGGCGTTTGAGTAGTCTCAACTGAAAAATATGACTCTTCCTGACATCTATTGGCGAATACTATTTTTTATGAGCAAAGCAACTAACTGCTTTAACGACACAACAGCAGATGGCGTTGTTAAGTAACACGAAGTCAATGAGTGTTTGAATATGACTCTTCCTGACATCTATTGGCGAATAATAATATTATTTTTTGTGAGCAAAGCAACTAATTGCTTTAACGACACAACAGCAGATGGCGTTGTTAAGTAACACGAAGTCAATGAGTGTTTGCTTTGAGGTTAGACTAAAATCAATTGTTTATTTTCCAAAAAAACACAATAAAAAAAAAATACCGAGCAAAGTTTGGACATCCAGGTACTTTTGTTAAACCTAAGTCTTTCAATGCTGCCTAACAAGGTGTATTTTACGTATCCTTTTGAATTTGCATTCTATTGATGTGTTTGTCGGGCTTATAGAATATAAATATATTTTGCGACTAGTTGAGACCATGGAAATATTGTATGAAAATAGGAATATTAATATTTCTCTTAACGAAGTGTAGGTAGGGGTTTCATTGTAGACTTGTTTAGGGTTTCGTGCGAAAATAGTAACTAGGAACCCTTATGGCCAGACTTCACCTTCGATTTGGAAAAAATAATTTGGGCTTATGTCGGTGGATCGGTGGACGGCCAAGAATCGCTGACATCGGCCTATACGAACTTGCTTGCTGCATGTAGGTATGTCTACTGTATTCTGTATGTCACAGCAAAGCCTATTATATCAGGAACTATTTTACAAAGGCGAGAGGCTTGAAAAGGGTTCGAACATTTCGCTATAGAAGTTGACATTTCCACCTGCCGCCGCCGCCGCCAGCTTCATTTTTTCATCTAAGTTTCCACACATGATGATAGTAGCATAGTAGTTAATAGTATTAATCAATATATATAAATACATTATATTTATGAGAGATTGCAACTAAAGATAGAAAAAAGATGTAGGTGGCGCCTATTTTATGAAGGGTTTGTCAGTAATTCTCGAAAGACGCAATTACCCCCCCCCCCCCCCCCCCCTCAGACGCATTTGCCCCAGTTGACCCTACTTCTTAGTGCAAATATATTTTATTTTCTCAACAAGGTTTTTTGCACATTCCTTCCCTTAGCGTAATAATAATAAATCAAGTCAAGTCAAGTCAAAATGTTTTTATTCAATTTAGGTATCAAAGATACACTTATGAACGTCAAAGTTATTTAAATAGACTCGACCGCCTTGTTCGGATAAAAAGCCTCTACTCAGAAGAACAGGCAAGAAACTGAGGGGCATTATTTTTTCAAATAATAAATAAATTAGTCTCACAAATTTTGGCTTACAACTAGGTAATATCTATAAATATTAGTGGCTACTTGGCGGAAGTGGAAGGCTCCAGACATCTTTATCTTCTAAATAATTCTTAACCTTATAATATCCTCTTTTCATTAATGTAGTTTTTACATGTGATTTGAATTTTCCCTCGGTGAGCCCTGTTATATTTTTCGGGATTTTATTGTAAAAACTAACGCAGTTGCCTAAAAATGACTTTCTTGACTTAGTCAGTCTAAATCTCTGTACAGCTATCCTATCCTTATTTCTAGTGTTAAAATAAACGTTGTATTGCCTCCAAATAGTGAGATAAATAGTGAGCAATAATGTAATAGTAATGTAAATAGTGAGTAATAGTGATAAGTAGTGTGGCGTACTGTTTACACGCCAACCTTGCAAAACCAGAAAATAATAAATTATAATATTTTGCCAATTGTTTTCGTCCCTTACTTGGGCCATACGCTTTAAGCTGGTTTTGCAAGGTCGCGCGTACTAGCTACGCACGACACTGTGGCGGACCGCACCGGGCGGCCGCTGCGAGCGAACGCGGGGACAGAGAGCCTTGATCGTTCGAGACTACCGCGCGCGCTCGGATTCTTATTTGTTGTATGCTATTTTTTGTTACTTTTGTTTTCCTGTGGTGTTTAGATGTACTTAGTAAATTAGATTGAGTCAAAATAGTTTTTTATTTACGCAAGTTGTAGGCGAGCGCCCTACAATCAACCTTCTGATCTGGAGTTAGTGCTTTTGAAGAAACGTCAATTCGGATTACCAGGACCACTACACTACAGACGGATTGCAAGGTAAAACAGTGCTTGTGAATCGGAAAACACCGAAGACACCTCCCTTATCGTATTAAAAATACGACGTGGAGAATCCGAACATTCTCGATTTTGGTGATTGGTCCAAGTGACAAGCGTCGAGCGGATATTTTTTTTTTCGCAAAGATGGCTACTAGTCTCAGGGCAGGTGATGTTCCGGAGGTGCTCCGAGTAGCCGTACGCGTCCCACCATTTTGGCCGGAAGAGCCAGCGCTTTGGTTCGCGCAAGTCGAGAGCCAATTTACCTTATCAAAAATTACAACAGACGAGACCAAATTCTGCTACTTAGTCGCGCAACTCGACCACCAATATGCCGCAGAAGTTAAGGACGTTATTACTAATCCACCTGATACAGACAAATACGAAAAACTAAAATCAGAATTAATAAAGCGTCTTTCTGCATCTCAAGAGAAGCGTGTAAAGCAGCTGCTCATGCACGAGGAACTCGGTGACAGAAAACCATCGACGTTCCTACGTCACCTTCAAAGTCTCGCTGGTCCAGCTGTCCCGAAGGAATTTCTGAGTACTGTTTGGTCTAGCCGTTTACCTTCGAGTATCCAAACGGTAATTGCGTCTCAGTCAGATCTGCCGCTTGAAAAATTAGCTGATTTGGCAGATAGAGTGCATGACATCGCCCCTACCTACACACACACTCAAGTGGCAAGCACAGCAGCGCAGCCGTACGACGATCTTGCCAGGCAAGTGTGTGAGCTGACTCGCCAGGTTGCAAAACTGGCCGAGCAGGTAGCTGATAGAGGTCCTGCACGCTCACAGAACCGGTCTCGCTCTCGTTCCCGCTCACGCTCTCGTCCTCGTCAGCCGCCACCGAACCACCCTCATTGCTTCTACCATTTCACTTACGGAGACAAAGCGAGGAAATGCAAACAGCCTTGCAGCTATAGCTCGGAAAACTTCCAGGGCGGTCGCAAGTAGCGGCCAACGACTGCCCTTCATCACCAGGCCGTCTATTTGTCACCGATCGCGTCACGAAGATGCAGTTTCTTGTAGATACTGGTTCTGACCTGTGTGTTTTCCCGCGATCAGCTGTCAGGACGCCCTGTACCAAGTCAAAGTACGACCTCACTGCTGCAAACAACTCGGTAATACATACCTACGGCCTCACTCAGTTGCAGCTGAATCTAGGTCTTCGACGTGCTTTCATTTGGAGCTTTACTATCGCCGATGTTTCAAGACCTATTATAGGTATCGACTTCCTCAGCTACTATGGCCTGCTAGTGGATTGCAAAAATCATCGCCTAGTGGATGGAGTGACATCACTTTCTGTCAAGGCTATATCTACTGGCTCACCTGACGACATCGGGTCTGTTAAAGTTGTCACAGGAGAATCAGATTTTCACCACATACTGCGTGAGTTTCCAGAGATCACAAAGCCGCCTGGAGTTCCTTCAGCTCCCAAGCATTCCACACTCCACCACATCAGAACTACACCTGGTCCACCTGTCTCCAGCAAACCTCGACGTCTCGATCCGGTCCGGTTGCAAGCAGCTAAGAAGGAGTTCGAGTCTATGCTTGCAAGTGGCATAGCTAGGAGATCTGAAAGTCCCTGGTCGTCTGCACTTCACCTGGTAAGGAAGAAGGACGACGGATGGAGACCTTGCGGCGATTATCGCTCACTCAATGCTCGAACTGTTCCTGACAGGTACCCCATTCGCCACATCCAGGATTTCTCCCACCAACTAGCTGGATGTTCCATCTTCTCTACAGTAGACCTGGTTAAAGCCTATAACCAGATTCGTGTCAATCCAGAAGACGTGCCTAAGACTGCCCTCACGACTCCCTTCGGATTGTTCGAATTTGAGTACATGACGTTTGGACTACGAAACGCTGCTCAGACCTTCCAAAGGTTTATAGATGAAGTTCTCCTAGGTCTTGATTACTGTTACGGCTACATCGACGACGTATTAATCTTCTCTTCTTCGAAAGAAGAACACAATACTCACCTGCGCCAGCTGTTCAATCGACTTAAGCAGTATGGAGTTGTGATAAACACTTCAAAGTGTGTTCTAGGCAAGTCGGAAGTGAACTTCTTAGGATATCACGTCTCAGCTGCTGGTACTCGGCCTCTGGATACTAAGGTTCAAGCAATTCAGAACTACGCTATTCCTAAGAACGTCAGAGAGCTTCGACGCTTCCTCGGGATGTTAAATTTTTACCGTCGTTTCATCCCCAACGCAGCCAAACTTCAAGCACCGTTGAACGCTGCACTGTCTGGACCTAAAGTCAAAAGCACTCACCCCGTAGAGATGACTCCTGAGCTCCTACGTGCCTTCGAAGACTGCAAGACTTCATTATCGCAGGTCACTTTGCTCGCTCATCCTAATGCCACAGCAGATCTGGCAATCGTCACTGATGCGTCTGACTTAGCAATTGGTGCTGTCCTTCAACAGCGCATAGGTACAGACTGGCAACCACTAGCTTTCTACTCGCACAAGCTCTCCGGTGCCCAAGCTAAGTACAGTCCCTATGATCGGGAGCTCCTTGCTGTGTATGAAGCAATCAAGTACTTTCGACATATGGTGGAAGCTAGGATTTTCACTATATACACTGACCACAAGCCTTTGACATTCGCCTTCTCAAAGTCAAAAGAGAAATGTACTCCCAGACAGTATCGCCATTTGGACTATGTTTCTCAATTTACCACTGACATACGATATCTTCCCGGAAAGAAAAACATTGTCGCAGACGCTTTGTCCCGTGTGGAGGAGATCACAGCTGCTATCGACTACCAAGCTCTTGCAAAATTTCAGGAATCGGATCCAGAACTGCAAGACTTGCTTCTTCGTGGTTCCAGCTTGAAGCTACAGAAGGAACAGATGCTAGATAGCAACGTTTCCGTCTACTGTGACACCTCTCTTGGACAGCCTCGTCCCTTCATCACTCCACAGCTACGCAGACAGGTCTATGACACCATGCATCAACTACATCATCCCGGAGTTTCAGCTACAGTACGACTGGTAACAGAGAGATTTGTATGGCCAGGGATTCGGAAGGACTGTAGAGAGTGGTCTAGGCAATGCTTACAATGCCAGAAAGCGAAAGTTTCCCGACACACTAAATCCCACCTTTCTCCATTCCTTACTCCTTCCTCCAGGTTCTCTCACATACACCTGGACCTCGTAGGGCCATTACCTCTTGTTTCTACTTACAGGTATTGCCTCACTGTCATCGACCGATATACGCGATGGCCTGAAGCGATCCCGCTCAAAGATATTACTGCGGAGACTTGCGCTGCTGCCCTTGTATCTGGCTGGATAGCCAGATTTGGATGCCCTGCACGTATTACTACCGACCGCGGCACCCAGTTTACAAGTCACCTATTCAAGACTCTTGCCTTGCTGGTAGGCGCACGTCATTTCTGCACTACAGCATACCACCCTGCAGCGAACGGCATCATCGAGCGTCTGCATCGGCAGCTGAAGGCAGCCATTATGTGCCACACTACTTCGCAGTGGACCGAAGCTCTTCCCCTGGTGCTGCTTGGTATGCGCAGTGCGTGGAAAGAAGACTTGAAGACTTCAGCCGCCGAGTTGGTCTACGGTGAGCCGCTGCGCTTGCCTGGTCAGTTCCTGTCACCTAGAGATGACTTCAGCTCAGACGACATCACACAATACGCTAACCGTCTTCGAGCGCACGTGAAGAAGCTGACACCCAAGCCGACAAGTTGGCATAGTTCTTCTACTCCATTTTACTTCCCACGTGACCTAGAACATTCGACACACGTGTTCCTGCGCCAAGACCACGTGCGCGGTTCACTGGAACCACCTTACGCCGGACCCTACTTGGTCATCGACAGGCAGCCAAAGTTTTACACCATTGACGTCAGAGGCAAGAAGGTCAAGGTCACAGTCGACAGGCTCAAACCGGCGTACATGATGCGAGATCCCCCATCACACGATGGGAAGCCAAACGACACAGGACTACCGCTAGTTGAAACAAGAACACCGCCAGTTGAGAAAATGACTCGGAGTGGGAGAAGAGTTAGATTCCCTGACTTCTATCGACCGTAGTCACGGTCTGGTCGGGGGGAATATGTGGCGTACTGTTTACACGCCAACCTTGCAAAACCAGAAAATAATAAATTATAATATTTTGCCAATTGTTTTCGTCCCTTACTTGGGCCATACGCTTTAAGCTGGTTTTGCAAGGTCGCGCGTACTAGCTACGCACGACACTGTGGCGGACCGCACCGGGCGGCCGCTGCGAGCGAACGCGGGGACAGAGAGCCTTGATCGTTCGAGACTACCGCGCGCGCTCGGATTCTTATTTGTTGTATGCTATTTTTTGTTACTTTTGTTTTCCTGTGGTGTTTAGATGTACTTAGTAAATTAGATTGAGTCAAAATAGTTTTTTATTTACGCAAGTTGTAGGCGAGCGCCCTACAGTAGTGAGACTCTTATTTATCACAAACTATCCTGAGTGTACCTATATTTCTGCAAATAAATGATTATGAATTTGAATTTGAATAAAAAAGTTAAACAGTGTTTTGTCTTTTCTTTCTCTTAAGTTTTTGAACTCGTTCGAAGAAGACAAAACACTCTACAGGTATACTTAGCTATTTCGTGACCGAGGCTGTACAGCGTTTATCGACCGAGCGAGCATTAGCGAGCGAAGCGTCTCTGCTTCAGCTTCGACAAAATGCTTTCGCATGTCCCAATTCTGTCCGGATTTCATCTCTGTCCGGATCTCTGTCTTATCGCATAATTATCAAAGTTTCACGAGAATCAGTTGAGAAATGCGACCTGTAGAGGAGGACAGACGTCGGCCGCGAGGCCTCCAGCTCACAGGACCACTAGTTAGTAAAGGAATATGTATTTATCTATGTGTACCTAAACCTATAAAAATCGACATGCGTGATTATGTATGGATTTAGAAAACGGCTGGAGCGATATTGATAAAGATTTCAGGCAATCTTGAAATTGTTCCAAGTTTTCCTTGAATTGTTGTGGAAACTGTTCCATTTAGATATTTTAGGTTTTTGATCAATTACTTTTTATTTTAGGGAACAAAGAAATTAGAACTATGAAAAATTGCTAGGTAAGTATTATTATTTTTGTGTGTTTTTTAAACGAGTTGATACACATGGAAATTGAGTTAGTAATTAATTACATACATAAGTAGTATAACTGTAAAAGACCAAGATATAAGATATAATTTTATATACCTTTTTCTGTTTTTTGTTAATAATTGAAAGGTCCGTTTTCAAAGACTTTCCAGGCGTGGGCTTAACACCTTTATTTATATCTCACAGTTAAGTCCATAATTATATTTTTGATCAATTTAGGGTTCCGTGTGACAGGTGATAGGTGACGTACCCAGCAACAAGTGAGGTTTCAAGCATGTTTCGTATACGAGCGATTGGGGTAATATTAATATTTACGTACTTGGGGTTTTTGTACACTAAGTCGGTAATTTCCTGCACCTACGATATATTCGGTTTTTATACTTTTCGTTAACATTCGTTTCGTTTGTATGTTCGTTTAGGCCGAGTAGCCAACCCTGTTGTCAGAGTTTTGCGCCGCTCGAAAACCTGCAACTTAGGCTTAGCGGTTTTTAAAATAAAATATAATACAATAGGACAAATGACACTGATTTGGATGACACTTAGCGTGTCATCCAAACTACGATAGGAATGTGCAAATGTTGCCTGTGGTCACCCATCCGAAGACAGACCGTGCCATCCGTTTTTTAAGGCCCAATATTACACAAGGAAATCAACGAAAACATATATTTTGTTTCCGTTTGATGTAAAGAATTGTGATGATCAGGTGCAAAAAAATATAGCAGGTAGAAAAAACAACCAAAAATAGTTTAAGGCGAGCCTGGCCAGAAAACGTCTAGCAAGAATCAACTTTCCTATAAGATAAACCATGGTTTTTACTGTGTAAAAAAATATATGTTATTCTCAAGCATGTTTATAAGTGGAATCATAAATCTGATACATGTAATGAATAACTTCACTCGATAGAAAAAAAATCCAAAGTCACCTCTATTTGGTATTTTAAACACGATTTGCGACTTAATTTTTACAAATCATATTGCTTTTTTATTTTTTTTAAGAATTACAATGCAATAAAAAAATGGAATCATAAATAAAAATGTTAAAAAGTTAACATGGTAATTTTATATGATTTTTTTATCACGAATTCATGGTAAAAAGGCACGTTTGCGTGACCGCCAGTCCGCCCGCAGACCCCGTCGACGCCGGACGTGTGCCAAATTTTTGTGATCTCCGCAGTGCCGCACACACCAACACCAACCAAGCATTTAGTTTTGCCATAATGGGTAACAAACATAATAAACGAAAAAAATGCTCAAGTCTAGCTTTTAGAAAATCGTACGAGTCAAGGAGCAAACGTCGGTAAGTAGATAAACTTCTACTAGATTAAATTGGTAATCATTGTTTTTATTTACTTACTAGAATCGACATTTCTTGCATTGCTTTTTGTAGTCAGATGATGTATCAACAAATCTATTAGTACCTACTTATATTCGTTTTAGTGTTTTCAAATATCATACTCATCATCATAGATACTTTTTTGTCTCGTTACGTGTATTCACGATGTAAATACCCGGCCTAGTGGTATACCTACTAGTGATATTTATGTAGTTATACCTACCTACAGTTACAGTTTTTTTTTTGCAGAAGACTACTACGTAACAAACTCCAATGACTTTGGAATTGACGAAACGTAAGTACCTACCTACCTTTTGTACCACGCAGGGAGGCGGGTGTTCTGCGAAGTTTTGACTATGTCGGTCACCATTTATTATTTCACCCAGACAACTTGTGAGATACGGATACGGAGCGACGTTCATACTTTCATTTTTCCTGAGCATTCTAAACTGCACAACGAGTAAATACCCGCCCTAGTGGCATACCAGTGATATTTATATTTATATAGTTATACCTACTTACACGAATACCTATCTTACAGTTTTGTTTTTTTTTTCAGAAGAGTACTACAACCAAATTTAATAAACTCCGATGACATTGGAATTGACGAAACGTAAATACCTACCTACCTTTTGTAACATGCAGGGCTGCGGATCTTCGCTAAGTTTTGACTGTACTGTATGTATGTAAATTATATAGGGTGTTAGGTGAGATAGGGGACGTCGTTTATACTTTCATTTTTGACTGAACAATCTGTACTACACGAGTGTTTGGTAGCGTTTGAGTTATAGCCGTATGATTTGAACACATCTAGGCCTGATTAGTACTGCAACGTGATTTTGGCTGTTTTGAAGAAAACTCGTAAAGTTGTATATTCGTTTTTAACGATTAGCGAAAATCGAGCATTTCGGTAAATCTTGTAAGTACGGCTTTTATAAACCTACGACTGGTATGGATGTGTTCGTCGTTGCCTTTGAAATTCGAAACTGCCGGTTGTAAGAAGCGATAGCGGGGACAGAAGAAGCTATGTATATACGTCACAAAGATGGCCGCCGACCGTTGTAGATTATTGCTTATATCTCGAGTTCTATCTCATCAAATCAGTTGTTTGAGGTGTCATTTGAAAGCTCATTTATTTATAATGTAGTTGTTATATAATTATGTACATACATATCAACAAGCTTGAACGACAGCTTCCGTGCGCGAGTCCGACTCGAACTTGGTCGGTTTTTTAGAATTTTTATATTTTGAACTTTTGGACATCATACTTATAAATATTTTTATTTTGTTTTAGGCACGTGGATGACATTGACCCTGTTTCACTCAGCGTGGTCATCATCCTGCGTCAGTCATGGTTTGGTGGGGGGTATCCTATCACGGTGTCACAAAGCTTAGTTTTTGTGGAAAGGGGGTTAAAACTTCTGCCAAAGTGTATCAAGAGACCGTCTTATATGGTGTTGTACAACCCCTTAGCAATACACTTTTTAAAAATCTACCGTGGAGTTTCCAACTAGAGTCTGCACATGGTCACAAGGCGCGAACTACCCAAGCCTGGCTGGAAGCCAATGTTCCGGACTTTATAAGGGCTGAAGACTGGCCCTCCTCTAGCCCAGATCAAAACTACAAACTACAAATTATGGTCAGGTTTAGAGGGCATGGCCTGCTCTAAACGACACGCCGACATAGAGTCACTTAAGAAATCTTTGAAGCAAGCAGTGGCTAAATTTCCCATGGAAACAGTCCGTAAATCCATAGATTCATGGCCAGACCGACTAAAGGCCTCTATCAAGGCCAAATGTGGTAATTTTGAATAAAATAATAGTTATATTTTTGTTAAGACTTCAATACATATGTAAATATAACTTTTATTAACATTACATTACTGTATAAAAAAATAAATGCTTTTTCATTTGTAACTTAACTTATACAGAATACATATCGTCACGCTTTTCCCCGAGTCGGCTGGCAGAGGTGTAATACAACACCCACATTTCGCCGGACGATATTCAGTCCCAAATGTGACAGGAGGCGAGCCTGTCGCCATACACCGGGCTCCAGTTATGTAGCAGATGACACACAATACGCACATATGTTCACACAATGAACAAATTGGTGCGTGCCGTCGGCTGGGTTCGAACCCAGCAGAGCAAAATTGCCACTCCCAACTAGGCTGCCATCGATTCTACAACTATATCACAGAACAAATAATAATACTACGTACCTAGTTATGCACGTCGGTCCCCGTACCGGCACCATACGCATACAGGCGTAGGCGGACATTCCGCTGACCATGCGTCTGGCTTCACGGTGGCCGTCCGGCGTGCCGTAGAGATAAGAAGGCTTCTTGCCATAGTTAAGTTAGCTTTAGAGTTAGTTATAATTCAACTCCTGTGTATCGAACACGAATAGTTATTAATTCAAAATTGTCTTTTATTTTTAAAAAAGCTAAACAGTGCTCCCCAATCTTGACTGGCGCAGCCGGTAGGATTGCCGTGTAACGTCCGCCAAAGTATACGTGCTGTTCGGACGAACAAAGTAAACCGTTGTACTAGAATCAGTGAACGCGTTTTCTGAGGCAATCCTCGAACCAAAGAAATACGTCTCGTTGGTGAAATTTTTTAGAAAAAAGACAACAAATAACCTAACTCCAGCAGAAGAATGCGGACGAGAGTATTGTGAGTAGACCTTTTCGCATTCCCCCTCTCCCATTTATTTTTGCTAGTTAGAACAGTTATTTGATTTTCCTTTAAAAAACGAACTTATATCGTCGTTAATTTATTGTGTGTTTTGTATTATTGTATCTAAACGAACCTCTATCGTCGTTTATTTTATTGTGTTTTATTGTGTGTTTTATTTTACCGTGTGTGTTATAATTAAGAATTAATTGCCATGGAGCAAACAATTAGAATAGTGCCAAAAGACCTTCTCTGTCTTATACCTAAGTTCGAAGGGGAAGAAAATCTTCTAAATTTGTTTATTAAAAAAAGTCAATACATTTATAACGGGTACGCAACCCCTAATAATGCAGCTCAACAGGCGTACGTCTTTCACGCCATCACAAGCAGGCTACACGGTAGAGCAGCCGCTCTACTTAGTGAGCGAGAAGATATCAACTCATGGATCGCCCTTAAGGAAGTCCTTGTACAACATTTTGGTGACCCCCGTTCCGAAGATTGCATAGCTATAGAACTAGAACAAATGAAAATTAATTCAAACGAATCATATATAGAGTTTTGCCATAGGATACAACACATGCGTAGTACGCTGTTCGCGAAAGTAAACCTACTCGCCGACGAGGGTGTAAAAGCAGCAAAAATGATTGTATATAACAACATGGCTCTGAATGTGTTTTTATATAACCTGACTGAGGATCTGATCCGCATTGTGCGCCTGAAAGGGTGCCCTAATCTAGAAATAGCCCTCAGCATAGTAACCGAGGAGGTAAACTTCATGAGTCAATTCAATGCAAAGCAGAAACAACGACAGGCTATAACACCTAGTAGAACACAGCCCACGCTTAACACTACATCTAACAATAACTTTAAATTTGGAAATTCTCAAGTGAACCCACCGACAATGAATAGCCAAAACGCTAGATTTGGCTTACCCCAACAGCAACCCCAAGGTTTCCGGTTTGGAAATCAACCCCAAGGTTTCAGATTTGGAAATCAACCCCAAGGTTTCAGATTTGGAAATCAACCCCAAGATTTCAGGTTTGGCAACCAACCCCAAAACTTTAAATTCGGTATTCCACGCCAACAAGGAATTATTCCGGGCACACCCCAACAGGGTCAACCCTTTAGACCCCCATTCAACCCTAATTTCGCTAGACCACCACCAGCGTTAACGTTTGGACAAGCGCAACCAAAATTTAAATTCGGCATTCCGAACCAAAACTTTCAACGACCGAAACCGCTGGAAAACTCCGACATCTCAATGCGTACGGCACGTCCGTTAAGACACAATATGTTAAATGCTTCAGCTGAAAATGAAAATCTATTTTATAATAATGAACTTGTCGAGGCTTCACCGGAACAAGAATGCGACTATGATGAAAATTATTCTTATAATTTGGAAACATTTGACCCCCAAAATTATGACGCAGTTAATGACGCTTGTCACTACCAATACCAAGAGTCGAACGATATTGAAAATTTTCATGCACAGGCCTCCAGTTTGCCCCCGACTTAATAGAATTTTCTCCCGAAGTAATAGAATTAAACTGTGACTCTCTTTTGAAACTACCCCATGTAGAAATTCCTGAAATTAAGTCACGTTTCATGATCGATACCGGAAGCACACGGTCATTCATTAGCCCCGCAAAGGCAAATGAATACTTTTCAGCTTTCAAACTCTATGAGCCTTTTGAGGTAATTAGCACCCACGCTTGTAGTCAACACACCGAAGCTATATGCATACCAATGTTAAAAACTTTTGGATGTTCAGGTAAACACAAGTTTTACGTTTATGACGTAGACAGTCGTTACGACGGTTTGATAGGTAGCGACCTCTTAACACTGTTAGAAGCTAGAATTGATATGAAAAACCAAATTCTACAGACGCCCTATGCAAACATACCGATTTTATACAACCCACCTCACGAAATAACTTTAGAACCAAGAACAGACACGCGAGTTAAAATCCCAACTGATCTTAAAAATGGAGAAGCCATAGTAGAGTTTACAGATTTTGGAAAAGGCGTAAGAATGCCAGGTGCACTTGTTACATGCATAGACTCATTTGCATATACTATAATTCAAAATGCTTCTGAAGACGTAATTTCAATATCATTCGCAAAACCACTGAAGGTTACAAAGTATGAAAGAAAAGAATGTAGAGTAAATACGACTATGAATGAATGTGAGATTGATGAACTCCTGAAAGAAAATTTAACAAGGCTCCGTTTAGACCACACCAATAAAGAAGAGCGTGACGCTATTGAAAAATTATGCTACGAATTTAGGGACATTTTTCATTGTGACGGAATTCCACTTTCCTTTACAAATAATGTAAAACATGAAATTAGGACAAAAAACGAAGATCCTATATTCATCCGACCGTACAGACATCCCCCGGTTTATAACGAAGAAATCCAAAAACAAGTCACTCAGCTTCTTGAAAATGACGTTATTAGAGAATCACACTCCCCGTGGAGTGCACCGGTACACCTAGTGCCTAAAAAGGCCGACGCTTCAGGTGAAAGAAAATTCCGAATGGTAATAGACTATAGACGTCTCAACGAAATAACAACTGACGACAAATATCCCTTGCCCAACATAGCTGACCTTTTTGACAAATTAGGTAAATCTGTGTATTTTAGTACCATTGATTTAGCTAGCGGATACCATCAGGTAGAAGTAAAAGAGGAGGATAGACTTAAAACAGCATTTTCCACACAAGCGGGACATTACGAGTTCACCCGTATGCCGTTCGGGCTGAAAACAGCCCCAGCCACTTTTCAACGTGCAATGGACAATGTGCTTAGAGGTCTACAAGGTCTACATTGTCTTGTATACCTAGATGATATAATAGTATACTCATCTAGTCTCCAAGAACACATAGAAAAACTACGTTTAGTCTTTGAACGACTTAGGGCAACCAACCTAAAAGTGACACTAGATAAGTGTGAGTTTTTCCGGAAGGAAGTACTCTATCTTGGTCATATGATAACGAAAGAGGGTCTTAAACCCAATAACGATAAAATTCAGGCTGTCATAGATTTCCCAATTCCGACAACTACTACACAGATTAAGAGTTTCCTAGGTTTAGTAGGATACTACCGAAAATTTATTAGAGATTTTGCCAAAATAACTAGACCCCTTACTAATTGTTTAAAGAAACGTAATAAGATTGAGTTAACGGACGAGTTTAGAGGAGCTTTCGAGAGATGTAAGGAATTGTTGGTTAACGCCCCAATTTTACAATACCCGGATTTTACAAAGCCTTTTGTGCTTACCACAGATGCCTCTGACTATGCCATTGGCGCGGTGTTGTCCCAAGGTCCTATAGGTTCCGATAAGCCTATAGCATACGCTAGTCGGACCCTAAACGACGCGGAAACTAGGTACAGTACAATTGAAAAGGAGTTACTAGCAATAGTATGGGCCGTAAAACACTTCAGACCCTACCTCTATGGTAGACGATTTATTATATATACAGATCATAGACCCCTTGCTTGGTTGAACAATATAAAAGACCAAAGCAGTAAACTCACGAGATGGAAATTGCGTCTCGCAGAATTCGATTACGATATTATTTATAAAAATGGTAAACAAAACTGCGTAGCAGATGCACTTTCCCGGATCAAAGTAAATGCCATAGAAAATGACGATGCATCAATGCAAGTCAACGTAGACGATAATATAACACTATCATCAGACTCTGGAAAAACTTTATCCATTCCATTGCGTGACCCTAGATCACCCTATTCTATTCCATCCCCATCTAGCGGTACTATTACAGCCTCTGAAACTTCAGGGACGGAACACTCAGTTTATGAAACAGACTCATCAGGCATTCCAATTTTGAACGAAGCAATTGACACTAAACCAAACCAAATCTTAGTACACACTTGGTTTAGGGAAGAACTATCCGTAAAAGATTTGTCTAGACCTAGACAAAAAATATTAGAAGTACATTTACCTTTAGACAAACCGGAATTAGTAAAGACATTTTTAAAAGAGTATATAAAACCAAAAATTAAATACTTTATTTATTTTGAACACGAAACTCTCAGAAAACAATTCGCGGAAGCAGTAATTTTCCTTTTTAAGAAAAATACCGTAAAAATTCTAGAATGCACAGAAAGAGTCATTTACGTAGAAGATGAAAACGAACAAAGAGAAATAGTAACAAAATACCATATTGGAAAAACCACTCATAGAGGAATTAAAGAAACACTCATGCGTTTAAAGCGAACTTATTACTGGAATAATATGGATTTAACTGTAGCTACTACCATAAATACATGTGCAGGTTGTAAAACTATGAAATATGACCGAAAACCATTAAAACCCGAATTACAACTCACACAATCGCAAACAAAACCATTCCAAGAGATTTTTATGGATGTCTTTAGTATAGAAGGTAAATCATACCTAACAATAGTAGACGCATTTAGCAAACTTGGTCAAGCCATAGAAATAAGTAATAAAACAACACCGGAAATAATTAGAGCCCTTTTAAAGTACTTTTCTATGTACGGAGTTCCGAATAGAATTAGTGCTGACTCTGGTTCAGAATTTAATAACGTTTTGTTAAAGGAAACCTTAAGTTTCTACAAAATAGACCTACATATAGGCACCCCTCATAACCCAAATTCAATGGGGCTTGTTGAACGATTTCACTCGACTCTGATTGAAATCTACCGACTGGCTAAATACGAACAAAAGATGACAGACGCGGCATCCATAATTACTTACGCACTTATGTCTTATAACGAAACTATCCATTCCAGTACAGGCCTTACCCCGTTAGAAGTAGTGTTTGGTCACACTGACTCCAAAAACTCTTTTAATGTAGAATTCAACAAACAATATACCCAAAAACTAGTTCAAGATCATCAAAAACGCATAAAATTCCTATATGAATATTTAACAAATAAATCTATTGCAAATAAGGTCAAAATTAAGGAAAAACATAGCGGTGAAAAAGAATTTAATGTACAACAAGGAGATACAGTGTTTATTAAAGGCGTGAACGTAAGAAGAGGGAAAGATAAACCTCGATACGAAAAAGCAGAAGTGGTAGGAGAGACAGTCCGAAACATAGTGCCGGTTAAGGTCAAAGGCCGTGAGACCAAAACGCCAATAAAAGATATAAAACGTCCTTCGCAGGTACGTCCTGATCCTGATGCAGGTGGCAGCTACCCAGGCCCTTCTACTTCAGCGGATTAGGAACAATCCGGGAATATTTCCAATTAAAGAGGGCCAAGCCCTTATAAGTAGTGATAAGTGGGCCATAATTAAGACCTTAGATTTAAATTTAGTTAGAGATGACTTAGATTTTAACACTAATAGATACGCAAACCTTAATAGGCACATAAGTAGGTATTTTGATAAAAAACCAATAGACGCGGAAATTAACGATATAAAAACTCAGACAGATTTTATCAAAAACATTACAGAGCAAAAATTGAATCAACTGCTGCCGACTAGGCGTAGCAAACGTGGCCTTTTAAACCCTCTAGGCTCTATAATTAAAATCATTTCTGGAAACTTAGATAATGACGACGCCATCAAATACGATACACTTTTGAAGGATATAAAAACGAAACAAAATGCAGAAAACCAAAAGGTTACAATTGTCATCGAAACAATTAAGTCTTTAACGAATATTACCAATAGCACTAAATATAATTTCATTCAGTTAGATAAAGCAATTTGGGAGATTCGGAAACAATTAAACAGTACAAATAATACTCGAAACATTTTTAAAATCACCAACACTTACCACTTATTTTTGCATAACTTCCAAACGCTTTATACAATACTGGACGAAATAGAAAATACTCTAGCATTTAGTAAGCTAGGAATTTTACATCAATCACTTACAAACCCTAAAGAACTGTTGTCTATGTTTAGAGAAATAGAATTAAGAAATAAACTGATGTTTCCTGTAAATCCAGATAATTTACTTAAGTTAGAACAATGTATTGAGGTAAAAGCGTATGCAAAGGAAAATCAAATAACTTTCATTTTGGATGTACCCCTTGTGGAAAACGATGTGTACACCTATTATAAAATCATCCCTTTACCTATTACTAATACCCGTAACCAAACTCACCTCATTTTACCTAAATTCCCTTACCTATTAGCGAAAAGGTCGAAAACAGCGTCATTCTCACACCCATGTAAGGAAGTAGAAGAGTCCTTATTTCTATGCGAAGAAGACTACTCACCCATGCGAGCTAAAGATGTCTGCGTCACCAACCTTATCAACTTTGCCGCAGATACAACCCAGTGTCACCCAATTCTAGTAGAGTTGGAAGACTTAAAAGTAGAGAAAATACAAGGAAATCGATGGATACTTTTCACTAAATCCATTCTCATTCTCACCCAAAATTGCAAAGATGACGTCAGTTACCACCACGTTCAAGGTACTTACATTGTGACTATTGATGATGATTGTGAAGCAGAAATAAACGGAACCGTCATGAAAAGACACATAAGAAAAACGGGAAAAATGAATATAGCAGCAATACCGATTGTCAATCTTCCTACTGTAATTCCAGCTGAAAAGACGTCTTCTGAACCTGTAAACCTGAAAGGACTGGACCTCACAGATCTTCAACACCTGTCTAACGTGTTAATGAGAAGTGAAAGTGTTATGGGCCAAAACAGTGATAATAAAAGTGTCGTAATTACGAAAAATATCAGTGTTGGAACAATAGTTTTATATGTAATCTTAGTATTAATTTTTGTGTATTTCTTTTATAATTGGTTAGGCCGAAATTACCGGGCTCAGGAAAATTCCTCCGTTAATTTCGAGCTTAATGAGGGAGGAGTTATGCACGTCGGTCCCCGTACCGGCACCATACGCATACAGGCGTAGGCGGACATTCCGCTGACCATGCGTCTGGCTTCACGGTGGCCGTCCGGCGTGCCGTAGAGATAAGAAGGCTTCTTGCCATAGTTAAGTTAGCTTTAGAGTTAGTTATAATTCAACTCCTGTGTATCGAACACGAATAGTTATTAATTCAAAATTGTCTTTTATTTTTAAAAAAGCTAAACAGTGCTCCCCAATCTTGACTACCTATAGCTCAATTGTATATATAAATGTAAATATTGTGAATGTATATTTTTGTATTGGATGTTTTGTTAGTACTAGCAGAATGTCCGCCACTTCGTACCCAGGGTATGTATACCTATACAGGGAGTTAGTGGACCCCTCTCGAAAACGAAAACTGGGAATAGTGGTGGAGATTACTAATACAAAGCGACTAAAAAAAACGCGAAAAAAAGGTTTTTTTTTAAAACTTAAAATCTGATATTTTAACATCGACACAAGTTATACAAGCTTTAAAGAGCTAGTTCAAACACCTATTACCAAAAAAAAAAAATTACCTTAACGGCAATCTTATACAAATGACTGACAGCTGACGCTAGAGGTGAACGCCCGCACACAGCTGCGCGCGGGGCGACCTCGCAAGGAGCCGCGCCGCCCCCGCCCCCCACCCCCCGCCGCGCGCCCGCCGCTGTCTCGGCGCGCGCGCGGGCCGCGGCGGCGCGGTACGAGACGTCCTCCCGCCATTCGTACAGATCTAACTACCTACGTGGCTATTGCATTCTCTTCAGTAATTGCCTAAACCACTTTCGGTTCAAACTGTCCTACGGCTGGAGATGGGCCATGAGATATGAGCCATCTTCTCGTTGTGAGAAGCTTAAGGCACACAAGTCGTAAGTGTCCACAACGCTGGTCCAATGAGTTGTTCGTTGGTAAACTTCACAAAGAACTCTCAGGCATCCCATTTTCGCACAATGTTTTTCTTCAGCGTTTACAGCTGTCAGCAATCAACAATACGCACTAACTTCGAAATGATTCAAACCTTGGGACCTGCGGATTAAAAATCCAATGGTCTCAACTTCCAACCCAACCCAACTAGGTCCGCCTGCGCCGTCACTTACAAAATGTTTCACTTTGAAATTTAAAAAGACATAGCTTCAATACTTTCTCATAACATGAATTTGTAGGCTTGTGAATTGTGATCTTATTGCCTCGGATTCAAAATCACGACGACACGCACGCACAGTACATTCACCTTTTCGCTCGCGCTATACTCGTACCTACGAAGCCAAAGCTGCTGCCGCGAGCCGGCCGGCGGCGCCGAAAGATCGCACTGTCCTTCGGCGCGCGCGGCTTTCTTTGTCGGTCGCGATAGACACGCGCTTGTGTGCGTAATAGACATAAACACATTTAGGGTGCGTTTTCACTGTTTTCACAAGTTAAAATGTACTGTCTTTACCTTTACAATTTCAATTTTATTTCTTTACCTACTAAAAATGTAGCTAACTTTTTAGGATTCCGTACTGTCATGTATTAAACAGATCTAAAATATCATGAAGCTGTAAAAATCAAGCTTCTAAATTATTGCATTAAAAAGGCAAAAGCAGAACACCGCAGAGTGTAACTCTAGGGTGTGTTGGAGTCCCACACACTGCCCGACTCCCCCCGAGATTGTGAGAGATGCTAATGCATTTTCTCTACATAAGACTACTCTGTAAGAAGCGTGATGTGATGTCCCTGGTATTAAAGGTATCCTTAGGCAACGGTGAACACTTACCATCAGGCAACCTGTTAGTTTGTTTGCCAATTACGGCACAAAAAAATGTAGTGTGGCAGTTACCCGGGCTCATCGCCACGCCGCGCCACCGCACGTAACACCTTGCTTCCACATTTTATCAACGATTTCAATTAGGTAACCTAATGTGATTAGTCTAAACGCACCTTAATTTGCGGGACCGCTTCCGAAATCCGACTTCCGACCCTGCAGGGCTATTCACAACCATTCGGAAGCGTTTCCGTTCGGATTTCAAAAATTGTAAACCTAAATTATTCGAATTTCAGTCTATACTCATAAGTTTTTAGACGTGATTAATTCTTCAGATCGGATTGATACTTGATTTCCTATTCCAAAATGTATATAAGGAGACTGAGATTCGAACAATTTGAGTTTGAAATTTGTGGGATCCGATCGGAAACGTTTCCGAATGATTGTGAATAGCACCGCAGAAGGCGAATGAAAACACAGACTAGGTAAGTGATTTTGTAAGATCGGGAGTGCGAGTTTGAGCCCTATCTCACACATCTGCGATTAGGTAAAGCATTTTAAACCGATTGATTGAATTCAACCTACCTAGTAGATAATAACTTCTACCGATTTGAATCACGCGTCGCACACCGCGCGCCGCGCGGTGCGTCGTCGCACTTTCGGTAGGTACTGGCGCCGACCATTGACCCCCGCGATATAAACGCGTTACATTGCTGGTTTGCAAATTTCTAAAAGTTTAAAATAACAGTTATATGGCTAATAGTTAGTGGTTTCGGGTTGTGTATAAATAGTATAATAACGGCGTTTCGGCTTCGAGAACGGTCTCCTTACACCCTGTATATATCCGGTATAAGTTTACTCGATTCTTTCATAATTATTGTTCAAAATTATATCTGAATCGTGTAGTTTTTTAACTTTGTAACATTTAACAAACCATACAATATTATTAGTACGCACCTAATGGTAAAGTAAGGTAATTAAAATTGTTATTACCATTGTTATACAATATACCCAAAAATAATGAAATTTACTATGTTGTATTATTTAATGAATACCAGTAGTTACACAATCATTCCAACACCCTGTATAAATATTTGTCCTAATAAGGATAACAAGTAGCCTATGTGTCAATCCAGGGCATAAGCTAACTCCGTTCCAAATATGATCCTCATCCGTCTAGCCGTTTAGGTGTGAATAAGTGAAATACGAGTAAGTACCTAACTTCCACACACAATCGCAATCTTTTGTATTTATGAGTGTGAAGTGTGATAAAATGGAAATATGACACTACCGGTAAAATGAAACTAATGCCACGACTGCTCACACATCAAAAATACAACAACTCGTGGACATGAGATTGGTTGTACCTATATTGGCTTGAACGGCATTTTTTAGATTTTTTTTTGTTTGGCATCAAATAAAAAATGTTCATAAAATGGATGAGTACAATGACGGACGGATTATTTTATCGATTTCCTAAAAATGGGTGTTTATGTACCTACTCGATACCATAACGTGACTGACGGGTGAAAGACGTGCGCGCGGCGCATCGCACACAACTTTTGTGTCGCGTGAATGAATACGTCGCGCTCCCAAAAAGTGCGGCCTAAGGTAGAGTAAAATACCTAAAGTTCTGGGAAAGCCTCGCCTTAACCGGATTATAATTTTTTAAATAATGCTCATTTTGGAAAAAAATCTTAACTGTTTTAGCGTGGTTCTCAAAATTTTCAGCGATGTAATCGCTGAACACAGTTTTTTTTTTTCCATTATTAAATAGCCAGATTTGTTCTCTAAAGTTTAACGGGGTAACTTATTCTTTTTGTGTTCTTAATACCAATAAAAACGGCAAATTAATTTAACCTAGGCGCCGCTGATCTAATTTTACCATCAAATACAAAATACGATTTTCAACTGTAAATACGTAAGCGGCTTAAGTAAACGTATGTGTCGGTGGAAATCGAGATATAACCGCGGTCTAACATCGAATATGAACTCGTATAATTATGTCGAGCTACGATGTGTTACGCGTAATTGATACGACGTGTGACAAAATGTTAGCCAAAGATTTATTTGACGCCAAGAACGCCCTACAGATTTAAAGGTGGATCCAGACGTCGCGAAGTATGCGCCGCGTGCCTTGTTAAAAAATATCTTGTTCGGTAATTCGTGCGTAGCACATGCCTCACCACGAATATGAAGGTAAATCGCGAGACGAACGCGCCGCCGCCAGAGTGTACGTTGCACTCTGGTGGCGCGGCGCGTTCGTCTCGTAAAGTCTGTATCTGCCTTAATGCGTACGAATCATTGCGAACAACGCCCGCGTTGAGTTCATTGTCACTGAACTACAAAATAAATGATAGTACTAGACAGTAACATCCATTGTACCTAGCATGTAGAACGCTATAAGAGGATGAAACCGATTTTAGCTCTTTATCGCTTGAACATGAAATATATTTCGAGAATATTATATTCTCCATGTGAACCATATCGCATCAGATGTACCAAGGGGGAAATATACCCATGGTCTATTTTTGAACTACCGTGTAAGGATACTAGAAACTTTTTTGAAGAGTATTATCCAATTACCACAGTCAAGCCAAGCTGTTAAGCGATGTCCTTTATCTCTAAGTCACCGATTGTTTTATGTTTTTCCTCCAACAATTCTCTACAGTATGTCAACTATCTTGTTCATCTATTTCCCCGTCCATGAGAAGGCTCTATCGAGAAGAGCCTCGCTCGAGTTGTGAGCAGGTTCAATCAATTCTCACTCTTATGGCCAGGTCACACAGTGATCAGTGTACCTCAGTCGCGAGTTCATCATTACAAACATAATTACTTACGTATCTATAATACGAGCGCCGATTACGTCAGAGCGCTCACTTTTATTTTTTAGAGTGGATGTTTCCGGTGTGGTTGCGTAACTTTGCCCTGTAGCCCCAATGTGTTACCCATGTACTATAATTGCACGTTTTAATAATTATGGTAAATTTCGTATAAGTGAGTGGGCAGCCGTAAATTTATATTAGTGTCATAATTTATTAAGTTTGGGTCCTAAGGTTTATTTTTTTACTATCTGTTGTGCCTTTTGCAGGGGTACGTTGAGAGCGCGCCCCAGTATAAGTACATAACAGTAACAGATTCAACCGTTTATTTTAAATTATATCTAGACGATAACTTAAACTACGAGTATGTCGTAGCAATTGGAGAAAATTGTTACTATGGTCCGATCGATGGGTGCAACGGTGGTAAACTATGTAGCCGGAACCGAAATAGCTATTCCGATGATACAAGGACATATTTATATACCTACTGAACCTGTGTATATGTTCTGCAGTTTTGAACTGATTGTTATGATTCTTTTTCATTACTTTATAAAGAACAATGAGATTTGAAGATTATGATGAAATGCTTAATAGAGGGATGTAGGAAGTTGACTTATTCTGTTAACGACATACGACACATTGAAATCTGCATTTATTTATTGTGCGTGTATCATAAGTCAGATTCATAAGATTATCATTGGCTTATTCAGTCTACAGCAAAGCCAAAGCCTCTTTCGCTGATTTTTTGTTTGACCACCTCATCCAGTTTTTAGATTACACGTAGGCTGGCGTCCACCAAATCCCGATACTGTCCGTGTGCATTGCGGTCCGGTTTGCGGGGATCAGTAATGCATGGAATTCTATCAAAACGTCACACTAAAAGCAGTCCGTTTCCAGTCCGCGTGCAGTAGCTGCATGTCACACGAACAGCTCGTTGACAATGACCAACTGGCTTCACGCACGCAGATATGGGACGGGTGCGTGCATGTAGTTACAGTGCGAGTGACATAGTATTCTTTGGACGTTTTTACTGAATGATACACTAATCTGTGTGCAGTGCAGTCTGTGTGCGTGCAGGTGCGTGCAGTTTGGTGTGACACCTCACGGGCGACATACGGCACTGCATGGACAGGACTACAACCGAATTTGGTGTGTTTCAACCTGACGTCTCTGATCCGTTGGTATTTTTCATATTGCGTCAGAGGTCAAACAATGACGTTACAAATCACAACCAAATTTCATTGTACTGTGATTGGGTGTAATATGACGTCGGAAATCTCGTTGTGAAATATCTTATTTCGTCAATGGTTTACAGTAGCTACGTTTCAGATCACGTTGAAAATTTTCGTATGTTTTTCGTACATTCAACTGTATGTTTCGTACATTCAACTAAAAATAAAGTCTCGGGTCACGTTATTAGGAATCGTATTTCGTAAGTGGTCTAAAAATGACGTCGAGCGACACTTTGTAAATTTCCTAAGTATAATAACTTTAAAGTGACGTCTTTGATTATTAAGATCTTCATGATTCCGATCATCATGATTTTGTTGCAGAAGGTGAGGTTGTTTTTATCAAGCAAGACAAGTGCGCACTTGTCTTTCTGACTTTCTGTCTTTCACCACTCCCGCCTAAATGTCTTTACTCTTTGGAACGCCTCAGGATTTCCTCAACTGATGGTCAACTGGTGGTCAACGGGTGGTCCACGCCGTGTGGTCAACCAGTGCACCTCGCGTGGTCAACGAATTTTCTAGTAGTCTGTCATCGATTACTGATTAATATTACTAATTGTCCTCGCGTGAACCACCTCTCGATGATAGCTTACGCCGATTTGATGTAGTTATCCATAGCATTAGCATATCCATAGAAGTTCATAAAAAGAATACCTAACAACACTAGGTGAGGCGGTGCGTGTCGGGTCCCGGGTGGCTGAAATGAGTAAATAACCTTTAGCCTTCTAACCTAACTAGTCGGGCATTAGAAGTTTTGCGTTATGTCTCATAATGTCATGTTTATCAGATTTTTTACTGAAGGTAATTAATTCAAATCACATTATCACCTTTTGTATGAATGGTCTGAATGGCTGCATTTCAGGCCGCTTGTTGGGCAGCGTCGTTTAGTAAAAAGGCTAGGCTATTACCACTTGTAGTACAAACATACTTAGCACGTAATAAGTAATTACTGTTTCATATAAAAAGTTCATGGTCATTCATATTTTTACCTAGTTTAGATTTAGCGATTAAGCGTTCTGCATAGATCCTATAATCATAACGAAATTTAAAATGGCAGCCTAGTTGGGAGAAGGCCCGCCTCTCAAGCAAGAGGGAGCGGGTTCGAACCCAGCCAATGGCACGCACCAATTTGTTGATTGTGTGAACATATGTGCGTATTGTATGTCATCTGCTACATGACTGGAGTCCAGTGTTTGGCGACAGGCTCACCCCCTGTCACATTCGGGACTGAATATCGTCCGGCGAAGTATGGGTGTTGTATTACACCTCTGCCAGCCTCCTCGGGGGACGGCGTGACGATATGTTAATCTTTTTTAAACAACTAAAAAATGTCCTTGTATAATATTATGGATTAATTTAAATGCTAATGATGTAGACAACCTCCTCATGTAAGGGAATTTTTGATTTGCTTTGTCTATCTTTCTTAATATTAGGTCCTTACGTATGAAATTGGCGTTTTGTACGGGAGGAATAAAAAGTCGATTTTTTTTTGTAAAATATATTTAATTAATCAAAGTATGCACTGTTGTTATCTATGCACTTTTGCCATCTTATGGGTAGTTCATTGATCCCTTTACTATAAAAACCATGGGGGCGAGAATCAATAAACTCTTTGAAGGCGGTTTGGACTGCTGCATCGGAGTGGAATTTTTTTCCTTGTAAGAAGTTGTCCAAATTCCGGAAGAAATGGTAATCTGTTGGAGCAAGGTCCGGGGAGTACGGTGAATGTTGCAGACATTCCAATTGTAGCTCAGCTAACTTAGTGGTTGTTTGTTGTGCAGTGTGTGGTCTTGTGTTGTCGTGAAGCAGCAGTGGCCTAGAGCGATTGACCAATCTCGGTTGTTTAACAGCTAGTTCTTCCTTCATGGTTTGCAGTTGCAGTTGGGCAGGTTTTGGCTGGGTCTCCAGGGTTCAGCCATTGCGATGAGCGCTTTCGATTATCGTACAATATCCACTTTTCATCACAAGTAATGATTCGATTTAAAATCCCTTCATTATTGTGTCGGTTGAGCAAAGTAACACAGCAGGCGACCCGTGTTTGCAAGTTCGATTCACTCAATTCATGAGGTACCCATAGTTCGAGTTTTTTTACTTTCCCGATTTGCTTCAAGTGGATTAATACAGTTTTGTCACTTACCCCGAAGCCTGCTGCTATCTCTGAAGTGCTTTATGATGGATCCGCTTCCACAATAGCCTTTAATTCTTCGTTTTTCACTTTGATCTCCGGCCGTCCACGGGGTTGGTTCTTAAGGTCGAAATTTCCAAAACGAAAACGTTGAAACCAAAAACGTACCGTGCTGTCTTTAGCGACACCAGCGCCGTACACATAATTAATTCTTCGAGCTGTTTCTGCAGCACTGGTGCCACGGTAGAACTCGTACTCGTAAATATACCGATATTTCATGTTTTCCATTGCGCGGTAATAAGCGACGCCAGAGAAAAAATAATGAGGAAAATAACAAATGAATGACTGTATTCCAAAGAAAAAAAAACCAGCTAAATGAATTTATTAATTTGAATTTCGAATTCTTAACCAAAGAGGAGATATTTCAGATCAAATTGATCAGTACGACAAAACGCTAATTTCATACGTAAGGACCTAATATATATAAAAATCTCGTGTCACAATGTTTGTCCTCAATGAACTCCTAAACCACTTAACCGATTTTAATAAAATTCGCACACCATGTGCAGTTTGATCCAACTTGAGAGATAGGATACTTTTTAACCGCGTGTGAAACCGCGGAGCGCAGGCAGATATTTCCATAGTTCTATTTTCTCTTGAGGACGATTTAAAAAAAAAAACAAGAACATAGGGGCAAAGATTTTGTTCATTCAATTGTACATGCCAATGTACAATGTACAAATTTCATCATAATCAGATAAATGGTTTCTAAGAAAATTTGGTTAAAAGAAGTTGAAGAAGTTTCCAAGAGCCTTTGTATGAAAAATTCAAAGCGTCGCGAAACCCTCAAAGTAAGTGACCCAAATAAAGCTTATTTCCCAATAAGGCCTATGCCCCAATAAGACCTATGCTCCATTAAGGTTTAAAATTTAAGTAGGTTTAAAATTTCCCGATTACCTAATTAATGTTCAGGTTTGTACATTTTTTAATGTTGGTAATTTTAATCACATTAATAACATCACACTGATCCTACTTAGATTTATTATAAAAGCAAAAGTTTATGCGTGTGCTTGTTTGTTTGTTACTTCGTCACGCTCTAACGGATGGATGAATTTTGATACAATTTGGTATGGAGGTAGTTTATACCCTGAATCAACACATCTAATAGGCTACTTTTTTAGCCGAACGGATCTGGATGAAAATTGGCACAGAGAAAGAACTTAGTCTGGAAAAGCTTTTTGGTTACATTTTTACCGCGGGCGTATGATGTAAATAATACACATAATGCCGCGGGAACACCTTGGGCGCAGCTGGTACCGGTACCTGTTTAATATTTTACCTGATTAATGGTTTAAAAAAAATTAGCTAATTGACAATTTGAGTCAATTCATTCACAATTTAAAAACAATAAAATAGATTAACCCCATAGGTTAACTCTGTATTGGATCTCTGTGGGTTAACACCACGATCCAAAAAAACAAGGTCACTTCTTCGCGAAACCTTAGAAGCGAAAACGCTACTACTAGTTTTAATTATCGTGTAAAATGCTATATTATTTTCAATGACAAACCACGAAAGTAGCGAACGCTTAACTTTTGAACATTTGAAACAATGCTCTACGTCACATACGTTATATTCAGTTCACATTTGAACGAGTAGTGGTTTCGCTGATACGGTTCCGCGGCGGATGTGTGATACCGCCGTTAGAATTGAACTATTTTACCATCTATTATATTTTTCTAAAAAGCGTTGCCAGCCTAGTTGGGAGAAGGCCCGCCTCTCAAGCCAGAGGGAGCGGGTTCAAACCCAGCCGATGGCACGCACCAATTTGTTCATTGTGTGAACATATGTGCGTATTGTATGTCATTTGCTTCATGACTGGAGCCCGGTGTATGGCGACAGGCTCGCCCCCTGTCACATTTGGGAGTGAATATCTTCCGGCGAAGTGTGGGTGTTGTATTACACCTCAGCCAGCCCCCTCGGGGGAAAGGCGTGACGATATATATTATATTTTCCATAGTTTGTCTCAATAAAATATTTTTATTATTATTGCCGTGGCAAGCAAAGAAGATAATGTACCCGGACTTTGACCTAGCAACTCCTCGTGCGATTTGTCTAATAGTAAAATTAAAAAAATTGCATGGAAATAAATTACTTGCTTGCGAAATTTCATTTTGAATAACCAGGTGCAAGTTATGGTCGAACAAATATTATCACCATACAAACCCATAACCAAATAAAAAGAGTATTGCAGATCGTCCGAGGAACATCTTTTCTAATCAGTGACGCTTACAATATAAAGAGAGACTTGCTAGCCTCGTTTATTTGTTTAATTACTGTTACGGCCTACATTTTTTTTAAATTTCGGTTACAACAGAGTCGAAAAAAAAGTGAGTATAGGTTAGTAGGTAGTATACACTTACTGTGTTGTTTCTTGTAAACAAAAGTTATGTAATGGTTAATGTAAGTAGCGTAAGTAGTTACCATCTGTGCTCTATGGTACTTAGGCATCTATTTGCTGTGTGGGTATAGGCCTCAGACATAAACTGGGTAGAAAGTGCTTCCACTCGCACTCTCAGCCAGGAAGTGCAATAGCCTGGACATTAGTTTGCAGTGCGCGCCAAGCTTCACCGCCGCTATAGGTCTGCAAACTCGAGCAAACTTGAGCGAGTGACTTGTAGCTTGTAGTCAGGCTCGGCCGGTCGAGTCGTGGACTGAGCGAATGTTAGCGAAGCGTCTCTGCTTCAGCTTGAGCAAAAAAGCTTTCGTATTTCTGTCCGGCTGTCTTCCTCTACGCAGTCTGTGCGGCAGATGGACCTATGCGATGGACCGATCAGGTCAAATCTGCTGTAGGCCGTCCCGTGTATGAGTGCACAAGAATGACCTCGAGCAGAGAGACATGGCGAGATATTGTGAGGCGCATTACATCAGCCCCTGCCAATGACAATACTGCATGACGACCACGACCGCTCTGTCAAGAGCGTAGCGACCAAGAAGAAGTCTTCCTCGACAGGCTGCATTTCTCAATAGACTCTCGTGAAATTTTGTTATTTCGGGATTAGAAGATTCGTTAATTATAAGTAGATTATAGGTAAGTTTAGATTTTCATTGTCGGGACTTGGGGGCGGGCACGGACATTGAAACAGACGTTTCAAATGGACTGAATCGACTTTTTTTCAGAGGGGCCATAAAGTTTAATGTGGATATGTTCAAAGTATCTACCTACGTACTTTATCACAGCTTACTACGAGTGAGGGATCGTCCACACGAAAGAGTGAAAGTCCTTAGAAAAAAAATCCGCCAGGAGCGAAAACTCGCTAATCTAGGGTTTTGTTCCAGTAACACCTGTAACACGGTACCCTAAAATTATCAAACTTTTACTGAGGATAGAAAGGTGTAAGCCAAGTCTGATGCCTGAAGGCTTATAAATCACGAGTTTTGATCTTTACGAAAACTTTTTTCGTTTGGCACCACACATTTCAATAAAGCTCCCCTGGCGGAAACGTTGCTAAATTATACACTACTAAATGCATAGAGCCAAATTAAAGCGAAAAAAGTTTTCGTAAACTATCAGAACTCGCATTAGCCCCCTGAACTCACAGAAAACGGACAGATCGTACAGCAGAGAGAAGAAAGATTGAATATTAAACATTTTTCTTTCTATTTTCCAGAGTTCTATGTATTTAGCCTTCCAGAGAATCTATGGGATTTAAAGGAAAGTTAAATTAGGCATTGTTTAAATGGGCACTGATTAAAAAAAACAAATAATATCTCATTTCTTTTTTCCCCATTCAGCGAAATTTAGAAATGCCTAGTAAGTCT
Source organism: Peribatodes rhomboidaria (assembly GCA_911728515.1). Classification (NCBI taxonomy): domain Eukaryota; kingdom Metazoa; phylum Arthropoda; class Insecta; order Lepidoptera; family Geometridae; genus Peribatodes; species Peribatodes rhomboidaria. The sequence continues at coordinate 1,100,609 of OU452166.1, forward strand.
TAATTTAAAGATTAAAATAATTAAATTTATTAACAGAATACGAGTAGATAGCCCTATTACCTTTTATAGAAGATTACCGCGGTAGAAGATAATAGCGGCTCTCGGCGACAATTCCGGCGATCGCTACAAGTGTAGCCGGTTAGTTCGTCTCTCGGCGATGTTTCGAGTGAATTATCGCCCACGTCAATACTGCAGAAAGGCGACGAATTGACCGCTAATGTAGACAAGCACATCGCCGATAACGGATAACGATGATTTCAGCACGACGACAACGTGACACGAATTATCGCGCGCCAAAGGTTACCTGGAAGAAATCGCTTTAGGCGATAAAGTCGCCCTTGTATGCCAAAAATATATTTTATTTTTTTAAGATTTTCATGTACTTCTTGGTGAGCAATAAAGTTATATTATAATGTATTGTATTGTAATATAGCCGCACCAACAGGGGCAAAAGTATAGTTACGAAATGCATTTTTTTTTTGTTAAGCGTTGAAAAGTCCGAAATTTGCTAAGAAAAGGTATTTGGTACCGTAAAATTCACGTGATTCTAAGTAGAGTAAGGGGCCGGATTATTTCAAAACCTCGTTTGCAAAGTGCCTCAAACATCGCGTATTTAATGGACGACCCCTCATCTAGTTATTTGTACTGTACATTACTTACTTTGTAGAGAACTGTAGGCATAATTGAATAAACCCTGCGGTGTCCCGTTATCTTATAAGAACAGTTAATTTGCCAAGATTGAATAACAAAAACAATTCCTAGGCTTTGGTTAACGGCGATTGTTTAAGCGCCCAGAAATAGAATAAGCTCTTAGCCACTGATTGCTCCGTTTATGGCAATTATCTGCGAGAGAACAATAATAAGTACTTATAATAAGCTCGTAATAATAATACTAATAATAAGCTCCTAGCTCCTAAAGTTTTCCACTCCAGTCATAGGCGAGCGAGGATACAATGATTTTTTTGTCACACACTATGAGTAAGGATAGGTAAAGATCACGTGAACATACAGGATGACTGGTGATTCGACCTATTCCTGTTAGTGGGTTATAGGGGGGGACCAAAACAAATTAGTTTGACCTTTTCCATTTTTTTTTTGTTATTAAGGTAAGGTAACTTTTTATTTAAATTGATTCTTTTGAAACATGGTTTCTATATTTACATAGCAAAATCATTTTGAGTAAAATAACTCGCACTAGGTGACGTCATCAGATAATACAAAGCGGACACATCGAAAAAAAAAATGATGACCGTTTGGTTCGTTTTGATTGACACTTGTCGTGAAAATTATTAAAAAAAACTAAGTACTAACAAACTTTTAGCTTTTTAGTGAGGTATTAAAACTTAACATTGGTCATAGGGTTTAAGAAAAAAAAACGCTTTACAAAATCTTCCAGGTAATACAATTTTAACACGAGTTAGAAGATGTGGCCATGTTCTGCTATGTATGTACAAGGCAGAACGTGATTTTTAACCAACGAAACGGAGGAGGTGTGTGACCACGCAAAACCTTTTACAGAGTAGGCCGATTTAGGTTTTTTCCCCAAGGTTATCTGCATTTGGTTGCAAGACCATAAGCTGATGAGTTCAGTGATGCTGACGTGCAGACGATGGGGCCAGCGCCTCATCTCTCCTCTCAGACCTAGTTCAAGACTTCCTTCCGCTACAGTCTTTTTCTATTGGAAAGTTTTAAAAGTTGTGTTGCTACAGGATTGGGGTGTGGGGTCGGGTGTGAGGTTATGACTCGTCTCTTTTCCTTTTAATGTGGACTGTCTAGGTGAGCCTTCTGTCCAGATGAAAAGCTAAACCTACTTTATGCAGTCAGCTTCTGGCAAATAATCAGCCCCTTGTTTAACTGGTGGACAGTTTTCCTTTCTGAGGGCGAATGTGATGTGTTTAGACTTTTTGGGCAGTGGAGTGGGCGTGGAGCTTCATCAGTGGCTAGATAGGCGACTCTGTCAGCATATGTTGCAATGGTTACGTTCTCGGTTGTAGGGACGTCTGACATAAAAGTTTTATACAGCACGGAGCCAAGCACAGATTCCTGTGGAACACCAGCCTTAATTTAATGTAGAGTGGGTCTTGCATCTCCTTTTTAACTTGAAAGAATGTGTCTGTTAGGTATGATTGTATTAATAAAAATAAAGAGTGGGAGTTTCACTTCCACTTTGCTTAATAGACCCTTGAGCCAGGCTCTTTCAAAAGCTTGTTGCATGTATAAGAAGGCCGTTTCTTCTCAAAACAACACCTGATTGTTTGATATACCTACCCAATGCATTTGTTCTATTGCGGAGTGAGTCTTTCGAAATCTGAACTGGTGTTTAGGGATAACATCACAATGGTCCATGTGTTCTGTTAATCGGATTACAAAAACTTTTTCCCATAGTTTCGAGAGTTGGAGTAAGAATTATTGGTCGGTATGATGAAACCTCATGTGGTGGCTTTATTGGTTTGTGGATTATAACGATTTGAGATATTTTTCAAACTTTAGGAATGTAGGATGTTTTCGGGATAGCATTGAAAAGAGAGCGATATTTTGATTTTAATAATTATTTTTTAATGGGATAGGGTATTATACCTCGAAGTAAGTCTCATAAATTTAGAATTAAAACCTTACCCTCAGGCTCAGAATACGCCCTATATTACGTAAAAGCTGCGCCCCGCGGTTTCACCCGCGGTTAAAATGTATCCTATCTGCTATTCTAGACTATAATCTATCTCTGTGCCAAATTTAATCAAGATCTGTTCATCCGTTCTGGCATGAAAGAGTAACAAACATCCATCCATCCATCCATCCATTCTTACAAACTTTCGCGTTTATAATTTTAATAAGTAGGATGCCCTCAGGGTGGGAATAAAAAAAAATTATAATAAATTTACACTCACTGATTTTAATGCTGAGTTTAGACCTGTCAGTCTCTTTTGTACCCACAAAAAAAGTTAAAATAAAAACTTTTTAATAAAATACAATTTTAATCCGCCGAAAAAACTAAAATGCAAAAACATATATAATGTTCTAATACTACTATATTTACTAATGTAAGCATACCTAAGTAATTTTGAGTCGTCTCCTTACAGGCAAATTGAATAATTACGTGAAGCGTGATGCGCGGATGATTAATAAACTGCCCAAAAAACTAGAAAGCAAAAAATAATTTGTTCATAATAGTTTAGCAAGTACATATACTTAAGTTTTTTAAGTCGGCGCCAAACTTTGGTACCTACTTATACTTATTTAGCCGCTGCCGCGCATCACGCTTCACGTAATTATTCAATTTGCCTGTAAGGAGACGACTCAAAATTACTTAGGTATGCTTACATTAGTAAATATAGTAGTATTAGAACATTATATATGTTTTTGCATTTTAGTTTTTTCGGCGGATTAATTAATCTGTTAAAAATTTTTTTCAGCATGATTGTCGTCAAAATTGTCAGCACGATGAATTGCGCAATTCACATTATCTGTGTGTGTGTAATATTTCGAACATGAATTTAGTTTAGTTTAGTGCTAGTGAAGCAACATTTGGTTTAGTTTTTACCCGACTGCGCAAGGAGGGTTATGTTTTTCGAATGTATGTATGTGGGCATGTTTGTATGTAATAAGGTTTCTTTGACACGTCCCACAGCCTAAACAGCTCGATGGATTTTGACATTGTGAGGTGTCATTTTGAATCGTCTTGATAGCGGAAGTGACATGGGATACAATATCTTGCAGTCAGGTCTTTTGGTTTTTCTTTATTTAATGTTATTAATTTACTGTTTTGAAAAAAAATATTGTTATGAATTGTTTAGTTACAGAGATATTAACATTACGTGTAGGTAGTAGTAATGTTAATTAATATAATATCTATTTTTTTTTAACTAATTTTGAGTTTTAGCACCTCATTAGAGAGCTAATAAAATATGTAGCAGTTTTTTAAATAATCTGCACGCCACGTGTGATGCCGTTATTTTGTAAATTGTCAATTATAAAGAATCAATTAGTCATAATTAATCAATTTTTCAATGTTTATGTTGAGGACACCTAGTGCTAGTTATGACCTTAAAAAACAAAGGTCCGGGAGCAAACAAGTAATGCACTCGTAGTCAAAACACGACCAACTCGTCATCGTTATCGTCTCTTTCGAACTATCTGTAAATGACATATTTCGGTCTTACTGAAGCATCGATTGACGTCACTACGTGTTGGTCACGCGATCATTTTTTAATCGGAATGCTATACCTGGCGGAGTATATTATAAATCATGGTGCTAGTTTATTTTCACGTAATGATTGCCTGATGTCTCTGCTATGTAAAAATAAAGAAACCATTGTTCAAAAACATATTTTCCAAAAACGTTACCTCGATAAATTGAAAAAAAAAAGTATAAGTATATTTATATTTTATTTTTCTCAGAAATTGTTGATTTTCGGGGCTTTCGGGGTCAAATTAATGTGTTTTGGTAAATGCGTACCAATTTTCGGCTCTATGCGAATGATTGTAACCTTGCCCTTATTTTTTGGGCTAGCCTAAATGGACTCTATGCAAAAAAAGTTAAGTACATTTTTATTCTTTTCCAAAGAGGTTGTAAAGATCAGTCCAAAAAACCTACTTAAGAAATTAAAGTCATAGAAATAGAAAGAAATGTGAAGTGACTATGTAGATATTAAAAGATAACAAGTGCCATAGTTCATGATTAAATTTAAGGTTATTTTTTCTCGAAACTATTATGTAAAACCATGAACGTAGATTTTCATGTGTAAAACCTTTGTTTTGGTAATTATATTCTAGATTATCGTTACATACAAACTGAAAATATGTATAATGGAATCAAACTCAGTCTCTACTTTCAACATAATGAAACGGGGCATAATACGGGACATACAAAGCAGCAACCACAACACACTGACCGAAATCTTTGTACGCATCGTCATCTTATTAGTAGTGTGTGTAATACACGCCAACCTGCATCCCCACGTGCAGTACATGACGGAAGCACAGCTGCTGCAGAACTACAAGAGACCTAGAAGAGAATCCATCACGCCTCCCTGGGTTATGATATTTCTTGTCCTCGTTGTGCCCGTAATGTCCTTTATGATACCATATTTATACGAAAAAAACTACGCAGACACGGTTCAGGCGCTCCTAGCGTGGAGCCTCGCATGCTCAATCACAGCCTTCCTAACTGAAACGGGGAAACTGATCGTCGGCAGGCCGCGACCTGATTTCTATTACCGTTGCTTCCCTGACGAGAAGGTGACGAGGGAACTTCGCTGCACGGGAAACTTGAAGGATGTCATAGAAGGGCGGAAATCTTTCCCGAGCGGGCACAGTAGTTTTTGCTTTTGTTCATTAGGATTTGTTAGTGTGTGGTTGTGTGGGAAACTAGGCGTGCTGTCGAGGAGTCGCGGGCACGGAGTAAGGGTCCTGGCGTGCTTGGCGCCGTTGGTTGCCGCTGCTACGGTCGGCATCAGCAGGTGTTCAGACCACCATCATCACTGGGAAGACGTTATAGTCGGCTCCATCATCGGATACATGTCGTCGTACTTCTGTTACCGACAGTACTACCACCCCCTGGACTCCGAAGAGTCCGGGATGCCTTACCTATTGGATACTAAAAATATGTGGTTTGACTCAGTATCTGAAGTAGAGTGCTGTACGAAAGATTTGGACATCGAAAATATAAAATACGATAAAGAGAAAGAAATATAACTGTTTCATGAACCTTCCCTACTAATTTTTTATCTACAAAGCTAAGCAGTACGGGTACTTGACGAGAAAAATACTTATTACCACTTGTACTAAATATAAGAATTTCCTAAGTCTTTACTTAACTAGTTTTGAACTACTCCTAGCGAAATATTTGCTTAGCAGTCATAAAAAATTAGGATTCTCCTAAAGAAAACTTAAGGTTCGTGTAAAAAAAATGTAGGTAGCTAGAAGTAGATTAAACTAGTTAAGCAAGGGCTTAAGCAATTCTTATGTTCAGTGCAAGTGGTCAAATGTCCTTGCTTAACTAGTTTAATCTACTCCTAGCTAGCTCCTAACTAAAGATTGTTGTGTTCAGGCTCAGAATTTTGAATGATATATATACACCACCATTCAGATATTATATTAAGTGAAGAGGTTTCGTAAAAGAGTATCTACTCAAAGAATAGCTAGTTTTAGGGCCTTTTCAGAACGAGGCCGCGGAACGCGAATATGTAGCGAAACTATTTGGCATCTCGCTCTATCTGTTTGTGATTTCTCTATAACTGCATCGCTGTCTTTTTAAATTCGCTACATTTCTGCTTGCCGCTGCGTCGGTGTGAAAAGGCCCTTAGATATTAAAACCGAGACAATTTTAGGAGATATAATTCAAACAAAATCTGTGAACATATCTCAATAATAATAATTCATTATATTTTAAAGATGGGCAGCTAAATTTACACGAGAGTTTACATTTACAACGTCCGTCTGAAGCCGCGAGCATAGAGAACGATGCGACCGACGACCAAAATGATTACGAGGCTTCTTGCCCGTGTCCGAACCATGATATAATAATATACTCCGCCAGGTATAGCATTCCGGCCACGTGGGCAACACGTAGTGACGTCAGTCGAAGCTTGCAAGACCGAAATAAGTCAATAATTTGCAAGAGACGGATGACGATGACGAGTGACGTCATACGTGTTTGCTCCCGGAAGGCTGGAACTTGTTTTTTTGGATCATGGTCCGAACCAGAGGTCCGACCACTGAGATTAGCTGCAACGTGAAGTCAGCCTCCTTGGCGGACGATCGGTTTTGGCTCGTTCTTGTTAGGTACTTTACGAAAAATACAGTACGCTGTACTGGCTTCTGTTATTTATTACCCCTGCAGTGTGTCTGTTTGCTATTTTGAAAATCAACATTGGTTATCATATTCAACGTAATGAAGATTCAACATTTCAAGGAATTAGCGAAATCGGTCCAGCTGTTCTCGAGACTTGCGCTTAGCAACACATTCTGCGATTCATTTTTATATTATAGAGAAGATAGAAGATGGAAAGTTCCCACAGGTCGTCATCTGGATTTGAATCGTTCAAGCCTAGCAAGTTTAGGTAAGAAACTACCTTCGGTACCTAATGAAGTCAGCTAAGTAAAACCACAGAATTATTAAATAATAAGTATAATTTATTTTATTCTTCTAACGTTTACATATCAGGAATCACTAGTAAATGCACGATAAGTATCATATTCCAGAGCGTTTCTGTAAATAATTACAATAATAAGTACGTATTTAAAATATTGCCACTTTTGTAGCTAAGATAATTACTTCGGAAAACTTAAATTTTCTATAAAAATTAACAAAATAATCTCAATGTAACGCTATAGCGTTGGAAGCCCTTTTTTGACAAACTGTTACGTATGATGTAATATGATAGTATAGAAACATAGACTAGAAACTTGGTATTATTATGGTACTAATGGCGTATCCAGGATTCAGGTTCAACTTTGTCCTAGTGCGCGCTTAGAGTTCTGCAACTGTCTTATGTATGATTCATTTCGATCTTTGTGCGTCAATCTTTAATTTAAGACAATCTCAAAACTCTAAAACTCGCTGTGGAGGTGAGGCTTTATCTAGTTCCGCTGTCTTTTTTAAGAATAACAACAAATATACTATTGGTCCATAGCTGCACATTTGGGGGAAGACATTTTACAAACTATGGCATAAGCCACATGTTCGAAAATAGATAGCGTAACTGAATTTTCGAAAAAAAAAACACTAAGAAAAATTTCGACACCCCTGAGCTACACTTTAGTGATACGTCTGCATTTTCAGCCATTGGTGGTCTGAAATTGATGATTCTAAAATATCGATATTTATCATAATTAAGGAAGTGGAGCGAGATATTTATCAATAGGGTTGCCAAAAATTAGCATGTCGGAACAGGACCATCACTTAGATGCAACCATATTGTTCAACAACTCGCCGCTATTTGTTTAAATATCGGGTCCAAAAAAACGTTGCTATCTTACGTTCCACTTGGAAGTAACGCAGCAACGTTTTCTTGGTTACAAACGCGGACACGCCATTGTGATTAAATTTTGCATAAATCGTAACAATATTTTGTATCAATGCATCTCTCACTCGGCATAACAAAACAACTTAATCCACATTGCGTTACAAAATGGTTTGACAGAAGGTTTAAGACAAATCACCAACTATCAAACTACTACGAATGTACTGTTGAACCTGTTAGGCCGGATATCCACCAAAGCAGAATAAAACGGAGCAGATTTGTTTGTTTTTTTTTTAATTTGACATCATTGTATCAATTGACTAATAGGAACGCATTGTTGATCTTTCGTATTGTCAGTATACAACTCTATTGGTTAATATTGTTGATGAAGAAACTATACGCTAATCTGTGGCGATGTTGTGTACAACTACCGATAGGTAACGCAGATTAGACAATAGTAGCCGCTTGAGTCCCGCGTTCCATTGTTAAATCCGGAACAAAAGAAATCTTTCTGGAAAGCAATTTTTGTGCACCGTTTTTATGATGTTTTTATTTATTGAATAATAGGGTGTTTACTTCAATCTTTTGTACTGCCCGAATGTTCTAGATTGAAAGTGTGGCTCCGCGTGATAAACAACTTTTTGTGTGCTTGCGCTATTGTTAAATCGAATGTTCTGGATATCTTAAAATTGTATAAATACGCGGACGACCGACGACTCGGAGTCAGTTTTGATTACGCGTTCAAAGTGCTAATATCAAAGTAATTGTACGAGAAGTGTTCAGAGTGTTATAGTGCAAGTGTCTAGTAAAGTGTAACAGTGTTTGTGTACTTGGTGAATAAAGTAAATCTTCGGATACATCGACGTTTCATTCCTTTTATCCTAACCCCGTTCGTAACAATATCTTCCAGTCTAATATCTGATTTGATGGATTGGACGTTTGCTTCCTAAGACTAGGTTACCTAACCCACCGAAAAAATATGTTTTTCACGAGACCGGCTATGGCTTCTTGCATGTGCAACAACATGATTTTGAAACAATTAAACTTCGAAAAGTTTTAGAAGCCGTAGGCATGTAAAGGGCACGAAAAATAAATAAGGAAATTTAACGCTTCAATTTCAATATTACGCAACAGAAATTGCGTATGTAGAAAAAACGTGCGTTTCGGTTAGGAACCAAAGCCTTCAAGGCAGCCTCCGATGAAAACCGAAGTTTCGATAATTTTGCTAGCAATTTGGAAATTGTTTCATATCTACAGAGATCTAGTTTTGAGTATTACATCTGAAAGGGTGTTTCTATAGAAGCTATGACCCAAACGATCACTTTAGCTGGAATCTCATTTCGTCGAAAGTAGTAAATTATTTTTTACTACTTATTAAGGTAAGTACATAGTTCGGCGTTTCGGCATTTTTTGATATAAGTACATGAACATTTAACCAACTCTTAAACAATTAAATTCAGCTATAGTATCGCATAAAAGTAGCTCACAGTATCTACAATCACCCTCTTAGTGCTAATAGCCGATAACCAGCCATCTGTCTATGGGGCGCTTACCACAGTCGAACTTGCAAACATTGGTTTAAGCGAGTTTTCAGATTTCATTAGCGAGGACTCGACCACTCTGACCAATACTCGTCAATAGTTTAATAACTTCTGATCACTCTTCCATACTGTACCTATTTCTGCAAAATTTACAATATATTATTATAACTATCGTTTTTAAAGGATCAGCAACACGATCAATTGTAATAGTCAATAAAAATCTACTTCCACGATATGGATACTCTACACGAGTAAGCTAATACTTCATTTATAAGCTAATATTTACATACTATTTAGGCCGCTATTTGATCCTAAGCCCAATAGGACACACTAGATAATCCCAAGCTAAACTATTTCATCCCAACTTCAATGTGACTAAATAGTTAGATCTATGCGTTAATAGTTAATAGTTATAACTAGTGCGTCCTAAGCCAAAGACGACCGACTAAGTTCGTTTAGGCTGAACGTGTCGGCCCTACTTACACTCTAGGATAAACTGGTAAGGACAATAGAAAATCTTTAGCCAATGCGAACTTAGTTTTGTAGTGTTCGCGAGAGCCTTAGAAAAAACTTGATTATTCTAAAATCTGTTTTGGCCTGTAACATAATATGCACTATGGTCTCATACGAGTAACTAAAACATATTCTACACCAAAGTCAAGAACACTTGTGAAATTAACAAGTTAGATGTAAGAAAAACACGGCAGTGGACCAGATTAAGAGGAACCGTTCCGAATTTTGCTAGCTCACAGGTATGCTCGCGAGCTCAGATGAGCTTTCAATGTGTTTTTCATGATTTTAATGAGTGAATATTTCCTATTACGTGATTGACAATTGCAATTGATCGAGTCACTTATCATACTATTTGTGGACCGAACAAGTGAATCCTGATGCAATTGATTCCCTCAATTCGATTTTTTGCCAGTGTGGAAGCGCAATGGATCGCAGTGATTTTCAGAGCGTAATTTGTATGCTCTGATGTATTGTATCACACACACTATATCGAAAATATACGGAGGTAAAAGACATTAGATGAGGGTTTCAAAATGATGTTAGTTAGAATACCAAAAAATAGTAGTGAAGTAACGTCTGAGTTACTAGATTTGTGAGTTAGTCAATTATTATAATCGAATATTTAACTCAAACTGCTATTAAAATAAGGTTTAAATTAATGAAATAATAAACAATGTAAGCGTTAACGGGAGTATGGATCTCAAAAATGACGTTCCTAGGCTATAATTAACGCTATCGAGTACCTTCACGACTCGAAGAACGTTATTTCGTGCCGTGATAGTTTTACAAGCGCTGCTATAGTTGGTGGCGTAATTCGGACCACGTCCAAAGATGGACTGATTTGATGACTATATACTTAGTTAAGTTACGCATAAATAATTTTCTACATTACAATAATAGGATATATTACTAGCGCATTGCCTTTTACGTAATACAAACTGTAAAATGCATGTATATTTCTTAGTAATAATTATACCATACAAGATTATTTTAAAAGCAGTATATGATACAAAATAGTGAAATTTCAAGTACATTCAGTCACTACACTAAACAAATTAGCGCCGATTCTGTAGCACCATTCTATACCAAACCAATCTGACTTTACTAAAATTTCTCTTTTTTTTACAGCAACAATTTTAGAGCTGAAACTTTAGTTTTGTATACAAAATCGGCGCCATTGATTCTAATATTACATTAAGATTAACGCATATAAATAGGTCTAATGATATATTTATTTACGATTATATATTAAAAAATTTCGATATAAACATGATGGTTCAAGTTATATAAGTACATAGTAAATATTTGTATGTATCTAAGGGTCATTATAAATTTACACGATTATTGTTCATGGATCACTTACGATTTGCAATCGTAAAGGGTTTAACCCTTTGTCTAGTTTTGGGGTATACGTAAATAGATGCACAAAGCTGACATTAACCGTGTCCTGACTTGTAGAGCACTATTTTTCTATCTCACTCTGGAGCGCGGCAAGATTAACAGCCAGAGCGAGATACTAGCGTGCCTCGAAATCGGGACGTAGCTATTGGTCAGCTGTGAGCTAATCGACGACGAGCCTGTACTACTCACGACTTCTCACAAACTACTCGTCCGATACTTGAAATGTATATTTAAATCAGCTACACAGCTATTTCTGGAGGTGTTCGACTTGACAAATCTAAACTTGTGCTAAAATCATTTAACGTCCTTGTCTAAAAGACAGCAAAAACAAAGACAGCTATATATTAGTAAGTATATAAATACATATATCAACTAAAATCCTTCGGAATTTCATGCATTATCTGAATAATATGACTTAAGTTTTTTTTTAAATACTGGATCGAAAGTCAAATTACGTTTAAAAAAATTAAATGTAAAAAGAAAACAACTATTAATCAAGAATTGTACAATTTGGTAGTTAATAAAATAACCTTTAAAGTTTGTATGAAATCCTGACTGTTACAGACCGTCATAATGGAGAGTGCATACAACATTATTCAATCTAAACATGCATACATTTTTCAATAATATGAAATATATTAAATAATATTAAATATTTTTCAATAATATTAATATATTTATGATAATTTATTTTTGAATAATAATAAAAAATTCATAACTAACAAAAGTAAGTAATCAATGTAAAATCAAAATTTAAATAGTTTAGTAATAATATCACCTAAAAACAAGCTACTAGATTTACTTTAATAAAGACGAATTAAGCAAACTACACGACGCCATAACTATGTTTAACACCAAAATCTTGAATCAATACAAAACAATATTTCAAAATGCAATTAGCCGTTTTTCTTTTTAACACTTGTCATTACATTCAGTTTCTTTCATGTAAAATACTTAGCTGCAAGGATCTTTTGAAATATGTCTGAGGGCGCATCTATTCCCCATTAATTAGGGCGATTATTCGAACAAAACGACACTGTACCTGTCAGAAATGTAAATTAGATAATATTATACGATACTGTTGATGTCAATAATTATAAGATACATCAAATTCTTAATTTCCATCGTTAGTTTCGGTTTTGGCTACCATGTACCAAAAGATCCTTGTAGGACTGCAAATCGCGTGGAAATGTGTAAAGGCGATACCTATTAGACGCTTATATTTTTCGTTTATTTTTGCGTTTCACTCGCGTTACAAATTAGATAATAAGTTACTACGCTTGCGCTCTGAATGAAGGAAAACTAAAACTTCTGAACACAGAGAGAACGTCTATTCAGGTTAATTTTCGGCACAACATCGTTTGACTTCTGTTGAAAGAATAGAACAAGAAGAGAATGTTCATTTCAATGTCTTCCAGCTAACCCGTGTGAACATGGAATGAAAGAAAGATAAACCTTCAACGCTAGTGAAAATATAGTCGAATGAACCGTCTGATATCACTTTATGAACAAAGTACAAAGTTGACGGAATCCTTACCAATCTGTATGTATCTGTCAAAGACGACACATGTCAAAGTTGGTTAATGTCAAAGTTGACAAATGTCAAAGTCGTCAGATATTGTCTAAAGATTGATACGTTCCTTTGGATCAAGAAAATCACGAAAAAAATATAATGACAATAAGAAAAAAGTCGGCTAACCACACCTAAAAGCACTAATGATAAACAAACATAACTATTAGTTTATTGCGCGTGCGCAGGCCATGTTTGTATTGTATTGGGTATAAATCACAATACGTTGTTTGAGTTGTCGTATGCCTGCTGGATCTATTTACTGTACTCAGGATACTTATTGGATTCACATTTATACGTAAGCAAGGTTACACGGAACGGTGATACTAAATCGAAAGGAATTATGTTAGGCGTTTTATAAACCTATACCAACCCTGAAATCGCTAAAAACAACTGTCCCATACATTTTGTTGAGTGTACCAACAAATTTTCTTTTCGCAATCCCAGAGTCAATGTGTAGCTTGTATCGGCTTGGTAAACCATTCCGTGTAACCCATTAAAAAGTATACGACTGGAAATTTCTAGAGCAACGAAATCAAACCTCAAACTAAAGGCGCATGCACGCTTAAACTGCACAAACGAATGAGATTACAGAACACTTCCAAAAAGATTCAACAGGCGAATTATACCAGTTACCTTGTATTCACTTTTGTTTTAGTAAACTGTTTACAACATACAAGTAAACGATGTATATGTATATAGCCTCAGAAGAGTTTAACGCGTTTCGTATTTTTCATTCTTTTAAATGTTCGATCGAAAAAGACAAAGCACCGTATAACTATTTTGAGGCTTTACAACGTTTATTAGTAAAGGGGATTACTACGGACTACTAAGGGGGACTAAATGTAAGATTCTAACTGTAATCTGTGTCACCATCTGATGTTTCAATGGCAAGAATGAAAAAAATATCGATAAAATGTATCTAATCAAAATCGATACACTTTATGGACATCTGCTTTGTTTTTTGAATTTGATTGTTGCTGGATGATTGCCTGTCGCATTTCTTGGAGAACTCAATCTACAGTTGACAGGTCTACCTCAACTTCCATAGCATTTCTAATTCAATCTTCTATCTCTTTAGAAATAAGCGAGCTAAGTCAACGCGGTTTTCGCTGTTTTTTATAATTTGCATAATAAGGCCGTACGTTCACCGAAACATCCAGATATCTCATACCCCGGACAATTTAAGACGATGCACGCTGTAAAAAATATGTGATGATGCGCGCCTTAAAGCGCCCGTAAACTGCCTGGACTAAACGTTTCAAGGTATTTCGATCGGCAAAACAGCATTGGATTGAATTAGAATTGCTGTGCTTTAGGCTCGAGAAGTAGAGGCAGGCCCGATGGTTACTTCACCAATTACAGCTCATCTTTCACCTTGATATAAGTTTGGCAGAACTTAAGCATGTCCTCCATAGATCTATCCCCTTCGTATAGGCCCTGTTCTTTGCCATTGGCGAATATCTTAAATGTTGGCAACGTCTGGACGCCGGCTATGTCGGCCACTTTAGGGTTCTCGGCGGCGTCGACGGCAATCACTTTGACTGCTACTTTGTTCTCTTTGACGTTTGTGGCGAGGCGACTGAAAACAGGCTTGGCAGCGACACAGTGACTACACCCTGTAGACAATACAGTATAGTACAAATAAGTTTATTGTCACACTAGTACTGTAGATAGTTTGAACGTTTTTGTGTGTTTAGGGGACAAACGCGCGACGCTCTAATAATCTTCAAAAATAATAATTTTGAGTTTAAATCTCGTAGTTAAATATTACTGGATAGGTTAAAATCACTTTAATTTCGATTGTTGTAGTCAGTTTTATATAGTTTGTTGTAGTTAGTACTATTCTTTATTGTTTTGGTAGTACCTTATATAATGTTGACTACACTATTTGTATTAGGTTAATCCTGTAAGAATAGGTGTAATGAGAAATAAATAAATAAAGTTTTACATTTTTCAATGTAAAAAGCCGTGTAATGATTTACGGTTGCCATAACTGCAAAATATAACAGAAATATTTGAACTACTGTTAGTCGAGGGATAAGTATGGCGCGCGATTTAAATGTTTGAACGTTTTAAGCGATAGTGAATTAATTCCATGTTTAAATAGAGTGCTAAAAATTGTTAAATTTACCAAATCATAGTTACTTTAATAAATGTTACTTGCAATTGTTGTATGTCATCTTCTACATGACTGGAGCCCGGTGTATGACATATTATATTTTTAGAACTACTTTTTTTTCTCTGGAAAACGTATCATTGTGTTTCACTAATATGAATACAAGTAACATTTTTAAAAGAAAAACAAAAAACTCGGCCGCAATCCGCTGTAACTTCCACTATCAAGACGATTCAAATGACACCTCACATGTTGACATCCATCAAGCAGTTTAGGCTGTAGGACTTGCCAAAGAAACCTCATACATACATAAATACCTACCCATATACATACAAACATACTTATATACATTTACATACATACAATCAAAAAACATAATCCTCCTTCTTGCGCAGTCGGAAAAAAGTGAGTTAACATGATAAGTGTTTTCGTTATTCGATAGCGATTCTAGCTGTGTAGATAAGCACATCAACTCAGAAAACTTAAATGGGTCCGGTGCTCCGTTGCACACTAAATAACTTTCATCACTTTTCTACAGGCGAAAATACAAGTCAATGTCACAAAATTGCAATAAAACTATCTAAAAACTATGTTCGCATAATATCTATTATGCGAACGGAGTACAGTAAAAATAGAAAATTTAGTGTAAAAAATATAAGTATTGTTGTTAAAATGATGTGAATGTAAATTACAAACAGATCGTACAAAGCGATTGGTGATCGCAACTTTGTGTGCTGTGAGAGAGTCCCACGACAATTATAATAATCGCAGAGTTCCTATTTCATTTCATTCAAATTTCGTTCCGCGAGGAAATTACCTTGACTCGAGCAAATTACTTAGCTTATAACATGACTTAGGGCCGATTTTTCAATGGTCAGATAAACAAACAAATAGTGTTTATTGAACTGATAGCTAATTATTCTGTTTTTCAATGGTCAGGTATCATTTACTCGACGAATAACTCATCTATCTGAGGTATAACTTTATTTGTCGGTGGAACGGCCAGATAGCAGTTTATTCTATGGAATAAATTGTTGAGACTGTCTAAATGATGGTCTTATGGGTTGTCACTGTAAAAATAGATTGATATTTCCGACACGCAGAAACTAAATTAATTTTAATAAAAAAAAAACTACCATGAACAAACTACATGAGCTATACTCACAGACCTAAGATTTTTTTTGCTTCGCAAAAGACCAACGAAGCGTGGGACAGAGAAGTCTCCATCGAAATGTAAACTCCACAAGAGAGAAAGAGGTCGCCCACAAATAAAATGTTAGTCAATAATTCTTTTGTCATTAATGACAGCGCGCCACCTGGGAACACGCGAAAATTCCTACGAGTTATATTTTTACTAAAATAATTATAAATAGACTCAAAAGAGAGCAATTGTAACTAAATGCAGTTATGTCATCTTGTGAGTTTAGCAATTGTGATGTGAATCCAAGATGTAACCCACAAAATTTGTCGTTTCATGGGTAAATATGAAAATTCCATTGTGATGTTTTTGTCTAAATTTTGTCTAAAACATAACATAAATTGGTTCCAAAAACCGATTTACCAGCGGTATGTTGTTGTCGTTTCTTCGTAACATCTATATTTTCTAGATGAAAGCAGAATTGGTGATGAAATTCAGCATTAAAATATTAGTTAGTTTACGCTCGATTTTCACTAGAGATGGATAAAAAGATGACGTCATTATTATCGATAGTTTTTATCAAAGTTAATTAGGTAGGCGATGGGTGCAATACATAAACAAAGCATACATTTTTGAATCAATGCCATCAAAAGTAAATTGACATTCTTCCGAGTTTGTACTGAATGATGAGGCGTAAAACATTTTTGTATTAAATATAAGTATGTACCTTCAATTTCTGATCATCATTTTTTAATTCAATTTACACATTTTGGGTGTCTTACATCCAAGTCTAATTTAATTAAATAATATTGTAAATTATAAATAAATGTACAAAACCAATGAGATAAGTATCATTACTTATCCTAATCCGTATACGAGTAAATTTGGTCAAGGGTCACAATTCGAAGCGAATTACTAGGATAGTATTATGTTGATCTTATTATTTATTTTTCTTATGTTAATTTAGACACATGGTGACACTGATATCTAACTCTTCCGCCTAGCTTAACACCCGTTTAGTGATTAATATTCATTTTAGCTCAGCAGCGGTGTTATACTTGGAACAAAAAACAACTCAATTGGTATGCGAAAGATTATATTTATCGACAAGCACCCGGAGGACCATTTTTGGTCAATCGATAAATTAATAAGTACTTTTCACAACACTAATTTACTCACGCATGCGCAAATGTTTTTTTGTATCACTATCGAATTGTCACTGTCGATCTTTTACATCCTAGATCTGTGGCTATACTACCATAGCCAAACCAGCCGACGACTTTTGCACAGATTAGTAGTACAGTGACGTTTAGACTAAAACTGACAAGACAGTGACATAAGCGAAAAGTGAAAATTCGAAGTCCTTTTCTAACGCGTGGATATTTTATAGTTTTGTTTCAACTGTCTGACGGTGTTGAAAAACCGAACACCGTTTATGAGTCGAATAAAGAGATTAATAAAGTTATTGGCTCGGTAGTTATTAGGCGAATAAAGTAAGGATTGAAAAATCGGCCCTTAGTGTATAAAACTAGCAGCGCAACTCGGTTTTACCCACGGTACTTGGGAACGTGATTTTTTTGGACGAACAGAATGAATCAATCCTTTACATTTCAAACTGACCAATCGAAGACGAACCAATACGTCATCCGCCAATTGTTTGTGGATAAGTATGTCAGAAAACGTATCAAATAATACTGTTTTAATTTTTTCTAGCTTTACTTAGTACAAATATGTGACGTCACATTAATCGGTCGAATCCATCTCTAATTCGTGCCAAATAGATTGATGAATAAGTTGAAAAGACAACAGACTTTATAAAAAACTCACAAAACATCGAAACACTAAACAAAATGATAAAGATAATAAAATTGAATGTTAATCACGACAAAAGTATTTTATTTTTATTACACAACTTGTATTGTTGCAAAATAAATAAAAATTGCGTAAGCTTTTGTATCAATTCGACCACAAATTCTTTTTTTTAACCTTACTATTTTTAAACATGTTTTTATTTACTTTCACGTGTCCCGGTGCCTATCTGTGGCCAAATCTTACCAATCAAATTTGACCCACTTCCCGTTGCGCTGTTCGATTGAGCTCAAATTATCTATCTATATTATTATCTACGTAACTTCGATGACGATGGTTAATAAAAGCTTGTCTAATTTGGGATATCGACGTAACTTCGATGACGATGCTTTATAAGAGCTCGTCTTTAATAAGTTTAAAACTTGTAAATTGAATCATTTAGCGAACTCACAGGAAGCGTAGAACATGACGAAGGTAGGCGTGCTGTCAGCGATGATCTTTTCGAAGTCTGCGTCGAAGGAGAGCTGGACGTTGCCTCCGAAGCCGGCGGCTTGAGGCGTGGTGGCGGGCGCGGCGGCCTGCAGCGCCTCACCCATCTGGCTGTGGATGAACGAGACGAAGTCCGCCTCCTGAACAGGGAAAAAGAACATGTCACATTTTTTTTTAAACTGAGCTGCTCCTTGTTCTTTATCATACACTAGCTCTTTTGCCTGCGGTTTCGCTCGCGTACTTTCATGGCCTATGTCACTCTGGGATAATGTAGCTTTCTAATGGTGAAATAACTTTTGAAATCAGATCAGCAGTTTTTGATTTTATTCGTTACAAACATAGAAAAATAGAAATCTTTCCTCTTATTACACTAGTGCATGTAATATTAATGTAGTTCAGCATGACAAGTCAAAGGTTTACGATACGAGCGACAGAAAGCATGAGATATGGCATGCATGTAGCTTTCGTACTTATACTTAGAAGAATGACCAAATTGGTCCAAAAAACTGGATAAAAAACGTACGCCTAGGTTTACCACTTGGTATGTTTGAAAGAGTGATTCAAGTACATTTTCATTTTCTTTGATGGAACCGAAAAATCAAACTATAGAAACATTGATAATCAGCTCTGAAGCTAAGAAGTTTTACACAATTCACATAACATCCTACTAATATTATAAGCGCGAAAGTTTGTAACAATGGATGGATGGATGGATGGGATGGATGTTTGTTACTCTTTCACGCCAGAACGGCTGAACAGATCTGGATGAAATTTGGCACAGAGATAGATCATAGTCTAATAGCACATAGGATACTTTTTAACCGCGGGTGAAACCGCGGGGCGTAGATAGTGGTCAATAATTCTTTAACTGTAAGTTGGATTTTAATGGGCATCAACACACATAGTCAGTCTAACACTAAAAATCAATCAACAAAATTTCCGATCCTGAGCAGTCAAACTCTTGGACCAGAGCCCATATGAGTTTAGTCAGTCACCTTTCGAAGAAGAAACACGTCGAGAAATAATTGTTTCCACCCCTCGTGTCTTCTTTTGTGAAACAAAATACTGTTTCCTTGGATTTTCATAAAAACGATATTGGCTTCCATTTAACTTCTTTAACTTAATTTTTAATTTGTAGCAGTTACAGATAGAAGTTCGCACCGCTGATTTTAAATATCTGTTCTGGGTGATAATTGTCTTTGGGTTTTCCTTCGCATCCCTCACACAGAGCAACCCAGTAACGAGTTAGGATAGCATTACTATTATTATGACTGCCATACATGACCAAAAGGTTGATCCTGATAATTTCTGCGCCCTTCTTATTTCTACGGCTTGTCTGGCCACCGCTGGCAACGCACTTGTTACGGCGGTGGGGAAAACACATTAACATAGAAGATTTGAAGACATTAATAAAGTACCCGTAGGATACATAGGCTAATATAATTAAAGACTTTCAACGCTAAACAAATATACGTACATACGCCAAATTAGTTTTTGTAACAAATTTTGTTAACGTTTCCCCCAGATGCGCTTTAGAGCCAAAAAAAAAACGAAACAAGTTTCAACTTAGTGTCCAGGGTGGTTCTAAGGGTACAGGAACTATTTTATCTATTTATTTGTAAATGCCTTTTATGTAACTATTACCAAGTACATATAACTTGTAAGGGTGTCGCATTATAAAACTAAATTAACACATCGGCATACTTTATCGGCATAAGAATTTGTTTAGTGTCAAGTCTTTAGTAATAATTAGTCAGTGCCCGTAGACCAACCTTCCTTCCTCCGGTGTAGTCGTTGACGATCTTATCAAAGTAGCGAAAGTACTTGATAGTAGGGTATCCCTTAATGTCGTAGTTCTTGCACAGAGCCTCGGCAGAGATGCAGTCCACGGCTCCGAAGGCAACTATCAACTCGTCTGCGAACTGTTCCGCCGCTTTTACAAACTCTGGCTTAGTGCTTTTACAGTGGCCGCACCCTGAAATTGAAGTGCTGAATATGGGAAAATGGGAATTGTAAGCAGCTGTTGCTTAGACGAAGCAACACATTTATTGCTTTAATATTATTCTATTCAACTGATAAGAAACTTTTATCGTGTAAATTTGGGTCTAAGTCTTACAAGGAGCGTAGAACATAATAAATGCGTGCCTGACCTTCCTAAGTGCGAAGAAGAAATGTGTGAAGATCTATACGTTTTGTGAATGTGTGTAAAGTTTTTAGCTAGCATTACGTCATTGGCTTCACAGTGTCACCGCTATAGTGACACCGCGTCAGTGCAGCCGTTTGAGTGACGTCGTGTCGGAAACGCCGTTACGTTCAGTCACTGGCACTGCATCAATGTCCCCGTAATCGGATACAAGTTTTAAGAAAATCTATTGGAAGCAGTAGTGTCGCGGCGACTCTGGCAGAGCTGCACTGTAGCTGGCGACACTGATGCCAAAGATGAAATTGAGTTTTTAGACTTACAGGGAGCGTAGAACATGACGAGCGCGTGCTTGACCTTCCTGAGCGCGTATCTGAAGGTCTCGGCGTCGAGGTGGCGCACGGAGGACTCCTCCTCGGACCAGGGCTTCTCGGGCGGCGGGGGCGGCGGCGCCTCGCGAGGGGCCTGCAGTGTTGGATTACCACGTCAAAATCTTATAATCCTAACTAATATTATAAATGCAATAGTGAGTTTTTTTGTTTGTAACGCTTTCACGTCCCAACTACTCAACCGTCTTGAACATTGGGTACACGTTGCCTGTAGTACAGAAAAGGACATAGGGTACTTTTTATCCCGAAAAAAATTAACCGTTCCTGTGGGACCGCGTGGCGCAGCTAGTCAACTGTGAATTGTAAAAAAAACCCGCTAACAGCTATAAGATAAAGAACGGTAAATCATAATAGGTTATTCGGTTGAGAGTTATGATGCGACAGACAGACACCAATACATACCCACGTACCAATGCACACGTTTAACTTTTATAACACCCCTATTTTTGTGCCTAGGGTTAAAGAGTAATTGTTGACTGAGAAAAAGAAGGCCTTATTAGAGCAGTGGGACACTTCATCCTGAAAAGACCTACTAATTCGCCTCGAACTGTGACTTCCCGATCCTCGTTGAGGCAATATTTAAACTTTAAAATTACATTACATGCCTGCAAAATTTCTTTAAAATCGAAACAAAGCTACTAGAGTTACTAGCTACTAGAGTACGAACAAATAATAATAATAATAAATTTGGGACACTGGCCTACACGGTCGTCTGACCCCAAACTAAGCAAAGCTTGTACTATCGCTGACAGAGACTGATATACATACTTAGAAATTTTTTAATACATATTTAAACAGATATTAACACCCACACATACATAGAAAAAACACAAATGTCCTTCACATAAATCTTTGCCCTAGGTGGGAATCGAACCCACGCCCCCAAGCTCAGAGGCGGGTTCACTACCAACTGAGCCACCGAGGCAGTTCTATGCCTACTTGTCTCAGTGGTTTTGAGACCTCACTTCTCGGGTCGATCAGCTGCACTTTTTTTATATTCTAAGTAAATCCTCAATTCATACGGTAGGGCGTATTCAAGTAGAAAGCTAGTCCCTCGCGTTGGTTTGCCCGCGCATATACGCCCGTACGCGGTTTTTATTGAAAAAATAGCTTATCTGGCTTCACTCGCGATTCGTAGCCAATGTAACTCTGTAATTTTACTAATTGTGTAGCTTCAGTGTTTCAAAAAATTATCCTCTCTTTATAAACTTAGAAACATTATTTTCTTATTAAGAGCCGGCCGTTATTGCTTTCCCGCTCACACAGTTCAGCATTTTTAATAATAGAAAACGGCTTGACAAAAAAATGTCTGTACTTATAATTACCGAAACCGGTTACATAATTTCACGTGAATCTGTTGAGAAATGCGACCTGTCGAGGAAGACAGCCGGACAGAAATACAGAAGCTTTTTGCCGAAGCTAAAGAGTAGACGTAACTTCTGAAGGGCCCTGAGGATCGGTGTACCGCCCGCCTTCAGAGGGCCAGCTGTACTCCATCACCAACCTTGATATTTTTCAGTTGTTTGAGAGCCATACGAATCTCGTAAAGACTGACAGCAAGGACCGATAAAAGCTCTTAACGTTTCCGAGTCTACTGACAAATCGACATTTGTTTGTGAGGCGATAATTAGAGTAGCGTTAATCCGATCCGTTATACATTTTTGTAGGAAAGTCGTTCATGCAAATACGGATTTGAATTTCGAATATGAGTTAAATCTGACGAGAGGTTTTGGTGAGATGAGAGTTCTCCGTTGCAGGCGAACTACTAAAACTACTAAAAAACTAAAGTAACTTTGTCTATCTGTTTGAAGGCTTTTCACGGCTAAAATGATATTGATGACATTTGATAATTAGTGCCAGTGTTTTGGTATATCACGAGGAAGGTTTTTGTATACTATTTTCTGAATAAACGCCAAAATCGCGGGTAATAGCATGTATGAATATAAAAATATAGGTTTTGTATAAATTAGTACAATAGTAATGCAATCGGATGTTTCCCGTTAACAAGGACCTAATATTGTATCTTAACCTCACTAACCTTAATAAAACCAACAATCTGCTCTTCCTGCCTGGCATGGCCCGCGTCGAACTTCAGCTCTCCCTTGCTGAAGTACTTGAGTGTCGGGTAACCTTTGACGGCAAACCGTGCGCCGAGTTCAGGGTGCTTGGTCGCGTCCACTGCCGCTAGTATCCCGTTTATCTGCAAAGTCACAACCGAAAAGTATAATAGTATTTTCTTCATGACACAACAATACTTATTTGTTATGCAAGCCTGCAAAGTTATTTCTTGGCGCAAGTACTCGTATTGAAACTGAGCAAGGCAAGGATTGTGTAAAGGAGTGAAGCGAGTGATTCAAATATAGAAGCCTGAAAGAAGCAAGGGCTTCTAAAGTACGAGACGTCGAATAACTTTGCTGCCGAGTGAAACACAACTTTCAACTTTCCCTTGCTGAAGTACTTGAGTATCGGGTAACCTTTGACAGAGAACCGCGCACCCGGCGAGAAAATGATGTATATTTTTTCATACAGTCGTGCTGGCCAGTCCGCTTACTCTAAGGAATTTTAAAAACTCTTTCCACGCCAGCGGATAAAATGCACTTTGCACTCAGATTTCGAATGAACAACAGAATAATTCCGAGCTTGTGAGGTGAAAAAATGATATCGCCTTTATTACATTGCAAACAGGCAAACAGGTCTAATTCCAATCGATTTAGTGCTTGCAGCATCACGAGTCACGAGTTCATGACAGAAGCATTCCTAATACTTTGTCATGACTTATTAGAAGTGTGACTTTATGACAATAAACAATTCTATTATAATCTATTCATCCGAGTCAAGGGAGTCCAAGTCATCCGAGTCCGTGGATAATGCCGTATTGTCGCGGAAACTAAATCTGTGTGCGGTGTTTGTGTGTGTGTTAACTTGTCTATTTTAGAATATTTTGTGACAGCAATATGCCGACAGAGTATCATTAAGTTTAAAACTTTCAAAACAGTTATTCTCGATACAGGCTTTGCCAATGAGGAAACTGATGGCAATGTACTTATAAAACAAAAACCTCTCTGTAATTAGCAAAAAAATGTTGAAAAGTGCGAGTGAGATAGCGCGTCAAAGTCTGGGCATAAACCGACCTTTTCGTTCTTTATCCTGCTAGCTGCCTTCTCAAACTCCGGCTTGATCCGCTTGCAGTGTCCACACCACGGCGCATAGAAAACGACCAGCGCGTGTTCCGCTTTCGCTAGCACACTGTCGAAGTTCGTTTCTGGAAACAATACGTATTTTTAGCGTGAGTGTACACTGCGCGTGTGTCTTGCATTTGAACATAGTAGGTATAGGAAGCTAGGTAGGTAGGTACCTAGACTCGACACTCATGAAAAGGATTGCCTTACTAAAGCAAACAAAGCAACTTTATAAAATTTAAAAATCCGACTGTAAAATGTTGTACTCTATGTTTCTTCCACTATCAAGACGATTCAAATGACACCTCACATGTCGAAATCCATGAAGCTGTTTAGGCTGTAGGACTTGCCAAAGAAACCTCATACATACATAAATACCTACCCATATACATACAAACCTACTTATATACATTTACATACATACACTCGAAAAACAACCCTCCTTCTTGCGCAGTCGGGTAAAAACAGGCAGACCTGCAGGTCTAGCATGCACACAGTGACATAACTTAGTCGACTCTTTTTATCGAAACATTATCGTCACGCCTTTACCCCGAAGGGGCTAGTAGTACAACAACCACACTTCGCCGGACGATACTCAGTCCCGATACAGCGGGCTCAAGTTATGTAGCAGATGACATTAAATACGCACATTCGTTCATAATTAACAAACTGGTGCGTGCCTTCGGCTGGGTCTGAACCAGCTCACTCTGGCTTGAGGGGCAAGCCTTCTCCGACTAGGTTATCATCGCATTTTTATCGAGACAGACGTATATTAACACGTAGCCTTGTCACGTTCAAACACGACAAAAAATTATGAGAAAATTTTGTCGCGGCACGCATGCTAGGCCTGCTGGAAGGAGATAGGCCTTTACCCAATAAGGGGACAAAAGCTAAATGAAATTTAATAATTAGTTACAGTTTTTCAAAAGAAAGGTTTTTGGATACTATTTTCTGAATAAACGCAACAAAGTCGGGGATAATAACAGTAACTAGTATAATAATAAAAGCTATAGAAACATCTCATCAACATCTCAGCCGGAAGACATCCACAGCAGGAGGAAGGCTTGCAGGTGGCGATGTTTGGTGCTATTGGTCTAAATCACGGAACCCTTAACTCTCAATGTCTGGACGGATAACCGCAAGTGCGTTTCCATGGGTCGAATTATAGTAGAAATTGTTTTTTTAAACTAATATTTTATACCCATTGTAGTGGGGCAGGGGCAGTTTCCTTTCTATAAAAAGGAAACTGCTCCAGAGTTCAGAGTACAACACAACACTCTTAAATGTGGACGTAATATTGTGATGGCGTGAACCAATACGATCAATGTGTAGAACTGCAGATCTATAGATAGATAGATAAACTCTTTATTGTTCACACCACAAATAACAAAACAACATGAGAAAAATTATAATAAAACTTTTTATATAGTGTAACAACTAGCGGCCTTATCACTACAAGCGATCTCTTCCAGGCAATCTATACACACATGATAGCGGTCAGACCGCAAGGGTCTTAAGAAGTCTAAATTCTAAACCGCTCACTGTGGACCCGGCACCTTATTGCGATAAATACACTGACTCAGAGAAACATACATAAAACTTTAGAACAACTTTACCTCTTATTAGTCTTTTAAGCAAGTAAGAAAATAATTTCATAATGACTAAAAAAAACGGCAAAAAATTACATTTGAACAAAATGTAAACAATTAAAATAATTTCTATCAAAATCTAGTCACTATGACAATGTCAGAACGACAGGGGTTCATAAACAAAATAACAGAGGATTAATACTTTTTAGGCATTTTGAAATATACATTCGAAAATCAGATTTTAGGAAACAGGCAATGTTACACCCCGTTTCCATATTTTCTTTAGCACATCCTCAGGCGCCGACCCCACTGCGCGCGGTCTAGCGGTCAGAGTTCCGAGTTCAGCGCACTGCGTTCAAACTTATGTGGTGGCTTAAAACCCTATACACACAAAAGCTTTCGGATCGCGACGGTCAAAGTGAATGCACGTTCTGTCGTAGTTCCATTTTTGTCAAAAACAAGCTCGAGCATGATGTCCGATGATATCGACCATTTTAATTTTTTTCCCACTAACTATTAGTGAGAAATAAACCTTTCCTTTATGATTTAAGCGAAGTGGACTATAAAAATCATCAAAACTTTCTCTTTCAGTACCTACTTTCTTGTTTTCTTTGAATTTGCAAGGCTCCACAGTATTATAATTTCATCTTCCACTGATGAACTACTATCGAGATAGAGTGGCATATTAATTTTTAAAAGAACTTGTGATGTGTCACCTCGCCTGTCGCGAAGGTTAGCTACTGAACAAACTAGACCGCTCGCAGTGTGTGCAAGTGTGTGTGTACGGTGTATGTGTGTGTACGGAATGGGTCCCCGTGTATCATTGAGAGATTTATTTAAAGAACTAAATATATTAACTTTACCTTCTTTGTATATCTTTGAAAATATTATGCACGTTCGCAAAAATCTACATAAATTTAAATTGAACAGTGACTATCACAATTATAACACTAGAAATAAGGATAGGATAGCTGTACAGAGATTTAGACTGACTAAGTAAAAAAAGTCATTTTTAGGCAACTGCGTTCGTTTTTACAATAAAATCCCGAAAAATATAACAGGGCTCACCGAGGGAAAATTCAAATCACATGTAAAAACTACATTAATGAAAAGAGGATATTATAAGGTAAGAATTATTTAGAAGATAAAGATGTCTGGAGCCTTCCACTTCCGTCAAGTAGCCACTAGTATTTATAGATATTACCTAGTTGTAAGCCAAAATTTGTGAGACTGTAATTTATTTATTATTTGAAAAAATAATGCCCCTCAGTTTCTTGCCTGTTCTTCTGAGTAGAGGCTTTTTATCCGAACAAGGCGGTCGAGTCTATTTAAATAACTTTGACGTTCATAAGTGTATCTTTGATACCTAAATTGAATAAAAACATTTTGACTTTGACTTTGACTTTGTGAACACGGAACGCAGAACTCAGAACTCTGACCGCTAGATTGCGCGAAGTGGGGTCGGCGCATTTTCAAAAATGGCTTCTACGTTCACCTAGGGTTGTATCTTACAATGTTAGGGTAGTACAAAGAGCTACCCAGAAAGTCGATCGACGCCAACTAACCTGTGAGATGCACCACATCGGAATCCTTGGACCAGCTCTCGTCGACGGGTTCCTTCTTCTTCGCTTGCTGCGACGTCGGATCTCTCATGAACTCTACCAGGGCCTGCCGTTTGTTATCGCCATTGTAAGGGAATCGGAACTGACCCTTTCTGGAAACACAGGCATAAAAACACTATAATTTTAATATGATACAATGAAACTCAAAACTGAAGACTCAAGAAGCTAAGACTGTTTCTAACCGTGATGATCTGTAATTAGCTCTAAGTATCTACTAGCTCTTTTGCCCGCTTCGCTCGCGTTTCCTATCCAAACACACATTCATGTGACATGTGTTTGGATAATATGGAGATAATGTAGCTTTCTATAATGGTAAAAGATTTTTTTAAATCGGACTAGGAGTCTTTGAGTTTATTCGTTACAAACATACACAAATACAAATCTTTCTAGATGTACATTTGGGTATATCTAAAAGACTTTTTGTAACCAAGCAGTTTTCTTCTAGTGAAGTTAGAAACAAAATAACTAAGAAGTCTGAAAAATCACAAAGTACTAAAGGCACGAACTGAAGAATCATTGAGATTCACTATCTAAATCACTTAAGAAATCTGGAAAATTACAAGAATCGTCACGCTTTATACATTAGTTCAAATTACTACACTATACTCACTCATAATAATACAGAGTAGGGAACCCAGTGATGTTGTAAAGTTGTCTTATCTTCGAATTGACAGGTTTGGCCATGTCTATAGCAGCTAGCAACGCTTCACCCTGGAATGTATGGAAAACAGTACATAGAAGGTGTAAATGCTTTTCCCCACTAACCATATGGTGCCGGCGCGATATAATGGCATTATAGTATGTTTAAAAATAATAATAATAATAACAAAGCGGGCAGATTAACGTCTCCATCTCACCCGCCTTCTCTATCAGCTCTAACTATTCAGTCCCAGCGCGACGTCACGTCAAAGTTCCTTACTGCCTATTGTGTCCCCGAAGGAACAGAACTGATCTGAAATCCCCACCTGCTTGCATATAGTCTCGCTTCATTGTCTTAGATAAGTTGCATCACAGCGCAATATCACATCTCAGTTCCTCCCTACCCGCTGTGCCTACAAGGCAACAGAACTGACCTTCAAATATTCAGCTGCTTACACATAGTCTGGTTTCATTGTCTTACAGAACCTGCACCATGGTGCCATCACATCTCATATCCTATCTTCCCACTGTATCCTCAAGGCAAGAGAACTGACTTTTACATCTTCAGCTGCTTGCACATAGTCTAGTTTCATTCTCTTACAGAAGCTGCAACGCGGCGCCATATTACATCTCAATTCCTCCCTGCCCTATGTATCCCCAAGACAACAGAACTGACCTTCAAATCCACGGCTGCTCCCACGTAATTTGGCATCATTGTCTTACAGAAGTTGCACCACGGCGCTATATCACATCTCAGTTCCTCCTTGTTGACTGTATCCCTAAGGCAACTGACCTGACCTTCAAATCTATGTCTGCTTGCATGTAGTCTGGCTTCATTGTCTTACAGAAGCTGCACCACTGTGTTACATCACACCTCAGTTCCTCCTTGTACACTGTATCCCCAAGGCAACTGAACTCACCTTCAAATCCTTGGCTGCTTGCACATAGTCTGGTTTCATTGTCTTACAGAAGCCACACCATGGTGCATAGAACATTACCATAGAGCTCTTATGTGCTCCGGCTCCCCTTTTTAAGAACTTTGTTAGTGCCTGTGGAAACATAAACAATATTTCTTACAAAGTATTGCTATACTTAACAACTTATCTAGACAGATAGTTCAATTTACTTAAACTAACAAAACAGTTGACATGGATTTGTGGCAAGCAAAATGTATAACTCAACCAAACTCAACCAACGGCTGGCATGTTGTAGAATGCCAAAGGAGGTTATTGGGTTTTTTCTTTGGTTTTTTTTTTATGATTGAATGGGCCTGTTTGACCACACCACACCTGATGGAAAGTGATGATGAGGTCTAAGATGGAGCACTCTGAAGAGACCCAAGAACCAATAATCCTACTAATATTATGAACGCGAAAGTTTGTGTTTATGGATGGATGGATGTTTGTTACTCTTTCACGCCAGAACAGCTGAATAGATATGATTGAAATTTAGCACAGAGATAGATTATAGTCTAGAATAGCACATGGGATACTTTTTAACCGCGGGTGAAACCGCGGCTAGTATGTTATAATAACGAATGCCGAAATGATTTAAAGTAGGTTTTTTTTAATTAAACTTACATTGTCCTACTGCAGGGATAAGGTATCTTATGTAGGTAAAGGTATAGTACAATGGCAGTCTCAGTGTTTTAAAAACAGTAATTTCATGGAGTTCAGTGGTATTTACATAAATATCCATGCATATAATAAAAGTTGATTTACTACATTTTCAGGTTTCGTCCTAACTGAGCAAATTGTAAATGGATTTTGACTATTTGTCACCCTATAAATATTTTAAATGGAGTATCTGAACCGCCCATACTCAGTTCGCGGCATATTACTTGCTAACAAGCAGTCGTTTCGCATTTTGTTTGCTCTTGCTCAATATTGAGTTTGCCCAATACTCAGAGTCAGTGTTTTTGCAGTTTACGACAAAAGCACTGGTATTCATTGTGTTGCATTATTTTATAAGCTAAGCTTAATTGAACAGGAACTAAAATTGTTGTTGACATCCTTTTCTTATTTGTTTGAATATAAAGGGCCAAGGATAATTTTATTGCTACCAGACGTTTCAGTCTCATTTAGATAATAATCACAACAGAATCAACATCAAATTTGATATGTAATGTATCAAACCTACCAACCTAATTTTGTATGCCCACAATTTTTCATACTACTTTATGGTATTGTCTTCATGTGAACATCAATTGTCATGTTGAGCAATAATTGACTTAACCAAACTTGCTAAAACTCTATTATAGATCTTTCAGTCTAAGGCAGCAATCACAAAGACAGATACAGAGACAGGTACCTTTATAATTAGGGCTTTTGTACACCTGCTAATTGGTTTTATTATGTCTGTTACAAAATAAAGTTATATTTCTTTTTTTCTTCTGTTAACTAACCTCTCCATCTGCTAAATGAAAGATATCAGTTGCATCAGGATCTTCTTCCCAGGGCAGATCTCCAGTTGGGTCTCGCAGGAAGTTCGACATGGCGCTAACCGACACACTCCTGTCATAGTTCTTGTGGAAATCTCCATCTTTGTAATGTTTTATGTAATACGGCTTGTCTGACCCCACTTTTAGCTTAAGACAAAGTTTCTTTCCTTCACTGAAATAAAATTTTGTTTGTTTTACTACTTTGCTGGTAATAGCTAACTCAAGTTGTTTATTGGCAAGCAACTAACACCGTTTCAGCAGGCTTGCTTAAGAGTCAGGTAGCCATTTAATATTTGTTGTATTTCTTATTTTTGACCACATGGTTGATTAATATCAAGTGAGCTATCTTTTACCACTAAAAAAGCTTGATGGATTCTTGATGCTAGGGATTGAAAGCTTACCTATTACTGCATTCTATTATAACTAAAGTAGCCTGTCCTTTCATAGCATCTGCAGTATTTTTGAAAACATCAACAGTTGGTTGTGGTGCCTTTGTTTCATTTAAAAACAGCACTAAAATATTATTTTTAGTCCGCAACAGTTTTTTGAACTCCTTTATATTTCCAATATCAGATACTACTGAACTCTTCTGCTTCTTTGCTTGCATTGATAATTGTACCAATAGCATTAATATTGGTATTAGCCACTGAAAAATTAAATAATACACATTGGTATAATGTAATAGTTGTGGTTTGCATACAATGTTGCAGGTAGGTTAATATTGGGTGGTCAATCATGGTATGATCTGAACTTTAGTTTTTTTAAGTTACAAATGTAAACAAAATGTCCTTTCCTTTCCTTCTTAACAATTATTACTGAGGCTTTCTATTGGTGACCGCAGGTAGAATGATGACATGGAATAAACAATAAGCAGGTGTTTACTTTAATCTTAAAAAATATTTTTCTTAGGTTAATGTAATGTCTGTTACCTAGTTTAACCACCCAAAGTTTTTTTGTTAGAAATAAATGTCAGATACAAATTAATAAAGTGTTGTATTTTTCATGTGATTTTTCAGATAGAGCTTTTCAGAACTGCAGATTGGATCAAGATACAATGTACAAATTTAGATTGAGCTTTAAATAACAGTTTTATATTTGTCTGATCAATATCCCAGATTAATGAGAAGATTGGTGCGATCCTGTAGTACATAACCTACATCATTTTTATTGTAACAAAGCATTTAACATTAAAAAAATATACATATTTTATTTTCAAGTTTTTAGTTTTGTTGTTATTCTATTGTATTCTACCCTTTCATTTGATACCCATATTGAGGTAGTTGTGGAAAAAAAAATGTAAGCCACCATTTTGTGGTGGAGGTAGATTCTTCTGTGGCTTTATAGTGCCACAGCAATTATTTAATCCTGTATAAGAAACATAAAAGAAAGGTAATGTTCTAATTTATATAAGTATCCTGAATATCCTGATCACATCTTCAACGATGCTCTAGAAATTCTGATCACTTGCTAGTTTTTCTGGTGATAGATAATAATTAGAAACCGATGTAGCAGCTTTAGTGTTTTTTCTGTTTTTATTTAGCTTTTACCAGTATTATTGCAGCTGTCATTGACATGCTTACATTTTTTATTTGCTAAACAGTCCTTATTGCCAAAATTAAAAACCCGCAAGTGCTTTACGCACCACTGGTCTGCTGAAGGAATAACATGCTAAAAGCAACTCTATCTGCATACATAAGGTCGATCTTTTTTAATTTGAAGTTTAAGGCAATTTTCCGGACATGAGACCAGCAACGCTGCATTGCATAAGTGAAGGTCGATTTTTGAAAGTTCGATTATCGCGGACCACGCGCTTTGGTGCTGCCTGACGTTTCTGTACAATAAGGTGTTCAGTTTAAACAATTGTTACAGTTTTAGCAATGTTATTGAAGCTAGTAAGTATTAAGTACCTGTATGAGAATTGGTGGTTTATTGAGAATTTTAAATGAACGGAATATGGATATGCTTAATACGTGTCACAAGCCCACGCATTTTTGCTACAACTATTCTGTAAGATTTTAAAGTTATGTGCAATAGGCACTAGTAATTATTTTTATAATCCTGTTTATATAAAATATTAGAAAATGCAACGTAGATAGCAGCACATTCTACCTAAAGATCTAGGTAAAGTTAATTAACATTTTACATTCAATAGCACTGGTCATTTTTCAAATCTCACCTTCCAAAACTGTTTGCAATGCATGGTTATAGAAAACCGGTGTGCGTCGGCTTATCAAATACCACTTCTTATATCATTTACTTTTCTCTTTTACTTTAAGCTTATAAAGAAATAACGCCAAAACAGAATTATTCAAATATATTTTATGAAGTACGATATGAAATTGAGATTTTAAAACCAGACAAAGTAGACGAAACCGACAAAACGAAACAATACATCAAACCATCAAAGCAATACATGCCTTGTGTCAGACTCTTCAATCTTCATACATTTTTATTGGTAATCCGGAATGACCGGGTGACTATAACTATACTAATTTTGGTTGTATAGAAGTACTGTTGAACCTTAACATAAATGTACTAATTTTGATTTAGAAGTATTATAATCTCGTATTTCTATGACACAAATATAGATGTCGCTACTTGAGAAGACATTGTGCTAAAATTGATAGGTACTTGATGTCCACACCATAACAGTATGGTGGTAGTCTCCTTGAAATAGTTGGTTAATAAATATGATGTGTGACGCTAAATGTCAAAACAATTTGAGGGCGCTTGCTCTACTGGCCTCAGTGCTACCACTTTTGCACTTTTTGCGCTAGAATTAGCGATACTTTTAGAAGTTTTGGCACTTATTGTAGCATTTAACTTAATATGTCGTACATATAAAATAATCAATAAATTAAAAAGTAACAAATAGAAAACAAGCTATGACGGCACCAAATGGCGGATTTTGCCATTAAGTTAAAAACAAAGACTCAAACGTATTTATGGTATTTATAACATTCTGATTAAATTAACGAGTTTGTGTTAAAAGTGTATGTGATGCCGTGTTGTTTTCTTAAAAATTAAGAACGTTAAAGTGTGATGTAAAGAAATTACGAATTCATTCACAATCAACAAAGTTAACATTTTTTTTTTCTAGGAGTTTTGTTACGTCACGTGACTATCGGCCTCTGTCCTAACGGATGAGATGTTATTTTCACTCTCACTCATTACGACTTTTCAAACAAGAAAGACTAGGACCAGAAAGCGTCTCACGCGCAAGAATAAGGCCCAGATGGCCATACTATCAATCGCATACGACAGTTCGCATGGTCATAGAGCCCCTTTCATTTATTGTCTAGTCAATCTAGCCATTTCTTATTTCATTGACTTGGCAACACTCGCTGATGTTGACTTGACCGTTCCGACCGACCAATATTTTTGATAAGATGATTTTTATGTTTTCTGTTTGTTTCTACAGTAATTTGCCGAATTTTTTAGTTTATCTTACTAGTCCGTTGAGTTGAGTGTGTCTCCTCCGGTTAGTGTGGTGTTGAATGTGTATTCTGTGTGGTGAGACAGAAACTCCTGGAACTGAGATAGAGACTTGAAGTTTTGTGTCTTAAAAATAAGATCCTAGGACTCCTACAAAATAAATGATGTCGTTGTCTTGAAGAAAGTGTTGCATAGATTCTGAAAGTGAGCTATATTAGTATTAGGTCAATATAATAAAGTAAAACCCGTATTTTCTATGGTAAACCCGGCACATAACCTCTAACCTAACCAACCAAACCTAAAAAATCTCACCAAACTAAAACCTAAGCAAAATTATGTTGAATGTAGGCTATTATGACTAGTTTTGTTTTAAAAGTATTAAGTATTAAAAGTTTTATAATTTTGTATGTACTTACATAAGGTTTTTGAATAAAGAGTTACATGTATATCATATTTTTATCATCATTAATTATTATTGATTGCTGATACTTGTTGATTTTTTTTTGTTTATAATTATGTAAAGGTGCTCCTTATTCGAGCCATGTTTTTATTGCAATATGGGCCCGGCAATATTGCCGGTAGCCCGGCCATCATCAGCCATGCTAGAAATGTATGACGATATAGCCCGGCCACCCTTAAAATATTGCCGGGCCAGTAATGCATTAAAAATATGGCCCGTCTTGTGATTACCAGCCATCAATAATTCATTGTTTCTCCTATACCAAAATAATAATATAAAAATTTCATTAATCTGTAATATATCTACCTACAGCTATAGCTATTCGAATTATTGATATAGTTATGTATGTAGTAAGTCCATGACACGAATACAGATGGCGCTGGCAGGTGTTGCTTGTTTTAGCTGCCGAGAGAGGTCTCTATTTCCCTATATAACAAAGTACTCTGTGCCTTGTGTGAAGTTGTGTGCTTGATTTGACCTTGAAATGCCAACTTAGAATTCTCTTCTCTTTGACAATGACAATTGATTTGACAGTCAGAATTTTTAGTGTACTAAACTTCTTCGACATCGCGAAAAAGCCAGCCAGCCTACAAAATTTTTACGACCGCGTCTTCTACGCGTGATATTTTTAAACATTACGCAAACGACCACAAACATTTTTCAAACACAAGCTGATTCTATTGTATTAAAGTATTTTTGAATAAATAAAATTAACATTTAGTGAGGATGTCGGTTAGAAATTAAACAAACCCGTCCCCTCTTCACTCGTGCGGTTTTTGTATGTATGTACGAGTGTAGGTGCAACGTGTGTATGTTTGTTCGGATGGAATCTTGCAACTCGATTTTGAAGCTGGGACCCTATTCGGAGATTTGATATTTTCATCTCACTTTTTTTCGTCCTTGTTGCTCTCGTTTGAAAAGTCATAGGAGTGAAAGTGACCAAGATAAAATCTCATCTCATCTGACGCGCAGGAATAGCCCCCCTGGAGGGCTATTCCTAGGTCTAATCAATTTTTAATGCACTCCTACAATATGGCTATCAAATGAAATAGCTTGCTACAACTAATTTGAAAACGAATTAACACCTATTCTAAATCTAAGATGACGGAACACCTAAAATGGCGGACATATCACACTGGTCAATAGTCATTTTGTTACTCTTGATGTAAGAGTGGTTTCGAATACTTCTACGTCAACAATTTCAGAAAATATGAATTTTTTTGGAATATTAGCTCTTGTTTGTAAAAGTTTTCATTTTCACATTACTGATTGCACTATAATGATAGTACAATGTTCCAAACCAAATAGAGAGAGAGCAGTACTTAGTAGAAATTTGTAGTAAAAAAAATCACGTGTAGGAGACCCGCCTTGACACCATCAGCACGATAATTGGTGTATGAGTACAATGAATATCGGCTGTATTATTTTGCGTCTTTTCTGTTAAACTGTCAATGCTCTTTTCCCACTCCGAGAGTAAAAGTGAGAAAGAAAATGGCATCGTTTGATAGTTTTCAGTGCTGCCACGCTATCGCTTTCATAATAGACCTGGAGGGCTATTCCTGTGCGTGAGATGAGATGAGATTTTATCTTGGTCACTCTCACACCTATGACGTTTTAAACGAGAGCAACAAGGACGAACAAAGGTAAGATGAAAATCTCAGATCTCCGAATAGGGCCACTGAGGTTTTCTGAGCCTTGCGGTGCGAGCACACTTAAACTGACGTTTTAGGTCTGTATAATCGGTAATTTCCATACAAAGTCGATTTATTCGATTTAAAACGTCAATTTAAATGTCCGTGCTCGCACCCTAGGTGCCCATTTTTTCTAATTCAAATCAGATCAAATTTAACAAACACGAATAAACGACATTTTTTTTAACATTTTAGTTCACGAAACTTCCTAAATTGTAAAAAACTGCTTTGGACGTTTTCACCAAATCGGACGGAACGGAACCTATCGTAGCGTAGACCGTATAGTGGCCAAACATAGATGGCAGTGGCAGCATTTATTTGACTAAAAAAAGAATTGCTCGTCTATGCTCAATTGCTCAATAGTTTAGTTTTGTGAAAATAAATAATTATTTATTCAAATAAATTAATTATATCGGAAATATTTTAGCGATATGCTCAGAAATGTACCTAGTGCTTAAAATGAAATGAGTGTTAGGTTCTAATAATCTTGTAAATATTTCGCACAATTTCAGTTTTTCACAGCTATTGGTCCGTTTCTGACGTGACGTTACGTTGTTTGTTGGACAATGAACGGTGCATTGTGAAGAATTCGTGAACAAAACCAAGCGACATTTTGATATTATCGTCTCGATTTGCGATGTCACCCACAAATAAAAGTTTTACTTGAAAATAATAAAGAGGGTTGCTGTGATGCGTTAATTTTAACAAATGTGTGGATTTAGAGTACTACCGAATTCTAAACGTATACGTAGGCAGTTATACTTGTTTGCGTTTTCAGTGATGTATTATCACAGGGACGCGTAGTAAGTCTGAAAGTGGTACATGCAGCTTTAGAAGTGCTTTGGCGGATTATTCGCGGTGTTTATTAGAGATTAGTCGGTCAGGATGGCGATGCCCGAGCAGTTTTCGTTGAGATGGAACGACTTCCACTCGAACCTGTCGCAGTCATTTCACGCGCTACTGGAGGGAGAGGACCTGGTGGATGTGACCCTGGCTGCCGGGGGACAGTACGTGCACGCACACAAGCTCATCCTGTCAGTATGCAGCCCTTACTTCAAAGAATTGTTTAAGGTATGACTCATTGTTTTTCATCATATTTCTTCGTATTTTGTTACCTAAATGCGGGCGACGCAATATTAATGCTCACATACCTCAGCGTTTTGTTTTCAATTTGGACTGAAGGACTGACCTTTGGTGTCTGATAAGTCCTCTGCATGAGCTGTCAGAGATTAGGTAGTTTCTAACAATATGAAAGTAGGTAGGTAGTACAAGTACCTTATCACTTACCTACTTGAATCATCCTGAGACAAAGGTGCATTGTTATGGCTACTGAAGTGTATAAATGTTAAATATTGGCATAATGAGATGATATTTCTTTAATGCAATGTGATGTTATGTGTGTTTAGAACTACCAACTTTTTACAAAACCATTTCCTTTTTGGGTTTTTTTTAATAACCTTGTTATCATCTATACTCAATAATTTTCCTAGTCGGCAACCCTTAGCCCTCCTCCTTGCGACATACTTGCCCATGCTGTTTCAAAAATGAAAAAAAAGTATTCGGAATATTTTGCACATACTGTCACCTGACCCCAAACTAAGTAAAGCTTGTACTATGGCTGCCAGGGAATGATATACATAATTACATCATTATATTCTTAAATGAGTCCATACTTTAATAAATAATAAAATTAACACCAGGAAATAGAACAGGTAGGTAGGTGGGAATCGGACCCAAACCCTCAACCTCTACTTTCAGCTCTTCTCTGGTTCTGAAATGGGTCCCACCCAGATGTTTCTCTAGTTTAGAGAAGACATAGTTGTTGTTTAAGGCTATATCTGGCCTGTAAGTTGTTTGACGGTTCCTCCTCCTCCTTACGTTGATTCCCCAATACTGGTAGTCGTGACCCATCATGGAAACAACTTTTCTTTTATGATGTTCCGCTATCAGTTCTGGCTTTTCGCAGCTTGAACTTCTTGGTGGCATTGAAATTGAGAGTGGTGTGGATTTGGTCTGCCTAACGCATTGAGCTCTTCTCTCTGCCTATTCCCCTCTACTTTCCTAAGATTGGTTGTTATATGGGGGCCGTGCAAACAACCAGTTTTTTTCCTGATGGAAATGCATTGCCTGTGTGAGAATGTCCTCTCCTCTTGTTTTGAATAAATAAAAAGTCGAATGCATTTCTGGAATGCGTTCATGGATGATTAGTGGGATGCATGTCAGAACCGGAGAAAGCTGAAAGAATGTTCGTGACAAAGCAGAAGTAACTGTTGTTTGTTGTTGTTGTTTGTTTTCGTCATTTTGTCACAGCCTAACTGATTGAGAAAACAACTATCTGATGGAAATAGACATATGGAGTTTTTAAAAATTAAACATGATTTATCATATTAATGTGTAACATCTAGCATAACTATAATACAATCTAACTGTAAAATTAAATTCCTTGATCATGCCTCACTCTATTACAAATTATTAGCTGAGTCATGTGGCTTAAAGTAGCCTAAGTGTTAATCTAGATTCTATGGCATAATCTATCTCTGTTCTACATTTTATCGAAATCTGTTGATCTGTTCGAGCATTAAAGCTCCTATGAACACTTTAGAATAACTTCACATTCACTAATTGTTTTCTATTGCTATTTTGTCTGGACAAATACAACTAGCAAAGAGAGCAACCCACTGGTTTAAGCCTCTAAGGGCCGATTTTTCAATCCTTACTTTATTCGCCTAATAACTACCGAGCCAATAACTTTATTAATCTCTTTATTCGACTCATAAACGGTGTTCGGTTTTTCAATACAATTTTATATTGGGAGTAACTATCTGACCATTTATTCAGTGTGTACAAAAGCTAACTTCAGACAGTTGAAACAAAACTATAAAATATCCACGCGTTAGAAAAGGACTTCGAATTTTCACTTTTCGCTTATGTCACTGTCTTGTCAGTTTTAGTCTAAACGTCACTGTACTACTAATCTGTGCAAAAGTCGTCGGCTGGTTTGGCTATGGTAGTATAGCTCATGTAGTTTGTTCGTGGTAGTTTTTTTTTTAATTAAAATTAATTTAGTTTCTGCGTGTCGGAAATATCAATCTTTTTTTACAGTGACAACCCATAAGACCATCATTTAGACAGTCTCAACAATTTATTCCATAGAATAAACTGCTATCTGGCCGTTCCACCGACAAATAAAGTTATACCTCAGATAGATGAGTTATTCGTCGAGTAAATGATACCTGACCATTGAAAAACAGAATAATTAGCTATCAGTTCAATAAACACTATTTGTTTGTTTATCTGATTGAAATTGAAATTGAAAAATCGGCCCTAAAGTGACAAATTGAAATTTTAATCATATTTTATAACTTTCAAAAAGGCTCTTCTTTTAAAAAGGCGTTGGCAACCTAGTTGGGAAAAGGCCCGCCTCTCAAGCCAGAGGGAGCGGATTTTAACCTACCCGACTGCACGCACCAATTTGTTCATTGTGTTAACATATGTGCATATTGTATGTTATCTGCTAAATGATTGGAGCCCGGTGTATGGCGGAAGGCTCGCTTCCTGTCACATTTGGGACTGAATATCGTCCGGCGAAGTGTGGGGTGTTGTAGTACACCTCTGCCAGCCCCCTCAAGGGAAAGGCGTGATGATATGTTATGTATGTTATGTTTATAACTTTCCCACTTGTCTTCAAATTCCTGTATGACTAGGAATGTCTCTTATATTATGGGTTAATTTAAAAGCTATTGGTATAGGAAACCTCCCTTATGGAAAGGATTATTGGTTTACTTTGTCTATCTAAATTAAATGATTTATAAGTCATCCATTATAAATGCAGGTAGTTTTATAGTAGTAAGTATGGCTTTTTAGATAGAAAATTGAGATTTTGGTTGAATGCTAGCAATAGCAGAAGGGCTGACACTTAGCATGCTTTCATATGTGTGCTTCGATTCCGATGTAGAAACACCTTGAAAACTAATTATTTCCCCCGCCTCTGTGTCCTAAAATACAGATTTTTAGATTTTCATGAAAACAGTTCTAGCAATGAGAAAAGTGTTAAAGGCTGATGTGTTTATCGTAAAAATTAACTACAATTCTTTCTTTAAATGCTTCTTAATATGACTAATGGTTTTCAAGATATGCTAATAGCAATTGCAGACCAAGGAACAAAAATGGCAATTTCTGTTCATCAAAACATTCACGTTTTCAAAAGAGCTTTTTAGGAGCTTTCAACATTGCTGAATTCAATAATCTCAAATCAAATCAATCAATGCTTAAATGCATTAACATAAATAGGTAATATTAATAATACATCAAAAATAAAAACAAACAAAACTTTATTATCTACCTACTTCTTCTTAATATGTATAAATTACGTGTCACGTTGTTTGTTCACTATAGACTGATCTGATGCGTGCGGATCTGATCCGCATGCGGGTTGCCCGCGTCCTATCATTTCATACATTATCTTTCCTATCATGCCGGCAACACGCGCGTGGAACGCGGTTGACTGCGAGCGCGTAGCCCGCGTGCGCGCTAACCGGTTGTGGGCGGCGTTCTTCTGCCTTCAGTGTTGTTTCACACTAGTCATTGGCGACACACACGACATTGCAGCGGCAAACGAAATCTTTGTCCTGCGTGTGGCCAAGAGCGTGCGGGCGAAAATCCGCATGACAGGAAAAGGGCCCTTACCTTTGGCAATTTCATAGAAGAATTGATCATTATGAAGCAACTTAAGAAGTTATGTACATAAACTAGAAGACTAAACAGTCATCATCAGATCAAAGATAATTATTTATTCTTAAAAGTAAGATACAAGAATATAGAAAAATAAAAATAAAAACAAAGCATGCAGCTAGTAGACCAGATATTTAAAACAAGATTGAGACTGGTTGGAAGATCGCACAATACACATGAAATAGGTGATATCTTGTTTGTTTGTTTGTTTGTTACTTCTTCACACTCTAATAGATCAACGGTTTTGAATGAAATTCGAAACTGAGAAAGCTCAGGCCTTGAATTACCTCATAGGCTCCTTCTTAACGGAGGATGACGACGCGCGGCGCAGTCACCAGTAAGTATATAAACTTAACACCCCTTAATTTTGGCTCGGTTACAATAGGCACCCGTCATAAGCTAAATAAAATGTATTACGTAGAATAATATAATTTTAAATAACAATCTATGATAGATGGCCTAAAAAAGATGTCAATCACGACCTACAGTTCATTTTATCGGAAACTATCTGTGCTCCGTGGTTTCAGCCGCAATCCCAGAGGAGCCGTAATTTTTTCGGGATAAAAAATACATAATGTCCTTTTCCGGCCCCTGACTACGTGAATGCAAAATTATACGGTAATCTGTTGAGTAGTTGAGGCGTTAAAACGTTGTTACAAACAAACAAACGTACAAACTCGCTTCCGCATTTGTAATATTAGTTAGGAGTTAGAATGTACTAAAGAATCCGGATGTAACAACACTTAAGGGACCAGCAACACTTATCCATACCAATCAGACGACGCACAAAACTGACAGATTGTTTAGGTTGTCTATGTTCCAGCCAACTAGCTTAATTAGCCGTTTAATTACTAGCTTAGCATAGCTTTTTTACTAACGGCGCCATTCTATAGCGGCCGATGATATTCAGCGATTCAATCATACCGCTAGTAGCCCCCGAGCCAGGAACAAATTTGGTCAATCATTTCCTCCCGGACGAAAACTTGCACAATGGTTAAGATAGATTTATCATGAATCTTTTCAGATGTGTACATCTGACTAATGATGATGATGAGGAAATTAGCAGCAGTACCGTGAGCTGATCATAATGAGCTCAAACACGGCTAGTCTACAATTAGTCTATTAACTATCGCGTGGTTCCTATGACCACCTTGAACCGATGGTCCTTTGTCGAAAACTCGAGATCTTCTTTCAAAATACTTTTGTGAAATAAAAAAAAAAATGAATGAAAAAGCTTGTTAAACGTCAAAATAAACTATTAATTAGTAAAATATTCAAAATTCAAAGTTCAAAGTCAAAATTACTATATATTCTTCTCACGTTCTCGCTTGACAAAAAGTGACGAGAAGAATTTTGTCTTCTTGGATAAATACACTTTAATACCGAACTCATGGTAGTTCCTTGCCTATTTTGTTTAAAACACCGCTTGTTGCCAATTGTCCCGCGGTACGTTTTGGCGGCTCTCTGTAAGCTCTTTGTCTTTTGCCGACAAATGTTTTGATGTTTTCGCGAAATGGCAAAGAATAAATTTTATTATGCAGTATGCACAATTTATCTTTTGACGAGCTTTTATTTTATTTTCGCATGTACCTATGGTGTCTGTCAGTACTTAATTAAATCTTTCACGTTAAATGCCTACTCATTGGTTTCCGATTGAACTTAAATGTTTTATGTACTTATGTAAGTTGAGTGACTATGCAACAACCTGGTGCCACCGAGATGATCTGATGGAGATGATGGAGTCAGGAGGTGGGTAGAGGAACTCTTCAACGGCGAACAGCACAGACTCGAAATTTTGTAAATCTATTTAATTGTAATAGCCTGTTCTCAACGCCATCATGACACAGCTGCTACACCCAGGGATGACTTCCGGCAAGGGGACTCTTCAACGGGGAACAGCACGGACTCAAAATTTTGCTAATGCATTTAATGGTAATAGCCTGTTCTAAACTCCATCATGATATGGCTGCTAAACTCAGGATTTTCGTTTCGTTTTCGGCGAGTTTACGTTCACTTTATTCATGTCGTTGACTAGATATGTATGTAACCATTTAACTATCTAAAAGATATCTTGCTTTTGTTTCTGTTTAAAATAGTTCTTAAAAAAAAGGGGCATTTACTCCATTCTGTGTTTTGTAGGTAAAGATAATATTCTTTCTGCGCACTTAGTAGTCTTTGTCGGCAAGACCGGTCATCAACCGAACAGCTGTTTGTGAGCTTATTAGGGTTGCTGCAGGTCAAATTTACGTAAAAGTTTAAGTTGTGATAACTTAAAATCTATCGTGTTCAGGACAAGGAGACCTTGCAGGTTTAATTCTAAATCAGTCTCGGCATGTGCCGTTTCAGTATTACTACACCCAAAACCAGCACGTTGTATATAGCTCAAAGCTCAACCCGCGTTCGTAAAATGTTACTTAAACTAAACGAACGAACGGTTTTTAATAAAACACAGAAAATTTAACACTTAGATCAAATTTACTGAATTTTGATACGACATTTTACGTACGGACGTTTATAAAACTGGCCCTTAATAAACTGGCTAGCTGATACTCAGGCCATTCATACAATAGAGTGATTTTTGACTAGAATACTATTTATAGCCGAAGAAATGTGTTTTGGCTTAATTATCTTATACCTTTAAATGAGCAATTCTTGTATATATATATATATATAATTGGAATCTCGGAATCGGCTCCAACGATTTTCATACAAATTAGTATATTAGGGGTTTCGGGGGCGATAAATCGATCTAGCTAGGAATCATTTTTAGAAAATATCATTTTATTCGTGTTTTATCGATAATCAATCTCAACTGAAAAATATGACTCTTCCTGACATCTATTGGCGAATAATAATACTACTATTTTTTGTGAGCAACTAATTGCTTTAACGACACAACAGCAGATGGCTTGTTAAGTAACACGAAGTCAATGAGTGTTTGCTTTGAGGTTAGACTAAAATCAATTGTTTATTATCCAAAAAACACAATTAAAAAATAAAAAAAAATACCGAGCAAAGCTCGGCCATCCAGGTACTGATAAAATTAAAGTCCGAAACTCCGTGAAACGAACCGCAATTCTGATAGACATGATATTCTACTTCTCCCGTCCGACTCCTTTATCAGAGCAAATCCGACTTGGATTGGCTGGGTTAGAAGCGAATAGACACGAAAGCTCCGATTTGCTTTGCTCCCGCCTTGGCTTTCGTGGCTATTTTTTACAAAACCCGTGACCTAAACCGATCCAAATCATTTTGCCTAGCCGTTTGATTAAATGGTTGAATATCATCAGGAAGCTAGTTGATTGCGCCGTTTAGTAAAACGGCTAGGCTGTTAATTGAACGGCTGACTATGCTAGTTGGCGGCGACATATAAATACCTCCTTGCTAATGAACGTTGTACATAGTTATACTATACTGCCAGTATTTTGTCTTT
This sequence comes from Peribatodes rhomboidaria, assembly GCA_911728515.1. NCBI lineage: Eukaryota > Metazoa > Arthropoda > Insecta > Lepidoptera > Geometridae > Peribatodes > Peribatodes rhomboidaria. Next base: position 1,144,898 of record OU452166.1, read on the forward strand.
TTCTTTGTTCAACATTTTTAATTTAATCGAAAAAAAAACACCATATAACTATTCCGAGGCTATACAACATGTATTAGTAAGTGGAATATTGTTTAATTCTAATGGTAAATTGAGTATAGACATGGTAAGACCTCACCTCAGGCCTCTTGACCTAGGCGACAGGGTTAGAATGTGTGCAGCTGCCAAAAAATTTTGGTAAAGAGAACTGGTCCCAGAACGTGAGACACGGACAAAAAACAAGTTTTCAAACCTATCACAACAAAAAAGCAAAACCATCATTGAAAATAAAACAAAATTCTGTTGCGAAATGAGAATGGTCGAGTTTTTTATTTTCAGTGAATTAATGTAACATAATCTGGTTCCTTAGTTAAATAAAAAGATGAAAACGCTTCTTTGAAACCCACTTGTCAGGTAACATTTGCTCAATATCTATATAATAATAAAAATAAGATAAAACTTGATGCTGAATACTTTTCTCATACTTACGTATCTGAGTGGACCATGTTTATCATGCACTCGTGTACCGGAAACTGTTCTGCAATTTATGACTTTTCTAGCGTACTATCCTTAGTTGGTTCTTAGTTATAAAAACTTTGTATCCCTATGAAGAGGAGAATCGAGCATAGGTTATAAAAAAAACTTGTAGTTAAAAAGTCTTATTTTCTCAATCACTTTATTTTTCCAAAATGTGTAAGTGCCGAACAAAATGTCCTCAGAGACAATATTAAAATAAGAACTCAGGGCTGTTGAGCTTTTACTTTCCCTGCTTCCACCTAGTCTAAGAGATCAGCATTCAAACTCGCTGCCGGCGACAGGCTGCTGTCACGTTTGGGACTAAAATAATGTCGCCCGGCGGTGTGTGAGTGTCGTAATACACCTCTGCCAACCCCTGCGGAAAAGGCGTGTTTATAATTATGTTCTTTTAAAAACTTCTCTCTATCCTTATTTCCCATAAACATAACAACATACCTGCATACGTACGAGTACGTACTCGTACCTACCTACCTACACAATAAATTTATAAGTTATCTGAAGTATGAAAAATTAACTAAATTTGTAATGTTATGAAAGTCTAACTGCACTTTAAAAATGTCAAGTACATGTATGGTACCACAGAGTGCCACATTCCTGACATATTTGGGAGTAAAGATTGCAATATGAGATTATTACAATAATTAGAAATGCATTATTTGAATACAATGGAATACATAAACACGTGATTAGTGCATTTTAGTTCTCTTTACGACTAGTACCATCGACGGTAAAACTAGTAACTTACGTAAACCTATAACCTGCATAAAACTCAATAAAATAGGGTGTACTTGTCTGTATGTAGTCCTATGACTTATTAAACGAATATCCTGTTTGTTTTAGTTATTATGCAAATTATTATTGACATTTTACCGTTTCTGTATTGCTTTTACGAAAGGCTATGACAGTTTGTAGTGTTTTAAAAACGTATCCTATAATTTGAATTCGATGAGTACCTACTTACTCAAAAATAATGAACTAGTCTGGATTGATATGTAGATGCGTCACATAGGTAGATTGGTACTTGCTACCCCAACCCTCTCTGGTCGAGGCTTGCGTAAATTCGAGTGCCCAGTATCATGTCATGGTAGTGTGCGTGAAATAAATCAATATTGACTACATTCGGATGCTGCACAATGTAAGGATTCTACAGGTATTCATGTATTAGTGAATTCCTAGAATTTGCTTCGCAATACAAGCACATCTCCGGTAACTCAATACCCGCCAGGTAGTATACGATTTTACTCTTCGCAAGAAAGATGTCAGAATACCCGAGTGCATAAAAAACTTGTTCTAATGATTTGTGAAATATGATCCACAAAATGACTACAACTGAGATCATTAGGCCGTTCTATAGTTTGTCGGTGAGATCGGGGTATATGATACAGAAGATATAAATAAGTATAGGTAGTGTGTAATCTGTATATAGGCGGTATTTTTCTATCAGATTTCATTAACAGTAATGTTAACCATGTAAGTAGGGAAGCGCTCATTTAAAAAACAGAGTCTCAGTAAACTTGAATCAGTACAGAGTGTACCGAGAAAACTATACCACTCCGACACATTAGGAACGGCATTCAAATTCAAATTATTTTATTGACACAAAAACGAATGAATAATTACATTTATGTCACACGATGATACAAATAAGAAAAGAATAATAAAAATAACAATGTCAAATTCAAAATTGATAATAACAATTAATAAAAAATAATTATAACAACAAGAAAGTCAGAAATCAGTAAGAAACATCGTCTAAACTATCTGAACTGTCCTGCCTCTTACATCCGCTCCACTGATTAGTCAGATTTTCACAATATTTAAAGAAGTTTGCTAAAACATTTGTCCAATTATCCGTCAATAGGTCTAAATCAGTGTTGACGGAAGAGCGCATTAAAATGGCGGCGGACGCGAACTAAAGGAGACTTAGATCGCGCTACCGTACGACCCTGATTCGCGTAAAAAAGATCATGCGGTTGGCCGCGCCTGGTTGCAGGGACCCAGGGGTCATCCGGGACGAACAACGTACACAGTAAATTGTGCAGGTGTAACGAGTCGACCGACCCTCTCAGGACCCTGCAACAAAACGTCAGCTGGTCAAGCTGTCTTCCCACTTCCAGGGAGTTGTATCCTAATTGTCCGAGAAGAAACTTTGTCGGATACATATACGGCATTATGTACATGTACAGTACAAATTTCCAAGTGCGATATGTATTTTATAATTTATGTACATATATGTATACAAACGAAGAAAGGATTTTACAAAATACTTGAATTTTACGTATTCTAAAAACGAATATTAGTTTTTAGCATGGTGTAATAATATGATTGCAGCATGTTTTTTACTCATATTAGAAAAACAGACTACTGATATACTGCTACTCACATGTAGTGTGTTCTGTCCAGTCCAGTAAAATGTGCGACGCATGCGCGATAGTTCAGATAGATTTCAGAATTTGAAAGCTGCGGACAGCATCTCGTTTTTGTCTTACTGCTACGTTACGCATCCAGGTACCCGCATATTACATGTAAGTCATTTTTATAATAATAATTAGTATTTTTTAGTCATTGTTGTTATGAATCATCGAGTCGTTGATTGTGCGGCGCGAAAAGAACCACTTAAACGACTGTGAACATATGGAAGGAAAAACTAGTATAAAGCTCCATATGTACGAGCCTTCGCATGTCGGAAAGGGGACTGAGAATGTAGATGATGATGGAAATCGAGTGTTTGATTCTCTTATTCTTGTGATTATGTGAAATGAATATAAAAAGAATGTGAACATACGGAAAGACAAAGTAGAATAAAGCTCCATATGTACGAGCCTACACAAGTCGGAAAGGGGTCGGAGAATGTAGATGATGATGGAAATCGAGTCTTTGATTCTTTTATTCTTGTGATTATGTGAAATAAATATGAAAAGAATGTGAACACAATGGAAAGACGAAGTAGAATGTAGCTGTAGAATGTACGAGCCTACACAGGTCGGAAAGAGGTCGAAGAATGTAGATGAAGATGGAAATGAAAACATGGACGTGTGGAAAGACAAAGTAGAATAAAGCTTCATATGTACGAGCCTATGTAAGTTAGAATAGGGTCGGAGAATGTATGTGATGATGGGAATCGCATCTATGATTCTTGTGATTATGTGAAATAAATATGAGACAATGTGAACATATGGAACGACGAAGTAGATTAAAGCTCCATATGTACGAGCCTACGCAAGTCGGAAACGGGTTAGAGAATGTAGATGATGATGGGAATCCAGTCTTATCCAGAAAAGAATATCATGATGAAATGAATCATATGAAAGGACGAAATAGAATAAATCTCCAAATTTACGAGCCTGCGTTAGTCAGAATAGGGTCGGAGAATGTAGATGATGGTGGGAATCGAGTCGTTAATTCTTGTATTCTTTGATCATGTGAAATAATTATACAAAAATAATGTGAACGTATTGAAAGACGAAGTAGGATAAAGCTAAAAGCTAAATATACGCCTGTGCAAGTCAAAGAATAATGATGATCATGATGGAAGTCGAGTCTTTGATTATTGTGAAATTCGGCATAATAATATAAGTGTTTGGATTGCTGGTGCTGCTAACAGCTGACGGCGTCGCGGCGCCGCGTTGTCGGGAAGTTCGGTTCGGAGTCATTGTTGGCCTTAAGTTTGATTCATATCGCTGCGATTGTATTTGCAATAAAAGATATTGATACGCAGCCTCAAAAAAAGACACTTGTCCGACCGCCGGCGAGTAAGCGAGTGACTAACCATTGACTATTTTCTCGCTCAAGAAACGCACAATGGAAATAGATCCGGTAGGAATGAAAGAGACACATATGTACATTATTTGTGAAATTGTTAAATAATAAAATTTAAGCGGATAGCTCAGCGCCGGCAGTAAGACATCTGCCTAATGCCGCTGGCCTAAAGTGGCGTGCGTTTGTCGATCCATTTTAGATGCGTGGCTTCGTTTGTTCGACAACGTGGTACTACGTGTCCACTGTAGCCCACGCTATTTAGTCCAGTCATTATATACATTTGGAAAAGAAAGTGAACCGAGAAAGCCAAATTTTGGATATGACGTAGGGGGTGGCTAGAAAAGCTTAAGTTCAAATTGTCGACCAAAATAACCTTGTGCGTTTTCCGCCATCTTGAAAAAAGGGTTAAATTCAGTTTTTTCGTCATAACTCGGTTCCCGTTGAGATACGAAAATTTTGATTTGATACTTTTTTGTTGCTTTTTGTACGATCTACAATTAAGGTCTTATACATTGTTCACGTATCGATTATCGTTTTCGAGATATCGATTAAAAAAGCCAAAATTTTGGGGAGAAAAAATTGTTTTTCGTTATTTTCAAAGTCGGCCCCAGTCGGAGTAGTTTCAAGCATGAAAGTCTGTTCTTGAGAACATTCTTTTCATTCATGCTTTCAGCGGTTGTGACACAACATCGGAAAGTCGAAATTCATCAGCACCTTCGAGAAGATGCACCCTCGATGACTGGAGGTTCGGGACCTCCAGTCATCGGTGGAATTATTCAAGCAAGAAAAGGTCGATCCGGAGATGCTAGCTTGCGCGGGAAGGCTATTTCTAATCGCTCTGTATGGTGGGCGTAAAGAGGATACATCAATGGATATTTTGCGATTCCACCGCTTTGCAAAATGAATCGGCCACGACTGACGTAACAATATCAAACTAGGCGTAAACAAAATACTTGTTTTTGTTGATTTCGAGATTATACCGGGCCTTATCCCACGTCCATAAAAATAATAAAAAAAAAGAAAATTGTAATAAATGTTGTTTCAAAAACAGTACATGAAAAAAAAAAACTATCAGATATCATTTTATTTAGGAACAATACTAGGTATGTACAACTGCAGGGCAGCACAGTTCTGAATTTTAAGCCTGGCGTCGCTTTCCCGCCTTTCTCATTTCCCGCAGTGAAGCTGCATGGGCGCCATGTTCGAGCAAGCCACGTGTGTAGCCATGACGTCATTAATTTCGTATTGATGCGTAGCGTGCTAGTGGGCTGCAGTGGAAGTTATCACATAGATATTTTCTTGCGAAGAAAAGGTAGACACACATGCGTAGGCGTAAGCTTTAGGTCCAAGCTGACATTCTATCAATAGGCAGCATTTTTTTTTCATAAATACATATATATAGCATTATATGCCATATAGCCAGTCATTTAAAGAGGGGAGGTTTCTTGTTGTTATAATTTTTTTACCTAACCAACCAAATCGGTTTTGCTCTGATTAAACAAGTCGGGCAGGAGAGGGATAGGTTATTATAATATTATGTCTACCTATCAGAAGTGTGGTTCTTTTCACGGATTTTCGGATTTTATTTTTATCGTAATTAATTTTGAACACATTTCTTCGGACAAAAATAGAATTTTGTCAAATAATCACCCTATTGTATTAGACGCTACGGTTAAATATCATTCAGAAAGCTAGTTGAACGGCGCCGCGCCGTTTAATAAAACTGCTAGGCTGTTAATTAAACGGCTTAACTAAGCAAGTTGGCTGCGACATATGATATCGCAAGACTTGAGAAAAGAGTCGAAACGCTTCTTTAATAATCTTGAAGAAAAGTTGGAAAAAATGTTGATGCTTTGCTTCTGCACATGACATCCTACTAATATTATAAATGCGAAAGTTTGTAAGAATGGATGGATAGATGGATGTTGGTTATTCTTTCACGCCAGAACGGCTGAATAGATCTGGATGAAATTTGGCACAGAGATAGAGTATAGTCTAGAATAGCACATAGGATACTTTTTAACCGCAGGTGAAACCGCGGGGCGCAGCTTGTATTTCATAATTTTAAACTATCACTGATGTAAAGAAACCGGTAATTGGCATATTTTTCTGTTGTGACGTCTTTAACGAAACTACCGATGTAAAAAAATGTTGGAAGATTGAATCTCGTTCAAATCAAATGCATGCTATTAGATGTTACTATAATTCTGTATTTGAGGATAAATTCACGTGTTCTGCACATGACATCCTTACTAATATTATAAATGTGAAAGCGTGGATGTTTGTTACTCTTTCACGCAAAAACTACTTGACGAATCATCATGAAACTTTGTACACATATTCTGGGAGGTACTAGAAGTAACATAAGATACTTTTTAACCGCTGGAGAAACCGCGGGGTGCAGCTAGTATTTCATAATTTTAAACTTCCACCATTGGAAAGAAACCGGAAAAAAATGTTGATGCTTCTCTTCTGCACATGACATATTTCATAATTATAAACTACCACCGTTGTAAAGAAACCGGTAATTGCCATATTTTTATGTTGTGACGTCTTTAACGACACTATCGATGTAAACAAATATAGGAAGATTGAATCTCGTTCAAATCAAATACGTGTTACTATAATTCTGTATTTGACGATAAATTCACGTGGGCTACTGAAGGGTAGACAGACTGGAAAATAGGGATCAGGCAATTATTGATATATTTATATATTTAGCTGAGGGGAATAACGAGGGTCGTCTGTCGCCGTGGCAACGGGTGAGGGCGATGGGCACTCGACTCAGTGCGTTGTATAGCTGATTATATAGTACACCCCGTCTAGACGCAGGTGATCGATCAGACGTGCTTAAAGGGCAGAGATGAGCCGTTCCGAATGCACATTCGTGTTAGATGGATTTTGAAATCAAATGCGAAAGTTCACGTTAGAATCTTTTTTATTAGACACTGGTCTTCGTAATGGGTTGTCGAAATTTATTGAAATGTTTTAGGTACGAGGTATTTATGGGAAGATAGGTAGCTGATCTAATTTTGTTTAACAATTTTCAAGAGGAACATTTTTGATAGACGCAGATTCTAAGGGAGGCCTGCGCCCAGCTGAAGGCTTTTTAGTGATAATAACGAATAGTTTTAAATTGAGACTAGAACACTCTACACTAGGCTAGCTTAGTTACCTTTCTATGTTTCGAATTTCATTTTAATTTTTTTTATGAAATTTCGCACACACATTTAGTTTCCGTGATAATACAATATTATACGTCACTTTATAACTTTATTTTAAACTAGCTGTCACCCCGCGACTTCGTTCGCGTTTATTATTCATATAAATATATATATATGAGCTATCTGTTAAGTTAGATCGAACTGCACACGGTGTGCAAATTTGTTTGAAATCGGTTAAGTAGTTTAGGAGTCTATAGCGGACAAACAACGTGACACGTAATTTATATATATTAAGATGATGCTCGTTTTGTATCTCCGTCTTTTTGAAAAACTATCAAAACGAGAATTTATTAATAACATTGCTACGCCAGCCTTATGGACTAGGTAACTGTGCCGTTTTTAGGGCGGTCATTTACGAAATTCTGAATTAAATTAAAGAAATTAAATGAAAGATTACAGACAGTTGCTTGTCTCTATCGGGTTTTGTCGCCAATTGTTTAGAGTTGGCCACAAAAAAGCCTTTTCCTACCATGTTTTGATAAATAGGAAAATAGTGTTTGTGTGAATCTTAAATTATCCGTGTATTCTAGAGAAATGGCATGGCTCCGGGATTATAAAAAATTGTGATTTCTTTAAATTGTGTAACTCTAGTGTAGTGATGTTTAATGTGTTGTAAATTAAATTAAATTGTTTAATCGGCATTCAATCATGTGCTACCCCAAAGCTTAGCTCCTACCAATATGCTACAGCTTTGGGGTAGAAGCTTAGCTCCTACCAATATGCTTTACCAACATAACTTTTAAAAATATTGGAACGTAATCACCGCGTCATCACTATCGGTCTACTATTCGCCGACAATGAAAACGTGACCTTACTAACTACTTACGACGGCAGTAATTATTCTTACCTTGCAATATACTTACTCTTATTGCAGGCCAACCCGTGCGAGCATCCAATAGTGATCCTTAAGGACGTGGCTCATCAGGAGCTGAAGCAGCTACTCCAGTTTATGTACCGAGGAGAGGTGCACGTGCGGCAGCAAGAACTCCCAGGTTTCCTTCATACAGCTGAACTGCTGCAGGTCAAAGGCCTCACCGGAGGACGAGAGGTGATTTCTTATAATAATAATTATGTACTTGTCACTTGTTGCGTTACTTTAACTACGTGATATACCGCTATCGAGGGGTCTCGCTTGTCATAAATATAAATTAGGTAGATATTAGACAAAAAACAATTTAAAGTTTAAAAAAAATCTTCGTGTTTCTGAAATACCAAAACTTTTTATTTTCTAAGGGTAAATTTGGGCCTAACGTCTAGTTATATTGCAGCGGAGCGAGTCGCCACCGCCAGTACCAAAACAGCCAAAAATGGAAGAGCCAACTCGTCCTCCATCGCGCCAAGAGGCGGCCGACAGCCAGGCGGAGTGGGTGCCAGGAGGAGAGGACACCATCGCCACCGAGTCCTCGCCGGAGGCCGATGTCTCTAAGGAAGAGCAGCGCAGCCCGCTCAAAAGGTTAGACTAACATAAGCAAACGAGCTCCGACTTCTTACGTAATACTGCGGTCAGTGGTCAACTGCAAATTGGGAATCTGGGACTAAGATAACGTCGAGTAGCGAAAGATAGCGCATAGCCGGCTCGTCGTCACGACACTCCTCGCGTCCTCGTAACGGATGTCTGCCTCGCGCGTCTCACATTCTTGACCGCCACCAGCAAAATCTTCATCGGTACGCGCTTTACTTTATATTTCTTAGGATCAACTGACCATGAGGTTACTACTTATTTAAAAAAAATGGAAGCGTTATCGACTACTATAATTCGTCTTGAGATCGCGTCTGTGTGAAGACGAATCGGGAAAATTGCTGATTAGAATATCAGTTGTAATAGTTGAATGCTTTCTATATTTAATCATGCTTGTGTCTTGTGTAGCTAGGCTATGTGCTTTTGTATAAACCCACACGGATCGATACATAGATAAATCATACTCATGTTAAATTAGATCCGTAGACTTTTATCGTTTTTTTAATAGACTTTCTAATAAATAAAAAAACATGTTTATTTCTTTTAAAAATAATCTGAAACCAGCTTTTCTTGGACGTTTGAGAGGTACACTGGACCGATAATTATGATAATTATGTTTTCGATTCATCAAAAATGGATTGATGAACGTTGGGCTGTTCTGTACTGAAAAGGAATATTCTAAGCAGGTTGCTGAAAAACACGCCCAACAAAAACAACTACAACATGAAGAAAAAGCCCCGCTTTGTGAACGATAACACGCACAGCCCTACACATGCCGAGAACACCGAACATGGATACGACAGGTTTGTCTGAACCACTTGTAAAAAAAGGGGAGGTTCGCTCACGATTTATTTAGCTAAATGACACTACGCACTCACGTCTGTAGTGTACTCATATCAGCATTTTTTCCACTCGACCGACAGAATCACCCTCAGTGACGTCAGTGTACCGTTGAAATCGCCCAGTCGCTTTGATTGGATGTTTGCTAATCAACAGTTTATGATCTGAAAACTGACAATGCAGTAGTCTCATTAATCCGGCACTATTAAAAACTAGAGGATGCCGGATAATTGGAATTGTTGAATGGTACAGAAATTTGATTTAATTGAAAATATGATAAATAATATGTACTTTTATGGTTAAAACAGCAGCGGAAGTTATTATATTATACTAAAATGTTTACCTACACAGTGGTAAACACTTATGGTGAAATAGGGAACTTGCATCAAATTTTAATGACTAATTAGGTTAATCATTCAATAAAAAATATAGGGTAAAAACCTTTGTTTTCTCACAACATATTTTAATTACAAATTATGTAAAACGGAACTTAGCCAACTATAAGCTCGTAGTAACGTCACTCCATACGAAAAGGATCGGCACTCAAGCTCGGCTTACGCAAGACGTGTCGGTTTATATAAGATGATGAATAAAGAAATGATGCACTGTTATTTCTTTGTACTTCATTGAAAAAATATAAAACATTTGTTCGCTAAAAACGCATCGCCCATGCCTCACCGTTGTGAGTACGAGCCCTTAATGTTAACAATGCAAGGACTGGCGTCATGTCATAGATATCACGTCACGCTCGTCACGTGACCCTGGTTTTTGGCGCGGTCTTTAGAAAATCAAATTTGAAATTACGATTGTAAAATTGTTTAAGCATATTTTAAAGTATTTGTTTCTGAAAGGTTTATGTGAGACATTATTATTATGCAAGTTCCTTATGTGGTATGGCTTTAGTTCACGCTGATGCAGGAGCGCGAGCGCGGACGGTAGTGTGTAATAGGGAGTGATGACTTGGTGAGGGAGGCGCGAGGGGTGCCGGATTATTGGACGCCGAATTACTGAGTGCCGGATTTGTGAGACTACTGTAGTGACAGCGAATATCAACAAAAATTGTAGCGAAACCTCCCATTGCGCATTAATGAGTTGGAAACTAACATGTTGCACCTGTATTATAATGTCGCCACTTCATTATAACATAACTAATGGTTTTGTGCCAATCTTAACATCCTATAATTTTTCGTGCCTATTTTTAACAAACAGATCGGTTTCATTAGCTTGTACTTTGCGTGGGGATGCGAGGCGTTTTAGTTCATAGAAGGACATCCACCTATTCCATTATTTTAAATAGCGCCATCTTGTTTCATGTTTTGGACTGAATAAAACATAATATAGATGGTTGTTAATTTATCACGAACCAGCTACAAATGTATATTAGTAATTAAATAAATGAACATTAACTAAAACAATCCCTTTCGGCAGCCTTAGTACGGACTTTTAAACAAAATACGCCTAATTAAAAATACAGTATTCTTATACGAATTAGATAATTAAAAATGATGTGTTTATTTCCGTTGAATCTTTAGGTTCTGAACTGACTCATTTAGTCATAGGATTCTCTCACTCATTTTCCTGAGCGCTATTTAAATCTTTAGTGTCATCTGCTACATAACTGGACCCCGGTGTAAGGCGACAGGCTCGCCTGCTTTCACTTTTGGGCCTGAATATCTTCTGACGAAGTATGGGTGTTGCAATACACCTCAGCCAGCCCCTTCGGGGGAAAGGTTTGACAATAATGTTTTATTGTATGCTACTTAAATCTTTTAATTTATTTTAATTTATTCGTATTTTAGTTTTTCGAGGCACATATTGTTGTATATTGTCCATGCTAAGGGTGTTTGTTTATTATAAAGCTTATTAACTTTCCATTGCATTGTTATATTTTGTTATTTTATGTTTCTCTTACTTAGTTGTTTTGTTTTGCACTCTTGCAGCGAACCGCTAATCGATTTTGACAACGATCTTTATCATAGCGTGCTTGTGTTGCCAGAGTCTGCTAAGGAGTCCGGTAAGTTTTGCTATCATTTACTCGTATTAAATCTATTTAAAGATTACATGATTTTAAAGTACGTACCAAAATTATTCAAAATTACCAATCGTAATTGTTTGTATAATTTTCAAAACCACTTTTTTCATAAATTTCATAAGGCCTTTATTCTGTTCAGCCTTTATAACATCAGCTGCAGAAGCCAAATGCCTAATTATATGTAGAGGCGATAGACTTGCACTGACAATGATAACCTGCTTGGAGTGCATTTCGCCTTTTACAAATTAAACATTTCAAAATGACCTGTATAATTGTCAATATTGCCGCTAGTTGATTTAAATTCCATCACGTTGCGCTTATTGTTTGCTTGTTACCATTTTGTTGTTTGTTATGTTTTGTCCCCGCTCCATCCCTAAGGTTGGAATTGCAAAACGGGCGGTGTGAAGTGTCCCTCGTGCCACCGGTTCTTCGCGAACCGATACAACTTGAAGGTGCATATTCGGGACAAGCACGACACGCGGGAGGGCACGCTGCAGTGCGAGATCTGCCAAAAGCGTATGCGCAACCCTTCCTGCCTGCGCGTGCATATGTACCACCATAGGAAACAGGCCGCTTACCTGGCGCAGCTTAGCACGCAGGGCGACCAGATGAGACTGTAAGTACTGTGCTCCACGACGAGCGAGCATCTCACCCCGGGACTCGACCCGCCACCTCGGGCCACACAACACACCCCCCGTTGCCTTACTAAACCTAAAGTTGGAATTTTATTCCGGAACTTAATATCTTAGTTTTCTTACTTTTTTACTTGTAAACAGATAGTTTTATTATGTTAGAAGTTTAATTATGTTTGCATTAGTTTTATGACATCAAATTAGTTTCGTGACCCTCGCTATTTTCACCTACACTAAAACCATAGTGCTATACCCATGCACCTATACTCTACTTACAATAGCGTGATGCGGGTGACAGCCGCATTTATTAATTTTACTCGCGTTATTGCTAGTTATTGAGAATTCCATATCGATAGTGCTGTGCTGCTAAAGTTTTTAATCATGATTTGGAAGTGAAAAGGAACGGTTTGTCTAATGTCACCCGCACCATCCTACAGTGAATAGTAAAGTTCGTTTAAATTAAACCGTATTAAGATAAAACCAGTAACGCGGCTGCGCTTGCGCTGTACGGACGTGTGCTTCTATTAGTTGCGTCAGAAGACCAAAGTTTTACGTTGAAAAGTCAAATGCATACTTGATGCCGGTGCCAAAGTCACCGTGTTACTGAAGATACTTATGCAATTTTTCTTCTATTTTAATCTTTTTATGCATGAAAGTGTTAGTTTCATAAAGTGAATCCGTCTTTGATGGTGTGTTTGTGTATCATCACCACAAGCAGTCCGACTCAGAACTGCAACCGAGCATGCTGTGGGCTGCCACCTTTAGGACCTCAACCAGCACCTAAGTGCACAGTTTTTGTTACGACACGCTCTAACTAATAGGGTAGCTTCTGTTAGCAACTTGGCAAAATGTTTTAAAACGAGAGATTTTCCAAGTACCCTTTGATATACGAAAGCTCGTTGATGCCCATCATCGCGTGATTTGTTCCGATAATTGATGCGTTAAAATTAATGCCTTAAATTAAGTAGCCACACTTGATCGATCTACGCCAATACCCATTAACGTCAAACGGCAATGTTAATGCCGTTGTAAAATTAGCGCGACAAGTCGTGGTAACAATAATATTCAACGTCCATCATGGCCATAATTATCGGCGTTTCTCGTAAATGTGGCCGGGCCATGTAACTTAGTGCCAAATATCCCACCGGAACTTGAAATCACAACCCCAGAAAACTCGACTCCTTTTCCTATGTTATAAATGGTAAGTAAGAAATCTTCAAAACTAAAACTGCGCGTCCTTCAAAAACTTAACTAACCAACCCTTTTACTAATAAACATTGCATAGCCTTGGAATTAATTGTGTAATTAATGAATTACAGTGTTTTGTCTTTTTACAAACTTTTGATTAACTTGCAATGTACTCGTATGTATGCAATGTACTCGTAACGTTGGTAATATTTGTTTGGGTGGAATCTTACAACAAAATTATTTTGCAGCAGATATCTTCAACCGATTGAGCTGAAATTTTAATACACGTTTAGTTTGTATGACATTGCATGGTTAGCATGTGTGTTATGTCATTCGAAATCTGTAACACTGTAAGTATAGGTATACCAATGCGATAGAAGGTTTATTAAGGTTAGTCTCCAATCTTCATTTCATATTTATCATTATCCATAGTTATTATAGTACAGTGAATGTACGCGTAGTTCTAGCTTGAAACGGCTGCATTATGATGAAAAAATATTCCGTTCAGATGATGAAATATTTTCACTTCTACCACAGTTCTGCTGCTGTGGCTGTGCAGGAAGCTGCAGTCGCGGCAGCTTTGTAAATATAAAGTCATAGTTGCTACGCAAAAACGTCTTGAAACCAAACACTTTTTTTTGCAACTGTCATCGTTCTCCAAAAAAATACGAGAGACGTACGTTAGTGGGTTGCCATATGAACAACACACTGGCACATACACTGGTGCCCTAATTATTTTCTACTCGTTTTTGCCAAGCTGTAATTGTGCTCGTTATATAAATATGCTAGTAGGATTCTAATAAACGACCCGGTCTGTCTTCGGATGGGTGACCACGAGTGGTGTTTGCTGCTAAACGCTGCTGTAGGTTAAATAACGCACTGAATATCTTGTCACACACTTGTCTTGTAATACACTCGTCTTATGATTAGTACAAATTGTTAAATTAAATAACAAAAGTCTTCGGGTACTTCAAAATAGCTGTACTGTACTTAAAACTTGCTTTGATGGAAAAATGTCATTTAACTTTTGTGAAGTACTAGAAAAACGTTGTAAATCTTCGGAAAAGTTATACAGGGTTTGTTTTTTTTGATAGAATTCCTAAAGACAAAACACTAGATTCCGAGGCTATAATGGGCGAACACAATTTTTTTAGGGGTGGGGCGAAGTAAATGTTTTCGAAAAGTACATAATTATTAAGCATTTAAAAATGCTTTTTATTTACTAACTGATCTTTATATTTCAATAATAAGCTAAATTGGTCGCAACCATTATTTTTTTACTTGTAAACCTTACCTACTTGAGCTTCCAGTTAGGAATCAGGATGGGGCAGACGCCCCACCTTGCTTTACCGTGGGTCGCCCATGGACTAAACTACGTTTATTGCTAAGGGGGAAAAATTTAATGGCAAATTTTGTTTGTAAATAAGGCTCGTGATAAACATTATTTATAATACAAAACTATTGAAATCAAACCCATTTTTTGGACCCGTGATGTTCAAATGTTCTCTTAATTTCAGGGTCCAGAACATAGTGGGAGGGAAGTGGCGCGGCGAAGGTGCTCTTGGATCCGCCGAATATGACAAGTAAGCTTTTATATCTAAAGTTAACATATTCAAAATGTATTGACCAAACACGGCGTCCTAATTTGCCAACGATTATCATAGATTGACTGTACAAAACAGAGCTTCTCTTTTTTTAATGGTGCTACAAGTATGTAAAAAAATTGCGTGAGAATTCAAATATAAATTAAATTCCTCTAATCAGAAAGTACAATGATCCTGGCAATAAATTATTAAGTTGTAAGACTAGGGTAACACCAACAGAAGACCGCCAATCCAGGGCAATACTCCACCAATAACCGACGCCTTTAAATTGTTCATAAATGAAAGGACTAGGGAAATATGACTAGGGTAGATAAATAGACGTAGGATGTTGTCTTGCAGCTTCCCAGCCGGGACGCCGGCGCCGGCCGCCGAGGCGGCTCTGAACGTGGCCGACGGCGCGTTCCCGGGCCCGCCCGAGGCCGTCACCCCCAAGGGGGAGGCGGACCTCGAGCGCGCATGATTGGCAGGGCTCATAGTCCCGCAGAGGGACTATGCCGACCCCGATGTCCTGGTCGATATGTTCACCAGGCGCGCCCGCTGGATCAACCACGTCTGGACTCCGTATTGAACGCCTCCACTCGTCGTTCATACTCTACTACGCCGACACCCAAATGGACTGGAGAAACGTTCGCTATTCAAATTGCATGATCTGAAAAATCTTTTGTAGAAACATTTCCGTTTCTATCAATACTCAAATACATAGATGGTTAGATTCCAGTATAAAGTTTACGCATATAATAACCTATTTACCATTTTTATTCAAATAGCTATACTTACTTATATGTGTAATTGTAGTGTGGAAACATTTATCTGTGTTAGCGTGTAGAGATTTACATTTTTAAATAGTAGAAACACTAAATGATCTTTTGACAAGGCCGGCATTGTACGACGGCGAAGGTACATTTGTGCAATTTGATTCGTGCAATTTCTTCACTCTCTTTCTGTGGACAGGCAACGAAAAACCCCTTTACTTGTTTTACTAAAAGATAATTCGAAGTATAATCAATTTCTAAAATGACAGTATTAAATAAATATGCGTCTAATTTCATGTTAATGTGTAAGAAAGGGATCGCAACCTTTGTCAATTTCATTTACAAAATGGGATTTTGGATTAGACGCCTTTGAGGTTACTGTCAGAACTGTCAAATCGCTTATTAGTCCATCTGTGGACATCTAAAGATGTTTCCAATTATTCTACGTATATTGTATGAGCAAAATGCTCACTTTTATCATAGACTAGGGTTGTTGAAAAAAGCAATTATCTATTTCATAATAAGAAATGTGTAAGTTAATATATGACGTGTAATCGCTACGTACAGCTACAATATGTAATACTTGTGACTTATGCGTATTAATATTATACACAAGTAAAGGGAACTGTCCATTGTCAAATCTATATATCGTAGGATCGAATAATATTACGGGGTAAAGACTCTATAATATTATTCATTATCTAATTAAATTTATTTATAACGGTGGATAGCACGTTTTGTAGACGGGAAATATTTTCCTCGGCCAAATTCGGGGTTGGTGAAGAAGCAATGCTCGGTGCAATTATAATATCATATTCCTTGATGTGCATTATACAGCAACCGAAAGACAGACTTGGACGAAGCACCTTTTTTATATTATTTTAACCCTTATTAATTAATATACGAGTAACTTTCCAGAACACAAATTCCAAAGACTGAAACAATGTTTTAATTACTTTTACGTAATTATTAAAATCATTTTTTTAATAGTAGTGGCTTAGATTGCTTTTGACTCTCTTTTTTGTACACACGGGAATCAATTTATCTCTCATCGTTTATTTTTTAACGCTTTAATTTTTTAACCTTTTTTGTGACAGACTAGTTGAGATGTTTTATTTGAAAAGAAATTTCTTCGAAAGAGTGAGTCAAAAGTGACGACAAATGATACCGTCTTACTTTATAGTTATTGTCAAGTACAAGGTTATTTAGGCAGCTAAGCCAATCAAGTTTAGATTTTAATTTTAAAAACACAACGTTGCCATTTCCATGACGGATGTACAAAATGTAAACATTTTTTATTTTCATTACAAATCGATTATGCTAAAAAGACCCGGTGTAAACCACCTGATGAACAAAAAGCATAACCTTACAGTACAAAATACGATATATTTTTGTATGTTTATCAACAATCACGTATGCTTTATTTAGTTTTTAAGTTTTAAAATAAGTTTTATCTTTTTTAAGTACCTACCGTTAATATCAGAACAATTTTATACGTACAATATTAGTCGAATAGTAACCGACATAAAATTACACGGTTTTTGAATTTATAAACGTTTAGATTATGTTTACTTTTAATATTAAGGTTATTAAAATTATACCTCAATATAACTTTTTTGAAACGACTGCAATTATGTAAGATATTATTGTGGTCTTTTTGGTTCACCGTACATATTGGATTGCCAAATCATAAGCCACGAATTTATTGTGAAGGAAGGGTATTTATCATAATAAAGTAGAGTTTTTAAAACGGACATTTTTGAAATGTATGTATATGTCGAGTTTTAAAATTTGAAGTAGGTGAAAGTTGTTTTTTTCTGGTCTTTTCTCAAAAGGCGAGCTTACGATAGCTTTAACGTAAGTAAAAATAATCCCATCGTATTGAAGTCGAAATATTAGTCACTAGCTCTTTTTTAGTTTCAAATGAAATGGTGAACCCGCGAAGAAGTAAGTTAGCTGGACGAGAAGGAACCCGTATTAGCTGTCTTGTAGCTGTGTTGTGCACGCAGACCCCACTCACGTTTGTAAACATCGGAGTCGCCCGAAATATGTATATTTGTGTACGGGCGCGGGTCAGTCCACCGCTCCTAATTATTTAACACGAAAATTATGTTAAAAAGGATTAGTCCTTCTATCGATCGTATTTTACAAAGGTTTGGGTATTTAACCATTAATATTAAGGGGTAGTGAAACTAACATTGAAAAAAAAATTATAATATTACATTCCACTAGTTGATAAGCATGCATAATCACCTGAATGTTAGATTTTTTTCTCTCAATATATTTATAAATTAAGTACATAGTAATGTAAGATAGTCATAAGAAAGGAGATTAATGAAAATAACATTATGTAGATTCGGTAGCTGTTTAGTTTTTAAGCATTTGTTCATAGTATGTTTTTTACCAAATTTGTTTCATACCAATGCTGTAACATATAGTTTGTTTAGAGGAATGCAGATTGCAGCTTACCGAGCAGGTTCGAATGTGACGCGCTCACTATTATAATTTCTGTTATTTTGAAGTACAAATAAGCGAAAAATTTCGTAACCATTCCGTTAGTGATATAGATGTTTTATATAGCTTGTCGTTTTATTGTAGTGGCCGTGGACCGGAGCGCGTTCACATTGTCATAATGTAGCAGTGGGGCTGAGTACAGCCCCACATTTGTGTATTTAACGTCTGCTTTATCATGTTAATACTCAGCACATGTGGCCAAATAAATATTGTAACTCGTATTGATGTTTAGTATGTATTGAGTGTCCGTCGAGACGTAAGCTTCTATACTCTTCTTTTCTCGAGGGACGTATTTGAAATTTGGCTAATGGCGTAGTAATACGATTTAAACTTGATAAAATGTAGAGCGTACAGTATAATTTTAAGTACATCGATGGATTTATCGTTGACTATAATATTCATATCACTTTTAATAAAGTCAAAATATTGTAGCTTGTAGGTGTGTGTTAGCCAGGTTTCGTTCGCCCCGTATTTTCAAAGTTTCGTCAGGCGGTCACTCTTCTAAGATAGTCTTTTTGATACTTTCTTTACATTCCATTTACAACGTAAAACATTCCAGAATTTATATTTATTTTTAATTTTACTAAAACTCGTGCTCAAATATTGTGTATGTACTTTATATACCAGATCTGTTTCCATGACAATTTCTAGTGTACTCGATTAGGGTGTAAGTTTATTATGGATTTTTAGCTGTTTTTTTGTTGGATGTTTTGATTTCGAGAGTGAAAATCGTATGATTAAATTATTTTTTCTTAACGGAAATTACAAATTTGGATATTGTATATTTTGAACTGTTTCTCTACCTTTACTCTCTATTTTTTTTATTTTATTTTATGAAGCATCAAACAAAAAATCAGCGTATCTTACAAGAATAATTAAGACCACATCTGGTCATATTGTTTAGATTTTACTATACTCTTATACGCCATACTTCTGTTTCGCACCTGCAACCAATTGTATTAATATTTTAAGCTGTCCGTCTTTTATACATAATTTTTTTTTAGTATTTTAAAAACAATCTTAAACATTTTTATACAAAATTTAATGGATCATGAAGGCACTTGTCTGTCATGATCAAGTTTTACATCTATACACGTTTTGATATCTGTAAGTACCTTGACTGCTCTAGACATAGTACCTACTTTTTAAACAATATTTAGATATTGCAATTTCTGTAATAAAATAGTAATGATCGGAAAAAAATACTTTAAAAAAAATGCTATATCTAACTTTATTAGAAATAAAAATTGGCTTTTTATACAGGGTTATAAACACGAAGTAGACAAATGCTATAAACCACTGGTACGCCTTGTATAGCTTGTATTTTTCGGTTTCTTCTAGAAAAATTATCCGCCTATTATTTTATTTTCTTATAAAATTTGACCACTCTTTAAATACCTAGATCAAATCACATCACACAACATCGCAACAGTAAAATCCTTTTCCCATGTCTAGATTTGCTTCGCTCTCATATACATATATAAGCTAAACCGTAAATACGTATTATGAACAACGATTAGTACACTCTAACAGGAAAATAAACATTCGTTACACGGCCGGGTACCCTTGTTTAGCGGGTGTGTACGGGGTCAAGATGGCGGATTTCACTATAACAGCTGATCTAGACTCAGTAACTATGATAGAAACTGTGTAATGTTTCTTAGTGTCAAATTAAATACGTTTAATTGGTAGTGTGACATTAGACACATTGTAGTGTTGACATTGATTGTTCCGTTCAGAAATTTGTTGTTAGCCTGCCACTATAACCAAAAGAAAATGTTTTCCTCTAAAATAGTTTATATCGACGAATTTTGGACAAGAGATTAAAAAAACAACGTAGTTTGATTAATATTCCTTTTCTAAAACGTAAATTGTACGTGCAATATTAAAAATTAGGGAGCTTTCTTAAAAATAATTATAAAAAAACTATTTGGACGAAAAAGTTTCTAAACGGATTTACCAAAAGATGGCAGACGAAAAAGAAAAAAGTGTTAAGCATGTGTGTAAATACCCAATGCTGATTCACACTTTATTGCTCAAACAATAGTTACACGTTTGTGTAGCGCTATTTACTGGCTACTCAATGTCTAACTGAGCATTGGTTTAGCAGATGTTTATGCATTTTTTTATTTCTAAGGCTGTAAGCTTATATAACCCTGTATAAATAATTAAACTAAAACATTTTTTTGTAAAACGCTGCGCTGATTGGACACATCGCGATTAGCTTAATTTAAAAATTGTCATCTATGATTTACAGATAAACAGACAGTTACGTTGAACCGTATGGTTTCTTTTTGCATTTTTGGTACGGAACCATAAAAACGACAAAAGGCGTACATGTAAATTATAATAATACTTTCTGATAAATCTCACTAATGAAGCAGTGTCGGATAATCAAGTATTACAAAAAAAAATTAAAATGTATTAAAAACAACGATACATTTTATATAATTGGCCAGTATTTTTTTTAACTTTGATTTTAGTCGACATATATTTTTTGATAAGATTACCGGCGCCGAATTTTTTTTTAAATTTCAAAATATCTAAATGAATACTTTTTATTCTAAATTCTGAGCTCTTACTGGACGCTCGAAACGATTTTAAATATTTTTCCATTATATATTGAAATATGTAATGCAAAAGAACTAAAATTACGAAACGTGGAGGTGCTGAATCTTATGTGAGGAGAGCCGATTTCGTTTTTGACATCTTATGTCATACCTGTCAAAGTTGCAACGCCATCTATTTCTGATGGCGGAAACTACGTTACGACATGTACCTCTCACTAGTAAACGTTCGAAATAATTGTTCAGTCTTTTGCGTTCTTTTAAATTTGTTGACTTGATCGAAAAAGAAGAAACACTGTATAACTATTCCGAGGTCGTATTACGTTTATTAGTGAGGAGGGAAAGTGTATAAAAAGGAAACGGCTCGGTGATAGTAAATTCGTCCGAAGAGATAGAATCTCTTAGAATGCCGTTTTCGGTATTAGAAACTGCCTGTAACATCGTTTCTTGTTTTAAACATAAAAATAAACACCACTAACATTTTTTTTCGATTGAAACAAAAACAAAAATTCCATTAAAATTTACTAAAATACAATATGCATATAAAAAGAAAATAAAAGATGGTCATATAATCATTTAAAACATCAAATGATGTTACAGGGGATGATATTTGAGATTTTGTGATAAGTACGAATGTTGTGTTAGTTACGATGTCAGTTTGATATTGTAGCTAGGGGTTGTAATTAGAGTTATAGCAAAAGAAAAGAAACGAAGTTATCAGCACCAAAATTACATATTGGGATACTTTAACTCGAATATTGGGAGACATTTGGTGAGCGCGTGAGTCGCTGGGCTTTACGCAATGACGATGATTCTGCTGCACCATTCTGAACTTGGTATTTTGCCCGCACTAAAACTCCATCTCTTTTCAATTCAATATAAGGAAAGAGACTTGACAACTTCAGAGTCATCAAATATAGTATATGTGGAATGGAACAATAAAAACGATGCCAATATCATGTAGGGCCCAAAAGTTTTGCGATCTGGGGGCCTACTGCCAAAAACATTGTTGCTTTTATTTTGCATTGATTTTTCTCTATCAATAGAAGTAAGAAGAGCGAGCAAAGTGTTTTTGAGTAGACCCTCGGAACATTTATTGCGCATTGCGCCTTTAAATGTACACGAGAAATAAAGACTCAATAGACACGAATTAATCAAGGATTAATGTGTCTTTAGATATTTTGTAAACAGTAATAAAAATACGAATTTTTCGAAATCATAATAGTAATTGTAATTTGACAATTGATGTAAAATAAGATCGTGTTATGAAGCATAATACAGAGTATTAGTTCAGATGCGTAAAGGCAAAATAATAAGAAATTAACATTTTCTGAATTGCAATAAGTACATTGTTTTTTAAATGTCGCATATAGTTGAACAAGTAGGTACATCGTTTGTCAACGAAATTTTATGTCTCAAAATACGTGCTCTAGTACATTCAGGTCTTCTTTTATTCTTATGCGGTTGAAATAAGGTTCACTTTGCAGTGTTTCGGAGATTTTACTGTGACTGTACTCGAGCAACGTGTGATGAAATCGATTTTAGTTTAACAACGAATAGGTTGGACGTTTTGAGTGATGCAATCTGTCCTTATGCTCTCTAAGTTGTGATTTATTCTCTTAAGACTGTACTCACGAGTCGAGTAGCAATATTTTGTATTGTATGTATCTTCGTATGCTCATAAAAATGTGAAAACAGTTGTTATGATTTTATTTTGTAGCACCAATATGAGATTTTAGATTTATTTAATACACTGCTCTCCTATTTAACCAGCTATAGATTTTGCTAAAGGTTAGTGTTTCTTTTTGCTTGCTGAGTGTTTCGTTGCTATCTCCCACTTGATGCCAAATATAAATGTTGAATACTTTTTCTCATTGCAATAACATTGAAGTCATACATCGAAATACTTGTTTTCTAGTGTGCTTAATTCTCTAACTGTCGCTTTCGATTCAATACTTATTATTTATTAGGTACGATGAATCGGAAGCAAGTACTTAAACTGTTCTTTCCTTAAATATCCCTTCTAAATTGTGTTCTATTTTAATTGTCTTCTAGGCTATCAGTTGGGAGAACAAACGGAATGTTCACATGTAAAAATGATTCGGTTAATTTTAAACGAATGAAATTCTCAACTAAATTCATATCTTACAACTGTTCTTAGTTTCCGGGCATGTCTTCATTGTACTTTATTTTATTTTTCCATAGTTCAGTGAAGGACTCAATGTATATGTATATTTTGAAGTATTTATTGACTCTATGTCGATATTGTTTTCATATATTCAAACACTGTTTTTTTTTAACATTTTTTTATATTTCTTAGCATTACATGAGATAATAAAGTATACTTTTGTATAAGTGTAGTTTTATTTTGTTTTACCTTATTTCTTTAGATCTTTTATGCTTTAGAGCTAAATGCTATGCGAACGATTATTTTTATTTTGGCATTATACGAGCGAAGGCTTTACTTTTTTTCTTCTTTTAGGATCTTTTTTCATAATTTCGGATCAAAAGTATCTAAATAGCTAAGGCGAACAAATGACATTGAAAACTAGAATTGTAGTCTATCTGGAAGTCGTCTTTTGAAAGTCGTTCTGTAGGAGAGGCCTAGACCAGCTGGGATAAACTTAAATAGTTTTATGTAAATGTTTCATGAAATAGGCAACTCTAGGTTTGAAAACTGACTGTCCTAAAGTTAAAAAAAGCGTCCTGCTGGCATACTTTTACTGTATTACTTAGCATTGAATCTCTGATTATAAATTACTATGCTATGCTCTCTTAATCAGATCGCTAATCTCAAGCTTGGTTAGTATGCCCAAAAATGTCATCAAAATCGCTACAGCCGTGGGATTATCCATGGAGTCACCATGGAGATCATGGAGTAGATGATCCATGGGATAAGGAAAATACATACATAAAAATACTCGCATCGATGTTTATAGATAAAAAAATAGGATATAGGCCATCACGTTGCTTCACAAACCATGTTCCTGGAATGCTGATACCGTATGCCGGGTCCTGCTAAAGAATTATGCTGGCTTCTTATTCACAACGAAAACCGAATCTACACTGATAAAATTTAGTAAAAACTACCTTCTTACCAAGCTGAAGCTACTGCAGCACGAAATTCTATTGCCTTGCTCACAGCCTAAGCGAGCTTGCGTTAATTAAATGAGTAATACAAGGGGCTTAAATCGTTTACTCCCACCTGTTCTGTTTAGTAGGTCTGTTGACAGAACTACTGGGATTTTTTTCCCATTTGGTCTGTGACTTAAGAGACTGCTATACACCTGACTTATCTCTAATATTCCGCTCTACCTGTTCCGTTGGCAGAACTACTGGAAATTTCTCCGCGTTCGTTCTGTGATTTGGGGAATAAAAACAGCACAACTGGATGTGCCGTGGGGAGGTCACGGATATTTCAATATAAGAAGATATAACATTTTTGTTTTAAATATATTTTTTATCTTGCTTAATATTAATGGTGCAATTGGTAATAAGGTTATCCACGGTAGATTTTAACATGCGTTTAATTAGCTAATCACAACAGTAGTGGGACGGGAAAGTAAAATTTCCCTTCACTCTACTAGTAGTGTGCCTAAGAAAATAAACGGGCGCGGCTACGCCTACGGTGAACGCATAAATCAATGGCATTTCTTGTTAGTGTGGCCATAGAATTAGAAAACTCTCTGTAGCTTTAAAAGCCTGTCGACGAACAGTCCATAGATAAACCGGTCATCGATGAACAGTTCCGGTGGAGAGGAGTTATGGGGGTTAGAAAATTAAAAAAACATACAATAATTCTGACTCGCAATAGGAGCACTTAACCTTCGTTTCATGGAGGAGCAAATAGTTTGAAGCACAACAGAAGTACTCAACAGAACGAGTGAGAATTGTATTCCCGTTTGTTTTGTGGACAGAACTAATGGGAAAATACCCCAGTAGTTATGTCAACAGAACAGGTGGGAATTGTATTCCCATTTATTTTGTAAACATAACTAATGGGGAAAAATCCCAGTAGTTCTGTCAATAGAACTACTCACTTTTTAGGTCAAGTAGACGGCTTGACCGACTGTAAATTGGGAGGTATTATGATTCGCCTTTACAATTTGGATTTCATTGGCTAGGTAAAAGTCAGGTTTCTTCTAATTAGAACACTAGGTAGTACTTGTTTAATACAAATTAATATTCTTCAATAGCAAAGAAATATACTGAAACGTCTGACAGGAGATCTACAAACTTCTGAACTTCTGAGGTACCTACCTATCTAACAAATTTGAACTTTAGAGCTTTACTCAGATTCCGAGCATTTTTAATCCAACAGTTTAGTCCGAAAAAACGTTTAAAGTAGCACTTGGAATTCAACTTTCTGGACTGAAGTGAAGGCGCTGATCGATAATGTAGAACATACAATTTTAACCTATCTAGCAATGTGTTACGCCGCTAAGTATAACAGACGTAGATTATACTCTAAGCCAGTACATGCCAGCCCTGATCCGACTGTAGTCGGAGAGTCCCTCTGTGGGCCCCACAGCAACCACCACCGGGCACTTGTCATACACGTAGTTGGTGAGCACGCAGCGGACGTCGGGCGCGAACACGCGGTCTATCGCGCACAGGCGCTCGTCCAGCTGCGGTCGCGAGCCCTGGTACAACAGCCACTTGCCTATGTCGTGGCACGTCCACGTCATGCTCTCGGTCATAGAAAGCAGCTTAGTCTTCAATACCCGCTTAGCCCGATCCACCTCACTGTCGGCCACCGAGTTGCAGAGGTGCATCCACTCGTCCTGCACCAGTATCACCATGTCGTCCAAAGCGAGAGTAGGGCCCATAAACTGTATGCCCCACAGTCCAGTGTCACTGTAACTGATCAGGAACCCTCGATACGCATCACAGAAGGGGTGCGCTGAACTGGCTTTAGCGATGTGCCATGCGTGGTCGATGCCTCCTGGCTGCGAGCGGTCCCAGCCACCGAGCAGCTCCGCTGCGACGTCCATCACGACATGATCGTCGTTGCACAGGCTGGGCCCCTCTACTGCTATGGCTACGCTTGCGACCGGCATCGAATCATTCCGATATCTAATTTCCGATCCGGTATATCTGTATACGTCTTTATCCATGCATTTAGTTGGCTCAAGCTTGCCTAAATATGTATTCCCTAATGCCACCATTTGTTCGTGCTTCACTCCGCCGACGCCGACAAGGATCGTGCGTTCGGCGTCATAGAACCTGTTTATATACGTCGGTATAGTTTTACAGTTGAAGTTGTACAGATTGGCACTCGGCCCCATAATAGTCCTCTCTAACGGGGTGCCCTGAAACGCCGCCGAGTGCAAGTAGTCCATCAGGAGTTCGTTGGGATCTTCGTCGTGTTGTAGCATCTCGTGGTAGACTATTTTCTTTTGGTTTTCAATTTCTCTCTCGTTAAAGGCATTATTGAACACGCAGTCGGATAGTAAGTCAACGGTGAGCGGTATGTCCTGGCTGAGACAATGTGCGTAGTAAACTGCCCTGTCACGCACAGTGAAGCATCTATACCGCGCACCCGTGCACGACATCTGGTCTTCGATGGTAGGTCTATCGCGCGCGCACGTTCCCTTGAAGGCAAGATGCTCGAAGAAATGCGTGGCACCATTCTCGAAATCGCACTCATACCGCGGCCCCGCCTTCACGTAGATGCCGACGCACACGCTGCAGCAGTCGCGCTCCTCGGTCGCGATCGTGAGCCCGTTACACAGCCTCGTCGTCTGTAGATTCGTGTACGGCATGTTCCGCAGAAAGTTTAGGAACGTCGCTGGATATGAAGTGTATCTCACGTTTGTTTTTAGAGGACGCCATACTGATTTCAAAAAATTTGTAGTTATCTTTAACATTTATAATTATTATTTATATTTTTAAATAAAAAAATCATATGATCGTGCAACATAAATCGATTGTATATTTTAGTTTCGTATCACAGAATACTCCTTAATTGTACATTCAATGATCGAAAAAAAAAGGTCTAGCCACAAATCAAATTGTTTGTAAATCACAGACAAAGACGTAAATGTCAAGCACTCACACTTTCTTTTGCCGTAGACTGAGGATACAAAGTCTACGTTTTTTACAGTCCTACTCTATGGCTCAGACCGCGCGTAGACTGAAATGAACAAGCTCAGACGAAAGAGAGTGTGGGGTCTGAGTTTGATACAGGAATAAATTTGGAAGATTTATCATAAAGCCTAGTGGTCGTCAGCTGCGGATCCATTGGTGGACTTAGTACCCTAAAACACAAAAAAAAAGAAAAAATTTCCTCCCTATCGAAAATAGTATCTAAATAAAGCTTACCCAAAATCTTGAAAAAAAACAAAAAGTCTGTAAAGGTGCCGCGGTGGAAAGATCATCAACTTTTGCCCTGAAGATGGCAAACCACGCAGAAGTTCATATTAGGGGTGTCGCTGGGCTTGAATATAAGGTAGGGCATTTGTCGTTTCAGGTAGGGCAACAGTAAAAGGTTGTTACTTGTTTTGTTTAGGTCAATCGATTTTTGTTTTTCTATGGTTTTTCTTGACTTGTAAATAATTGAACATAAGTGAGCCAGTAATTATTAGAAATTATATTCAGTGTACTTATACGATAGGTAGATAAAAAAATCCGCCATGTAGCGCGAAATATCTTGTCTAGGGTTCGGTTCCTGTAACACTCTGAACACGAAACCCTAAAATGATTAAGCGCTAGTTCAGACATAGCGGGAACCGCTCGGTTTCAAAATCACGTAGGAACCGCGCGGATCTATCGAATTATTTAATACTTTGTTTTTTATAATTTATTTGATTCGAATTAGGAGTGAATCGCTTCGACACTATTTATTGATAAAATGGAGAAAACGAGAGATAGAGCGAGAATTTAATGACATTCTCAGGAAGTCAATTTTTCCCCTATTTATAAAAATACAAGTCCAAGATAGTCTGTGAGCCGACTGCAGATTCCCAACGTCAGAAAATTTATGAGGAGCCCAGATCTATACATTTTCCAGCAACTATGAGAACATCTTCAATTCTATTGGCAATGTTTGGGAGCTTTTTACGTCACATAACATAATTTCCAAGCCCAGGAAAGCCCATCATAATTTTTCGACCGAGCGAGCTTCAGCGAGCCAAGCGTCTCTGCTTCAGCTTCGACAAAAAGTATTTCGTATGTCCGAATTCTGTCCGGATCTTTGTCTTGCTCTATAGATCACAAAATTTTACAAGAATCGGTTGGGTAATGCGACCTGTAGAGGACAAACGTCGGCCGCGAAGTCTACAGCTCACAGAGCCACTAGTCGTTTTAAGTAGAGAAATGCTCGGTACAGACCAAGCCAACGGAAGCCACAGAATACGCGGCGTCCTGTTTTGCTTCAACAAAAAAAAAAAACGAGACGCAGTATATCGTTGGCTTTCGTTTGTTTTGGTCTGTACGCAGCAAAAGGAACCTAAAAGTCTGCCAAGGCGCGCGAAATTGAGAAATGCGTTGGAGATTTGCAGTCGGCATACGGGCTAAAACCGCGCTCGCAAACCGATCGTAAAGCTCGTGGGTGACGGTCGCCAAGTACGCGGTTGATCGAGTGTCGCTCGGTAGTCGCAAGCGAAATTCGCATCGTGAGTTCTGCTTTAATTTTTGTCATTAATTTCAACAATTTTGGAAAGTCATGAAGCCCGCAATCAATGCGGAAACGACTAAAATTCGCTCCGAAAGCCTAAGGTCAACTCACGATGCTATTTTAGCCCGCGATGTCCGCGAGTGCTCGCGACTACCGCGTGACCGCACGATCATCCGCATGCTTGGCAATCTGTTCCCGACCACGGTGTCAGCCCGTGACCCGATTGCAGATTGCTAACGTTTTTCCTAATTTCGCGCGTTGGCAGACTTGAGTATCTATATTGTTATTCTACATATATGTACTTATATATCGAAAAATTATGATGCCCTGGTTTGGAAACGATGTTATGTGACGTAAAAACTCTCAGAAATGTATATCAAAACCGAAGGTTTTCCATAAAATGTTAAGTGTTTATGTGACGTTGGGAATCTGCAGTCGGTTCACGGACTATTTCGGGCTGGTTTGCGGGCCTTGTCACAATTGAAGCCATTGTCATGATCGCCAAAAATTTTCATGCCGTGAGTGAGTTTTGAATTTAAACAGCCGGCCCGGAGTCGCAGCTCCATGAATTCTTAAGCTGGGTCCATACCAAGCCAACGAACGCCAAAGAATGCGCTGCGTCTCGTTTTATTTTAAAGAAACGAAACGAGACATCGTTGGCCTTCCTTGGTCTGTACGCAGCATTTGGGCGCGGTTCTACTAAAGCGGAGCTGAGCGGAGCGGTGCATAATTGACCAATCACATTGCGTCCACTGAAGTGGAGTGGAGATTTCGAGCGTTTGGTCAGCTAAGATTTTAATCGCGCCCGCGGTTTCCAAAGAATGTCGAAATGTTTGTAAAAGCCTCACGACGCGTTTTTCGCTCGCGGCTGGTTCGAATACTCCGCCGCAACCGCCACGCGCCCGCGTGCATGACGAACGTCACCCGCGAGCTTTGCCAATTTCGCACGTTGGCAGACTTGAGGTTCCTTTACTCTAAAAAAGAATATGCTAATGAGCTGTCAAAGCGGCTTACAGAGAAAACAAACGACCAAAGGGCTGGTGCTTAGCTCGGTCAGCGAATTAGCATTACTATTCAGCGAGGTAACGTTGCCAGCCTTTTGGGTACTTCACCCGCGGGTACTGATATGAGCTCTGTTCATTATTTGTTAAGTAGGTTATGTTTATATTGTTGTTACTCGTATTAACAAAAAAAAACGACAAATTATCATTTAACAAGAATAATATCATGAGTTTGTAAATCATGTTATGTGACGTAAAAAGCACTCTCAATTTTGATCCGAAAAAAAAAGTTATTTCATGTTTCCGGCTAATTTCTGCTAGTAAGTATAGCAGATCAGTGACCCTATTCGGAGATTTGAGATTTTCGTCTCATTTTTTTCGTTCTTGTTTCTCTCGTTTGAAACGTCATAGGTGTGAGAGTGACCAAGATAAAATCTCATCTCATCTCACGCGCAGGAATAGCCCCCCTGCATAGGTATTCACAATCATTCGGAAACGTTTCCGATCGGATCCTACAAATTACAAACTTTAATGGTTCTAATCTCGGTCTACATTTAAAAATTTTGAAATAGAGAATCGAGTACAAATCCGATCGGAAGAATGAATCATGTTTAAAAACTAATGAATTCTGACTAAAATTCGAACAATAGGAGTTTAGTATTTTATTTTTTTGTAACGCGAACGGAAACGTATCCGAATGATTGTGAATACCTTCGCAGAGCTCCTCGTATATTTTCGAACGAGCTAGTGTCGCGAGCTAAGCGTTTCTGCTTTATCTTCGACAAAAATGCTTTCGTACGTTCGAATTCTGTCCGGATCATTGTCTTCCTGTACAGGTCGCAATTCTTAAGGCGAGGCTTTCCCAGAACTTTAGGTATTTTACTCTACCTCAGGCCGCACTTTTTGGGAGCGCGACGTATTCATTCACGCGACACAAAAGTTGTGTGCGATGCGCCGCGCGCACGTCTTTCACCCGTCAGTCACGTTATGGTATCGAGTACCTAAACACCCATTTTTAGGAAATCGATAAAATAATCCGTCCGTCATTGTACTCATCCATTTTTTGAACATTTTTTATTAGATGCCAAACAAAAAAAAATCTAAAAAATGTTGTTCAAGCCAATATAGGTACAACGAATCTCATGTCCACGAGTTGTTGTATTTTTGATGTGTGAGCAGTCGTGGCATTAGTTTCATTTTACCGGTAGTGTCATATTTCCATTTTATCACACTTCACACTCATAAATACAAAAGATTGCGATTGTGTGTGGAAGTTAGGTACTTACTCGTATTTCACTTATTCACACCTAAACGGCTAGACGGATAAGGATCATATTTGGAACGGAGTTAGCTTATGCCCTGGATTGACACATAGGCAACTTGTTATCCTTATTAGGACAAATATTTATACAGGGTGTTGGAATGATTGTGTAACTACCGGTATTCATTAAATAATACAACATAGTAAATTTCATTATTTTTGGGTATATTGTATAACAATGGTAATAACAATTTTAATTACCTTACTTTACCATTAGGTGCGTACTAATAATATTGTATGGTTTGTTAAATGTTACAAAGTTAAAAAACTACACGATTCAGATATAATTTTGAACAATAATTATGAAAGAATCGAGTAAACTTATACCGGATATACAGGGTGTAAGGAGACCGTTCTCGAAGCCGAAACGCCGTTATTATACTATCTATACACAACCCGAAACCACTAACTATTAGCCATATAACTGTTATTTTAAACTTTTAGAAATTTGCAAACCAGCAATGTAACGCGTTTATATCGCGGGGGTCAATGGTCGGCGCCAGTACCTACCGAAAGTGCGACGACGCACCGCGCGGCGCGCGGTGTGTCGTGATTCAAATCGGTAGAAGTTGATTCAAATCGGTAGAAGTTATTATCTACTAGGTAGGTAGGTAATAGGTAGGTTGAATTCAATCAATCGGTTTAAAATGCTTTACCTAATCGCAGATGTGTGAGATAGGGCTCAAACTCGCACTCCCGATCTTACAAAATCACGTACCTAGTCTGTGTTTTCATTCGCCTTCTGCGGTGCTATTCACAATCATTCGGAATCGTTTCCGATCGGATCCCACAAATTTCAAACTCAAATTGTTCGAATCTCAGTCTCCTTATATACATTTTGGAATAGGAAATCAAGTATCAATCCGATCTGAAGAATTAATCACGTCTAAAAACTTATGAATATAGACTGAAATTCGAATAATTAACCGAAGACGGGTCTGAGCAGTAGCGCTCTTGTAGCGCCTCACTCAACTGCCGTCTTTGTACTTCTTCACTCTAGTAAACTTCAAAGCTAAAGTGAATAAGTACCTTATAGGTCGTCGTGCTCCATCTTAGACCACAACGTCGCTTAACATCAGGCGAGTTGGTGGTCAAACGACGACCTATTCTACATAAAAAAAAAAAAAAAAAATTAGGTTTACAATTTTTGAAATCCGAACGGAAACGCTTCCGAATGGTTGTGAATAGCCCTGCTGGGTCGGAAGTCGGATTTCGGAAGCGGTCCCGCAAATTAAGGTGCGTTTAGACTAATCACATTAGGTTACCTAATTGAAATCGTTGATAAAATGTGGAAGCAAGGTGTTACGTGCGGTGGCGCGGCGTGGCGATGAGCCCGGGTAACTGCCACACTACATTTTTTTGTGCCATAATTGGCAAACAAACTAACAGGTTGCCTGATGGTAAGTGTTCACCGTTGCCTAAGGATACCTTTAATACCAGGGACATCACATCACGCTTCTTACAGAGTAGTCTTATGTAGAGAAAATGCATTAGCATCTCTCACAATCTCGGGGGGAGTCGGGCAGTGTGTGGGACTCCAACACACCCTAGAGTTACACTCTGCGGTGTTCTGCTTTTGCCTTTTTAATGCAATTATTTAGAAGCTTGATTTTTACAGCTTCAAGATATTGTAGATCTGTTTAATACATGACAGTACGGAATCCTAAAAAGTTAGCTACATTTTTAGTAGGTAAAGAAATAAAATTGAAATTGTAAAGGTAAAGACAGTACATTTTAACTTGTGAAAACAGTGAAAACGCACCCTAAATGTGTTTATGTCTATTACGCACACAAGCGCGTGTCTATCGCGACCGACAAAGAAAGCCGCGCGCGCTGAAGGACAGTGCGATCTTTCGGCGCCGCCGGCCGGCGCGCGGCAGCAGCTTTGGCTTCGTAGGTACGAGTATAGCGCGAGCGAAAAGGTGAATGTACTGTGCGTGCGTGTCGTCGTGATTTTGAATCTGAGGCAATAAGATCACAATTCACAAGCCTACAAATTCATGTTATGAGAAAGTATTAAAGCTATGTCTTTTTAAATTTCAAAGTGAAACATTTTGTAAGTGACGGCGCAGGCGGACCTAGTTGGGTTGGGTTGGAAGTTGAGACCATTGGATTTTTAATCCACAGGTCCCAAGGTTTGAATCATTTCGAAGTTAGTGCGTATTGTTGATTGCTGACAGCTGTAAACGCTGAAGAAAAACATTGTGCGAAAATGGGATGCCTGAGAGTTCTTTGTGAAGTTTACCAACGAACAACTCATTGGACCAGCGTTGTGGACACTTACGACTTGTGTGCCTTAAGCTTCTCACAATGAGAAGATGGCTCATATCTCATGGCCCATCTCCAGCCGTAGGACAGTTTGAACCGAACGTGATTTAGGCAATTACCGAAGAGAATGCAATAGCCACGTAGGTAGTTAGATCTGTACGAATGGCGGGAGGACGTCTCGTAACGCGCCGCCGCGGCCCGCGCGCGCGCCGAGACAGCGGCGGGCGCGCGGCGGGGGGTGGGGGGCGGGGGCGGCGCGGCTCCTTGCAAGGTCGCGACCGCGCGCAGCTGTGTGCGGGCGTTCACCTCTAGCGTCAGCTGTCAGTCATTTGTATTAGATTGCCGTTAAGGTAATTTTTTTTTTTTGGTAATTGGTGTTTAAACTAGCTCTTTAAAGCTTGTATAACTTGTGTCGATGTTAAAATATCAGATTTTAAGTTTAAAAAAAAACCTTTTTTTCGCGTTTTTTTTAGTCGCTTTGTATTAGTAATCCCCACCACTATTCCCAGTTTTCGTTTTCGAGAGGGGTCCACTAACTCCCTGTATAGGTATACATACCCTGGGTACGAAGTGGCGGACATTTTGCTAGTACTAACAAAACATCCAATACAAAAACATATATTCACAATATTTACATTTATATATACAATTGAGCTATAGGTACGTAGTATTATTATTTGTTCTGTGATATAGTTGTAGAATCGATGGCAGCCTAGTTGGGAGTGGCAATTTTGCTCTGCTGGGTTCGAACCCAGCCGACGGCACGCACCAATTTGTTCATTGTGTGAACATATGTGCGTATTGTGTGCCATCTGCTACATAACTGGAGCCCGGTGTATGGCGACAGGCTCGCCCCCTGTCACATTTGGGACTGAATATCGTCCGGCGAAATGTGGGTGTTGTATTACACCTCTGCCAGCCCCCTCGGGGAAAAGCGTGACGATATGTATGCATGTCTAGCCATAAGTTCTGTTACAAATGAAAATGCATTTTTTTTTTACAGTAATGTAATCTTATATCTTTAAATGAGCAATTCTTGTATATTTATATATATGTAATTGGAATCTCGGAATCGGCTCCAACGATTTTCATACAATTTAGTATATAGGGGGTTTCGGGGGCGATAAATCGATCTAGCTAGGAATCATTTTTAGAAAATATAATTTTATTCGTGTTTTATCGATAATCAATCTCAACTGAAAAATATGACTTTTCCTGACATCTATTGGCGAACAATAATACAATTTTTAGTTAGCAACTACGAGTAATTGCTTTAACGACACAACAGCAGATGGCGTTGTTAAGTAACACGAAGTCAATGAGTGTTTGCTTTGAGGTTAGACTAAAATCAATTGTTTATTATCCAAAAAACACAATTAAAAAATAAAAAAAATACCGAGCAAAGCTCGGCCATCCAGGTACTGTTAATAAAAGTTATATTTACATATGTATTGAAGTCTTAACAAATATATAACTATTATTTTATTCAAAATTACTACATTTGGCCTTGATAGAGGCCTTTAGTCGGTCTGGCCAAGAATCTATGGATTTACGGACTGTTTCCATGGGAAATTTAGCCACTGCTTGCTTCAAAGATTTCTTAAGTGACTCTATGTCGGCGTGTCGTTTAGAGCAGGCCATGCCCTCTAAACCTGACCATAATTTGTAGTCCAGGGGGTTTTGATCTGGGCTAGAGGAGGGCCAGTCTTCAGCCCTTATAAAGTCCGGAACATTGGCTTCCAGCTAGGCTTGGGTAGTTCGCGCCTTGTGACCATGTGCAGAGTCTAGTTGGAAACTCCACTGTAGATTTTTAAAAAGTGTATTGCTAAGGGGTTGTACAACACCATATAAGACGGGTCTCTTGATACACTTTGGCAGAAGTTTTAACCCCCTTTTCACAAAAACTAAGCTTTGTGACGCCGTGATAGGATACCCCCCACCAAACCATGACTGACGCAGGATGATGACCACGCTGAGTGAAACAGGGTCAATGTCATCCACGTGCCTAAAACAAAATAAAAATAAATATTTATAAGTATGATGTCCAAAAGTTCAAAATATAAAAATTCTAAAAAACCGACCAAGTTCGAGGCGGACTCGCGCACGGAAGCTGTCGTTCAAGCTTGTTGATATGTATGTACATAATTATATAACAACTACATTATAAATAAATGAGCTTTCAAATGACACCTCAAACAACTGATTTGATGAGATAGAACTCGAGATATAAGCAATAATCTACAACGGTCGGCGGCCATCTTTGTGACGTATATACAGGACATACGCGGGGTCGCCTGTCCCCGCTATCGCTTCTTACAACCGGCAGTTTCGAATTTCAAAGGCAACGACGAACACATCCATACCAGTCGTAGGTTTATAAAAGCCGTATTTACAAGATTTACCGAAATGCTCGATTTTCGCTAATCGTTAAAAACGAATATACAACTTTACGAGTTTTCTTCAAAACAGCCAACATCACGTTGCAGTACTAATCAGGCCTAGATGTGTTCAAATCATACGGCTATAACTCAAACGCTACCAAACACTCGTGTAGTACAGATTGTTCAGTCAAAAATGAAAGTATGAACGACGTCCCCTATCTCACCTAACACCCTATATAATTTACATACATACAGTACAGTCAAAACTTAGCGAAGATCCGCCACCTTGCATGTTACAAAAAGAAGGTAGGTACTTACGTTTCGTCAATTGCAATGTCATCAGAGTTTATTACATTCTCTTGAAGTACT
Organism: Peribatodes rhomboidaria; assembly: GCA_911728515.1. Classification (NCBI taxonomy): domain Eukaryota; kingdom Metazoa; phylum Arthropoda; class Insecta; order Lepidoptera; family Geometridae; genus Peribatodes; species Peribatodes rhomboidaria. The sequence continues at coordinate 1,180,961 of OU452166.1, forward strand.
CTTCTGCAAAAAAAAAACGAAGATAAGTATTCATGTAGGTAAGTATAACTACGTGAATATCACTACTAGATATACCACTAGGCCGGGTATTTACTCGTTGTGCAGTTCAGATTGCTCAGTAAAAATGAAAGTATGAACGTCGTCCCGTATCTTACCTAACATCCTGTATAGTTAAAACTTAGCGAAGATCCGCCGCCCTGCATGTTACAAAAGGTAGGTAGGTACTTACGTTTCGTCAATTTCAATGTCATCGGAGTTTATTACATTTAGTTGTAGTACTCTTCTGAAAAAAAAAACAAAACTGTAAGATAGGTATTCGTGTAAGTAGGTATAACTATATAAATATAAATATCACTGGTATGCCACTAGGACGGGTATTTACTCGTTGTGCAGTTCAGATTGCTTAGTAAAAATGAAAGTATGAACGTCGTCCCGTATCTCACCTAACATCCTACATACCTATATAGTCAAAACTTAGCAAAGATCCGCAGCCCTGCATGTTACAAAAGGTAGGTAGGTACTTACGTTTCGTTCCAATGTCATCGGAGTTTATTAAATTTGGTTGTAGTACTCTTCTGAAAAAAAAAAACAAAACTGTAAGATAGGTATTCGTGTAAGTAGGTATAACTATATAAATATAAATATCACTGGTATGCCACTAGGGCGGGTATTTACTCGTTGTGCAGTTTAGAATGCTCAGGAAAAATGAAAGTAGGAACGTCGCTCCGTATCCGTATCTCACAAGTTGTCTGGGTGAAATAATAAATGGTGACCGACATAGTCAAAACTTCGCAGAACACCCGCCTCCCTGCGTGGTACAAAAGGTAGGTAGGTACTTACGTTTCGTCAATTCCAAAGTCATTGGAGTTTGTTACGTAGTAGTCTTCTGCAAAAAAAAACTGTAACTGTAGGTAGGTATAACTACATAAATATCACTAGTAGGTATACCACTAGGCCGGGTATTTACATCGTGAATACACGTAACGAGACAAAAAAGTATCTATGATGATGAGTATGATATTTGAAAACACTAAAATGAATATAAGTAGGTACTAATAGATTTGTTGATACATCATCTGACTACAAAAAGCAATGCAAGAAATGTCGATTCTAGTAAATAAAAACAATGATTATCAATTTAATCTAGTAGAAGTTTATCTACTTACCGACGTTTGCTCCTTGACTCGTACGATTTTCTAAAAGCCAGACTTGAGCATTTTTTTCGTTTATTATGTTTGTTACCCAATATGGAAAAACTAAATGCTTGGTTGGTGTTGGTGTGTGCGGCACTGCGGAGATCACAAAAATTTGGCACACGTCCGGCGTCGACGGGGTCTGCGGGCGGACTGGCGGTCACGCAAACGTGCCTTTTTACCATGAATTCGTGATAAAAAAATCATATAAAATTACCATGTTAACTTTTTAACATTTTTATTTATGATTCCATTTTTTTATTGCATTGTAATTCGTAAAAAAAATAAAAAAGCAATATGATTTGTAAAAATTAAGTCGCAAATCGTGTTTAAAATACCAAGTAGAGGTGACTTTGGATTTTTTTTCTATCGAGTGAAGTTATTCATTACATGTATCAGATTTATGATTCCACTTAAAAACATGCTTAAGAATAACATATTTTTTTTTACACAGTAAAAACCATGGTTTATCTTAGAGGAAAGTTGATTCTTGCTAGACGTTTTCTGGCCAGGCTCGCCTTAACCGATTCTCTTAAAATTATGTGAGTACTTAATTAATAAATAAATAAATTCGGTACTTTTCCACACACGGTCGCCTGACCCCAAACTAAGCAAAGTTTGTACTATGGCTGCCAGAGACATATGTATATATTTTAATACATACTTAAATAGATATTTAACACCCACACATAGAACAAACACAAATATTCACCACATAAATGTTTGCCCTAGGTGGGAATCGAAGCCACGCCCCCAAGCTCAGAAGGCAGGTTCACTACCAACTGAGTAGGTTCGATAATTATACAGTTTTATTTATCGCGTAAACTGACTCAGCAAGAAACATCTGTATAGTTATTATAGCTGTATACTTCTAATTCTCAGTCATCAATTTGTAAAAATAAATGGATCTTGACAACCTTATCAAATAGATGGAACCGTTTGACGCCGAAAATAGTAGCCGTAGCCTCTTGCTGAACTTGCCTATAAAGGAACGAGACAAGCTTTACCGAGCCGTCTAGTATCACGTGACCTGAGTACTCAGCCCAAGGCCCCTGCGGACTTGCATCTGTAGTGGTTATAAGCTGTTAGACACTGCTCGAAATGCTAGAGCTCGCGTCCTGCTTTCAGTCCTGTACAACCCATCACCATCTATTAATAGCATCAAATCATCATCATCAAGCAGTGAATCTCTAAAAATATATTTATGTTAAATAGATAGGTAGGTACCTCAAAAGTTTCTTCGATCTCCTTTCAGTCGTTTATATTTCTTTGTTCAAAGTCAAAGTCAAAGTCAAAATGTTTTTATTCAATTTAGGTATCAAAGATGATGATTGATTATTTATTATTGAGATTGATTATGAACGTCAAAGTTATTTAAATAGACTCGACCGCCTTGTTCGGACAAAAAGCCTCTACTCAGAAGAACAGGCAAGAAACTGAGGGGCATTATTTTTTCAAATAAAATGTTAACGTATGTTAATAAAATGTTAACGTATGTTAACATTTTATATAAATGTATGTTTCAATAATAATGTTATTGAAGCACATTAATTTGTTTCAAACAACCTAGTATTCTTGTTAGAAGAAATCTGACCTGAACCCAGCCAATAGTATGCAAAACTTATACAATGGTTAAGATAAAAGTTATCATGAAGCCTGTTGGTCGTCAGCTGCGGATCCATTGGTGGGCTTAGTAGCCTAAAACACATAAAACATTTCCTTTTGATTGAAAATAGTATCAAAATAAAGGTTATCCTATATTTTGAAGAAAATAAAAAGTCAGCTAGCTCTGATGTGGGCTCTGTTTGTGCTGGCTCAGTGATGGGTCTAGCAGAAGTAGCTTCACAAACACTTAGAAAAAAACATTTTTTCAGTCATTTCCTCCCGATTGAAAACAGTGTCAAGATAAAGCTTACCCAATATCTATATAGAAAAAAGTCAGCTGGCTGTATCGCGGTGGAAAGATCGTCAGCTGTTGCCCTGAAGATGGCAACGCAGGAGCCACCTACGAGCTCCTATTGCCTATTCTGACGAGTTTTTCTACTAGCTTTCTTTCACTTTGACTGCTGAAAACACTTAAGTTGTGTTTTGTCGGGCTCAACGCCAGTGCGGCTAAACACGTGAGGCGCGTTCGGCTTAAATTCAATACAACCGTGCGGCAAAACACAGACGTGTGTGTTTATCTCCGACGTAACGCCAGTGCGGCCTGACACGCGTCGCGATTTTTTTAAAACGAGCTAAACACTATCCTGATGGTAAGGGGCAATGCCTCTTCTCTACTGCAGTAGCAGACAACTTTTTTTATCCGATTTTATACAATTAGGTACGATTTTAAATTAATAAATAAAATTATTTCGTAAAATTAATAGTCGTACCTAATTCTTATTATCTTAGTAAAACGCAGACTATTTTTATACTATTACAACAAACTTCGAGTAACAACCGCTGGGTGCAGCTAATAGATAAGTATTCATTCGTTATGTACCTACGGTGTAGATATGGAACACTAATGTTCCCCACGAGGCTACAGCTGTTGGTGGAAGGTATAGTAGAACAAATGGTAACTACTTGTCTTTTCTGCCTAAATTCGGTTACATACATTGAAATTCTTAAACATCTATTGTTTGCTCACATCAAACACGACTAGCGGCAAAATATTTATTCGCAAAGTTTTACAACTCGCTTAGTGGAACTAGAGCGCGGCGGCATCCGTTCCAGGGGGGCTATTCCTGCGAGTGAGATGAGATGAGATTTTATCTTGGTCACTCTCACACCTATGACGTTTCAAACGAGAGCAACAAGGACGAAAAAAAGTGAGATGAAAATCTCAAATCTCCGAATAGGGTCCCAGGGGGGCTATTCCTGAGCGTGAGATGAGATAAGATTTTATCTTGGTCACTCTCACACCTATGACTTTTCAAACAAGAGCAACAAGGACGAAGAAAAGTGAGATGAAAATCTGAAATCTCCGAATAGGGCCACAGGTAGGATAACAAAAGGATTATCCGTGAAAAGATTATCTTTTTCTTACGTTTAGACAGTGTTTACTTCGTTTTCTATTGTTTTTGCAATAAACGATTCAAATTTATCACTTGCCGTTTCTCTTGAGGCTATAAACGGCTTCCAATAACAAAATTCAAAAAGTTCCGACTGCAGGGACCCTATTCGGAGATTTGAAATTTTCATCTCACTTTTTTTTATCCTTGTTGCTCTCGTTTGAAACGTCATAGGTGTGAGAGTGACCAAGATAAAATCTCATCTCATCTCACGCGCAGGAATAGCCCCCCAGGGGCCCTATTCGGAGATTTGAGATTTTCGTCTCACCTTTTTTCGTCCTTGTTGCTCTCGTTTGAAACGTCATAGGTGTAAGAGTGACCAGGACAAAATCTCATCAAATCTCACGCGTAGGAATAGCCCTCCTGGTCTTGCTGCATGGTTTGACGACACTATGTGTTGCCCACGTGACCGGAATACTGGCGGAGTATATTATTATACCATGATCCAACCGTGCTGCTTAGTATTTTGACAGTCTGTTTTCGACATTCGTAGTAATGGTTGTGTTGTTGTGCTTCCACCATGGCTGTTGACGACGTTCAACAAGCGCTTTTTGATATGTTTGGAGATCCAGATAATTATGTAAGTAACTACTATTTTTATTATTTTGTGTTTAGCCTAATTTTAAATAACGACCGCGCGCTATTGTGCCTCTCGATGGGTTAATGTCTCTGGCAATGCATACCTACCACATTTAATACTATTTTATAATAAAACTTGACAAAGGAATTACTTGACTTTTTATTATTAAAAATATATAAATAATTAAATGTACTAAATCAACAAAATTTAATGTAACAGTCGAAATCTGGAACAAACAAAAATTTGTATATTTACTAAACCTTCATATGCTAATTATAGATTTTTTTAAAGACATAATAAAATTGACTTAAATACTTTCTTACCTAATCTTTTTTTGTCTTCTTTCCGACTCACTTTCCTTACCATCTGGGTGTGCTGGGAGCCGGACGCTTTCTACTATCCATAATTAGTTCGGTGGACCTAGCCGCTTCAATTAGATGGGCTAGGCCCACCTTTGGGTTCCCAGCGCTCGGGCCCGTCGCTTCTTCTGTATGCTGTGACGGCGCCCAAGCGCTGGGGTCAGTGTCCTCTTCATCTATCCTGTCCATTTAAATAAATGTTGTATAGAAAACGTAAAAATTTGGGAACAATTTTGTTATTGTGTAAAATATCTATTTTGTCAACGAAAATAACTCACCAAAACTTTTTTTCGTCAGCCATTTCAACCACTTTCAATTAGCTTTGGGTAGCAAATAAACAAAAGCGGCCCGAAAAGTTGAATAATGCGGTGACAAAATAATTATTATGCCGTACATTATTTATCACTAATCAAATAATGTAAAACCTGTTTTTGGAATAATTGAAAACCTGTTTTTGTACAACATTGGGTATGAGAATTTTCGAATGACTAATCGTCTTTCTTTTTAACCGAAGAAAAACGGAGGAGATTTACAAATCAACGAGTATATTTTTTTATGTATGACTACGTACAACCTTCTAGAGTAGTCCAATTTTGTTAATTTTTATTTTTATTGATTTATGCTTTTATTGCTCGTGCTTTCATTTCCGTACATTCTCGTTTCCGCAAATATCATGTTGTTCTGCAGACAACTTCACTTCTTTCTTTTCTACTTTGCACGTGCGCCGTACAGGATCCAAGCGAGGAAAAAACTATTAAAAATGTGCGAAATAAGGTAAGAGAATACATTTTGCTTGTTTTGTAAACTAATTGCGTGTTTTTTCTAAGTTTCGTATTGATTTCATTGTGTCTAGGCGAATAACGGCACATGCATACGGCTCGTATTTTGGCCCCATCCATCTTTAAAAAGCTGGAAAACTTCGTTTCATTATTTTTATACTTCTCTAACTAATCATTGTTTTAGAGAGCCGCTATTGGAGATGGAAAGGCCGCGGAGATGGTGGCAGTGCTGGTGTTGCGTGTAAGTTTGATTTGAACACTAAAAAAAGTACGTAAGCAGTACATAGTAATTTGTTTTAAATTGCTGCTTTGTCAAACGTAAAGTGACACGCGTAGTGTGGCGCTGCCTTTCATTGATTTGCATAGCATTCTAGCGAAGTGCAAGATTATAATAGGCGTGCTGTTCATCATACTATAATGTTTGAAACTTATTAGACATTATTTGCGAATACTATACATCAGTAGTTGAAAATAGTTGCTTATTGAAAAGATATCCAGGTGTTTGGAAACAATCACTGAACATAAATCTATGGCACTGACTCATCCCAGAAGCATTGTATTTTTTTTTTTTTGTTATTACAGATTGTCTTATGAAGATGACGAGGATCCCTCCCCGTCGGCCCTCACAAGACCCCCACCAGCACTGGCCCCGCCGCCAGAGTCCCCGGAGCACGCGACCCTGCCGCCAGAGGCCCCGGAGCCAGCGACCCCGACGCCAGAAGTCCCGGAGTCAGAAGCCCTGGAGCCAGCGACCCCGCCGCCGCCAGAGGCCCCAGAGCCAGCGACCCCGCCGCCAGAAGCCCCGGAGCCAGTGACCCCGCCGCCAGTGGGTCCGAGGTCAATGGCCCCGCCGCCAGTGGCTCCGAGGTCACTGGCCCCGCCGCCAGTGGCCCCGACGGCATCCCTCTAAGCACCCACGTTAAAGTTTTTATTTCTTTTATTTTTATATTCGAAATTGAAAACAGTTGCTATTCCGTCTCCGCCTCAGGGAGGCGCATGAAAGGAGGAGGAGATGTCTCACTGAGGCGGAGACACAGGCTATGAATAAGAGATGGAGGGATGCCGTGGAGCATGTTATAAAAGAATGTAGGAGCTCTACTGACAATCAATAATAATTGTCAGTAGAGCTCCCAAAAAATACAATGAATTTGTACAGTTAGTTTGTAAGTTGTAAATAAATTAGTCAGTAAGGTAAATATGTTTTTATTTCACTTGTAGCTCAGAAGTTATAATTGATCTATTAACTCCTATAGCAGGCCAGGGGCTCAATCGCGCTATTTTAAAATTGTTGCGAACGGCTAAGGTTTGGTTGCGGTTAGTTTGCAGTTGTAGTCCAACTTTGGTTGAATTCGGTATTGCGCTAAATTTCAAACGCCAACCAAAACTGAAGCTTAACTGGAACGTAGCCGTTTAACAATCGTTGTTAGTGATGTTACTTTTCAGTGGCCTTTGGTGTTAATAACATGCTAAATCGAGTTACGGCACTATAAAATAAGCTGTTTTATCTGTGGTTTTGACAATGACAGCTAATTGATGGACGACAGCGTGACATTACTTCTGTAAATTCCACGAAATTACAAAGTAAACAAACAACCAAAAAACTTTTCAAATCCTCTTTAATGAATAATAATTAAAAACTGAAGTGTCGCAGTGCCATAATGGTTTAAATTCAAGTGTTTCTTTGGTGCCGTGACGAAGTACTTTTGCTGCTGCAGACTTTTTTTGAGACATAAAACTGTGAGAAAGTCACCAAAACTTTGCCCTGGGACGGGTAAGGTTTATAGAGGCTCTTGCATACGACACGATTATGGCGTGAATGCATCAAACCTCTTAATGCGTAAGGAGCTACTAGAAGGAAAGGAATAGGCCAAGGTAATACCTATTCCTATGCAAAATAATAGTTGTGCAACAAAGATCTTTTGTTACATTTTGTATGTTTATAGTAATACTTCTTTTCAGATATGGCATGACAAGTCATTGGAAGAAATACTAGAGTATACCTCAGTGTATCTAAAACACCTGCAACACCACAATGTAGGTAAGGTTTGGCCTGTATTTGTGAGAATAAAATAATGCCATTTTGTTACCTAAGTATTTACTTCAATTTTTCAGTGGCTTGAAGTACAGTAGAAGAATAACGGTGATTTTGCTTCAAGATCAACAAAGAAATGTGGCCAACACAAGCCTTTCAGGCTGATTACTGCTGAACACATGATGTTAAAAGGGTAATTTATTTTTATGTCAGATAAGCTGCACCCCACAGTTAAAAAGTAGCCTATGTGTCAATCCAGGCCTACCCTTAGCCCTTAGTTTACATGATTATCTTTAAAGGATGCAAACCCCAGAATTATTGTTAGTGATTATTAATGAATGTGGGTTGTGTAAAAATAATCAGCTATATAACAGATCAGCGGATACATTACAAAACCTTTGATATTAGGATGACTAATACTCATTATTACTATCTTTTGTTTCAGATTGCCAACCGCCAAGCCCACAAGAATAGAACTGCTATAAAAAGTGATAAATAAAAATAATATTAATGTCTGAATAAAACCATTTTACACATAAATAATTTTATATTATTACCTAAGTATTCATTGATTAAAAGAATGAGGAAAATATAAGAAAAAGCACTCGTTTTAATTGGTAATCCTATCTGCCGTGAGCAGAAGCACTGTATGATTGCCCACTACTGAAACTGCTATGATTGTCAACTTTAGGTTGTGAGCCTGTATGCTGCACCGCTACCTTGGTGGGCCTGCTCAGCCTGCGCTTGAAAACACATTGACTTCCTCTCTGTTAAAGTTTAGGAGCTGCATGCTTTGTATGCTATATTATGTAGCTCACAACATGCAATTTATACTATTGCTGCAGCTACCAATAGATGCATCCGCACCTGCAATCAAATACATTTTGCTTTCTATAAAACCTTAAAAAATACTGTCTGTTTATTTGTTTGTAGCATTAATATCTTGGCAATTTATTATCATAGCCTAGTTTAACCCCTGACGTCGACTTCCACACGGTTTATCGGGTGTACACACACATATCAAATTGTTTCATGTACTGTGGCCCTGAAGTGTAGTAAACATTATCCTCCTTAATAAACACTACAGCTTGAATAGTTATACAGTGTTTTGTCTTTTTCTTTCTGTTATAGTTTCAACTCAATTATAAAGGCAAAATGTTGTGTTACTATTCTGAAGCTATACAATGTTTATTGGTAAGGTAAAGGGGTATGTATTTGTGTATGTACTTGCAAAGTGTTGAATGATAAGGTAACAATCCTCAAGAACTACTCTGTTGGGATGTTATGATGACTCAATTGAACAATAATAATGTACCTAATTATATTAGTTTATACTTACTCTGTTACTTTGCTTATCTCATGTTGAAATGGTTTAAGGCCATTGTCACTTTGCCGTTGCCGGATACCCTTAGACTGGGCTATGACACGCAATGTTTCCACTGTCTCCTAGAATGGTCTGATGAGACTAGTATACCTAGAATACCAATGCTGCCGAAACCTATAACAATTTTATTACTTATTAAGTATTTAATTTTGTAAACATTATATCTATTTGTAATTAGACTTGAGATTTAAGACTAATGCTTTGGATTACCTACCACTGTCATTGGATAGTTATAAAATAACATACTAGCCCCACTGAACTAGCCCTCTTAGTTATTCACAGTTTTTGTTAGTTTTATTTACAAAACTTTTTTTAAGACAAAACACTATAAAACTATTCTGAGGCTGTACAAAGATTCATGCTAAGTGAGGGTTCTAGCATAATGACAGATCAGTATAAATGCAAGAAAGCAACAATGTTACAAGGCTTTACTGCGAATAAGTTTTAAGGTTGTTTGATAAGTTTTTAGGTTATGTACCTCTAAGCTTTTGCATGGTTTTCTTACCTTGGTTTGAACATCCTAAGCATCCGAGAAAGCGTAGCTTGTGAGGAGTCATTAGTTGGCGAGTTAACTCCTTATACTTGAGACAGTCTGCAAACGGCCGATCACTCATGGCAAAAGCTCCGTTCTAGAGCGTTAATTTCTTTTTTGCTTGGACCCGAGCATTCATAAGCTCTCTCCAATAAATCCATGTACCTACACACTCATTGTATTTCATTATAAGCTGTCGTCTGAAGAGAAAATCAAAACCAAAGTGACGAACTACACCCCAACGATCGAAAAACAGTCGAGATGTATCAACTTAAAATCAGCCGCTCGTTTGACAGCGGTAACGGTCCAGCTGCGGTCGACTAGCGTTCGAACTTTTGGCAAAACCATTAGCGCGATACGAAATTTACTAAAAGTCGAGAAACGTCAACGATACGTTTGCGTTTCAGCTGTAATTTTTTAGCGCGATCGGGCCCCAGGGAGGTTGTTAGTAGTTTAAAATTAATGACACCTCATACTTCAGAGTAGATTAGATTTTTATTTTTGCCATAACTACTCCAAAGAATAAGCCATCCCATCATGGGCGTACCCAGGGGGGGGCAGGGGAGGGCAGCTGCCCCCCCCTGAAAATCTCGCAGAACATGTATGAAATCGCCTAATTACTAATTAAAGTGTAAACGGGGCTATAACTTTTAAATAAACCGCGCAGTAGACACTGACAAAATGCACGATGCAATAGGGACCTTGCATCAAAATTTTAATGACAAATTAGGTTAATGATTCACTTAAGAATTTAGTAAAATGTACTACTGTGACATGTCTAATGAAAAACTATTGTTTTCCTACAAAATATTGTAATTACAAATTATGTAAAACGGAACGTAATTTGAACCACCAATAAGCTCGTAGTGACGTCACTCCATACGATAAGGGCCTGCACACACTGAAGGTGCGGCACGGCACGCTTCGGGCATGTCGAAGGTTCCTGTGTTGTGGCATCCCGCGTCGTCACGAAAGCAACCGAATTTCGCTCACTCATTCAGATTAGCGCTGTGCTGCTCTAAAGATAAGCCCATGGCAGGACGCAACGATGAAGCGACATGCCGCGGAATCACGTGACACGTTTTGGTCTATTCATGTAAATTCGTAAAGAAACTACAGCGCACACTTCATTGAAATAAAGTAAAAAAAATGTACGCGATAAACGTCCGTAGCCGCGTTGTCCCGTGCCCCGCCATTGTGAGCCAGCCCTAAATGTTGACAATGCAAGGACTGACGTCATGCCATAGGTATTGTGCTCGTCACGTGACCCTGCTTTTTGGCGTGGACTCTAGAAAATCATATTTCAAATCAGGATTGTAAAATTGTTTTGACCACGGGAAGAGATTCGCAGCCTCTATGCGGGAGTAATTAGGTCGATGGCACTCTACGGTGCACCAGTATGGTCTGACCGGCTGTCGGGTATAAAACGCAACAGAGGTAAACTCAACAGCCTTCAGAGGACTATGGCCATTAGGATTGCAAGAGGGTATAGACAATATCTTTCGAGGCGGCGACCCTGATAGCGCGATTTCCACCACTGGACTCTTGGCAGATATGGATTCTCGAGTGTACAAGTGTCTCCGTCAAAGCGAGGGATCCGCACCCTCCAAGTGGAGCCGAAGTGCGGAAAAAAGAACACACACTGGCACTCGAGAAATGACATCAGCGGCTTCTAGAGCCCCAAAACTAAAGCCAACGTGCAGTGGGCGCAATCCTGCCTAGCTTTGGTGAGTGGCTCAAAAGAGAAGGACGGGTTACTTTTCGACTGACCCAGATTCTCACCGGGCATGGGTGTTTTGGAGTGTACCTAAACAGGATCGGCCGAGAGGCCACTCCACAATGTCAACACTGCAGGATGGCTGCAGACTCTGCGCAGCACACGCTGGAAGAGTGCTCAGCATGGATCGAGGAGCGTCAGGCCTTAATTGAAAAACTGGGGCAGGACTTATCTCCATCGAGCATTGTCTTCACTATGCTGGCGATAAGACCGCCTGGACGGCTGCGATCGAATTTTGCGAAAAAGTAATCGGGCAGAAGGAATCCGCAGAGCGGGAACGCGAGCGTGCCGGTCCTTCACGATCCTTCGTAAGAGCCGACTAAAGGGGGACATTTAGGCTCGTAGGTGGGCAGATTTGGGGATCTGACCACCCTACCAAACGAGTGAGCCCGGGGAAGACAACGGTGTGGCGTGGCCTGCATCGTTGTGGTGAGAGACAAGAGAAAAATCTCCGGGAAAGGTGCTGTTACAAGCAACGTGCTAGGGGGGCACCGGTGCGGTCCTATGGAGATCCCGATGCCCTCTTGCCATGCACAGAGGATGGCCACCGAGGGAGTTTTAGTGGGTCAATCCCCACATAACCCGGATGCACCCCAATAACATCCGGGCATCTTTTTGAAGATTTACCCCCCCCGTCAACAAAAAAAAAAAGGTGTGTTTATGTAGTGTGTATGACAAAACAGCCGCGGACGACCCGACCTAAAAAATCTGACTTGCCCCCTCCTACGCCAGAAGCTGGGTACGCCCATGCATCCCATGGTTTAACCCCAGACATAGAATTCAGAGTCATAAATAGTCACGTGGATAACACGTAGTGATGTCAATCGATGCAAGACCGAAATAAGTAATTTACAAATAGTTCGAAAGAAGTCTCTTTCGATCATCAGTCTCTCTCGATCTCGCCATCAGTCGATGGCGAGTGACGTCATTATGTGTTTGCTGCCGGAATCCTAGACCTTGTTTTTTTGGATGATGGGTTGGAAATTTGTTAAAGTTGAACCTTTTTGAATTTTGTTATTGGAAGCTGTTTATGGCCTCAAGAGAAACGGCAAGTGATAAATTTGAATCGTTTATTGCAAAAACAATAGAAAACGAAGTAAACACTGTCTAAACGTAAGAAAAAGATAATCCTTTTGTAATCCTACCTGGAATGGATGCCGCCGCGCTCTAGTTCCACTAAGCAAGTTGTAAAACTTTGCGAATAAATATTTTGCTTGCAAGCATTGAAAACATCAAACTGCTATTTTGCACTGCAAGCAGGCTAAACCCATACTATGAAAAAAGACGAAATTACGAGTTTGTGAGTTTATTTTATACATAGGTCATGGTCGTGTTAACCTGTGTTAATTTGCGTATATGTTTTAGTTAATTTAGAAAAAAAAACGCGAAATTTCGCGCATGTCTTTGACTCGACCGACCGACCGCCAGTGCGGCCTTACACACTGTGCTGTGTGTAATTCACCGGCGCGAGCAACGGCAGTGCGGCTTTACACACTGTGCTGTGTGTAATTCACCGGCGCGAGCAACCGAACGGCAGTGCGGCTTTACGCGCCAGGCGTGTTTACACGCCTAGCGTGTACCGCCGCACAGGCGTTCTAATTAGCATTACTTATGCATTTTCTGAGAAACACCTCAGCAGTCAAAGTGTTAAAATGCCCGAAATATTTATTTATTATGTGGAGCAACGTTTACATTTTACAACGTTTAATGTTAGGTGGTAACAAACAATAAAGTAGTAAAAACAGGTAAATAAGAAAATGTAAAAGAATGTGTAACAGAATGTTACTTCGATGTGTAAACGCCATTTTAACAGGCGGTGAATGCAGACGAAGGTGCAGGTGAGGCGTATTAACTAAACGTTGTCTATTTTTAATAGCTTAGTTTGATAGGAAAAGAAACATTATTGTAAAAAAAAATAAACCGACTTCAAAACCAAAGACTCAAAAGCGAAACATACATTATTATAAGCGTTACCCACTCATGTAATTGAACTCGGTGCCAGCCAAGTCTAATAGATATTACCTACAAGTATAAGCGGAGCTCCCGTTTTAGCCGTCTAACCTAACCAATCCAAGTCGGATTTGTCCTGATAAAGGAGTCGGCCAGGGGGGTTTTAGGTTATTATTAAATCATGTCATTTTATTTTTACCTTAATTAATTCAAATCATATTTTCTTCGTTCAAAAATAGTAAACCACCCTATTAAATGAATGGCCTAAGCGTCAGCCAGTTAGCTTATTAAATGTTGTATTAGACGCTAAGGCTGAATATTATTGCTGAACGGCGCCACTAGTTAAAATGGCTAGGCTGAAAATCGAGCGACTGATTAAGCAAGTTGGCTGCGGCATAGACACAGCCATATAAGCGTAGGTAGCCAGATTTTTTTAGGTATGGGCACAGAATAAATAATAGTACACGTATGGGGGGGGCAGAAGTAAATGTAAGTACTTAGGTACCTATGCTGTTCTGCCTAACGGTGCCCAACAGTTGCTACGAGATTTCATGTTCGCCAAGAACTGGCCGACCGGCACTGCGAGTGGTTTCGAGCGAGTGGCGGGCGCGCAAGCGCGCCCCTCCCGCGCGCCCGACGACAACCGCTGCTGCCGACGCCGCCAACCCCGGGACTCCGAGACAAGCGACTTATGCCGGCGTCAACCGCGCCGCCCCAAACTTCTCCGGGCCCTCAACCTCCACAACGTAAACCTATATCTCTGACAATATGGTACCAAAATATTCGAAATGTAACAAATAAGACGAAACAACTCGAGGTATTATTGACAAAGGAGCTTAACTGCAACTTCATAATCATTACCGAACACTGGTTACGTAAACATGAATTTGTTTCTGTTACATTGTGTAACTACGATTTATTGACTTTTAGTTATAGTGAACAAGTAGCACACGGCCGAATTTGCATAGATCTACGTGCGGTCCGATATGTTGGTGGTCAACTGACAGGACTACTGCGACCTATTGCAGGAACAAATTATTGACGTCTGCGCCGTGCACCGTTGTAGGTTCTCCCATTTGAACTACCTTCGATTATTCGAAAACCTGCTCTGTAAAATAACTAACGAGGGCTTAGACTGCGTCATCATGAGGGACGTTAATATTGATCTGCTAGATCAAGCTCTCAGCCTGGTTTTGAAGCACACGGTACAAGGTGCATCTCGAACGGAAGTTGGTACTGACCTCTTCGATTTGACAAGACATGTTAGGGGGTCACGAGTCTGTCCTTCTTTTTGTTACTACGTACCTACCACATACATACATCCACAGTACCTACGTTCAATTTGCGTAGTAATAAAAAGGACCAACTGGTGACCCCCTTACATCGTCTCGTGAAATTGGAGAGGTCAGTGTAAGTATATTTGGGTCTGCGGACTCTGCGGTATATAACCGTATACCAACTTCCGTTCGGGATGCACCTTCTATCGCGTGCTTCAAAACCAAGCTAAGAGCTTGGTTACTAGAAAATGTTTTATGACATTGAAGCTTATTCTAAAATAAGATATTTTTTATTTTATTATTATTTTGGATAATAATAGCTATAGGTACATAATATATCTAATTATTTTTACTGTACCTACACATAGACATAGAGGAAAGACCCCTAATCGGTCAAAAATAATGATTCCAAAAAAAGTAAACCAAACCATTGAAAGTCAACCAATTCACTAGTCAGTCTTCGATGTCATCCAGTAGCGGTTACGTCTCCCTTCTAACAAATAAATATGGTGAACTGTGTAGTCAATTCATGCCGAAATTTCAGAATATCCAAAACAGTAAAAAAAGGCAACGTCACATATCACTCGTAAGTCTTAAATATATTTTTATGTGCTCTAAAAAGCTAATAATTGTAATTAATTCATAATGTCAACAGAGCGAAAAGTTGCTGAAAAAGTGTTGCCACAAGGTATTTTTATATTTTCCCTATAAATTATCTTTAGGTTTCTTAAGGATCCAGTTTTAGCCGATCAGTGGACAAAAATAATTCGCCTAAGTAAAAATGAAAATTAGTGGAAACCTCATCGCCTTTTAACAATTTGCTCTGCGCACTTTGTTGTTTTATTGCCGAAAAATAGCTTAAATGTTTGATGTAAAATTAATAATGTGTAAATAAATTGTGTAAATAAGATTAAAGGGATTACTACTGATTTTAACTCAAATTCGTACCCTTGATTTTTATGTCAATTCGTTCCTATTACCTACTCTGATTTTAGTTAAGATTTACATACAACATTATTATTTTGATTTTTGATTTACAAGTTTGCAGTGCAGTGTCATGAATGGATCTGGGTAAGACTTTGTGTGTAGTTTAGCTCTGGCCTAATACTTTGTTTCCGGTATTGTTATTTCTTTGAAATAACTCTGAACTTTGTATAATTTACTCAACTAAATCGGGTAACCACTTTTTAATGGCAAATTCATCACGTATAGAAAAAAAGGTTTTATTACAAATTTATTACAAAAAAGGTTTTATACCAATATAAATTTGACATGTTTTAAACTTTTTTTCTACATTCATGGTTTTAAAATCGTGTTTTGTATGAAGACTATCCTTCTGGACCTATGTAATAGAGCGTATTCTGTGTACCTACATAACTGTGAATTATTTTTATGTTTGACATAATTATCAATTATTATTCTTTTAATTATAAATATACAAGTTTGACGTGTAACTACAGGAGATATCAATGAATTCGGATTAGTGATTATTCGATAGGTAAGTGCATTGTAGGAGTTTTAATATGCTTTTATTAAAGTAGGTACTTAAAAACTCGTCTGTCTGTTTCAATAAAAAACTGCAAGGGTTCTGTCTATCTAAATCTAGCTATAATTTCGCTTAATGTTTTGTGCTTCCTGAACCCTCTTTCTATGCACCTTCATCATGAAAAGGCCGATTGAGATGGACAAGTCGATTTTCTGTCATTGTTGACCGCAACCTACATTTTGAGCAACGACTTAGCGACCAGGGTGAGGCAGATGCCCCACCTTACCCTATGGACACCACAGCAACAAAAGAAAGTTACTAATAGGTACTAGGTGACAACTTCACTTGTAAACAAAATGGAAGAATAATTAGTTTTGTCTTTAAATTTTAAAATGTTTTATTTTGGTTTTTAAATAATTAAAAATAGTTTCCCATTGCTGTAAATGTTTTATTAAGCTCCGCCGCTCACACAAAAATAACAAGAGGAGAGAGTGATGATAGATGAGATGAATCCCTCCCCTTTCCTCATTTTAGTAAAGCCGTGGATACTTTACTAAACCTTTTTTAAGTCAACTTTTGTAGAAAACAGGAAAAGTAGCATTGAGCCGCCAAAATCCATATTTGCAGTCTAAAAAAACACTTACACTATTCTACATATATTTCTGTACGCGTTGATAAAGCTATTTTTGTGATATTCGAACTAGAAAAGATTATAACAAATTCCATAAAATGTGTTTTGACCGTTGAGAATAATGCGTAAGTGCAGAAATGCACTAGGATTTAATTTCCGTCTTGAGTCGCCCGCCAACTGTCTCAGCGATTGTATGTGCTTTAACAAACTTCATTTTAAAAATCGTTATAGGAGATAAAGCACAGTTAAAGGACCATTCATATCTACCAACATCGAGCGTGCCCGACACGTACCGGCACCGACAAAATAGTATTCTTTCCTAGATTTTGTATGAGCGTTTTCACATCCACCGTAACGTGTCCGCACAGACACGTAGCGTGCCCGGACAGACACTTACATTGATATCTACCGACATCGAGCGTGCCCGACACGTACCGGCACAGACAAAGTAGTATTCTTTCACAGATTTTGTATGAGCGTTTTCACATATAGCGTAACGTGTCCGCACAGACACGTAGCGTGCCCGGACAGACTGTCACAGACATCGACCGGCATCGACCGTGCTTTGCTAGTAGTCTCGCACAGAATGTTTTGATTTGTGCCTTTTTTCTTAATTTTAGTTTAATTGTGCCTTCTGGCGCTGCAGTTTCAATTTTAACACATGATCACAGAATATGCTCTATTACATAAGTCCAGAAGGATAGTCTTCATACAAAACACGATTTCGAAACGTGTCAAATATATTTTGGTACCTTAAAACCTTTTTTTCTATACGTGATGAACTTGCCATTAAAAGAGGTTACCCGATTTAGTTGGGTAAATTATATAACGATCAGAGTTTAAAGAAATCACAAGACCGGAAACAAAGTATTAGGCCAGCTTAGGCCAGAGCTACACACAAAGCCTTACCCAGATCCATTCATGACACTATTCTACAAACTAATATTATAGATTGTATGTAAACCTTATCTAAAATCAGAGTAGGTAAAAGGTAAGAATTTAAGTAAAAATGAAGAGTACGAATTTGCGTTAAAATCAATAGTAAAGGGATTACTATTGATTTTATCTTATTTACACATAAATTTAGACACTATCATTATTTACATCATACATTTAAGTTATTTTTTCGGCAATAAAATAACATTACATTTACATAAAAATAAAACTGACGCCTGCTTGTCAGGATATTTCACTGTTACGTATATTTATTTCTTGCGAAGGTGCACAGAGCAAATTGTTATAGGGGCGACGAAGTTTTCCCTAATTTTCATGTTTACTTTGTCGAATTATTTTTGTCCACTGATCGGCTAAAATGGATCCCTAAGAAACCTAAAGTTAAATATAAAAATACCTTGTGGCAACACTTTTTTCAGCAACTTTTCGCTCTGTTGACATTAAGAATTAATTACAATTATAAGCTTTTTAGAGCACATAAAAATATATTTAAGACTTACGAGTGATATGTGACGTTGCCTTTTTTTACTGTTTTGGATATTCTGAAATTTCGGCATGAATTGACAGTTCACCATATTTATTTGTTAAAACGTAACCGCTACTGGATGACATCGAAGACTGACTAGTGAATTGGTTGACTTTCAATGGTTTGGTTTACTTTTTTTGGAATCATTATTTTTGACCGATTAGGGGTCTTTACTCTATGTCTATGCACATGTTATAGCCATAGATTTTAGAGCCATAGATGAAATAGATACATAAATATTTTTAATAAGCTTTAATCACGGAATAAATGATAGAGGGTACTAATCTTTATCTTGGCCTAGATAATTGCAGGGAGCTAAAATAAAAAAAAGGCGAAGTCGATATCGATAGCTACTGATGTCTTTATTTTGTTGAGAATTACCTACTATGGAGGGTATTACTTAAGATTTTTTTACTTTGTAACATTTATTTGTTAACTTTTTCTTAGCCTAAAACTTATTTTACACTTCCGTACGAGCCTTTGACGGGCGTTATTGCTTTTTCGTCTGTATTTATTTTCCGATTAATAGTAGTATGGCCATGTTGACTCTAGCCTGCCCAACGTAGTAAAAAAACTCTCCACTAACTGTCTGACTCCTAGGGGGCTATTTCTGCGCGTCAGATGAGATACGATTTTATCTGAGTCACTCTCATACTTAAGACTATTCAAGCGAGAGCAACAAAGACAAAACATGGTGAGATTGAATCTCACTCAGTAAGAATAGCCCTCCTGGCTTTGTGCTGGCTGGCTGCCTAATTTATATTCTCTTTGGTCTCGACTGTAAAAAAGGAAGGCTGTCAGACTGTCAGTGCCTGTAGATTCTCTTTGGCAGTGCCTGTGGCCTGTGTACTGATTTTTTTTTCTAAATTGCAAGGTATCTTTTCACATAATCATCGTCGAGAATACAATATTTTTTTGCCTTATTAAGACTTGCGACTTCGCCTTTTCTAACACTGCTAGTGTATTCGTATACCCTTGTGTGTTTAATTAAAAATCGGTCAATAATCATGGAAACATGGAATGTTCGAATTAATAATATATTAAAACACGATATCACAAAACTAGACAACACTTTAATACCATCGGACGTTCATGGAGATACGAAGACGATAAGGTAAGATCTATTTAGTAAAATTCATTCATTAATTTATGGCAAATGTGCAATCATGGTAACCGTGGGCTTTGAATCGAAGATAGGTACATTACTTAGAAATCTTATTACTTAAGGCTTTCGAGGTCTCTAATGCCGAGCAAGGTTTTAACAACATGTCTTTCCATGTTCGGAAATTGATTTGTCCAGAAGGACTATTATAGTTGCACTTATTTCCTGAAAAACTTAGCACACACACTTACTAGCTAGGTTCACAGCACCAGCCTGCCAATTCTCGAGCTACCCTCATTTGAGGACATGACATGCCTTTCCCTCAGGATAGCTCCACACTATTCCACTTGTTGTTCAGTCTGTACACTAATTCACTACTACTACTACAAATTCAACACTATTGTTCCTTATAAGTTCATCATGGAATATTGTCTATTAACTACCTATTATTATCTTCTAATTTACTTAATGCACTAAAACTAACACAATGGGTATTTTGTTTTCTATTATGCGGTGTATTATTCTTCCTCGGTGTCGGACACCAGTTCTTCTTCAGATTCAGTGCTGTACTGTCTGTAAGATCTTACTTTTTTATTCGAAGACTCTGGTGGCGAGGTTGATAGTGCCCACTTATTCCTGGATGTTTCGCCAGACTCCCTGGGTATGATAATGTCTTGTGAACCTGTCACTCCAATGAAATCAGCCCATTTCTGTGGTGAAGGTATCAAAATATCACTATCTTCATTACTCTGGCTGTCCATTTCCTGAGGTTCCGAATGCTGTTCCTTAATTGCAGTCCCACCACCATGCATTTGGTTGATGTGTCTAGTCAGCAACCTACCATTCCATCGCACCAATTATCTGCACACCCCGACACGCTTCTCTACTACTCCCTTCAACCAACGAGGTCCTCTGCTGTAGTTCCTGATGTACACAGTCTGACCTACGTTAAATGAGCGTACTTTGACATCATCATTAGTTTTCCTTTCTTGTTGCTAACATTGCTATAGGACAAGGTATTTAGACTGTCGAACTTGGTTCTAAATCTTCGGTTGTTCAAGAGCTCTGCCGGAGTCTTGTCATTTACTGTATTTGGAGTAGCCTGCCATAAAGTCATAAAGCCATAAAGTATGTTGGGACAACGAATGTGCCACGGTTCAGTTGTTCTCTTTTTTAATTTATTTTTTACCATTTGCACTGTCCGTTCTGCTTGCCCATTTGAAGCAGGGTGATATGGTGCTACTAGTACTTGTTTTATGTCACATTCCTTGAGATAGCTCTTGAATTCTTCTGATATAAAACTTCTTCCATTATCACTTACAATGGAAGCCTTGTTCTGCGAATATGTCTCGCAGCATTCTTATTAATGTGGAACTACTCATATCATTAACAATTTTAGGTTCTGGCCATTTCGAAAATGCATCTATAAGGATCAAAAAAGTTTTTCCTTGGAAAAGCATAATCAATGTGCAATCTAGACCATGCTTTGTCTGGTTTGATCCACTGGTGATTCACCTGTGCTGGCATATTTCTATTTTCTGAACAGGTGTTGCAGCTCTTTACCATTTCCTCAATCATCTTGTCCAAGGATGGCCACCAAAAATAGCTTCTGGCTAAAGCTTTGGTAATAACTATGCCATCATGGTTCATGTGTAGCTCATCCAGTAAATATGATTGCATTTTCTCTGGCACAACCACTCAACTCCCCATAAAATGCAGTTACAATGCACTGACAGTTCGTCTCTTTTCATAAACCAATCAAAATAATAAGTTATGCTTGTTGTAAACAAACAACAATTTAGGATATTTTGCTGTATTCAGTAATAATAATTATTTAAGCATTTGAAATATGTTTCAAACCTCCTTGAACAAATAGTTAACTACCATTATTTGTTTTTTATCTATGGCTAATATTTAAACCAGCAAGCAGGCACTCATTATATGACTATCTTTGGTTTATCCTGAGATAGTCATAGATTTGTAATAGGAACACATTTTAAACCTGGTATTCACTTAAATACCATAACAATGATGGATCTGTAAGTCCTGGTGTAAACCTGGTACTAATGGAATGTTTTGGAATAAGAGTCTACAGCTGGCACAGAAATAACGTCTACAATCTTTCTACCCACTCCTTTCCTTTTGCAAGAGGTCGTCAAGCAAACCACAAATTTAATTTTCTTATATCAGAATTCTTGGTGTGGAATAGGGAAAATTAACAACTAGAAATTTTGCTAAAGGGTTCCGCGTCCATAACATAGCTGTAAGCATATTTAATTTTTTCTTAAGATTTTGTAAAATTCTTATAGGATAAAATAGGGATAAAAAACGATCAATGTAAAGCAATGGACATTGCCACATGACCACAATAGAAGTTTTTGGTATCAGCTTGTAACCATAATAGTTAATTTTCTAACCTTCGTTATGTGCTAATTGCAGACAGGTCCAAGATACCATCTCGGCCATCATAGACCGGCTTGGCGAGTTGTCTGCAGCAGCCCAGGGCCTGAACAGGGTCATCACTACAGGAACAAAGATGCGCTGCTCACAGAACGCTCTCTACCTGCTTAAAGACCCCAAAGCGAATAAGTAAGTTTTTTCATTTTTATATTCTACTAAAAAATAGTTGAATAGCTGTGCCAGCGATTCCAAACGAATTGTTATTTTTTTAGGATGATAGGTACCCTATGTCGTTTCTGTACCCCTGAAATGTGTATGCAAAATTTCTTAATGCTCTGACTAGTTTCAACTTTCAAGTAGCTGCCTGATAATATTCACTAATAAATAGCTAGACATAATGACTTGAATCAACAATGTTGACTACTTCCCTAACCCAGTCATTTTAGTAGGGGACGGTTAAAGTTGTTAAAAAAAAAGCCACGAAAGCTCAGGTGGTAGCAAAGCGAAGCGGAACTCCCGTCTTCAAGCACGGCTTCAAAAACGGAGGAGGTTCTCAATTTATCGGAATCTATTTTTTGTGGTTGTTCATCGATTACTTAAAGACGCCTGAACCAATTGTGAAAATTATTATTTTTTGTTTCAAACTGCATACTTTCCAGGTGGTCCCATTTAATTTTTGCGGTCGGGAAGTCATTTAAGTCGGTCGAGCGGATTTTGAATACTTACAGCTTGGTCCCATTACGTTACAGATAGTAACATACGTAATCATTGGAAAGGTGAGCGGTTTAAATGGTCTTAAAGTCAATGTTTTCAATCCCCCTTCCCCTTGCAAAGCAAAACGCGTACATGGTATCTAAATACCGAAACCATAAAAGACATCTTTGGTAACAAACTTGTGCACTGACGACTTCACGGTAGTAAAATTGGTGACAGGCCGCCTCCAAGGCAATCTCAGAACTGTAATTATGGCATCGGCAAATCTGGGCATCACAGAAGAGCGCCACATCCAGCACTAGAAGAGCTAGTATACTAAGAGCTAGTACACTGGGAAAGAGGGGTCTGTCATCAGTATCGGAGAAGGTTTCAAAATATAGGGAATAGATAACAGAGTTACGACCTGGGTCACGACAACGCTCTCTAACAGAGATGCCAGTATTGAAACGGCGGGTACGACGCGCTGCCGTATCACGAAAAGCTGCCCGCAAGAAGGGGTTTTGTCTTCACTACTCTGGGTATTGGTAGTCCACGAACTCATCAAACTCCTCAATAAAGAAGGCAATCATGGTCTCCGGACTCTTTGAGACAACTTCATGTTATAAGATACAAAGCGCTTAAAGTTGTTGAGAACTGGTGTGAGCGACACAGCCATTCCGCAAACCCATAAAAGACGGAGATTGTGCTATCCACTAGGAAAACGAAGATAGTGAATCTCACAACTTCCTCTTTGTTTGGTACAAAATTATCACTCAGTAATGAAATCAAATACTTAGGCATTTGGTTAGACAGCAAACTTCTGTGCCCCGATTCCGCTGCTACTGAGCTGCAGGCAAAAAACTCACATTTATTGGAGTTAACTTCTAACCCCAACTCTCCCAGAGCTGGGAAAAGAGACCTGATGTCCCTCTCAACTGTCTTCGGGCTTCCGCCGATGGTGCCGTCGTCTAAGTACCATATATTTAGAGGGGATTCCAAGGAAATTATGGCCTTGTGGATGGCTAGACTAAATATTAAGGGGCCTAAAGGGTCACCCTGCTGAGCTCCCACCTGCGATTCAATGCATTTTTCTCCGTACATTAAGTTGCTGGGAGAGGAGTAGCATTGACTATTTGAATTGAATTAATTTCAATTTAATTTTATTGAATTTATTATTATTAATACCAACTAGAAACAACAAAACAAAATCTTGAATTATCTTGAAAAAAAAACCAGACGAACATAGAACCTCCTCGGAAGTCGGTTTAAAATTAAAACCGTGCTACTTTGTTGGAATTGAAAAAGGTTGCTAAAGTTGTTTGTGAAGACCTATAGTAATGGAGGTAACTAGCTTTTGATTACTTCATAATATAATGGAAAGTAAAAACGAGGCTAATGCTCCGTCATGTCCGCTTTCCCGACGGACCGCCGCCGCCGTGTTCCGTTCGACGCTTGTTTGTTATCAAACTATTATTATAAAAATAGCTTTTCACCTGCTTTGGTACAAAAACCTGTACGTTTCCGGTATAAAAAGCCTGTGCACTAATCAAGGATAACGAAAAACAAGCTACCTCTAATAGTGTAATGTACAAATAAAATAGATAAGAATAATAATAATAGATCAGCCCGGTTTGTCCCATTGTAGGGCAAAGGCCTCTCTTCCCTCTTCAATTCCTTTTCGTGGGCGTCAAGCTCGTCTTTCCGTCTCTAAAAGCTAATAATAAAAAATATGATATTAAGAATATATTATTCCAGTCGTTATCTCCGCATGCATTACCGACGGCAGCCTAGTTGGGAGAAGGTCCGCCTCTCAAGCCAGAGGGAGCGGGTTCGAACCCAGCCGACGGCACGCACCAATTTGTTCATTGTGTGAACATATATGCATATTGTATGTCATCTGCTACATGACTGGAGCCCGGTGTATGGCGACAGGCTCGTCCCCTGTTACATTTGGGACTGAATATCGTCCGGCGAAGTATGGGTGTTGTATTACACCTCTGCCAGCCCCCTCGGGGGAAAGGCGTGACGATATGTTATGTTATCTCCGCATGCTCCAGCATCAGGGGTAAATTCGTAAATCGCCACTAAAGGGTATTACAATAGGGACGGGCCAATGTTGAAATTGAATAAAACAGCTGTGCTGTGTGTGAGATATAAACGTTATTTTTTAAAGAAGTACAGACCGATGATCCCGCGTACCAGAATCTGCATCAAACAGTAACTTTTTGTGAATGCATTGCCACCTGGTAAACCTCATGTAAGTTTTTGTCGTCCCATATTCGGCAATTTTGCTTGTGACATAGCCATTCATCCAAAAATGCGCCTTGTCGCTAAATATGATTTTTCGGCCAAAATCAGGTTTCTCTTCCAAACCATCTGAAGCCCAATTAGCTAACAAACGGCGTTGTTTATGGTCATTCACTTTGAGCTCCTAGGTCTGTTGGATCTTGGACGGGTATAGCCCTAACTCCCGACGCTGTCTTCGCCTAGTGGAAGTTTGCGAAAGGCCGAATGCATGGCGAGAAATCGACCATGTCCTCAAATCGTTCGTGCAGGATATCCAATGTGGAATGAGCTGTATGGCACCTAGCATCGTCCTGTTGAAACCAAACGTCGTTGGTGTCCAGAACGTCGTTCTTAAAGAAATATGGACGAAGAAATATGACGCCGCCAGCCCAAAATCCACACTAAACAGTGACTTGTCTCATGTGGAATGTTGTCGAACAAGTAGACTCTAATATATCCACCACATTGCGAATAGTCCACTCGGTAGAACGATCATGGCGACCGTAAAGTGGACGAAGTGCGCTTTACGTTGCCCGGATACGACACTCATTTTGATAAAACAATTTTATTATTTGCACGTATTGATGAATGCTATATCCGTCCATGATTAGTGATTTAGCAAAACAGGCTGAATAAATGACAACTGATTTGATAGATTTAGCTTCAACAAGATGGCCGCTATCAACTCTCGAAGTTCGGAAATCCCTATTGGAAGGCATGTTTTAAGACCCATGAATTACTCATGTTTTATTGACTCGGATACTCCGACTTAAGTCACTGGATGTGATCTTAATTAATGTTTTATTGACTCGGATACTCCGACTTAAGTCACTGGATGTGATCTTAATTAAAAGTCTGAGTATTCTTCCTTAATATAACGTGTTACGTGAGTAATTCCTGTGTAGTAAAACAGCATCGAAAAGCCAAGACTCACATGAGCAACGGCTCCCTCGTTTAGGCTAAGCTTTAAAGCCTCGATCATCGGCGTAAGGTAGCTAGTTTATCAGTTTTTTAATCGGATACATTTCGGAGAGTGTGCAGCTAGTTTACATTACCCGATTCCCTCTAGCCTGTTCTATACTATACATTTCGTTTTAATTTCCCTTTGTTGTTACCAAGGGAAAAACCAATGATAAACATTCCAAAAACCTGCACGAAACCCTTTGGTTCCACATTTATTGTGCGAACCGCTAGCGTGTGGAATGCTTTGCCTGAGTGGGTGTTCCCTGATAGTTATAGCCTAGAGGGCTATTCTTACGAAGTGCAATTCAATCTCACCATTTTTCATCCTTGTTGCTCTCATTTGAGTAGTCATAGGTGTGAAAGTGACCAAGATAAAATCTTATCTCATCTCACGCATATGAATAGCCCCCCTAGGTGTCTTCAAGTCTCGAGTGAACGGTTTCTCCTAGGCAAGGGTGCTCCATCGTAGGCCGCATCGTTGCTTAACATCAGGCGAGAAGGCGGCCAAACGCAATGCTTAAATTTAAAAAGTATATATTTGTGAAAATCATGTTAGTAACAGTGGCTTGTCAGTATTATGTTAGTATCATGTTAGTAACCTTGTCTCCATGACGGCTGTTGGTAGCCGCCGGCTAGTCCCGCCGTCTCCCCGAAATCGATCGATACCTTATACATTGTTCTACGCTAAAAGCCTTAGATTGGCTTACATGAAAGAAAACAATCTTAATCCTTTGTTTATATAAACGAGTACGAGTATGTATGTATGTAGATCACTCACTTTGCGTGGTCGGGGTAGTCTCCAAAAAATACTTATAATAATAGCGTTAGTTTTTGATTTTAAGCACGAAGTCTACAAAATATGAACTATGGATCATGATGAAAGCGTGTAGGTTTTTATCTACAAAAGATTTTATGTAATTGATTTAGCAATGTAGTTAATATGTCTTCCGTTTAAAGAGATTTTATTTATTCTCAAAAAGAAATTTAAAAAGAATTGAAGTTTGTAACAAATGTTAGTGCTTCCGCGATCTTAAATATAACGTAGCTGTAGTCAATGAACTAAGACGAATAATCTTTACTTGTATCTGAAAGTACTAATCCAGCCATGCAGGTATGTATTATCGATCGATAATTTTCACATTTGCCGCCGAAAAAACAGTTTGCCGATTCTAATCTTAATTTTGGAATTTTTCTTCGACAAAAAATTAACTTTGTCGGTTATAAATTCCTTTATTCTGATATCATAGAAGAGCTGTTATTATAAAATAAATGCATCAGTAAACGCATCAAACTAAAAAGTAACATCGATATGAGTAAAAAAAACACATCATTATATCATAGTGAAGTCATGTTATAATTATTATGTGAAACAAAAGAAAAACTAGGTGCTTATTGCAGTTTCTATGGTAATGGCGTGAGGGGTACGGTGGGAGAGGTGTAACGCGCTAGATACCTCCTCGAGTGTGAAGTGTTTCCACTTTTTATTTCCGACAAGTTTTTTCCCCTCAGGTCATTGTCTTCGCGGTTTGAATTGGATGCTCTATAAAACTGATGCGGTATCTCCAAAATTCTGAATAAGAAAGAGAGCTCAAACTGAACTTGATTAGAATCATAACAGTCTAATTTGTCTGTTTCTTAGTTTGATGAGGTTCAAAGTCAAAGTCAAAATGTTTTTATTCAATTAGGGTATCAAAGATACACTTATGAACGTCAAACTTTTTTAATAGACTCGACCGGAAATAGAGCCACTACTCATAAGAGACAAGAAACTGAGGGGCATTAAATAAATAGATTACTGTCTCACAAAAGACAATGGGCAAAATTAAATGGACGCTGGTCCAAACGCCCGCAGGATTGACACTATAGGCAATTTGTAGATAAGGTTTATAGGTTTTCGCATAATAAATCTCGCTGACATCGAACCCACAGTTTTGGAGATATCTTGTATTGTATTGTAAATCCTACAATGTTCGACACGCTCAACCACACGACAAAAGATGGCGCGGGTCATTTAGAATGGAACAAACCGAATGACGTCATTCTGAAGACAGCTCTCGCAAACATTTTCGCTAATCCGCCGCCGCACACAAACTGACATTTCCCTTCTGACAGTGTAAATTCTTAACCTAACTGCGCTTCAGGAAACCGAAACAGAGGATACCGGCGAATGGGACCAGCCAAAAAAAAAAACACATTATTAGACACCGCCTAAATGTCTTTAACATTATTTGTTCCTTAATAATATTGGTAACGAATATTACGATACTTGAGCAACGTAATACTGATCGATGTGATGTCTCGCAATGAGTTATGAATATATCAATATTATCAGTCAATTTAATAAGTAGTAATTTTTAATGTTTAGTAAAAGGTTTGATTGTCTTCTATGAAAATACAGCAGACGGTCCAATTTGCTCATGGCGGCCAGTTCAAATATTTGTGTAGGTTAATTTGATACATATATTCCAGGTTCAAACTGTCTAGTTTAGTGTTGAATGATACATTGTACAGCAGCTCCTAACTACATCCTGTGTGTTTTAATAACGATCGGCTTGCTGCCTATTCTCAAATTGGTGAGCCCGACGTGATATGCGGCCACGTAGTTTTCAGTCATAACGCGAACGCTGTGTGCGCCCGCTCGATTGATCTCGTCAGCGTCAGTCTTATGTGCGATAAAGGGTGCAAGTACAGATGGGTGCTCGCCAGCACGCAAGCTTGGCGCCCGTCGTGCAACGTCTAGTTCCCTAGCAAAGCGATCACATCGGTAATGCTTCACGATTAAACAGCTGAGTCGATTCGTATGAAAATACACTATGTATAACGAAGAAGGCCATTAACGGCCAAGATACACGGCAGGGGTTAGTAGGGCACTAGCATCACGTTATAAACGCTCCATCTCGAACATAAATCAACGCGAAATATGTCTTATTCAGCTAGTATGCAAAGCTAACATTACATAAACGTAAAGTTTGCAAGTTTGCATGTAGGATAATCTTCCCCTACTGGTCCGATTTCAAATATTCTTTAACTGAAAAGCTGCACTATCACTAAATGCCATATGCTATGAAACGTAAGCGAGGCCGCTGGTGACGAGCAAGTAGATACTAAAGTTCTGTTACACGATGTAAGAGACATAACAGTGAATCATTAGGCCCGATAAACACCGTTTCGCAGAGCACAGCTCTATTCTGATCGTAAATAGTAAATTAAGTCACGGTCAGTTGAGCTAGTCCTTATCTTAGCGAATATTATTATTGCGAAAAGTGAGTTAGTTCGTTGCTTTGCTTCGCTTTCACACCATACTAACTCAACCGATCTCCATTAAATTTTACATACATACACTTGTCAGGGATACAGAAAAGGACATACTACATTACAGCCTGAAATAAATTATAATATGTAGTTCATGTGTGACCGTAAGTGAAACCGTGGAGCGCAGCTAGTCGTTCATAAAGTTCTCAGTTTCTTGCCTGTTCTTCCCGATAGTGACTCTTCCCGAACAAATAAATAAATAATAAAGAAATTCGGGGCACTTCCACAAACGGTCGCCTGACCCCAAACTAAGCAAAGCTTGTACTATGGCTGCCAGAGACTGATTCACATACTTAGATATTTGTTAAATACATACTTAAATAGATATTAACACCACACATAGAACAAACACAAATGTTCATCACATTAAATGTTTGCCCTCGGTGGGAATCGAACCCACGCTCCCAAGCTCAGAAGGCAGGTTCACTACCAACTGAACCACCGAGGCAGTAGGTGGTAGAGTATATTTTTATAACATGGACGTGTAATTTTGGATATCCAATTGAATACAGACATTTGATGCTGAAGTTGAACTTGAATTTCCAGCGGTCAGGGCGACGTGATCGGCCTGCTGAAGATGGGCCACAAGCACCTGTACCTGGGCGACCACGGCGGCAACGTGCACGAGGTGGAGCCGCTCTGCGTGCTCGACTTCTTCGTGCAAAGCGACCGCCAGCGGCACGGCCTGGGGAAGAAGCTCTTCGACTTCATGCTGCAGGTTCGTCTTCTTGGCGTCTCTACTTCGACGGCTATGTGCGCAATACGATTTCCAATTCGCAGTACGCTAGGTGAGCTAGCGTGCTAAATTTGCATGGTGTAATGGCAGTTAGACAGTGAGCAATCTAATTTATTTCTATCGCACGGGCACTGCCACCCTAAGTTAACATACTGCAAATTGGATAATGTAATGACCGCTTTCATCGTTACATACGATCATCGCAAATCTGTAAACAATACCGATTACCGATGTAATAGACTCCACGGATTTCGCAAGAATAATTAATTGATGCATCAAACAATTAAGTAAAGTAAAAATATATTATGTTATTCCTGTGGAAATTAGAAGAAACTTACACAGGAATAACATAACATTAGTTAGTTAGTACATTTTTTTTCCGGGACACTTTCCACACACGATCGCCTGACCCCAAACTAAGCAATGCAAAAAGCAAACTTGTACTATGGCTGCCAGAGACTAATTTACATACATAGATATTTGTTAAATACATACTTAAATAGATATTAACACCACACATAGAACAAACGCAAATGTTCATCGCATAAATGTTTGTCCTAAGTGGGAATCGAACCCACGCCCCCAAGCTCAGAAGGCAGGTTCACTAGCAACTGAGCCACCGAGGCAGTCATTTATTTATTATCATCAATTATCGTTATTGTACAGGACGTGGGCGCGCAGCCGCACCACCTGGCCGTGGACGGGCCCTCGCCCGTCATGCTGCTGTTCTTGGAGAAGACCTACGGCATGAAGAACATGATTCGGCACCCCAATAACTTCGCCGTTGCGCCGGCTTTCTTCGATGACATCAATAAGATCAGGTACTTGAGCGTACAAGTGTCCTCCTTACCAATAAATGTTGTATAACCTCGGAATAGTTGTACAGTGTTTTGTCTATTTCCTTATTTTAAAATTTTAACTTCATCATAAGAGAAAACAGGCATCAGGATTGATTTACATCTTTCTAACTCACAGTACAAGCAATTAAACGAAAATACTACATTTTTGATAATGTAAGGGTTCCGAGTTGCGGATGTTACAGGAACGGAACCCTAGACACGATAGAGTTCTCGCTACTGTACTACTAGTGGTTTTTTTTAAACGAATGATGTTTCTGATTGTGTGTACTTGTGTTTCTGATCTGGATACTTTTGACAAATTTAAATATTGTATGTCTGCTATGGACGAATCTGTCGATACTATAGTAATTATATTATTTTAAGATCTTTGTAACACAGTTAAACAATAAATGATTCTGATTGTGTGTTTCAGCAAGTCCGGCTGCTCGACCCCCGCGTCCGCGAGCAGCGGCGCCGGCCGCTTCACGGCGCCCAAACCGCAGTCCGGGATCGGGAAGGTAACTATATTCAACTATATAAATGCTGTATTAGACGATACGGCAGAATACCATTCAGCATAGGTATTCACAAGCATTCGGAAACGTTTCCGTTCGGATTCCAAAAATTTTGAACACATATTAAAAATGAAATCAAAATTGGTTCATCCGTTCAGGTGCTACGATGCCACACACACACACACACACATTGTCACTCAAACTTATAACACCCCTTCGTTTTTGCGTGGGGGGTTAAAAATGCCTGAGTGTGCAATTGATAACTTTTCTTTGATAGCATACGTTAGACGTACGAGTATATTATTATTCCTAGTGTTACACCAAAATCGTCTTTCGTTTTAAATTTCGTGCAGCACATGTACAGCTGCGTTCTTTTTTTGTGTTGGTCAGTTATGTTTTCAAATAAACTTTTCTCACAGTGCCCATATCCTGAGTTTTCATTCAATTTCAACCTCTTTGCTTGGAAACTCCCTTGGGATTTTCATACAACTTTATCTCCCTAGGGAGGCATTGTCTTGCTTTACGTTGAGACGACCTGCTCGACAATGACCAATTACATATCACCTACGTGATATTGTACCTATTGTATTGTATATTGCGGTCAGACCTTTATTCAGATCGAATGTTTCGCGTGTTGCAGATAATCCACGGCGGCGGTGCTCAAGAAATCAAAATAATGAGGTTGGGACTGACCATAGATTACCATCGCTATTATTAACTCAGGCACTTGCATGCTCCCACCGCCACCGCAGTCGTTTGCAATCTCGTCGCGCGGTGGATAAAACAATTAACTAGGAAGTTGAGCATGCCGGGTTTTATCGCTCATTTTGCTGTGATACCTGCGTCGGCCTCTCGCGGCTGATGCGCAACCTCCATTCGGTGTCAGTTTCTGTGGGAGCATTGCTTGGTGTTGCCAGTTGCGCTTTATCTAGTCCCTGCCTGCTCAATGTTCGGTAGTTCGCTCGAAACGCGTTCGACTGCTGTGAACTGCTTTGGTCACTGATCACAATACTTTTGCTTTCTTAACTTGCACGTAACTATTTATATTTTACTCAAAAATGCGTTTTAAATAAAAAGATTTTATTTTAAAAGAGCTGTTTGTATAAAAAAGATTTTATTCCACATTTGGCTGTATAGTTCCAACTACCATTAAAAAAAAAAAAACAAAAGCGCGGGAAAGTCGCTTTTCATAATTGTCATTTTAATTAAATTTCTAGTTAATTAATATATATTTTATTTAAATTACTTGCTGGTTTTATAGGTTAGGTACTTGCATTTTTGAGTAAAGCACTATATGTACAAGCCTTGGCCCACTATGACTGCTTCGCTGGTCACGCTATGACTGCCTCGAGCTAGCCTAGCTACGCTCTAGACCTTCCAGTTTGGCCATCGTTGTAGCCCTTGCTGTCCTCGCTGTAAAGGCCTCGGCCTTTATCTCAGCTCGTCCATCAAGTGCTGCACGCTGACCGCGCTGTGTCGGCCTGGAGCTGCGCTGTCGGCCATCATCAGCGCGACCAGCAAAGTAATCGTTATAGACCGCGGCAGTAATTTTTTGTTTTTTTATTTTTTTTTATTTCGTAAAATATATCCATACATTTTAATACACAAAGTATTGAAAAACTTAACAGTTTGTATCAATACCCTTATCGCTACACGCTACAATTCTTAATGCAAACTTATAATTAGTCCGACGCGAATAATGTGTCATTGATATAATTTGACAAGAGCGTGTCGGGACACACGTACTTCCTTAGGTATGTTTTTGAATTGCTGATTAAGATAAAATGTTTAAAAGGAAGAAGCCTAGCTCATTTAACCCTTTTTTTTTTACCTTGGGAAAATCCTTTATGGATACCACCAACAGCCCGGGTGCGGGCACAGAGTGGTTATGTGGGAATCCCGCCACTGACGGCCTACCCACTAAAAACCCAAGGGTATTCCACCTCGGCGCATAATGTCGGGGCTAAGGGGACTATCGTACTCTTCCGCGGCCCCGACAGCGCTAGCCCTTTCGGGCACCTCCTCGAGCTTACGCTCTCTTCTCCTCGATGACGATGTATCGAACACCAGACACATCGTCATCATCCACCTCCTCGGGGACCAATTTGCCCGTGGGCGCCAGACAGCACCCGTGTCTAGGCGCCCATGGTCCCCATGCGACGGGTCAGATGAGTGGCCCCGCCGCCTGCCACTTCGGCCGCAGAGGATAGGGAGAGCGGCAACGATACACCGACACGCCTCTTCCTCTGCGGCCCCACCGCGTCCGCCATCAAACGGTAGCGACCTCGTTTGGGCCGCGGAAGGTAGGGAAAGTGGCAACGACACACCAACAGTCCTCTCCCGCCGCGGCCCCCAGCCTTCGGTTGCAGTGTCGCCCATGCGACACTGCACCCCGCCTCAGTTGTGGGTCTGCCCATACAGAACCACACCCTACTTAGGCCGCTTCCATGTGGGTTACCTTGGGAAAATCCTTTATGGATACCACCAACATCCCGGGTGCGGGCACAGAGTGGTTATGTGGGAATCCCGCCACTGACGGCCTACCCACTAAAAATCCAAGGGTGTTCCACCTCGGCGCAAAATGTCGGGGCAACGGGTACGCTTTCGGACTCCTCCGCAGCCCCGACAGCGCCAGCCCCTTCGAGCACCTCCTCGAGCTTTCGCTCTCTCCCTCTCGATGACGATGTGCCGAACACCAGACACATCGTCATCATCCACCTTCTCGGGGACCAATTTGCCCGTGGGCGCCAGACAGCACCCATGTCTAGGCGCCTATGTTCCCCATGCGACGGGTCAGATGAGTGGCCCCGCCGCCTGCCACTTCGGCCGCAGAGGATAGGGAGAGCGGCAACGATACACCGACACGGCTCTTCCTCTGCGGCCCCACCGCGTCCGCCATCGAACGGTAGCGACCCCGTTTGGGCCGCGGAAGGTAGGGAAAGTGGCAACGACACACCAACAGTCCTCTCCCGCCGCGGCCCCCAGTCTTCGGTTGCAGTGTCGCCCATGCGACACTGCACCCCGCCTCAGTTGTGGGTCTGTATGAGCAATACAGACCCACACCCTACTTAGGCCGCTTCCATATGGGCTTTGGGCTAAAAGCCCCAAGAAGCGGCCCCACCTCGGATTCCTCTTGGCTTCACCGTGGTTGCCGAGGCCACGGCTACTGAGCCCCCCCGCCACGACAAGGCGGGAACCCTCGGGGGAGAGCTCATTTAACCCTAGGCTAAGTAGTAAGGCTACTTTCAACATGATGCCTACTTTTATAATAGGTATAATTGAGTAGAAACTACTAGGAGTACGTAGTTGGTACTGCAAGCATCTTTATCGAGACAAACGGTTTTATGACAGTTCCTCATTCGATCACACGATTTTATAAGGGTAAAAAAATACAGATAGGTTCAGTAACCCATTTAAATATAAGTTGTGACTAAATTATATATTTTATGCAGTCAGGTAAAATCAATGGCTATTTGGCAGCCAATAAGAAGCAGCCAAAATTCTTTACAGGCACTGTTTAATTCATTTAATTTAAAGACCGTGATAAAGATGGATACAGATTTCTGGTAATCTTTATCTTCTTTAGAACATTAAGTCCATTAAAGGGTTCCGTAGCAAATTAAGGATTTTCATAGTTTGGCATGTCTGTCATTATAAACATATTGCTCTACTTAACTTCTTTTTTTTTTAGACCAGCCCTAAACCTTTCACCGATTTTTACCTTGGAAAGTCCGAACACAAGGAATGCGATTTGAAATATTTTTCAAATTATTAGGATATGAAATGGTCTTAAAACTTTGTTTATTTTTTAAACTTAGCCACGGAACCTTACTAATGAGCGTGTCGCTACACGCACTTTGCAATTTGTTTTTTTTTTTTAGTTTACATTTTACCGCAATGAGCATGTAGTGTACATATCGCTTGAGTCTCTCTTCCCTCCCTCTTTTAATATAAACTTTATTATCCACTTCGATCATTCATCACCACTGTATTCGCTTTCTGCACCTCGCGCACTTTGTCGCTCGCTTTTGGACTTAAATATTTTGCTTGTTTTGTTATTTTTAATGTAATTTACATTTGAGTTATTTTTGGTTGCCTACAGCCAGTCGCGGTACAATCGGATCTACTGACTGCGTTTCTACCGAATGCTTCTTGACTCACGTCTTACAATCGATCCATCATATTAATTGTTAACGCGACAGCGACTCTGCCTTTCTGTTTCTCACATTTCGACGGCTGCGATCTTGTATTGATGAACGTTGTAGAAATTTTTTGCTCAATCAGCAGGATTGTGTTTTTTCATGTTTACTTTTTACTGCGCGGAAAGCGGGGAATCGCGGCCGCTGTTTATTTTAAAAACAGTAAAAAGCCTCAGGACCTTGATTAAAATATACAAGGAGTAGCATCGATCTTGTTTGACAATTTTCTGAGCGAATTTAACGACAATATAACATTTGGCTTTTCTTTTCATATTCAAACAAAAATGATGTAAAATGAAAAGGATAGAATACTTAACTTTCAGAGTTCAAAATGATGCAACAGAATCTTAATCAATAATAGATAGTCTAATGCCAACCGAAATACTCTATGATCTTGAATAGATCTTTTTTTATTTATATTTGCTGTTATGTCTTGTATACTTAATATTTGATCGGTAAACTACAATATTTTTTAAATTGTATAATGATTAACATATGATTATGTAATCAAACAATTTATAACAGATCTCTTAAGTTTTCTAAAGCGTTTCCTTTGCGCGCGTAACGTAAGATTAATAAAAATATCCGTCCATTTGACAAATAGAAAGGCGCACACTAATTATTAAAAAACATAACCCTCCCGACTTCTTGCGCAGTCGGGTAAAAACAATAATGCAGGTTGTTTATAATTTATTGTTTTTATTTGCTTGTTCTTGTCGAACGATCTATGAGTTGCAACATATGAAAAATATTGTTTATAAGTTATTTATTTTTGACTAGTGAGTTTATTGCTTGATTTTATTTGTACGACATTTTTGCATCGCATCGAAAAATTAGGTACGTGTTTTTACTTAGTTTTTTTAGAAAGTATTATCGCTTATTTTTATAAGATATTATTGATATTAATGTTTTTTTTTCGCTGTAGATATGAACTACACTGAACAGTTGTAAAAACTATTTAGACAGGCTTGAATTGACGGCTATTTTGTGTTTCTTGCCCGCCAGTGCAACAAGGATCTTTTAGCAATTGAGTGAGGGCGCCGGTGTCGGTTTGGTAGGATAATCTCCTTAAATATTGGTAAAAAAAAGACCTATCAGAAATGTGTGATATGGTATTATATTGCCACCATATTGATGTCAGTATAAATCATCATCAGGCTGTAAACGGCCGCTGCTGAGTATAGGCCTCTCTTCTCCGCCACTCATCCTGGGACCCTATTCGGAGATTTGAGATTTTCATCTCATCTTTCTTCATCCTTGTTCCTCTCGTTTGAAACATCGTAGGTGTGAGAGTGACCAAGATAAAATCTCATCTCATCTCACGCGCAGGAATAGCCCCCCTGGTCCTGTGCGACTTTTGTTCAGCTTCGACCTGCGGTATTGACAACAACGTCAACTCTCGACAAAAGATCCTCGTAGCAATGTAACCGTGTATGAGTTCTATTGATCATCAGACCTCTATCGCTATCCGTTTTCAGAAATACTGTAATTGTTATGACAAAAACGACAAATTCGAAACTTTTCGTAGCATTGTATTATTTTCTCAAACTCGTGTTTGTTTGAAGTCCACATAGAGTTTATTGACTTAAAATTGTGAGAAAATCATAGAATGTAGTGTATCGTAACTTTTCGTGTCGTTTCCGTGATTTTTAAATAAAACAATAAATGCAATTACTTGTTAAAAGATCTTATTGCTTAGTCAATATACAGGGCTATAAACTTTTAGCGTAATAAGTCGACATCACGTTTATGTATTCAAAAACAGGTACTGATAACTCGAAACAACTTTTGCTTTGGGACCAACTCTGAAATCGCGATAAAATGTTTCAGATGATGAGTGCTTAGACGTTTTTTGA
Source organism: Peribatodes rhomboidaria (assembly GCA_911728515.1). NCBI lineage: Eukaryota > Metazoa > Arthropoda > Insecta > Lepidoptera > Geometridae > Peribatodes > Peribatodes rhomboidaria. The sequence goes on from OU452166.1 coordinate 1,218,378, forward strand.
ATTTGTTACACCCCAAGCTTATAACCCTGTATGTTTTTTTAACTGAGTTATGACCACATAATAATTATAAGTGAAATGATGCACTGTGATAAATTTACTATTTAGCTTTTATAACTATTGCTTTATTTATGCATAATCGAAAATCTAATTTTTAGTTATCGTTAAGAGGTTTACCATTTAATTATGTGCTAATTAATATTAAAACCTACCAAATACTTTATACAAGAACTATGGGTACAAAAGTATTATATCGTCGGTTAAAATAAATTATTTTGTTGCAAACGCACCAAGTACATAAATAAAAATAGCCAAAGTATTAAAGAAACTTAAATGACCAAAGTCTGGAAATGAGTCTCGTTACAATACACTTTTAACGCAATGTTGCTCGTTCATTAATGTGGTATAATCCAGTAAAGGTTTACTTGGACATTGTAATTGTGTTTAAAGTATCACTAATTTCATACCTACCATTGTCGCAATAACGATATGTGTTAATAGTGACAAGTTCTTTGGAAGTTCGTTAGTTCTATTCTTCAAACTTTTGTAAGTACTTAACATGTTAACTGTCACGTTAACGTAAGAAACTGTTAACACGTTACCACGTTTTAACAATTTCTTGCTTACGCTATCACAACATCATTAATTATCGCCATAAATGTATTAATCTCATGTTGGTGGAAGAGAACCATGATAGTAAGTAATGGTGGTATTTAAGCGGCGTGTTGTAAATGATTGCAAGCATCGTGTCTCCCGAGGAGGAATTGGGAGCTGGGGCCGCGCAGCAGTGGCCGGAGTTGCCGTCGCCCGTGGAGACGGAGGCCGGCGACCGCACGCCCCCGGGCGAGGTGCCGCTGGCCGAGCGGCCCAGCTCGCTGCTCGTGGAGGCTGCGGCCGCGGCCGCGGTGGCGGCCGGCGAGCCGCCCGCGCTCTCGCCCGCCGGCTCCACCGCGTCGCGCCGCGACTCGCAGCTCACTGAGAAGGGCTTCTTCGACGTCAAGTTCTACCACAACAAGCTGTGGTAGGCTGGCACCGCCCGCCGCCCGCCCACCCCCGTCACATGCTTAACATATTCAATATTCGTTTATAATACGATCATTCCAATTTATTAACAATATTTAATCAACTGCTAATTACAAGTAAAAGCTTATATTATAAGGTATTATTTCAACACATTTAACCTCGTAGGCTCGTAGCTCTCCCACAGTTTTCGTTCCATATTCGGCTTATTTTCGCCATGATTTTTAGTGACAGGTCTTAATGAACTCAATGTTCTTAACAACCCCTTGAATTGTCAAAACTCCACCCACCCAGTAACAGGAAACATTCCACAGCGCCAGTCGTCGCCGGTTACTTGAACAATTAATAGACTGAGTAATAGTTTCCGATAGGTGTCAAATACATGTTTATCGTTTGTTTTGTCTAAGATGTCCTTCCATTAGAAAATACGTTTTATACCTTTATGAAGTTGCTGAATAGTATGTATGTTGAAATGTAATCGATGCAATACAATAATCGCAAACCAAAAATAATTAAATAAGTATCTAACTTATTTTAATTTAATTATTTCTGAGCTGCAACGTTTTATTCTAGTAGAAAATAGATGTGTGCATTGTAATGATAAATTAATCTTTAGTGATAGTACTGCATTTATGTGAGCTATGTCGTATGGATCTGATTATCTGAAATAATGTGTTTCAGTTTGTAAAATGGGGATGCCGAATGGGTTGGAATGTACAACGTGAGAAACGTCTTGCGAACGGGGTGTGAAGCTTAATGTAGTGCACATTTATATAATTATGCTTGAGCACACTATGTCCCTTTTTATTCCGTATTAATGCGGATATGATTATATTTATAGGCATTCTATAATATTCAATTGGATGTTTATTTTATTTTTGTTATTTATTTCTGCCAAAGGCCCTAACGAATTATGACCAGATGTGACTCTAGGTTGTGTACCTACTCTAGATTAAGACGTGCGGTAGATACTTTTTATTCCGCTGACTCAAATGACTAATATAGCCACAGGGCGCAGCTAATTTATTATTAATTTGACGAAATTAATTAATTAATGCTTAATTTTAAACGATAAGAAAAAAATATTCTAAAAATAGATCAAAGATCTTCTAAATCAACTAACGATTGAATGTAGCAATAATCTTGTGTAGTTGGGAATGTGGGCCATGCACGTCCAGCGGTGTAAACCACGGAACATGTCTCACAGAGCACTTTACAATAGTTGCACCTATATTGCTGGACTAGGATTTGAAAAAATTAAATCATTTTGCTACTTTTATCAATGCAAATATTTTTAGCCGGTTCTGTTATGTATCAGAGTTTAAAACTCTTTTGAACGCCATGAATGTCCTAATTAGGCCTACAATTTTTTGGCTACCTAGCTTGTTGTGTACCTATTATTTAATGTATTTTACTTATTTTTTAATTACAATAAAATGCGTGTACCTAATAAAAAGTTGTTTTTTTTAAATAGGTTCCATTTCCCTTCGTCTGAGCATCCTTAAACTTCGCTGGCACTGAAAATAGACCATTGTAGTATAACTACTGCAAACGCAACTATTAGTTAATTTTAACCTTTAGCATGATCCATCGAAAAATAAATAGTGCATAAACGTATGGATATAATAGTAATGTATAAAAAATAACCCAACTTTTTGCTTCGCAGTAGTCGGGTAAATAGGACGCGACTACCGGGCGCTAATTGAGACTACATTTATCGTTAGCGTACTAGGTATTTTTCAATGTGTCTTTTTTGTATGAATCCGCAACTTCAGTCGGACTTTCTCCTAATTTCTTTCTCCAGTCTTTTACCTGTATTATATTAATCTGTAAATATTAAGGATTTAGGAACGTTTAAGGAAATCTGAGAATTTGCAAATAAAACACTAAAAACTCGTTAAGAAATATTTATTTCCATTACAATGTAGGATGTAACTTGATGTAAAGTTGTACATGATAGACCTCTATAAAGAGTTTTTATGTCGCGTGGCGCAGGCCATAGAATCAGCTGATTCTGTTCTTGACTCTCGAGATTATCTTGATCAGCATTTCTCATGACGGAGAAAGTGACAGATCATTTCGAGTGCGCCAGAAATAGATCTTTTTACGCCTGCCTGTTTTTATTTGTACATAATGCGATTTTACAAACGGTCGGTTATTAGGTTTTTTAAATATGCGTAATGTTAAAATGAATGCCGAAATGATTAAAGTAGGTTATTAGGTTTTTTATAAACAGGCTTCATAAATAGACTGATAACCTATCATGAATCATTAAATTCTAATTCAGTAATCTACGACATGCCGCCCGTTTGTTCAGACGAGCCATCAGTTTACACGCGACACAAGGTGCTGGTTTTGGTGGAGTAACACTTATGAGTGTTGTTCCACCTGCCAATGTAAACAACTTTTAGAACATCCATTTGCAGCAAAAACAATCGAGTTTCCATACAAACTCGTGTTCAAAGACACGTGATCAATTTTGTATGGATGGAGACTTGATATTTTTTCGTCCGAATTTTGCAAACTGATGTAAAAGTCGTTCACTTTGACGGGTAGAATAACACTCCTAAGCATAACTACACCCAAAACCATCACCTTGAATTACAAACATTGAATGCTGTTCGTTGATAATCACTTGTTAGTGGCTGGACCGATTAAGAAGTATCGAAGGCTTAGCAGCAACGTACGACGCTATCGGGTACTGGGTACAAAATCCCGGCATCAACTAGTATGAATTGGCTCCATTGGTTAATATTCTATCGTTTCGCCTCGGTGAAGTTAAGCTCTGTCATATCTTGTTTAGAAAACGTTAAATCAACGACACTATATTTCATTGCCATTGAAGAAAGTGAAAGCTTTATAAAGATCTATCAAGTACCTATCATAGATGCGTTGCGAGATCAAAATGCTAATGAATTGAAATACTTAGCTATCTTGAATCTATAAGCCGCGGGTGGTTTATGGATTCAAGACGGTTACATAACTATGCATAGTATGCATACTGCTCCCAAATATTTAGTATCGAAATTTTTAACATAATTTATATAAGTACTGTTTTGGTTTTTGTTTCAGACTGTATTTTTTTTGTATAACTCAAGTATTAATATAATAGGTAATAATTTTAATAAGTAACCTGTCAAATTCACCCACCTGTCTACATATCTCTTTCTTGGCTTGTCTTCTATCGTTTGTCTTTTTTCTTTCCCCTATTTCACCCTTGCAAGACAATAGACGAAGCGGTTTTGACAGTTAGAAGTGACCGACTATAATAACTAAGGTATACAATCTCAGCTTATTAGCATAGATAAATTAAATTTCTCTATGTTAGTAGTAAACAAGTACATCTGCAACGACTTATAATGTAGATATTTGCTGCAATGGTAAGTAATATTGTACCTAAGTAATGTAATGTAATTTCTTACTGTAAAAGACATTTTGTATATCTTTGGATTCTATTACTAATAAACATAAGGGGAGGTATAGTTATGCTACATTGGTATAGATAGGTTAATTCAAATTTTCTGTTGGCTGTGAAGTTAGAAGGAGCTAGACGCTGTTTTATTGCAAAGATTAGCCCCTTAGCAATAAACGTATAGCTTCGGAATAAGCTTCGAAGCTTCGAATAAGACAAAAGACAAACTACCGATGCTGTCCAACGTTTATTTCTAAGGGGGTAGGTGTGCAGGATTTGCAATTTGCAGTCTTCTGCGCACTTCACAAAGGTCAAAAAGTTTAAATCGACTTAGTTTTAAACAGCTTTGATAATTTAGAACAGACTCAAGGTAAATTGTCTGTTGGATTCGAATACGATACTTAGTTCTACGGGTAAGTACTTTGAAGTAGAACGTGTGGTTTGATTATAAAAATACTTATAGTAAGAAGGTTATACAATGTCATGTTGTACAGCGAGTTTATCAAACCCTGTCCAATCCTTAAGAGCAAAGATGACCAACTAAACCCCTTAAATAAAAAAAATATTATTATTCATTAATTAGTATCTGTAAAAAACAGATAGGTAGGTAAGTTTTCTTTCAAAAAGATAATTTACTTAACAATAAAAAAATTGCGTGCAGGAAAGTATACCCCAATTTTCTTAGTAATTTGTTTCAGTTCGACTTAGCATAAGCGTGCTTAAATAAGTAAACCGAGTAACTTATCAATAGACAAACATCCTCGCGGGTCGGACAGGACTTACACAGTATTTTTCATTTCGATTATTTCATGATTTGCCAGTAAATATATTGTTTTATGTAAATATGTAGTAATTTTATAAATATTCATTATATATAACCACATTGAACGCAAGAGCACTCTTTAGAGATTTTAGTTTTGATACAAACTTACATAAAGGGCACAATATACCAATTTAAAAAAAATAAAAGAAAAAAAAATTTCGTCATAATCATTAATCATACGAGCGATTTTTGACGAAACTTGTGACGGGTTGGCCGCTTTTTAACACCTTCCTTAAACTACACTCACGCTGCTGTGACAGCTCGAGACTTAAATAATCCGGACGAATTAGGAGAAATTAGCGCAATCTAGACTAAAACGTATGGTGGTGCAGTCCTTTGTAAATGTTCCGAAGTATACATTTGGAACTGTCTCAGCAGAGTAACAAAAAAGGCGTTAGGCCACATTTTATTAACCGTATCCATATTTAATGTTTCAAAAGATACCAAAGAATGATTAACATTACTATACTAGTAAACAGACAGATTGATTATCAGTGAGATGTTTGTTACATTTTACTATGGAAGATCAGATAAACGAGAATTAAGACATATCATAGACACAATCAGATTGTAGACACACTGAACGCTTTGAACACTTTTAAAGAGAAACGAGCCGCCACATACTCGCACATTACATTACACGAAATAATTAAGTACAACATCATCAAAATGTATGTTCAGTTTCGTAACTGATTATTCACTTACGATAACAGACGAAATTGTCGGATTTATAGTATTAGCTATAGTGTACTATTTTTAAGCAAGCATCTGTAAGATAAATACGTTGGGTCGCGCGAGTCGCATTCAGTGTGCCACGACTCAAGGGAGATATTCATAAATTCTTATAGATAAATACATCGCGGTTACTAAAATAATGTAGTCGTATATGCAAAGAGTTTACCGCACAACTATTACTTCGGAAATCTTACGTATATGTTTACTCTTAACGATATACATTTCATTATCATAATAAAGACTAGCATATTCAATGTTACACTGGCGGGCGCAGCGCCGAATGACGTCACGCGGGCGGCGCAAGTCGCCGCGTGACGTCACCGCTCGCGCCGCGTCGCTATGACCACCGATACAAAATGGTTCGATCATAATAATAATTGCTACAGTATAGAAATAGTACATGTAAGCTTTTCATTAAAATACCGTACAAATTCGATTAATACGATTTAAGAAAAAGAAAAGTATTGAGCATAATAATTTTTAAATCGTTTTTCAAAAGCCGTATCACAGTACGCTAACTTAAATAATCATGTCATATAGAAGCGCCGTTTGTTCGAAAATCACTTTAAAGCCGATACGTAATAATTATAAGTCAATAGAGAAAAAAAAATCATAGGATTAAGAGTCATTAGTTTGCCGCTCCGGCGGTGTGTCCTATAAGCCCGTGGACACCGCGGACGGCCGGCGACGAATGGACGAGCGGATGCGCCGCTCCGTAAAGCATCGCTATTGGTCCGAGTTGATATATTACTAAGGAATACAAGTTAGACTAACACTATTATTAAATATCGAGTAAATGCTAACGTCCGGCCTTATTCTCGCGCTTTACGATATGATGCAGAAAATCGATGGAAACCGTTCGATGTGAGCAAAAAATTCGATACGAAAACAGAAAATACAGTGCTTACAGCTTCGAATGAATAATGAATATTGGAACTACAGGTGCAGACATATTTCGTTTTCAATGTTGGAGATACAAGCTATGTACAAAATTACATAGGGATGTATGTATACCATACATACTTGTCCCGCACCATGGAGTATCGAAAAGCGTGAGAACAAAATCCCCGGTAGGTATACATGGGGAGGATATATCTACTGGGAGGTGGAATGTAAACTGCGGGAAGACTATGAAGACTCTACGAGTACTGCATGCGATAATATTTCACTAAGTTCAGTAACCATTACACTAAAACTACGTTTAAACTCCTTCATGCAAATGCAACACTGGGGCCGCTACTGAGCAACTCTCTCGGTCCGAACGCGACGGAAACATCTTATAACGTACTATTTGGCACTGACAAACAAATTATAGTTATTTACACGAGGTCGAATGTATTTGTGGGAATCAAACTAGATATATTAAACATTATTTTATTAAACAGTCGTGTGTACAGCCGCGTGAGTTCGTACCGCTTTAAGGGACCTTACATCCGCGCTTGTAATGTACTCCGCGCCGCTTTTGTTTGTAATGAAACAAATACAGGGTTATCGGGATAGGGTGTACTGACCCAAAAGGGGCTCATCATTATGAAAGACTTTTACTACGGAGCCAACCTGCAATCGCCAAAAAATCAGCTGTTCCATTTTAAAAGTTGAACGTCGACATATGTAATCGTATGGAACAGCTGTTTCTTTTCTCGATTTAAGGGTTGGCCCACAGCAAAAGCTGTTCATAATAACGAGTTCAATAAATCATTTCGGCTAAGTACATCGTCTGAAAACCCCGTATTTACACATAACATAACATAATGTCACGCCTTTCCCCGCCGGACGATATTCGGTCCCAAATGTGACAGGGGCGAGCCTGTCACCATACACCGGGCTCCAGCTATGTAGCAGATGACGTATTTACTCAAACGGAGGTATGTGTACAGCACGTGGATGCACTCGGTAAATGCAGTACGCGGCGCCTACATTAGGCCTGAACATCGGGTTTTACAACATTACTTGAGCTCTCACACCAACGCGCCTCTTCACCGACAGTCGACGATCAGTCTTAACTCACACACGCACGGCACTCGGCCACACACAAACGCACACTAAAAGCACAATGTTTAGGCTAATCAGGAGTATTCCATATAACTTACGAGCTTACCGAAGGAACGACGCGCCTCGTGCATCTTTGAACCGATACGCGAGCGCTTTCTTAACCTAACTTACATTAACTGAGAGTATTCTATTGTAACACTGGTGTTTCAATAAATATAGAGTTTATACTCTCTTTGGTTGATTATTTTACACGTCTCCTAATACAAGTAATGATATACAATGAACATTGATGTAACGGTGTCAATGTGTGTGAAGCGGTATGTTTCTCCGTGGGATCGGTGGTGTCGCGCGGTGGGCCGAGGCCGGCCGCGGCGATGTCGCCGACTCCTTCACATGTGCTGTAATGTAGGCGCGGGAACGGGCCGGGACAATTAATGCGACGGCTCCGGCTGTTTACCTGGAAATAAGACAGACCATTGTCTTGGTTTATTTTTAAAAATGCCTTCAAGGTGTTATAGTAATATGTCTAAAATGTTCAAGTTAATTTTCTGTATTTTCTGTACTAATGGAATACAATATGCAGGGTCATCACAAACATCTTTTGTTGTGTGTTTTGTTCAACGTTTTTTTTTTTCATTTCAATTACAGTACAGTTACAAAAGACGGTCAGTTTGTGGTGTAGTTACCGACTAAAGCAGAGAAAAAGGTAGCGTAGGTGAGGGTAGGAGTGGGTGTTTGAACTTCAACTATTTCGTAGCCGGCCAGTCAGTAGCGGAATGAGAAGCGCGTGCGCAATAACGGAGTATGACATAAGTCGTAGAACACAAGCTGTTTGTCAGTATCTTTAATGTTACGATCACATTATTGGGAAACGCCGATAATTATAGCGATCTTAGCGTGGCCACGATTTATCGCGCAACGGAATTAACATTGCCGTCTGAAGTTAATGGGCATTGGCGTAGACCGCTCTAACTTTGGCAACTTGATTCATGGCATTAATTATCGGAATAATTCGAATAATGTATGCCATTTGCTTCATGACTGGAGCCCGGTGTATGGCGACAGGCTCGCTTTCTGTCACATTTGGGACTGAATATCGTTCGGCGGTGTGTGGATGTTGTATTACACCTCTGCCAGCCCCCTCGAGGGAAAGGCGTGACGATATAATTCAAACGATGACGTTTCCTGGTTGTCCCGTAACATAAGAGGATTTTTATTTATTTATTTAAGTACACAACACAAATTACAATTGTTACAAAACATAAAACCAACAAAAAAAAACTTATGACCTAGATTGTAATTCAAAACATGTATACATGGAAAAAGTCATATTTAGAAGACGAGTTTGAATTAAATATTTTAAATTAAAAAGAAAGAAATGCACAACAAGAAGAATGCGCGTTGGTGGGCGCACTCGCCGACATTGTTTTAAAATGTTTTTACTATTACAATTATATTAATGACGTGTTTGAGCAGTCAGACTCGTACCAGAGGTAGCGTCTGAACTGGAGGGCTGAGGGTAAAGAATATCCTTTAATGTTTTAATGTATGATAACATTTTTGGCGTAAATATATCAATATCTATTTCATTTCCTACAATCTCGTTGTACTGACGTGCCATCCTTACCAACGGATTATAAAACGAAATGTTATTTTTGCAAACTAGTAAAGAAAATAGATTAGTACGATTTGACCTACGTGACCTTTATCTAATATTGAAGTTTATTTGAGAGAGAAGTTCTGGGGTGTCTACTATTGAATGAATAATTTTGTAAAGGTACAAGAAGTCGAAGAACTTCCGACGCGATTCCAATTTATGAACATTGAATCTGGCCAATCTCGCCTCGTAGTTACGCAAGGGACGCCCCAGATGCAGACGGTAACATAATATTCTGAGACATTTATTCTGTACCTTCTCTATTGTATTAATGTGGACTTTGTAGAACGGTGACCAAACTAGACTTCCGTATTCTAAGATGCTTCTGACAAGAGTAAAGAATAGGTAAAGAGTAGAACGAGGTCTTTTAAAGCTTTTGGTGGATCTTAGAACAAAACCGAGGAGTTGGTTCGCTTTCGTTGTAATATATTGATAATGTGATTTGAATGAAAGTTTATCATCAAACATAATATCTAAATCTTTAGCCACATTGGTTCTTGTAATAACTTGACCATCAATCGAATAATCGTGGACAATCTTGTGTCGTTTATTAGTAAATGACACAACAAAGCATTTGCTGATGTTGAGGTACATGTGATTAGATTTGCACCAGTCTGAGACAGTATTTAGGTCATTTTGCAAAAGACAACAGTCATGTGCGGATGAGACTGTGTGAAATATCTTTAAATCATCAGCATATAGTAAGCTTTCACAAGCCAATCGATCAACAAGGTCATTAATAAATAAAACAAACAAAAGGGGCCCCAAATGAGAGCCCTGGGGGACCCCAGAGGTGACCACCGTTGGAGATGAGAGGAACCCTTTGAGAGAAACTAGTTGACTCCTATTACTAAGGTATGAGGTTATCCATCTAAGCAGACTACCATGTACGCCATAAGAGGCTAGCTTACTACAAAGTTTGCTGTGACAGACTTTGTCAAAAGCCTTTGAGAAATCGGTGTAGATAGAGTCAATCTGACCACCGTTGGCAAAGCTCTTGCAAAGATAATTTTTGTACTCTAAAAGATTAGTAACGGTAGACCTGCCCTTGAGAAAGCCATGTTGTTTATCAGAGAGAAGCGGCTTCAAATGGCTGTACAAATGAGTATAGACCAGGATGTCTAATCGTGAAAATCTATAATTAGCTCTCTGATGCTATAAGTTATTAGTAAGATATTTCAGCTGTTGATTTTCCTTAATATAAATAAATAAAAAAAAAATGTGTGTAAGTTACTAAAGTACATGTTAACGAATCAGTGTGTGTGCGTGTACCTGTTGACGATGTTGGCGAGGTCCTTGAGCGCGGTGTCGACGGCGTCGGCGAGGTGGTGCGTGTGCGGCTCGGGCGAGGCCAGCGCGCGCGCCTCCGCCTCGAGCCGCGCCGCCGCCGCGCGCAGGCGCACGCGCAGCGCCGGCGCCGCGCGGCCCGCGCCCGCCGCCGCCGCGCACGCGCCGCTCAGCACCGACAGCCGCTCCGACGTCTGCAGCCGCCACAGCGAGCCGCGCCCGCCGCCGCACCCGCGACGGACCTGCGCCCACACCAACGTCACACACGCTGCACGCTAAATACACGACTTCACTGCCACATATAGATAGTGTGTTCGGCACGCCTGTGCCGTCGTAACTCCCAAACAGATTAATTTATTTTGATAGTTTTTTGTCCGTTCCTAACTATAAACACGGGATTTTTAATATCATTGGATGTATTCCTGTGCGAATGAATAAGAAGTGCGGTGCGGCGTACCTCGTTGGTGCAGCAGTCGAGCGAGACGCGCAGCGCGGCCAGCAGGTCCCCGTCGGACTCGTCGTCGGCCGGCAGCGGCGTGGCGTAGATGCCGCCCTTGCGCGGCGCGAGGCGCGCGGGGGCGGGCGGCCGCGCGCGCTCCTCGGGCGAGCCCTCCGCCGGCTTGGGCGAGACGCGCTCCTCGCTCTCCTTGCTCTCCCACAGCTTCTTGAGGCTCGTGATGCTGCCGGTGGAGCGGCGCTTGTCCTCCTCCGGCTCGGGCTCGGCCGCCGCGCCCGCCTCCGCCTCGCGCCGTTCCTCGGGCGAGCGCCGTGCGCTGCCGTTCGTGGCCGCGCCCACGCCCCCGCCCTCGACCTTCCGCAGGCGCGCCTTGAAGTCTATTATGGAGCGGCCGCCCTCCTCCTCCTTCCCGGCCGCGACGTGTTTCTTCGTGTCCACTTTCTTGAGCTGCGACTTGAAGTCGGTGCCGCGCACGTCGGACTCGAGGCGGCGCTCCGCGTTGCCGGAGAAGGAGGTCTTGCGCAGGCTCGCCTTGAGGTCGATGGGCGAGACGGTCTCCTTGGCGTCGTCGGGCGGCGGCGGCGGCGCGGCGAGCGGCGGCGCGGCGAGGCGGCGGGCCGGCTCCGCCAGGCGCAGGCTCTCGGACAGCTCGGAGACGAGGCGCGCCGCCGGGTCCACGGGCTCGGCCGGCGCGCTCGTCTCCGCCGGCGGGGACTCCTTCGGCCGGTGCTTCTTGTCGGCGCGCTCCTTGATCTCGGCGACGAGCTTCAGCTCGAGCATCTCCTTCATGGCCCGCTTGGGGTCGGCGGGCGGCGGCGGCGGCGGCGGCGCGGGCTGGTGCGGCTCGGGCGGCGGCGGCTCGTCCGGGGGCGGCAGGTCGGGCGGCGGCGGCGGGAACTCGAGGTCGGGCAGGCGCGGGCGCAGCTTGGCGGGCGAGCCGGCGAACGAGCGCAGCGCGGGCGGCGCGCGCGGCGACGCCGGCGCCGCCGTCACGCCGCCCGACGAGTTGGAGCGGATCATGTGCGGCTGCGCGCGCCCGGTGCGCGGCGACAGCGAGCGCGCCTCCTCCGCCCGCCCGCCGCCCCCCGCCCCCGCCGCGCCCCCGCCGCCGCCCGCCGTCGCGCCGCCGCTCGCCCGCAGCGACTCGAGGTAGGCGCCAATGCGAGCGCCCTTGGGAAGAGTTCCATACCGATTAATGGCCCGCTTTACGTTTTGCACTTCAAGCGCTGCCACATGTACCCCTTGCTGCGGACAAGCATCACAATGTTTTAACGTAACCGTCTAACCACTAGGCCGGACCAATCGAGATGTGTCTCCGTGTGTGTGGAGCATCGATGGAGGTACCTTGTGATGTTCGTGATGGTGGTGATGGCGACGCTTGGCCCGGTGCCGGCTCTCGCCGCCGGACTCGTCCGTGTCCGGGGTGGCCTCGGCCAGCGAGCCCTCAGAGGAGGCCTCGCGAGCGCCTCCCCCGCCACCCCCGCCCCCACCTGCACCCATCACACATACATTACACACGCCTCTCTCTTCAGTACAGTACAATTTATACACTACAGTACAATTTATAGTACCGGCACAACTGCAACATTTCTAATTACACATACCTAGTTGTTTCAACAAAAAAAATATATTTATATAAAAAGCAAACATGAGTCGAGAATGTACTTTATATAAAGCACAGAGCTACAAAAATACGTATCAAAATCTAAAGTTTTAGTTTGATTGAGTACTTTAATATGAAAAAATACATATTTTTGCTTTCCTAAGTAACTAATATTGTTTATATTATTGACACGTAATAACTATTTTAAAATTTAAAGACTATTTATTCCTAGGACTTATTATTAGAACGACTAAGCCACACAGATGGTAAGTAAACATCGAAACATGCGATAGAACATCCTACCCGACGAGCGACAAGTCTTGTGAACCACGCTCGCAACGCCTGGACAAAAAAAGCTAGGCGAATGCATACGGATATACATACTCGTAAATAATAGAAATTTTTCTTCGCGATATTAGTTCCGAACTGGAAACTTCTATTAAAATTTCTCTAGTTTTACCATTTATCAATAACGCCACTGATACGTCAAGAAGTTACGTAGAAATTCATATTTTTTATTGGTTTTAATATTAATGTGTAAATTTCAACAAAACTTTTTTTACTGTTATGAATTTTAACTAAAATTTGACTTGTGATTAAAAACACACATACAGCCGAATTGAGAACCTTCTTATTTTTTGGAGTAGGTTCAGAAGTAATGCATTGGAACCTAATCCTCGTTTCTAATATCGCGAAGCTACCACTAAAAATGGAAAAAAACTACAAACTGAACACATGCTCGGAACGCAGCGACAAACGATTTTAATAAATACGATGAACTGTCAAGAGCCTGACACGTTCACTGTAGGGTTCCGTAGACTAATTACGTTAAATCTAAAATGTAAGAATCATAGTAAGTGCTTGCTTTGCAAGTTGTTGCTCTTGTTAATTTTCCCTTATTTGAACAAACAACAATTTCTTCATCTTTGATTTCAAACTTAGTCGACTTCAGAGGGCACCAGGCAACTTTCGACGCCAGGGCTAGCCACTCGGCCTATACGAACTTACTTGTAGCTTAGTAGAGTTGACTCATGATCTACATTTATGATAGGTTCCTGTGAATAAGTTGTCTATTAAATTTTAAATAGAAAATGGAAAAACAGCTGCTAAACAACTAAACAACAGCACGCTAAGTACCTTTTTTTAACATATTTGTATTATTGTGTTCATATAAGTATTTTAATTGTAATTTATGTGTGTTGAGTTACACGGTAAATTATTGATTTATTTATATTTAATCAACACAGCTGTCATCATTTTATTTAATGGAAGCCCTTGCACATTCGATGGATTGGAATACAAATTTCCACGACCGAAAAATTTAAGCACGTCCTATTGTCCGCGAAAAGTAAAAAAATTCTTTAAACAATTCCAAGTACTTATGGTACTTTTATATTGGTATAATTATGTATGTATGAGATTAACTTTAATTACATCTTTTAAGAGGGGTTTTTACTTTTCGGTAAAAGTTGTTAACTTTTACTAAATAAGATCTCCGTAAATATAGATATTTTTAAGTGTAATCTGGCAGAATTCACGGTAGTGGCTCACAGACTCTGTGAGTACAATGTTTAAATAAGTAGCTATACTTAGTTGAAATTTTCAATATTTGTAAACTAACATTTATTTTGTATGTTCCTATGGCACCGCCTTGGTCTTTGGACTGTTAGGGTGCTGTATTCAATTTCGAATAAATAAATAAATAAAACTTTTTTTGGCTTTATCGCCTATTCTATCCACTGTATTGTCTGTTTTTCTTGTCAGTATAGTAAAATTTAGATAAAAAACAGACAGACAAGACACTAAAAAGAGACTTCGTTTAAAATATTTAGGGCCGATTTTTCAATGGTCAGATAAACAAACAAATGGTGTTTATTGAACTGATAGCTAATTATTCTGTTTTTCAATGGTCAGGTATCATTTACTAGACGAATAACTCATCTACATGAGGTATAACTTTATTTGTCGGTGGAACGGCCAGATAGCAGTTTATTCTATGGAATAAATTGTTGAGACTGTCTAAATGATGGTCTTATGGGTTGTCACTGTCAAAAAAGATTGATATTTCCGGCACGCAGAAACTAAATTAATATTAATTTAAAAAAAAAACAACCATGAACAAAGGTAGTTAGCCAAACCAGCCGACGACTTTTGCACAGATTAGTAATGCAGTGACGTTAATACTAAAACTGACAAGACAGTGACATAAGCGAAAAGTGAAAATTCGAAGTCCTTTTCTAACGCGTGGATATTTTATAGTTTTGTTTCAACTATCTGAAGTTAGCTTTTGTACACAATGAATAAATGGTCAGATAATTACTCCCAATTTAAAATTGTATTGAAAAACCGAACATCGTTTATGAGTCGAATAAACAGATTAATAAAGTTATTGGCTGGGTAGTTATTAGGCGAAAAAAGTAAGGATTGAAAAATTGGCCCTTAGAGAAAGAAAATTACGTCTGTCACAATATTTTGTGTCAGGCAGAATAATCCGACGTTTAGATTAGCCCTAGACTAGAATACGCCTAGAATAATCTCTGAATTTCAAACCTTGACTTCCAGACCGACAGACGCTGAACACTATTAGTACTTTCCTACAAAGTTAATCGAGCCTCGTTTTGCTACGGAACCCTAATTCATAGCCGATAAATACATTTTATAATTATAATTTTTTTTTAATCTACGTTAAAACTCATTTAAATACACACTCATTAATTAATAGTTTTTATATTTTCATTAAACTATTTATGCATACAAATATTACATAGGTACAAGAAGAGTATGATAATGATCATGAACAACGTCATAAAATACATATGATTATGAATGAATGATAAAGATTTCTACGCGTATCGTGACGTATACTTACGAAGGGCCCGACCCTATCGCTATACACCTGAGCGAGCGGACAAACAGACAGAAAACTATATTTAAATTTACGCAGACATTCTTAGGAACGCTGCGTTCTGCCGCGCATTGCTACGGCCTACCAGCCTACGTTCAGGTACAAAGGTTGCTGAGCCGATGCTAAATTCTTTAGGTACTCATGTCAGAAAAGAAGGAATTCAGATCCTTACGTTAGTTTAAGTTCATTGGAAAATTTAAAAAACTTCAAGGACGATTTAATGTGAACTGCGACCGTTCAACGAGAGGGACATTTTGCGAAGGAGACATTTTGGGATAGGGACATTCGGGGATAGAGACATTTAGGTAACTGGGGACGCTGAGGGAAGTTGACGTGCGACTAAACATCAGTGTTCACTACTTGTTAAAACCTTAGTACGTATCTGTGCACCACTGAAAGGGTAATCGCTCCGTTTCAGGTTGCGTTCTTATGCGCCTACGCGTCTGAGCGCCAGCAGTGAGGACTTAGGCCTACTTTTTTTTTTTTTTTTTTATTTAGAAATAGGTCGTCATTTGACCACCAACTCGCCTGATGTTAAGCGACGTTGTGGTCTAAGATGGAGCACGACGACCTATAAGGTACTTATTCACTCTAGCCTTGAAGTTTTGTAGAGTGAAGAAGTACAAAGACGGTAGTTGAGCGAGACGTTACAAGTGCGCTACTGCTCAGACCCGTCTTCGGGACGGTTACACCGGACTACATCCCGAAACACGACTAGGTCATTTCACGGCATGGCTTGGTCCTAGCCACGGCCGAAGCCTCCCACGAGAAAAAAATCTTAGCTGCAATCTTTCTATCTGAACGCAGCCGTTTAGACTGACTGAAGATGTTGACCAATAACATGTTTTGATTTGACAGTTTAGTCTTCTGTCACACCAGCTGTGGAATTGATTTGATTTGAAAAAGGTGCTCGGAATATGGCCCTTGTGTGTACGTTGAACCAGCAACTGGGTTTTTAATCTAGGGGGAAATAAAATAAAAAATCTTTGTGTTTCCTGTGTAGTACTTCTTGTCAAATTATCACAGTTCCATTGGTCAACATTATATCGACCCACTTTTCCGTTACGATTACCGAAGCTCCCATAAAATGCGCCTGCGACTGTTAAAGCATACCTGCCGTTCAGTCACACAAACAAAACTACACACGTAAAGAATATTCGGCTTCAACCAAATAGAAACAAGGTGTACAATACAAGCGTCGGAGATAATTATACATATGATACACTCAAACATTATCAGAGTATGGGGTGTGTGTGCGAGCAACATAAGGTACATAATAAAGTATTTAAAGGCAACATAGAATCTAGCGGATGCGGTAAGCGATAGCCAACACATTACAAACTTAAAAGTGAGAGCTATATTATAGGAAGATAAGAGATATTTACTGGAGAGATAGAGTTACATTGAGATACTATATTAAAAAAATACGATTTTTACTTGAATTTGTTGGTGAGAAGGAACAGTTTTATTGAGTCATATATATATAGGCGAAATATCTGTTCTGGGTTGTTGTCAATGTCTTTTGTGAGTGCTCCCCGACAGGGAAACCTAGTACCGAGCTATAAGTGTGAAACGTTATTTATGATTACAAGCTTTAACTTCAAATTATCATGTGTGTTTGTATCTATGCTTAGTAAATCTTGCAAGCCAGATTTGTACTACTGCTCGGGGTCCGATTGAGCTGAAATTTCGTATACCTATGTAATTTTGATAAAAACCTGACCTAAAGGTCAACTAGTTGGTCCGTGGGGAACAACGGACCAACTCTCCGTTGATCAGAGTTGACTAGGGCCACACTGGCCAGAGTTGAGTTGAGTTGATTATAGACAAATACATATACTAAATTGTTTTAAAAGATTATGCAAAAAAAATGTGACTTAGTAGTGTGCGTACCATTAAGCGAGGGCAGGTCGTCGTGGTGTGCGTGCTCCTCGCCCGCATACTGCGACTCGCGGAATGAGCTGCAAGACGACAGCAAGCTGCAACATTTGCATACCTTCTTAGCTGCATAGCACAGCTTTAAGCTTAGCTTTAAGCTTGTAACCGACGCTGAATTTATAGACAGTGTCTTAGCCAAAAGTAAAACAAGACACGCCTATTTTTCAAATACCAGAAACAATTTAATGGGCAATATAGAGTACGTAAGACATCGTTAATGACTAAGTTTACATTTTTAGTGATGTTGCCTAAAATTATAGGCACTAATAGACGAAAACATACTATAAACCTTTCGGATAAAACGCGCGAGATTTTTTTTCGTATATTCTTGAAAGTCCAAAAATACAGTAAAAAAGACACTAGATATATTTTTACGTAACATCTCTTACGACGCTGTATGTTTTTGTTGTAATAAAAAAAATGCGTTGTATAAAAAGTGTGCGTTACCTGGTGCGCTTGGGCGGCGTAGGCGCCTGCTTCCCGCGCCGGTTGGTGGGGCGCCGCAACTGCACGCCCCTCTCGGGCGGGGGCGCCATCCCCCCGCCCCCCATCCCGCTCGCCTTCTTCGAGCCCAGCTGTGGCGTCCCGGAGCCAGATCCGCCGCCCTCTTGCAGTTGCTTCTCCACTTCTGTTCACAAGCTCAGATTTGCATCTCTATCTAAGGCATATGTTCACCAGCACCCAACATGGCGATTATTTGGTAAACCGTTAATTGCATACATGCATTTTGTTGAATAGCTGTCAAAAATAGACGGTTAAAAATGTAATTAATCACCTTGTCAAATTTCGGTGCACTTTGGTCTTCCTCATCGATATAAAACATATCTGAGTTGATAATGAGAGCGACTCATCAACAACATCATCACGACTATTTCAGCCAGAAGACTGGCTGAAATAGTCGTGATGACGCTGGATAACGGTATCCCCAAATGTTCTCCAGAATGACCGGTGTTGAGCTGCTAGCATCCAGCGGCTTATGACTCTCGTGTGTGGTGTGATGGTCCTAAATGTGCAGTTGTACGCGGCACGAGCGCGCTTACCTTCAGTGATGGAGTTGTCCTGGAACATGTGCTCGAGCGCGTGGTGTATCTCGCGGAAGGTGGGCCGGTCGGCGGCGCTCCACTGCCAGCAGCCGCGCATCAGCTCGTACACGGCGCCCGGGCAGCCCGGCGGGCACTCCATGCGGTACCCCTGACCACACACAATACTCGTTAGGATTTCAGAACAACACAATGTTATTGGATGGTAAAATAACAGTACCTACAATGCTGACCTGGGGCAGGTTTGTAGCAAAAAACCCTGTTTTTTTTGTATCTGTATCATATTTTATATTTTTATCTAAATACTTTTTGTATTTTTTTTTTGTTACATATACGAGTAATTATACTTTCGATCCCCGTCATTTCAATCATTTCCTTACTAACCCCCTTAGCAATAAACGTTATATAGCCTCTGAATAGTTGACAGTATTTTGTCTTTTTCAATTGAGTTTAAAAAAGAAAGTAATAGACAAGCCACTGCATAATTATTCAGAGGCTATACAAAGTTTACTGCTAAGGGGGTTAATGTCTTTTTAGTACACATTAGATTATTGAGAATATTTAATAACTCGTGTTAAGAATGCGTTTCTGCAGAGAATCACAGCTCTATTCTGCTAGGACCCATTAAGCAACTTCACCATTGGTTTCATTTCCAGATTGTCTTTAAATAGTTAAAAATGTGATGAACGTAGTTCACGGCAAAAACCTTTCATAAAAATTTATACACTTATACGATATATAAATTTACACGTATATAGATCATTTAAACTCTATTTACCGTTGATTGATATCCGGGTCATTTTCATAATTATCTTCCACCCACTGTTGGATATAGGTATCTCTTTAGCGCCATCTTATCCGGTCCGTACCAGTCACTTCCTTATGTCGTCTGATCAGCGCGCTAGAGGTCTGCCCATTGGTCGATATTTTTGGTTGCCGAATGGTAACTTATGACATGACCATTATTGTCCATTACAATAATGCATATTATGTTATGTAGTTCAATTTTACAAATCGTATTTAATTTTGAGCTCATGTCCGAATTTTACAACACGTTTCAAAACTATGTGCTAGGCCTCTTCCCCAATCCCTGCGCGTATGAAAAATCTAAACGAATTTGCAATATTGATGCATTTATTATGCGCCTAGATCCACACTGAGCGCGTCAATACAATTTAGTGCTTGCGAGCACCGGAACGAGGCACATTTTCATTTGTTTTAGTATAAACAATGTAATATGAAAACAAAATAAGAAAAACATACCAATGTTGACAGAAGCCATTCAAGAGGCCATGTTTGTGTACACATTTTTAGTCAATGAGCGTACGCATATGTTTACGTGTTTATATTCTAGATACACAAATGTAGTAAGCCGAGAATGATAAAAAACTACTCAATGCAAAATAAGCGTTTACATACAGCATGATCCCTTTTCTTTAAAGTCACTAGCTATTACCCGCGACTTCGTTCGCGTTTATTAAAAAAATAGTACCCAAAAACCTTCCTCGTGATATTCTGTAATGAATTATCAAATTTCCATCAGGATCCGTGTAGCCGCGTTAGCCGTGAAAAGCCTACAGAGAGACAGAGTTACTTTCGATTTAATAATGTAAAAATGGATTGTTTTATGCTACGTAACATGCTTCTAAGAGGGCTACAATTTTGACACTAAGTCTATCTATTGAGCTTAGACGACTAGCAAGCAGACAGACAAAAAATACTTTAAAATTACATGAACTGGCGTGAAAACTGAGACGTCGCCACCACCCGGCAGACTTTGCAAACTGGCCCAACAAAAATAGCAGTGTTCGCACTTAAACAATCCATGTGAACAACTGTGAGAGATCTCAAGCATTGATTTTGAAGGAAGCTTGTCGAATTCCATAATTATTTTATTGTACCGTGTTTACAGAGCGGTGGGAAGACTGAAACTGAACGCCATTACATTATGGATGTTTATTTAACAGCGAGAAGTAACACTCCACTCAAAAGAATGGAGGAGAAAAACAAAGACGGCTGTAAATCACTTTCAAGTACTATCTGCTATAATACTAGCTGCGTCCCTCGGTTTTACCCGCCGGTTAATTAAACCGCTTAGTATTTAGCTCAGTTAATTAGTAGATTTGTTTGTCTGCAAGGGTACAATAATTACAGACATTCAAAACACAGTTTTTTTTATCCTGCCAAACGTATTCTGAGACATGTTGTATAAAAGATGTCGTTACTCAAAGAAAGCCAAACGAAAAGTTTTCGTAAAAACAACAGAGCTTTATCGTAAAGAGGTAACACGCGGGAACAAACAAACAAACTTTCGCATTAGTAATGCTAGTTTGATTCTGGCGGCGGAAGAGTGAGTAAACAATGGGGTCCAAGGACGGTGGTACCGGTTCGCACCCGCGCACCGCGATTATTTTGGGATTGAACCGAACTTACGGCATTCCAAGCTAATTTCAATCGTTCATGTTCATTGCAATCAATGCTCTGTACCTGTGGGATAGTTACGAAAGTTGCAACCAGAGGTGTGGAGAAACGGGAATGCAATCTTAAGGCTAAGATTTAATACTATTAAAAGTACACATATGCAACGTTTACTGTATCGAAGTGCATGGATATGACCGGATCAACTATAATGTTGCGGTTCGGGTTGCTTTGGTGGCTTAGTTGGTATTGGTAGTGAACCTACCTTCTGAGTTTGGGAGCGTGGGTTCGATTCCCACCTTTATAGGACAAAGACTCATGTGACGAATATTTGTGTTTGTTCTATGTCTGGGTGTTAAAATCTATTTAAGAATCTAAATAACAGTTTCTGGAAACCATATTACAAGCAAAGTCCAAAAATAAAAGGATGGTAATGCTTTAAACTACTAGGATAACAACTGGCGGCCGTATCGCTTTGAGCGATCTCTTACAGGCAATTCAAAGATGGACATGAATAATTCTACCAACACAAAAGTTCAACCCACCTGCATTCTAATTTTTAACGAATGGCAAAATTAATGTTTCAACAGAGTAGTTCCATAAACACACGGTAGTAGAATATCATGGCATGAACTTACTCTTCGAAGAATAATTTATATTTTTTTATTCTTGTAAATCTATTCATAACGAGGATAAAAATGTTAAGCCGTGTGACCGTAGAATATTTAGGCTCACATAGATGCGCCTTTTGTTTTTTTTTTTTTTGCGATTTTTGTTCTTGATTATTAGGTTAAATAAAGCTATATTAATACTGAAGCCGCGAGCAAAAGTGCTAGTGCAAGACAAAAATGTAGTGCGAGACTTTGCCTTCATATTATAATGATAGCCAATACGAGCCGGCGCAATAACGCAACGAATAAAAAGTGCCGCGGTTCACAGGCAGGCAGGCTCGGGAACGTTCCGATTCAAAACACACATTTATATAAGTAACCAAATCCCATCTGAAATTACCATGATCGATTACAGAGCACCAATTGTACTTTTCACAATTGGCGGTGATGCTGTAAGTCGCCGTAGAAATCATCCTGTTGTGTGAGTGTTTTCAGCGCGCGACGCATGCGTGTATTGTTTCCGGGCGCTATAAACCGGCGCGGGCGGCGATATTGGGCAGTCACAACCAGGAGCTCAAACTGACAACACCTACAGTCTTAGACATGCTGCACTACAAAGAAGCTATCGTGTATTTCCTTCTTCTGTCCGCGACGGTCTTCGGTAAGCAGTTTTCATCTCTACAAACGTGTTCCAACTAAGCTAGGAAGCATCTCTGACCTTTCATTCATCTCAGTAATTCATTCAAACTTGTAATTTTAAAGATTTCCCTAAATATTAAATTAATTTGTGTTTTTCACTACAATCAAAGGTTTTAAATCTATTGATAGCATAGTTTCACAAACATATTTTCAAGTTTTTAGTTCGCGGTTTGGACGATCTCTGAAATTCTATTTTGATGGACGTTGTAAATCCGTTTCACAGTTTTATGTTTGTGCGTCTTGTAATGAGTTTTACGTTTGAAATTTTGGTTAAAATTGAAAGTTTTGACCGAGCTTTATTTCTTCTGAAAAGTTTACGCTTTTTTTTTAAATTCATTTAAATATGCGGACTCTATTTCATACGCCCTTTGAAAAACTCTGTTTTGTCTCAATGTCTCAACGTTTTCCTGTCTTGTCTACAGGCAAGCACAAGAAGGTTAAGCCAAAGAAGTTCGTGTCCCCTACCACGAAGGGCATCCAGTGCTACAACTGCCTCTCGTTCGACCACCCCGGCTGCTGGGACCCCGACCACCCTGACTACGCAAACATTACTGTACGTACCTTGCAATTGACTTTATTACTTTACTAGTACGCCTCGCGGTATTATAGGAGCCTTTTTTTTGGGATTAAAGTACTCTATGTCCTTTTCCGTACCCCGATAACGTGTATGCAAAATTTCATGATGATTTGTTGAGCAGTTGAGGCATAAAAGCGTTACAAACAAACAAACAAACAAACAATAACTCACTTTGGCATTTATAATATTAGTTAGGATCTGTCTATATGTTTTATTAGCTCGTTTGTCCGCGGCTTCGCTTGTGATTCATGAGCCTATGTGTTGTGAAATAAGTTTTAATAAACCGGACCAACAGCACCATACATTACATACAAACATGAACTCTTTAAAAAATCGTATAAATAATAACGCTCCATTGTTTTCTAATTTTCCGACATAGATAATGTAGGAAAATTCGAAGAGAAAAATATTGCACATCCATACATTTAAGTTACAAGCAGAATAAGTTTTATTTATTTAGTTTTAAAGTTGATAACACAGATATTTAAACATTTATTGTCCATGCAGGTTCCAAATATCGATTGCTACATCCCTGGCATGGCTTTCCTATGCATCGTGATCACCTCTGAATCTGCCAAACTGGGTAAGTTATTATTTACTCGCAATACATACTACTATCGTCCGGCGAAGTGTGGGTGTTGTAATACACCTCTGCCAGCCCCTTCGGAGGAAAGGCGTGACTATATGTATGTGTGTACATACTACTACTGATTATTTTGTGTAAATAATCAGTAGCATTGTTTTTTGGATTTATTTAAATGGCCTACTTTCTTAAAACCATTTTTATTTAATCTTGCAAATTTAAAATTAGATATTCGTTTACGCCGGTATGTCCTGACTAGTACATGTCGGTAATAATTCCCTTGCAGTGGAAACGGGCCAGGAGATCGGGCCAGTGCGCGCGCGAACCTGCGTTCCAACCAAGGACTTCTCCAAGAAGACAGTCTCCTACTCAATGTGCTCCAAACTGAGCAAGGAGCTGTCTGCGTCAGAAATATTCTCCCGCATAGCCGTGAGTCGGCCGCAGTGTACGCTTTGCAAGAAACATCTCTGCACCGACGCGACTCATTGCTAGCCGCTGCCACGACAGTTTTGTTATAAAGGATATTTTCTGAGATATTCGTTGTTAAATATGGTGCCTTGTATTTTGATTTTTACAGCCTGCGTATAGAGATCATTATTTATTACATCGTTATCGCATACGTATTACCGTTAGACGACGGCGTCGATTCTTTTGTATTATTCTAACTAAGCCGGAAGCTTTTCAACGACAGCAATTTTAGTTCTGTCAAATTTAGTTAAACAGAATAGAGAGCAATGATTCTGTTTAGTATTTCTATCAAACGAGCTATAGGCAATCGTCTCATTTATACCCGAGCGAGTCGTTGGTGATGGCCCTTCTGCTTTCATTACAAAAGGCGAACGTTATAGCATAAGTCATTACATGTTGAAACGATTTAGTACTTTAGCGATTATTTCAATGCAATTCAAACACTCGGTCGTAATATGAGATGATGTTTGTAAACACGCTCCGGAGTCGGCTGTTAATGGGCACTACTTATGACGCGTTCGGTTATTAAAACACTAGTTTTGTATCATAATGAAACCTGAAATATCGAGCTAATTCAATATCGTAACGTATTAAGTAAATGTTTCTAAGACTTAAGTAGCATCAAAAGCACCATTGATACTACTCGACGCTTCCAATTCAATCACGAAATTAAAATGAAGTCGGTGTAGAACTCAATGAGTGGGGCAGAGCGATCTGAAACGTGTTTAAGAGCGGGTCCGCGTTTGTTACAGACAGGGGTAGCAGTTAACCAATGCTTAGTAGCTTGGTCTTATGGATATTTTGTATCAAGCCGACGTTAGCTTAACACGAATACGGCGGATTGTACGAAGTGCACTGAAAGTTAGGTATCCCCTGCATGAAACAAATATGTGCCGTGATAAACTGCGTGGCTGTATCGTGTATGGTGCGGCGGCGCTGTATTGTTTTTGACTGTTGATACTTGTTATTTAGACTTGTTGCTGACTAACACACTTGTAGAGCTAGCGACCTCGGTGCGCGTGTTAGTCTTCCGTTTTTTGAAATAAAATATTTAAAAAATAATAATTTTGTGTTCATGTTGGGATAGATCCTGTACTTTTTTTACGATTTGCAAAATAAGTAGGAACTTGTGTGAATAGGGAAATTTTGACATTGGCAAATTAACAATACCCCAGATGAGATAGGTATTTTTCTTTCGTCTCCGTATACACACTATCTTAACTAGGATTTGGCATATTATGTATTTTTTTTGTCAATACGTACTTCTGTAACACACAAAATACCACAATTTTCGTTTATTTCGATCTGATAATGAGAACGAGAAATTATTCTAGATTACTTATTTTTAGGTAAGTAACTTTTAGCATTTTATTATTAACTAGCTGCGCCCCGCGGTTTCACCCGAGGTCAAAAAGTATCCTATGTGTTATTCTAGACTATAATCTATCTCTGTGCCAAATTTCATCCAGATCTGTTCAGCCGTTCTGGCGTGAAAGAGTAACAAACATCCATACATCCATTCTTACAAACTTTCGCGTTTATAATATTAATATATATATATATATGGTAGGAGTAGGATTTTTCATTGAAGTTAAATAATTTCAAATTCACTGTTAATATTTTAGCAACGGAGGACTAAAATAATATAAGACTTTCTAAAATTTAACAGCTTAGAAATTGAATCCATGAACTCTGACGCAGAAAGCAGGAACTACGAACTAAGCAATACCTACAAGCAGGTAGCGTTTTCTATTTTTATCAATTTTATAGGTTTTTTGTATAGATTCGTCGAATAAACTTAAGATGCTGGTTGGTTGTTAGGACAAGCAGTACTAGCCTGGCCATTTCGTGAGGAAATTTAGAATAAGATGTGCATATGAGAGCGGATGTGGATTATGTGGATTGAGAGCAGCGTATTTGCGATTTTCCTACATCAGCTTACAACTAGAATACTCTAGATCTCCCGCCAAAAAACATGTTCTTAATTTTCACGCGTGAACACATCATTTAGTATCCTTATACTCCTCATCGTAGCCTTAATATTATCAAAATGCGCTAAAGACTTTGTTCGTTTGTTTAGTTTAACGATTTAACGTCTCAACCACAACCAATAATCATGAAATTTTGCACTCACGTTGTCAGGAGGTGCAGAAAAGGATATAGAGTACGTTTCAACCCGAAAAAAATCACGCTTTCTGTGAAATCGCGGGGCGTTGCTAGTAAGGCAATGAAATGACAGACATTTACTATTCCATTTATTTCCAACACACATGCACCTACATCAATCGACATTACCTTTTCGAGCATGTGGTAGACGTCTGCCAAATCGACGCCAGGATACGGCGACATGCCGTAGGTAGCAATCTCCCAGAGCAGGATGCCGAACGCCCAGACATCGGACTTGGTGCTGAAGGTGTTGTAGGCGAGCCCCTCGGGCGCCGTCCACTACAAGAAACCATGAATCATCATTTATTCAACTTCATTAGTTACACTTCAGGGGCGCTAGACACATAAACGAGTCGGTACATTCGGTTCGGCAGTATTTGTTCGGCAACACCCGCCCATAGCACTTGTTTGACTTTATTCGGCTGGTGCCTATCGGGAAGTCCACTCTGGCACTTAAGCGGGTCTGCAATATTTGTTGACAGCAAGGCCAGCCCGAAGCAACTATTACGGTACTACACATATTCAGTTTTGACGCCCGGCTGTGCTGACTTAAGTGTGCCTCTTACCGTTAAATGGTGTAAATAGGAACGGCGAGGTGAATAGAAACGTAATTAAGACTATTTTTATCAATTAGGATCCAGACAATACAAAAAAGAAAATATACAAAGTTATAGTTATTTTATTATTCGATATTATGATTAAAAAAAAAGTATTTCAAAAGTCTACAAATTAAACGATAATTTAACGTTTTTAGTTCCCTCTCTATTCACCCCGCCGTTTCTATTCACACTATGTCTTCCTTCATTCTATTCAGGACAAAACTACATTTTTAAGTATTAAATTTTAGGAATCCTTTTTGTCTCATGGGCAAGCGTGCTCTATCTTAGACCGCATCGTCACTTTCCATCAGGTGTGTGGTCAAACATTCAAACATTTAAAAAAACTAGCTTTTTGACTGAAGGACTACCCTGATTTTTGGTTAAGAAACAAACTAAAAAATATATTTAAAGTCAAAGTTAAGTGTCAATATCCATAATAATGTACCTTGATGGGGAACTTGGCGCCGGCGTGCGCAGTGTAGGTGTCGTCGCGCATGAGACGCGCGAGCCCGAAGTCAGCCACCTTCACCAGGTGGTTCTCGCCCACGAGGCAGTTGCGGGCGGCCAGGTCTCTGCAAGCGTTCGATCACATGTCACGCTCTTCATTTCTTCGCAAGCGAATTAAATTACTCCATGCTTCCTGCCATATGGATTGAGGAAAGAGTTCATTGACCTCTATCCTATTCCGTCTTGCTGGGGCCAATTTGGATTGCTTTTGTGTGAGTTTGTGTTGGTACTAGGTACATAGTTTTTATCTGTGGTAGTCTTTAGTTTATGATGTGAATTGTCTATGCAGAGAGGAAACGTCCTGAATTGTTTATGGCGGCTAGGTTGAACTTGTAGTGCATTATTTTAATAGTTTATTGGGATACAGGTTCAGATCGTTGCGAGTACGAGAGTTAATTCAATAGAGCAAGACCTGAACTACATCCTGTGTATTTTATTATCGATCGACCTGCCGCTTATCCCCAAAAGTTCATTGTCCGTTCGACCGTGTGATCACGGGTTGTAAGGGTTAATGTATCACACAAATTATGTTTATTTTACAATACTTAGTTTACATTTCAAAACGATAGTGATATGCGTTAAACTAAAATGGTCATTTTTGTTTCAGTCCATTTGACATACGAGTACACACATACATATAGTCACGCCTGTAGGTAGGCAGAGATCACTTCTCTCCACTTGCTACGATCCTGGCATACATCTTTTGCTTCTTCTACTTCCATTAATCTTTTCATATATGCTCGTCAGTTACGGGTACTCCTGACCTGGACTTGGTCAAGATACGTTCGCCTAGGTCGACTCTTACCAACTTGGCCATTCACACTCGCCTTGTAGATCTGTTTCGTCAAACTTTCATCCATACTCTCAATGTGTCCATACCATCTAAGCAATCCTTTCTCAATCCTTAACACTACATCATCTTACACCCCACAACGTTTTCTAATAACGCTGTTTTTCATTTTATCCATCAGAGTCCCTCCAGCCATACTTCGCCAACTTCTCATTTCCACAGCATTCATTTTACTTTCATGCTTCTTCTGCCAGAACCAACATTCACTCCCCTACATAAGAGTGGGCACGAAAACCCTCTATGTACAGCCAGAAGTGCTCTTCTAGAAACATTCTCACTGCTCATTTACTTATGTAAGGCCCCATTCACTCGATTACCTGCCAAAACTCTACGCTCAATTTCACAGTCGCGCTGACCATCTCTCGTAAACTTCGATTCCAAGTACACAAACTCTTTCACTTGTTCCACTCTTCCATTTGACACGGTTAAATAATATTAAAAATATGAAAGTAAGTCGGGATGTTTGTTATTCTATCACGAAAACCGCACGGTGCAGTTAGTGAATTAATAAAATACATAAAACCCACACAATAAAGGAAACTCAAATTAAACAATTAAATGAAATCATCAAAAATAAATAAACTAGTGGCTGTAGATATCGCGGCCGACGTCTGTGCTCCTATGCAGGTAGCATTCCTCAACCGTATTTCGTGAAATTTTGTTAGCAGGTTCAATAGTTATTCATATCTCCGCCATTAAAAAAATAATATGTATGTATATTTAAAATTATGTGTGTATATCAGTATCTGGCCGCCATTGTACAAGCTTAGTATGGGGGCAGACGACCGTGTGTGCAAGTGTCTGGAATATCATTATCATTAAAAAAAAAACAAATACAACATGTATAATGTATAATGTGTTTTATACAACATGTATAAAACATTAATCCAACTCACAAAATTTCAAGAGAATACGCCAAGAAATGCGACTTGTAGACAGACAGAGATCCTGACAGAATTCGGACATACGAAAGCATTGTTGTCGAAGCTGAAGCAGAGACGCTTCGCTCGCTAACTCTTGCTCGGTCGATAAAGGCGACAGTCCAATCCAACCCGTAGCCAAAACGCAGCGGTATTGATTAAAGATATGATCTGTGTTACATATGATGTTATACTATTTGTTAGATTATAATTACTTAAACCTATTTTGCAGCGCCCTTACAGGGTATTTGTACTTGTACTTAGTCTAAGCACTATGCAGCACTGTAAATTGGCAAATAAATAAAGATAGTAAATTCATCCTAATCCTAACTAATATTATAATTGCGAAAGTGAGTTTTTGTTCGTTTGTTTGTAATGCTTTCACATCTAAAGAACTCAACCAATCGTCTTGAAATTTTGCATACCTGTTGTCTGGGGGTACAGAAAAGAGCATAGGGTACTTTTTATCCCCAAAAAAAAAAAAAACAACGGTTCCTGTGGGACCGCGGGGCGCAGCTAGTGAAAATATAATTCCATTATTTAAACTTGATGCCTAAAATAAATCAATTCCAATAAAATGGTCAAATAAGGATTAGAGAATAAACAAATGCGTTTGAGGAAAGAGGTTTATCTAATTGAATTATATCCCTGTTTGTATACCTGTTGGTGCACATTCATAGCGTTCAATTCAACTTATTTCAACTCAAACTTTCGTAATTAGTGTAGTTTCTCGAAAATCATGTCTGGCTAAAGTTTGCAGGCGACAACTACCCGTAGTTGGAACAATTTAGCGAAGCCCTTCCGAGCTCGGAACTTATCAAGTGTTCCCAAGCAGATTTAATTAGTACTATAACTTGAAAATGAATTAAACGGAACCGAGGAAGCTCTCGTTTTGTTATTTAAAGTTATGAAATTGTTTTTGATGTTGATGGCTCTTATACATCTTATATATGATATATCGTCACCTTTCCCCCGAAGGGGCTGGCAGAGGTGTAATACAACACCAACACTTTGCCGGACGATATTCAGTCCCAAATGTGACAGGGGCAAGCCTGTCGCTATACACCGGCTCCACATCAGATCTATCTCACACTAAACAAATGCGAAAGATTGTGAATGAGCGGGTAAATTAGATTACACACTCACTCAAAACCTCGAGTGGCACAGCCAGGGTACCAAAGGCTATAAAACACGAGTCAAGCAGTGAACAGAAGCCAATATTTGATAGTAAAAAAGTTTTCAATAAGTGTGTTTGTTCAGCACCCATGACGAAGCTTGGCTGTAGGGATTGTGTGACAATGTGCATGCAAGCATAACAGAGACAAACACTATCTCGCACGAATCAACAACAACGTTTGTTTGTAAGTCCGGCCGCAACTGCGTATTGACCTATTCAGTTATGATGATGCCTTAGTAGCTCCTAAAGGACGCTGCTAAAACCACCTGTACAGATATCTCAAGCTCTGTGACGATAGTATATGTACATATATTTGAATATATATTTTTTTAATTTGTCCCGCAGTTTCCTGCCTGCTCTTCTGGGTAGTGGCTCTCTTTCCGAATTAGGTAGTACGTAGATTCATTTTTATAACCTTGACGTTCATAATTTAATCTTGGATACCCAATTGAGTAAAGACATTTGATTTGATTTGACATTTATAGTTACGCTCCTCCCCGTAGCGGTAGGCAGAGACCACTTGTACACATCTCGATACTGATACGGTACACATCTTCTTGCTTCTTGTTGATCTAGCGAAGTCAGGTCTAAGAGGTCTACTGGGAAATCTCGGCGTTTGTTTGTTCGACGTATGAATTTGAGTATCGTTGATCCCATCTTCATGAAATTTTGCAGGCAAGTTGTTCAAATACAAATACAATTCTTTTAGTTTAAATATAAGGGAAATCGGATAATATGTTTTTTTTTAAATATGCGAGGACCGTTCGAGGCGAACGTCGACATACTAGCTAGTTATAAATAACATAACGTATCGTCACGCCTTTCCAGAAGGGGCTGGCAGACGTGTGTAACACCCACACTTCACCGCACGATATTCAGTCCCAAATATGACGGGGAGCGAGACTGCCGCCATACACCGGGCTCCAGTTATGTAGCAGATGACGTTAAATCCGCCCCTATGTTCCCACAATGAACAAAGTGGTGCGTGCTTTCGGCTGAACCCGCTCCCTCTACCTTGAGACGAGTCCCCCGACTGGGCTCTCGTCGCTTGCAAACAGTACCTGTGTATGAAGGAGCGGCTCTCGAGGTAGCTCATCCCGGAAGCGATCTGCGTGGCCATGTACATGAGCACGACGGCGCCGGGCGTGGCGTCCCGCGAGCCGGCGCGCAGGTACTCCAGCA